>CM057235.1:67837748-69113870 GCA_029891385.1 Erythroxylum novogranatense | reverse complement strand
AACTAACCAATTTATCAATCCTAATACTTCCACCTGCAAAAAAAAAAAACTCATCATACAACCTCATATAATATGTTTAAACCCTAAGGTATCTTCAAATGCCATTCTAAGCAACAGCCACACTCTTAATCATCTAATCAAATCCAAACTATAATAATGATGCAATTTTCTTAAACATGCACGAATTTCTCAAAATACATTTGAACTTAGATACTTGCATTTCATTTGCATTCATTCCATCATCATCAACTCATGTCATATTCATACAATGCTTTAGTGGGCATTTTAAGCCCAATTACAATGAAGTTTCAAAATACAAGTATCATTCTTAAAATGCTACTAAAGCATTGTTTTTCCCAAAAATCATTTCAAATACAAAACCAAAAGAAAATCTTGGAGTAAGTGCCTTTAAGCTTGCTCCTCGGGATCCTTCTCATTTCCTGTAGAGTTGAGGGGGGTGAGCTTTCACTCCGTGGGTAACACATTTATATTTATCTATCAAGCAAGTCTATTTAGTTATTCATACTTTTTGCATTCATTCATTAAATTATAATACATGCATCATGCAAAGTTCATCAATATTCAAACATGATTTTTTCACAATTCAAACATTCATAATTCTTGCATTTTCATGTAATTCACATAAACAACACATCAAATGGCTCGGTAAGTCCTTATTCTTGGCAACCATATAGTCTCATTTTATGTGTCTATATGGGCAAATCTTGAGGAGTCCAAAATGTTGGATCATCCTATGCCACAATCGGGCAAATGCCAAGGCTTCATGGTCGACGCGCACGTGATTTGCTTTAGGACTATACCTTACCCATATAACATAACCATCATGCAAAATCATAAAATTGGACTGTTCTTGTCCAATTCATCGCTTCTTTGAAATCATCTTTTCATACATCATTCATGCCTTTCATCATATTCATTCATCAAGCATTTATCGCAATCATTCAATCACACATATTTAATATAACTTTCAAGTAGTGAAACTCATTAATGTCATGCATTAATTTGCATTTGTAGCTTATATACATAAAGATAAATATGAAACCCACCTTTTAGACTTGTTAAATCTTTACTAATGGAGTTCCTCCTCTTGCTCTTCTCTTCTTTCTTGTCCCACTTCAACCATAACAAGAAAAGAACCTCATATCATTTAGGGTTTCTAAAATTGAAAACCCATGAACTTAAATCATGAAATTAACCCTAGAATCACTAAACCCATCTTCTTTATAAGCTTTTTAAACTATAAAACCAACAAAACTTAACCTTGAAAATATAACTTACCTTGATTCCTTAACCAAACAAGTGGTTTCTTGGTTCAAAGTGAAGCTTAGCCCTCCTCTATCTTCTTTCTCTTTGAACTTTCTTCAAACACTTGCTAAATCTCTTGAAAAATCAAACCCTAGCCAAGGCTTTCTTTTCTCCTTCTTCTTTCCTCTTTACTATGTTCTCTTCCTCTTCCTCTTCTATTTTCGCTTTTCCTCTTCCTTTCCTTCTAACTTACTTCTTTCTTTCTCCTTTTATACTCCTTCTTCATTTAACCCAAGCCCAAAGGCCCAAGTCTAACTCCTTCTTCTTCTTCCTCTTTATTTCCTCTTTATCCTACAACTTACTTAGGCCCAATTATCTTTAAGCCCATTTTTTCTTTTTTTTTCCTACCTCATTAAAACCCAACTAACTCATTTAATTCCATTAATTCTTCACCCAACTCATTAATGCTATCACATGTTAATTAAATCTCAATTCAATTTACGCTAACTTAACTTACTCAATTAATCTAATCATGCTTAAATTTAAAAAAAAAAAATTTTGGGGCTAACAAAATACATATATTGTTGATTTACATGATGATAGTTCTTTTAATGAACAGTGTTGTGAAAATTAAATTGAGTCTTAGTATGTGTGATTTGAATTCTATTGGTTGATTGTAATTTTTTTGGCATACTCTAGCATAACAAAATGGTCAAGATATTAGGAAAATCTGCAATTCCATTTGAGAATACATCATTATGATCTATGTTTAGGCTAAAATGTGATTTTTCTAAAGTTTAGAAATATTCCAGTCGACTAATTGAAGTATAAGTCGACTAAGGTTGAGGAATTAGTCGAGTAATTGTTGGTTTGTATTAGTTGTTTTTTATTATGACAAAAAGGGGGAGTAAAATGGGAAATTGGATATTCTTTTTTAGTTACTTGATTAAGGGAGATTACGTTAAATTGTCTTTAAATTGAATTTATATTAAATTTATGAATTATACAACTCTTATGCATTTGATCTTATAAGGTTGTTAAATTCAATGATTTATATGATTGAGGGGGAGACTTCTAACTAAAAAGACAAGGCTTAAAAACCTTGATCAATGTTTCTTTGTTTTCAATTTCTTAAACAATTTCTAAATGTTTTGTCATTATAAAAAAGGGGGAGATTGTTGGACCAATGGTGGTTGACAAATTAAATCCCACTTATGTTTTGATAATAATAAAATGTATAGAATTGGTTAAGAAATTATTTCAGGTGATTTAGATTCAAATACATCAAGACTACATCAATCTTGAATGGGCAAGACATAAATCATGGTGAAATCAAGAAGGAAATAATCTTCATCAATCTTGAATGGGCAAGACATAAATAATGGTGAAATCAAGAAGGAAATAATCTTCATCAATCTTGAATAGGCAAGATATAAATCATGGTGAAATCAAGAAGGAAATAATCTTCATCATGCTAGAGACATTAAACATGAAGATTATAGAAGATTTGATTGAATATAACCGTTGAAGCCAACATAAGTCGACTAGTAAATCATAAGTCGACTAATATATCAAGATCTGTCAGGTTGAGAATAACATAAGTCGATTAATAGACTATAAGTTGACTTATCGAAGGTTACAAGTCGACTTACACTGCATAAGTCGACTTATCGAAGGTTACAAGTCGACTTACACTGCATAAGTCGACTTATAGAAGAGCGGAGATAAAGTTTAAGAAAATCGTTGTTACAAGTAGACTTACACACCACGACAAGTCGACTTACGAGTACAACAAACTGATTCTGACGAAGTCAATCATTCAGAAATGGAAAGGAAATAATTTAGCAAGGTCTATGATCAATCAACAACGACTAGTGGACATCCCCAACGTCTATAATCATCCTTTATCCTACAAATAAATAGAGAAACATCAAGGGAAATGGTGGGAACGCAAAAATCAAAGTATACTACTATAGTTCCAAAAATTTGTTTTCATACTACTCTTAGCTTGATATTAATTCCATTCATCTGTACTGAGAGTTAGCATTTCTATTTTCTATCGTTGTGATTATTGTGAGTTGAGTGATTAGAGGAGATCACTTGTGAGGTAGGATTTGTGTCAGAAGACAAATCAAGTGTAAAGGTAGCTTGAGCCGGAAATCAAGTGGTGTTGGTAGGAATTGTGCCAGAAAACAAATCAGTTGTAAAGGTAGCTTGAGTCGGAAATCAAGTGGTGTTGTAAGAGTTCACACTAAACTAAAAAGTGTGCAGTAAAGTGGTTTGCCAAATCCTAAATGGGAGCTTAGGTAGAGGACGTAGGTCTTAGCACCGAACCTCTATAAAAACAGCGTTTTCCTTTCTTCTCTATACTCTTTACATTTAAATTTGTTTAAGTTGTTTGTGTGTGAATTAACTTCTGATTTTATTGTAGAATTTTACAAAGAATTTTAAAGATCTATTCAACCCCCCCTTTTAGATCGCTTACACAATTAACATTGCAAGTCTTTAAAGTCTCCTTGTGCCTGAAGCCACGCATCTCCTTGGCTCAAACGTCTGCGTTTTATGCTTGTCCTGTAGATTGAAAAGACAATTTAATTAGCTGCTCCAATTTGTTTTAGAAAATTTTATCTTTTTAAACTAAAAAATATATCAATATATCCAACCTAATAGTCAGTCCAAAAAGAACACAAATCAAACATTTTATCATAAAAATAGGATTGAAATCACGTGTGAATGCATAGGAAAATATAAGAAAATTCAATCCTATCAAAATACCCCCACACTTAGCTCTTGCTCGTCCTCGAGGAAGGATAAAAACATAAATTTTGAAAGACTAAGAAAACCGAGAATGCAAAAACTAAGTATGGATGCAAAAACAAAAAGAAATAAATATGCAAATGCAGGGGACATTTTCTTAAGTGTCAAAGTTTTTATCCCAACCTCCCAACAACATCAAAGACATACAAGGATTATAAACAAGAAGGAACCCGCGACATTTAATCCATAAAAATAATGAACTCACTTTAAATGTAAGAGCCAAGCAAGATAGCACAATAGACTTAGAGGAAATCTACACCATGTCAAAATAATAGGTCCTCTCATTCTCATACACTCCAACACTCAAGTGTTTATGGCTTAAATGTGTTTTAACTCTCATAAATTCAAACAATGCAATGCTCTACCATAGGCTTGGTCTTCAATCTTGAATACACTACTAAGTATTACATGCACAACATAAATTAAAAGGTCTTAAATAAGGATGTAACTTGGTTGGGTTAGGGGTAAGGTAAAGGAAAGGTAAGAAAAGGCTAAGTATCAGAGTGAGTAGAGCATAACAGGTAATCAATAATACATATGTGCGCATTTATCAAACAATTAGGCACATCTCTCTCTGTTTTTTTGTTTTTTGTTTTTTTTTCTTTGAACTTTCATTCACCAAACATTTATCAATTAAGCACATAGGGAATCCTTTTCTTTCTTTTCTCTTCTTGGCCTCAAACTTTTTTAGTTTTTTTTCTCTTTTTTTTCCGATTCATTCCCCATTGACAACAAGTACAATACAAGTCATATACAACTAATATTCCTATATGCGCAACCTCCACAAGTTTAACTCAACAAGCATGCTCTACTAACCATGATAAGGGTTAGAAAGATAAATCAATTAAGAATAGGTTAAGTTAAACATGGTAAAGCAAAGAACAGATATTAAGCTCAAATGGGCTCACTAGTGGATAACATGCTTTGGGTTGGCTTTTTAGTCAAGTGGTTAAAATCCTAAGTGCCTTTATCATCTTCATGCATGCATGTAAAAGTGTAGTCTCAACAAGATATCAAACAAGTTCTAGAGATACAAAGCATTGAATGAACACACATCAAGGAATTGCGTTGAAGGTTCAAAAGCTCACATGGGACAATCATCTATTAAGTTAACACGGTGTAGTTTCAAAATCAATCCAAAAGCTATCAAGCTTAAAACTCACATAAAAACACATTCATCAAGTTCATGATTCAAATATCACAGATTAACTCTCACCTATAATGCTCATATTCTTATCAATCATTGGGAGATCAAAAGACAAAACTAAACACTTCAGGTGTAAAAGCATGAAAAAACGAAAAATCTTTTTGTGTTTTTCAATCCTTTTTTTTCAAATTTTTAATGAGTTTTTGAACTAAAACATGCAAGTACAAGTGAAAATCTTCAAGTTCAAGCAAAAACAAGGTGTGACACTTTGAAGCACAAAAACCAAGAAAAATCTGAACCATTCACCCACTGAAACTCGAAAATTTCATGCAAAACTAAATCCTTCCCCCACACTGTAGATGAAAGATTGTCCTCAATGTTAGCAAACGAGGTGGCTTGATGATAGGTGCGGTAACCAGCTTTTCCTTCAAGATGTCAAACGCCTTTTTGCAGTCTTCATTGAATTCAAACGACACATCTTTCTATAGAAGGTTGCTCATAGGATGAGCTATCTTTGAAAAATCTTTGATGAACTGCCTGTAAAAACCTGCATGACCAAGAAAGGAGCGTACTTCCCGCACACTTGCGGGGTAAGGCAGCGAGCTAATCACATCAATTTTTTATTTATCCACTTTGATGCCCCTAGTCGAAACTATATATCCCAATATGATGCCTTGATTAACCATAAAATGACGCTTTTCATAATTAAGCACAAGATTTTTTTCAATGCATCTTTTTAACACTTTCCTCAAATTTTCTAAACAATACGTAAAGGAATCTCCGTACACAGTAAAATCATCCATGAAGACTTCAATAATTTCCTCTACATAGTCAGAAAATATACTTACCATACATCTCTGAAATGTCACCGGAGCGTTGCAAAGTCCAAATGGCATGCGTTTGTATGCGAAAGTACCAAACGGACAAGTAAACATCGTCTTTTCCTAATCTTCAGGCGCTACATGAATCTGGTGAAAGCCTGAATAATCGTCTAAACAACAATAGTGAGAACGACCTGCAAGTCTCTCAAGCATCTGATCAATAAACGGTAAAGGAAAATGATCTTTACGGGTAGCAGCATTTAACTTTCTAAAATCAATACATACACGCCACCCGTTTTGAACTCTAGTGGGTACTAATTCACCTTTTTCATTCTCAACAACAGTAATGCCAATTTTTTAAGGAACTACCTCTGTTGGACTTACCCACTTGCTATCTGAAATAGCATAGATCACATCCGCAGCCAATAATTTCAGTATCTCTTTTCTTACAACTTCCATCATTGGTGGATTCAATCGACGCTGAGGTTGCCTGCTGGGTTTGCAATCATCCTCCAACAGGATTCGATGCATGCAAATGGTAGGGCTGATTCCCTTGATGTCTGCAATCGACCATCCAATAGCTTCTTTATTCTCCCTGAGTACACGGATAAGCCTCTCCTCCTCCAAATCGCTCAACTGATGGGAAACAATCATAGGTAATGTTTCGGCCTCCCCCAAGAAGACATACTTGAGGTGCGCAGGTAATGTTTTAAGCTCCAATGTCGGCGGATGAAGAATGTACGGGAGTAATTTATTGTTGTCAATCTTCATTGGTTGCTGTAACATGCCAGATGCAACCTGTAATGCCTGTAAATCATGTACTGCATGGACCATACCTCGCGAAGCTACCCATTCAGTCTCGATCTTTGATAGCTTCGTAAGAGTAATGTTGTCAGTTATCGCAGCCTGCAAAAAATTATCAACACATAACTCGAGAACTTTCTCGGTCAAGGGGTTAATACAATTAACAGCAAAAGCTGTACAATAATCAACAGGATGCTTAATGGTGTTATTAATATTGAATGTAACTTTGGCACCATCAAACTCCATAGTTAAAATCCCCCCGTGAACATCAATTTTTGTCCTAGAAGTGCTCAAAAATGGGCGTCCTAATAACATCATTCTAGACGCAGGTGACCCATCATCTTCCATTCTCATCACATAGAAATCTGCAGGAAATACCAAATCATCTACCTGCACTAAAACATGCTCTAACAATCCTTCGGGGTACCAAGTGGTGCGATCAGCCAGTGTTAAAATCACACCATCTTGCTTCAATGGACTAGCATTCAATGTAGTATAAATGGACAATGGCATAAGATTTATAGAAGCCCCTAAATCTAGCATAGCCTGTTCTATACCAACATTACCAATTTTACAAGGAATGATAAACATACCTGGGTCCTTCTCCTTTATCGGTAACTTGCCCTGCAACACTACTGAGACGTTCTCACTCATCACCACACGTTGATTGCCTCTCATCTTGGTCATGCTAGTAACCAAGTCCTTCAGAAATTTGCAGTACCTTGGTGTTTGTCTAAGCAATGTGAGAAGGGGGATATTGATCTCCACTTTCTCAAAAATCTTTAAGATCTCCTCTTCATTCTGCAATTTCCTCTTCTTAGCCAACCTGTGTGGGAATGGTGGCCTTTCTGGATTAGCTGTCACGATTTCCTCGATTTCTGCTTCTTTTTCTGGTTCGACAATTTCAACATGGTCATGTTGAAGTTTCTGCGATCCTCCAGCACTTTCGATTTCTTTTCCAGTACGCAAGGTAATGGCACTGATATTCTGCCTAGGATTGACAATAGGCTGAAAAGGCAATTTCTCTTGATTCTGTGCAGTGGCCAATTGACTAATTTGCTCCCTCAGCTCTTGAAGATTTTTACTAGTCCGAGCACGAAATTGTCAATCAATCAAATGGCCGAACCAAACTTTGTAATTGTGTATTGGTCGTCAATTGGGTCGTAGTCAATTGTGACATGAGATTCTCCAAGGTGGAAATTCGGTCGCCGTAATTAGGCCTCGGATATTGCTACTGTTGCTGTTGCTGCGGCTGAAGTTGACGCTGTTGACTACTCTGACCTTGATGCCAATTCCCATATCTCAGATTGGGATGATCCCTCCATCCTGGGTTGTAAGTATTCGAATAGGGATCATATTTCCTTTGAGGCTGATAATTATCATTGAGCGCCTTAACTTCAACTTCCACAGTATCTTCCTGCAGAGTCAGACAAGCATCAGTAAAATGACCCTGAAATCCACAAATGTGACAAATAGGGATTTGTGGTCCCTTGGTTACAGCATTTACATTGACATTATTAGCATTGGAAGAATTAATAACTTGTCTTTCCAACAATTCAGCAATCTTGTCAAGTCTACTTTCAAGTTTAGAACTACTTACCTCATGGACACCTCGAATGTGTGTGTCCAAACGATACCCAAACTGCTGAAGATTTGCAGCCATTGCTGCAATTAAGTTTATGGCCTCCTGAGGCGTTTTGTTCAGTATAGCTCCCTCAATAGTAACATCAAGAATCTTCCTATCATTTAGTAACATCCTGTCATAGAAGTACTAAATAAGGAGCTGCTCTGTAATTCCATGCTAAGGACAACTTGTGCAAAGCCTCTTGAATCTCTCATAATATTCATACATGTTTTCTGTATCTCTTTGTCTGATGCCACAAATCTCTCAACGCAAACTAGCGGTTCTGGACGCTGGGAAGTATTTTTCTAAAAATAACCTCGCCATATCAGGCCATGTATCCACTGTCCCAGGCGGAAGATAGTACAACCAATCTCTAGCTGCGCCCTCTAGAGAAAAAGAGAAAGCACGTAGCTTCAACTGATGCTCAGTTATGCCTCTGGGTTTGAATTCAGAACATATCAGATGAAAGTCCTTGAGACGTCTATTCGGGTCGTCAGAAGGTAACCCGTGAAATTTCGACAAGGCTTGAATCAACCCAGCCTTCAAATCAAACCCATCATCTGCAGCTCAGTACTGTATACATAGAGGTTGATTCTCTACTGTTGGTGCAAGCATATCCCTCAGAGTTGCAGGAGCTCGATTTCTGACTAGTTGTGCAGGTGGAATAGGTTGCTGATCCGCCATCGCGCTTCTTCAAAATCTTCCAAGAACTCACCTCAAGGTAGACAAATTCTCGCTTTGGTCGAGCAAGACTTGGTGAAGTAGAAGCTTGTCTCTTACGCAATTTAGTAGCTTTCCTGAGTTGTTTTGCAGTCTTCTCTATCTCCGGATCGAACAATAAATCACTCGCAGAAACACAACGCCGCATGCAAACAACTAAAGAAAAATTGATTAGCAACATAAATAAACAAAAACTTGAACACCGGTCCCCGGCAACGGCGCCAAAATTTGATGGCGTGTCAAACCAGCAAAAATAAATTCCTACTCTAGAACACTTAAGCGAGTAAAGTGGTGAATAGGGTCGAACCACAGAGACCAATGTAGTAATTATTTATTTGTGTGAAATCAAAAATAAAAATAAACATATGAAAATAAAAATAATGAAAATAATTGATTTGGGAATGACTGATTTTAGAACACAAAATTAGAGCACGAAATCACGTCAAATGAATTTAAAAATAAAGATTGAAAGCAATATAAAGAAAAGCCTAGCCAAGGTACTCCCCCGTTTGATATTGTAATTCGATCTTAGACTCAAAAATATAAATTTTGTTCACTCTTATGGACAAAGTTATAGCAAACAATGAAGAACACATATCAACTAATCCATTCGTAATTATTCGATAACCCCAAGTAAAGCTCCGCAGATTATTACTCTAACCAATTAGACTATTCACGAGTAAAGCTCCGCAGAATATAATCTATGGTAGCGATAGGCTCTAATGGACCTTTGTCTAAGCCAACAAAATCGGAAAAGCCGCAATCTATTTAGACCAAACTATTTAATCTCATTAATCTCTCAATTGAAATTAATTCGCCACTTCGATAGACAGCAATCACCGATTAACTAATCTATTCAGCAATGTATCACCAAGTCAATTAATTAACAGGCCTCATTAATCAACAAACACGACAATAATAAATCAATTAAAGCGCAGAGATCAAATAAACATAAGAAATAAACGAAAACAATTAAACTACGAGAGTCTTACGAATTACATGCATCAAATGTAAAGTACCTTGTCTAGATTTAAAAACTTAGCCACACATAATGCTAGTCTCTATCTAATATAGTTGTCGTTGAAATTGACAAATTAAATATTGGAGTTCAACTTTTCGAAATCACTTCTCCTCTCCAAAGCTATCATTGCTGCTTTCTTCTCAAATTGTCATCCACTTTCCCAAGGTTGTAATGATTTTTGCAATTAAAAACCTCTCCACTCAAAACTGTCTTGCTCCAGCTCACGCACTCTCCTTTAAATGGTGATAAAAATATATGATTGTCGATGCTCCTTCCTAGTTATCACTCTCACTAACTTTTTGATTGTAATAAAATATGTATTCCTCTCAAGCTCCCTCTAGCTCTGCCGCTATCGTCCCTACCTATTTGATTGTGATAAAATAAAAATTCCTTAAAAGCTACTGTCGTCAACTCACTTCGTTGTTCTCCAAAGATAAATCTCTCAAGCTCTTCTTAATACTCTACCCATTCAATATCCACGCCTCCCTCTTGCTTCAACGTTGCTGCTTGTTGTCTTCATGTGTCACAATAATAATTTTTTATGGTCCACCTTATTCATGCCCATTACTCTCCAACGCCACTTGCTTTACTTGTTTTTCAAAGATTTTTGGTCCCACGTAACTTCATGCTCTTTGTCCCTCTCTGCGTCTATTGTTGGGTGGATGGGACAATTAAGGGTCTCAATCACTTAAACCCCAGCTACTTGTTATATCCTTTTTTTTTACCATCAGCTACAACATCTTCATCAAGCCACCTCGTTAACGTTTTTCCCAGCTGCTTCATCAACATGAATGGAGAGAATCTTGGGTGGTATCTAACAATAATGATGGATTGGTTGCTTGTTTTTTCGGTGGAGGCTGCGTGATTTTCTTTTGTCCTATGCTCCAAAGTCTCCCACCAGCAGTTGCTTGCGTGATTTGTTTTTCATCTCCGCCTCCAATATCCACACCTCCAACAGCTCACGTCAATCACACAGAATCCAGCATTTTGTTTACTCCACCAGCTAATTGCATTTTCTCTCTTTTTGCCATCTTTTAGTCACCTTCACGCCCACCAGCTTGCACGTTGCTTTTCTTCACTTCAACTCTATTGCAGTCATCTTCTTGTCTCCATGTTGAAAAATCTCCAACCTACGCATGCTCATTTCTTTGTTTATGCTGCTGCCATTATTTTCTTTTTGTTTGTTGTATAATGAATGTGAAACTTTGCTTCATGCCTAACCACAATCCTTCTTTTATCTCTTTGCTGCCAGCTGACTTCTATTTTTTCTCTATGTAATCAATCTTTTTGTCCCACGCAAGACTCATTCTTTGTCCCTTATAGGTTTTGTTCCTTCTAATTAAATGAAGTGGGTCCCTTTTTCTTTCCAAAGGTCCAGTGTTGGGACCCGTTTCTGGAACCCAACTCATAACGAATCTAATCATGCCTTAACTAAAGTCGCCATATATATTTTTTTTTCAATTACACAACATTCGTGGTAGTTCAAATTTCCAATTTGAAATTCGGCAATTCCTCGATTCATTATATCTTTCATAATCAAAACATATCAATTAATTTATCAAAATCATATTATTCCTTTTATTTTGCCAAATGACACTTAATACCTTTAATTTATCAAAATTGGCAGCACCTCCTCTAAAATCTCACTAGCCAAAAGTTTATCCAAAACCAACCATACACAAAACACTTCAATATCTCCAATCCATCACACAATTCCTCGACCTCCCGTCCTAATCCCATCATACACATTCACAAACCTATATCTAAACATTTCCATAATTCTCAATCACATCTCAAGTCATAATCATAATTCACATTCATATATACTAACCATAATTTACTTACATAATTCAATCCCATAATCATATACAAACTTTAATGGCATTACAAGCCACAATACAACAACAATATAGGAATCCTAATGCAAATACAAGGATACAAAAATCCTTCTTTTCGCTCACCCGATCTTCTTCTCATTACCGTGGATGGGAATGAGGGGGTGAGCTTACGCTCAACGGGTAACAAGCTTATAACCAAAATAAGCAAAACCATTGAAAAGTTCAATTGAAATCGATGCCACATATTTCCAAAGTCAATGTTTAGAAGCTGTTGAAAGATCATAATTGCTCCGCTTTCGTCAAAATTTTAATTTGAGCTTTGATAAAACTAAAACTCATCGTGATTAAACACAAAACCATAACTTTTCTTTGTAAACTCACATTTGAAATTCATGTAACATAACTCTTCCTAATTCATCACAAATCATACAATTCGTAAACATTATAAATCATCATTCATTTCATAGCACATCACATGTCAAAATGCAAATGCACACATAACGGCTCGAGAGAGTTCCGTACACACACCGGAAACGGAAGTTTACCGTGAACACATCGAGTCCATTTTGGATCTCGTAAGCCCGCAAGCGGCAAATGGAGAAGGCTTTTATTTTCTTTTGTCTCGTGCACGAGACTAACACAACGCTCCTCTCCCAAACAAAGCATATATTCATTTTCACATGTTCACAATGCCATTCTTTAAGGCATATCGAAATCACAATCATATGATCTTATGATCTCATGACATGTCATCCTCAAAGATATTCATAAAATTTCAATGCATTTTTCAAAATCACCATAATTCACAATAACAATTTCTTTCGGCGCTTTATAAGCAATAATGGAAGTAGTTGAAATCATTTAATCAATTGAGTTCAAAACCGACTTTTATTTCTTATATTTGAAAACACAAGAAAGCTTAGTGGCGATGTTATGGCTCATTTCTCAATCATAAACAAGGTACCCACCTCGATTCCATGCTAGGAACTTATCCAATGCTCCAATTTCTCCATTGCTTCCTTCTTTCTTCCAACATACTTTTTCCTAAACCATAAATACCCAAATTCAATATCATAAATATCATAATCCTCAAGATTAACTATAGGGAACCCACTTCCAACATATTTCCAAGCTATCTTAGTCATCAATTTACAAAAGCTCCAATTTTCAAAATTGTGCATAAACCCTAATTTATAATAATCCAAAATTAATCACCATCTTAGCATAATCATCACAAATAACTTCAAAATCCACAACCCATAATATTTTCCATGGTTCTAAACCAAAAACTCAAGAAAAGCTCAAGACTTAAAAATCGGCTCTTACCTCCATCTTCTCCATTTTTGGATTTTCTTAGCTCATCTTGGAGCTCTTTTCATCTTCCACCTTTTTCCCTCTTGGAGCATGCTCGAAATTCTCCTTGAAAACTCACAAAATCGGAACTTAGTCTGTCTCTTTTTCCCTCCATCGCCAAACCACTCTTCTCTTTCTCTCTTCTTTCTTTCTTTTGTTCTATTCTGCTTTCTAAGTATCGGGCTTCTCCTTCAAACAACAGACAGCCCCTTATATTTATAATGCCATGTCATTTAATGAATGGCCAATGACTTAATTGCCCTTCCTTATAAGCCTACTAACTTAACCCTTTAAGTAAACTTCCAAATTGCCCTTCATTGATCTTCAAACCGACATCTTGTCTGATTATTTCGATCAAGTAAATGAAGCCATTTGATAAACCTTTCTTCTAGAGAAATGTTATCCTATGTCTTACGAATCCAACACCACGAGAATCGGATCGATTGGAGCTCTATAGCTCGAGATATCTCTAAAATACTGAAGTCTATTTTTCAGACCCGAGGCTGAACACTACACCTAACTTCCGACCCGTATTTGGAAGTCTTAGAGGCTCAATTATCGATCGGCTTCTTCATAACATTTGTAGCCTTATGTATCTAGTTTAATCAGAAACAAGAATCAACTCAATCCGAGCTCTAGCGAGTTCTAGCGACCTATAATACTGAGCACTGTTCGCCGTTATAACACCAAGATCGAACACCACACTGAACTTCCGACCTATATTTGGAAGTGTTAGAGGCTAAATCATAGCTCGGCTCCTTCATAACATTTGTTGATATATGTCTCTAGTTTAATAAGAAACAAGAATCAACTCAATCCGAGCTCTAGCGAGTTCTAGCGACCTATAATACTGAGCACTATTCGGCCATTACAACACCAAGACTGAACACCACACTGAACTTCCGACCTATATTTGGAAGTGTTAGAGGCTTAATCATAGCTCGGCTCCTTCATAACATTTGTTGATATATGTCTCTAGTTTAATCAGAAATAAGAATCAACTCAATCCGAGCTCTAGAGAGTTCTAGCGACCTATAATACTGAGCACTGTTCGGCCGTTACAACACCAAGACTGAACACCACACTGAACTTCCGACCTATATTTGGAAGTGTTAGAGGCTAAATCATAGCTCGGCTCCTTCACAAAATTTGTAGATATATGTCTCTAGTTTAATCCGAAACAAGAATCAATTCAATCCGAGCTCTATAGCTCAAGATATATCCAAAATACCAAACACTATTCAAACTTTTACAACTGATCGGCTCATTATAATCCGAGCTATCTTTCTCCATTTAATGCAAAACTGATCTATCTAGCATGGAAAGATAGAAAATGTCTTAGAGTCCAACGCTTCAAGAATCGGTCGATCGGATGTCGGACGAAGAAGTTATGGCCAAAACAAGGAAGAGGTCGATTCGCCAGCATTGTGTCGGTCGCCACACCAGTCGGTCTCCCTCGCACCAGTCGGTCGCCCGCACCAGGTCGGTCGGCCTTAGGCGCCAGCGTGGGTCGCTCGACCACTCGATCCGACCTCCAATTTCAAACGCTCATATCTTTTGACCCGAGCTCCAAATGACAAGCGGTTTGTTTCGTTGGAAAGCTAAGAGATAGCTCTACCATTTTCAAGAAGGACTCACAAGTAAGCTCTGACTCTAAAGGGATCAAAAGTTTACACAACGATGATCGATTGATAATTTCTCAACAGACCAAAACTTACAAACATCATAACTTTTGATCCAGAGTCTAAATTTAACAAACTTGGTGTCTATGGAAAGCTTAAAGAAAGATCTACAACTTTCATGAAGATCACCAACCCCAATTCCAACTATATAAAGGTCAAAAGTAGCCTCAAAGATCTGTCTGTGATCCGCCATTTAGACAGCCCCTGTACCCAACTCTAGCAACTCACATTAACACCTCCAAAACTAGCTCATACACATCATGGACAAGCTCTAAAACTTGTCTACCACTCTCCATAAGACTAAATGATTCTATCCTATCTAAATCAGTCCAGAAATTGCAAAGACAACACACATTCTCAAAATTGACCACATGAACACATCACCTGCAATTTCATATTAAACAATATTCAAACTTCACAATTTCACATCTTTCAGCCTCCACATCCACAAATTGCGTGATATACATCAACAATAGCTCACATTCAAAATTCATCAACTCATCATCCCTACTTAAGTCCTCCATACACAATTCGTTAAACACATTCTACGCCAAGCATCAAGCCATTTCTCAAATCATCCATAAGCCACAAAATACAACTTTGGGAATAAATTTAAAAGCAACCACATATCACACAAAGTCCATGTACAAGGTTCATATACACAACTTTTGGCACATTTTCAAATCAATGCAAGGTCATACTTGAACAAGCGTAAGGGCGTAACACAATAAAAGGTTCTTTACAAAACTTTAGTGGGCATTTCTAGCCCCAATAAATCAAGTCTCAAAATTTGTAATTTCAAAGAAGTTACATAAATAGTAACTATACTGACTTACTTTTCAATTATAAAGATGTTACCCATAATACAACATACACAAAACCCATTTCACGCTTTAACCCCCAAATATCATTTAAAATTTCTCCAATTCACATTACCCAAATAAACATTTAACATCACTAATTCCTCATTTAATAATTCTGACGTCCAATTAAAGTTCGGGGTCCAACAATTCTCCCCTCCTTAAAGAATTTCGTCCTCGAAATTCATATCACTTTCGATTTGTTCCTCATTCTAGTTCAGATCACTCACAACTTCCAACTTCTTGTGACAATAATACCAATATCATCTAATTCAAACATACTCACGAATCACATTTCAATCCGGACATCTTTTGTCAAGAACACTATCTCATAAAACTCCATACTAACTAATTCATAACGGCTTAGCAAATTCCCCGCTTCAACCATCATTATTAATTTCACATCTTTCTTATTGCAATTTCCATGCAATCCTCCTTCTATTCAAACTCAAAATTCAGATCTGCTTTTCCAATCTCTCAATACGATTCATAATCTCGATCCTTAATTCAGACGCACTCAAGTTACCCCATATGTTATGCTTCCTTTTGCTTTGGTTCCGATAGCCTCGATATCGATTTTCTGCTTTATACATTTGACAAAACACTCAAGATTGCTAGGAATTTCATTTATACACTCAAAATCTTTTTTTTCATATTCCATGCTCGATTCAATGATTGTCTCAATTTTTCGATCAGATTGCATAAATACATCCAAGATGTTGCTTTACTCATACTGCTCCAAACTTTAAAACAATCGTTAGCATAGCAGCTCTTAAACATGTATCAACTCAAGAACTCATAGACCTTAGTTGGCTCCATATATATATATAAAGTCACTTCATTATGCTTCATTAGATTTGAGCCAAAACTCTTATACAACACCAAACAAGATACAACAAACTTTCCAAATTCATGCGGTTTGATTTACATCGTAATCATTCTTCAAAATTCTCTTCCTTCCATTAATCATATGCTTTATATATATATATATATGTATTTTCCTCACATATTCGACTAGTCTCTCAATTCCTCAATACTTTTAATACATCATCGATCTTTGATCACTTCACTCCAATATTATAGTGTTATCGGTCCCTTTGGTTAACGCCACCAATTTTATCATATTCCATGTGCTTCTTGATTAGTCCTCGCGACTTCTTAAATAACTCGATCCCTTATGGAGGTACATTATCACACCTTCTTTTCAAATTTTCGCTCCATCGCAGCTACCTTTCCAAAGAAAAGCATCTATACCATACTTTATCTTAGTTCTCGATTCATCTCATAACTTGACTCTAGGAATTAAAATGACTCCATAAGCCATATCCGAAAATAGATCTCACATACCCACTCACATTATCGAGGTGGACTCTTAATAACTGGTCGCCACTTTTTGAAAATTTATCCCTAATCCACCATTTACAAGAAGCAAATCCAAAAGGAGTACAAGATCCACATCCCAACTCCTAGAGACCTATCGTCTCATTTCAAACTTCCTCTCTCGTGATCTCGCTTGCCTTTCTAAAACAACCCGATTGATCCATACCAGGGTCTTTGTCCTCCGACCATGGATGAATTACTGATTCTATTGTTGAATCGAGGGAAGAACTTATAATCCCAAATTTACTAGTCCGTAAAGACCCGCCGCCTATAGTCATACACTAACTTATCCGCCTTCCGACCAATTCCACTTTGCTTGCATACTATCTTTCATTTGATTCCCAGTGAGTCATGTCATATTCAGATCGATTCAAATACTTACCTTCAACATAATTCCATTACCAAAGTCAACGACACATCCATAAATACTCGAATTTTTGCCTAACATATCGGACCACAAAATTCTTATTCCAATTAGTCATAATTTCCTTGCCTTATACTCTAACCAAATACCCTTCTTCAGATTGGCTCATAGTCCAAACATTTAACAAAGTTCTCACCCATATAACGGATTCTATACTTATCTGCGCCTTCTTTAAGGGTGAGAAATCAGTGTAGCCGATCCTCATAAAACTCCTCGTATTCCGCTACGAGGTGGCACACTACTCCTTCAATGCAAACACTAAAGTTTAATGTATATTCCTCACCAATTCAAACATCATGAAATTTTGACCTCAATTCCACTAATCTCTTCTTAATGCTAATCATTACCATCAAAAGGAATGTCGATAAGTACTCGATCGAGGTCTAAATCATCTGACCGCTAAGGACGCCAACTTAACAATCCGAGACTTAAATTCTCAACTAAAGACTTCGACACTTCCAATGTAATGGCATTGAATCGAATCGCCATAATTGCCTCGCTTATCCACAACTTCCTTTTTCTCATGTCGAGTATCATCATTTTCCTATTAGATCTATCACCTCAAACTTTTATCAAGTTCTTATGCGCCTAATCCATACACACGCCCCATGTAAGATCATAATATCGGCGCCTCGATATACACAAATGTTGGGACCTGCTTCCTAACCCAACTCATAACGAATCTAATCACAACTTAACTAAAGTCGCCTATATATATATATTTTTTTCCAATTACACAACATTCGTGGTAGTTCAAATTTCCAATTTGAAATTCGCAATTCCTCGATTCATTATATCTTTCATAATCAAAACATATCAATTAATTTATCAAAATCATATTATTCCTTTTATTTTGCCAAATGACACTTAATACCTTTAATTTATCAAAATCAAGCAGCACCTCCTCTAAAATCTCACTAGCCAAAAGTTTATCCAAAACCAACCATACACAAAACACTTCAATATCTCCAATCCATCACACAATTCCTTGGACCTCCCGTCCGAATCCCATCATACACATTCACAAACCTATATCTAAACATTTCCATAATTCTCAATCACATCTCAAGTCATAATCATAATTCACATTCATATATACTAACCATAATTTACTTACATAATTCAATCCCATAATCATATACAAACTTTAATGGCATTACAAGCCACAATACAACAACAATATAGGAATCCTAATGCAAATACAAGGATACAAAATCCTTCTTTTCGCTCACCCGATCTTCTTCTCATTACCGTGGATGGGAATGAGGGGGTGAGCTTACGCTCAACGGGTAACAAGCTTATAACCGAAAATAAGCAAAACCATTGAAAAGTTCAATTGAAATCGATGCCACATATTTCCAAAGTCAATGTTTAGAATCTGTTGAAAAGATCATAATTGCTCCGCTTTGGTCAAAATTTTAATTGAGCTTTGATAAAACTAAAACTCATCGTGATTAAACACAAAACCATAACTTTTCTTTGTAAACTCACATTTGAAATTCATGTAACATAACTTTTCCTAATTCATCACAAATCGCACAATTCGTAAACATTATAAATCATCATTCATTTCATAGCACATCACATGTCAAAATGCAATGCACGATAACTACTCGAGAGTTCCGTACACACACCAAAATCGAAGTTTACCGTGAACACATCGAGTCCATTTTTGATCTCGTAAGCCACAAGCGGCAGCCGGAGAAGGCTTTTATTTTCTTTTGTCTCACGCACGAGACTAACACAACGCTCCTCTCTCCCAAACAAAGCACATATTCATTTTCACATGTTCACAATGCCATTCTCTAAGGCATATCGAAATCACAATCATATGATCTTATGATCTCATGACATGTCATTCTCAAAGATATTCATAAAATTTCAATGCATTTTTCAAAATCACCATAATTCACAATAACAATTTCTTTCGAGCGCTTTATAAGCAATAATTGAAGTAGTTGAAATCATTTAATCAATTGAGTTCAAACTGACTTTTATTTCTTATATTTGAAAACACAAGAAAGCTTAGTGGCGATGTTATGGCTCATTTCTCAATCATAAACAAGGTACCCACCTCGATTCCATGCTAGAACTTATCCAATGCTCCAATTTCTCCATTGCTTCCTTCTTTCTTCCAACATACTTTTCCTAAACCATAAATACCCAAATTCAATATCATAAATATCATAATCCTCAAGATTAACTATAGGAACCCACTTCCAACATATTTCCAAGCTATCTTAGTCATCAATTTACAAAGCCCCAATTTTCAAAATTGGGCATAAACCCTAATTTATAATAATCCAAAATTAATCACCATCTTAGCATAATCATCACAAATAACTTCAAAATCCACAACCCATAATATTTTCCATGATTCTAAACCAAAAACTCAAGAAAAGCTCAAGACTTAAAAGTCGGCTCTTACCTCCATCTTCTCCATTTTTGGATTTTCTTAGCTCATCTTGGAGCTCTCTTCATCTTCCACCTTTTTCCTCTTGGAGCATGCTCGAAATCCTCCTTGAAAGCTCACAAAATCGGAACTTAGTCTGTCTCTCTTTTCCTCCATCGCCAAACCACTCTTCTCTTTTCTCTCTTCTTTCTTTCTTTTGTTCTATTCTGCTTTCTAAGTATCGGGCTTCTCCTTCAAACAACAGACAGCCCTTATATTTATAATGCCATGTCATTTAATGAATGGCCAATGACTTAATTGCCCTTCCTTATAAGCCTACTAACTTAACCCTTTAAGTAAACTTCCAAATTGCCCTTCATTGATCTTCAAACCGACATCTTGTCTGATTATTTCGATCAAGTAAATGAAGCCATTTGATAAAACTTTCTTCTAGAGAAATGTTCTCCTATGTCTTACTTAATCCAACACCATGAGAATCGGATCGATTGGAGCTCTATAGCTCGAGATATCTCCAAAATACTGAAGTCTATTTTTCAGACCCGAGGCTGAACACTACACCTAACTTCCGACCCGTATTTGGAAGTCTTAGAGGCTCAATTGTCGATCGGCTTCTTCATAAAATTTATAGCCTTATGTATCTAGTTTAATCAGAAACAAGAATCAACTCAATCCGAGCTCTAGCGAGTTCTAGCGACCTATAATACTGAGCACTGTTCGGCGTTACAACAACAAGATCAACACCACACTGAACTTCCGACCTATATTTGGAAGTGTTAGAGGCTAAATCATAGCTCGGCTCCTTCATAACATTTGTTGATATATGTCTCTAGTTTAATAAGAAACAAGAATCAACTCAATCCGAGCTCTAGCGAGTTCTAGCGACCTATAATACTGAGCACTGTTCGGCCGTTACAACACCAAGACTGAACACCACACTGAACTTCCGACCTATATTTGGAAGTGTTAGAGGCTAAATCATAGCTCGGCTCCTTCATAACATTTGTTGATATATGTCTCTAGTTTAATCAGAAATAAGAATCAACTCAATCCGAGCTCTAGCGAGTTCTAGCGACCTATAATACTGAGCACTGTTCGGCCGTTACAACACCAAGACTGAACACCACACTAAACTTCCGACCTATATTTGGAAGTGTTAGAGGCTAAATCATAGCTCGGCTCCTTCATAAAATTTGTAGATATATGTCTCTAGTTTAATCAGAAACAAGAATCAATTCAATCCGAGCTCTATAGCTCAAGATATATCCAAAATACCAAACACTATTCAAACTTTTACAACTGATCGGCTCATTATAATCCGAGCTATCTTTCTCCATTTAATGCAAAAACTGATCTATCTAGCATGGAAAGATAGAAAATGTCTTAGAGTCCAACGCTTCAAGAATAGGTCGATCGGATGTCGGACGAAGAAGTTATGGCCAAAATAAGGAAGAGAGGTCGGTCGCCTGCATCAGTCGGTCTCCCGCACTGTCGGTCGCCTGCACTGTGTCGGTCTCCCACACCAGGTCGGTCGGCCTCATGCTACCGTGGAGGTCGCTCGACCACTCGATCCGACCTCCAATTTCAAACGCTCATATCTTTTGACTCCGAGCTCTAAATGACACGCGGTTTGTTTCGTTGGAAAGCTAAGAGATAGCTCTACCATTTTCAAGAAGGACTCACAAGCAAGCTCGGACTCTAAGGGATCAAAGTTTACACAACGATGATCGATTGATAATTTCTCAACAAGATCAAAACCTACAAACATCATAACTTTTGATCCAGAGTCTAAATTTAACAAACTTGGTGTCTATGGAAAGCTTAAAGAAAGATCTACAACTTTCATGAAGATCACCAACCCCAATTCCAACTATATAAAGGTCAAAAGTAGCCTCAAAGATCTGTCTCAGGATCCGCCATTTAGACAGCCCTCGCACTCCAACTCTAGCAACTCACATTAACACCTCCAAAACTAGCTCATACACATCATGGACAAGCTCTAAAACTTGTCTACCACTCTCCATAAGACTAAATGATTCTATCCTATCTAAATCAGTCCAGAAATTGCAGACAACACACATTCTCAAAATTGACCACATGAACACATCATCTGAATTTCATATTAAACAATATTCAAACTTCACAATTTCACATCTTTCAGCCTCCACATCCACAAATTGCGTATTATACATCAACAATAGCTCACATTCAAAATTCATCAACTCATCATCCCTACTTAAGTCCTCCATACACAATTCGTTAAACACATTCTACGTCACATCAAGCCATTTCTCAAATCATCCATAAGCCACAAAATACAACTTTTGGGAATAAATTTAAAAGCAACCACATATCACACAAAGTCCATGTACAAGGTTCATATACACAACTTATGGCACATTTTCAAATCAATGCAAGGTCATACTTGAACAAGCATGGGCGTAAACACAATAAAAGGTTCTTTACAAAACTTTAGTGGGCATTTCTAGCCCCAATAAATCAAGTCTCAAAATTTGCAATTTCAAAGAAGTTACATAAATAGTAACTATACAGACTTACTTTTTCAATTATAAAGATGTTACCCATAATACAACATACAAAAAACCCATTTCACGCTTTAACCCCAAATATCATTTAAAATTTCTCCAATTCACATTACCCAAATAAACATTTAACATCACTAATTCCTCATTTAATAATTACGACGTCCAATTAAAGTTCGTGGTCCAACAATTCTCCTCCTTAAAGAATTTCGTCCTCGAAATTCATATCACTTTCTTGATCGGTTCCTCATTCTAGTTCAGATCACTCACAACTTCCAACTTCTTGTGACAATAATACCAATATCATCTAATTCAAACATACTCACTAATCACATTTCAATCCGGACATCTTTTGTCAAGAACACTATCTCATAAAACTCCATACGAACTAATTCATAACGGCTTAGCAAATTCCCGCTCAACCATCATTATTAATTTCACATCTTTCTTATTGCAATTTCCATGCAGTCCTCCTTCTATTCAAACTCAAAATTCAGATCTATTTTCCAATCTCTCAATACGATTCATAATCTCGATCCTTAATTCAGACGTACTAAGCGCCCTATATGTTATGCTTCCTTTTGCTTTGGTTCGATAGCCTCGATATCGATTTTCTTTTATACATTTGACAAAACACTCAAGATTGCTAGGAATTTCTCATTTATACACTCAAAATCTTTTTTTCATATTCCATGCTCTCGATTCAATGATTGTCTCACTTTTCGATCTCAGACTTGCATAAATACATCCAAGATGTTGCTTTACTCATACTGCTCCAAACTTTAAAACAATCGTTAGATAGCAGCTCTTAAACATGTATCAACTCAGTAACTCATAGGACCTTAGTTGGCTCCGCATATATATATATAAAGTCACTTCATTATGCTTCATTAGATTTGAGCCAAAACTCTTATACAACACCAAAGCATACAACAAACTTTCCAAATTCATGCGGTTTGATTTACATCGTAATCATTCTTCAAAATTTCTTCCTTCCATTAATCATATGCTTTATATATATATATATATGTATTTTTCCTCACATATTCGACTAGTCTCTCAATTCCTCAATACTTTTAATACATCATCGATCTTTGATCACTTCAGCCTCCAATATTATAGTGTTATAGTCCCTTTGTTAACGCCACCAATTTTATCATATTCCATGTGCTTTTGATTAGTCCTCGCGATTCCTTAAATAACTCGATCCCTTATGGAGGTACATTATCACACCTTCTTTTCAAATTTTCGCCCATCGCAGCTTACCTTTCCAAAGAAAATCATCTATACCATACTTTATCTTAGTTCTCGATTCATCTCATAACTTGACTCTAGGAATTAAAATGACTCCATAAGCCATATCTCAAAATAGATCTCACATACCCACTCACATTATCGAGGTGGACTCTTAATAACCGGTCGCCACTTTTGAAAATTTATCCCTAATCCACCATTTACAAGAAGCAAATCCAAAAGGAGTACAAGATCCACATCCCAACTCCTAGAGACCTATCGTCTCATTTCAAACTTCCTCTCTCGCATCTCGGTTCCTTTCTAAAACAACCCGATTGATCCATACCAGGGTCTTTGTCCTCCGGACCATGGATGAATTACAGATTCTATTGTTGAATCGAGGAAGAACTTATAATCCCAGCTACTAGTCCGTAAAGACCGCCGCCTATAGTCATACACTAACTTATCCGCCTTCCTCGACCAATTCCACTTTGCTTGCATACTATCTTTCATTTGATTCCTGTGAGTCATGTCATATTCAGATCGATTCAAATACTTACCTTCAACATAATTCCATTACCAAAGTCACTGACACATCCATAAATACTGAATTCTTGCCTAACATATCGGACCACAAAATTTTATTCCCAATTAGTCATAATTTCCTTGCCTTATACTCTAACCAAATACCCTTCTTCAGATTGGCTCATAGTCCAAACATTTAACAGTTAGCTCACCCATATAACGGATTCTATACTTATCTGCGTCTTCTTTAAGGGTGAGAAATCAGTGTAGCCGATCCTCGCAAAACTCCTCGTATTCCGCTACGGGTGGCACACTACTCCTTCAATGCAAACACTAAAGTTTAATGTATATTCCTCACCAATTCAAACATCATGAAATTTTGACCTCAATTCCACTAATCTCTTCTTAATGCGAATCATTACCATCAAAAGGAATGTCGATAAGTACTGATCGAGGTCTAAATCATCTGACCGCTAAGGACGCCAACTTAACAATCCGAGACTTAAATTCTCAACTAAAGACTTTCGACACTTCCAATGTAATGGCATTGAATCGTAATCGCCATAATTGCCTCGCTTATCCACAACTTCCTTTTCTCATGTCGAGTATCATCATTTTCCTATTAGATCTATCACCTCAAACTTTTATCAAGTTCTTATGCGCCTAATCCATATACACGCCCATGTAAGATCATAATACCGCGCTCGATACCATTAAATGTTGGGACCTGCTTCCTAACCCAACTCATAACGAACAAATCACAACTTAACTAAAGTCGCCTATATATATATTTTTTTCAATTACACAACATTCGTGGTAGTTCAAATTTCCAATTTGAAATTCGCAATTCCTCGATTCATTATATCTTTCATAATCAAAACATATCAATTAATTTATCAAAATCATATTATTCCTTTTATTTTGCCAAATGACACTTAATACCCTTAATTTATCAAAATTAGCAAGACCTCCTCTAAAATCTCACTAGCCAAAAGTTTATCCAAAACCAACCATACACAAAACACTTCAATATCTCCAATCCATCACACAATTCCTCGACCTCCCGTCCTAATCCCATCATACACATTCACAAACCTATATCTAAACATTTCCATAATTCTCAATCACATCTCAAGTCATAATCATAATTCACATTCATATATACTAACCATAATTTACTTACATAATTCAATCCCATAATCATATACAAACTTTAATGGCATTACAAGCCACAATACAACAACAATATAGGAATCCCAATGCAAATACAAGGATACAAAAATCCTTCTTTTCGCTCACCCGATCTTCTTCTCATTACTGTGGATGGAATGAGGGGGTGAGCTTACGCTCGATGGGTAACAAGCTTATAACCAAAATAAGCAAAACCATTGAAAAGTTCGAATTGAAATCGATGCCACATATTTCCAAAGTCAATGTTTAGAATCATTGAAAAGATCATAATTGTTCGCTTTCGGTCAAAATTTTAATTTGGAGCTTTGATAAAACTAAAACTCATCGTGATTAAACACAAAACCATAACTTTTCTTTGTAAACTCACATTTGAAATTCATGTAACATAACTCTTCCTAATTCATCACAAATCGCATAATTCAAACATTATAAATCATCATTCATTTCATAGCACATCACATGTCAAAATGCAAATGCACACATAACGGCTCGAGAGTTCCGTACACACACCGAAAATCGAAGTTTACCGTGAACACATCGAGTCCATTTTTGGATCTCGTAAGCCACAAGCGGGCAGCCGGGAGAAGGCTTTTATTTTCTTTTGTCTACGTGCACGAGACTAACACAACGTTCCTCTCTCGATTTTCACATGTTCACAATGCCATTCTCTAAGGCATATCGAAATCACAATCATATGATCTTATGATCTCATGACATGTCATTCTCAAAGATATTCATAAAATTTCAATACATTTTTCAAAATCACCATAATTCACAATAATAATTTCTTTCGAGCGCTTCTAAGCAATAATGGAAGTAGTTGAAATCATTTAATCAATTGAGTTCAAACCGACTTTTATTTCTTATATTTGAAAACACAAGAAAGCTTAGTGGCGATGTTATGGCTCATTTCTCAATCATAAACAAGGTACCCACCTCGATTCCATGCTAGAACTTATCCAATGCTCCAATTTCTCCATTGCTTCCTTCTTTCTTCCAACATACTTTTCCTAAACCATAAATACCCAAATTCAATATCATAAATATCATAATCCTCAAGATTAACTATAGGAACCCACTTCCAACATATTTCCAAGCTATCTTAGTCATCAATTTACAAAGCCCCAATTTTCAAAATTGGGCATAAACCCTAATTTATAATAATCCAAAATTAATCACCATCTTAGCATAATCATCACAAATAACTTCAAAATCCACAACCCATAATATTTTCCATGATTCTAAACCAAAACTCAAGAAAAGCTCAAGACTTAAAAGTCGGCTCTTACCTCCATCTTCTCCATTTTGGATTTTCTTAGCTCATCTTGGAGCTCTCTTCATCGTCCACCTTTTCCCTCTTGGAGCATGCTCGAAATCCTTCTTGAAAGCTCACAAAATCGGAACTTAGCTGCTGTCTCTTTTCCCTCCATCGCCAAACCACTCTTCTCTTTTCTCTTCTTTCTTTCTTTTGTTCTATTCATTTCTCTAAGTATCGGGCTTCTCCTTCAAACAACAGACAGCCCTTATATTTATAATGCCATGTCATTTAATGAATGGCCAATGACTTAATTGCCCTTCCTTATAAGCCTACTAACTTAACCCTTTAAGTAAACTTCCAAATTGCCCTTCATTGATCTTCAAAACTGACATCTTGTCTGATTATTTCGATCAAGTAAATGAAGCCATTTGATAAAACTTTCTTCTAGAGAAATGTTCTCCTATGTCTTACAAATCCAACACCATGAGAATCGGATCGATTGGAGCTCTATAGCTCGAGATATCTCCAAAATACTGAAGTCTGTTTTTCAGACCCGAGGCTGAACACTACACCTAACTTCCGACCCGTATTTGGAAGTCTTAGAGGCTCAATTGTCGATCGGCTTCTTCATAACATTTGTAGCCTTATGTATCTAGTTTAATCAGAAATAAGAATCAACTCAATCCGAGCTCTAGCGAGTTCTAGCGACCTATAATACTGAGCACTGTTCGCCGTTACAACACCAAGATCGAACACCACACTGAACTTCCGACCTATATTTGGAAGTGTTAGAGGCTAAATCATAGCTCGGCTCCTTCATAACATTTGTTGATATATGTCTCTAGTTTAATAAGAAACAAGAATCAACTCAATCCGAGCTCTAGCGAGTTCTAGCGACCTATAATACTGAGCACTGTTCGCCGTTACAACACCAAGACTGAACACCACACTGAACTTCCGACCTATATTTGGAAGTGTTAGAGGCTAAATCATAGCTCGGCTCCTTCATAACATTTGTTGATATATGTCTCTAGTTTAATCAGAAATAAGAATCAACTCAATCCGAGCTCTAGCGAGTTCTAGCGACCTATAATACTGAGCACTGTTCGGCCGTTAAAACACCAAGACTGAACACCACACTGAACTTCCGACCTATATTTGGAAGTGTTAGAGGCTAAATCATAGCTCGGCTCCTTCATAACATTTGTAGATATATGTCTCTAGTTTAATCAGAAACAAGAATCAATTCAATCCGAGCTCTATAGCTCAAGATATATCCAAAATACCAAACACTATTCAAACTTTTACAACTGATCGGCTCATTATAATCCGAGCTATCTTTCTCCATTTAATGCAAAAACTGATCTATCTAGCATGGAAAGATAGAAAAATGTCTTAGGAATCCAACGCTTCAAGAATAGGGTCGATCGGATGTCGGACGAAGAAGTTATGGCCAAAACAAGGAAGAGGTCGGTCGCCTGCATTCAGGTCGGTCTCCTTGCCAGGTCGGTCGCCCGCACCAGTCGGTCTCCGCAGTCAGGTCGGTCGGCCTTGTCAGGCGCGTAGAGGTCGCTCGACCACTCGATCCGACCTCCAATTTCAAACGCTCATATCTTTTGACTCGAGCTCTAAATGACACGCGGTTTGTTTCGTTGGAAAGCTAAGAGATAGCTCTACCATTTTCAAGAAGGACTCACAAGCAAGCTCGGACTTTAAAGGGATCAAAAGTTTACACAACGATGACTGATTGATAATTTCTCAACAGACCAAAACTTACAAACATCATAACTTTTGATCCAGAGCTCCAAATTTAACAAACTTGGTGTCTATGGAAAGCTTAAAGAAAGATCTACAACTTTCATGAAGATCACCAACCCCAATTCCAACTATATAAAGGTCAAAAGTAGCCTCAAAGATCTGTCTCATGATCCGCCATTTAGACAGCCCCTGCACTCCAACTCTAGCAACTCACATTAACACCTCCAAAACTAGCTCATACACATCATGGACAAGCTCTAAAACTTGTCTACCACTCTCCATAAGACTAAATGATTCTATCCTATCTAAATCAGTCCGAAATTGCAAGACAACACACATTCTCAAAATTGACCACATGAACACATCACCTCAATTTCATATTAAACAATATTCAAACTTCACAATTTCACATCTTTCAGCCTCCACATCCACAAATTGCGATTATACATCAACAATAGCTCACATTCAAAATTCATCAACTCATCATCCCTACTTAAGTCCTCCATACACAATTCGTTAAACACATTCTACGCCAAGCATCAAGCCATTTCTCAAATCATCCATAAGCCACAAAATACAACTTTGGGAATAAATTTAAAAGCAACCACATATCACACAAAGTCCATGTACAAGGTTCATATACACAACTTATGGCACATTTTCAAATCAATGCAAGGTCATACTTGAACAAGCGTGGGCGTAACACAATAAAAGGTTCTTTACAAAACTTTAGTGGGCATTTCTAGCCCCAATAAATCAAGTCTCAAAATTTGTAATTTCAAAGAAGTTACATAAATAGTAACTATACAGACTTACTTTTCAATTATAAAGATGTTACCCATAATACAACATACACAAAAACCCATTTCACGCTTTAACCCCCAAATATCATTTAAAATTTCTCCAATTCACATTACCCAAATAAACATTTAACATCACTAATTCCTCATTTAATAATTCTGACGTCCAATTAAAGTTCGGGGTCCAACATCCAGCCTCTTTAATGTCACGGCACTTGTTCAATCCTTAGACAATTAATAAACCCATTCATTTAAAAACCCTCCTTTAAAAGCCACGTAACCTTTCCTATGCGTTTTACTTCAACCCTTAGCTAATTGATTTATTTCTTTCTTTTGTAGCTTGTTGCGCCTACGTTCATTTAGCTGCGTTTTGTGTTTGATTGGACAATTAACATTGCAACTCTTTAAAGTCTCCTTGTGCCTGAAGCCACGCATCTCTTTGGCTCAAACGTTTGCATTTTATGCTTGTCCTGTAGATTGAAAAGACAATTTAATTAGCTGCTCCAATTTATTTTAGAAAATTTTATCTTTTTGAACTAAAAAATATATCAATATATCCAACCCAATAGTCAGTCCAAAAAGAACACAAATCAAACATTTTATCATAAAAATAGGATTGAAATCACGTGTGAATGCATAGGAAAATATAAGAAAATTCAATCATATCAGTTGATTTACTTATCTCACACTAAGCCGGACATAGCATATATTGTTGGAATAATGAGTCAGTTCATGCACAAACCACAGGTCAGTTCATGCACAAACCACAGGTGGAACACATGGATGCTGCCTTGAGGATTTTACGTTACCTTAAAGGCACAACTGGAAATGGGATTTTATTTCAAAAAAATGGGCATTTAGAGGTAAAGGGGTACACGGATGCAGATTGGGCTGGTAATCCGATTGATAAAAGATCTACTTCCAGCTACTTTTCTATAGTCGGAGGCAACCTTGTGACGTGGAAAAGTAAGAAGTAGAAAGTAGTTGCATTGTCAAGTGCAGAGGCAGAATTTAGAGGGATTGCAAAGGGGTTAGCTGAGCTGCTCTGGATCAAGAAATTATTGACTGAAATTGGCTATCCACCACAGGATACTTGAGAACTGTTTTGTGATAATAAGGCAACAGTTAGCATCTCAGAGAATCCGGTACAACATGATCGCACCAAACACGTTGAAGTAGATCGACACTTTATTAAGGAGAAGTTTGAAGAAGGAACCATCAATCTTCCGTATGTGCGCTCTGAAGATCAACTGGCAGATGTCCTGACCAAGGCTGTTACTAGGCGAGTGTTTCATGAAGTATTGTCCAAGTTGGGTGTGGGAGATCCCACGACTCAACTTGAAGGGGAGTGTTAGAATAGGAAAGTGTCTATTTAAATGTGAAAAGAGAGATTATAGGAACGGATTGATCTCCCTTGATTGTAGGATCAATCCTTTCCTTACTTACATTGATCCCTTCCTAGAATTAAGCAAAAGCAGTCTATAAGACTTGTAATTGTAACACACATTATGATATGAAAAACAATTACAAAAATTATGTTCTTCCTAGTCTGATACTGAAGACACTGAAAAGACTCATTTTTAGTTGAACCTAACAATCCACAAGAAACTAAAAGACGAAGTTTGCTCGCAAAAGCATGCTCTAAGAGAAGATGCCACTATGAAGAGAGGAGTTAGAGATGGTCACAACTGCGACTAGTTTAGGAAGCTTAAGAGAGGCAAGTTCAAACAATCTTCCAATCTTCTTCCCCATCCCAAAAGTTTTCCCCGTCTGATGATCCTGTGCCTGACAACTAGAAGGAGAGAAAATGACATGGGACTTAAGGCCACATAATTGTCCAATAGAAATAAGATAGAAGGCCAAGGTAAGAACACAATAGGTGTCAGGGAGACTAAGATTAGAACTAGATGCGTGAACAATGTGGGAAATATGGATTATAGTATCATTAGCAGTATGAATAGGAGGAAGAGACGAAACAGGTGTTTTAGAAGAAAAGACAGAAGAATCAGAGGCCATATGGTTATGACAAGCAAAATTAAAAAGTCAAGAAGTACTTGGAGTGACAGAGAGTGCAGTGGGAGAAGAATTGGTAGAGATAACTTGTTTAAGAAAGGACTAAATGTCACTCTTGGTAAAACTGACAGGACCCTCAAAAGTAACAACAGCTACAGATAAAGAACCAGGCTGAGAGACAATGCCTTAAGTATTAGAATAACCTTCCTTAGCTTTTAGTGGTTGCATAGGATAGTTGCTCAGAATGTGTCCAATCTTATAACAGTAACGGGATTCAATTTTAGGACAAGTAGAAAAATGATGTCCAGACAACAATTTTGCAAAAAGGAGGACCTGGCTTTTGAGATGAGAGGTGAGCAATAGCAAAAGCAACATATGATTGGGAGGATTTGTCTAGGCCAACACGAGTCTCCTCAAAGATATTTTCTTTGATTTCTTCATTTAGAATAGGCAATGGAGTGCGATGCAGTTAGGAGGAACAAACAGACTCGTATGGAGGACTAAGAACTATAAGAACCTAAATCAACTGTAGATGTTCTGCACTGATCTTAGCTTGAGCAATTTGATTCCAATTGGGTTGATTTTGGCCTAGGGAGGCATTAACTGACTGACCAGGAGTTGCTTCAAGGAATGAAAAGTATTCGACAATTGATAATAATGAGCAATACTAAAAGTTGTAAAACGAGTTGCTAAGAAATCCTAAACCTCTTTTGTTGTATCAAGAGTTTCAAACTTTACATAAATGGCGAGAATGGAGGTGCTGTAAAACCAGCTGATAATTTGATGGTTTTTAACATCCCAATCTTCAAGACATTTAACAAATTTGGCATAACTTTTTTTGAGACTCTGTTTAAGTTGAATGATGTCACCAGTAACAATATGCCAAAGTTTAAATGCAGCTAGGAAGTGTTTCATACCTTGGACTCATAAATTATTGTTGTTATCATCCAAAATTGTTGAGATTGGTCAGGAAATATACAATTTCTCCATTTTCAATGCAAAAGTAGGCTAAAAAGAGAGTAAAATTATATGTAAGAGGTCAAAATTAAGCAAGAGAGGTGCTTACAGAAAAAGTTAACGATCAACAATCAATATGGTTAAAAATAACATGACAATCCAAGTCAACAATCAACGACGACATGAAAGCTAATTGTTGATGTGCCATGTAAAGCTGACATGTCAGCTCAAAAGACAACTGGGTGGATGCTGACATGGCTAGGGCAGGTGAAGCCCATAAATCAACAATAGGAAAAGATTTCAGAAGGATTAAAGACTAGAAGAAGAAGAAAAAAAAACCTAAGCTCTTCTTGATACCATGTTACAAAAACTAGGAAAAGAATTGAGAATGTAGATAAGATGGAGATAGAAGTGTACTGTATACAGAGGTGTGATTGTAAAATGTCCATAAGTAAGGTACTTATACTAGGTACTAATAAGAAAGTCTAGTAACAAATTAAGCTAAATCTAAGCTAATTACGATTAAATTATATCTTTAACTCTAAGCTAATTACTATCGTCGCTACAACTTAAGGTAATATTACGTTAACAAAGGAAATCATCACAGTGTGGATACATCAAGACTAGTCTTCATTTCCGCTTGTCCGTGTTGCTGATGCACAATGCCTCAGTCATGTTAATTTCTAATTCACGTCCATTTGACAGCTGAACAAGCGAATCTTCAACAAAATAAGGGAAATGATTTCATCTTTTATGAATTTATCAATATCTCAACTTTTATTTTATAGCTCCACATACTATAATTTACAAAATTTATATATAAATATAATCCCAAAACAATATTATTAATAATAAAATTTAACAATATTCTAATCAATTTCACCACCATGTTCAAAATATTTTTAAAGCCTATTATAATATTTGAAGATATTTAGATTTCTTTTTATTTTGTGATTTTAAAAGTTTTAAATTTTACAAAATTATAAAGAAACAATTTGATATATTTTTAAAATTTTTACTGAAGGTGCATTAGAATATTATTAATACTTGAAAATTTTTAAGTTAAAGTTCTAAGTATTTATTTTTTAAATAGTAGGTTAATACAATTACATTTTGTTACTAATTAAGATATAAAGATCTTGAATCTAGTATTATAAAATAAAATTTAATATTCTAATTACAATTCAGGATATTCCGATATAATTTAGCCAAAGAATACAGACCATGATAAAATGTTTTGACCATTTGCCGCACTGAACTGTCAATGGCGAACAACTTCTGTCGCATTCCTTCCACCAAAAGTGAATTAAGGAGAAACAGTAAGCAAAACTATGTTGCACTTCTTCTGATAACACAAGCAAAAAGGTGATTTTGTTTTAAATTTCAACCAAGTCCCATATTTATAACTTAAGTTCTACTCTCATGATGGAGCTGGAATTACAATCTGAAAGAGCCTTAATCAATTATATGTTCCAAGCACCATCCAGTTTGTGGAAAACTTTCAGTTCTTCAGAAATAGCAACAGTATGATCATTTCTGTTATTCGAGGACCAGTATGTATTAAGAACTTAGATCACTAACCCTCCATTGATACTTCTGTCGTTCCTTTGTTCACCTGCATGACATCATTCTAAACAGAATCCAAGATCATTCCAAGTTTGTTCAATGAAGTTTCTATTATTCCGACTCGGCGCTCAAGTTCTTCACTGATCTGAACTGTTAAGATATATACATAAATAGAGAAGTTAATATGCCATCAAAAAATTTCTACAAGAAAAGAAGTTAATGTGCAGGCTTGTAAACAGCTAATATTTTCTTCAGTAATATGTAACTCAACTTACTTCTGCCCAAAATAAGAACCTACATTTGTAATCTTGAAAAGAAGCAGGATTCCATTTACGAATAACATTGGTGGAAGTTCTTGATATCAGCATTTGACTTTCTTCGCGTGAGTAGATAATTGGAGGCAAGTAGGATGGCTTCTTCGCAGAGTTCTCACGTTCTTGAGAACCAAATCTCTGGGACAAATGGTTGAATAAAACAATGGATAAGAATACAGAATTCAACACAATATTCAATTCACAAAAAGATGGACTACGTTAACGCCATAACACATCAAGACCTAATTGAATCAAATTCAGTATGCTCACTGAGATTCATCCTGATACAGTTTTTAAACTCTGTCAATGATCTTAAACGTACACGATTTCCAAGAGTCTCGAGAACATTCACAAAATTCCAATCAGTTTCCTCTTCCCTTCTCTGTACACATTAACATTAGAAACCAAGGGTAACTAACAAGATCTAACCAGATTATTTATTTGACCTTCGTCAAGAGAAGTCTGGGATAGCTGCGATAACATGCCATGCTGGGAAGAAATCCCCTCTGAAAATGATTGCTGCGAATGTTGCGAACGAGGATGCGATGCTTGTGGTCCCGCCGTTGTACGGTTGTAGCACTCAATCTCCTTCATATCACCGAAAAATCATGCAACACAATTAAAAATTAGAAAAAGATTTTCAAATTAACGAGAAGGCATCTTAACACATATTATCAGCGTGTTATGGAAAGACCTAAGGCAAGTTTGATTACAAGGAAAGTAAAAAATGGCTAATAAAACAATTAAAAATCATTGTGAAACCTAACGATGTTGATGAAGAAAAAAATACAGAAGACACATCACAAAAATCATTAGATTGTCCATTTTTCTTTAGATTTCCAGAAGTTTCCCGGAAAACAAACAGAATCACGTGTGGTATGAAAAACGAACCTCGACTGAGGAGGAAAGATACAGATAGTACTGAGATCGCAGGCTCTGTTTGCCTTAAATTTCATCTCCTGCGTGTCGGTCCCTGTGAGATCTCATACGCAGAGGAATGAATTTTGAATTGAAGAGAAGCTAACGATCTGAATCGTCGTTTGAAATGAAGAGGGAATCGCTATTTATATAAGGGGATTGGCGGGAAAGTGGATGGCAAATTCGCAATATTATATCTATTTTGGGCCCTAAATTCGGTAGTGTTAGGCCAAGTTTCAGGTTCACATTTCGAAGGCCATGTTAGGTTCGGGAAACTACAATTTATATTGAACTTATTTTCTAATTTATTTAGCCCATGTTTGTCTTTATTTATATTTTTAGTTTTTTATTTTTATTTTCAAATTTAGTTGAAAAATATGTCTGTTTCTGATTTTAGTTATGATTTTTTCCAGTTTTTAAAATTTATGAAAACCATAAAATTATATTTTTGTTTTTACTGATTTTTTATAATCTAATTTACTTTCTACTAAATATATTAATTATTAATAAAATATGAATAATTTAATTTAATATGATATTTAATCAACTAAAATTAATTGTTGATAAAATTAAGAATAATTGAATTTTATTTAATAATTTATCTAATTTTCTAATTAAATTAATAAAATTAGTTTAATATTTTAAATAAATATAATTAAATTTAGAATATGTTAAAATATATAAAATTTTGATTAAATAATTTAAATAATTATTTATTTTTAATAAAATAAATTTATTTTAAATAAATTATTAATAAATATTGGTTGGATTAAGCAATATTGGGCCCAAGTCCAATATTACTACCGATCGATCAATCTCACAACCATGGCTTAATCTGGTCTAATCTATATATCCATGTTTCATTAGCATAGGAAAATCTCCCATGCACGTGCGTAAGAAACGTAAAGACCCAAAACCTAGCAGAAAACGTATATAAGGTATTATTCTCTTAACCAAGTGTGAAGATCATAACCTAGTTGCTTTCTACGATCAGATTAACCTTACCTCCACCAAAGACTTACTTGGCGTCGGAGGGGCAAATCGGATTTCACCCCGACGTGCCTTCCTTTGTTTTGCGGAGACTTTTTCACCAAGATCGCTTCAACGGACATCGAGACATGGATCGAATGACAATAACCGGATTCGGCAATGTAATCCGTGAACGCCCACCGTGGGGCCCGACGTCCGGAACCACGTCCGTAACCACTCAAATCGGCCATGCGGCGGCAACGAATCTGGACGTGGCCATTGTCGCGGCTCTGGCGATCTGATCTTAGGTTTGCAATGCTACCATTATCTGCCGCACCGCATGTCTCACACACTAATCCTCACATCCGAATGATCAGCAGCAGCCTCAGACTTTTGAGCAAGAGGAACAGAGCGCGGCTGCGGAGGATAATGTCGCGTTCGACACACATACAAATCCCCAGCACCGATCAGAAGCAGACCCTCCTCCGGCCGTGCACACCACTTTGACTCAGAAGCAGATAGAGGAGGCCGCGGATTTGTTGATCCGACAAATCTTGCGACCTCGTGCAACAAGAACCACCCAGAGACCGCCACAAGACGCCAACCGCCTGACAAACTAGCGTGACAAACGATCATCGCTATTTGAAGCCCTAGAAAAAACTGCGGATGATCGGTCTCACGCGGTATGAAGTTATCAATGATCCGCCTGTCGGCCGAATCTGACTCTTCCTTTACTTGAGATCTTGATAGTCTCCAAATACCGCACAAAAATACCAACACCCGAGAAGTATAATGGGAAACCGACCCCTGGACTACATACGGACTTCCATCCACGATGAGCCTACATTGCGTTAGGACGCTATCCAATGCAAGGCTTTCAGACAGATTTTCCAAGAGGGAGCTCGGCGATGGTTCAACACTTACCCCAGTCAGATAACATGCTTCAAGATTTCAGATCGCTCTTCCCGAACCAATTAAGCCACGAAGAAGTTTAACGCAGAAGACGGCTTTGGAGGTGATGCAACTCACCCAAGAAGGAATGAGAGTTTGCGGAGTTCATCACTCGGTTTAATAATGAAGCGGTCGAGGTACCCGACCTCACCCGCTCGTTTATCTTGGCCGTCCTCATGAGCAATACGAGACGAGGAGTTCAAAAGTCGCTAGCCCTCGATCAGCCCCGATCTATTCAGAGATCGATGTCGAGCGAGATAAGTACATTCATTTCGAGGAGGTGTTAAAAACACAAAGCGTCGAAAGCGCATTTATCATGGTCGAGTGGTAGGTCTGATGAGCCTCACAAAAGACAGAGAGACCAATGACTGAGAAAGCCGAGCTGCGAGCATTGAATCAACAAGACTTTACCCCGCTTAACAAACGACACGCGGAAGTCTTGTGGCTATGATAGCGGAGGGGAAACTATCCGAGAGCCCTAAAAAATGAAAACCCCTACGAGGATGAAACACTAGTGTGTATTGCCGCTTCCACAAAGAAGTCGGACATGACACTAAGATTGCTTGCAATCAAGAAAGAGATTGAATTGCTCATACGAAGGGAAGATTAGGCCGATTTGTGAAACAAGGGCAAATGCCGACAGGACAATCAACGTAAACGAATCGGCCAAACAATAAAGCGACCACCACGAGGCGAAATGACAGGAATGACGGGAGGCGAGAACACTAATGCCGATAACCAACAAGAAAGAAGAGGGCGGTCAAGGAAAGAAACGACGGAAATGCGAACAACGGGATGACCGACCATTTGGGTCATAAACACAATATTCGGTGGAAATGCGCGGGGATCCACCACTAAAGGCGAGGAAAAGATACGCCAAACAATTCGTGAAGACGCGCCCATCAAAGCGAAAGAGAACGACGGAATGATTTCTTTCGACGAGTCGGACCTAAATGGAGTAAATTGCCCGCATGATGACGCCTCGTCGTAAACCTTAATATGGACGATTCTGAGGTGAAACGGGTGATGATAGACACGGCAACTCGGTCGACCTGCTATATTACGAGGCTTTCAAGCGGATGAAGGTGCCCAAGAGCGCTACTACCTACTTGACGGCCCCATCAAGGGAGTGACAGCGTCGCTACCACCCGCTCGGGTAAATTTGAAAGTGAAGTTCGGCGAAGCCATGTCAAGTAGAAAGGAACGTTGAGTTCTTAGTCGTTAAATTCCATGGGCGTCTAACGCGATAATCGGCCGGCTACAAAATGCCTTAGATCGGTCGTCTCCACTTACTACCGGTCATGAAATTTCCGACACCTCACGAGCCTGAGTTGTCGAGGCCAATGAAAATTGCTAGAGAATGCTATTTAGCGGAGACGAAGACATTAGATGGTACGGTAGTACTTACGAGCTCTCTTGATGTGAGAGCCGACGAAAAGGTGAAAAAGCTTTCCAACACTTGAAACAATATTTGTCTAGACCGCCTGCTCGCAAAGCCCTACCGAGGGGAAACCCTTATTCTATATTTGGCCGTCACGGAAGGGTCGATCAGCACGGTACTTATTCGATCCGAAGGAGGCGAGCAACACCCCGTCTACTACGTCAGCAAAGTGTTGATCGGGCGAAGCGCGATCTGGCGCCCGTAGAAGCTAACACTCTTTGATAATGGCGACGTAAAGTCGAGACCTTACTTCCAAAGTCATACCGTTGAGGTATGGACCGATCAACCCTCGGCAAAGGTGCCTCAAAAGCCCAAACCTCGGGTCGGTGATAAAGTGGACGGTAGAACTAGGAGAGTTCGATATTCAATACAAGCCCCTTACGACCATCAAAGCACAAGTGTTGGCGATTTCATTGCGAGATGAGCCAACCGAGCTCGAAGACGGCGCCTCGCTTTGGAATTTGTTCGTCGACGGGTCATCCAATCCGAGGGATGCGGAGCGGAGTAGTGCTAATTAGCCCGCATCACGGATGAGAAAGTGGAGTACGCCTTCTACTGGAATTCAAGGCCTCCAATAATGAAGCGAGTACGAGGCTTTGATAGTCGGCCTCAACTAGCGTGGAGATGGAAATACGGCATTTGAAGATATATAGTGATAGCCAAGTGGTGGTCGACCAAGTCACCGGGAGTATGAGGCCAGGGAAATAACATGATCAAGTATCTCGAGTTGGTAAAGCAAGAATTGAGCAACTTCGGACAATATTCGATCGGTGAGTAGAGAGCTCGAGAATGCTAGAATGGACGCGCTCTCCAAAATAGCTTCCGATCGTGATGTCAGAAACAATATTCGGTTGAACGACTAGACCGCCCTAGCATCCGAAAGTCGATGAAGTTCTTAACATAAATCTCGATCGACCAAAATTTGACGGAACCGATCATGCAATACCTTTAGAAGGAAAGCAACCAAAGACCCGTCGAGTCCGTGAAGTTAAGGAGGAAGGCGGCCAATATACGATCGTCAATGATGTTCTCAGATAAGCGGTCCCACGACCGCCGCTACTTGATGCTGAATGAGGAAGAAGCCGAAGCGAGCAATGGCGAAGTCCATGAAGGATGTCGGAAATCACATAGGGGCGGAGGTTAGCTCATCGGTTGATCGACGAGGTACCATCGCCAACGATGAGAAGAGATTGTCGAAAAAAAGGTCGACCGGTCTGAAGCTCGCCAGAGAAACAAAGAAATTGTCTCACCAACCTACCGAACGAATGATGATCGAAGTCATCCTATCCTTTCGCTCGATGGGGAATGGATATACTGGGGCCTTTCCCCCTCGGTCCCGGACAAAAGAAATTCTTGATAGTGGCAGTGGAATATTTCACCAAGTGGGTAGAAGCGGAATCTGTCGCTACAATAACCGAGGGAAAAATGGAAAGCTTCATAAAGAAGAACATATTGTGCCGCTTTTGGAATGTCTATGGTGTTGATCATGATAATGGCCATAGCTCGACAATGACAAATTTAGAGATTTCTGCAATCGGCTAAAGATCGAGCTACGGTTAACTTCTCGCCCATCCCCAAAGTAACGGTCTCATGAAAACACCAACAAAAGATAATGAACGCCTCGAAGAAGCGCTAAGACGGAGAAAGACTTGGGTAGAGGAAGTAGATGAAGTATTGTGGGCGTATAGAACCACAATCGAACGGAGCCACAAAGTAAACGCCATTCGGATGACCTTCTGAGCGAAGCTTTGGTCCCGGTTGAGGCGGCATTGCCTAATCGAGGGTGTCGGGTTACGAGGAAGAGCAAAATGACGAGGTCCGCAGAGCGAGCTCGCTTCTCCTTAGCGAGGACGAGAGAAAGGGCGTAGCTCGCTTCGGAAGCCATCGTGCAAAAGGCGACTAAGTTCTACAATGTATGGTCAAGCCGAAGCGGTGTAAAGGTCGGAGGATACGTCCCACGAAAATCCGAGGAGGCCGGAAAGCATCCCGAAAGCTTCAGACGGACGGGGAAGGACCCTATCGAGTGATTAAGCAAGCGGGCATGGTTCTTACATCCTTAGCGATGAGAAAGGAAAATTCTACCAAGGCCATGGAATTCACGTAACTTGAAAGCTTTCTACCAATAGATAAGTATTCATGCTAGTTAATCTTTCTTTGTTATCATTTTGTATACATGTGGTACCTTTTTCCGCCCTTGCTGCACGTGTTTTTAACGCCCACATCCTCGTTATCATTAATAAAGGGTTTTTCATTTTCTTGGCAATAACAAAGTTACATTACATTTGGCAAAGAGTAGAAAATCCAATTAACCACCGCCGGCAAATCTCCATAGATCGATCATTGCCGATCGGCCGCCAGACGAGATCACAGGGCGCCATCACTATGGCTCGGTAACTCCATAGTCGACCTCGATCGATCGGTCGCCAGACGAGATCCTCGACGCCATCACTATGGCTCGGTAACTCCATAGGTCGACCTCGGTCGATCGGTCGCCGAGACGAGATCCTCGACGCCATCACTATGGCTCGGTAACTCCATAGTCGACCTCGCCGATCGGCCGCCAGACGAGATCCTCGGGCGCCATCACTATGGTTCAGTAACTCCATAGTCGACCTCGGTCGATCGGTCGCCAGATTTAGATCCTCGACGCCATCACTATGGCTCGGTAATTCCATAGTCGACCTCGATCGATCGGTCGCCAGACGAGATCCAGGGGCGCCATCACTATGGCTTCGGTAACTCCTTAGATCGACCTCGATCGATCGGTCGCCAGACGAGATCCTCGACGCCATCACTATGGCTCGGTAACTCCATAGGTCGACCTCGGTCGATCGGTCGCCAGACGAGATCCTCGGGCGCTATCACTATGGCTCGGAACTCCATAGTCGACCTCGGTCGACGGCCGCCAGACGAGATCCTCGACGCCATCACTATGGCTCGGTAACTCCATAGTCAACCTCGATCGATCGGTCGCCAGGCGAGATCCTCGACGCCATCACTATGGCTCGGAACTCCATAGGTCGACCTCGCCGATCGGTCGCCAGACGAGATCCTCGACGCCATCACTATAGCTTCAGAACTCCATAGATCGACCTCGATCGATCGGTCGCCAGACGAGATCCTCGGACCTCGCCGGAAGTCTCCATAGATCGACTATCGCCGGTCGGGTCGCCAAAACGAGACTTCGGAACCATCAATCGCCCTCACTTATCGCTGCTAGATCGCCAAGATAACTCTCGAGACGACGATCATTGCGGTCGATCGGCCGACATGACCTAACTTGCTCGGCCGGTCGGCTCTGAGTAACTTCATCTAAATTCTCCAAGTATAAAAAGCAAGAATACTAAAAAGACAAGTTAAAAGAAGCAAAGATCACATTGAAGAAAATCGCCCCAGTCACAAGCCCCACCAAAGTGAGCTTTACAATTGTGGGGAGAATACCCGGGAACCTTGAGAAACGGAGGAGAAGCCAACCGAGGCAGGACCGTGGGAGCAATCAATGAGTATCTTCATTAGAAAGATCTTCAGAGAGCAAATCAATAGGAGCAGGAACCGGGGGAGCAACTGAAGGAACATCTTCATAAGGGACCTCCTCCCCCTCAGAGCTGAGATCTAGTTGCTCGTCCGGAACGTCTCTCGGCTCCCCCTCAACTCTTTTCTCCATCTCCTCCAAAGAGAGTCCGAGAGCCGCAGGAATAAGGGGCTCGGCATAATCTTCGAACGAGGGCACATCGACCCCTCAGAGCATAGAGCTCGTGACCTTCCTCAAGACCGCTTGAGGGCTATATCGCAGCGAGCTCCAAACTCTCCTCGTCTAAGAACCTCCTTTTCCACCGCTGATAGCTTCAACCTGTTGCTCCTGCATGCATCGCCGCACCTCCTCCAAGGTTTTCTCGGCTTTGTCCCTACTCGTCGCCGTGAACGGCAATCCAAGCGGAGCCGCCTATTAAGCTCCCGCTCCACTCTCACTGTCTTCCTCCACCCTTCGACCTCTACCTCCCTCTCCATCCTCTCCACCTCCTCCCTTTCTTCTCGGTCTCTCTCCCCCTCCGCTGTCAACCGAAGTCACCAAGACCTTCTTTTCCTCTTCCAAGGACATATTCTTTGCCCGAGGAGATCCTTCCCCTCCTTTACAACAGACAGCTCGTCCTTCAAATCCTTCATTTGAACATGGAGATCCTGGACTTCCTGGTCCAGAGTCTCCAAATTACCGCAAAGACGCAAGAAGGACATCGTCGCAGCCGCATGCCGACACGAACAAGCCGAGATCCCAGCCCACGCCACCCTTCTTTTCCATGAGCCGCTCCTCCACGGGGAGGACCCTCTCGGCAAGATAGCGGGCCACCTCGAGATCCCCAGCGTGGCATCCTCGGACAATTTGAGGCAAGCTCCCATTGCCCAGATCTTGAGATTTTGCTTTCCCTTCCTCTCTTACCTTACATGCCCGGCCTCACTGCCGGCGGAAGATAGGTCACCCAACTGCACCAACTTCTTCCTCTTAAGAGGAGGACCCGCGTCCTCCTCCTCCTCCTAATTTGCTCGTCCCGCATCCGCTGTCATTAATCGGCAATGGCTCGGGCCGCAACAGAAGGTCCTCCACAGGGAAACATCCGCCGACACTACCAAGGAGACCAACCCCGCGGACGAATCAGCACCCTCGTTCACCTTCCGGGAAGCCTCCTTCCTCGACGTAGAAGCTCGGGCTGGGGCACCTCCCATCCTCACCATAGCTGCACAACGAAAAATCGAGTTAGAAAATAAAACTAGCTCACCAAAGTCCAACAATTAAGTCCATCACAGGAGTCAACCGCCGAGGCGGTTTCCTCCTTCTTGATGTCTGGTGGGGATCGGCGAGGAAAAAGTAGCCGCCCCTGTGGGTATCCTCGAATGAGACGAGCGAAGTCGTATCTGCCGAGCTCCTCGATTCACCAATCACCTCCAACTCATCTCTCTTGAGGGATGTGGTCGACGCGTCATTCCACTTCTCGGCCAGAGGATACCTCCACGATCGACACTTCGAGAACACTCTGGGCTTTACGAAAAAAGTACTTGGTTAGCCAAGAAGAGATCTTTGAGGCGTCCGGCGGGACGATACCGAGCGCCTCTATATTGCAAAATGGGATTCCCCCAGAGCTCGGACTATGGCTCATCCCGAGGAAGTGACGCAGACGCCGACAGAGGCCGGATGGTTAACCGGTGGCACAAAGAATGCCAATCCATTTATAAACCTCCAACTATTTGGAGGTATCGACTCGCAACATCCCAAACATAGAGCACACCTCGTCAATGATCGGGCGTATGGAAGCCTCATGCCGCCAATCAGAAAAATCTGGGAGACGGCGACGTACCACCGAGTTCTTTGTGAATCCGCTCATTTTCAAGGCCAATCGGGGCCTCCACGATTTAAGGATGTTAAATTTAATGGCCAACCTGTTCAACTCCCCATAGGTCATTGACGATGCAGTCTTCGGCGGTACCTCCACAACCAAACCGTCTTTCCTCTCTCTCATCGCCATCTCCTCCGCTACTCCGACCATACTCCCAGAACTACCAGTTGACATGAAAAAGAAGAGGGATGAAGAAAGGGCGTACCTAATCGGAGATTGGATATGTGGAAAATCGGACGGTGGAGTATAAGGAAGTTTCTGGCAATCGCGAACAAGGAACAGGCGAAGGCAAAATGTAGGCAAGAAAACGAAAGCAAAAGGCAGAAACTCACAACTCGTCGAGCATGGGTATTTATAGAAGGACGGGAGAAGGAGCGCTCCAAAGTGACCCAATCGGACTACGACGCGTGGAGAAAATCCGAGCTGTGCTCGGACACGCGGCATGATCTAAGCCGCAGGAGTTCGGGTTATTCAAAATTTGGAGGGGCGCGACAGTTGAAGGGACGTCGACACAAGCAAGAACGGTTAAAGACGTCGTTTGGATTCGAGCAATACCGCCGAGATCACGAACCGTCAGATGAATAAGTATTTCACGCAGGTCCAAGCGTCTGCCAATGATGACCGCGGACATGCTATAAAGACCGGTTGTCACGCGAATAAGCGGTGAAACCGATCGAGAGAGGACCTCAACCAATCAATCCCAAAACAACCAGCCTCGATAACGAGTCACCAATACTGACGATTATACCCAATTGGCCGCACCACCAAATTGAAATTACCTCGAGCCGTCTTATACCGAGCTATAAAGCCAATGCTCGACCGATCGGCCACATCGCAGCCGCCCCGCTTCACATGTTACGGTTTAAATAACTATAACAACGTACTCCTTCGACCCTTCTCTTCGCTCGCACTCGAGAGTAGGGGGCTTATGGTTGAATTCGGCAATATTGGGCCCAAGTCCAATATTACGGGCCGATCGATCAATCTCACAACCATGGCTTAATGCTGGTCTAATCTATATATCCACAGCCCATTAGCATAGGAAAATCTCTCATGCACGTACGTAAGAAACGTAAAGACCCAAAACCTAGCAGGAAAACGTATATAAGGTATTATTCTCTCTTAACCAAGGTACAAGATCATAACCTAGTTGCTTTCTCTGATCTGTATTAACCTTACCTCCACCAAAGACTTACTTGAGCGTCGGAGGGGCAAATCGGGATTTCACCCCCGACGTGCCTTCCATTTGTTTTGCAGGAGACTTTTTCACCAAGATCGCTTCAACAGACATCAGAGACATGGATCAGAACGGCAATAACCAGTTCAGCCAGAATCCGGCAGAACCAAATATTATATAAGATATTAAAATAAGCTTAATTAATTAAAATAATTGATCTTTAATTTTTATCTAACATGTGATTATTATCAGTAATAATCAAACAAATTTTTTGTTTTTATTTTAAAAAATGAAAACTAAAATAAACAAAAAAATAAATATATCACCAAACCAAACAACCCTTAATTGTATGTAATAGAAAATGACATAATTAAAATTTGGCAGATGCAAATCCTAATTCTTTAATTATAAAAGTTAACTGTCACAACATTTTTAATTTATTTATTATATATTTAAAAGTTAATAATTACGAATTATTTCAACAAAAAAACTGTGAAGTAAAGTAGTCGAGTACTTTCAAACTAACCTCTCGAATCTAGCCCTAATGTGAAATTGGATCATATCAAATCTAATCTACTAACAATGAACCGTACCGAACTGACAACCCTTACCCATTCCTAATTCCCTGGTGTGGAGGTCACCGCCAATTTTTTGACTTTTGAGTCCCTACTCCCTGGTACTCCTGTGTTTTCTTTTAATGGTCCCCACGTCACGCTCGTCACAATCGATATCGTTCGGTGGAAGAGACAATGAAATTCAAAGGAATCTTGTTGTGCCTGCAATTGAGGGAGCAAGAAAATTTAACGTTTTCCCTACCAAGTTTAGAATTTTTTTCCTATAAATTGTCTTTTGGCATACAAACCGTGTGGAAATTCAAAGCGCCCATGTGTATGACACTTGGGTCTGAACTTAGCTCGGCCGTAATCTTGCCTACAAGCCGTGCGGAAATTCAATCCATGGAGCTGATTTTGCTGGGAAGTATAACTAAATTTGGCACTTGAGCTCGGGCTCAGCTCTCTGCTTGTACCCAACGGGTTAGATTTATGATCTATCATCGAATTTTAGGTTATATTTGGTTGGAGTTTGCTCAAAAAATATGATGAAATGTAATATTATTTTTTATTTGAGATTAAAATTTATAATAGAATAAAATAAAATATGATATAATAAGATAATTTCATATTACATCTCATTTTATTATAAGCAGTAAAAATGAAAATTTCCCAACTCGGTGGGTTTGAGATGAAATGTAAAATAATAAATAATTTTTCACTATATTACATTATAAACTCATATTTCAAACATCATTTCACTATATTATATTGTCGACTTTTTCATTCCTCCAAACAATAAATTTTAATATTACTTCCATTTATATTTTATTCCATTATAAATCATTTCATCCCATTAAAAATCTTACGTCAAATCAAACATAGCAATAGGTTGAGCTCCAGCTCCGGTTGCCTAGGCTCAACGTAGCCCGACACCCAACACCTATAATAAAAATGACTTTGTTTTGCAAAAAAACGTCATTTCCTATTTTTAATTTAAAAAATAAAAAAAAATAGATCAAGTCCCGTAGGGCTCAAGTCAGCTGGGTCCCTCCTCGTCAACCCTCAAGGGCCCAACACTTTCAACTCGGACCTAACTCGACCCATTGTTATTACTAAGTATAACACCTACAAATTTTCACTACCTTATTCTTTATTTTATATTTTACCTATTTTATTAATATTAAAAATCTAAATTATAGACAAAGTAAGCTACTTCTAAGTTAAACCAACTATTATGTTAAGAGAACATTTTTTATTTTGGTGCCTTTTAAAAATGATAAAAAGTAATATTTATGTTTGATAAAAAAATTGATTAAATTAAATCGTCAATAAGTTCGCAGACTATCCTAGATAAATTTTTCAGCACGAATAAATTAGCAATCGAAAGAGTGAAACACCAAATAAAACACCGACATTTGGTAACGCAGTTCGGCAAACTTGCCTAAGTCTGCGGGGTCCTCACCCAGATTAATCTATTTCACTGTAGTTCACAAAAATTACAAAGATTGATCAACTCCGTAAGACTCAATCTATATAACCAAACCAAAACCTAACTACCCGTGAAAGATCTTCACGACCGACTCGTGTTAACCTCGTCAGAGGATTTTCTAACTATTTCCGCTCAAACACAAACACCAATAAAACAAGAAAATAATAATGTTTCTGGTCGGGTCGGCTACGTTAGGCCCAGGCCCAGTCCACGATCTACGGTCCATTCATGAGTGAGAGACTCTCATGCATACGTAAAGACTTAAACCTAATCACTGCTCCATATATAAGGTATAACTTAGTCACAACAGAGGTACGTAACTCATAACCCTATCTCTCTTTGCTTTACGGCGACCCAACCTTCACAAAAAGACTTACTTGAGCGTCGGAGGGGCTAATTGGGAAACAACCCCCGACGTGCCTTCTTTGTTTTGCAGGAACCTTCAAGCCGGAGCTAACCAATCTCAAGGATCTAAACGGCAACGTGCAACCTCGTCAGAATCAGGCTGAACCAATTGGCGCCCACCGTGGGGCCCGACATCAGGACACCACGTCCAGAACCACGCAGGTCAGTCAGGCGGCAACAGCTAACCCTAATATAGCCGCTGTCACGGCGCTGGCGTTGTAGCGGATGGGTTTGCAGCTACCTGCCACCCTGCCGCCGACACACTATGCTTCTCGCACGCAGTTTTCAGACCCAGATGATCAACCACAACCTCCAAACCTAGAAGAAGAAGAACAGAGCGTAGCTTTGGAAGATAACGCTGGAACCAACGTGCGCCCGAATCTCCAGCACCTCCATGATGCAGATCCTCCTCGTGCTGCACAAGACCCTTACTCGAGAGATAGAGGCGGGCGATCTGTTGATTCGCCAGATCTTACAATCTCAACCAAGACAATAAAGAAATGCCCGCACGACATCAAAGATGACGACCGATCGCCACCCTACCGAAGCCCTAGAAAAAATCGTGGACGATCGGATCAATGCAGTCATGAGCATCTGCCCGGATCGCCCAACAGCTCAGTACAGCTCTCCCTTTACTCCGACAATTTTGTATAGCCTCCCGGCGCCCGGCACCAAAATACCAACGCCAGAAAAATATACTGGAAAGACTGACCACCTAGACTACCTACAGCACTTCCAGTCCATGATGAATCTACATTGCATTCCGGACGCCATTTAGTGCAAGGCTTTCTGTACAGCCTTTCAAGAGAGAGCCCGACGATGGTTCAATAGTTTACCTCCAGGCTGTATCACCTGCTTTGAGGATTTCAGGCTGCTTTTCCTCAACCAGTTCGCCACGAGCAAGCGACCACAGAAAACCGCACTAGAAGTAATGCAATTGACCCAAGGAAGGGGAGAAAGTTTGCGGGAGTTCATCACTCGGTTTAATAATGAAGCAGTCGAAGTCCCCGACCTCACTTGCTCGTCCATGCTGGCAGCACTTATGAACAACACGAGGGATGAGGAGTTCAAGAAGTCATTGGCCCTCGACCAGCCCCGATTTATTCAAGAGATTAGAAATCGGGCAGACAAGTACATCCAGCTCGAAGAAGTATTGAAAAACACAAAACGCAGAGCAGATGATCGCGGGCCGAACGGTAGGACAGATGAGTCTCACAAGAGACAGAAGGATCGGTCGACCTGGAGAAAGCCGATCGGTCGACAGGGACATCGACAAGAGTCCTTCACCCCGCTCAACAGGCGATATGCAGAAGTATTGGCGACTATGAGAGCAGATGGGGAACCCCTTCGAGAACCCAATAAGATGAAGACTCACCCCAGTGAGAGGGACCCTAATTTGTATTGCCGCTTCCACAGAGACATTGGCCATGACACGGAAGATTGCCGACAATTGAAAAAAGAAATCGAATTCCTTATCCAAAAGGGAAGGCTGGACCGATTTGTGAAGCTCGAACAAAATGCTGATCAGGATAACCAGCATAAGACCGGTCATCCCGACAACAGGCGACAGTCTTGGAGGCAAAATGATAGGAATGATGGAGGGAGGCAGAATACGAATACGGACGATCGACGTGAAGTGAGGGGACGATCCAGGGCAAGAGGCGACAGGAATGTTGGCCAACAAGATGACCGACCAGTTAGGGTCATCAACATGATTTTTGGTGGAAATGCAGCGGGAGGCTCCACTACTAAAGGAAGAAAGAGGTATGCCAGGCAGGTCGACAAAGACTCGTCAACCAAAAGAAAGAAGGAGAACGATGGGGTAATATCGTTCGACGAGTCAGATCTTGACGGTGTAAGTTGTCCTCATGACGACGCGCTCGTTGTAAATCTGAACATGGACGGCAACGAGGTGAAGCCAGAATGATTGATCTGGAAGCTCGGTCGACCTGTTATATTATGATGCCTTCAAGCAGATGGAGGTACCAGAGGATCGACTGCTGCCTACTGACGGCCCTATCAAAGGGGTAATTGGAGCATCAGCCTACCCATTCGCCCGGATCCACTTAAAAATGAAGTTCGGGCAAAAGCTGTGTCAAATAGAGAAGGACGTTGAATTCCTAGTTGTGAAGTTTCAAAGGGCATACAATGCAATAATCGGATGAGCTACCCATAATGCCCTCAGAGCGGTCGTCTCCACCTATTACCAAGCGATGAAGTTTCCAACGCCCCGCGGAGTTGGTGTTGTTAGAGGACAACAAAGAATCGCTAGAGAATGCTATTTGGCAGAAACAAAGACATTAGACGGGGTGGTGGTATTGACGAGCTTTCTTGACGTGAGAGCTGATGAAAAAATAAAAAGAATGAACCCCGTCGAAGAAACGCAGCGGGTCGTACTGGATGAAGCCGATCGCTCTAAATTCACAAATCTAGGTTCCAAGTTTCAGAAGGACCTAGTTAAAGAAATCACAGAATGTTTGGTAGAAAACAGGTCGGTCTTCGCTTGGGTACCGAGCGACATGCCTGGAATTTCTCGATCGGTCGCATCGCACTCCCTTGGCATTCAACATGACTACAAGCCGATTAGACAAAAGAAGCGATGGCACGGTAAGGAGCGACAGGAGGTGATCGAGAAAGAAATAAAGAAGCTACCCGAAGCCGGGTTCATCCAAGAAGTCAAATACCCCGAATGGCTCGCCAATGTGATTTTGGTGAAAAAGAAGAACGGGAAGTGGAGAATGTGCATCGATTTCACCGATCTGAACAAAGCATGTCCAAAGGACAGTTTTTCCCTGCCCAAGATCGACCAGCTAGTAGACTTCACCTCCGGACATGAACTTCTCAGCTTCTTGGATGTTTTCTCGGGCTACCATCAAATTCAGATGAGCCTCAAAGACGAAGAGAAGACTGCCTTTATAATTGACCAGGGCACGTATTGTTACCAAGTAATGCCGTTAGGCTTGAAGAATGCAGGGGCCGCCTATCAGCGACTCGTCATGGAGGTTTTTAAGAAACAGATCGGTCGAGGCCTATGTGGACGACATGGTGGTCAAAAGTAAGACGGTCACGGAGCATGTGGAGGATCTCAGACAGGTCTTCCAAACCCTTAACAAATTCCAGATGAAGTTGAACCCGAAAAAATGCTTCTTTGGTGTGGCATCAGGAAAATTCCTGGAGTTCATGATCACTCAACGGGGAATCGAAGCTAATCCAGAGAAGATCGAAGCCATCACCCAAATGCCTTCGCCGCAATGCTTGAAAGAAGTATAGATATTAACCGGTCGGATAGTCTCTCTGAGCAGGTTCGTCTCCAGATTGGGAGATAAGTGCCTCCCATTTTTCAAAATTTTGAGGAAAGCGAGTGTAACCCAGTTTCAGTGGCCGGAAGAATGCGAGAAAGCATTTCAATGTTTGAAGCAATATCTGTCTAGCCCGCCCATCCTGCAAAGCCCAGTTGAGGGGGAGAATTTGATTTTATATTTGGCAGTTACAGAAGGGTCGATCAGCGCAGTACTTGTTTGATCGGAGGGAAATGAGCAACGCCCGATCTACTACACCAGCAAGGTGTTGACCGGACCAGAGACGCGGTATGCGCCTATAGAAAAACTGGTTATCTCCTTGATAACGGTAGCTCGGAAGCTAAGACCTTACTTCCAGAGTCATAACATCGAGGTATGGACTGACCAACCCCTCAGGCAGTGCCTTCAAAAGCCCGAAACCTCGGGTCGACTAACAAAATGGGCGATAGAGCTGGGGGAGTTCGACATACAATATAAGCCTCGGACGACGATCAAGGCACAAGTGTTGGCAGACTTCATTGCAGAAATGAGCCAACCTAGCCCGCAGGGTGAGCAATGCCCTACCTGGAGCTTATTCGTTGATGGGTCGTCCAACGCTGAGGGATGCGGAGCAGGAGTGGTATTGATTAGTCCGCATATGGAAGAAAAGGTGGAATACGCCCTTCGGCTAGAATTCAAGGCATCCAAGAACGATGCAGAATACGAGGCTCTGATAGCCGGCCTCCAATTGGCTAAGGAAATGGAGGTGAAACATCTGAGGATATATAGCGATAGTCAAGTGGTGGTCGGCCAAGTCACTAGACAGTATGAACCCAAGGGAAACAGCATGATCGAGTACCTGGAACTAGTAAAGCGGGAGTTAAGAAATTTCGAGCAGTACTCGATCAACAGGATAGAACGAGCTCAAAATACTAAAACGAATGGGCTCTTCAAAATGGCCTCCGATCGAGACGCCAAAAATAACATTCTGGTCGAACGACTGGATCGCCCTAGCGTTCAAAAAGTCAAGGAGGTTCTTGATGTAAATACCTGTCGATCGAGTTGGATGGAACCGATTAGACGGTATCTCCTAGAGGGAACACAACCGGAAGAAACCTCAGAGGCCAAGAAATTGAGAATAAAGGTGGCTGAATACGCGATCATAAATGATGCCCTGTACAAGCAATCTTATGACTGGCCACTGCTGCGACGTTTGAACGAAGAAGAGGCAGAACAAGCAATGACCGAAGTCCACGAAGGAATGTGTGGCAACCACGTAGGAGGCATAATGTTAGCCCATAGGATGATCAGACAGGGGTATTACTGGCCGACGATGAGCAAAGACTGCCAGGAGAGAGTCGACCGATGTGAGGCCTGCCAAAAAAACAGCAACCTGTCTCACCAGCCGACCGAGAGGATGAAAATTGTGAGTCATCCTATCCCTTTCGTTCAATGGAGAATGGATATACTGGGGCCTTTCCCTCTCGGTCCCGGACAGAAGAAATTCCTAATAGTGGCAGTGGAGTACTTCACCAAGTGGGTTGAAGCGGAAGCGGTCGCCACAAACACCGAACAGAAGATGGAGAACTTTGTGAGGAGTAAAATACTAAGCCACTTCGGAATGCCTATGGTGTTGGTCACAGACAATAGTCGGCAGTTTGATAACGATAAGTTTAGAGATTTCTGCGACCGACTAAAGATAAGGCTACAGTTAACTTCAGTAGGTCACCCCCAGAGCAACGGTCTCGCGGAGAACACTAACAAAAAGATAATGAGTGCTCTCAAGAGGCGCCTAAACGGACGAAAGGCTTGGTTAGAGGAAGTAGAAGAAGTATTGTGGGCGTACAGAACCACACCGAATGGAGCCACAGGGGAAACGCCATTCAGGATGACCTTCGGGATGGAAGCCCTGGTCCCAGTAGAAGTTGTGTTGCACAATCAAAGAGTGTCAAGCTACGAAGAAGGGCGGAATGATGAAGCTCGCTGAACAGAACTTGTACTTCTCAGTGAAGACAGGAATAGAGCAGCCGCTCGCTCAGAAGCCGTCAGGCAAAAAGCGACCAAGTTCTACAACAGAAGGGTAAAGCCGAGCGACGTAAAGGTTAGTGGGTACGTCCTGCGAAAGGCCGAGGCGGCTGGGAAGCATCCTGGAAAGCTCGGACAGGCGTGGGAAGGACCCTATCAAGTGATCCAGTAAGCCGGGCATGGCTCTTACATCCTACGCGATTCGAAAGGGAAGATTCTACCAAGGCCTTGGAATTCACGAAACTTGAAGGCGTTCTACCAGTAGATAAGTTTTATTTTAGTTAATATTTGCTTATTACTGTTTTTGTACACAACACGTGGGAACCTTTTTCCTGTCCTTGCCAAACAGGTTTTTTAACGGCCCACGCCCTCATTATCATCAATAAAGGGGTTTTCAGATTTCTTAGCAAGAGAAAGTTTCATTATATTTGGCAAAGAGTAAAAAATCCCATCCGACGTCGCTCGACATCAACGTAGATCGACTACGGTTGGTCGGGTCGCCAAGACAAGATCCTTGGGACCCTCGCTCGACATCGCTCGGCATCAACGTAGATCGACTACGGTCGGTCGGGTCGCCAAGACAAGATCCTTGGGACCCTCGCTCGCCATCGCTCGACATCAACGTAGATCGACTACGGTCGGTCGGGTCACCAAGACAAGATCCTTGGGACCCTCGCTCGCCATCGCTCGGCATCAACGTAGATCGATTACGATCGGTCGGGTCGCCAAGACAAGATCTTTGGGACCCTCGCTCGCCATCGCTCGACATCCACATAGATCGACTACGATCGGCTAGGTCGCCAAGACAAGATCCTTGGGACCATAGCTCGGCCTCGAGTATCGCTAGGCCGGGTCGCCAAGACAAAGATCCTTGGGACCATAGCTCGACCAAGACTCCAAGACAAAACCTCGGATCGAGCACGTTCATTCGCGACCTACTACTCGAATGGAGAAATATTTAACACATCAAAGATAATCAAAAACGAGCTTTCATTTCTTTGAATAAAGGTTCTGGCCACAAGCCCGACCAGATGAGCTCAAGGAGGAAGATTACCCTGATCCTCCGCCAGGAGAGAAAGGGCTAGCAACAGGAGTAGCCAGGTCGGCAGGGGAAGAAGGGCCCGCGTCCGAGCCGGGAGAGCAAAGGCCGGCAGCCACATGGGGGAAAGGCAACGGAGAGGCATCCTCGTCCCCTTTCGAGCTCAAGTCCAACTCCTCATCCGGAATCGACACTTGTTCCCCCTCGACCATCTCCCTCATTCCTTCCAAAGAAAGGCCGAGACCATCGGGAAGCATCGGCTCGGCATATCCCTCAAATGAAGGGCACTCCGACCCCTCAGGAACGTGAGCCTCATAGCACTTCTTTAAGACCGAAAGGGTTAAGTTGCAAGCATATTCTAAGCACTCCCCACGGAGAAACCGCTTCTGGCACCGCTTGATCGCCTCAACCCTTTGACTTTTGATGGAGCCTCGTAACTCCCTCAATACATCTTCGGTCCTGTGCTTGCCCTCCACCACCGCTTGACAATCCTGGCGGAATTTCTTGCTAAGCTCCCGCTCTCTCTCCACCTCCTTCTTCAGCTCGTCATTCGCCGCAGCCAGCTGGCTCCTCTTCTCCTCTCCCGTGGTCAGCTGAGCCCTCAGGACGCCCATCGCATCCTCCCGATATTTCTTCTCCTCCTCTAAGGAAGTGTTTTGAGCCTGGAAGAGGTCTCTCTCCTCCTTCGCCCCTGAAAGCTCGTCCTTCATAGCCTTCATCTCTTTGTGAAGTCCTGGACTTCCGGTCCCAGAGCCTCCAGACGCACTGCAAAGATCTGCGAAGACATCGCCAGACCAGATACCGCAAAGAACGAAGTTAAGACCCCAACTCCAGATTACCTTTCTTGTCCATGGCCTGCTTGTCCGCGGGGGGAGTAATCCTCTCGGCAATATGGCGGGACACTTCGAGGTCCCCGATCGAGGCAGTCTTGGACAACTTAATTACAGACTCCCACTGTCCGACGTTAACTGCTCGCCCTTTCCCCTTGCCTTTTCTCTCTCTCCCTTTCCCACCTTGACTAGACGGGCCGGCTGGTAGATCACCGAGCCGGACCAATCTCTTCCTCTTAAGAGGCGACTCCACTTCCTCCTCCTCTTTTGAACCCGCTCGGCCCACATTTGCAGGCACGATAGGCAAAGACGCCGATACGTCAGGACGGTCTTCAACGGGCGGAGGGGCCAACAACGCAGTAGAATGACCGGGCTCCGTTGCAGGAGGGGCGCCTTCACTAGTCCCAGCCTCCCTCTGCTTATTCCTTTTGGCCCGCTTTGCGGCTCTGCTAGGAGAGAAGGACCTGCCAAAATTGTTTATTCTTGTCATGACTGCACAGTAATAAACACAAGTCAAAAGGAGAAAGCAATAATAAAAAACGCAGTAAGTAATTCAACTACGAGGGGTCAACCAGACGAGGCGGTTTCCTCTCCTAGCCCACTAATCCATGGTGGGGGGTCGATTAGAAAGGATTCGGCCGACGCTCCCCTAAAATATCCCTGGACGAGTCGAGCAAAGTCGTATCGGCCGAGCTCCTTAATACGCCCGACCACCTCCCACTGCTCTCTACTAAGGGATATGCTCGACACGTCGTTCCACTGCTCGGTCAAAGGATACCTCCATGGTCGGCACTCGAAGGAGGATCCTGGAGGTCTCACAAAGAAGTACTTAGCTCGCCAAGAAGAGACTTTCGAAGCTGTCCCGGTCGGGCGATATCGGAAATCTCTATACTGCAGAGAGGGGACCCTGGCACCAGAGCTCAGACTCTGGCTCATCCTTAAAAAGTGACGCAAAATGCCAACAGAGGGCGAATGACCGAATTGATGGCACAGCAACGCCAGACCGTTAATAAACCTCCAGCTATTCGGAGGAATCTGGCTCGGCATCAGTTGATAAGCCGTACACACCTCGTCGACAATCGGGACGTATGGAAGCCTCATGCCACCAACCGAGAAAAAACTATCGAAAACGACGAAATATCCACTCAAGTTGCTGCGGATTCGCTCGTTCCCCAAGGCCAACCTGGGTCCCCAAGACAAAGGGATGTTATTTCTAAGTACTGATCGATTCAACTCCCCCAAGGTCATCGTCGATTCATTCCTCGGCGGCGCCTCCACAACCAACCCATCCTTCCTTTCTCTCGTCGATATTTCTTCAACACCCTCCACCATACTTCTAGAACTGGCCGTCGACATGATTACCAAGAAGAGAGCTTTTGGAAAAGAAAACTTTAGAGGAGGAGACGAGAAAAAAGGACGTACCTATTTAGTGATTTGAAATAGGGAAATCGGACGACGGTCGAATGAAATTTCCAGGAACTGAGAGCAAGAAAGAGCAAATGAAACCAAAGTGGAAACAAGAACGAAACAAACGTGAAGAAAACCCACGGTATATTGATCCTGAGAACTTATAGAAGATCGGTCGAGCGGAAGTCCCAATCAAAGCGCGACGCGTGGAAAAAACCCGAGCTTGCTCGGACACGCGGCAGAATCCGAGCCAAGGAGAATTAGGGTTATTCAAAATCCGGAGCGGCGCAACAGTTGAAAAAGCGTGCATGACAGCTACACAAGGGTTACAAGGATGATACGTTTCAGATTCTGAAAAGGTGTCAGAGGGCACACGCCGTCGATAATGATTAAATAAAGTACCCTCACGCGTTCAGCAAAAACGTTCATCTGAACCCTCTTGATACGAGCTATCGCGCAATAATAGATGCCGATCGATCAAGACACCCGACCAATCGACCTATCTCAATGAGAACGATCGCGCGCTACATCTTAATGCTCGACCGATCGACCACCTTACAGGTTGTCTTACGGACGAGCTATAAGATCGCAGACGAGCTATAAGATCGTGGACGAGCTGCAAGATCCCAGACGAGCTACAAGACCCTAACATACTCCTTCGACCCTTTTCTTCGCTCAGACTCGAGGAGTAGGGGACTTATGGTCGGGTCGGCTACGTTAGGCCCAGGCCCAGTCCACGATCTACGACCCATTCATGAGTGAGAGACTCCCATGCATATGTAAAGACTTAAACCTAATCACTGCTCCATATATAAGGTATAACTTAGTCACAACAGAGGTGCGTAACTCATAACCCTAGCTCTCTTTGCTTTACGACGACCCGACCTTCACAAAAAGACTTACTTGAGCGTCGGAGGGGCTAATTGGGAAACAACCCCCGACGTGCCTTCTTTATTTTGCAGGAACTTTCAAGCCGGAGCTAACCAATCTCATTGATCTAAACGGTAACGTGCAGCCTCGTTAGAATCAGGCTGAACCAGTTTCAGATATGAAATTCTTCACTGAAAATCGCCAAATTCCTTGACTGCTTGATAGAGATAAAAGAGCTGAAGTAGAGATGCTCCAAAAAGAAAAACCACACAATCAGCCCAAGCAAAGTATGTATAACACGAACAGAGCACCAGCAAAAAACATGGGCAGTCACCAACTCAATTGTTCTATTTCACGTAGACTACACGGCTAAGAAAAACAAGTGAAAATCAACAGACCAAAAGATGCCCTACCCCACTTTTCCACGTCAGCAAAGACACCATCTACAAAAATACCATTAATTACGCAACATCCTCTTGTCCTTTAGAAAAGTCCATCTTTTATGCCAATTCCATCTTTAGAAAATCAACTACCGTGAATTATGCCAATTCAAATCTCAAACAACATCTACTTTCAAAAGAGGACAATCTTCAATAGTTATAAAATTTTCATGTCCAATTGAGATGCCAAAAACAAAGATAAAAATAAAAATAGGATATATTAAAAATCCTAACAAAAATGTTTATGAATTAAGAAATATGCATAATAATAATAAAAATATGATTCAATTACTATATAAATATTTATTTGAGAATATCAAATTAAATTTCAACTTTTCACTAAAAATAATAGACCTTTTTAATCTTTTGTTAATTTTATGAAACATAAGTTTTGAGAATGTTCGCTAAAAATGGTAATTTTGTATCACAAACTCCGTTCAAGCGCATTATAACAATTAACTTTAATACCAATAAAAAATTTGGGAAATTATACAAAATAGAAGTTTCATAAGGTTCAATGAACATTCATCCATCATTTTCAGCAGAAACATACAAAGGCTCACGCCACCACCTTTTATTTCTTCATGTGAAATTAATAAATAAATCTATGTGCTGGGATTAATTAGATACGTGAACTAATATGTGATTAAGTGCTTTTCGTATCAATCCTAGAATCACGGAATCTGAAAGGATCGATACTCGAGCAATCAAATCAGGTTCAACTTAATTAGTTAACAATCAAAATGTAATATAAGCTTCAAAATCAGTACTAGATGTATATGATTAATCTACTATACATAATTAAAAGTTTTATATAAAATTTATACCTAACATATAATAAAATTAATTTATCATTTCATTCATATTAATATAAAATTTAATGTTGAAATATTTGTATTAAAATTGAAAATTATAATATTTTAATGTTAAATTATATTAGTATTATAAAATTAAATAAATTTTATTTTTAATTAACCATTTTTAATTGAAATTGGAATAAGTTTGGCAAAGGATTTAACTCATACATATTTAACAATATAAATATTATAATGAAAAATAAACTTAAGACGAGTGAATCTGAAAATTAATACGAAAAGATAACGGCAAAATGAATTGCTTGATATGAATAGACATTTGTTGGCAATTACCGAGAAATTGTTTTCCAGTAAGAAAATCATTATCAGATATTTTTCATAGTACGAGATAGTTAATGCGTGCTTTGATTTTTCAACGTAATCTAGATTCCAGAGCCAGTTGTCGGTATTGAATACAAAATTCCAAAACAGGTGTTTTTGTCATTATATGGAACACAACGACGTGCAATTAAATCAACAAAACTTTCTCCCCAAGTTTTTGTTAACGATAACCTTATAATTACTATTTTTAATATAACAATAATAATTGAATAAAAAATTTATTAAAACACAGTTATAAAAATATACAATTTTGCATGTCACATGTCGCATATCCTCTTAAAAGGGGGGAGGTGCCTGTTAGAAATCTATACCTCATAAACTTACACTCAAGAATATATAATAGACAAAAATATCAAAAAAATAACAACACAAGAGAATTTACGTAGAAACTCTCAAACCAAAGAAAAACTACGAGCACCGAGAAGAAAATACACTATGTGAAAAATTCTTACAATCACACAATTTTTCTTCTCACCTAATCCCCCAATACACTAACACATTCACAAAGAAATACACAAGATAAATTCTCCAATTCTCACCTCAAAAGAGGAATTTAACTAGAGTCAAATTTGTACTACAAATCTTTGACTTTGTTTGGTGCACTAAATAAGGAGGTAGTCACCTCTTTATATAGGTAAGAGTTTTGCCCAAATTATTATCTCCAACTAATATGAAACAACAAAGAAGCCAAACCCAACAGTACCTTCATGAATGTGGTTGCAAGTGGTGCACAATTGTTGTTAGCTTGTACCGTAAGATGTTGAGTCGCCGCTGTTAAGTTTAAGATATTGAGCAAACTATTGATAATAAGCTAGAGGAAGGTGAAGATGACATCAAATCATCGTGATTTTTATGTCCTGTGGAACACAAGTATTATAATGGTCGGGATAAACGATATATAAAAATAAATGCACATAATAATTATAAAATATATTTTTAACAATTATATAATTTAAAATTAAATAATTAATTTCATTTAATTAATTTCTTCAAAATAAAGGCATTTCTGCTATTAGCTTGTTATCTTTCAAGTCACCAAGGTGCAAGTAGGATCATGATTATTGACTTGAATATGAAACATTTGCTTAAGTTTGTCACATACTACGAAGCGAGTTAAGGAAGATGACGAGCTGGTCCAGACTTGGGCTACAGGTTTGGGTTTTTTGTTTTTATCGGATTAAGGTCATTCCAGCGTTAATTTAGTAAAAATTAATAAAAAAGACATCGATTAAATTAATTATTTTTAAATTAGTAAATAAAATGATGATTTTTATTAAATTTAAATAATATTATTTTACATAAATTAATATTAATTGAATTTTTACTAAGCTCAAATTTCAATTAATTCAAATTTATCCCGTTAAATTAAACCTAAAAATTATATTTGTTCGATTTTACTTTAATCAAACTGTTAAGATCAAAATTTTAAGATTTAAAATTTCAATTGATGTTAGACTAACATGTGATATATAGTAAAATTTACTGATTTATTAAAAAGTTATATAGTAAAATTAAACAAAATTAAAATTGTAAAGATGATATATTTTTATTCATTGAAAGTTAAAATTTAATTAGATAACATTTTCATATAAATAATTATTTTATCGTAATTTATAAATTTGATTAAATTATTAAAACTAACTTAATTAAACTGCTAATTTTTTTATATAAAATTATTTAAAATTTTAAAAATTAATCAATTTAAATTTTCTTGATTGAATCGTTACTTTCAGTTAAGATAATATTCCAAGAATTCTGATTAGCGGCCTATAATAATCTTCAGACTGCACATTCCAGTTTGACAGCTGGAACTGACCCTGTTCTGAATGAAGTGACAAGACCGTTTGGAATAAACCGGTTAAACAGTGCCACGTGGAGGACTAACAGTGGGCAAACTGTTGATAAAAGTCAAAATGGACAGCTACATTAACCGCGGCGGCTACATTTGGAGAGAATCAGAAAATGGCTTTAGGATATTCCCTTGTGGTGGGCACTTCTACTCGTACAACGTTTGACAAAATGAACTGGAAGCGGCTCTCACGATGCGGGTCGTCTAGAATCCTTTCGTGAGGCCTCGCTTAATCACCGTTGTTCTTTGTTTATTCCCCACATCATTTTTGATCTAAGGGAGTAATGATTGTAATTGAAAATTACAATGGAGTTAGATTTTAAAGAATTATTTGCATAAGAGAAAACTAGGGTAAATGGGACTTTGGATATCCTTAAAATTCTTATCACAATCACGTGCAAAGTTATATAATATGGTTGAATATATCGCATCTCTTTACTTTAACCTTTTCTTTTCCCTTTTTATATTTTAAATTATAATATATTTTATTTAATATCATGTAAATAAATTTAGAATTAACAAACCGGTATAACTTTATTAATTTAATTTAACTAAATTTATAATTAATCAAAATTTGAATTAAATTTAAACTTACGAGCTATCTTAATTCGATTTAAAGCTCCACTCGAAGTCAACAAGTTAAGTTTAATTTGACAAAGCTTCGGATCTAACCTTCTGTTTTTTTAAATCAAGTTTCATGCTAAGTTTGTATTTAATTTGACCAGGTTAGACTTAAAATTTAAAATTATAAGCAAAATGATTTTTATTTTTATTTTATTTTAAAAATAATTGAAGTTTCTATTCGAATTTATCTAAATTTTGAATCAAACTTGTATTATAAAAATGGGGTAAGGGAGACTTTACTCAAGTCATTATAAATCCTAATTATCACATAACTCTCTTTACAAAAATATTTTGTTTTAAATAAAAGTTGTAATAAATAACAATAAAAGCAGTTCCAATATCTAATAAAAGCAGAATTATTCTACACTTAGACATATCCACAAAACAACACCGTTTGATGCCACACGTATCCTGATACTAGTGAGCAAGCCCTTACTGGATCATCACGTACAATTCATTATCTTCTATTCAATACACCCCACGGGTAAACTCGACGAAGCTTCGTCGTTAAAGAGCTCCTTTTTCTTATATTATTTATTTAAAATAAACAAAACCATATACACTTATAATTTGGACCATTACATTACTCATTATAAAAGAAAAAATATCTATTTTAAAATAGCTTTTACTAAATTTATTGGTAGTCAATATTTATAAAAATATTATTCTCTTTTAATATAACGAGAAAATATTTTATAAAGTGATATAACTTTTATTAAAATTATTATGTAAGATATCTTTAAGACAAAATAAAGATAAAAGGTTATATTATTGGTTTATGAATTTTATGAATAAAATAATTTTAAAATTACTTAAACGTTAAAAATTATTAATATTATATATTAATAATTTTGAAAAGAAAATTTTAATTATGGAATTATTAAATATAAATAATTGTATTTTTAAATTAAATCATAAGTTATTATTTTATAATATCTCTTATTTGTTTATGTTAAGTAATAATTAAAAATTAAACTGATTCGACTAAAATTATTTAAATTTTAATTCAATTTATCTTAATAACTTGTATAATTAAAAATACTAATTTATTATTTAACTTACCAAAATTTCTAAATTAATCATTTTATAAATTAAATAATTTTTCTTTATTTGAACTTTAACTTTTCGACAAATAAAGGAAGTTTTATTTTAAACTTATTTTAATTTTAATTTTTAAAATTTAAAATATTTAGTTTATCGATTTGATATTTAAAATATTCATTTTAAAAATCAATAAAATAATGAAGTAACGTAAATGGGGCCCATGATAGAGCTTAACGATAACCGAATGACATCTTAATATAAAAATTCGGAAGTCTCTTTTGTTACTAACCGAAGAAAACAAGTCATTCCTTTTCAAGCCAAATTATAAGCCGCATAGACTACTAAACACTCGCGCCGCTACCAGATCCCAGCTTTCACTTGCTTGTTCATGTTATCTTCCTCATATTTTCCTACGGACCAAACATCACCATCCTGAGTTGGACCTGTGTAATCAATGGCGGTGAGATAAATAACTAACCAGAGGAGTAGTTGTTTGGCAGGTCTGATCAATCATGGCATTAGTGAGTCCCGCGCCCACGAGTCCGATGAGGTTCGGGGAACTCAAAGCTTCGGTGTCCAGAAGTGTCAATATATTGGAGCCATCGGTTTCGCGCGTAATCGAGGAGAAGATACACGTTGCGGTGGGGAAGTCGGTGAAAGAGTGCAAATCGGTTCTTGTTTGGGCGTTGCAGAATTCTGGAGGCAAGAGGATTTGCATCGTTCATGTTCACCAACCCTCGGAGCTCATCCCTTGTAGTGAGTAAAAGTTTGGGATTCACAAGTTTGCCCTTTCGATGTTTCATAAACGTTTTCTGATGTAATCTTAATACCCTCGCTAAGGCATTCCAATATTAATCAATATTGTTTGCACGAGTTAACAGTGGGCGGGAAATTTCCAGCGAGCTTACTTACAGAAGAGGAAGTGTCTGCTTATCGAGAAAGTGAAAGAGGAGAAATGAATCAGAACTTGGACGAGTACCTTCGTATCTGTGAGCGGATGGGGGTATTGAGTTCTTTCTCTTCATTGGCAAATTTGATTCCAAATTATAGTGGTTGAAATCGACTCTGTATGTGGTTTTCTTTTCTTCTTATAATTGCAGGTGCCATCTGAGAAACTTTCTATTGAAATGGGGAGTATTGAAAAGGGGATTTTGGAACTTGTTTCTCAGCATGGAATCAAGAAGCTGGTTATGGGGGCAGCAGCAGACAAGCGCTACTCGAGGTGTAATTGCTAAATTTTGTTTAGAAAAATGAATTAATACCTCCATTTTCATTTCTTTGTGGGATCGTTTACGAGATTGCTTATGCTTGTGCTTTAAATTACAGGAAGATGATGAGCATCAAATCTAAGAAGGCCATGCATGTCCGACTTCAAGCACCTGCTTTTTGTCATATAACGTTTGTTTGTAAGGGGTTCCTTGTTCACCAAAGGTATGCTTAATTTGCTATCTTTTATGGTTCTTTGCATAAGTTTATTGACAGGGTAAAAGTCATAGAAATTTACTATAATATAAATTAAAAAATCCTTTAATTTATAACATTTTCTGTATTTTTAAAATTTTAAAATATTCATTCTCTGATATTCCATCAATGTGACATAAGCATATTTTTGTTTGTCCGAAAATTTCTTAAAGTGATTCAAATTAATAATTTATTATAATTTTTAAATTATTAATTTAATCGATTTTAATTAGTTTGAATTGAGTTTAAGAGTTAAGTTGAGCTATTATGTTAGTGATATTTAATTAGTTCATTATATTAAATGTGTTTCGTTATTATTTTACCAAAATCTAAGAAAATTGTAAATTATAAACAATTATTTTGAAAATTTTAAATTTTAAAATATAAATTTATTATTTTTTAAACTGCAAGAAAAGTTTATGGAATTTAGCCTTTTTTCGCATAAAGCTTATGTTGTATATTTGGTAACTCAAAATGTCTAAATAGAATCAAGATGTTTACTTCCAATGGCAAAGCTTTTCTCTGAGGAAGAATAGTTTCTAAAGCTTTCTTTTCAAAGATGACGAGTATGTAATATTTGCAGAATTGATATAATCATGGGTAACAATCAAATTTATATCAAACAGGGAAGCTATGACTGATTTTGGAGAATCAAATCCTCGTAGATCACTGTCTGCTACACCTCTACGTAACAATTATGTAAAATTCACAAATCCAGCACAGGATTTACTCCGCAGGGCAAAGTCTGTTTGTTTTCACGGCAACGAGGTAAAAGAAAGAACTTCCACATCCTCACGTGACGTTACAGGGCTGTTGAACCCACAGTTCAGGTCAGATGCAGAAGGCAGTTCTGATGAATGTGATACGATATCAAGAAGCAGTACCTCCAGGGGGTCAGTTCTATCAACAGGCTCATCTAGTGGAACGGTAAAATGTTCCTTGCCTTACATCTGTGAGAAGTGAATATGCAATTGGGTCATAGTTAAAACTGCTTGGATCTATAGTGAACCTTAGTCATTCATCTCCTCCAAGTGTTTTGGTATTTTAAGAACTGCAACACTAGGGAATTTGAACTAATATTCGTTTGTGCATGACGATTCTTTTCTGAGGCATTCCTACCGTACGTGTGCAAAGCATGTTAATAGTTCGTGGGTTCCAGCAGGACCAGAGTTTGGAGGATCCTCTTTATGATCTACTTAAACAAGCTATGGCTGATGCTGCAAAATGGAAGCGAGAAGCATTTGAAGAAACAGTGAGGCGGGAAAAAGCTGAAAAGAATGTCGTTGAGGCTTTACGCAAGGTAAGTATATTCTGATGAAGCATATTTGTTTCATTTCTCCCTTAAAAGGGTGATTGGTTTATGAATACTGAAAATCAAACTATTTAATTAAAGTTTGAATCTAAGAATTTATTAACTGCTCACTTACTAGACGGTAAGGTAGTATTGACTGCCTGCACTAATTAGTTTTTAGTATTTAATTTTGTTTCTTAAATAAAACAAAAATCTACTTGATTATTAAGTTTTATTTTATAATTGATAATAATTATAAATTAAAGATAAATTATATTTAATTTAAATAATTTTATTCTAATCTCTTATACAATATTTATTAAAATTATTATATTTATTAAATTAAATAAGTTTCAAATTAACTTTTATTTATAAATTAATATTTATTTTAAGTATATTTAAATTATTAAATCAAAATTTATTTGAAATTTATATATTTTGAAGATAATTTAAAGTTTATTATATTTATTAATAATTATTTATTAAGTACAAAATGAAATAAAATTATTAAATAAAATTAACATAATTCTTACTAATATTTAATTTTAATATAATATAAAATTATTCATAATTCTTATTAATTATTAATATATTAAATAATTAAATAATATATATTTAGCTTACAGTACATAAGATTAAAAACAAAATATACTTTTGATATTTTTATAATTTTGAAAACTATAAGAAATCAAAATAAAAAGAATGGAACATACAAAACCTTAACTTTTTGTATTATTGCCCATCAGTATTCAGTGAGAAGTCTATACCTTAAGCATGAGTTTTCTGAAACATTCTTTTATAACTACGCTTATTTTCATATTCTAGGCAAAAACATCAGAAAGCTTGTATGTTGAGGAGTCAAGACGGAGGAAAGAAGTTCAGGAGTTGCTGGAAAAAAAAAAGGAAGCACTTGAAGAGTTGGAACAGAAAATGATATCTGCTGTGGAGCTACAGGAAAGTTATAAAAGAGAACGAGATGAATTACAGATGGAGCGTGACAAGGCACTCAAAGAAGCTGAGGATCTTAAGAAATGTAGAGCAGAGGCCTCAGGCAGACACATTTCTCAATTCTACTCTGAATTCTCTCTCTCGGAGATTGAGGAAGGAACCCGTAAGTTCGATCCTTCCCTTAAAATCGGTGAAGGGGGATATGGTAGCATTTATAAATGTGTCCTTCGTTACACTGTGGTTGCTGTAAAGATGCCCCACTCTGACAGCTTGCAAGGTCCTTCAGAGTTTCAACAGGAGGTAGGATCCTGTGAATGTTCAAAAACTCGTTCATTCCTTTTGTTTTTATGTTGGCTAGGCATGCTATAGCTAATATATATGACCTCCTGTTGGATACAATTTTTGGTCTCTTTTAGTGCCTGATAAATGACTTTCCACCTGACAATCCCCACCTCATTCATGAGAGTTTCTAGTTACGCGTATGATAAATTCTAATGTTGCTAAAATTATATTCACTATATTTTATAAATAATAAAGGCTTACTTAGACTTTGTTTAAAGAAATCATTTTTAATTTTATGTAACTATTTAGAGAACCTAAATTACATAGTTGTAATATTATATATGCTAAATTAACGATTCATATATTAGAAAATGTTAAGAATTTAGCTGTATTAGAATTTAGAGTGTTATTAGTATTAATTTTAAAATATTAGTTAAATTATAATACGTAATTTTTGTGACTTTTGTCGTTATAATTTGGTTCATTGTTGACTTTTGTCTATACTTTACTTTAGGTTGATATTTTGAGCAAGATGAGACATCCGAATCTTGTGACTCTTTTTGGTGCGTGTCCAGAAAAGTGGGCTCTTATCTATGAATATCTTCCAAATGGGAGCCTCGAAGACCGACTTAACTGCAATGACAACTCCCCCCCTCTATCCTGGCAAAATCGTCTGCGAATTGCCTCCGAATTATGCTCAGTCCTCGTCTTTCTTCACTCTAATAAACCACAAAGCATCGTGCATGGTGATCTAAAACCTGCTAATATCCTTCTTGATGCATATTTAGTAAGTAAACTTAGTGATTTTGGAGTCTCCCGTCTACTTTCTGATGATGAAGGTTTTAGCAGCAACACATTGTGTTGCAGAACAAACCCCAAGGGCACATTTGCATACATGGATCCGGAGTTTCTTGCCACAGGAGAGCTTACTCAGAAATCAGATGTGTACTCCTTTGGAGTCATACTATTGAGATTGTTGACGGGAAAACCTGCACTGGGGATAACGAAGGAGGTGCAATACGCATTAGATAAAAGAAACTTAAAAGCCGTCTTGGACCCTTTAGCAGGAGACTGGCCATTTCTGCTAGCTGAACAGTTGGCTCACCTAGCATTGAGATGTTGTGAGTTGAAACGAAAGAGTAGGCCAGATCTTGCTTCTGAAGTATGGAGGGTACTTGAGCCCTTGAAAGCTTCGTTTGAAGGTTCATGTTTTCTCAGGATTGGTTCAGTAGGGCATCGCCAAGCTCCTCCAGATTCTATCTGCCCCATTTTTCAGGCAAGTTCATGTCTTCCTCTTCACATCTTACTTCTTAGTAGTCTGATATGATTATTTGGTGTTATTAAAAATGCCAGGAAGTCATGCGAGATCCACAGGTGGCAGCCGATGGTTATACTTATGAAGCAGAAGCTTTGAGAGGCTGGCTAGACAGTGTTCAGGATACTTCTCCGATGACCAATGCTAGGCGTGAAAGCTGCAATCTTGTCCCCAGCCATACGTCATGTTCAACAATTCAGGAGGGGCTGCAACAACAACAATAGGGTACAAGTTAAATCACTTATTTAAAAAAAAACTTTTGTAAAAATTTAATTTCAATATTTGTAATTAAATATCTAAACTTTAAAAAAATAAGACAATTCAATTCAAAAGTTTGTTTCCAATAACATTCTCAAAGATTATGTTGAAGAATATGAAAAGTCACGCACTAGAATGTTAATAAAATAATCTTTTAAATTAATAAGTATAATTTTAAAAGTTTGAATATTTAGTTATTAATTTTAAATTAACATATTTAGAATTCTTTTTTGTCTTATTTTCCATCGTACTTTCATCATCATCATCATCAATACTCAATTAAAATTTTGTTCATGTGTAAGATTTAGAAAGGTCTGATAGTACGAGTTCTTATCTCTACATAACAGAAAGGTTGTTTTTTTTTATGAACTTACATGCAATATGATATTAAGATATTACAAAATAAAAAAATGATGCACATAAATATGCCAAGGGAATGGATTTATTCCCAAGGGGATGGATTTATTCCATTAAATTTGGGAATCCACTAAACCCCCCAAAAGGGTAGGTATCAAGTTTTCATTCCAATCTAGTGGTTACTATTTATACCCCTCCCCCACATAAGCAATTTTTATTCTTACTCATCACTCATCATCATCATCTTTATTATTATTATTATTATTATTATTATTATTATTATTATTATTATTATTATTATTATTATTATTATTATTATTATTATTATTTATTATTATTATTATTTATTATTGTTATTATTATTACTATTATTATTATTATTATTATTAAGTTTCAAACTTATTATTATTATTAATTATTGTTGTTATTAATAATAATAATAATAAATTTTATACTTATTATTATTATTATTATTATTATTATTATTATCCTTATTATTTTATTATCATCATCATCATCATCATTATTATTATCTGAAATTAATTATCTTATTATTATTATTATTTATTTTATTATTAATGTTATTATATGAAATTAATTATCTTATTATTATTATTAATTATTAATTATTAATTTTATTATACGAAATTAATTATCTTATTATTATTATTATTATTATTATTATTATAAATTTTGTAATAATAATAATAATAAATATGATATGGAAATATGATATGAAAAAATGGTATTATATTATCTTTCATTCCCATTAATGCAACAAACCAAACAATATTATTGGTATTAATACAAAAACTCAAGTTACAAACCAAACATCATTTTTTATTTTTCATACCCATTTCCATTCCCTTCTATTATTATACCCATATCCATACCCAACCCCGTGCTCAAACCAAACGCCCCCTAAGTAAATAAGTCAAATAAATATAAAAAAGTAATAAACTAACTAAATACATACATTACTAGAAATTAGTTGTTTATCAACGGAACAAACCGTCGGTAAATGGCGGAATTCCGTCAGTAAAATAAACTAACGACGGAAATCAACGACGGACGAAATCGTTGCTAAAACGATCGTAGTTAAAATTACCGACGAACTATATTCCATCGTCATATATACCGACGGACAAGGTTAATAACAAAAATGTCGGTAAATTTTACTAACAGGAGACTTTCCATTGGTAAACCGTAGTTAATGTAATGGAAATATTTTCATAATTACAGACAGAATATAAAATACAGTAAATCAATTTGATTTATCGATGATATTTTATATTTCGTCGTTAATAAAAATGCAAAGGTTTGTATATTTACCAACAGAATTAGGAGTTCCGTTAGTAAAATATATTGATATTCTGATGGTATTTTATATTCCATCGGTAATAAGTAGTAAAAAAAATTTTAAAAACATTTCGGTTTCATGATCTTGTGATAAATGCATAATTTTAAGAGTTTTCAAATATCTTTGCATACTAAATTAATTTGTATATATATATATATATATATAATTTGTTGAATCAGAAAATTAATAGATGATATAAGGTTAACATTATTTTAATTGATAATACAAACATTACAGTTTAAATAACTTATGTTTGTAATTGAAAGCAAATGACTAGGACAAGCTAATGTCGTGGTAATCGTAGGTGCTCTGAGCTGCTAAGCCTCTCCTTCAACTGTTCCATCTCCTGTCTCAGCTGAGCCATTTGCTTCATCCCCTCTCTTATCTTAGCCATCTGCTCCATCTACTTTCTCATCTTAACCATCTACTCCATCTGCTCCATTCGTTGATTCACGTTAACCATCTGCTCCTCTTTCATATAAGCTATCTGGTCTATCAATATTTGCAATGTGGCCTAGCTAGGGGTGTTCATAGTAGGGTACCCTGATCCGTTCATAAATAACCTGAACCTAAACCTGAACGTCAGGTTTGACAATTTCACGAACCTAAACTCGAACTTGATCCTAAAGAACCTATAGGATTGGTTAACCTATTTTCATGTTCGATTCTCAGGGTAACCAGAACCTATTCATATCAATATGTATAACAAAAAAATATAAAAAATAATAAGCTCTATTGAAAGTTTATTAAAAAACGAGACATTACCATAAAAACCTTACGTAAGGTTTTGTGTTCAATTTTTGTTAATATAATGAATAACAATCATTTTTATATTTAAATTGAGAATAGCAATGTAGTTTGTTTTTATATGAATCATTAATATAGCAATGTAGTTTGTTCTTACATGAATAATTGATAAAATTGCTAAAATCAATTGTAAATTCAGTTCTTCTAAAAAAGTTAATTCAATCCAATGATCTTAATACAAACCTTGTAAATTTATGGCTAAGATCACTTGAATCACAATTGATCTTTTATCAAATATCGTAATATGGCTTCTTATTACTATGAATCAATGTGAGCGAGTATTTACTAGATCTCATTGATTAAAAAATAGAAATATTTTTCTAACATCATTAAATCTTATTTTATCATGTTAAAATACAAATAAAAAACTAATAAACACAAAATGTATCCTTTTCTTATTGCAACTTAGTTTAGAAAATGCAATTATTATCATAATTAAAACTTCAAATATTATATTATATAAAGCGCAATTTTATAAATAAATACAATTCTATAGTCTATTTCTAAATCAACTCATTTTCATCCATTTCTAATAAATAAAACTATGTTTGTATTTGTACAAAACAATATTATTATATGCTTATTATTTATTTGCAACTATATTATATATTTTAAGAATCAAGATTACTTGCTTGTTTAATGTTTATAATATCTCATAAATATCTAAGCTAATATATGTGCCTTAAAAACTAAAATTGTAGGATTTCTTAATAAATGTATTTTACACTTATTAATTTCTTTAATTAATCTCTAAATGATTATATTAGTTTAGTCAATGAATTTTTCTACTATTAGTTTAATACTTTGATCAATAATTTTGACACATATTAATTACTATTCAAAATAGAAGTATTGAGTGTTATGCATTAGTTTTTACTTATAATAGCAATGTTCAAGATTAACGTTTAATAACATATAATTAAAATAGTTTTTTCCTTGTCTTCTTTTTTTATTTAAGAATTAATATAGTAAATACTAGGGAATTTATTATTATTATTATCCTATTGAATTATATCTAAATATATGATATGTTTTTTTGGATGTTTTAGGTTCAGGTTTAAATCTAAACCTATAAATCAGGTTCGGTTCAGTTAACCTAGAACCACAAGTTAGAAACCTGAGCTTGAACCGTGAACTTAATTTTTCAGGTTTGATTATGTAGCGCCCCCTTATCGTAGGGTACGCACCGGGACACCCGTAGGTAATTCCGATACATAACCCACGATGAGGGTGCACTACGAACGATCATTTCTATAATCCACATGGCATCAATATAATAAAACCGCAATATAAAAATCACTAAGTTTTTGAAACCAAACTTTCTTTCCCATTTCATTTCTTAAAAACCATAAATGTACAAGTCTATCAGTTTTCCAAAGTCTAACTACATTAATCCAAAAAGGAAAACTGAGACAAAATTCTAAACTAGGTCATCCTCAAAATCGACCTGTGTGTCATAATTTCTTGTGCCAACTAGATCCACACGGCAGGAAAAGTCTATCTCTGGAGCTAGGAGTCTACTATCACGATCCTGGAAAAAAAATTGCAATGTTGGATGAGTTTGCGAATTCAGCGAGAAACCATCATCGATGGTTCTCCCAACTCATGCATATACAAACAGTTCATAGAATTTCACATAATATCACACCATAACATATTCAGAACATCACATGCATTGTCCGTTTACACATATAAGGCATTTCGCCTTTCACACAGTTCACATTCAATCATTTGCATATGCGATGCACATGTGACACTTTCTATTTTATTTCGTTGTTGTGACTGCGGCTTGCTGAATCGTCCCAAAGGACGGCACGTTATGTTGAGCTGTGGCTCTGAATACATTGGGCCTGAATGCTCTGATACGTTGAGCCAGTGGCTCTGAAATACGTTGGGCTCGAAGCCCTGTGCGTTGAGCTTAAAGCTCTGAAATATGTTGGCTGCTCCGGTCACAGCTGTCATTTTCTGATCATACTTTTATGCATGACATGCATATGTTTCAATTACTAAATAGCACACCCGATTCGCATTTAATTACCCACATATAACACTTCAATAACAAATTTCCAATACTTCGGACACTTATGGTCCGAAACCAATCACAATTAAACACGTAAACCCTCCATTTCTTCCGCATGGCATAAGCACATAATTTAAACACACAAAGATCGAGGAAACAACTAGGTTACTCACCTCTAAACTTCCGAGCTAATGCCAAGAAGTTTCAGCCATGTCGGAGGATCGACGCTCCACTTGTGCCTCTAAACAATCAGAATAAATAAACATTACTAATTGCATAGTTTCAAATCAATAATGCACATGCAGCGATTTAAAATACGTACTATAGATATTTATGACATTCCCGATCCTATTCTCGAATCTTTCCAATTCAACTCTTTTTCCTCTAAAAGATAGCAATTCCTGGATTCCATAATTCATTTAACTAAATTCTCGACTCTCAAAAGTCACACTCCAATAAGAAATCACATTCATTATTCAATTTCCATCCGATTTCGAGAACTTTCGAAATAAATTTAAAAATTCTATTCTTATAAATTCACAATTCTTAGTTTCTAAATTCAATCACTCATGAAACAATTCAATAGGAATAAAACTTCAAAACCATCAATTAAAACACTCAACTTCAATTTTGAAAAATGGGCGTCCTCACAGTGGCCCAAGATCGCTCGCCGCGGCGTGCGCTCCTGCTTCCCCATCCTCGCCGTGGCGCAAGGTTTTCTCGCCGCGGCGTATGCCTCGCATGCGTCTCGGCTTACCTCGCTAACACTTGCCGCGGCGTGCGTCTTCGTTCGTCGCGGCGTGCGGGAAGGGACTTGCTTGCCGCGGCGTGCGATGAACACGTCGCGACTTGCGATTCCAGAAACTCGCCCGAAACCCAGAATTTCTCAGTTCTGCAGAATATAAATCCTTCTAACTTCCTTTAAACACTCTAAAACAACTTATTACACTTCCCACAACTCATCCCTAACCTCGATTCCATCCAATAACTATTATTCCTCAAATACCCAAAATTAAATCAAGAAAATTCTCAAATCCCTATCATACGAATCTCAAACATATCACAACAATCAATCTCTCTAATCACTCATCAATACAATCCAATAAATTCACAAATCAAACTATCTAAAGCAAGAAGAATAAAGACTTACTTGTTTTACACCTTGAAATCCTCAAAAATCTCCAAATACTTCAATCCCTAAGCTCATTCACACCCACGGTAGCCTCTCAAAACATACCCAAATATCATCTTCTCTTCACCAAGCTCAAGGAATAGATCAAAGACAAGGAAGGGAGCAATTCTTGCAAGAAAAAAAATGGAAACAAGGCAAGTAAGAAGATCCACGATGAAGGAGGAGAAGAAGCAAATTTTTCTCTCAAACCCCAAAGAACTTCGTGGAAACAATTTCAAAGGCTAAAGGTTATATAATAGGGATTTAAAGCTAAGGGCATGTTTGGCAATTCATTTGCCACATGCCCATTTCTCAGGGTCTAAAAATCCAATTCTTATTCTAATATCTCCCAAATTTTGCAATGGTTATTAATAATAAATCCTAAAATCATAACTCTAAGTATCTCGTGCCAATTTCCAATCAATTTCGGAACCGGAATCCAATTAATCAGCCTTTAGGTCATTTTTTCGGTCCGGACCTATTACTCTAAAAATTTCAGGAAAATTCCTATAATTCCTCAAAAATAGGAAATACATGATACTACACTCCAATTTCATTTTTTAAACCTCAAAAATTCAAATTTCACTTCAATTCACTAATCAAAGCACAATCTATATACAAAAATCTCAGAATTTTGATTTCCACAATTTTACCGGGAAATGTCATACATGCATGTACATACATATGCTAGTGCAACAATAATCATTTATCTATAATATAGAGGCAAAATGCATGTGCAGTTCAAAATATATATATGCACTCAAAACTAACCATCCGAATTACCAATATGCCCATCACATCGGTAAAGGGATGTTACAATTCTCCCCTCCTAATAAAAATTTCGTCCCTAAATTTCTTACCTGACTGATTGAACATATGAGGGTACTGCCTCCTCATGTGCTCCTCAGTCTCCCAAGTCGCCTCCTCAGTTTAGTGGTTCTTCCAAAGGACTTTCACCAATGGAATCACCATGCTCCTCAACTGCTTGATCCGAGACCCCACAATCTGAATCGGCTCCTCAACATAACTCAAATTACTGGTCACCTCAATCTCCTGAGCCGGAATCACATGAGCCGGGTCTGAACGATATCTCCGAAGCATACTCACGTGAAATACGTCATGCAACAGGGACATCTCACTCGACAATGCCAATCTATAAGCCAAGGGTCCTATCCTCTCTAGGATCTCATAGGGACCAATGTACCGAGGGCTCAACTTACCCTTCCGGCCAATTCTCAAAACTCCTCTCCAAGGTGACACTCGGAGGAAAACCTTATCTCCTACATCATACTCCATCTCTTTCCGATGCTGATCCACATAAGTCTTTTGTCTATCTTGAGTCGCCTTAATGCGACTCCGAATCAGTTTCACCTTATCCACAGTGTCCTGAATCAGCTCGGGACTCTCAAGCATCCTCATACCTTCTTCATCCCAATAAAGAGGCGATCTACACTGTCGTCCATACAACGCCTCATACGGTGCCATCCCAATACTGCTCTGATACTGATTATTGTAAGCAAACTCAACCAGAGCCAAATACTGATCTTAAGCACCTCCGAACTCCAATACACAAGCTCGCAACATATCCTCAACAGTCTTAATCGTCCTCTCACTCTGCCCATCTATCTGAGGATGAAAAGCTGTACTGAAGTTCAACCGAGTACCTATAGCCGACTGCAAACTCTTCCAGAATCTCGAAGTAAATCTGGGATCCCTGTCTGAGACTATAGACGCTGGGACCCCATGCAGTCTCACTATCTCTGCCACATACTTTTGGGCCAATTGATCAAGCATATTGTTCTCTCGCACTGGCAAGAAGTGAGCCGATTTAGTCAACCGGTCCACTATGACCCAGATCGCATTATGCTGCCTCGACGTCCTAGGCAACCCTATAATAAAATCCATCGTGATTCGCTCCCATTTTCACTCCGAAATGGGCAACGAATGCAGCTTTCCTACTAGAGCCTGATGCTCAGCCTTAACCTGCTGGCACGTCAGACATCTAGAAACGAACTCTGCCACTTGCCTCTTCATGCCAGGCCACCAAAAATGTAACTTAAGAGTGTTATACATCTTGGTAGTACCAGGATGCATAGCATAAGCGGCCACATGCGCCTCCTCTAGAATCTCATGCCTCAAATCGTCTACATCTGGAACACATAATCTCTGACCCATCTAAAGAGTCCCATCTCTCAACTCAAACTCCGAATCCCGATCAGATCTCGCTCTATCAATCAGTCTCACCAATACAGGATCCTGATCCTGTACTCGCCTGATCCTGTCATGCAACATCGACCTAAGCCTCAAAGTAGCAATCAGAGCTCCATCCTGACCCAAATCCATCTGCACATTCAGAGCTCTCAACTGAATCAAACTAGGCAATCTCTCAATCTGAATCTGAGCTGCACTGATATGAGATCTCCTGCTCAATGCATCAGCCACCACATTAACCTTCCCTGGATAAGTCTCAATCGTGCAGTCATAATTCTTAAGCAACTCTATCCAACTCCTTTGTCTCAGATTCAACTCTCGCTGGCTCAGTAAATACCTCAAACTCTTATGATCAGTGAAAATCTGAAACGTCTCCCCATATAAATAATGTCTCCAGATCTTCAAGGCAAACACAACTGCAGCTAACTCCAAATCATGCACTGGATAATTCACCTCGTGAGACCTCAACTGTCTCGAGGCATACGCTATCACTCTACCATGCTGCATCAAAACACATCCCAATCCCTGCTGGGAAGCATCACTAAAAACCTCAAAACCTCCAGCTCCCGACGGCAAAGCTAACACCGGTGCCGAAGTCAACCGATGTTTCAGCTCCTCCAAACTCTGCTGACACTCCTCAGTCCAACTGAAGGCCACATTCTTCCTCAGAAGTTTTATCATAGGGGCTGAGATCATAGAAAACCCCTCGACAAACCTCCGGTAATAACCTGCTAATCCGAGGAAACTCTGCATCTCTGACACATTCCTAGGAGCCTCCCAATTCCTCACTGCCTCAATCTTGTGAGGATCCACCTGGATACCCTTACCAGACACTATATGGCCCAAAAATACCACCTCATCTAGCCAAAATTCACACTTGCTGAATTTGGCATACAACTGTCTCTCAATCATGTTAGAGTAGTGCCCTGAAGGCAATCGCCTTTAGCGCATTTTGTACAAAGTTGTGTACATACTTTATGAATAAATAAAAAAAGCATATTTTATTAACTTGCTGTTCATTATTTATGAATGGATATTGTTCTATAAGAAAATTAATGAAGTCCATGATATATAACATAGCATGAAGGAAATTGTGATGTGATCATACTACTGAGATTCCTATCATGTGCAATTATGTCAGTATCTAAATTATCCCTAGTCATAGGATTCTTGAGGCCGGACATCGGTAATCCGGAGACTAGTACATCTCAAGCTCCTTGATTTGATCAAGCGATGGATCTCGAAAGCGTAAATATGAGATATTTAGGGTTGAGGTGTGGATGCTTACTAGAGGTAGTAAGTACATTGGATGACCTGCTATGAGATCATCACATGGATGCCCTATTTTAATGTCAGTGATAATCTCATCATAGCGATGGTGCAAGTATCCTTAGACTTGAGGTGCTCGAGGATATCTTGAATCTTGATTACGTGCTTTGACTCCATTCCTTGTTGCCTTACTGAGGTCGCTTATAGGGTGGTGATTGGGTGCGACTTGAGGTATTGAAGGTAATTGAGTAGCCAATAGAGGATTCACCACTTCTGTGATAGCAGAAGATAATACCCATGGCCTCTTGTCAGGGTCATTACTTGGAAGTCTCTGGCCGGAGCATATATGTCATGAAGAATGTCTTCATTAACATATAAAGTAATGAGTCCCAGGACGAGAACTGAAATCACTTGGACTAGATTTGGCGTAGTCGATCTAGTAAGAGTTGACACTTTGCCCATACTCATAACCAAGTGGGGTATAGCATGGTGAAAGGACGAATTGCACGGTAATTGTCTATGGAAAGGTTCGTGATATGGTTCATGATGAATACATGTTCATTCGTCAAACCAATTACTTTCCGGTCAATTGGGGTCATGATGTGTTTCTAGATACCGCTTCATGACTTGCTTGGATTAAGTGTTAATCTAAGTGGCCAACATAACCGGAACCTAATGGGTCACACACATAAGAGTGTCTCGGAGAATTAAGTAAAATAGTTTTGGACGAGTTCTAATATATGGAGAGCAAAAGGATTAAATGGATCTGATGAGATCGAGATATGTCCCGATGAGATCGCGACATCGATATTGCTGAAAAACGTTTAGGGGTTTTTCCATACAAGGGGCCAGTAGGTAGGTAGAGACCAACCCAGTGTGTTGGACCACTTCACATTTATTTATATATATATATAATTAATTAATTAAAGAATTAATTAATATATATATATATATATAAGTGTAAACGTGGAAGGAGAGGAGACTTAGCTTTATTTTATATATATATAAGGCTAACGTGGATGGCAAAAGGAAGCTTCTTCTTTTGCCTTGTCATGTTTACATTTAATGAAAAAGACAAAATGAAGAAGTAGAAAGGAGATGATGGTCGTGGGTTAGAGGAAGAAGTAAGAAATGTTGAAGGAAAAAAGGGTTTTTTCCTCTCTTCTCTTCTCACCATCGTGATTCAAGTTCTTCTTCTCCATTTTCATCTCCTCTTCATCGTGATTCCAAGCTCTCCAAGAACAAGGTAAGATCTAGCAGTCTTCAACTTGTTCTAGCTATTCCCGGGTCAAAGGGTTTGTCCCGGTTAGGTTCTCCGATCTCTGCGTGGATACCGTTAGAGACGGTCTCCTTTGGTCGTTATGGTTTGAGTTTGTTGTATAGACACATGGATCCTGGCTTTCGGGAAGGTCCCGGAACAAAAAATTTTGTTTTCCGCACCGTGGGCATGTGATGCTCACACCGAGATTTTCCTACAAATCATTATCTGTAGAACGATCCTCAAATGCTCAGCGTGCTCCTGCCTACTCCTCGAATACACCAGAATATCATCAATGAATACAATCACGAACTGATCCAGGTAGGGCTGAAAGACCTTATCCATCAAAGCCATGAAAGCTACCGGGACATTAGTCAACCCGAACGGCATCACTAGGAACTCGAAATGCCCATACCTACTCCTAAAAGCACTCTTAGGCACATCGGCCTCTGCTATCCTCAACTGATAATAACCAGATCGCAGATCCAACTTAGTAAACACCTGAGCCCCTTGCAATTGATCAAACAGGTCATCGATCCTAGGCAATGGATACTTATTCTTTACTGTCACCCGATTCAACTGCCTGTAATCGATGCACAGCCTCAAAGTCCCGTCCTTCTTCTTACAAAACTGGAGCTCCCCAAGGCGAAACACTAGGCCCGATAAACCCCTTATCCAGAAGCTCCTGCAGCTGAGCCTTAAGCTCCCTCAGTTCCACCGGTGCCATCCTATATGGAGGTATAGATATAGGAGCGGTACCTAGAATGAGGTCAATCAATAACTCCGTCTCCCGATCTGGAGGCAAACCCAGTAGCTCCTCAGGAAACACATCTGAAAATTTCCTAATCATGGGAATATCCTGCAATCTCTGCTCAACTCTGGAATCAACCACATGAGCTAAATAGGCCTCACAACCTCACTGCATCAACCTCAAGGAACTCAGAAAAGAAATCATCCTAGCTGGCACTGCCTGACTAACTCCTCAAAATACTACTCTAGGCTGACCAGGAGACTCTAAAACGACCTCCTTGGTATAGCAGTCCATGACGGCCCTATGCGCAGTAAGCCAGTCCATCCCCAAAATCACATCAATCTCCCTCAAAGACAATACAATCAAGTCTGCACTCAAAACTGCTCGATCAATCCGGATCGGACACTCCTTACAGACCTCTCCTAAAACAGTCGTACTATCTAGAGGTGTACTCACCTCTAGCCCATACTGCAACATCTCCCTATCTCCATGCAATCTACATGCTACATGCGGTGCAATGAAAGAATGCGTGGAGCCTGGATCTATCAATGCATAAACCTCAAAGTCAGAAATCAAAAGCATACCCGCAACAACATCTGGAGAATCCTGGGCCTCCTGCCTAGTCATGGCGTAGAACCTAGCCTGGGACTGTGGTCGGCTACCACGTCCCTCGGTCCCCACAAAGGAATCTCCAGCTCTACCTCGGGCTCTACCTCGGCCCCTCAGTCCAGGTCCACCACCGCGACTCTACTGCACTGTCGTGCTACTACCAGCTCTTCCGCTCACAGCAGACTGATCTCCCAGTGTAGTGGGGCAATTCCTAATCAGATGATCCATGGAGCCGCATGCAAGGCAGGCTCCAGTCAACCGCCAACACTCCCCATTGTGCCTCCTGTCACAATGCACACAAACAGGAGGTGCCTGTCCTGAACCTCTAGCACCGCTACTGCCAGTCTGCAAAAATCTCCCTCTCTGAGCAAATCCAGACTGCCTGGACCCTCCTGAAGATTTGAAGGCTTTGCTCTGGCGCCTGCTAAAACTCCTACCAGAGCTGCCCTGACTGTCACTCGATCTCTTACCCCTAGATCCCTGACCAGTCTCAGTCTGACCCTGTCTCAGAAGCTGCTCAACTCGCACTGCAGCAGCTCTCAACTTGGAACGGATCTCCAAATTAAGCCCCCTCTCAAATCTCCGGCACCTATCAGCCTCTGTAGCAATCAGAATTGAAGCATACCCCATCAGCTCATTAAATCGCACCTCATACTCTGCCACTGTCATTGAACCCTGTCTCAGCTCCAGAAACTCCTGCATCTTCATCTCAAGATATACCTTGGGCATGTAGTTGTCTCTAAATGCCCTCAGAAAATCCTCCCATGACAATAAGCAAGGCCTGGTGGTGCTGCCTGGGACAGTCTTCCACCACTGATAAGCTGGGCCCTGCAGGAGAGACACTGCATAATCAAACCTCTCCTCTGCATCACAATCCATCTGGTCGAAGACTCGCTCAGTCCTCTCCAGCCATCCTCGGCCTCGGCGAGGTCGGTCTTGCCATAAAGTCTCTGACTCCTACTTGCGCAGTCGATCATACCTCCTCTCCCGTCTCACTGGAACTCTAGGAGGCTGCTCCTCATAACGAGGCACTGAGGACTCCCTACTAGCTCCGACTGATCCATGGTCAGCTGGTTGATCGACTTGATCACCAAAGACGGATGACCTATAACAAACAAAAATTCTGATCAATTTCTACTTTTCTTACTGAAATTCAAGCCTAAAATACACTATGCCCAAAAGATGTCAAACCATGCTCTGATACCACCTAATGTAGTGCCCCCTTACCGTAGGGTACGCACCGGGACACCCGTAGGTCATTCCGATATATAACCCACGATGAGGGTGCACTACGAACGATCATTTCTATAATCCACATGGCATCAATATAATAAAACCGCAATATAAAAATCACTAAGTTTTTGAAACCAAACTTTCTTTCTCATTTCATTTCTTAAAAACCATAAATGTACAAGTCTATCAGTTTTCCAAAGTCTAACTACATTAATCCAAAAAGGAAAACTGAGACAAAATTCTAAACTAGGTCATCCTCAAAATCAATCCCAGCTGACCGACCTGTGTGTCATAATTTTTCGTGCCAACTAGATCCACACGACAGGAAAAGTCTATCTCTGGAGCTAGGAGTCTACTATCACGGTCCTGGAAAAAATATTGCAATGTTGGGTGAGTTTGCGAACTCAGCGAGAAACCATCATCGATGGTTCTCCCAAATCATGCATATACAAACAGTTCATAGAATTTCACATAATATCACACCATAACATATTCAGAACATCACATGCATTATCCGTTTACACATATAAGGCATTTCGTCTTTCACACAGTTCACATTCAATCATTTGCATATGCGATGCACATGTGACACTTTCCATTTTATTTCGTTGTTGTGACTGTGCACCTGAACTGTCCCAGTGACGGGCACATTACGTTGAGCCTATGGCTCTGAATACATTGGGCCTGAATGCCCTGATACGTTAAGCTAGTGGCTCTGAAATACGTTGGGCTCAAAGCCCTATGCATTGAGCTTAAAACTCTGAAATATGTTGGTTGCTCCGGTCACAACTGTCATTATCTGATCATACTTTTATGCATGAAATACATATGTTTCAATTACTAAATAGCACATGCCTGATTCGCATTTAATTACCCACATATAGCACTTCAATAACAAATTTCCAATACTTCGGACACCTATGGTCCGAAACCAATCACAATCAAACACGTAAACCCTCAATTTCTTCCGCATGGCATAAGCACATAATTTAAACACACAAAGATCGAGGAACCAATTAGGTTATTCACCTCTAAACTTTCGAGCTAATGCCGGAAAGTTTCAGCCACGTCGAAGGATCGACGCTCCACTTGTGCCTCTAAACAATCAGAATAAATAAACATTACTAATTGCACAGTTTCAAATCAATAATGCACATGCAGCGATTTAAAATATGTACTATACATATTTATGACATTCCCGATCCTATTCCCAAATCTTTCCAATTCAACTCTTTTTCCTCTAAAAGATAGCAATTCCTGGATTCCATAATTCATTTAACTAAATTCTGGACTCTTAAAAGTCACACTCCAATAAGAAATCACATTCACTATTCAATTTCCATCTGATTTCGAGAACTTTCGAAATAAATTTAAAAATTCTATTCTTATAAATTCACAATTCTTAGTCTCTAAATTCAATCACTCATGAACCAATTCAATAGGAATAAAAACTCAAAACTATCAATTAAAACACTCAACTTCAATTTCGAAAAATGGGCGTCCTCGTCATGGCAAGAAGATCGCTCAGCCAAGGCGTCATCTCGCTTCCCCATCCTTGCAGCATGCGAGATCCCTCAGATACACCACGGCGTATGCCTCGCATGCGTCGCGGCTTACCTCGCTAACGCTCACCGCGGCGTGCGTCTTCGCTCGTCGTGGCGTGCGGGAAGGGACTTGCTCGCCTTGGTGTGCGATGAACACGTCGCGACGTGCGATCCCAGAAACTCACCCGAAACCCAGAATTTCTCAGTTCTGCCGAATATAAATCCTTCTAACTTCCTTTAAACACTCTAAAACAACTTATTACACTTCTCACAACTCATCCCTAACCTCGATTCCATCCAATAACTATTATTCCTCAAATACCCAAAATTAAATCAAGAAAATTCTCAAATCCCTATCATCCGAATCTCAAACATATCACAACAATCAATCTCTCTAATCACTCATCAATACAATCCAATAAATTCACAAATCAAACTATCTAAAGCAAGAAGAATAAAGACTTACTTGTTTTACACCTTGAAATCCTCAAAAATCTCCAAATACTTCAATCCCTAAGCTCATTCACACCCACGGTAGCCTCTCAAAACATACTCAAATATCATCTTCTCTTCACCAAGCTCAAAGAATAGATCAAAGGCAAGGAAGGGAGCAATTCTTGCAAGAAGAAAAATGGAAACAAGGCAAGTAAGAAAATCCACGATGAAGGAGGAGAAGAAGCAAATTTTTCTCTCAAACTCCAAAGAACTTCGTGGAAACAATTTCAAAGGCTAAAGGTTATATACTAGGGATTTAAAGCTAAAGGCATGTTTGGCAATTCATTTGCCACATGCCCACTTCTCAGGGTCTAAAAATCCAATTCTTATTCTAATATCTCCCAAATTTTGCAATGGTTATTAATAATAAATCCTAAAATCATAACTCTAAGTATCTCGTGCCAATTTCCAATCAATTTCGGAACCGGAATCCAATTAATCAGCCTTTAGGTCATTTTTCCGGTCCGGACCTATTACTCTTAAAATTTCAGAAAAATTCCTATAATTCCTCAAAAATAGGAAATACATGATCCTACACTCTAATTTCATTTTTCAAACCTCAAAAATTCAATTTTCACTTCAATTCACTAATCAAAGCACAATCTATATGCAAAAATCTCAGAATTTCGATTTCCACAATTTTACCGGGAAATGTCATACATGCATGTACATGCATATGCTAGTGCAACAATAATAATTTATCTATAATATAGAGGCAAAATGCATGTGCCTCTATATTGAGTTTGAATCAATTGAGTCAAATATTATCTCAAACTCAATTTGAACTATAAAATTTCTTTAGTTACTAAATTTAATAAAATATTCAATTAAATCAAACGTTACTTATTAATTTCAAATTAAATTAATTTGAATCGAATTTTTTTAAAGATAGTGTTGTGTGATTTAGTCTATAAAGTCTTAATGAGGCTTAATACATTGTCTATAATATGATTACAAATTATCTCTTATTAATAACTTGTTGGTTAAGAAAAGAGTATGCAGTAATTTTTTAAAAAAGACTATGATCTTGTTTGAGAAATGACTTATCAACTATTTTTTGCAAATTAAGAGGTATTTAGTTGTTTGACCATGTCAAACCGCTGATAATCATATTAGTAATCAGTTAATTAAGTTGGTGAATTGAATCAAATTTGTTATTTTTGAAAATGCTCCTATGAGGAGCGTTTTGCTCCAACGACTAAGAAATTAAGGAAAAAAATAATTATGCCTAAAAGTAAGAACAAAAGAAGAGAGAGAGAGAGAGAGAGAGAGAGAAATAGAGGTAGAGATAAATGGAATATTAGATAATTGAATTTATTATTATTAATTCATGTAATATTGGATAATTGAATTTATTTATATTATACCAACAAATTAAAATTGTACTTGATAGAGATATAAAATACTTGTTAATCTGTAGGTAAGGATGATAATACTATGCAAATTATGAAACTTCTACAAATTAAGTAATTTTTGGACAATGAGAATGAGTTTTGGTATTTGGTGGCTTGTCTAGCAGATTATAAGGCTGTTTACTTTTCAAACCATATATACAAGGAACCATGTACAACTTCCTATCTAACAGGAGAATTATATATGAATGAATTATTGAATGGCATGAAAAACAAAGTTTTAATACGTTTAAAATGAATCAAAATACTTATCGCCAATTATGCATAGTTTTGGAAAACAATTATGATTTGAGGCCTTCAGATAGGATGTCAATTTTGTAGGAAGTAGGTTTATTCATGTATGTCCTAAGTATAGGTGTCCTTAATAGAGTATGTCCTAAGTAAAGGTGTCCTTAATAGAGATACCCAAGGGCACATTTAACATTATGGTCAAACTGTGAGTAGAGTTGTAGAAAAAAATTTGAATACCATGAATGGATTTTTAATAAATATATTCGTACCAAAAGATCCCGAATTAAGGAGATTCCTCTACAAATTGCTAATGATGCCAGATATATGCCACATTTTAAGTTAATTGAATATGTTTCCCTCCTCCTTTATTGTATTTTTTGTTGAAAATGATAGTTTTATCATCTTATAATTATTGTTTTATATTAGGATTGCATTGGAGTTATTAATAGGACACCTGCAGTGGTAGTTATTGTAAAGGAGGATTAAATGCGATATAGAAGACAAAAAGGAATGATGACTACAAATGTATTGGCAGCATGTGACTTTGACTTACTATTCACGTATATTTTAGTGAGTTAGGAGGGATCAACACATGATTCTCGTGATAATATTACTTATAGTTTAATGTTAGTTAGACGTCGTTCTTAAATTATTATAAACCTTTGTTTTAAATGATGATGTTGTCTTCTTTTGTTTTATCTAAATTATTATGAGAATATTCAAAGATATAATACTCATATCTTTATAATTTGTTTAAGTTATGCCTCATGGGTCATTTTACTTATAAACAACTAATACTAAACAATTGATTATACCAAATATCTTTAAATAAACAAGTGATATTATCCAATTGTTAAATCAACTATATTAATCCGTTATTAGCTAATTGCTAATATAATCAACTAATAGCTAATGTAATGTGTTGATTGCCAATGAAGACCTATATGTACACTCTTTGTAAGTTTTTTACCTTGTAACTTAGAATTTAATAATGATAAAAATAGGAAAAATTAGTATTTTGAAAGATAAACACATAAAAGTGACATACTTTCATTTCAAAATTAAATTCAATTTGCTTATTACTAACTACAAAATTAATAAGAAAATTAATTTATCGTCAATCACATTAACAATCTTTACCTAAAAAGAAAATTTAGAACAAGTTAATTTTCTTATAGCCTTAATTACCTAATTACCACAACTTGTATTAACTAAATTATTTATATATATTATGAACTATTTACTGATATATATGAATACTTCAATCTGTACAAGTCATAATTTTTTTAGTGAAATGGATAAAGGCAAGGAAATCTAATGCCTAAAAAAGTGACAGAGAGAACATCATTTTGTAAATACTGACGAAGCCCTAGCATTGGAGTCTCCCACACATACGAACGATGCGACAAAAAGGACCCATATTTCGCTAATAAATCAGCGCACTGATTCCCTTCCCTGAGAGGGTGAAGAAGAGAACAATCCCAATCTCTATTCAGTATGGATCCGACATCATCAATAATAGCTAAGTAAGGGTGTGAGTGGGAACAGTTGGTAGTTACTAGACGAATAAATTCAAAAGAGTTTGACTCCACAAGAACCCTCCGATAACTATAATCCCATGCTAAAGAACTTCCATGAGAAATAGCTTGGAGTTCAGCTAGAAGATTAGTAGCAATACCAATAGAACCTGAGAAGCCAACAATCTAACGACCAACCTCATCTCGCAACAATCCACCAAAGCCAGCAGCGTCGGGATTACCAAGAGAGCTCTCATCAACATTAACTTTAACATAGTTCTGCCAAGGGACCTTCCACCATATCCACCTACTCTCCCACGCTAACAACGTAACCTCCCCCATGCATGCCCGATACTCATCAACAAGCTTCAAATAATTATGGTGCTGTCCAAAACAGACGTTTTCTCATGCTAAAAAATCTCACGATTTCTAGCACACCAAATGGTCCAAGCTACAACAATGAATTTGATAGCATGATCAAGGGAACAAGATATATCAAACACATGAGTGGTAATCCATGCATCAATGTCAAGAGTGAAGAAAGAAGCAGATAAGCTACACAAAATAGTAGTCCATACCTTTTTGGCCCAGAAACAATCACGTAAAGCATGAATTTACTCTCCCAATCTTTACCATAACGTGGGAAAAAGGGAGAAGTGGCCAGTCCACGATTACATCGTAATAGATTTGTTAGGAGGCACTGCCCACTACAACAAAAATGACATACGGTAACATGTGATAAGTGTTATAAATATGAATAGTAACACTAATGACTATGCTATGACAGCCCATGTTACTAAAGATATGATGCTTTAGTAACAGTTTTGACATGTTATTGTCGAGTTTAATATGACATTTATTGATAGCTACAAAATGATTTTTTATTATATTTTATAAATGTTATTAATTGACTATTTGTAACATTTTGACACTTTGTTATATATTAATTTTTGCAACATCATTAACATGTAGTAGATATGAATTTTACAACATTTTAAAATGTTATAGATAAGTTTTCTATGACATTGATAGAATGTTCTTTATTGAGTTATTATAGCATTTATTGATAGCTACAAATGATTTTATATTATATTTTATAAATGTTATTAATAAGCTATTTATATGATTTTGAATGTTATATATTAACTTTTGCAACATCATTAACATATAGTAGATATGAATTTTGTAACATTTTAAAATTTTATAGATAAGTTTTTCATGACATTGATAGAATGTTGTTGTTAAGTTTATTATAGCATTTATTGATAGCTACAAATTATTTTATATTATATTTTATTAATGTTATTAATTAGCTATTTGTAACATTTTGAACTATTATCTATTAATTTTTGCAACATCATTAACATGTAATAGATATGAATTTTGTAACATTTTACAAAAGTTATAGATAAGTTTTCCATGATATTGATATAATGCTTTGTTGAGTTTATTATAGCATTTATTGATAGCTACAAATGATTTTATATTATATTTTATAAATGTTATTAATTAGCTATTTGTAACAATTTTGAATCATTATATATTAACTTTTGCAACATCAATAACATGTAGTAGATATGAATTTTGTAACATTTTAAAACGTTATAGATAAGTTTTCATGACATTGATAGAATGTTGTTGTTAAGTTTATTATAGCATTTATTGATATCTACAAATGATTTTATATTATATTTTATAAATGTTATTAATTAGCTATTTGCAACATTTTTAATTGTTATCTATCAACTTATTGCAACATCATTAACATGTAATAGATATGAATTTTGTAGCATTTTACAAATGTTATAGATAAGTTTTCTATGACATTGATAAAATGTTGTTGTTGAGTTTATTATAGCATTTATTGATAGCTACAAATATTTTTATATTATATTTTATAAATATTATTAATTAGCTATTTGTAACATTTTGAACTATTATATATTAACTTTTGTAACATCATTAACATGTAATAGATATGAATTTTGTAACATTTTAAAATGTTATAGATAAGTTTTCCATGACATTGATAGAATGCTATTGTTGAGTTTATTATAGCATTTATTGATAGCTACAAATGATTTTATATTATATTTTATAAATTTTATAAATTAGCTATTTTATAAATTTATGTTTTACATCCATAAAATGTTGTGGATATGAGTTTCAGAACACTTCTAAAATGCTCTAGATTATTGTTTAATAACAATTTTAAAAATATGTTATTATTGAATTTATGATAACATTTCTTGATGTTATTATAATAGTGTTACTAATATATCTTGTGTAACTTATATAAATAATGGGGCACTAATGCGAAACAAATTTATAACTATAAAATTAACTTTTCAAAAACATATTATGTTGTTCATCAAAGATAAGCAAATGATAGATAATGAACACATAGACACTGATAACAAAAAGCAATAACATATGTCTCTAAATCGTTATTCCAAAATAGTTCCTAAATTATTGAAACAAAAACTAACTACCATATCATCTTCAAATTCCATGTGCTACCTTCTCATGAATAATACCCTCGACTTCCACAATCTACAATCATTGAAATAGAAATCATCAGTATATTTTTCAAATATAGTAGAATGATATAACATATGTTACAAACTTAAGAAGAGTTGAAAAGAGGAATGCTTAAATAATTAATGCAAGACATTGACATAATACCAATAAAAGTAAATACTAAATCTTATTTAAAAAATCACGAGAAAACAGAGAAAGTAGTTAATTACCTAAAAGTTAGTTTGGGGAAACTATGACAGCTTTGTCAGAAGGCCAAACAACTGTACTACCTACGACATCTTCAACATAAATCATTTCTGATGCTGGCCTCCACAAAAATGCAGTAGGTACCTTAGCTATATCTATCCAAACTCTCGTAGCATCAGGGCCAATAGGAACATGATGAACAAGTGTATCTGGATCATTTGAAGAAACACGTCCTTCGGCTACTAGTTCATTAGACCCTCTCCAATCAAACAACTTGCATTTACTTTTGTACGAAATTGTTTTTGCAATCTACAGCACCAAATGGATGCGTTAATTTTAAGAAACAAAAGTAATGACCAAGGGAGAATACACACACACACACACACACACACATAGCCAAGTGTACATTTTCATATAAAAAAAACCTTACCGAGATATTTTGAGATTCTTTAATTGTTTGCCTTTCACCTTGTAAACATGCATCTTCAGATACTTCAAATGATTGGTTTTCACTCTGTAAAATCCATATGAACATCTTATAAAATATATGTTCATATAAAATATAAATTGTATGCATGAAAATATTAAATTAATTATATTGATACTAGCCTGCTTTTGTTTTAATGCTTCATTGAGTAAGCCTTTCATATGGTCCATTTCTTCTTTCATCTCAGCTTGCTCTTGTTTTAGTTTGTCAATAATACTGTCCCTTTGAGCTATAATGGATAATTGTGTAAAAGTTATAATCCGATTATCACCATTCAAAGCAATGGTCTTCATCTTAGTTGGACCTCTTTTTCTCTTATTCACACTAGAATCTATGAGATTTTATCTTCCTAGAGAACCTATTTTTAAAAATAAAGTTAATATGAAATTCATAAAATAATATGAAATCAAAGTTGTTACTAATAAAAGCTTTATAAAATGTTTCCAAAGTGATTTAGCAAAACAATTTCTTCAATAAAAAGAAAAGGTAAAGAAGAATTATTATTTATCAACATTACGTTGTAGACATAATTTATTATATACATTATGGTAATAAATTGTCAAGGCATAGAACTCTAAAGAATATTGGCAATCCCTGTGTCATGTTGGTGTTGCTGCAGAATCTAAATCTAACATGTCACAGGATCGAGGGCCGGTCGAGAGAAGAAAGGTAGCAAAGAACTCTAAAGAATCACAGGAAAATAGACTGTTGCCTTAAATAATGAAAAAAGATAAGTGTGGGGTCAATGAAAAAGAAGTAGAAAGTAATATACTCATCCATTCCACCCATGAAACAGGCACATGAATTGGGACAAGTGTACCTTGTCGCAAAAAGGTTGAATCACAACTTAAAGCACTTCCACACTCCAACCCATCAAGAATCGGGAGGATGTAAATCAGTCTTCGATGGCCGTGAGAGGGAGTGAATAACCCATGACTCTGAGGAGGCTCCTCAAAACCTACAAAAAACCCGAGTGTGTTCTTTCTACGTTGTAAGTAGTGGGATTCAACTGGCGACTTGTCACAAATCTGTCCCTCCGGAACTAACTGAGCTGCGTCCTGCGGGCGGGACAAGTGTACCTGATCATTAATTAAGAACACTCTTCTATTCTCCATGTAATCCCCAGTATAAGCATAGAGGACAAACAAAGGACTATTCATTTACATTTCAATCGTTTGAAGGAAAATCGTTAAAGCCATGTGATTGGATCATTTTCTATCTGTGTCAGTTAGCAAGAAAAGAGGTCGATGACTTGAAAATCACGTTTCCTTCAATTGCTATACCTATCGAAAATCACGTTTCCCTACACAGGTACCAAGAGTTGAGCGTTTTCTCTTCAACACGAATACACAGAATTATTAACTTCTACCTCACACAGTAATACCAAATCAAACTGAAACCGTCTGTAAAAGCAATGATTTGGAACTTACTCGAATCAATCAAACAGATGGTGAGTAACCGATCTTTGCGTGCAGTCCTTGCGTGGTTGTGGCAGTTCTGAAGGAGGGGCTGTCTGTATTTAAATTTTTATTTTAACCTAACATAAGGAGAATGATAAGTTGAAAAGTCACCCATCATTTTTTATAATATAAATATATTTTTTAATAATGTTATATATATATATATATATATATATATATATATATATATATATATATATATCACTAATTAGTATTAGTTATAATATATTTAACATCAATCAAAAAATTTGTGTTCTTTAGAATATAATTAACTAATTAACTAATTAACTAATTTTGATTTAACTGTTAATAATTATAATTTAATAAATGAATTGTAATATAATAAATGAATTAATTTATTAAATTATAATTTATTTTAAAATTAATATAATCAATAAATTAATTAATATTTTGTATTGTTTAATTAATATAATCAATTAATTAATTAATTATAATTTATTTAAAAATCAATAAATTTTGTCATATCCTCAGAGGACAAAGACACAAAATTTTGTCCGTTCCAATTATGAAGTACAGAGAAATCTGTCCAACAGGCAAGATGAAGAAAATACGCAAATATGATGTTATCTTCTATTAGTTTTAGTTTTCTTTCTAATTTTAGGATATAGTATTAGAAGTATTAAATCTTAATATGATGTCATTTCAGCGTTCAAAATTGAGAAAATATAATAGAGATAATTATATAACAATTAAATAATAGTATACCATTTTTAAACATAAAATTTGAAATAAAAATTAAACTATTAAAAAATAAACTATTGAAAATTCACTATAATTAACCTTAAAGATAACAAATTTTATAAGATATAATTTTAAAAGTGGACACTACGCTTTTACAGTATTTAACCTTGGATATAAGTATTAAACGAAACTTATAATTAATAAATATTAAAACTAGATGAAATTATAAATTATAAAAATTTTGAAAAGAAAATGAGTTTGATGATTGACCACCGATCAGACAGAAAAAAAAAGGAGAGGAGAGACAAGCGGTGCGAGGTGGACACAAAGCAAGCTCACGAGGGTTTTTTAAATTTTAATTAATTAAATTTATTTTAATCTCTTATATAATATTTATTAATAAATTATTAATTAAATAAAATGAAACATTTTAAAAATTAACCTTTTATTTAAAACATAATATTTATTTAAATTATTTTAATTATTAAATCAAATATAAATTGAAGTTTATATATTTTGAAGATAATTTAATAATATATTAATAGAAATTATATTAGAAAAATAAAGATCACTAATTTTATAATTTTCAAAATCGAAGAAACAAATACATAATAATAATAATAATTATTATTATTATTATTATAAAATTAATAAAATTAATATGTAACTATATTGATAATAATAGCAATAATAAAATAATATTAATAATATTAAAAAATAGTAATAATAATAATAATAATAATAATAATATTATTATTATTATTATTATTATTATTATTATTATTATTATTATTATTAAATTTTCTTTCAAATAAAATAATAAAATTTTGTTTGGTTGTTATGCATTTTTACTTTTATTAATAATAATTACATATTACTAAAATAAATAATTTAAATATTAGTTTTTTATAAATTAGTATTTATAGTAAATATATTTTATTAATATGGACAAGGATTGGGTACATCAAACAACAAACTTTCACAGCGGCAGTAACAACTTCTCCAACAACGTCAGGGGCGACCTGCCACGTTCCAAGACCAACAGAAGGAATTTTGACTCCAGTGTTGAGTTTGAAGAACATGAGTGATTGGACCATTTTTGTCCAGAAACCAAACACAAAGTTCATTTCCTCTCGTTCTAGTTAACTTTAGTTTAAAGGAAAGAAAGCGTATAGTGTTGTATAAATAATGACAATAGAAGAAGTGAGAAGATAAATGAAGGAAACTTTGAAAAGCAAAAGGCAAATGAAGCAGAATATGCGCATTGGCTTGAAATTGATGGACACGGCTACACCACGTGCCCCTTTTAAATAATCTACTTTAAAATTTTATATTTTTCATAAAAACTTCTTTAAATTATGTTAAAAATAATGGAAAAAATTAAATAAATATTATATATAAATCAATAAAATCTTACCCAATTTAATTCTTAATTTTGACTTAAAATAATTAAATTGAACTTAAAATAATAATTAAATCTAATTTATTAATTTAAATCTAATTTGTTTAGTTCGTATTAAATTTAAATTGTGTCACATATCCCATATATTTCAAAAGTTTAACCAGAGATGTAAGTTTTAAAATTAATAAATTTTAAGAATTTTAAATAAAGTTAATTAAATTATATAAAATTTGTATATCATCCACCTTATTTTTGTAATTGTTTAATTTAACATATTATTAATTAATTATGTCAATAAATCATATTTAAATCAATCTTAATATCATTAAATGATTAAAATTTTAATATAAAAGTTATGATCCAATTTAATATTACTTCAAATTAATATTATACCAATCGATAAATTGAATTTTTCGCGTGGTGTGAGCATGTATAATGAGGATAAGGATGTATGGGTCAAAATATGTTACTGCACGAGATATGAACGTCCATAATGATAGTGAGGAAGTTAATAACTTTTCTAAAGTATTATTATTTTACATTTATTAAAGTAGCTCATATAAAGTGTTATTGATTTACATTACTTGACATAACTTATATAAAGTGTTATTAATTTACAAAACTAAGATAACTCATATAAACTGTTATTATTTTATTAATAAAATAACTCATATATAATGTTATTATAATACACTATTATGATAACTTTTTAAAGTGTTATTATTTTATATTTACTAAAATAACTCATATAAAGTATTATTGATCTATATTACTAACGTAACTTATAAAAATTGTTATTAAATTACATAACTAAGATAACTCATACATAATGTTATTATAATACAAGTATTACGATAACTTTTCTAAAGTGTTATTATTTTACATTTACTAAAATAACTCATATAAAGTGTTATTGATTTACATTACAAACATAACTTATATAAAGTGTTATTAATTTACAAAACTAAGATAACTCATATAAACTATTATTATTTTATTAATAAAGTAACTCATACATAATGTTATTATAATACGTTATTATGATAACTTTTCTAAAGTGTTATTATTTTACATGTACTAAAGTAACTCATATAAAGTGTTATTGATCTATATTACTAACGTAACTTATATAAATTGTTATTAATTTACATAACTAAGATAACTCATATATAATGTTATTATAATACAATATTACGATAACTTTTCTAAAGTGTTATTATTTTACATTTACTAAAGTAACTCATATAAAGTGTTATTGATTTATATTACTAACATAACTTATATAAAGTGTTATTAATTTACAAAACTACGATAACTCATAAAAATGTTATTATTTTATTAATAAAGTAACTCATACATAATGTTATTATAATACACTATTATGATAACTTTTCTAAAGTGTTATTATTTTACATGTACTAAAGTAACTCATATAAAGTGTTATTGATCTATATTACTAACGTAACTTATATAAATTGTTATTAATTTACATAACTAAGATAACTCATACATAATGTTATTATAATACACTATTACAATAACTTTTCTAAAGTGTTATTATTTTCATTTACTAAAGTAACTCATATAAAGTGTTATTGATTTACATTACTAACGTAACTTATATAAAGTGTTATTAATTTACATAACTAAGATAACTCATATAAACTGTTATTATTTTATTAATAAAGTAACTCATACATAATGTTATTATAATACACTATTATGATAACTTTTCTAAAGTGTTATTATTTTACATTTACTAGGATAACTTATATGAAGTGTTATTATTTTGAATTACTAAGGTAACTCAAATCAATTGCTATTATTGTATGATATTAAGATAACTCATATAAAGTGTTATAAATTTATTATTAAAGTAACTCATATAAAATGTCATTATTTTACATCACTTTTATAACATCTTAAAATAGTTACCTTTTATAATGTTTAGTAACACTTAAAAATTTGTTATCAATGATAAATTATATGTTTTAAAATCATAAAGTGTTACTTATCAAATTAAGAATCATAACATTTTAAGACATAATGTTACCATAGATAGGTATTTTATAACATATTGTCAAAAGTGTTACTGTCTAGTGTTACCGTATGTCATTTTTGTTGTAGTGGTCATCGAATCTTCTAGATGAAAAACCTTAGTTTTTGAGGAACTTTGAGCTTCCAAATATCCAACCAAAATTTGCTAAGGGTTGGAGGATAAGGAAGACGAGTGATAAATTCAAAACAAGACTTCACCCGAACTATTTTCCCCGTAGATCAAGCAATCACCATTTTTTTTTGTTCGCGATAATGGCACAGCTAGGATAACATGTTGCAAGTCATCCTCTATCATTGTATATATACGAGAAAGGTCCCATTGCCCATGATCATCCAAAAGATCCTTCACTAATACTTTATTATCCCGAGGATTGATGCTGAAGATTTGGTGACACAAAGGAAAATCACCTACCCATCTATCATGCCACAAGGATATAGACTCACCATTTCCCACTCTCCAAGAGTATCCATCCCTTAGGAACGAAACAGCTCGCTGTATAGATTTCCAGCAAGGGGAAGCAGCTGAAGAGATAGCATGATTAAGAATATGAGAACGCTGCAAGTACTTGCAACGCAGTACAGTGGACCAAAGTTTATCCTCCTCCTTCGTAAGAGACCATACCAACTTACCTAACATTGCAATGTTATTTCCTAGCGAAGTGTCAAGCATCCTGAAAGTGAAAAGGTCTAGAACTTACCGAAGGAACAAAACCATGCAATTTTACAAGAATCGGGTTATGATCATAATGGGTGCGAGGCAAGTGGTGCACTGACGCTTCTGGAAACAAGAACCTCCAAGCATCATTACATAAAACTCTATCAAGCCAGACAAAAGTGGAAAAAAATACCATTACTCCATTTACAATAGGTGAAAGGTGAGCCTTTGAAACCAAGGTCCATAAGATTACAATTATCCCAATTTCTCCTAAATCAAGCATCCCTGCTCATAGAAAAACTCCCACCTCACTTCTCACTAGGGGATGCATAGTCATTAAAGCCCCCAATGAGCACCCATGGAAGGGTAATAAAATCACTAAGACGACCTATCTCCCCCCATAAGCCAACACGATATGCAGGGACGGAGCCAGACTCAACTCTAAGGGGAGGCCAAATTTAAGGAGGGGCCAATATATCCAACCCATTTGACTAATGACTTCCAAGTTTCAACCGTAACTCCTCTTAATATTTAATGTTTTATTTATTTGATTTAAAAAAAAAACAAAGGTTATTGGTATGATAATTAAATTTAAAATTTAAATGTTATTTATTTAATTATATAAATAATTTTAAAAAAAAAATTTGAAAGGGGGGGCCATGGCCTCCCTCCCCTTCAACGTAGCTCCGTCACTGACGATATGATGCCTGACGACTAGCATACACTGTGGTTAGAAACCACACCTGATGTCGGTCATCACAGACAAGGAAGTGAATAAATTGTTTATGTGTAATCAGAATCTGAAGTTGAATAATAGAAGAGTGCCATAAACACCATATTCCACTTGAAAAACCAGAAGCCTCCACTCTAGCAACATTCTCAAATCCATAAAAATGAGCATCTAAAATAATTAACACATCTACCTTACTAATTCTCTTTAGCTCCTGCACACAAGTAGCAAAATCAGAATGGGCTGCTCCCTGGCAATTCTAAGATAAAATATTTAAGCTATTAAACATTAAAAAATTTAAGGAGGAGAGAGCAAGCAAACGTTCAAGCAAGACCGCTTGGCACTATATCAACACCCACACTGTCATCACCAATATACCTTCCTATATGGGATCCAAGTTTCCATAAGAAACTATCGCATCAACCTGGAGGTGATTTTGCCCAGGGTCAGGTGGTTCACGACTTTGAATAACTTGGATCCGTTCCTTACTTGGGCCTTGGTGAAGACTAGTGGTGGAATTTAGGGGAGGGGATGAATATTGAAAAGCCTGACGAAATTGTGTAGCAACAGTCTGGACTAACATGGGGTCGAGTTTTGAGCTCTGAGGAATAGCTCAGGCACGAGAACTACAAAATGATAACTTCCAAACCTTTTTCTTTTTGTTGTTATCTTTATCTTGCCATTTTATTGTAAGCCAGTAGTTTAACAAAATTCCGAGGCACATTAGACTATTAGTCATGTTGGTTTGAACTCAAATAGGGATGAGATTTTGGTTCGGGTCTGATTTGATCCAATCCAGTTTAGTTTGAAGTCAACAAATTCAGTTTACATTGACTTGGTTTTGAGTTAGGTTCAAATGTTTTAAAAATTCTTGAACTTTAAACCAGGCTCATAATTAAGTTACTTATCCTGACTTGTTTTGAAACCTAAAAATTTTAAATAAAAATAATATCAACTTTAAATTTTAAATAAAAATTGATCTTAACTCAAGTTAAATCTAGGCTCAAATATCAATTTTTGGAGCCTCAGTTCTGCTCAACCAAATACCAAATGTAAACTCAATTTTGTTTTTTTATATATTTATTTAATTGATACTATCATAGTTTTTATTTACATAAAAATTAAAATTAAAAGAGGTATCTTTAATATAATGCCATTTATATAAGATTAGAAAAGCAAAAGCAAAAGAAACAAGAATATAATTATCGGAGAAACAAGATCATTAATCATATATAATACTAATTATTCATTAACTACAAACTACGTTACACAAACTAGTTACGACATTAGGATGGGCCGACCTTGGGTTTGAGCTAACGTCCTTGTTCAGGTCTAGCCTAGAACTTAATTGGACGTGAGGTACGTAACCCTAGTTTAGGTACGATCGGGCTTAAGTAGGTAATGCCCAGTTATTTCTTAATTTAAAATTTAGAAAATAAAATTAATTTTATTTTAAAAATATCAAATTTTCTGAATTCGAAATAATGTCCAATGAAGAGCCTATTTTTTTATTAAAAAAATTGGAAAATGAAAAAAAATCTGAATCCCATTCAACTTTAGGCCTAAATGTCATTTCTAGTCTTCAGACGATAAGTGCCAATCTGGGAAGGTACGAAATGGACTCCTTTGTCCTTTCAGTTCATTCATGTGCTCAAACTTTTCCGGGTGGGCCCAAATAGTTATCGATCTAATATGCACCCTTTGTCCAATTGTTGACTTCCATTTTCCTTTTTCATCGGCCGGCGGCCTTGGAGCCATCATTTTACAAGCTTGAAGCTGGGGACCACCGTGTCGGAGCCCCGAGAACGCCGTTACAGTTCCGATTTGTTTGGGGGTTTGTTTCTTAGCTCAATATGGTTGTTGATTCTGTTCATTACCTTGGTTCAATAGAGATTTCTTCAACTTTGATTTATTGGTGCAGAGTATGGGGCAAGGAAGGTGGTTGATTCTGGTAATTATCGCGTGTCTACTTTCCCTTTCTTGTGGGGGAGGTAATGATCAATTCAAGTGCAATTTAGGATCAAAAGTCTGTTCCTAAGACATTAGTTGAATAATTTTTATATTGGAAAGTTGTGTTTTCCCCTTTTAATATTCCTTTCTTGGATAAGAAAGTATTGTTTGATGCTGTATACCATTTTTGTATATTGGGCATTGAAAGAGGAATTTGTTTTTTCATGTAGAGCTAAGGGTAAAGCGCAAGCACAACAACAAGGACATCGATCAGCTCAGTGTTTACAATCACACTCTTGCCACAATCTTGGTGGAGTATGCTTCTGCGGTGAGTTTTATGAACAGCAGTCTGATAGATTTTGAAGCCTTAGTTTCCCACGAATTTAATGTTCTTGAATGAAGAAAGTTTCTCATTTGGAGGCTGAAAATGAGCTTTGTACTTGCAGGTCTATATTTCAGATCTGACAGAATTGTTTACTTGGACTTGCTCAAGATGTGATGGTGTAACCTCGGTATATCTCGGTTGTGTTGAATTTTTGTTTCCTCGTCATTCATGTCTTCGTTGTTCTTAATTGACTGTTAAATCTGTTTTGGATGAAAACAGGGGTTTGAGATTATAGATCTGATCGTTGACATTCAGCATTGTTTACAGGTACACTCTCTTAGTACCATCACTTATCTATTACTAGAATAGACCCCATTCCCTTTTCTGCTTGTGTGACATATAATTATTTTTTGCCCATATACCATAAATTGATTTTCATGGTTATTGACGTATAGGGGTTTGTTGGAGTGGCAAAAGATCTTAATGCTATTGTTATTGCTTTCCGAGGAACCCAAGAACATAGGTAATGATATGTTTTTGCTTCATATTCCTCTTCAAAATATTGATGCACGGTTTGCATCTTTCCCATGTGGGAAAGTTAAGTTACTGGTATTGCTTATCTATATTCGTAAGGTATGTACTGTGCTCAGAACAAATGAAACAGTAGAACGTCCAGGCACAATCCCAAATCATTCTTGACTGAGATGTACTTTTTTGGCTCAACATAAAGAAAGATTTGAACAACTGGTTGGGAGTGCTTGATGAGCTGTTAACCCTTTTGGTGCCCTTTGCTTGTCTATACAATAGCTCTATCATAATCTATTTGTGTTTCTCATGCCAAATTTTAGTGCTCTTTGTAAATTTAGGAATGCCTTGTTGGTTGTTATCTTTATTGCTGAGTTTCTCTAGCTATCTCGTTTTAGTTGATTAATTGCATCTCTACAGCATCCAGAACTGGGTTGAAGACTTGTACTGGAAACAGCTTGACCTAAGTTATCCTGGCATGCCTGGTGCCATGGTACGTAAGTGTATGATGGAGGTTATTTCTTCATTTGTTTCTCATGCTCTGCCATTCATATTTTGAACTTTTCTATAGGTGCACCATGGATTTTATTCTGCTTATCACAACACAACAGTACGCCCTGGGGTCTTAAATGCTATCAAAAGAGCAAAAGAGTACTTTGGAGAACTTGACATCATGGTGACGGGGCATTCAATGGGAGGGGCTATGGCTGCCTTCTGTGGAATTGATTTAGTTGTAATACTAGTCAACCCCTATCCACCAAAATGATCAATTATTGATACATATACCAAACTCATAACAATCTTTTCGTTTTATGTTTGTCGGATATCTCTGTTCCAGGTGAATCATGAAGCAAAGAATGTTGAGGTTCTTACTTTCGGACAGCCTCGTATAGGCAATGCTGTTTTCTCATCTTATTACTGTGAACTGGTACCAAATGCTATCCGTGTTACCAATGACCATGACATTGTTCCTCATCTGCCACCTTACTTTCACCATTTCCCTCAGAAGACTTACCACCACTTCCCAAGAGAGGTAATTTTCCTTTGCTAAGGTGATTCAAAACACATGACATTTAAGATAGTCTTTAGCCAGTGGAACTAAGTGAATTAGAGCCCATTGACACACATAGCTGCATTGTTTTGGTTGTTTGCGTTTTCATACTTCAGTGCTGTCTCATGATATAAAATGTTGGCATTTGTTGATGATCTGTACGATTTCTCGTTAAACCTACGATTCAAGGCTTTGTGTTCCCCTTCAGGTATGGTTGTATAACATTGGAGTGGGAAGTCTAGTTTATAAAGTAGAGAAGATATGTGATGGTTCCGGTGAAGACCCGAACTGTAGCAGGTAAGTTTTCCTCTTTAGATAATCTTTAGATTAGTGTAAAATCAAGGTTTTAAGATTATTGACACCTGTTGAAATCTGAAGAACGTTTAAAACTTACAGGTAATTGAATGTTAAGACTATCTATCTTTTGTTACTTCCATCCCAAAATCTCTACACTAGCATTGTCTCATTTGCGATCAGCTTGTCTTTAATGAAGTTCAAGTAGGTAATAAACTCTTGGAATCTGTTCTCCATTTTCGACGCAGGTCAGTGCTCGGTAACAGCATTGCAGACCATCTAGTCTATTTTGGAGCTAAAATGATGTGTGAGTCATGGAGATCTTGTCCTTTGATGATGGATTCTCGTCTAAGAGACTATGGCACAACAGATCTCAAAGGAAACTTCATATTGTCTCGACACCTTCCCTCTTCTGTTCTGAAATTGAACACGGAGGTTGGTGCTGCTGCTGGAAACAACCAGGCTTAGAATCTTACACCGTTCCTTTTTGTTTTCTGCTCTCACAAATTCATTCTTAACCCTCCATTTGGAGGCTCTCTGGGTCTTAGTGGCGGCCATTGTTGTGTGACTGGTTGGTGGCAGAACGTGTACATGTATAGGAAACAATGTAAATCTTCGACCTTGTAAATGTTAAAAACACAAGACAAACGAACCCATTAAAGAATTTTCACATGGTGTTAAATGTCACTTCTGCAATTGTGAATTGACTGAATCATTATGAATCTCTCAGTCACTTTGAGTGCAAAAATTATCCTTAATTTTTATTCTTTTCCAGCAAGAGAATTCATAGTTATTATTTATGTATGAAGTTTGCTTAGAATTTGTCGTTATTTTGTAGTAATCTTGCTTATGGAGGTGCTTGGTAAATAACTTATTAGCTGTTCTTTTACTTTTTGACTAAAGTTAGCTTTTTGATCGTCTTAAAATATTATGCGTTTAGTGAATGATTTATTGGTTAGCTTATTTAATCATATTAAGTTGATTTTAAAAGTTTAATAAGAGAGGTTTTGGAGTTAGTTGGTTGTTTAATGATAGTATTGTCTTCCACTTTATTCTCTATTTTTGTTCTATGTGTTTTCAAAATTAACTTTTTTTATCGTATAATTATATCGTAAAGTTTGGAAGAATATAATAAAGGAATTAATTAAAGTTTAAATTTTTATTTAATTTTATAATATTAATTTACATTTAAAATGCAATAATATTAAAATTTTGAACATAAAAATCACATTAAATTAATATTTTAATATATAATTATTATATATTATATTTGGGTCATACTATAAATAGGTCAGTTTTAAAGATTTAGGCCTGCTGATTTGTTTGTGCTAGTCTTAATGTATGACATGTAGGTTTATAATAGATCCACTCAGGTCAAGCCTTTTTGGGTTCAGAATTGATCGATCAGGTCTAGTTTTTAAATTTTTTAAATCTATTTTGAAGTTTGAATTTAATTTAATATGGATACTTGAGTTCGAGTTACAGAAATAATCTCTCTATTAGGTAAGAATTAGGTTGTGTATTATTAAACCTTATCAGATTTCACACGGGCATTGAAAATAATATTAAAATTTTAATAAATTAAGTTATAAATCCAGATAAATTTAATTAAATTTGAACTCTTGAATTTAAATTCAATTTTAGACTTAAAATTTTAGTTGATTTTAAAAAATTATAAGTTAAATTTTTTAAGATAAATGTAAATTAGTTTATTATGATTATTAAATTTAAAAGTTTTTGATATAAATAACTCAAATTGAGACTTGAGTTTACTAAAGAGGCAAGTAATTAAAAAAATTATTAATAAAATAAACGGTGAGACTCTCGCGCGTGGTGTCGTTTTGGCTTTGCATTGCACGCGTCCGCTAGAAATATCCCTCGTCACATGTATTTTTTTGTCGCATTTAATATATAATTCTTTATCATAGGAAATTTTAAAAAATTAAAAAATTGCTTTGTCCATTCCTCGGACGCTTTCGCCGGTGATCCAAGGGAGATGCTCCTCCGGAGTAACGGCCAAAATTACCCACAAGATCACCTTATGTTTACCAGATCAATCACCGTATGTTCTCATATGATGGAAGGGTATTTCGATCATTTTGTCCAACTCTACTGGCGGCTCATCGGTTTGGGGAAGAGCATAGCGCTACGTGTCAAAAGCTAACACCACTGGGATATTTTTCCCATTTTTCAAAAATAACAAAAAAAAAACCATTCTCTTCTCGACTTTATCCTGTCCGGTCCTCTGAGACCAGAAGATTAGCTCAGAAACGGCGTCGTTTCAGTCTGTTTTTGGGTACATCAGTAAGTTGAAATGGTGTAGAGGTAGGGAGAGTAGTTTCAGTCTGCTTCAGCTTACTGTTAAACAATGGCCATCGGCGGTTTACTTTCTAACCGGAACTTCGGTTCTTTCGTCGGCTCAGGTACGGCTTTTACTCTTCTTTTTCTTTTTTAGTTTTGAAGTTCTTTGCATGTGAATTTTGTTGCTCTTGAAAAGAGTTGGATTGTTTACGGTTTGAGACTAAGAGAGTGTTTGGTTGCGGGTAAAGTTGGAAAAAGAGAAGAAGATTTTTCACATCGGAGAAGCATTTATACTGTACGGTATGTGCAAGGGAGTGTGAGTGTTTTGTATGAGAAGTTACAGAGACGGGCAGTTAACGGTTTCAGTTCAGTGGGATTGTCACATTCTGCGTTTGTTCAAGCATTTGGTGGTAATTCAGATTATAAATCCACGAAGCTCTCGAAAGCAACTGCAGCAGCTTATCCTCGGAGAAGAAGATGCGGTTGCTTTGTTTCTTCAGATCTCACCAGAAAAGTGCAATTCTGTAATTTAGATTGTGCGAAGTTGAAGCGAGGTCGTGCATACTACAAGTCGGAGGAATATGAGATAACTGATGGCGGTGTGGAGTCGGTGAAGTCGGTAGATGGATCAAGTGAGGTGGTTTTTGTGGAGGGAAAAGCCCAGGAAGCGTCTGCTTGGTTGGAACAGTTTCCAAAACGATGGGTCATTGTGCTGCTCTGTTTTACTGCGTTTTTGTTGTGCAACATGGACCGTGTGAGTTATTTTTGAAGTTCTCTTTTTTCCTTTTCTTCACTCAAGTGTTGTGGTTTGGATGTTCAATTGAAATGTTGCTCATATAAGGTTGGATTTTGTTGCATACAAATTATAATAATTTGGTGAAATTTTTTAGTTTGGATTTGCAATAACTATGTCTAATTTCCATGGAATTGTATGAACGCTGTCAATTCTGTTGTTCTTGTCACGTGAAATTTGGTGAGGAATTAGCAATTTCAATTCTACATCTGAATTCCTAAGACAAACCTACAAAATTGATTGTTTCAATTAAGAATAATACATGTCAATGGTTTGCTGTTATCACTAGTTTTCATAGCTTAATCTTGTGCTAGTTTCAATCTTTTTGTTGCAGGTTAATATGAGCATTGCAGTACTTCCGATGTCTAAAGAGTTCAACTGGAACAGTGCAACTGTTGGTTTAATTCAATCATCATTTTTCTGGGGCTATCTACTGACTCAGGTATGATCTTAGATATTCATGATGTCTCAGAAGTTTGGGAAACTTAATTAACTATTGGTGTAGTAACTCGAAACTTATTTAAAGAAATATTTCTTTTGCATCTCAAGAACTAGAAACTTTGTTGCTTAATGTTCAAGTGTAATTTTTTTTTACTGGTCTCTAGATTCTTGGAGGTATCTGGGCGGATAAGCTTGGTGGAAAACTGGTGCTGGGTTTTGGAGTTGTGTGGTGGTCAGTTGCTACTGTTTTGACGCCTATTGCAGCAAGGATTGGACTTCCTTTCTTGCTTATGATGCGTGCTTTTATGGGGATTGGCGAGGTTGTCTCTTCTTATACGCTTCTACTTTTGATTTGTGGTTTACTTTTGGATATTTCATATTTTATGATAGTGTTTTCATACTAGAAAAGACATATGAACGTTGCAGAAGCAGAAATGAACCTAACATGAACTAGTTTTCAATGTCATTAATGATAACAAAGCTGTGAAATGAGACTAGAATCTTCATTTGAAATATGAAATTGGTTGTCTCCGTGCTTGTTTTGTTGAGTAAAATCTCTCGAGTCTTGTCATTCTTCTGTAGTGTTTCTTGTCTTACTTTTTGAATCGTGAGGTAGATCTAGGGACTTAATCTATGTTCTAATGTAGTAACCTCCTACTGCACTCATAACCCATGATATTTTAAATTTCCATGGAAAGTAAATTGAGGATTCTCATTGCCCACAGTGACCAATTTGCATGCAGGGTGTTGCGATGCCTGCCATGAATAATATTCTTTCCAAGTGGATTCCTGTGTCGGAGAGAAGCAGATCACTTGCCTTCGTTTATAGTGGGATGTATCTTGGTTCTGTCACTGGATTAGCTGTTTCCCCGGTACTAATCCAGAAATTTGGGTGGCCATCTGTATTCTACTCGTTTGGATCCCTTGGAAGTATTTGGTTTGCACTATGGCTAAGAAAGGTAACTTGATCTTGCATCATGGCTGTATTTTCATGCCAATAAGTCATAACTGTTTTTTCATGTTCTTGGCAAAAAAAAAAAAAAAGGCCTGAACTTGCATGTTGATAATATTGAGAACCAATGCAAGGTGTTGGACCAAAATCATGTCTGCAATGGCTTGATATGAGAATGCCCAATATTGGACATAATGTTGGTGAAAAATGGATATATTTATGATTCATGACAGAGAAACTCAAAAATCTGTTTTTGCATCTTTGGTTGGTTTGTTTCAGGCACATAGCTCACCAAAGGAAGATCCCGAACTTAGTTATCAGGAAAAGAAGCTTATCTTGGGGGGCAACGTGTCAAAAGAACCTGTTTCAGTCATACCGTGGAAGTTAATATTATCAAAAGCACCTGTTTGGGCTCTGATCATCTCTCACTTCTGCCATAATTGGGGAACCTTTATTCTTTTGACGTGGATGCCTACCTACTACAGCCAGGTTAATTTGCTAATCGACTGTTACTGTTTTATTTCTGTTTATTTACAATAGCAACCTGAAAAGTATTTGTGCAAACGTTTCTTGCAAGATCTACTTCTATTTTAGTTTTGGCACCATAGTCAGTCTGATGTTGTTGCCTTGCTGGCAACTGATGTGTGATTATACAAATTGAGAACTCTAAACTTGTTTGATTACCTCTATGGCATCATATGATTCAAATATTAAAATGTCTTTTCCTAGAAGTCATTAGAACTTGTAGATAGTTTTTCTATAAATATCAGCTCCATGTCAGAGATTAGTCCATCTGTCCTCTGTTATTTCTTTCCTACGAAAGCTTTACGTATTAGATTGCACCTATCAAACATTTTCTTTTGAATGTTTCTCATCTGAATCATTGGAAATACGAAACATCTTAAATTCTTCTTCCCTTCACCTCAACTAAGCTTAAGCTTGAAATTTTCACCATTTTCATTCTAATTGGTTATTACTACATTTTCTCCCAATCTATAGAGGATTAAGTTGTTTTTCCTTTATCTTCATGATTGTTTCCTCAGGTGTTGAAGTTTAACCTCACTGAATCTGGGCTATTTTGTGTCTTGCCGTGGTTGACCATGGCTCTTTTTGCAAACATAGGAGGCTGGATTGCAGACACACTTGTGAGCAAAGGTTTTTCCATTACAGCAGTTAGAAAGGCGAGGATATTTATTTCCTGAGTCCTCTTTTGCTGCCTTTTTATTGTCGCTAACTCTGCTAATAATTCATCCAACTTCTTGCCTTGTAGATAATGCAATCAATTGGGTTTTTAGGCCCAGCCGTCTTTCTTACACAATTGGGCCGTGTTACAACTCCTGCTATGGCCGTACTATGCATGGCTTGCAGTCAGGTTGGTTTGAATTTATTATCAATTTCAGAGCATAAGTTACTTGTTATTTTCCTTTCCCTATACTAATTCTTGTATAATTTCTTCCACAGCGTTGACATTTATCTTCAAAATTTACTTTTTCAAGCTATAACATCTGTTTCTCATAATCTACATAATATTACTAGAATGATCCAGGAATTTTTTCTGTTGAAGTGAGTGATCTGAGAATTTCTGGTTTGATGTAAAATGATGTCAATATGTTTAGGTATAACTTTACTTGAATAATTTGCTTTACCTAAATTGTGTGATTCCACCAAACTAGTGTTGATGTGAAAAAAAGAAAAGAGTTTAGTCATTAACGGTGTGACTCAATTTACCTCTGGTATGCGTGGTTGACAACAGGGATCAGATGCATTCTCTCAGTCTGGGCTCTATTCCAACCATCAAGATATTGGCCCACGTTATGCTGTGAGTTGTTGCTCTCTGTATTGTGCAAATTATGATTTAAATACACATCCAAAGAATAATGATTACGGGTTCTACTGTTATTGTCGCTTGACATTCGATGACCCATCAATTTATTTGACAAAATATCCTAAAAGCATTCACTGTAAAACTACTTCAAGATCTTGGTGAAAATTAAGAGATTATCCAATGCCAGGGTGTACTGCTAGGACTTTCAAATACAGCTGGAGTGCTCGCTGGTGTATTTGGTACTGCTGCAACTGGTTATATACTCCAAAAAGGTAAGCCAGTAGATGGCTTGCTTTACTTTGTCCTGGGATCTTGCTACTTCACTCACTTGTTTCGAGTCTGTTATTTCTGTTCTTTTAGGTTCTTGGGATGATGTGTTTAAGGTGGCTGTTGCACTCTACATCATTGGCACATTGGTCTGGAACATCTTCTCGACCGGTGAGAAAGTTCTTGACTGAAAGTTCTGTTAAGAGAGGATAGTGGCCATAACCTACAAGCAAAAGGTTCCACGTAGAAACATTCAAAGAGGTCGAAGTGATTAAGAAGATGGACAGTGTGGGAATAGAGACATATGCATGGTGAACAACTGAGTACAGAACAAGCTCAGATTTCTTGCCACCTTTTAGGTACTTACTTACCCCTATCCCTGAAACGATTTAACTCTGGCTGCAAAGATTTTTAAGTCAGGTAATGTCCCTTTCTTACATCATAGTAATCAAGTAGATAAATGTCCTAATTTATATCTACAAGTTTCCTGCTTCTCATGTAAGTGAGCTTTTTGCACTCCTACAACTCTCAATATGTACTCTTGTCAGATTTTTAATTAGAGGTTGACAAATTGGCCCAGACCCAACCTGAATTGACCAGCTTCAACCCGCCAACTGGGCCTCGGGCGGGTTAGGGCCGACCCATTATCAACCCTACTTTTCACCACCCTACAATAAGTCTTAATTCCATGGCTACTTCATGGCTGCTAAATTCTAGCAACACAAGCTGACTTGATTGTACACATACAAAGCATTGAGCAGTCGGCCTTGTAGAAATGTTGGCAATGAAAGTATAGAAATTGGCAAAAGTTATGGATAAATATTTTAATAGTTCTTTCCTTTTTTCGAGAATTCTTAACATTTTCATATTTATATATTAGATGTTATCACTATTTCATAAATCAATTTTCAATATATTAAAATTTAGTTATAAACTCTTTACTATAAATAAATATTTATTCTTGTTACATAAAAAGTCAAAATTCTAATAATGTTGAAGGATAATTTTTAAATGACATGATATTAAAATTTGGTAAAAAGAATTTTAAAAGTTGAATCTAATCTTTTCACTTGAATCTATAGGTATCTGAAGTTTGTGAAGAGAAGTTGTGATGGACGTTAGAATTGGTAAAATTGGTACTTGCCTAGTTAAAATAATAGATAAATTTTATTTAATCGAATGTTAAATTAAATTAAAATTTAGACTTAAATTTTGAAAGGTCTGACAATTATTTAATAATTTACAGAAATAGTTTCTCTGTTAATTAAGATTGCGGGATATTGAATTTTTAAATCTTGAGTATTGGTAGAATTTTTATTAGGTTGGTGTTATAAAATGTAAACTTATATACGACAACAATAACATCGGATGAAAATCTCATCTCACTAAATGCAGAGTTTGAGAATATTTAATAGTATGCAATTTTATTGATATCTAATTTGCAATGTAAACTTAATAACACCCACCGTATTTGATATTATTAACAAGAATTGCCTTGGCAAAATGTCAATCAACGTGGTTGATAAAGCATATTTGAGTTGCGGTAAATGTGTATTATCTAAATTTTAATTATTAATTCATAAAATAAATTACTAAAATATGTAATTAAAGCATTTGTTTATTTATTTAGAGATTTACTTACTATACCGTCAAAAAAAAAGGGAATTTGGAAAAAGAAATGCCTATTGAAGGTGTCATAATCACTGAAGCGGTGACATAGATTTGGTAACCGTTAGGCCGAATATTTGTCTCGAGCAAGTACACATTTTCCATTTTAGCATTCCTTTTTAGTACATCACTCCACATTGTTTGTGCAGAATTACGTTACAAAATTTGCTCTTCCCCTCTCTAGATGAGCTTAACATAGCCATAATAGAGCTATTCACACGACATAGCTTTCTTTTCAGGCGCAATTTCTCTCTGGTTTCAGTGTCACGCAGGCACGAATTGAAAGTTCAGAAACTCTCAATCACCTGGTAGTACTATTCCTCTAACCAACAACCGTCGTAACGCTATAATAATACTCCATTCGTTTCATAATAAGAGTCGTTTTAGATACATTTTAATTATTCAAAATAAGTGTCATTCTTGACTTTGTATGCATGTTTATAACTTTTCTTCCAAAATTAACCTTTTATTTCTCTCTCATCTTAGTTATACAGATCATAATTTCAAGGCAATTTTTCTCACAATTTCATTTAAGATGCTGATTACCGAGGTAATTTTATGGAAGTATTAATAAGGATATATCTATAATTTTATTAGCTTTCTTAATAAGCGTGTATTTTTTTAAAACGACTCTTATTATGAAATGGAGAGAGTAATAAATAACAACTCAGGGGGTGCTTATTTGAGGTAACAGAAAAAAGATATAGGTATGAAATGAAAATTTTCCTTTGGTATCAAACAGAAGTAATCCTTTCATTCTTTTATATTCATCAATACTCTATTTTGGAATTTATTGTTACCTATATTTTATATTTTATTATTTACTATATTCATTCTGATTCTTATTCTTATTATTTTTGTCAAACAAGTCTCGCAAAATTTAGAAAACTCAATAGTACATATTATTACCACTGCTACTTTAGCATTAACAAAAATAACATAACGACTAAATTTTAGAATATAAATATAGGACATATACTTCAATCATGAAACTTTATTTCCTCTTACAACCAATAGAAACAAATCAAAATTTAAAAATAATCTATGAAAACTTTTGAAAGTAGAGCGAGTTCAAAATACTCAACTCTTTTTTGTCTCTTTTTTTGTTTTTGTTTTTTTTCCTTTTCTTATCCCTCTCATATTAATCATGAAAGTTTAAAAATGAAGAAAAACTATGCCAAGGTTTGGCATGTATAAGTCACCAATGCTCTATCTTCAAAGCCTGTGAGTGAGACAAAGTAGGGACTTACTGTATGACCCACGCCCACTCGCTTCTTGCCCTCTTCCCTTCTCTTTATATTGTATTTTCACAAGGACTCAGTCCCCACCTTTCCTTAGATAACACAACATGACCTTAGTAACATACTTCCACCTTCCTATAATCTCTTCACTTTCACGCCGTTAAATATTCCGTTAACTTCCCATGCAACGCAAAACCTTCTTTACTCTTTCCACACTACCCTCCAAGTCCCTTTTATACACGTTAACTCTAAGTCCATATTTCATGAACAGTGTCAGCGACATCTTCTGCTCCACTTTGTGTCCCGGAACCACCGCAAGCCGGTGCTGTAAAAGCACCGATGCCGCCACGGACTTCATTTGTAGGTACGCTAAATCCTTCCCTAAACAAACTCTTGGACCGGCATTAAATGCCACGAACTTGTAAGAGTCATGCATTATGAACTTCTTGCCGTCGGAGGACAACCACCTCTCTGGTCTATACTCCATGCAATCGTCACCCCATGTGCTTCTCATCCTACCCGTTGAATATATCGAATACGTCACCGACGAGCCCGCTGGAACAAAGGTGCCGTCCGGCAACACGTCGTCGGCGACCACGTGCTTGGAGTCCTCAGGCACAGAAGGGTAGAGCCTCAGGGTCTCTGACAATGCTGCTTTGAGGTAGATCAAACGGTCAAGCTCTTCAAAGACCAGAGGCTCATCGACCCATTTTGAGAGATCGTCATCGCCGCGTGTCTCAATCAGAACGGTGCATATTTCGGTCAAGATTTTGTCTTCCACTGAAGGGTTTTGGATGATCAACCAGAAGAACCAGCTGAGAGCAACCGACGACGTGTCGCGTCCGGCGAGGATGAAGTTGAGCGCCACGTGTTGGAGGAATGTGTCTGAGTAAGACTCCTTCTTCTTAATGAATCTAGAGAGCAGATCATCGTGTAGGTTCCCATCTTTCTGTTGTAGGTTCGTTAGCTCTTGTTTTCTTGCATTGATAACTTCCGTCAAGTAGTCGTCAAGCTGCTTCAAGCTTCGACTCAAGCTCACTTCCATCCCTAGCCTGAGCCACTTTTTAACCTTCCACAAAACCTCAGGCAATATAAACCTCTGAAGTGAGGCTTCAGTGGCTCTGTCGAAAGCTGAAGCGAAGCTGTTCTCCGGCAGCCCGACAGCGCATGTCTGAGGGTCCTTACCAAAGGCCAAGCCGCATATATTGTCGAAAGTGAGCCGAAGCAACATGTCCTGAAGATCGACCGGCTCCCCTCTGGCCTGAGCCGATTCGAGAATCGGGCAGAATCTCAATTTAATGGCTCGGCTGACCCAGCGAGCCATGGCTTGACGAAGAGTCCTGGTGGTGAATTCCAGTGCGGCAGTCTTACGCTGGAATAGCCACGTGTCCCCATCAGAGTTGAAGATGCCTTCACCGAGAAGATCATGAAACACTCCTTGCCATGTAGGCCCTTTGGGGTAGTTGTCGAATCGGGTCTTCAAGATATGCTCAAGATTTCTCGGGTCACACGTGACCGTCACGAGTCCTTGCTTCTTGGCCAGAAACGGGACGGCGCAGATGCACGTTTGGTAAGTGCCGCCGCAGGCGCGTAGATTGTCACTGATCCAGTCGTGCATGCGGTCACAATTCTCGATCAACCCAGGAAGACTGCCCAACAAGGGCCAGACACGTGGACCCTTTAACGACCGTGATATGAATGTGAACCACAGAAGATATGCCGTAACCGCCATTAGAAGCAACAAGGCAGTGGATATATCCATACTCACAGTGTACAAAGTATACAAAACAAGAAAAGAAAAACAGAACACTTTCGGTATTGGTTTTGGCTTTGGTTTGGCGATAGTCTATGAACTCCACTTACCTCGAAAATGAAGTTGAAGTGCAAAAAGCTTCGATCTTTAAGAGAATCCCAGATGCCCTTTTCTCCAAAGAATGAAATGAATTAGGATCATCAAAATGGGAGAAGTTCAAAAAAGTGATACAGAAAAGTGTAGAGAGAGAGAGAGAGAGAAAGGAGTGATGTGAAGAGACCAGAGAGGGAGGAGAGAAAGACAAGGAAAGAACAAAGTGATAGTACTAAATGGAGTATAACGAAAAAGGAGATTTATAGGTGAAATGTAATGGAAGCAATTATGATGGCCAGACTGTTTTCTTGACATTGGACCATCTCTGTATCTTTCTCTTTCTCTAACATTGAGATGGTAGCACTATTAAATGCCCTGAGAGGTCGTTGAGACTTGAAGGCTTAAAAGCAGCGATTCCCCTTGCTCGTTTTCCTTTCACGTTTTACCAGCAAAACCACCATTAGCAATAACCTTTGTTCAAAACTCAAAAGACTTAATCTTTGTATTCCCTCTTACATGTACACCTAAATCTGCAGGCAAAGGGAGGAAGGTCTTAAATTCAAGCATTTAATGAAGACGACTTAAAAGGGATTAGTTGAGGAACTACTAAGACACAACAAAACAAGGCATAAGAAAGAAAAGAGAGAAAAGATGAGGTCACGCACTGGTGTTCAAGACTTTTGAAGGATCACTCTGGCCTGTTCTGTTTAATGGTGATATATTTACAATATCCCATTCCGATATCTTCATAGAACAATTGAGTGAGTCTTCTTTAATGACAAAATGGACTTCTCATGTGGGCATTTGGTTAAGGTTCGGTGAGCAACCTACCTAGAATTTTTAACTGGGCTTGGACTCTGTTCTTTTTACAACTCCCTTCCTTATCTTTTATCTTCTCTGAAAATTTATAACAAAAAGATAACAATCACATGGTTTTGACCTTCTCTATCAATGCATTACGGTAAAAGAAGGTGTGCTCGTTAAATGACTGGTGGCGGTGAAGGTGAAGGTGATGGTGGTGGTGGTCTGTATACTTAATTGCAATATAACAAGTCTACCTGGTAATTTCTCACCTGAACCCAAAAAGGGTATGGGTCTGCAACTCTGCAGGTCAACTCCAACGCGGAACCCTGAAATTCCCTTTTTTTGATTAAATTTTTTACATTAATAAATTTTCTTTCCTCTTTTATTCATGCCATCCTCAAATTAAAACTATTTTGTCTATTTAGCTTTTCACCTTCACGGTAAGTAATTAATGAGAACAGAAAGCAAAAATGAAGTGGGCAAAGCCATCTTAAATTGACCTATATCCAAGAGCCGTTGACCTATCTCTCTGTTTTTGATGAACCTGGTACGTAACTGAATTCTTAGAGACAAAGCAAGTAAATAGAGGATCAAGAGGGGACCAAAATGTACATCTTACGTACATTTACGCATTACCATTTATCAGCAGACGCGTACATTTGAATCCAAACCCGAACCAAAAACGATATAAGAAAATAACTAGAATATAACTTTAAAGGGGGAGTTTGATTTGAGGGTTTGGGAACGAAGGAATGAGATAATTGTAAAAAACAGTGTTTGCTTTGGAGTTTTCAATTTCAGGGAAATAGATTTATCCCATTAAATTTGAGAATCTACTAAATCTATCAAGTGAGGTGGGTATCGAGTTTTCATTCCAATCAAAGTTTTTATCACACTTATTTTTACTCTTTTATCCCTAACATTTGTCCTACCAGCCTCTTTAATTCTTTATCGCTTCTCAATTTTTTACGATCTCTCATCCTGCCTTATCGGGTCTCATCAACGAAGGAATTTTTTATTCTGCGCCTCTAGATATATTTTTTGAAATCCTTCACTTTTTTTTCAAACATATGGAGATAACTCCAATAAACATATGAAGGACAAATTATTTTTATTTTTATTGAGAGTAAAAATGGTATTATATTATCTTTTTATTTTCATTAATGCAACAAACCAAACAATGTTATTGATATTAATACAAAAACTCAAGTTACAAATCAAACATTTTTTTTTTATTTTTCATACTCATTCTTATTCCTTTTTACTATTATATCCATATTCATAGCCAACTCTATGCTCAAACCAAATACCTAACACGTTAAAAAGGCACGGCTAATACAATTTCACTACGTAAAAATTGGCAAGTAGTTGAATCTTCAACAGTAAACTAGTCGTGATTTTAATTGTATCATAATTGAGTAGTTGGGACCTTAAAGATCAAGCTAAGAATTACTCTCTTTTACAATGTATTAAATGACATTAACTTCATAAATCATAACCCACAAGTTACGAGAAAGGGTTGAGATTTGACTTTAGGTCTTTTGATCTTCTAACGATAATAAATAAAGGGCGTCTTTAAGTAGGTTCATAAGTAGCTGACTCTATCCGCTACCCAAATAAATGTGAATCCTCCATGGTAGGCATAAAAGTCACAACCATACACTAAAAGTTTCATAATCGCAGCAAGTTTGGTAGTTTTATAATAAGAGTCGTTTGATAATACACGCTTAATAAGGAAGGGTATATCTATAATTTTATTAACTTTCTTAATAAATATGTATTTTTTTAAAACGACACTTATTATAAATCGAATGGAGTATATCATAAAATGAGGGGCTTCTTCCTCTCGGTTAGTCCCTAGAGATTCTCTTCCTTTATGGTATTTACTAAAGGGCTAAGAAATTTGTGTGCCTGATTCTTGTGGTCATGGCTTCCAAGAAACTATACTTAAAATGAATGTGTCTTGGTCGATACAGGTATGAAATATAGGTAATTTAGGTGGACGGTTTAATTAGACTTGACGTGGGAGATGGATGTCTAATTTAGGTGGTCGTTGGCTATGATTTATTAAGCCACCGTGACATATTCAAGCCTAAGTGGAAATAATTAATTATGTAATGTCAAGATCGATCTTAATACTTCTTTGAGAAAAAAAAAAGTCCAAATCTTAAAAGAGTGATTCTTGTACGAAAGGGGAATCTAAGGGAAACTTGGACATATTTTTATGTAAGCTCCTGACAATGCTTAGGCAGATAAAGAACATTTGATTAAACAAGACAGAGAGTTGTGAGTGCACTTTCAAAGAGGTCATTACGTCCACGTAATTATGAACCAACTATTTCACGTTTTAACTAATTACCGGTTTCTATTTATTACATTCCTAATTAGGAAAAGAGATTGTCAGCATGGGCATTAGTTTATCGCCGGATCAAATTTGAAGTGGACTCGATTGTGGTGATCAATCTCCTTTCTTTTGCGGCGAGTCGGTCCATAATTCTCATTCTAATCGTTCAGGGAATTAGTAACTATTTACTCAGAATTAGACAGTAGTGCATCGACATATTTGTTGAGAGAATAATAGATGTGCTAACTAGCTAGCTAGTTAAGTGGAGCAGTTTGAACTTAGAATTACTTATTTAGATACTATACCCAGTAGGTGCTATTCTATCCTCCTTGAGGAGGTCGGCAATTAGTTTCCCTCAACTAATTTTGTAATATATTTTATTTTCTTTCCTCTATATATATATATATATATATAAAGAGATTGTCAGGAGGTGTAAGGTTGAGAAACCAAAATGTTCTGTTTAAGATTTAAGACTAACCCCTTCAATGAATTCTTTTCTTTGACAAACTGACAAGTTAGTAAAATGATTTATTTTCAGAATTAGACTTATCTATTTACCCATTTAAATTCATGATGATAAGCTTTTTTTTTCTTTTTCTATTTATTCTTTCCATTTTTCCTTGACTTTTCACTAGATGACACTGTGACCTTCCCATTTACTACTTAAAACCTTGATAGGGTTAAAAGGTAAACAATATGAATATAATTTTTTAATATCTCGTATACAAAAGAAATCTAATCTACGAAGCATACGAAAAGTCAACTAACTTAAAGGAAAAGGCTTAGAATTTAATACCTCGGTGGTATTATTCTTCTTCCTCCCTTTAAAGGTCTCTGCCTCATTAGGCGATTTTGTGGATAGAGACCAATCCCTTAATTTCATATGAAGAGAATAACTGCAAAGAAAACGTCAGGAAACAAAGGCGAGTAGGACAAGAGTCAACAAAATGCATTAACTTGGGTGACAAACTGTTGAACCACTGCTCCTTTAACTCTTATAGCAGTCTGCTAAATACTTGCATGTGCCAATGGTCCTTAGCCACATGGACAGGCTATTCCGTAGACCAATAGTTATTGTCGGTGACCAACTTTCTTTGCCAATACTAGTTGCCACTCTATTGTGTTGTGTAGAAATTCTACCCTTTTACCAAAAAATGGAAAACTAGAAATCCTAACAGTATTACAAGAAATCATAATTTTACCAACGGAAATTATCGTCGGTAAACAAGAGATATCCGTCGGTGGAATTAATCATCGACGGTATTTGATGGAGTAAAAATCGGTCGGTGAACTGTCCGAAGTTAAAAATACTGACCGACATTTTCCGTCACAATGTTACGACGGAATTAACGACGAAACTATTATTATCGGTATTTATTTAACGACGAAATGACAAGTAAGATTCCGTCAGAGAATTTTTGCTACGGTCATTTAGTCCGTCGGTGATGCGAAGTTATCTTCAACAACATTTTCCGACGGTATGTTATACCGTTGGTAACTACGGTAAATTTTCCGACGGACAATTGACCGTTGATAATAACTGTTTTTTTTTTGCCTTTTGTTGTTAAAATAATGATTATATTATATATTCACTTTATTAATTTGTGTTGCGTTAGAATAATGAATAATGAGAAAATTAATAATTAATAAAACATAAAAAGAAATTAATTTAATAATTAAAAAATAAGAAATAAAAAATCTCTTATGTTTTTTAATTAAAAACACATGACAATGTTATGGTAATTAATGTCGTAATGATCATGGATGCTCTGAACTGTGTCCCCCCCCCCCCCTCTTTAACATTTCCATCTCCTGCCTAAGCTTAGTCATCTCCTCCGCATGTTGTTTGTCCTTCGCCATCTGCTCCATCTCCGCTCTCATCTTATTAAGCCGCTCCATCTCCTCTCTCATCTTAGCCGCTTGCTCCATCTGCTCCAGCGACTCTTTGATCTTTGAAACCTGCTCCAGTTTCGTCCTCATCTCTGCTCCCCTCACTTTAGTTATGTCCTCCATATGCCGGTGATGTTGAGTAACCAGCTGCTCATTTTGATTAGCTAGTTGTTCCCTTAATGAGTCCACTGTGACCCGGAGCTCCGATACATCATGAGATTGAGATGGTCGAGCAAATCTTCTTTGTCTTAGAAAGGAAAGAGCGAATAACGAGTGTTTGCATATGAGCCCAGGCTGAATATTCTTCCACGACGGTCCCAACCACCCACGACATCAAGATATGCCTGAGTCTCGTCCACATGTATAAACATTATGAATATAAAGCAATGTAACAAGAAAATAACTATGATTTCTACCTCAAACTCTTGAAAGTATAATTGCTTTGTGGTGTCATTAAATTTTTCCACATAACCCTCTGGTTCAATTCTTTGCTTGAACGAGGAAGTCATATTTCTTGAAATTGGTCCAGACGGAACCAACCTAACATGTAAAGTGATGTTATCCTATGTACATATTGGTAAAAGTCCATGTTGATAATAAGCAAATTGTGAAGTGCTTTGAGTTCACTTACTGGTTATTAACAATAGAAACAAACTTTCTTCCATCAGGTCCCTCAGCGTCAGGCTGACGGACGTCTCCTGCTTCCGATTCGCAGGTGTTGGACGATATATGCGTTGGGGAAGGGGATGGTGTAGGCTGAGAAGCAGTTGGTGATGCCTCAACTGCAACTCCCGGCACGAGAGGTGGAGAAGGTGAGTCAGTAGGTGCGACTGATTATGACTAACCACCTTCACTGTAAGTTCCCCCCAACATGGCTCGAAACCTGGGTCGCATGACCTCACGTTGTCTCTTCGGTCTCATTCTTTTCTTGAAATTCAATTTCGCACAATTCTCTACATGTACAACTAATAATTTGAAAGCAATATTAAACACAACACATACAGAAGAAACTATGGCAATAAATGAAGGTTAACAAATTGTTATCAACCATAAATGAACGTTAACACTAATATCAAATATGCACTATTTAACCTTGTCTTATAGATACAACAATAAATCAACGTGAAAGCAAAGTGTAATAATGTCTGGCAATACAAAAGCACATTGATCGATTCATTTTTATGTATTCCATATAACATGGGTGTCGGTAAAGGTGAAAGAGTCCCCAATGTCTGGGTTCCCGAGAAGGGTTCTCGCACGTTCAAACGCACCAATGGAAACAGTGAAACTTCGTCCACCTGCTGTGCGTTGTTGATCACATTCTTGCAATAACATTGCAGCTATATCTATATTTGTTGAGGAAACAGTGAATGAGTGCCCAGTCTTAGAATGGAAGTCCTCATCTCCGGATGAACTACTAACATGAACAAATCTACCTAAAACGTAATCAGTGAAGAAATGTTGAAACCGTGATATTAACAAATCATATAAGTAACAAAAACGGTGAGGTTTGCGGTATAGTAGAGGAGTTGACAATACCCGATCTTCCTATTCCGTTATAAGCTGGCGTGACATTGCAGTCACCTTTATCGGCATACATGTCCTCTTTGAGTTTATAGGAAGCTTAAACACGTAAGATTGACAATAAAATGAGAATATATTTGATAACTTTAATCAATGTTATTAGAGGTTCAAAACACGAAAAGAGTCGACGCGCAGATCATACTAAAAACCTTCAAGTAACAGATCGGTCATCGAAGGCAAACGATTGGTACTATATGATGGAGCGAGATTTGAAGTAGTTTTGCTTCCATGGGATGGGATAATTTTGCCACATTCCTCCCAACGAAAAGAATTGTTGCCGTCCGGAACCAATCGCCATGTCGACATTCCTTTCCAAAAAAATGCAGTGAAAACCCAAACATAATATAATTTAATGAAAAAAAACGTTACTATTTAAGTTTTAATATGCAATTACAAACACAAGTCATTCGTTATCAACACTTAAAGGTAAATTACAATCATCTTCTTCTTCAGAAGAATAAGAATCAAATTCCGGCTTCTCGTCGGATCGCATACCCTCGTCATCCTCTTCAGATGAAATATCGGCAAATTCATTTGATGGATCGTTCAATTGTTCATTATCGTCAAATGTAACAGATGCATTGATAAATGTCACATCTTCTTGAAACGCCTTACTTTCAAGACTATGCTCTCCTCTTCTATGTGATTCGTAAACACCTCTAGGTTTAACTTTGCAAACCGCTAACCAATCTGCCTTATCTCGTCGTAAGCTCGGAAAAGGGATGTAACAAACCTGCTTAGCTTGCACAGCCAAGACAAAAGGTTCAAATTGACAAAATCTTCTTCGGTTATTGATTTCAATTAAATTGTATTGTGTATGCACCTTTACTCCAACATTTGGTGTCGGGTCATACCATTCACATTTAAATATCACACATCACTTGATTGGCAGAGCAGGGTATTCAACTTCCAGTATTTCTATAATTTTTCCATAGTAATCCATCGTTTCTCCCTGTATTGAAACCCCACTGTTTATTGTTGACATGTTATGTCCATGACATTCTGTATGATATTTGTACCCATTAATGAAATACACCGGATACGATTTAACAGTTCGTAGAGGTCCCTTTGCAATATCAGCAATTATCTTGTTCTCGATTGGATTGTCTAAAGCCTTAAAAAAAATTTAGCATCGCAAAGAATTTAGTTTCATGAAAAAAGTAAAATATAACTTCAAATTATAATGAAGATGCATTGTAAGTGAGAACTTACATATCTCTCAAACCATCGAGGGAAGTGTTTCCCAACTTCTTTATTTAAATCATCTTCGGTCATACCCGACATTATCTCCCGTAATAATGTCTCGTACAATCTAAATACAGAATGACTATTTTTAGGGATGAAGATGACACAAAGGTAAATACTAAAATATTCATGTGCAACTTACTGCACGAAAGGCAAAAGCTCTTCACAGTTCAATACAATATAACCATGTGTAGCCTCGATCTCTTCCTCAGTTAACATTCTTCTTGTCGCACGCCCAGATGTTCGTCCAGAATATGAAAAGATGGACAAGTTTCCATCCGCATGAATTGTTCGTCCACCATCGTCATTACGAGGAACTTTTCTTGCTCTTGTGTTCACATGCAGCTCAAAATAATACCCACAAAACGTACTCGCTTCCTCCACTAAATAGGCATTACATATGGAACCTTCAACTCTAGCTTTATTTTTAACATTTTTTAAAGTGATGCAAATACCTACAGGAACCAAAATACTTATTAGAACACATTTGACAAAGCTTGTAACTAGAACACGGTAAGTAATATTTGTCTACTTACCGCTCAAATGGATACATCCATCGATATTGAACTAGACCGGCAAGTTTTGCCTCGTGTCCTAAATGCACAGGTAGATGCTCCATACAGTCAAAGAAGCTAGGAGGAAAAATGCCTTCTAATTTACACAAAATTACGGGAATTTCATGTTCTAGTTTTTTCATCTCACCAATGTTGATTTCAACTGAGGTTAAGCTTTTAAAAAAAAAACTTAACTCTGTTATAGCTTCACATACCTTATAAGGTAACAACTCTCGGAATGCAATTGGGATAAGCCTTTGCATAAATACATGAGAATCATGACTTTTCATCCCAAATAATTTGTACTTTCTTAGATCCACACACCTAGCTAAGTTTGAAACATATCCATCAGGAAACTTAACACTTTTCAACCATTCATATATAACCTCCTTCTGTCTCTTGTCCAAAGTGTAACATGCTTTTGGGTATTTACCTTTGCGAAGATCTTTATGTAACTCATTTCTTTTGCAAAAAAGTTGCAAATCAGCTCGTGAATTTGCATTATCTTTTGTCCTCCCTTCAATGTTCATTATGGTATTGAACAAGTTATGGTATTGAACAAGTTGTCAAAGATATTTTTCTCAATGTGCATCACATCTAGATTATGACGAATCAAATTCGTTTTCCAATATGGCAAATCCCAAAAAATGCTTCGTTTCCGCCAACCAAAGTTCTGACTAATGGTTGAATTAACATCATCGACCTCTAATTCTGTCACTTTCAGCAACCCTAATTCTTCAATTTTTTGCAAGACCTCTTCACCGGATGTTATCGGAGGCGGCGGGGTGTGAACCGTCCGATTTTTTTCTAAACTTATATTTATTGCGCCTAAACGGATGATCTGCAGGTAAAAGACAAGATTTTTAGTTACTCTTAACAAATTGGATTTATGATATGGTTAATCCTATATTATTAACAAAAGATAATCATCAATAACTAATTTGTCACCACCATTGAGTTGTTTCTTACTTGAAACAGTACAAAGTTTTAATTTTTAATTCTCTTAATAGTTTTAATATTTTAATTTAATTTTAGGAATAATTACATATATGTATTCACTATTAAATGTCCGACTCAAGTTGTAAATGTTAATTATATACAAATTACATATGAAGGACCATAAACTAACTTACACAATTTAAAGCCTTCAAAATGACTTAATAAGGTAAGTTAATAAAAATTAGATTATTACACCTTTTTAAGTTAAGGTGAATGTTAATTAGAAGACATGAATGTTAGTTACTCTTTCAGGAATACTTACAACATTATTAGAGAGATATTAATCGTAGAGGAATACTTACAACATTATGAAACATTAATAATGGCATATTAGAGGAAAAATATCATACTGCAATCGTCAGATCATAGCGTGTAAGACATCAAATAAAATTTCAGGAACATGTCATACTCAATGCATGACATTTATCATCCTCACAAACTTAAACCATCAACTAATATCCTAAATGATTTTCACAATTGTAAGTCACTTCCAAAATAAGATCAGAAGTTAAAACTAATGAGCTCATGTTCTCATTTAACCATCATGTACTACGATGATCCTATTGAAATTTCGGCAGCACTTCTCCTATAATTTGGACATCAACCTTATGATATAAGGGTCCCCCTGCAATTAACACACAATTCTATCTCAACCAGTAATCACAACGCAAATTACCTCTCCATACTACATGTATGTTGTCAACTTTCACATCATGCAGCTCATCAATACACGATTAAGGGACATGCTATGGGAAGTTCATGTACACCCATATGAATCAAGAGCAGATAACAACAAAAGAAAAGCGGTTAAGCAATGACCTCAATCGAAATGCGAGAAAGTCTTTGCACGAAATGCGTAGCTGCAGATGAAGATGATCAAGCTGCAATGAAAACCAACAATAGTGTCATTCATAGCTCAATTGGAAAACAAAATGAATATTGCTTAAGATAGGATTAAGCAAGGTTTAAGGTTCAATTAGATATGATTGATATCTTTTATCAAATGTTCAGCTTAACTATGGTGAGTCAAACTAATCATAGCCATTCTTGGATGGACAAAGGGATAAATTATGATAATATAGTGGTAGAAAATATACTATGTCATGGGAATCCATTCGTTGGACCATGTTTATATTAACTTCAAACTTTACTATCATCTTTTATAGAGATCATGGTTGATGTGAAAAAGTTATTGAGTTGCAGCAAAAAAGAAGTAGGAGGACATGAGTAAGAATGAAAAAGTGGGTGAGGTGTCTTAGCTTCACTTTTAACATGTTCTCTTTTATTTACTAGTGAACTTAGTGATTAATGATGTTAACTACCTACTAACGTTTTGCTTCAAGTGATTGGAGATGTCTAGCACCAAGTTAATAGTCTTAGTTTCCATAAGTATTATATTCTTGGCCGTCAAGTTTCCAAATGCCTTTAAATGAGTCATTTGGGGATAAAATATTTTCAATATAAAGAGAGTTGGATCATTATTCCTTTTTCGCTATTGTAAGCGCTAATAAAAGTTAGCAATTGAATTGTTTCTTAGGGCATTATTTCTTTTTGTAACACTGTTCATTTTTTAATTTAGGCCAAACACATATGTTTACTAAAACTTTTATCTAAAAAAACCTAAACATAAGAGATTCAATATGGGTGATTTAAAATTGTGGTAATTCAATTATTATGTAAAGACTTTGATGCATTTTAGTGCAAATTTAATGTCCTTACTAGTCTTATAACACCTTCGAAGAGATGAATCTCCAACTATAGCCAATAAATTATCACTGTAAGGTAACTAATATTATTATTTGACAAAGGAAATAAAATTTAGCTTATGATTAATTGAAATTACGTTACAAGACATAAAAATAGTAATGAATAAAAAGTACTTGCCTAAGTTTGATATCTTTTGTGATCATTTTCTTCTATGTTAGGATTGTAGTAAAATTTAGAAATTCACAAATACCCTTAAGGTAAAAGTAACTAACATAGGGATAATTTTATAAGTCTTTCGCCAATAATTGTGAACACTTAATTTTGAGTACTAATTATTTCTATATTTCTTTGAAAATGCCAAATTTGAAAGACATGTTTGTAATTTGTAGTCTAGTTTTATTTCATTTTTTTGTTTACAAGATTTTATGATATTATTTTTGTTTATGTTAAGATTAATTATACCATTTATTTTCAAATATTTACTATTTGAAATTAAAAATTATATTAAGATTAATTATACTATATATTTTCCAATTTTAACTAATTTGAAATCAAAATTATCTTTAATCCAAATTGCTTAATTTTAATTAAGACTATTCATTTTTGTTTATATATACGTATTCATTAAGATAATTAGAGTTATTGATTCCATTGAATGTTATCCTACATCGAAGCAACTTGGGAAAAGATACAATATTATGCCAATTCAAGGTTCAACTAAACAATTACTTTCATTAAATAAGTTTTATTAGATCTTAATTAATAGAAATGATTAATACTTCATCATTTAGTTTGAATTAAATCATCATACTAAAAATTTGAAATAGTTTAGGTGTGTTTTAGGAGTTATCAAAATTGATGAATATGTAAGACTTGAATTTATACAAAAACAACTACATTGGGCCTCATTTAACCCTTCATCCTAGCCAATACTTTCTAAATATATAGTAATGCGTGTATATGGTTTCTATAGAATTATCAATGGATATTATTGAAACAAAATGTTTAATCATTTCAAATTGTGTTTTAACCAAGTAATTAAAGTGAGATCATAGGAAATTAACTATAAAATATTAAGGAATGTAATTTGGAAATATTATTTCATAACCATTAATAAAAGTTATTCAATCTTACAATGTATTAAAAATAAGTTTTTCGGAACTTTACACCTTAGTCCTCCACATTTTCCTTTACAATTAAGTAAAAAGTTGAAAGTTGAAACCAAAATGATACTTTGTGCAAGAGACTAATACCGCATTCCAAAGTGTCTCATTGCCATTAAAATTGAACTCGACTTTAAAAATGACAACTACTTGAAATTAATATCTTCTTGCAGTTCGTTTCTAATTACTACCTCAAATTAAATTATTATTATGATTACATTCATTAATTTTATTTCAAAGTTAACAAACATGGGATTTAATCAAATTTATCATATATTTAAATTTAAGTAATAATTTTACATTAAATATTCCAAATGCTTTCACTTTTTAGATACCATGTAAGATGAATTAACTTATCTAATCGATGCGAACTTAAAATAAAATTGATGTTAGGTTGCTTATAATTATATTAACTATGTATTTGTGCATTCAAGAATGAGAAGTAACAAATTAATGAAAATCATCGCGAAAGCAATTATGTGCTCGCACATTAATTCCTCCCCAAACATGTTTATTACAAAAAAAATTTACATATTACTACACTAACTCTTTAATAGTTACCAAAATTTTAAACAAATTAACCAACATTATAATTATGGTCCTAATATAATGAATTGAAGTCGATATATGTCACTACAATATCTACAATAATTAACAATTCAAGATAATCCATAATTTCCAATGTAAATTATCATTAGCAAATTTATGAAATGAGTGAGTACCGTAGATTCTACCAACTACTACCACTCAAATATCAGTCGACGGAAATTTTAGTCCAAATGGAATGACTGGAGTTTGTTCTACACCAGGAGGCTTCGTTCAGTTTCAATGGGTATAAAACCACAACAAAGATACACGAAAGGCGATCTACGAAAAAAAAAAAGGGGAGGGAGGAGAACTAACAAACCTGTCGGAGATGAGGACGAGGAGCAACGTCTGCGACCGGCGAGCGGCGACCACCGAGCGGCGGCGTCTTTGGAGGAAGACAAACGAGGAAGAAACTGCGCCGTAGGAGGAAGAGAGCGTCGTAGGAGGAAGAGAAAGGAGAGTTAGGTCGCGTGAGGAGGAAGAAGAAGGATGCGGACGTGTTTTAATTAAAACCAAAACAACGTCGTTTTAGTTTTAACCAAAACGCCGTCGTTTTCTTTTACTGAAGAGCGCGTGTTGGACGTATTCACCGACGCCTTCACCGATCGAAATGGGCGTCGGTATGAATTTTAACCAAATTCACCGACCGAATTATTTTCAATCACAAACAATTAAATGCACAACCACTTTCGGCGACGGTAACGCTATTTCGATCGGTATTTCCAACGATATTCATACCGTCGGTAATTTTCTGTTGCTATTAAACATTTTCCTTGTAGTGCAGAGTAATCCCAGGTTCTCAATCCCAAGTTCATAGAGAGACTCTTTGGATTGTACAAACAATAATCATTTCCTGTAAAGACCATGTACAATCTTTTCTATGCATGAATTAAAGTCTGAACATCACAGTAGCCGACTTTGCCAGTGAAAGGGGTACCTGGCTATGGCAAGAGTTTCAGCAGTACCTGCCCTCTGTAGTTTATCTGGAGTTAGCCTCTCTCTGCCTAGCTACTGAGGAGAGAGAGGTCAATAAACTGGAGTGGGGGCCTACTACCCATGGGAGGTTCACTGTAGTATCAGCCTACGATTTATAGGAAGATACACTTATATTTTCATAAATGTTTAGGACTTAATTCAGAGTTATTTACATTCATTTTATCTTCATCTGTAGTTGGTTTAACATGTTTTAGAATTATTCGAGGTTCGTTGACATCAAATGCATAAATGAAACATATACACTCGAAATGTACTATTTTTGGGTTTCTGACAGACTTGACCTTTAGTCATTGGGAGATTTTTATCTCAAGATTGGTTTAGCCAAAAAATTAAAAATTTCATATTTAAATTCTTGACTCATTGACAGATTTTTTGGGATAAATTACAGATTTTTTTGAGTTGAAATTCAAGAGAAATAAATTCCCGAAATTTGCATCAAATTTTGGATCGCCAGAATGACCTATCAACAATGTTTTGATCATAAATTTTGACTCAGTTAGAAAAATCTCGTGATTCAAGTCTCATATTAAAGCAAACTCAAAGACGAAGATACTGATAAAATTTTAGCTCCTAAATAGTCACCGTTTAGTTTTTATGCATTGTTAAAATTGACCTTGAAAAATCTAGACCAACCGGCCAAGGATTGACCAGCCCCCACCATGTCTCCACTCATTCCATTTGCATGCATCATCCCCATACTCTATTTCACTCTCCATACCTCCACTCATGCCACTCACATACAAGCAGCCCCTTCATTAGGCATCTCTCCAGCAGCCATTTCAAGCACAACGCAACAGCTCTCCACTTTCCAACTCTTTCCCCACTCACGACAATAACATATTTCACGCCAACCAACCAGCCAAAATTTGAACTCCTAAATAGTCACTGTTTAGTTTTTATGCATTACCGAAATTGACTTCCAAAAATCTATACCAACCAATCAAGGATTGACCAGCTCCCAACATGTCTCCACTCATTTCATTCACATGCATCAACCCTAAACTTCATTTCACTCTCCATACCTCCACTAACGCTACTCACATACAAGCAGCCCCTCCACTAGGCATCTCTTCAGCAGCCATTTCAAGCACATCACAGCAGCTCTCCACTTTCCAGCTCATTCCCTACTCACGACAACAACATGTTTCACGTCAACCAACTAGCCATAATTTGAGGTCGTAAATCGTCACCGTTTAGTTGTTATGCACTGTCGAAATTGACCTTGAAAAATCTATACCAACCAGCCAAGGATTGACTAGCTCCCATCAGTTCTCCACTCATTCCATTCACATGCATCAACCCCACACTCCATTTCACTCACCATACCTCTACTCACTCCACTCACATACAAGCAGTCCCTCCACTAGGCATCTCTCCAGCAACCATTTCAAGCACAACGTAGCAACTCTCCTCTTTCCAGTTTATTCCCCACTCACAGTAATAACAAATTTTACGCCAACCAACTAGTCAAAATTTAAGCTCCTAAATCGTCACCGTTTAGTTTTTATGTACTGTCAAAATCGACCTTGAAAAATCTATACCAACTAGCCAAGGATCGACCAGCCTCCTCCATGTTTCCACTCATTCCATTCACATGCATCAACCTCACACTCCATTTCACTATCCACACCTCTACTCATGCCACTCAAATACAAGTAGCCCCTCAATTAGGCATCTATTCAGCAGCTATTTCAAGCACAACGCAGCAACTTTCCACTTTCCAGCTCATTCCCCACTCACGGCAATAACATATTTCACGCCAACCAATTAGTCAAAATTTAAGCTCCTAAATAGTCACCGTTTAGTTTTATGTACTGTCGAAATTGAACTTGAAAAATCTATACCAACCAGTCAAGGATTGACCAGCCCCTACCATGTCTCCACTCATTCCATTCATATGCATCAACCCACACTCCATACCTCCACTAAAGTCACTCACATACAAGTAGCCCCTCTACTAGGCATCTCTCCAACAACCATTTCAACCACAACGCAGCAACTCTCCACTTTCTAGCTCATTCCCCACTCACGGCAATAACATATTTCACGCCAACCAACCATCTAAAATTTGAACTCCTAAATCATCATCGTTTAGTTTTTATGCATTATTCAAATTGACCTCGAAAAATCTATACCAACCAGCCAAGGATTGAACAGGCCCTACCATGTTTGCACTCATTCCATTCACAAGCATCAACCCCACACTCCATTTCACTCTCCACACCTCCACTCACGCCACTCACATACAAGCAGTTCCTCTACTAGACATCTCTCCAGCAGCCATTTCAAACACAACGTAGCAGTTGCCCACTTTTCAGCTCATTCCCCACTCACGGCAATAACATATTTCATGCCAACCAACTAGCCAAAATTTAAGCTCCTAAATCGTCACCGTTTAGTTTTTATACACTATCGAAATTGACTTTGAAATATCTATACCAACCAGCCAAGGATTGACCAGCCCCCACCATGTCTCCACTAATTTCATTCACATGCATCAACCCCACACTCCAGTTCACTATCCATACCTCCACTCATGCTACTCACATACAAGCAGCCCCTCCACTAGGCATCTCTCCAACAACCATTTCAAGCACAACGCAGCAGCTCTCTACTTTCCAGCTCATTCCTCACTCACGACAATAACATATTTCACGTCAACCAACCAACCAAAATTTGAGTTCCTAAATCATCACCGTTTAGTTTTTATGCACTGTCGAAATTGAACTTGAAAAATCTATACCAACAACCAAGGATTGACCAGCCCCCACCATGTCTCTACTCATTCCATTCACATGCATCAACCCCACACTCTATTTCACTCTCCATACGTCCACTCACGCCACTCACATACAAGCAACCCCTCCAATAGGCATCTCTTCAGCAGCCATTTCAAGTACAACGCAGCAGTCCCCACTTTCCAGCTCATTTCCCACTCACAACAATAATATATTTCACACCAATCAACCAACCAAAATTTGAGCTCTTAAATCGTCACCGTTTAGTTTTAATGCATTGTCAAAATTGACCTTGAAAAATCTATACTAACCAGCCAATGATTAACCAGCCCCCACCATATCTCCACTCATTCCATTCACATGTATCAGCCCCACACTCCATTTCACTCTCCTTACCTCCACTCACACCACTCACATACAAGTAGCCCCTCCACTAGGCATCTCTCCAGCAGCTATTTCAAGCATAATGTAGCAGCTTTCTACTTTCCAGCTCATTCCGTACTCACGACAATAATATATTTCATGTCAACCAACCAACCAAAATTTGAGCTTCTAAATCGTCACCGTTTAGTTTTTATGCACTGTCAAAATTGACCTTGAAAAATCTATACCAACCAGCCAAGGATTGACCAGCCCCCACCATGTCTTCACTCATTTCATTCACATGCATCAACCCCACACTCCATTTCACTCTCCATACCTCCACTCACACCACTCACATGTAAGCAGCCACTCCACTAGGCATCTTTCCAGCAGCTATTTCAAGCGCAACGCAGTAGCTCTCCATTTTTCAGCTCATTCCCCACTCACGACAATAACATATTTCACGCCAACCAACCAGCCAAAATTTGAGCTCCTAAATCATCACCGTTAGTTTTTATGCACTGTCAAAATTGACCTTGAAAAATCTATACCAACCAGTTAAGGATTGGCCAGCCCCCGCCATGTCTCCACTCATTCCATTCACATGCATCAACCCCACACTTCATTTCACTATCCACACCTCTACTCATGCCACTCACATACAAGCAGCCCCTCCACTAGGAATCTCGCCAGCAGCCATTTCAAGCACAACGCAGCAGCTCTCTACTTTCCAGCTCATTCCCTACTCAAGACAATAACATATTTCGCGACAACCAACCAACCAAAATTTGAGTTCCTAAATCATCACCGTTTAGATTTTATACACTGTCGAAATTGAACTTAAAAAATCTATACCAACCAGCCAAGGATTGACCAGCCCCCACCATGTCTCCACTCATTCCATTCACATGCATCATCCCCACACTCCATTTCACTCTCCTTACCTCCACTCACACCACTCACATACAAGTAGCCCCTCCACTAGGCATCTCTCCAGCAGCTATTTCAAGCATAATGTAGCAGCTTTCTACTTTCCAGCTCATTCCGTACTCTCGACAATAATATATTTCACGCCAACCAACCAACCAAAATTTGAGCTCCTAAATCGTCACCGTTTAGTTTTTATGCACTGTCAAAATTGACCTTGAAAAATCTATACCAACCAGCCAAGGATTGACCAGCCCCCACCATGTCTTCACTCATTTCATTCACATGCATCAACCCCACACTCCATTTCACTCTCCATACCTCCACTCACACCACTCACATGTAAGCAGCCACTCCACTAGGCATCTTCCCAGCAGCTATTTCAAGCGCAACGCAGCAGCTCTCCACTTTTCAGCTCATTCCCCACTCACGACAATAATATATTTCACGCTAACCAACCAGCCAAAATTTGAGCTCCTAAATCGTCACTGTTAGTTTTTATGCACTGTTAAAATTGACCTTGAAAAATCTATACCAACCAGCCAAGGATTGACCAACTCCCACCATGTCTGCAGTCATTCAATTCACATGCATCAACCCCATACTCCATTTCACTTTCCATTCCTCCACTTACGCCACTCACGTATAAGCAACCCCTCCACTAGGCATCTCTCCAGCAGCCATTTGAAGCACAACGCAGCAGCTCTCCCCTTTCCAGCTCATTCCCCACTCACAACAATAACATATTTCACTTTAACCAACCAGCCAAAATTTGAGTTCCTAAATCGTCACCTTTTAGTTTTCATGTACTGTCAAAATTGACCTTGAAAAATCTATATCAACCAGTTAAGGATTAACCAGCCCCCACCATGTCTCCACTCATTCCCTTCACATACATCAACCCCATATTCCATTTTACTCTCTATACCTCCACTCACGCCACTCACTTACAAGCAACCCCTCCACTAGGCATCTCTCCAACAGCCATTTCAAGCACAACGCAGCAGCTCTCCACTTTCCAACTCATTCCCCACTCACGACAATAACATATTTCACGATAACCAACCAGCCACACACCCATTCTCTCTACTCACTCACAAAAGCAACAATTATCCATGCCATTCCATCACTCCCCTAAAGCATGCAGCCCCACTCCATATGTATCAGCTCCACACCAACGCAAATGATTCCACCAACACAGCCTTTATTATTATTTTTCAATGCAGGCCCCACTTGGATGTTTTTTTCTCTTGATTCCTCACCAACCCTTCATCCTTGAACCAACGCATCAGCCTTCATGTCTTTTTTTTTCACGCACAAGCTACTTCAATAATAGCACAAGACATTAGCACTCACGCAAGCCTCTAAGCAAAAATACATCCACCACACTTCACTCCCACACACGCAAACATCATAGCTTCGTTCAGATTTTCACTCATTCTCCATTCTCTACTCCTCCACTGAAACAACTCACTCTCCATTCACTCCACGCATCTCATAAGATGCCTTCCACCAAGAAGCCTCCACGCATCACTCACAAAAGCCTCTTCCAAGTTCCAACACTCACGCACCTGTTGGGAGACACCATTCATGCAACACCTTTCATTCATCACCCACCAACACATGGCATCCATTGAACCAGCCTCCACGCCATCCACTAGCCTTCACACATAACAACGCTTCATGTTTTACTCACCAAAGCAACAGCTCTCCTTTGATTCACGTAAGAAGATAGTTTCAATTCTCCACCAACACAACCAGCAACTTCAACACAACTAGCTTCACATCACTCCACGCCATTCACCAGCAGCAACAACGTGGCCTTTTCACGCAAGCACTCAATGCAAGGAGAGGAGAGAGCACAGTATTATGTTGTAGTTTGGAACTTTGCTTTTTATTTTTAATTAAGTCCGTCATGAGTTTATCTGGGCTGTATGCTTGTGGACTGCTTGACATGATGATTTGTGGCTAAAACCTTAATTTCTCTTAGGGATTTGATATTTTTGTTGATGCTTTAATTTTGAATTTTGCTGGAATCCATGACTGAAATTTATATACTTATTGATTTTTCCTTTAATTTATTTGTTATTTCTTTGGATTATTGAAAATTACCTTGGTATAAATTCGCCTTTAGAAAAAGAAAATTTTTGCTAGAAGATTGAAGGAAATTTCGAATAGGATTTTCTTGTGAGTTGGGAAATCCAAAAAACTTAGGAGGTGAAAATTGGAGGTTTGGGACTTGAGAAACTCTAGGAAGAACTTAAGGGATTACTAAGTGACGTCTAGAGTGGATAAATTAATTCATCTTTAGAAAAAGAGGATTAATTACTCTTAAAATTCACCTACAAGGTTAGGATATTTCAGTTGCGGAGGATAGCTAATTCAATATTAAGGTTGACAAAAATATTATTTCCTAAGAGAAAGTCATTCATCTTTGCCGTTAAAACGTTTAATTAACAAATTGTTGCAATCTTTTCTTAATTGGTTACTGCACAAATTTATCATATTCATAGTTATTTTGGTTGTATTAAATTGGGTAGTTGTTTAAAAGTTTATTTATTTATTTATTTTTTAAATTACATTAATTTTAATTTCCTAAAAATTTCACTCAACCTGATTTCAATTTCCATTAGCTAGCGTAGAATTGAACTTTCTCATAATCCCTGTGGACATGACTCGGTACTTACCGATTTATTACTCACTTTCACAACCGTGCACTTGCGATTCATGAATAAGTTTTTGGCGTCGTTATTGAGGATGAATGTTTGAATGTTTGCTTTTATAGCTAGTTTGATATTTACTTGTTGGTTTTCTTTTTATCCCTAGAGTAACTTATTTGTTTCTTTTTCTTTTTGTATTTTTGTTTTCCTGCGCAACTTGTTTGTAAAAGGATTGTATGCCCCGAACCACTAGAGGGCAAGAAAGATAATTTGACCCAGAGTTGGAAAGAACAGTAAAGAAAATCAAGCAGAAGAACTTCAGAGAATTCAAAGAGAGAGAGATAAAATGGCTCAAAGATTAGCTTAGTTAGAGGCCAAACTCGGTGTAGTTAATTTGACTGGAGGAAATGAAAGAGGAGATAACGGAAATGAACAAGACAATTGCACCAATGTCCTATCAGGGACTATTTCCAACCTACAGTGGTGGACAATTATTGCGGTATCCAAAGACCTAATGTTTGTGCTAAGAATTTTCATATTTCATCTGAACTCATCAATTTGGTTCAGAAAAATCAGTTTGGAGGAGCACCAATGGAGGATCCAAATGATCATCTTGCAAGTTTACAGGAATTATGTGACACTATCAAGATTGAAGGGGCAACACAAGATGAAATTAGGATCACTTTGTTCCCATTTTCTCTTCAGGACAAAGCAAAGAATTGGCTTCATTCAATTTCTGTTGATAAAATGCGAACTTGGCAAGAGGTGGCACAGCAGTACTTGATTAAATTTTTTCCACCTGGTAAAGCTGCGAAGTTAAGAGCTAAGATCAGTGCATTTAGACAGCATGACTTGGAACTATTGCATGAAGCTTGGAAAAGGTACAAAGATCTTTTGAGAAAGTATCCACATCACGGATACCAAGAGTGGGTACAAGTGGAAATGTTCTATAACGGATTAAATGGCTAGACTCGAATCATTTTGGATGTAGCAGGAGGTGGTACTATGATGAGAAAAACATCTCAAAAAGCATGTGCATTGCTAAAAGATATGGTTTCGAACAGCTACCAGTATCCCTCCAAGAGAAATACTGAAAAAAGAGGAATTTTAGAAGTGGACCAAGTGACTCAGTTATCTGCTCAATTGGTAGCCCTATCAAATCAATTTTCAAAATTCAGGTCAAAGGAAAAACAGAATAAGCAGGTGGCAGCTACTAGTCATTCAATTTACCCCAATGATGAGGGGGTGGAACAAGCCCAATTTGTTAACCAAAGGAACTTGGGATTTAAGTCACAACCAATGAGAAATCAATATGGTCAAGGCTACAACTCCAAGGAGCAATATAACTATGGTATTCAAAGGAACATGCCTTACCCACCTGGATATGAACCACCATTGATGGAACAGAAACCTTCCTTGGAAGAAATGATTGACACTTCTGTAACTGAGACAAGGAACCGTTTCCATAAGAACGAGAAGGAGATGGATAAGCTAAAGATGCAAGTAAACAGTATGGGGACTTCAGTGAAGGGTTTTGAAGTTCAATTGGGACAACTTGCAAATGCTGTTGGGAATTTGAATCAGATGACATTTCCAAGTAATATTGAAATTAACCCGAGAAAGCAGTGTAAGGCCATCATTCTTCGAAGTGGAAAAGAATTGGAGTAAGTGAAACCTAAAGAACATAGCTCCACTAAATCCAACCAGAACGAAGGAAAGAATACTTGTGAAGAAGTAAGTACACCTACACAAGTTGGAGAGGGAAGATAACTCGGAGGAGAAACTAGAAGAGGAACTACAATCAAAAATCATCCCCAAGCTATCATATCCTCAAATATTTCAGCGAAAGAAAATCAATGATCAATTAGCAAAATTCCTTGAAGTCTTTAAGAAACTTGAGATCAACATTCCCTTGATTGAAGCTATTAAGCAAGTACTGAATTATGCAAAATTTATCAAAGATATTGTTACCAAAAAGAGGAGGTTTGGAGACTATGAGATGTTATTGATGACCGAGGAGTGTAGTACAGTCTTGCAAAGAAATTTACCGCAGAAATTGAATGATCCAGGAAGGTTCACAATTCTGTGTGAGATTGGCAACACACATTTTGGTAAGGTGCTTTGCGATTTGGAGGCAAGCATCAATCTCATGCCTCTTTCCATCTTTTAAAAGCTAGATTAGGAGAAGTCAAGTCATCGACAATTTGTCTCCAACTAGCCAACCGTTCTCTCACTTATCCTCGAGGTATTGTAGAAGACGTTCTTGTTCGTGTTGACAAATTTATTCTCCCTACAGACTTTGTAGTGCTTGACATAGAAGAAGATAAGGAGATCCCAATCATACTTAGGAGACCATTCTTGGCTACCGAAGACGTAGTGATTGATGTGCAACAAGGGGAATTAACCTTGCATGTAAATGGAGAGAAGGTGAGGTTCAACATATACAGATCACTCAAATATCCAAGTGATACACCAACTTGCAACCGAGTGGATTTCATATCATCTTGTGTGGTAACATCTTTTCCTTCCTTTATACCTAAAGACCCATTATTGACATGTTTGGAAGGTATGGTTAGAAAAGATGCTATGGATGATGATGATGCTTGTTTTATGAAGGTATTGGATTCTTTTGAATTCTTGAAAAAATTTTATCAAACCGAGCCTTTGTTTTGTGTGACTAATGCTAATGTTGTCGGTGATGTGAAAGATATGCATCCATTGATTGATTTGAAACATTTGCCTAAAAATTTAAGATATGCATTCTTAGGTGCTAATCAAACTTTTCCTATCATTATTTCATCTTCATTGACTCCTTTAGAAGAAGAAAAATTGCTTAGGGTCTTAAGGGAGTTAAAAAATACATTGGGTTGGTCAATTTCAGACATTAAAGGAATTAGTCCTTCTATTATAATGTATAAAATTCTGATGGAGGAGTCATTCACCCTTAGCATTGAACCACAAAGAAGATTCAACCCAACAATGAAGGAAGTGGTTAGGAATGAAATTCAAAAGTGGCTTAAGGCTAGAATCATTTACCCAATTTCTGATAGTTCATGGATTATAAGACAATCACTGGATGAAGGGTTTGTATGGATTATAGGAAGTTGAAGAAAGCTACTAGGAAGGACCATTTTCCTTTGCCATTCATAGATCAGATGTTGGATAGACTTACTGGACATGCTTTTTACTGCTTTTTAGATGGGTACTCGGGATATAACCAAATAGCCATTGCACTTGAAGATCAAGAAAATACCACATTCATTTGTCCTTTTGGCACATTTGCATTTAGGCGAATGCCTTTTGATCTTTGCAATGCTCCTGCTACATTTCAACGTTGCATGATGGCTATCTTTTCTTATATGGTTGAGAATTTCATGGAAGTTTTTATGGATGATTTTCCTGTTTTTGGTGATTCTTCTGATAAGTACTTGCATAATCTGTCTTCATTGTTGAAAAGATGTCAAGATACCAACTTGGCACTCAATTGGGAGAAATGTCATTTTATAATGAGGGAAGGAATTGTGTTGGGTCACAAAGTATCTGGTCAAGGCATTGAAGTGGATCGAGCCAAAACAGTAGCTATTGAAAAGCTTCCTCCATAGAAAAATGCAAAGGGCATTCATAGTTTCCTTGGACATATGGAGTTTTACTGAAGATTCATCAAAGACTTCTCCAAGGTCTCCAAACCCCTTTGCAATCTCTTAGAAAAGGAATTGAAATTTGAATTTAATGACAAATGCTTGCAGGCTTTTGAGTTGATCAAGAAAATTTTGATTTTAGCTCCTGTGATGATGTCATGAACTTCCTTTGATGCAAGTGACTTTGCAATGGGAGCAGCTTTAGGCCAAAGGCGAGAAAAAGTGTTCAGGGTTATCTACGACACTAGCCAAACTTTGGATGATGCCTAACAAAATTACACTACTATAGAGAAGGAAATGTTGACAATTGTTTTTGCTTTAGACAAGTTTCGGTCGTATATCATTGGGTCCAAAGTTGTGGTTTTCACAGATCATACAACAATCCAATATTTGTTTGCAAAGAAAGATGCCAAGTCGTGACTCATTCGATGGGTGTTGCTTTTGCAAGAGTTTGATGTGGAGATCAAGGACAAAAAGGAGACAGAAAATGCAATTGTCGACCATTTATCTCGATTAAAGCTTGAGAAATCAAGGCCATCAATACCTATTCAAGACGCTTTCGCAGATGAGTAGTTATTCAGAATCAATGAAAAGCTTCCATGGTTTGTCAATGTAGGGAATTATTTAGCTACAGGTTTGATTCCTCTTAATTTAAATCCATTCCAAAAGAAAAAGTTCCTATTTGATGCGAAAAGTTATCTATGGGATGAGCCTTTACTATTTAAGAGAGGTCTTGATCAAGTGATTTGAAGATGTGTCCCGAAAGATGAAGTCTTAGCAATTTTGGAGCATTGTTGTTCATCACCATATGGAGGTCACTTTGGCCCAACAAGAATAGCATCAAAAGTTCTTTAATCTGGTTTCTATTGGCATACGCTTCATAAGGACAGCTATGCTTTCACTAAGATGTGTGACCGATGTCAACAAATGGGTAATATCTGATGATGTCATGAACTTCCTTTGACTAACATTTTTTAGGTAGAACTCTTCAATTTGTGGAGTATTGACTTCATAGGACCATTACCCAAATCTTATGGGCAATCCTATATCCTTTTGGCAGTGGACTACGTATCAAAATGGGTTGAATGTAACATCTCGTTATCGATGTGAAGGGCATATCGGTAATTCGGATGCAATAGGATTGGGTGCATCTAGAATTTGATTTGCATATGCATTTATTAGCCTCTATATTATTGATAAATGATTTTATTGCACAAGCATATGTATGTACATGCATGTATGACATATTTCCGACTTGATTGTGAAAATTGGAGATTTTGTGATTTTAAGGTTAATTGTGCTTTGATTAGTGAATTGGAGTGTCAAATTGAACTTAGGGATTGAGAAAAGGAAATTGGAGTATAGGAATAACTACTTCCTAATTTTGAGTTTTTATAAGAATTTTTCTGAAATTTTTGGAGTATTAGGTCCGGACCGAAAAATTGACCAATGACTGATTAATTGAATTCCGGTTCCAAGATTGATTGACAATTGGCATGAAATAATTGGAGTTATGATTTTAGGAGTTATTATTTATAGTTATTGCAAAATCGGGAGAAATTAGAATTAGAAATTGGATTGAGGTGGTTCGGATTAGTCCTGTGGCAATTAATTGTCAAACAAGCCTTAATTTCCTTATTATATAAACCCTAAGCTTTGAATCTCCTTCCACGATGCTTCTCCCTTTTGAAAGAAAACGTGGGTTTTCTCTTGATCTTCTCTTCTTCGTGGATCATCATTTGGCTTCGTTCCTTCCATCTTCTCCCTTTAAATTACTTCCTTCCTCACCTTTTACCCTAGCTTAAGTTTTGAAATGGAGAAGAAATCGTTTGGTGGAAAAATGAGAGAGAAACCGTGGATGTTGCTTGTTTGAAAGGTGGAGTATTTGAGTAGCTTGTGGAAGTTTGGAAGCTTGAATCAAGTAAGTTTCTACATGTTTATGTTTTAAATAGTTTGATTTGAGCATTGAATTAAGGTATAAATTGTTTGAGAATTTAGAAGTTTTCGGATGATATAGGTTTTAGGGAAAATGTTGATTTTGATTTGGGTATTTGTGGAATAATGGTTATTTGATGGATTTAAGGTTAGGAATGAGTTGTGTTAAGTATAGGAAGTTGTTTTGGAGTGTTTAAAAGGGATTTGAATGGAGTAGAATCTGAGAAATCTGGATTTTTGGGTGTTTCTGCGATTGCATGCCGCGACGTGCGAAGAACATGTCGCGGTGAGCAAGTCAGCCTCGCACGCCGCGATGATGGAGGAGGCGCTGCCTTCGACAGTAGGAGAGCACTACGTCATGACGTCTTGCGATCGTCTGTCTGTGGCGAAGCGAGTGGACGCCGCGGCGAGGGTCTAGACGTCGCGACGAGGAAGCCCCAAAATTTTGAAATTGAGTTTTTTGAGGTTTTTGGATTTGGGGATTTAGGAATTGGTGGATTCAATTGGTTATTGATTAAATTCAATTTGGAGATTATGAATTCGGGATTTACAATTGAGATTGGGGGAATTTCATATTAGTGTCGGAAATGTCATAACATGTATAGTACGTACATTTTTCGATACATATGCATCATTGAGTATTGGCATTGATACAATTAGTAATATTTGGCTATTATGATCATTGTAGAGGCTCAAGTGGATCGTCGATCGTCCGACGTAGGCGAGACTTCCCGACAGTAGCTCGGAAGTTTTGAGGTGAGTAACCTAGTTAGTTTCTCAACCTTGATGTGTTACATTTCATGCAATTATGCCATGTGGAGTTAAGGATGGATTATATTTGTTTGTTTTGATTGATTTCAGACCAAAAGTGTCCGAAATATTGGAATGTGATATAGAAGTGTTTTGTGTGCACTAGTTGGAATTAATTGGTTTTAAATGTGAAGCTTAGACATATGAAGTTTTATTGTGACGCACGTATTGTAAACTGGACTTGTGCATACATGCATAAAAGTATGATCAGATAAAGGCAGTTGTGACCGGTGCAGCCACCGTATTAAGAGCTTTAAGCTCAACGCACAGGGCCTCGTGCCCAACGATTTTCAGAGCTTTATGCTCAACGTATCAGGGCTTCAAGCCCAATATTTTCAGAGCCAATGACTCAACGTAAATGAGCTCAGGCGCACGGTCACAACAACGAAATAAAATGAAAGAGTCACATGCACATTGCATATATATGAATGTTTACATGTGAAATGAATGCATGTGATTCTTGGTGGTGATAGATATATATGATATTGTGTGATTGTTTAAATATGCATGAGTTAGGTGGACCATCGATGATGGTTTCTCACTGAGTTCGCAAACTCACCCAACATTGCATTTATTTTTTTCAGGATAGCGATAGTTTGACTCCTAGCTCCAGTTAGCGAGACTTTTCCTGCTGTATGAGTGCCGACAAGAGGAGTATGGCCCACAGGTCAGTCAGTTGGGACCTTATGAGGTATGATCTAGTTAGGAGTTATGTTAGTCCTTTTGGTTTGTACAGTTGTAATCAGACGGAGTTGTGAACTTGTGGTTTCAAAGAAATGAAATGAGAAGTATCTTTTGGTTTTAAAATTTAGTGAATTTGATATTACTGCTTTATTATATTGATGCCATGAGGTTTATAGAATGATCGAATCGTAGTGCAACCTCATCGTAGGTTATGTATCGGTGTGACCTACGGGCGTCCCGGTGTATACTCTACGGTAAGGGGGCGCTACATTGAAGCCATAGCGTCATCAACAAATGACGCCAATGTTGTTCTCAGATTTCTCAAGAAAAACATTTTCACAAGATTTGGCACTCCAAGAGTCATTATTAGTGATGAAGGCACCCAATTTTGCAATAAGCTTCTGCGTAATCTTTTAAGAAAATATGGAGTTCAACACAAGGTTGCTTTACCTTACCACCCACAGTCAAATGGCCAAGCTGAAATATCAAATTGAGAGATCAAGGACATTCTCGAGAAGACGGTGAACCTCAATCGGAATGACTGGGCTCTCAAGCTTGATGATGCCCTTTGGGCAAATAGGACGGCTTTCAAGACTCCAATTGGCATGTCTCCATATCGTTTGGTTTTTGGAAAAGCTTGTCATCTTCCGGTGGAGTTGGAACATAAGGCTTATTGGGCAATTCGGAAGTTAAATCTTGATTGGCAAAAATAGATCTCTTCAATTGTGTGAATTGGAAGAATTTTGAAATGAAGCGTATGAGAACTCCAAAATCTACAAGGAGAAAACTAAAAAATGGCATAACCAAAACATCATGAGGAAAGAATTTGCTCCAGGAGAGAAAGTTATGCTTTTCAACTAAAGGTTGAAGTTTTTTTCCAGGTCAATTGCGCTCTAGATGGTTAGAGCCCTTTATTGTGAAGAATGTTATCTCTTATGGAGCGATTGAAGTTGAGGGAAGTGATGAAAGAAATTTCAAAGTGAATGGAAAAAGATTGAAGCATTATTATGGTCAAGAGTTAAGAAACATTGCAAGCATTTCACTCAAGGACCCGTGATCAAATGGCTACGTAGAGCTATCAACGTTAAACTTAGCACCTGTGGGGAGGCACCCTAATCTTATCCTTTCATTTTAGTTCATTGTTGTTTCAATTTCTTTTTATTACCTTCATTTGATTATCTCATTTGTGTTTTCTTTAGTTGTTTTGTTTGTTTAGGAACACAAGATTGGAGCTGTGAATTATGATTTCAACTCATTAAGCCTTCTCTAATCTAGGGAGTCTTCCTAGTGAGTTACGTTCTCAATGCCATGGTCCTTTCATTGTTGTTGATGTATTTCCACATGGCGCTATTGAGATTTGTGACATAGGTAACAACCGAAGCTTCAAAGTTAACGGCCATCGATTGAAGCCTTTTTATGAAGGTTTCAAGGACATTCAGATGGAGAAAGTGGCTGTGGACATATCAAACTATGGAGAATGATGAGCACACAATGTCAAGCTAACGATTAAAAGTGCTTAATGGGAGGCAACCCATTAAAGATAAATCATATTTGATTTCTTTTCTCTCTTTTTTTCATTTCGATTTTTCTTGCTTTTTTTAGGTTTTGAATTCTGTTTTTGTTTTCAGATTTGGTGTGAATCTTTCTTTTTGTATTTACTTTAACATTAAGGACAATGTTGTGTTTAAGTGTGGGGGGAGACTTTAGTTGGTTCTAGGTTACAATTTTTGAATTTTAGGGTAGTCTAGATTCGGATTTATGTTGTATTGTGAGGGGCAAATTGGCTGCATCTTCTTGCTCTTGCTTGAACTTGAGAAAATTTTCACGTTAGTTGCAAGTTTTACATTAAATAAACCATAAATTTTAAAAAATTATTTAAATTTTAAAAGAATTCTTGCATCTTAAATGTGTTTGTAACACCCCATTCCCAACTAACATATACACATGTGTCCATCGGATACATGTGTATATGCCTATCAGAAATGACATGTTAAGTATCTCATCTTCACTGTACATAACATGACATCATACACTAAACCATCAATCACACATTTTCTAAACTCAAAATGTTATCACATTAATCAAAATCCATAATTTACATCATTTCATACAATACAATACCATCCAAGGTTTACAACATTATCCTATGAGCTTAAACAACTCGGTACACATCAAATACAATAAACATGAAAAAATAACTAAGTCCTCAATCCCAACTGACCGACCTCTGAGCCAAATCTGACTGTAACAGTTGCACAAAATATGCTTCTATGGAGTCTTAAAAGCTAGGTCGTCTCACTCTCTAACCTGAAAAGCAACGGTATAATTTTGATGAGTTTTGCGAACTCAGTAGAATAACCATCCTCGATGGTTCACTAATATCATAAAATGAGATCAATTATAGCATGTAATCATACAGCTCAACTCCACTTAACAAGTATTTTTTAGATACACATTTCAATCATATAACAAAATTCACACAACTTTGCAAATCATTCAATGAATTCAAATTACATATAACACAATACCATCTAAGGTTTACAACATTATCGTATGAGCTTAAACAACTCAGTACATACCAAATGCAATAAACATGAAAAAATAGCTAAGTCATCAATCTTAGCTGACCGACCTCTGAGCCAAATCTGACTGTAACAGTTTCACAAAATATGCTTTTACAGAGTCTTAGAAGCTAGGTCATCTCACTCTCGAACCTGAAAAGCAATGGTGCAATTTTGATGAGTTTTACGAACTCAGTAGAGTAACCATCCTCGATGGTTCACTCATGTCATAAAATGATATCAATTATAGCATGTAATCATACAGCTCAACTCCACTTAACAAGTATCAAATACTATCATAAATAAATCATTTCTCAGATACATAGTTCAATCATATAACAAAATTCACACAACTTTGCAAATTATTCAATGAATTCAAATTATATGCGGATGCGACATGTATGAGACTCACATTCATTTTTATTTTATTGTGACTGTGTGCTTTTACAATATCCCGAATTATCGGGCTCAGTTAGTCAATCAGTGACTCATTGATTACAATGAGCCATAGGCTCGAACCACATATACAGGAGCTTAAAGCTCATATTAGTAATAGTATTAGTAGCCACATCAATCACAACTCCTTTATATTACATGCATTGGAATGAAGTGCATGCCACAATTCAGTCATCAATTCAATCACTTTCATTTGCATGTAATATAACAGTATATTAGTCACAGTTTCAATTACAGTAACAGTCACAGTAGCAGTGGTTATCGGACTAGGTTTAGCATTCAACCTTTCAGTTGAGAATCAGAAAATCATTTAGGCAGACGCATTCACATTCAAGTAGCACTTCTAATATCATTCTCATGCATCAAAACGCCTCGGACAAATATTGTCCAGAATCCAGTACACAATCAACACAACTCAGTACAATTCAATAAGATCTCAATATAGTTCAATAATGTACTAAAAAATATGGTGAGACCATCTTAGGTTACTCACAGTATGCTCTAAACAGCTATTGCCTTAATGTCCCGACAATGTCTCGATGCTGTCATTCAATGTGTTCCTCTATACATACAATACATACTCATATCACAATATTGCATAATTTTGTATTCATTAATGCACATTTAGGTATACTAACTATGTACAATGCGTGTTCATGAGAATTTCAGGTTTCTTATCATTTATTTTGTAACTCAAATCATTCGGATATCCATATTCCATTGATCAACTCAGATTTGTTTAAACTTACATTTTTGGGTCCATTTTGCACAATTAATTTCATCAGAAAAGCAAAAGAATTTGGTAACATTTTCTTCTAACAAATTATTCTCCTATGTCTTAAGTCTCTATTGATATAAGATCACTCTATTTGGTTCATTATTCTATGAGTTATGCTCAAAATATCACAGACTGTGCACATTTAAAATTTCGGTTATTGCATGATTATGCATTCAAGTTGTACAAACAATATCTCTCAATCAACATATCCAAAAATTACAAAATTTATACAAATTTAAAGATAAGAGAATAAGCTACAACTTTGGTGAAGACACCTTAGTCTAATTCGGCCTACATCAATACAGTTTATTCAATAACTACAGGATATAATTTCTGTCCCTGGTAGTGCTACTGCCTAAGCCAAGACTTACTTTCAAGCTCAATTTCAAGACCCTTAAGCAAAAATTCAAATTCAATTGCTCTTAAAATTTGTAGCCAAATGTCTCTAGTTTAATTTAAAACAAGAATCATTTCATTTGGAAATCTACAGATCAAAATATAACCAAAATACCGAAGAATGTTTAGAATATTCCAGTTATCAAATTCTAGCATACTTCAGTATTTTCATCCTAACATCCCCTTTCAGGATAACTTTCCATGATCTTTATGACAAGGAAAATGGTGTATTTTAGTAACACTTTCTTCTTAAAAATTGTTCCAATATGTTTCCAGTTTGTAATAACACCAAAATTGTACAATTTGATTCAGTATACTGAAAGTTATATCCAAAAGAGTTCAGACCGTTTTTTAACTGTAACAGAATTCCTAACTCTAATTCCAGCCAGATTTTGAAATGTTTAGAGATAGAATTAACATTTGGCTTCTTCAGAAAAGTTGTATACATATATCTCTAGTTTAATCCGAATTAAAAATCAACTCATTTAGAAATACACAGGTCAAGTTATAATCAAAATACCAAGACATGTTTAGTGAAAATTTTCCTGTTCATAATATTGCAGCACACTTCCACATCAACATCTTATACAATCTTTCCTAATTCACTCATCATAAATTCTCTATCATAACATAATATGAACACTAATCATTTACTTACTTGATTAGTTCAAATCCCAGCTCAAAATTCACTCTCAATCAGTACTCCAAACATGCAGAATCATCACACATTCAAGGTGAAAACTTGAAAGATTTCAGCTAGGACAAGGCAACTATATTATGATTCTCTACTTAACTTTGTGAGGGTGAAGCACGAATTTTGGTGCAACAATCAGACATGATCATAAAGAAATATAGGGAGGTGCAAGGAAGAGTGTTTCGGTGGTGTGTGAGAGGAAGCAAGAAGAGAAATGACCATAGTTGGAGTTGCTCTTGCTAAAACTTACACCTAAGGTGTTAGGTGTCAACTAAAGGAATGGCCATATGTCTTATGGCATGTTCATCACTTATCAAGCATAGATTTTACCAAATGTCACCATTAAAGCTAGGTCACGTGTCATTTAAGTACAGTAGCCACTTGTCCATTTATCAATGTCAAATGCCATCAACTTATTAGCCCATTTGTCACACAATGATTGGTTCATTTGTCAATCCATTACTAGTCCATTTGTTACCAATTTAACTATGCCAAATGTCACTCAATTATAGGCTAAATCATTCAAATTTTTCATGCATCAATTTATTTTACCACTCAGCGTTTGTCCTAGTCTAAATGTACCCAAAATTTTGAAATTTTCTAAAATTCACCAAAATTTTTGAAACACAAGTAGCAACACCAAATCAATTTTTTAACACATTTAAACCACAACTCTCAATATAACCACATTTATAAATCAATTATACCCGAAAAATATCAATAAATGCATGTACAATCATATTTATGTGCAATAATCCAAATTCTCATGTATGTGCAAAAATATGCAAAGCATGATATGTATTTTCTAATTTCTCATAATTCTCTATTCTCGCCTTAACACGGGTAACAGGATGTTACAGTGTTAGCTTTCTTTAGGATTCTCAATCGTTGACTGAGTTCAAGTATTATGCGTGAGATTTGGTTGATAACGATAAATGTATAAACTTCACGAATGAGTTTTAATGTAACACTTGAGCTTTCTAGATAGTAGAGTGACCTTGAAACTATGTTGTATTGACTTAATAGATGACCTATGTGAGTTCTTGTGCCTTCAACATTATTATTTGTTGTGTGCATTCTTTCAACGGTATAATTCTCTAGAACTTGCTTAATATCTTGACTCAACATGCTTGCATGAACATGATAAAGGCATCTAGGTTAAACCACTTGAACTTAAATAGCCAACCTAAGGCATGATTTCCATTAGAAAGCCCCTTTGAGCTTTTATCATTTTCTTTACTTTCCGCATTATTAACTTAACCTTGATCTCATTTTTATACTCTATACCCTATGGCCAAGGTTAGTAGAGTTGAAGATGTAAGTTGGTTGACATATGATGACGTGGTGGTAATCCGAATGTTTGGCTATGAACACAACACGAAAAAAGAAAACAGAAAAAAAAAGAGAGAGAGTTTCTACTGTGAGATAAAAAAGAAAAAGAAGGGGAGTTGTTTGTGTTTAATTTGCAGAATTATGTGCCTAGATGCATACATGTGCATGAGTTCTAAGATATTCTGTATAGCTCTATTGCCTTGGCTTTAACCTTCTCTTATCTTTCTTTTACCTCACCTATAATCAAGCCCCATTACAACCATTTTAAAAACCTTTTGATTTGTGTATAGTATATGTGCACTTTGATAGTGTTATCAAGACTGAAAAGCAAGCATATGGTAGAATGTATTGGTTGATCAAATTTTGAGAGTTACATATTTGAGCCTAAATAGTTTAAGTGTTGGAGTGTATATCAATGAGAGGACGTATTATTTAGATATGGCATAGATTTCCTCTAACTCTATTATACTAAATTAGTTCGACTATTATATGTAAACTAAGTTCATTGATTTTATGTGTTGATCGTTGTAAACTGAGTTCTAGTTATCATGCTTGAATTAATTGATACGGATGGAGATCCGATTTGAATGCTGCATACTTAAGTATTTTTCTTCGCATTACATGTTTATGTTTTTATTTTTCTGCACTTTGTTTTTCAGGTTTTCTGTAGTTCTACTTTATGCTCTTTTTCTTACTTGAGAATAAGCAAGAGCTAAGTGTGGGGAAATTTGATACACTCGTATTTTCATATATGTTTAGGACTTAATTCAGAGTCATTTAAATTCATTTTATGTTCATCTATAGCTAGTTTATCGTGTTTTAGCATTATTTAAGGTCCGTTGACGTAAACTGCATAAATGAAACAAACAGACTCGAATTGCACTGTTTTTGAGTTTCCAGCAGACTTGAGCTTTAGTCATTATGGGATTTTTATCTCAAGATTGGTTTAGCCAAAAATTCTAAAATTTCATACTTAAATTCTTAACTCATGGTGGATTTTTTGGGACCAATTACAAATTTTTCTGAGCAGGAATTAAGGAGAAATAAATTTTCGAAATTTGCATCAAATTTTGGATTGCTAAAATGACCTTTTGACGATATTTTGATCATAACTTTTGACTCAGATAGCGAAATGCTGTGATTCAAGTCTCATATTGAAGCTAACTCAAAGATGAAGATACTGATAAAATTTGAGCTCCTAAATCATCACCGTTTAGTTTTTATGCGTTGTCAAAATTGACTTTAAAAAATCTATACCAACCAGCCAAGGATTGACCAGCCCCCACTATGTCTCCACTCATTCCATACACATGCATCAACCTCACACTTCATTTCACTCTCCATACCTCCATTCACGCCACTCACATACAAGCAGCCCCTCCACTAGGCATCTGTCCAGTAGCCATTTCAAGCACAACGCAGTAGCTCTCTACTTTCCAGCTCATTCCCCACTCACGACAATAATATATTTCACCCCAACCAACCAACCACTCACCCATTCTCTCCACTCACTCACAAAAGCAACAATTATCCATGTCATTCCATCACTCCACTAAAGCAAGCAGCCCCAATCCATATATAGCAACTCCACACCAACGCAAATGATTCCACCAACATAGCCTTTATTATTATTTTTCAATGCAGCCCCCACCTGGACGGTTTTCTCTCTTGATTCCTCACCAACCCTTCATCATTGAACCAACGCATCAGCCTTCATGCCTTTTTTTTCTTTCATGCACAAGCTACTTCAATAATAGCACAAGACATCAGCACTCACACAAGCCTCCAAGCAAAAATATTCCATCCACCACACTTCACACCCACCCACGCAAACACCATAGCCTCCTTCAGATTTTCACCCATTCTCCATTCTTTACTCCTCCACCGAAGCAGCTCACTCTCCATTCAGTCCATGCATCTCACAAGCTGTCTTCCACTAAGAAGCCTCCACGCATTACTCATAAAAGCCTCTTCCAAGTTCCAACACTCACGCACCTGTTGGGAGACACCATTCACGCAGCACCTTTCATTCATCACCCACCAACACACGACATCCATTGAACCAGCCTCCACGCCATCCACTAGCCTTTACACACAACAACGCTTCATGTTTTACTCACCAAAGCAACAGCTCTCCTTTGACTAAAATTTTATATACTTGTTAATTTTTCCTTGAATTTATTTTTTATTCTTGTGGATTATTGAAAATTACCTTGATATAAATTCGCCTTTAGAAAAAGGAAATTTTTGCTAGAAAATTGAAAAAAAATTCGACTAGAATTGTTTTGTGAGTTGGGAGACCCAAGAAACTTAAGAGGTGAAAATTGAAGGTTTGGGATTTAAAAAACTCTAGGAAGAACTTAAGTAAGGAATTACTAAGTGACATCTAGAGTTGATAAATTAATTCATCTTTAGGAAAAGAGGATTAATTACTCTTAAAATTTACCTACAAGGTTAGGATATTTCAGTTGCGGAGAATAGTTAATTCAATATTAAGGTTGACAAAAACATCACTCTCTAAGAAAAAGTCATTCCTCTTTATCGTTAAAACTTTTAGTTAACAAATTGTTGCAATCTTTTCTTAATAGGTTACTGCACAAATTTGTCATATTCATAGTTATTTTGGTCGCATTAAATTGAGTAATTGTTTAAAAATTTATTTAAGTATTTTTTTGAAAAAATTTACATTAATTTTAATTTCCTAAAAATTTCACTCAACCCGATTTCAATTATTGTTAGCTAGCGTAGAATTGAGCTTTCTCATAATCCATGTGGACATGACTCAGTTCTTACCGATTTATTACTCACTTCGACAACCATACACTTGTGACTCACGAACGCAGGAAAGCCCCTATCTGGACTCGAATCATAAGCTTTGGGAGGTTATATGGATATGGCCTAGACCCTAGCGGATTCGTTCTTTTGACTAATCAGTAGCGAATAGTCAGGCACATCGTCAAGGACAACAATTGTCATTGCTGTGGACAGGAAGAGACAACATTACATGACGTTCGAGATTGCCTGAAAGTGCAAACTTTCTGGTGTAAATTCCCATGGGATGTGGTCGATACAACTTTCTTCCAACAGGATGAGGGTATATGGCTGATGTCTAATCTCCTCAAACTTTCGTAAGACCAACAGGTCGAGTGGGCTACAATCTATGACGTAGTCGTTTGGGTAATATGGAAATGGCATAATAACAGTCTGTTTGAGAGGGGCTTTGTCTGGCGGGATGATGGTACCAGAACTGTTACTGCGTGGAATGGATTGGTTGCGCAACTATGAAAAAGTGTATTTTTCCAACCTCGGGATTGGCTGTGGGGAGTTTATTGGGCTGGACTAAACCACTGGAGGGTTGAGTGAAATTAAATTCGGATGGGACATTCAAACAAGGGTCTTCTACGGCCACAGCTGACAGATTAATTCGAGATAGCCATGGAAAGTGGTGTGGTGCGTTTCAGCAACATCTTGGGAGGGGATCGCCCTTATCTGCAGAATTTTGGGGCGTTTTCTCCGGCCTCACGTTGACCTGAGACCTGGGCTTTAGACGCATTGTCGTCGAAGTAGATTCGCTCGAGATCATTAACATTCTATCTGCTTCCCAAGGAACACTAACCGGGGACTTTTCTTTAGTTGCAAGTATCCGTAGCCTACTACAACGCGATTGGGAGGTCCAGTTGCAGCATGCCTTTAGCGAGGCAAACCACTGTGGCGACAGATTGACAGTTTTTGCAAGATTATTCAGTCCGGGCCTGCACCTGCTACAGGAGCCACCGGAGATTATAGAAGAGCTTATTCACTGACATGCACAAGGAGTGTCGTATCCCCATCATGTGCGCTAGTTTTGTTCTTCCCTTGTAATTTTTTAAAAAAAAAGCCATCAATAAAAAGAGAAGTTCCCAGTTGTAGTTACAATCCACAAAAATATAATTCGTTCAAGGAGTTGCAACTATACCGCGGGTTCCAACATTCAGATTTAGATTGAAGTTACTTTTAAGGATTACAAGAACCTGTGCTGCTTCGAAAAGAAAATTCTAGATGAGCTAATTGGACAAAAGTTAGGTTCTTAGTTCCTACAGTCATAAACAGTAACAAAGTGAGCAACATGTTACCTGTCTGAAGCACTTCTTTGAACACAATCAGTCTTCCAAACCTAGACCATAACCTGAAAGTTCCATTCCCCCATTAGGGAATAAGAGCATTTCATATTATGCTTACTTCACTATCATTTCTTTCATCAAGTGAAATTTAGAGCAGCTCCTTCGAACAGCGTGGAATTTCCAGACCCATCGCTAGCACATAAAACACTACGAATATGAGCAGAGAGATTGTTTCAACCAGATTTAAGAACCACAACGTCAGGTTGCTATTATTATGTTCTACGTGGATTGGCGTCTGATAAAAATCTGGAGTACAGAAAAAAGATCCGATGCACAATTATGTGCACAAGTGAAACTGGATGAAAAATGTCAACAAACCCACGTCGTTATGTCTGCTCAATAAACAAGGTGATACAAAGCGATTGGAGACTACTTAATTTGCAAATAGGTAGCTATTGGAGACCTTGAAACATATGATTAATAAAATGGTAACACGCCCCATTGAAGAACTAAAAAATTATAGTGGTGAATTGGGGCTGAGCCTTGATCCTCAGATAATTTATAGTCGGTAAGTAGTTTGCCAGAGGGAACTTCAGGCTCCTTTCTACCTGCACTGCAGATCTTAACATCACAAGACAGGAGACAAGTACTCAGATACTGCGGACCGATAACTAGTTGTATCACTGCTGAACTCCGGGGAGTACATTCGGGCCTCAACCTCGCTTGGACCCTAGGATACCGATAAGTCCTGACTGAGGTGGACTCCCTAGAGGTTATTAATATCTTATCCTCTTCTCATCCAGTTTTATCTGATGATATTTTTTTAGTGACAGGTACCCAGAGGCTTATCTAATGTGATTGGGAAGTAGCTCTTCAGCATGCCTATCGTAAAGAGAATTAGTGTGCAGATAAGCTGGTATTGATTGCCACTCTAACCAGTCCTGCCTTTTTACTCTCCGGGAGCCACCGATGACCGTAATGGAGCTCCTCCATCGTGACAAACAAGGCATGCTGCATCGTAGAGCGTTGAGATAGTTTAGATTGTTTTTTGCTTTCCTTTGAAAAAAAAAAAAAAAGACTAGATAGTTGCAATAGAACAGCAGACATAATTCCAATCTCTACAACTTTGAGCAAAACATTGAATTACCGCTGGCTGCATTCATCTTATGAAGAAACAACTCAAAATGCACTCAAATTAAATCCTTGTACTGCACGAGGCCCCGCAACTCGCATATATAGAAGGACGATTAAGATGCATAAAATTCTGAAGAACGATAATGGTACTTCCAGTAGGAGCACCTCCATAAATGAACAGAGGAAGAATCTGACAATCATTAGGACCTAAAATGCGCACGATCTCCAACATCTACCAGGAAAACAAGACTGCATATCATTGCTCTCACCTCCAAACACAAGTGCATTCGGAGAAGTTGGTACTAATTTCAGTTTTATTTGCAGAATCAGCCTCATTGCTCCTAACAGGATCAGAAGAAGAAGATCGTACAAACTCAGCAAGAAACAGGTAAAGAAACATCCAAATCTTGAGGCTAACAACGTTGGGTGGAACAATCGTAAAGTGCAATTCACTCGAGCTCGCGAACAAGTAAAACAAGAAGCAAAAGGAGGAAAAGAAAGAGGGACAGATCAAAGAAATGCTCAGAATACGCATAGAAACAGAAACATCGAGAAGAAGACGATCAAGAATCTCAAGTAGAATTGATCTCTTTCACAGTTTCCCATTTCCCGCCAAGACCTTCAGGAAATTTAAAAAGTTGTTGTTGACGACTTGCCCCAAGAAGCAGTGAAAACTTACGCTCTTACCCACGTGTCAGCCAAGTCCGAAAACGCAAGAGAAGGTCCAGTGTTATGCAAATGGGATTGGGATCCATTTTCTTAAGTCTAAATCTGATTAAATATAACTTAATCCATTAATTCTAATTTAAATATAATTAAATTTTATATCAAATTAACCCGAGTTTCTCATTATTGATTAAACAACAACAACAACAAATCTCATCAAAATAATGCACAATATTACCCTTATATAATAGAGACGTTGACCCTATGTGGTGAAAATCTGACAATAACCAACAAGTCTAAACATTTAGAAGTCCTGTAGAATCATAGGCTTGGAATATAAAATCTCTAAATACTTGAAGGCTTCAAAGTGACTCCACAAATCAGTTTTCACAATGAGATAAAACCTTTGGTTGTGCAATGGCAATAATGTCAAAAAGATTGAGATTGAATTGTCACCACTTAATTTTAATAACATCTCTCCGCCTTGTTCTGGTGGTTCTTCGAAGTCCCAACACCAATGAATTGGAATGGTAGGATTAAATGACTCGGTTTCTATACTTTTTCAGAGTTGAATCCAGAATTGCTACTATCACTACTTCTCAAATGCGCACCCGTAAGAAGTATACGGCAGAGGCAGTACGTACCTGACGGAATAAAGCTTCCAAAGCTGGTACTTCTGCGTCGGCACTTTGTTGAAGATATTCAGTTTGGATTGTAACTCTCCGGTTGTTTTTTGTATGCCAAATCAAGAATAAATGCTTCTAAGGATTGATTCTGCCTAGATATGTTGTATTGAGTTCATATGAACTACCAACCTCAGATGGGAATGAATTCTTAAACAGAGCTACAGAAACAAAATGCCAATAACCAACGCAACCAAGAAGCATGAAAGTAATTATAGACTTTTAACATGGAGGTTATGAAAATTTTGTCACCAGATAAATAGGATAACACACAGGAAATTACAATAATTACCACCCTGGCACTCTCTAGAATTTTTCGTCATCATCTTAATTATCACTGGAAGCACTTCCAGTGATAAATGAACCTCGTCGATGCCCACCGACAAGGACATCCCTGAGTCGATAAACAGGCCCCAGCAGCCTGCCACTTCTCTGCAATGCGAATAAAACGTATAAATGCAAGTATAATAGGGAATACAGATTCAAAAATATGATTACTGAACTGTTTGAGCAAGTTGCTCAAAGTATAATCTAGCGGTAAAGCATAGACAATTGCATCATCAATTATTGGAATTTGGCAGAAATTCATTCTCAACACCTAAAATGCAATTCTAATGTCAGAAAAATCCTTTTCAATGACACACTTCTAGAAAACTTAAAAGTCAACGTCATCAACTCGTCAAAGCAACACAAATTCAACTTTAACAAACAGGTCACCCACTTCTGATTCCTCTTAATTCGATGGCTCTAAATCTGTTTTCTGCTACGATCAAGATATATAGAAAATATTACAAGACATATTTTCCTTTAAATTACCCCGATAGGAATATAACTCAAAAGCTATGTGTAAAGAAATCTCTAGTACATGTCATCTCCATTGTTAAGAACAAGAATCAAATATGTCAATTCTATAATAAGATGGGAGTAAGTTACAAAGCAAAAGCGGAATAATTTAAAAAATAACTGGTACAAAGGGGATACAGCACCTCGTTATTGACATTGGTCTGCCACCTTTCTTGCTGCCAGCGCTGCCCAATAATTACAAGGCCCATCACTGCTGCTGCGATGAAAATGGACCAAAATGCATTAGCATCTTTTGCATGAGAATACACAGAAGCTGCCCTTCGCTTCCACCAAGCGTCGGTTGGTACGCTAGGTCTATCATATGTACCCTCTTTAGTAGCTTCGGCAGAGTGAGAACCATCCATAGGAAAGTCTAGGTTCCCCTCAGAAGGTTCATTGGCGTCTGGAATGTCTAGCTTCTCACTCAACGTGGTTGATTCACCTAGACACGCCTCATTATGAAAAGAATCAAATGTTGCTGTACTGTACATGCTCTGTTTCTTGTCACTCAGAATTGAGCGTTGCAGTTTCGTGCTTTCTTCAAACTCTTTACCAGATATCGATATCCTGTTTCCCTCCTCATCAAAAAGCTGCATCCCAGGAAACTCTTCAGACACGTTCAAACCCTTAAATGCTGAATTCTCTTCCTCCTTTTCATCAGATCTATCCACCTTTTGCACATTGACTTCAGGCAAAAGATTCTTCACCGCATATTCATCAACAATCTCACTGTTATCAGGATCCAGTGGCAAATTCTCATGCTGGTTGGGTGGAAATACAAAGTGATCCGACATAAACAATGCCCGAGAAGTTTCTCCTTCATCTTCACCACAAGTATTTTCCTTACCATCATCTTTCACTTCAACTTGTTTTGGACCAGGAGCAGCAGCATATGTAGATTCAGTGAGATGTACAACCTCCCACTCAACACCACGAGGTGTATTCTCCTCTTTTTCATCATTATCTGCCATCCTACAGCTCTTTTGTCTACCTGAACAGACGCATGTACTATCAACTCAAAGAAAAAATTATTATTCCCCTTTGGCACAGACAATGATAACCTACCAAGTTATGTTTCATCTTGTTGGAATTTCCAACTTACACAACAAATCAAAGCCCCTGAAAATTTTCACAAATGAAACTAAAAGAATGTCTTTAATACCCCCCTAAGTTGAACAAGACCGTTTAGATAACAATTACATCTCAAGCAATATCATCGCAGCGATTCGACAACAAAAGCAGAAAATTCAGTCACCCAATATAATAACATAAACTGGATCTGATAGAACGTGTCATCACTCGGAAAACTTACGTGAAAGATTCTTCATCGATATATATATATATATAGCCAATGGATCTAACAAATTGTGAATCTAGTCATCCACTAATTACCAGTACCTGAAATGAGCACTCAATCCATCATATCAGTTGACCGATTAGTCACTCTTATTTTCATCTAATTTGCCCAATTCTTAACTGCAAATCCATAAATATATATCATCGTACTACACTCATTATCGCGATTAATCCATCAAATAGAACTTCGCGATTAAATCCCAGATTAACCGATAATCATTTAACATGCAGATAATCATCATGTTGAGCACCTGGAATCCAAGAAGCGCCTCTTATGAAGTTTTATCCAAATATCTTAAATAAATATTTTTTGAAAAGAAATCAATCATTGAGAAAAGGCTAACATCATCATCATCAACAACAACGACAAACAAGAGGATTACAATCAAAAAGAAAGGCCAAGATCCTAATATAAATAAACCAATTCCATAAGAACACAAAACTACCTACGCAGACGTAATCGTACGAGATCTACAGCGATAACCGAAGACGAGAACGGTGACGTTTCTACGGGAGATTGCGAACTGTCTCGAGAACTGAATAGAGAAAATGGATCTTATACAGGATTTTCTAAGGTAAGGTACTGAGTGACGTTCGGGACCGGTAGTTTCGTCGTGGGGACATTGAACTCCACCGGCTATCGTGGGTAAAGCGCGTCGTTTTGTTCGATAATATCTCGTTTATCAGGTTAATTCCGTACTTGAAGGACCCTAACCGGTAACTTAGAGATTGTTAAAAGAGTTGCGTGTAGGTTGAGGGAGGGATTTACAGCGCATCCACGCTTGTACTTCGAATGGAGCAACAAGTGACATAAATTATATTTTTAATTTTTAATTTTATTCATAAATTGGAAATAAATTATATTTATAACTAAAATTTTACTCAATTTTATAATATTAAATATACAAAAATTTAATTTACTACAAATATATTATATCCTTAATGTTGTTAATGTGTAGTATTATTTAACTTATTTTAATGTGTGAGTTTATATCTAAATAAAAGATTTAGAAATTTTTCCTTAAATTAAGGAATAATATATTAAAATGCCTAATTTTTAGAATTTTTAATTTATTTAGTAATTAATTTTAAAACATGTGTATATTAAGTGTCTGCTTGTTTCAATTTTAGACGATAAATAAGTACTTTTTTCATCACAAAACTGCTTTTAAGAAAAATGAATGTTTGATTGTAAAATCAAATTTTACTTTTTCATAAAAATAATTTTTGGAAGCTAAAATACATCTTTTTAAAAGCTTAAATTTAGAGTTTTCAAAAATACTTTTGAGGTAGATTTTTACATCAATTAATGAGCATATTTTTAGTCCCTTTTAGCCTTATATTTTTACACATAATTTTCACAACATCGACAAACACATCTTCACGTTTATTTTGAGATTTATATAATATTATTTGACTTTTTATATGTTTTAATATTTATTTTTATATTAGTTTTACTTATATTATAATCCATATAAAAGATTTAGTTTGATATATTTTCATTTATGTTTCATATAGTTTAAAATTATATAACAATTAATGTATTGTGCTTTGCATGTTGTTCAATATATTTTAAATAATATTTATATACATAAATATTTTATTACAAAATAAAATATAGTTAAAATTAAAAATATTTTTATTTTTATATTGTCAAATGTATTATTGTATGAAACTCTTTTAAAAGTTCTTTTTAATGACATTAAACACTTATTATATGAAACTCTTTTAAAAATTCTTTTTAATGACAAATAACAAATAATCGACTTCTTAAAAACTCTACCAACAAAAGTTCTACTAACAAAAACTCTATTGATATAAGTTAATCTAAACAGCCACTAAATCATTCAACGGATTCATATCGGTGTTGTGTTGTTATATATATATATATATATATATACTTTTATTTATGTGACATATTCACTAAATATGTGAATTTATATTTATTAATTACATCAATAAAATATTATTTTAATTATAATTTTAAAATGTAAATTAAAATTTTTAAAAGGATGGTACTAAATTAATTTTTTAAAATTACACTTTTAAATTTGCTATCTCTTAAGTTATTCACAATTTCAATCTTATTATCCTTTTCTTTATCTCTTGAAATTTCGAAATTTATCTTTTATCTTCTTTTTTTTTTTGGGTTCAAGAGCTAGTTTTGAGACACACCTAATTGATAATACATACAAATTGTTCCATCTCTAGAAAAGGAAATGGAAAAGGAGGTGCGAATATGACTACTCAATGAAGAAGAAGCAAAATGAGCCCCTCAAATCTTATGTCTCGTTTATTTTAACTATTTATTTACGTGACTTTTATAAAATAAATAGTTAAAAACATAGAAAAAAAAAAAGAAAAGATACAGAGAATCGCATCCCAAAATGAGTAGTGGTCGTTGATTTTTTTATGGCCGTACATAAATGAATTCATGTTTTCGAAAGACGAGACGTCACATTGATTCCAATAACCTCCAATTAAACAACTTCCTGAGCTTGACTATTGTGATTAGGCCGTCTTCGACCAAGACATCGAAACATCAAATTTGATATTTTGGTGTAAAAAATTTTCTCCAATTAAGGTACCAAATGTACCCATAAATTTGGTGCAATGAATAATAACACACTAAATTTGGTGTGTTATTATTCATTGCACCAAAAGTACAAATGACAACTTTAGTCATGTACTTTTTAACTTTTTCCTTTTATATCCTTTTCATAAATTGATTTATTTACATAATTGACTAAATAATTAAATTTAACTTATTTATTACTTGATACAAAATATATCATTACAAAGATCTCATTAAGACATTTAAAATGAGATTAATATTGAATATAATATTAAATTTATTTTAATATTTATTTTAATTCTCATTTATAAGTGTTATAAATTCATTAATAAAATATATAAGAACAAAAAGTAAATTTGAAATAAAAGTACATAAATTTAAACCACACAATTGATTTTAAATATTTAAACTCAACATAAATATTTGAAATTACATATAGACTTAAATAAATTACAACGAAATCGACTTTAGATTATAAGCAAACTAAAATAACAACAACAAACTTAAAAATAAAACTAAAACACTTGAAATATTAATTTAACATAGATATATTAATTAATTAATAATAATAATAATTTTATTTTTATTTTAATAAATAAATAAATTAAGAATAATGATTTAATATAAAGTATATATTAATTTAAAATTCTTATATAAATATAAATTAATTTAGTTAATAACTAAATTATTGTGGTTATATAAATATAAATTAATTTAGTTAATAACTAAATTATTGTGGTTATATAAATACAAATTAATTTAGTTAATAACTAAATTATTGTGGTTATATAAATATAAATTAATTTAGTTAATAACTAAATTATTGTGGTATATTCTTTGAAAAAGATTTGGTGTAAAAGTTTAGTGTAGAATGGTTGGAGCAACACCAAATTTAGTGTAAAAAGTTTCTAAGAATATTTCATTTTACACCAAATTTAGTGTAAAAATTTGATATAATGGTTGGAGATGGCCTTAGGGATGATAACACGTCATAATCTGATTTTGCCTCTGTTCAGTTAGGCATTTATCACTAGAGTTTTTGTTAATAGATTTTATTTTGTAGATTTTTTATGAAGTTTTTTTTAATTAGTTAACTATTTGACCATCATTTAAAAACAAATTTTTTAAAAAGCTTCAACTATATTTTATTTTGTAATAAATATTGTTTTTGTATATAAATATTATTTAAAGTATATTAAATAATATAGTTGGATTAAAGATGTTGGGTGGTCGCCTACTGTACTGGAGTCCGATGCCCAATCATGTGTTCGGACTATTCTTGACCCCAATTATATGGATGAATCTGCTTTTGGACTACTAGTTTTTGATTGTAAATCCCTTTTCACTGAAGTTAGAGATGTGAGCTTAGTCTTTGTTCGACGGTCTGTGAATGGTATCGCTCACCAGCTTGCTCGAGCTGTTACCATCTCGACGGACAAGGTGGTTTGATCCCAACAACCGCCTATGTGTATTTATGACTCTATTCGGCTAGAAAGTCAATATTAGTTCCTACCATTTCTTGTCAAAATATATATATATACAAAGCATAATATATTAATTATTATATAATTTTAAATCATATGAAACATAAATAAAAATATATCTAACTAAATATTTTATATGGATTATAACATAAATAAAACTAATATAAATATATATAAAACTTTAAATAATATTATATAAATCAAAAATAAATATTCAAGTTGAGTAAATAGTTAAATATATAATAAATTATGCATTTTATTATAATAGATAATATTAGTTTGAAAGATAAATGTGATGGAGAGTTTGTTGGTGTTATAGATATTATGTGTAAAACATAAGGATAAAATGTACTAAAAATAGGCTCATTAATTGATTTAAAAATCTACCCGAAAAAAGCCATTTAAGAGGCTTTTTTTAAGAAGATTTAAACTTGAACTTCTTAAAATATTGTATTTTGGTTGCAAAAAATATTGTATCTATTAAAAACACTATTTATTTTACAGCCAAATACTTATTTTAAAAAGATTTTATAGTAGAGAAAAGTACTTATTAACCTTCCAAAAGTCTTTCCCAAAGTCACTTCATCAAACTCGAAGTAGCCCAACTCAATATTGACTAACTTAGTTTGACTTAATTTTTATTTTTATTTAATTTAAAATTAAAAATGGCATTCTCTATAAAACAATATCATTTTCTGTAATAGTCGTTAAACTTCGAGCTGAGCTAGGCCTAGGCAGCCCAAACCTAACTCAAGACTGTTTTTTGAAAAAAAATCAAAACGTCTCTTATTTGTTTGCAAAAATTTTATATATTAATGCTTGCTTAATGATTTTTCTTTTTTGAATTTTTTGTTCAATGAATTTAAATATGAAGCAATATTAATCAAGTTATGGGTGGCTAATGGGATATTTAACACTTTAATTATTTATTAATTTAATTTTAGATGTGTATATTAATCCGATAAAGTAAACAAATTATTATATTTATAATAAATTGGAAATTTATATATTTTATTATTAAAATTTATAGTTCCAATTAATATTATAAGATTAAAATTTTGATTTTAAAATATAATTTACCTATAAATTAACTGTAGTGGCATGGCGTCTTATCATCGACAAAGAATATGTATTAAAAGATTGATATTAAGTGCAGTGGTTCAAAACGAATAGTACTAAGAAAGCGTATTAAACAGAATTGAATATGTGAAAAATATTAATATTGGTTTGCTTGGTCGTCTTTGGGCGAACCCGATCATATAATAACGTGTGGGCCGATCGGTCCAATTTTCAAAAAATCTCTTATACATGTTGGCTATACCCACCTAAGTCCAAATTTACGATCTCCTTGACCTATTCGTAGGAGAAAGTCTCTCATGCACACACGTAAAGGCTTAAACCTAGTTGTTGCTTCGTATATAAGGTATAATTCCACCATAACAGAGGTACGCAATCATAACCTAGTCTTCTCTGCGTATAACAATCTCGCAATTGCCAAAAAGACTGACTTGAGCGTCGGAGGGGCTAATCGGAACACAACCCCCGACGTGCCTTCTTTGTTTTGCAGGAACCTTCAAGTTGAAGCTACAACAAAAAGCAGTCAACTCCATGAATCCAAACGGCAACGTTCAGTTCCGCCAGAATCCGGCAGAACCAATTGGTGCCCACCGTGGGGCCCAACATCAGGGCACCACGTCCAGAAATACGTAGATCAGTCAGGCGGCGGCGGTTAATCCTGATATAGTCGCTGTCGCGACTCTAGCGTTACAACGGATGGATTTGCAGCTACCTGTAACCCTGCCGCCGGCTCATCATCTCTCCCGCACGAAATCTTCGGACTCGAATGATCAACAGCAACCTCAAAACTTGGAACAGGAAGAACAGAGCGCAGCCTTAGAAGATAATGCTGGAATCAATATGCGTCCGAATCTCCAGCACCAATCAGAAGCAGATCCTCCTGCGCCTGTGCATACCTCCCTAACCTGAAAACAGATTGAGAAGTGGTCGATCATTAATTCGCCAAATTTACGATCTCGGTAAGCATAACAATGACCGTCCTATACAACAAACCCAAAGTCATGGACGATCGGATCAACGTGGCAATGAGCTTCCGCCCGGATCGCCCAACAGCTCAGTACAGCTCTCCCTTTACTCCGACAATCTTGGATAGTCTCCCGGCACCTGGCACCAAAATACCAACGCCCGAAAAATACACTAAAAAGAACAATCCCCTAGACTACCTACAACACTTCCAGTCGATAATGAATCTGCACTGCGTACCAGATGTCATTCAATGCAAAGCTTTATGTACGGCCTTTCAAGAGGGAGCTCGACGGTGGTTCAATAGCTTACCTCCGAGCTGTATCACGTGCTTTGAGGACTTCATATTGCTATTCCTCAACCAGTTTGCCACAAGTAAGCGGCCGCAGAAGACGGCCTTGGAAGTAATGCAGTTAACGCAAGGGAGGAACGAGAGCCTACGGAAATTCATTACTCGATTCAATAATGAAGCAGTTGAAGTCCCCGACCTCACTTGCTCGTCCATGTTGGCAGCACTGATGAACAACACGAGGATGAGGAGTTCAAAAATCATTAGCCCTCGATCGGCCCGATCTGCTCAGAAATAAGAAACAGGCGGACAAGTACATTCAAATTTCGAAGTAATCTTGAAAAATACAAAACGTAGAACGGATGATCACTCGCCAAATGACAGAGCGAGTGGTTCGCACAAGCGACAAAAAGGTCAGTCGAACTGGAAAAAACCGATCGATCGACAGGGATACCGACAGGAGTTTACCCCACTCAATAGGCGATATACAGAAGTACTGGCTGCCATGAAAGCGGATGGGGAAACTATCCGGGAACCCGAGAAGATGAAGACTCCCTCCAAGGATAGGAACCCCAATTTATATTGTTGTTTCCACAAAGACATCGGTCATGACACGAAAGATTGCCGACAATTGAAGAGAGAAATCGAATTCCTCATTCAAAAGGGAAGGTTAGGCTGATTTGTAAAACACGAGCCAAATGCTGATCGAGACAACGAGCGAAAGACTGGTCGGCCCGACAACAGACGACAATATTGGAGACAGAATGACAGAAACGATGGAGGGAAGCAGAATGAGAATACGGGCGATCGACGAGAAGAAAAAGGACGATCAAGGGCAAGAGGCGACAGAAACGATGGACAACAAGATGACCGACCGACGGGGGTCATTAACATGATATTTGGTGAAAATGCAGCGGGGGGATCCACTGCTAAAGGGAGAAAGAGATATGCCAAACAGGTCGGCAGAGACTCATCAACCAAAAGAGCGAGGGAGAACGACGGGATGATATCGTTCGACGAGTTTGACCTTGATGGTGTAAGTTGTCCTCATGATGACGCTCTTGTTGTAAATCTAAACATGGACGGCTACGAGGTGAAACGTGTGATGATTGATACGGGCAGCTCGATCGACCTGTTGTATTATGATGCCTTCAAACAAATGGAGGTACTAGAAGATCGACTACTGCCTATAGAAGGACCTATCAAAGGGGTAACTGGAGCATCAGCCTATCCGTTTGCCCGGGTTTGTTTGAAAGTAAAATTCGGGCAAAGGTCGCGTCAGATTGAAAAGGACGTTGAGTTCTTAGTGGTGAAGTTTCAAGGGACGTACAATGCGATTATTGGGCGAGCTACTCAAAACGCCCTTAGAGCGGTCGTCTCCACCTACTACCAAGCGATGAAATTCCCAACGCCCCATGAAGTCGGTATTATCAGGGGACAGCAGAGAATCGCTAGAGAGTGCTACTTAGCAGAAACAAAAACATTAGGCAGGCGATGAGTCTGGACGAGCTCTCTTAATGTGAGAGCCGATGAGAGAGCGGATAGGATGAACCCGGTGGAAGAAACGAACGGGTCGTCTTTGGGCGAAGCCGATCCCTCTAAATTCACAAATCTAGGTTCCGAGCTCCAGAATGACCTAGTTAAAGAAATCACGGGTTGTTTGGTAGAAAACAGATCGATCTTCGCTTGGGTACAGAGCGACATGCCTGAAATTTCTCGGTCGGTCGCATCGCACTCCCTTGGTATCCGACATGACTACAAACCGATTAGACAAAAGAAGCGATGGCATAGCAAAGAGCGACAGGAGGTGATCGAGAAAGAGATAGAGAAACTGCTCGAAGCCGGGTTCATCCGAGAAGTCAAGTACCTTAAATGGCTCGCCAAGGTGGTTTTAGGGAAAAAGAAGAATGGGAAGTGAAGAATGTGCATCGATTTCACCGACCTGAACAAAGCATGTCCAAAGGACAGCTTCCCCTTGCCCAAGATCGACCAGTTAGTAGACTCCACCTCCGAACATGAACTCTTGAGCTTCTTGGATGCTTTCTCGGGCTACCATCAAATTCAGATGAGTCTCGAAGACGAAGAAAAGACTGCCTTTATAACCGACCAAGGCACATATTGCTATCAAGTAATGTCGTTCGGCTTGAAGGATGCGGGGGCCACATATCAGCGGCTCGTCATGGAAGTTTTTAAGGAACAGATCGGTCGGTTGGTCGAGGCCTATGTGGACGATATCGTGGTCAAAAGTAAGACGATCGCAGAGCATATGGGCGACCTCAGAGAGGTCTTCCAGACCCTTCACAGATTTCAGATGAAGTTGAACCCGGAAAAATGCGTCTTTGGTGTAGCATCAGGAAAATTCATAGGGTTCATGATTACTCAACGGAGGATTGAGGCTAATCCAGAGAAGATCGAAGCCATCATCCAAATGCCCTCGCCGTAATGCTTGAAAAAAGTACAGATATTGACCGGTCGGATAGTCTCTCTAAGCAGGTTCATTTCCAGATTGGGAGACAAGTGCCTCCCATTTTTCAAAGTTTTAAGGAAAGCAAATGTGACCCAGTTCCAGTGGATGGATGAATGCGAGAAAGCTTTTCGACACTTAAAGCAGTACTTGTCTAGCCCGCCTATCCTACAAAGTCCGGTTGAGGGGGAGAATCTGATTTTATATTTGGCAGTTACAGAAGGGTCGATCAGTGCAGTACTTGTTCGATCGGAGGGAAAGGAGCAGCGCCCGATCTACTACATCATCAAGGTGTTGACCGGACCAGAAACGCGGTATACGCCTATAGAAAAACTAGCCCTCTCCTTGATACCGGCGGTCCGGAAGTTAAGACCTTACTTCCAAAGTCATACCATCGAGGTATGGACCGACCAACCCCTCAGGCAGTGCCTTTAAAAGCCCGAAACCTCAGGTCGACTAGTAAAATGGGCAGTAGAGCTGGGGGAGTTCGACATACAATATAAGCCTCGGACGACGATTAAGGCACAGGTGTTGGCAGACTTCATTGCAGAAATGAGTCAGCCTAGCTCGCAGGATGAGCAATACCCTGCCTGGAGCTTATTCGTTGACGAATCGTCTAACGTTGAGGGATGCAGAGCAGAAGTAGTGTTGGTTAGCCCGCATATTGAAGAAAAGGTGGAGTACGCCCTTCGACTAGAATTCAAAGCCTCCAATAATGAGGCAGAATACGAGGCTCTGATAGCCGGCCTCCAATTGTGCAAGGAAATGGAAGTAAAACATCTCAAGGTATATAGCGATAGCCAAGTGGTGGTCGGCCAAGTTACTGGACAGTACGAAGCAAAGGGGAACAACATGATCAAGTACCTGGAGCTGGTAAAGCAGGAGTTAAGTAGTTTGAGCGATTTTCGATCGGCGAGGATAGAGCGAGCTCAAAATGCTAAAACGGATGCGCTCTCCAAAATGGCGTCCGACCGAGATGCCTTAAACAATGTTCTAGTCGAGCGACTAGACCGACCTAGTATTTAGAAAGCCAAGGAAGTTCTCGACGTAAATGTCGGTCAATCGAACTGGATAGAGCCGATCAGACGATATCTCCTAGAGGGAACATAACCAGAGGAGACCTCGGAGGCCAAGAAGCTGAGAATAAAGGCGTGAGTATCACGATCGTTAATGGCACCTATCTGACGATCTTATGATTGACCATTGCTGCGATGCTTGAGTGAAGAGGAGGCAGAACAAGCAATAGCCGAAGTCCACGAAGGAATGTGTGGAAATCACGTAGGAGGCAGAATGTTGACTCACAGGCTGATCAGACAGGGGTACTATTGGTCGACAATGAGGAAAACTGCCAGAAGAAGGTCGACCGATGTGAGGCTTTCCAGAAAAACAGCAGCCTATCTCATCAGCCAACCGAAAGGATGCAAATCGTGAGTCATCCTATCCCTTTTGCTCAATGGGGGATGGATATACTGTGGCCTTTCCCTCTCGGTCCTAGACAGAAGAAGTTCCTGTTAGTGGCGGTGGAGTACTTCACCAAATGGGTAGAAGCGGAAGCAGTCACTATAATTACCGAGCAGAAGGTGGAGAACTTCGTGACGAAAAATATACTAACCCGCTTCGGGATGCCTATGGTGTTGGTTACAGATAACGGTCGGCAGTTCGACAATGATAAGTTCAGAGATTTCTGCGACCGACTAAAGATCAAGCTACAATTGACCTCAGTAGCTCATCCCCAGAGCAACGGTCTCGCAGAGAACACCAACAAAAAGATAATGAGTGCTCTCAAGAAGCGCCTAGACGGCCAGAAGACCTGGGTGGAAGACCTGGATGAAGTGTTGTGGGCATACAGAACCACACCTAACGGAGCTACAGGGGAAACCCCTTTCATAATGACCTTCGGGGCAGAGGCCCTAGTTCCAGTAGAAGTGGCGTTGCATAACCAGAGGGTGTCGAGTTATGAAGAAGAGGGGAATAATGAAGCCCGCCGAGCAGAACTCGTACTTCTTAGTGAAGACAGGGATATGGCAGCCGCTCATTCGGAAGCCATCAAACAGAAAGCAACGAAGTTCTAACACAAAAGAGTAAAGGCGGCGGCGTAAAGGTCGAAGTGCGTCTACTAAAAGCCGAGGCGGCCGGAAACGATACGGAAAGCTCGGACAAGCATGAGAAGGACCCTACCAGATCGTCAAGCAAGCCGGGCATGACTCTTATATCCTACGCGATGAGAATGAGAAAATTCTACCGAGGCCATGAAACTCTCGAAATCTGAAGGCGTTCTACCAGTAGATAAGTTTCATTTTAATTAATGTTTGTTTAATACTATTTTTGTACAAAACCTGTGGGTACCATTTTCATGTCCCCGTCAGACAGGTTTTTTAACGGCCCACTCCCTCATTATCATTAATAAAGGGGTTTTCAGATTTCCTGGCAAGAAAAAATTTCATTTGGCAAAGCGCAGAAAATCCCCTCAACCCTCGCACGGCCTCGACATGGATCGACTACGGTCGGTCGGTCGCCAAGACAAGATCCTTGGGACCCCTCGCTCGGCATTAATATAGATCGACTACGATCGGTCGGATCGTCAAGACAAGATCCTTGGGACCCCTCGCTCGGCCTCTACACAGATCGACTACAGTCGATCGGGTCGCCAAGACAAGATCCTTGGGACCCCTCGCTCAACATCGACATAGATCGACTACGGTCGGTCGGGTCGCCAAGACAAGATCCTTGGGACCCCTCGCTCAACATTGACATAGATCGACTACGGTCGGTCGGGTCGCCAAGATAAGATCCGTGGGACCCCTCGCTCGACATTAATATAGATCGACTACGGTCGGTTGGGTCGTCAAGACAAGATCCTTGGGACCCCTCGCTCAGGGTCGACATAGATCGACTACGGTCAGTCGGGTCGCCAAGACAAGAGCCTTGGGACCCCTCTCTCGGCATCAATCGACCACACTCACCCCGAATCCTAAAATAAAACCTAGGATCATCCAGCCTCATAATCGCTCGACCTAAGTCACCTGTTCGATGCGCAACGAACACACTCGTTCACAATTCGCTACTTAAAGAGATAGTCTAACCCTAAATGTAAAGGAGGTAGTGAAGAACTCACTTCCATTCATTAGAATCAAAAGTTCTGGTCACAAGCCCGACCAGATGAGCTTTACAAGAGGGAACAATCACCCCGATACTTCGGGAGGAGAAAAGGAGGAACCAACAACCGGGTCAGCAGAGGAAGGGTCGACGGCATGATCGGCCAAGAGAGAAGAAGGGTCGGCAATTGGAGCAGGAGGAGCTGACATCGAAGGGACAGCCTCTTCTTCTTCTTCCGAGCTGAGATCCAACAACTCGTCCGGAACAACGGTCCGCTTCTCGACGACCCTCTCCTTGATTCCCTCCAACGAAAGGCCGAGAGCAGGAAGCAGCTGCTCGGCATATTCTTCAAACGAAGGTCGCTCCGACCCATCGGGAACGTGAACCTCATGGTACTTTTTCAGGACCGAAAGGGTTACGTCGGAGGCAAGGTCTAGGCATTCCGCATTCAGATTTCTTCTCTTCCACCGTTTGATCGCCTTGATTCTTTGCCTCTTGACAGAGCACCGCAACCCCTTCAACACATCCTCGGTCCTATGCCTACCCTCCACCGCTGTGTGGCAATCCTCGAGGTACTTCTTGCCAAGCTCCCGCTCCTTCTCCACCATTCCCTTTAGCTCGTCATTTTCTACGAATAACTACTTCCTCTCTTCCTCTCCTCCTCCCCCGTGGTCAATTGAATCCTCAGGATGCCCATCACCTCCTCCTGGGATTTCTTCTCCTCCTCCAAGGAAGAGTTCTGAGCTCGGAGGAGGTCTCTCTCCTCCTCCACCCCTGAAAGCTTATCCTTCATAGCCTTCATCTGCTCATGAAGGTCCTGGACTTCCCGGTCCAAAGCCTTCAGACGCTGCACCACCCTGAAGGACATCACCGCACTCCGTATACTGCTACAAAGGAGTTGAGACCCCAGCTCCAGATTACTCTTTTTGTCCATGGTCTGCTCGTCCGCCGGGGGAACAATCCTCTCGGCAATATGGTGGGACACTTCGAAGTTCCCGATCGAGGCAGTTTTGGCCAGCTTGATCAAAGACTCCCACTGCTCGGTGTTGGTCGCTCGACCTTTCCCCTTGCCCTTCTTCTCTTTTTCCTTCCCGCCTCGACCAGACGGGCCGGATGGTAGATCACCAAGCTTGACCAACCTTCTCCTCTTAAGAGGAGGATCCACTTCCTCCTCCTCCTCTTCTTCACTTTTCTCACCGTACTAATCGGATACGATCGGCAACAACGCCGACTCAGCAGGGGCGTCTCTCGGCGGTGAAGGGCCAAGAATATTGCGAGCAATCGAGCTCCACCAATGAGCGAACCTTCACCAGCCTCCGCCTCTTTCCCCTTCTTTTTCCCCACGGCCTGTTTTTTGGTTTTAAGAGGAGCGGCGGGCCCGGCATAATCCTCTATTCGCATCATGGCTGCACAGCAATAAACACATGTCAGAAAGATAAATCAATAATCAAAACGCAGTAAGTAACTCAACTATGAGGGGTCAACCAGACAAGGCGGTTTCCTCTCCTAGCCCACTAATCCGTAGTGGGGGTCGAGTAAAAAGGAATCGGCTGAAGCTCCCTTAAAATATCCCTGGACGAGTCGAGCAAAGTCGTATCGGCCGAGCTCTTTAATACGTCCGATCACCTCCCACTCCTCTCTACTAAGGGATATGCTCGACACGTCGTTCCACTGCTCGACCAAAGGATACCTCCACGGCCGGTACTCGAAGGAGGATCCTGGGAATTTCACAAAGAAGTACTTAATCCGCCAGGAAGAGACTTTTGAAGCTGTCCCGGTCGGGCGATATCGGGCGTCTTTGTACTGCAGAGAGGAGATCCCGGCACCAGAGCTCGGACTCTGGCTCATCCTCAAAAAATGACGTAAAATGCCGACAGAAGGCGAACGATTGAATTGATGGCACAGCAATGCCAGACCATTAATAAACCTCCAGCTATTCGGAGGAATTTGGCTCGGCATCAGCTGATAGGCCGCGCACACCTCGTCGACGATCGGGACGTATGGAAGCCTCATACCACAGACAGAGAAAAAGCTATCGGAAACGGCGAAATATCCACTCAAGTTGCTGTGGATTAGCTCGTTCCCCAGGGCTAGCCGGGGCCCCCAGGACTGAGGGATGTTATATCTAAGTATTGACCGATTCAACTCCCCCACGATCATCGTCTATTCATTTCTTGGCGGCGCCTCCACAACCAACCCATCCTTCCTTTCTCTCGTCGATATTTCTTCAACACATTCTACCATACTCCTAGAACTGGCCGTCGGCATGCTTACCAAAAAGAGAACTTTTGGAACAGAAGACTTTAGAGGAAGAGACGAGGAAAAAGGACGTACCTATTTAGTGATTTGAGACAGAAAAATCGGACGACGATTGAAAGACATTTCCGGGAATTGAGAGCAAGAAATACCAAATGAAAGCAGAGTGGAGGCAAGAACGAAATAAACGCGAAGAAAACCAAATAGCTCGTCGATCCTGAGCATTTATAAGGGAACAGTTGAATGAGCGATCCAATCGAAGCGCGACACATGGAGTAAATCCGAGCTACGCCTGGACACGCGGCATAATCCGAGCCAGAGATAATTAGGGTTATTCAAATTCTAGAGCAGCGCGACAGTTGAAAAGACGCGCATGACAGCTGCACAACGGTTACAAGGACGATTCGTTTGATTACGAAGATCTCGCCAGAGGGCACGCGTCGATCTTCGATTAAGTGAAGTACCCTCACGCCAGCAGTATGCGTTCACCGAGCTCCACCGATCGAAATATCCCATAATAAAAGCGATGTCGATCGATCGGGACATTCGACCGTCGATCCCAACACCGGCAAAGAAGTATCACTCGTTACCGACCGTCGGGCATACCCCGAATATCCCATGGATGAGTATAAAATCTAACATACTCCTTGACACTTCTCTTCGCTCGGACTCGAGGAGTAGGGGCTTATAGTGCAGTCGGTCGTCTTTGGGCCCGAACCCATTCATAATGACGTGTGGGCCGATCGGTCCAATTTTCAAAAACGATCTTATACATGTTGGCTATACCCACCTAAGTCCAAATTTACGATCTCCTTGACCCATCCGTAGGAGAAAGTCTCCCATGCACACGTAAAGGCTTAAACCTAGTTGTTGCTTCGTATATAAGGTATAATTCCATCATAACAGAGGTACGCAATCATAACCTAGTCTTCTCTGCGTATAACAATCTCGCCTTCACCAAAAAGATCGACTTGGCGTCGGAGGGCTAATCGTGACACTGACCCGACGTGCCTTCTTTGTTTTGCAGAACCTTCAAGTCGGCTACAACAAAAGCGACCAACTCCATGGATCCAAACAGAACGTTCGATTCCCGAAATCCTACGAACCAAATATCAATTAAAATGAAGATTATTTTTGACTCGAGTAAAACTAATGATACAAAAAAATTAAAATCCACTGAAAATAATGTTATAAGCAGTTAAAATGAAAACTACATTTATGAATTGATTAATATTCAAAATGAGTGAAAATACTTCGAACAATTTTTTAAATAAATAATATTTACATATTCATTTGGTATAAATAAAGATGATAATAAATCCAGTTAGGTTAGATTATAAGTTTAAATAGGTGACTCGAACTCAATTCAAAATTCAATCAATTTTAAATTGTGCTGTTTAAAGTTAATTTAAAATTGTGTGAGTTATTTTAAAGTACATTTTGAACCTTATAATAAAATACAATTTAAATTATAAAATTAACCTTGTCACTTTTAAAGCGTTCAAACCGATTTTAAATAGACAAAAATTTAATAAAAGTTATTCTCTGTTAATTAAATGTTATGTTAATACTGAAATAATATTATATTTATATTTTTAAATAAAAATAGGTCTCAAAATGTCATATAATTAGTTTTAAAATTAATCAAAAGACTTACCGTTATATATTTTAGAGAATGGATTCTACTTATCACGTGGGCTCTCTCTTTTACTTACTGGTAAAAAATAATACTAGGTCAATATTGATACGACAATTAACTGGTGAAAAATTTTCCTTCCACTTAAATCCTTTTTTATTGTTTTGAAAACGGTGATGGCAAAAAGAACAATTTCGTCTCTACCGTTTACACTAAAATATGAGTTGGATTCTAACATTTTTATGCGTTAAAAATTAACTCTAATGTTTGTAAACAATTAAAATAAACTTTAACATTTGAAAAACATTCAAAACAACATTTGACAGCAGCTAAACTCTGTGAGTAATTCTGTCCAATCAAGGATTATTTTGAACTTTTTCCAAGATTTATATTAAATGTTTTACAAAAATTAAGGTTCATTTTGAATGCTTCAAAATATTAGAATCTACTTCAAATTTCAGTAAAATATTCAGGACTAAATTACTCTTTTGGTCAAATGTTGATATTCAATTTGAACGTTTGAAGCATTATGGTCTATTTTGTATTATTTTATGAATGTTAAGGTTTAAAATAATATCAGTTTCAAAATTAAATTAAAATAATATCATTTAAAAAATGTTTAAATCTATATAACCTATAATATAATTAATTTAAATATAATTTATTAAGTCCATGTTCAACTAAACCAAGGCTCCGTTTTGGCAATCAACGAATTGCATTAACTGTTAGTTAATTATATAAGCGATTAGGTAACAACGGATTAATATAGCTGATTTGACTAGTGGATAACATTAGTTGCTTTATTTAAAGATGTTTGATAAAATTAGTTATTTAGTATTAGTTGTTTATGTGTAAAATGACTTACAATGATACAACTTTATAAAATATTTTAAGGACATGAGTATTAGCTATTTATATCTTAGTATTTATTTGAATATTTTTCATAAGAATTTATATAGAGGAAAAGAAGTCAACATCATCGTTTTGTCCATCATCTGCTATCTAATCTTAAAAATACCGAAAGCTCTCTCAATACAACTTCATAACAATGAATGCATTTGATTAAAAATTTCTCAAGATCCTCTTGAATTTGTTAGGTCTAACTAAAGACTTTGATAAATCATTAAAATACTACTAAAAATAAGCTTGAGAATGAGCTCTATCATACTAGAAGTTTTTCCTCAAATGTAGCATTAACAAGCCTATATGAAATTGGAACCAGAAAAATGATATCGATTTAATTTCTCATATAAGGAACTATAAAATTTTCATTATTTTAATTTTAATTTTTAAAAATTTTAAAACTGAAGCTATATTTTTAATATATTAAATTAAAATAAAATTATTTTGAAAATTGTATATATTAATCTTTTAAAATCTAAACATAGATAAAAATAATTAATTTAAAATTGGCTTATTAAGTTTAGATTAAATTGAATTGAATTAAGCACAATATACAAATGATAATGATATTATATACTAAATATTAATATAAAAGAGTGCTAAATATCGAGTATACAAAAATAATTTATATAATATAATTAAAGGTAACAAATTTTAAAGTAAAATTGATTTAATGATTAACTTTTAAAATTTTGTATAAATTAAGTCAAATTTATATCTCCATCTGTATCTCTATGTTTATGTCTATCTATCAAAATTGAATTTAATGATTAACTTTTAAAATTTTGTAAAAATTAAGTCAAATTTATATCTCCATCTTTATCTTTATGTTTATGTCTATCTATCTCTATCTCTATTTTATTTCTTTGAATAATTTATAATAATTTTAGATATAATAATCTTTAAGTTCTTTAATTTTTAGCCATCAAAAAAATTTTTATGATAATATTTTAAAATTAATAGATTGTGTTTGATTTATCAACTTAATCAATTGATTACTAAATATAATTATTAGTTGATCGATACGATCAAATAGTTAAAACTTTTTAATCTATTACAAAATAATTGATAAGTTATTTATCAACCAATATCCGAATATTAATTGCCAAACCTAGGTATCGGTTGGTGGGGTGAGCCAACAAAGTATAGATGACGACGCGCACTTGGCAACATAATTTAGAAGTGACAAGTCGGTTTACAGAGTCGAGGTCCATCAACCCGACCCACACCTTTTCTCCTAGTCTTATTGATTTGCCAGTGGCATATGATTGCATTCAAAAAGTTTAGGGCGGTCTAGTTTTATTTATATTTATAATTTATAATTTTATATATTTAAAATGAAAATAAAATATATTTAATTATTAGTACTAATATATATATATATATATATTTGAAATAAACATTTAAAAGGCAGAAACATTAACAAGAAAGGCAACGAAATTAACTAAAGCAAATAAGCTTACCCCGTACACCTGGATCCTACTGGCCTTTCACCATCAATGACATAACAAGAGGAATTATCTTAAAATAAAATAGAATCTAAACAAGAAGGACTAACACTCTAATGATGAAGGTTTGCATGTAATAAGGCTACCTTTGTTAGTGAGTGAGTCGTCTTATTGGCAATCCTACGCGTCCAATGGCAGGACAGGTGAAGGAAATGTCGCTCGAGTGAGAGATAGTCAAGAGCCAAAATTCCAATATCAGAATGATTCGAAGACGGAGCTAAGATAGCTTGAGCAACCGTCAAACAATCAGACTCCACAATGACGTGATCAAGTTGTTTTTCTTTTAACCAAAACAGGGCTTCTCTTATTGACATAAGCTCAGCTAGAACTGGATCAAAAAGAGAAGGATAATGACCTGAGATAGCAGCAACAAAACGGCCTTGATCGTCCCTAAATACAGCAACAAACCCCGTGACATTTTTATCTTTAAAGATAGCCGCATCGACATTACATTTTAGGAAGCCCTCCGATGGTCTAATCCAAACAAAACTAGTAGCCCGAAAATCACCAGTCATGGAAGTAACCCTCTTAAAAATCTCCCAAGAATCCTGTCAATCTTTAAAAAAATCATATGCGAAATTAACTACCATAAGAGAGGGGATGTTCTTACACTTCCATACTCTGAGGTTTCGGTGGTACCAAATGCTCCAAAACATAGCTAGCATACGTTCGATACTAAAAGTAGGCGAGGTGTTTAAGATCTGCAATAGAAAAGAGTCAACCCCATTACTTGGGAGACTCCAGTCCATCCTAGACCAAATTTCTTGGGCTTTAGGACATTCCAGCAGCACATGGTTTATATCTTCTGCATGGCCACAGACATCACATGCAGTGTTGAGCATTACGCTCTTCCGAAGCAGTCGATCTTTGCAGGGGAGAAAATCACGAAGACAACGCCACATGAAGTCCTTGATCTTTGGGGGTACAGCCAAATTCCACAACCGATTCCAAGGACCATCCACGAAAAAATTAACAATATCAGTAAACATAGTAAGAGCCAGTTTATTCCCTGTTTTGACTAAGTAAGAGTCATCCTGACTGTGATGCCAAATCAGTCGATCAGGAGGTTTTGATAAAACTATTAGGATCCTGGATACACGCACAACATCATAAGGAGTTGGCAATCCTTCCAGCAACTGTACATCCCAACCTGATCCAGCCTCATTAAACAGATCTCGCACCTTAATATTCTGGAAATCCTGGATGAAAGGGGAGGTGATGAAAAAATTGTTTGCTTCATTAATCCATGGGTCTGTAAAAACATTAATTAAGGATCCATCTCCCAGTCTCCATCTAACACCTTTATATTATCAAATCAAATTTTATTTTAAATGTTTATATTTTGAAAATATTTTAAATATAATTATAATAAATATTAGTTAATTAAATATATAATATTAGATTAAAATATTCATAATTCTTATCAATAATTAATATAACTGCCATAATTTTCTTAAGTGGGAGAATGACATATTTTCTTATTAAATAGATAGTTTATTACATTGAATTGTCTATTTCATAATATTTAATTATCCTTTTAGATTATTATATATTTTAAATTAATAATTATTAAATAAATTTTTATATTATATTAAAATTTTAGTTATTTATATTTTAAATATTTTGTCATTTTAATTTAGAGCAATATATATCAAAATACTATGATATCCAAAGATAAAATAAGTGATAATTTTTAAATGTGAGTCTTAAAATGAAAAAAAAAACTAAAATTACAAAATATCGAATTTAAATTTTGATGACAAGTCACAACTGACAAGTCTTTTTTTATTAAAGGGAAACTAACAAATACAAATTACAAAACATATTGGGGGAAACAGGTCCCCGACTTATCCTCTAATAGGATATGATGGCACCCTATAGGTGTAGTATCAAAATAAGTGGCACCGATTGCAAAATGCATCGCGTAGGTAGCAAGTCAGTCGACACATCTATTACTCTCTCGGTATACATGTCGATGAACAACAATCCAGTTGCGGGTGAATAGATCGTGAATACCCCTAACGATGGGGTTGAGGATCAAAAAGCGGTTGTCCGAGGAAGAGAGAAATTTTCTGCACAGTGAGAGAGTTCACTTCCAGTTCGATCCGGCAAAAGCCCAAGTTCCAGGAAAACGAGAGTCTGGTAAATACTCCCCAGAGTTCAGTCGACAACAGAATGCACCAGTCAAGATTCTGAGTGAATCCGCCAAGCTAATTGCCCGCACTATCTCTTATAAGGTCGCCTGCTGTAGCCGAGGACTGGGAACGGTTGCACGCTCCATCGGTGTTTAATTTGACCCATCCAGGTGGTGATGTACCCCATCAAATGAGATGTTCTTGACGAGGGTGGCACCCGAGTTCAATTCAGCTTTGCCACACGGTAGACTGGTGGATCTAATCTACATAAGACAAAATGAGAAAATTTGGTAAAGAAGGCCAATTGAAATGGTCATCAAAGAGGGACATGTTTCGCCAAGCCCAGATGAACCAACAGGTAGTTCCAAAGAGAATGGCCCAATCATGACCCCAAACTTTTTGGTGTTGATGGAGGTTCTTCAGGATCCATTCTTTATTTGACAGAGTGAAGAAGTTTGTAATACCAATGTGAGTAGATAATGAGAGCCTCACTTGGCGAGCTTTGATGCAATCTCTCATAGCGTGTAGGGAGGAATCTTCGAGACTACACTGAGGGCAAGTTTCGTTTGCAGTGAGACGCTTACTAACTTGTTGTTGGTTGGTAAGTAACCGATCCTGTGCCAGGAGCCACAAGAAGGAACGGATTCATTGTGGCCCCAACCACTGCCAGATTGCCTTCCATACCCCATGATTTGTCTCATCGTTGTGGGCCCGAAGCATGGAATAAGTAGAGGCTATGGTGAAAATTCCCATATCGAAAGCTCCCCAGATCAACTTATCCTGTCCTAGATATCTCCTAGGGGAAACGTGCCGACGATTTGCTGACAAATCTGTATTGGGAGGCAAGATTGGAAAGCTTCCCAATTCCAATTGTCGGCAGAGTCCACAAAATGTTTGACGCTAAGGTTAATAAAGGTCTCTGGGATTGGGAGTGTAGTGTGGGAAATAAGCGGTCAGACCCCTGTAAACCAGGGGTCTAGCCAGAAGCGAGTCCGAGAGCCATCTCCGATCATCCACTTCATACCTTGTAAGACGATATGCCAGGTAGCCTTGATACTCTTCCAAATCCCGGATCCTCCTGTGGCTTTAAAAGAGATTGGGATGTTGTTGATGTCAAATTTGTACTTTTCAGAGAGAACTCTGACCCATAAAACATTAGGCTTGGCAATCAAGGACCATCTAAGTTTCGCTAAGAAAGCATCGTTGGTTTCAACAATTTTGCGGATGTCAAGACCCCCTCCGCCTTAGGTTTACAAACTTCCTCCCAATTGACTAGATGAATATGTTTTTTTATCCCGAGAGTATCCCCACAAAAATTGTCGCATTAATTTCTCCAGTTTGTTGCAAAAATTACGTGGCAATCAGACAGTCTGCATAGTATAGCTCGAAATTGCCTTTAAGACAGATTGAATCATAGTGACGCGTCCCACAAAGGACAGAAGTTTGACCGACCAGCCAGATAAGCGGTGATGGACCCTATCCAGGATGTATTGATAAGTTCGTTTGCTGACTCTTTGGTGAAGAAGAAGAATTCCAAGATATCGTTCAAGGTCATTTGTCAATTGGAACCCTAGTTCCCAGCTTAGCGAGTGGCTCGTCGCTGTAGGGATATTTTTGGAGAAATAACATCTCTATTTAGCCGGGATAACGCATTGTCCAGAAGCCTTACAAAAGGAATTTAGAATATCCCAAATAACAACCACTTGATCAATAGAGGCTACTGAGAAAAGGATGAGGTCGTCAACAAAAAATAAATGGGATATGGATGCACCATTCCTGATTAATTTGATCGGCTGCCATCTTCCTTGGGTAACTGCTTGTGTGATCGAGTGACCAAGGCGTTCCATGCATAAGACAAAGAGGTAGGGAGAAATGGGGTCTCCCTGTCGAATGCCTCTAGTGGGGGTAAAGGTTTCACTGAGATCGTCATTCCAGTTTACTTGGAAGGAGACTGTGGAGATGCACTTCATGATGAGATTAATCAATGTATCTGGAAGACCAACATCTATCAGAGTATCTTGAATAAAATCCCAGGATAATCTATCATACGCTTTCTCCAGATCTACTTTAATAGCCATAATCCCCTGGCAACCTGTTTTTTGTAGCATGGAATGGATGACTTCTTGCATGATGATGATGTTATTAGTGATAAGGCGTTCTGGGATAAAACTGCTCTGGGTAGGAGCTACAAGCTCTTCGAGGTAGGGTTTAAGCCTGTTGACTATGATCTCAGCGATGGTTTTATAGATAACAGGGTATAAGGCTATGGGCCTAAACTGTGTTATCGAAAAGGGGGATGGAACCTTAGGAATCAGGACCATTATGGTACGGTTGAGCTCAACCTCGCAAACTTCGTGCCGAAAAATACGCTGAAAAAAATCTATCAAAGAAGGTCCAACAGTGTCCCACTGGGATTGGTAGAATAGTGCTGTGAACCCATCGAATCCTGGAGCCTTATTAGGAGCCATGGAGAAGAATGCCATCTTTATTTCGTCTGGACTTACCCGTTGATTCAAGTCCGCTATCGCTTGAGACGGCAGGGGGTGGAAATGATCATGGATTTGCCAGTCAGACTGGGATTGGCCTTCGGTCATAAATAAGTCCTCGTGGTAATTCTGCGCTAATCTTTTGAGACTCGAAGGGTCCATAACCACTTGACCATTACCGTCTATCAAGGAGATAGATCTCGCTTGCCGATGTCTGGTCTTAGTGACAGTGTGGTAATATTTGGTATTCCTGTCTTCCTAGCCGAACCACTGGCGTCTAGAATGTTGGTGCCAGTAGAACTCCTCTTGGGATAGGACTTGCTCTAACTCAGTTTGCAGGTATTCCTTGAGATCGCGGAGGGAGGGCGAAACAGTGTCCTCTAGATGTTTTTGGATGCCTTCTAGGCAGGCCATGAGACGCTTCTTGCGGTGGAATATGTTACCAAAGATGTTCTCGTTCCACTGCTGCAGATTGTTGGATAGGCATCTGATAACACCATTAAAATCCGAGTTGTTCGGTTTATAGTGTGCAGTGACCACTTGATCAAAGCAGTCGTGGGTAAGCCAGGCTGATTGGAATTTGAAAGGTCAAGTAAACTGGGACGGAGGGGCACTTTGTTGAAAATGGATAAGGATAGGCTGATGATTAGACTTCAAGAAAGGGAGATGAGTAACTTTGGTGTGGGGGAAGAGAGAGTGTCAAGTAGTATAACAGAAGGCGCGGTCTAAGCGAGCTAGAATTTGGCCTCTATGCCATGTGAATCTGGGGCCAGAAAAACCAAGATCCTGAAGATTACAGCCATGCACATAGTCTCGAAATTAAGAATTGGGGGTTGTAGTCGGGAAGCTCCACGTTTATCACCACTTTCTAGTTTAGCGTTGAAGTCACCCCCCAGCAACAAAGGTTTGATGGTGATCTAGGCCAATTTCTGCAGATAATGCCAGAGGAATTTTTGTAAAGTGTACGTAGGACTTGCATAAATGGCAGTGAACTCAAACGTCGTTTGATCCCACACAATGCTAACATGTACAAATTGGTGGAGAGCAAAACGAATTCTGACTCCGATATCAACTTTCCAAATCAATCAAATGCCTCCTGAATATCCCTTCGTTTCCACCTGGAAGGAGTTATCAAACCCAGATTTCGAATAACTTTCATCGCACGGGACCCACTTATGCGTGGCTCTACCAAAACTACGAGGAGAGGTTTATGAATTCGGATATAGTTCTCGATTATGGGCTTGAAGGTCCGATCTCCAGCTTCTTGACAGTTTCATATGAATATTGACATAAAAAAACCGAGAAACTAACTTTAAAATTCTGGGTTAATTGCTTTCGCAGTCAACTTCGAACACCTGATGATCGCCTGATCATGTTCTATTTCCTCGATCTGAGTATCGGGCTTAACAACATTATTCTCGACTGTCCTGGAATCATTGTCGGGATCAGGAGGCCACGGGGGGTTGATTCGATGATCTGCCTAGTAGGTGTTGAGACTGTGGGAACATAGAATTCCTTTGGGTCCTCTTCCATATCGTCGCTACCCAATTCCTCCTAAATGGTCATAGTAAGTGTTGAGTCGTGCGTAATAACTTCCGTATGAGAACGAATCAGGATTGCAACGTGGGCTGGGTTTTGGCTTTTGGGCTGGTTGGTTGGGGGTTTGGGGGTCCTAGAGGGAGTGGGTTGTTTGATCTGGCCCACTGACTGCGTGGGTTGCTCTGGCCCACGACCTGCTCCAAAGTTGAGGAGGACGACACCGTTTGCTTGGGGAGACCAGTGGATCCAGATGATTTTTGGATCTGCGCCCGCTGTTACCTATCGTCTATAATAGAGGAGATACCCCAGCGTTTGGTTGGCGTCCGCGGAGGTGAGGACAGAGGACAAGGACATATAAATCTTGTCCGTGCCAATGTTTGGTTGTCGTCTCGTCCTTAACTCATATGTCTTCAAGGGACATTGGACTAAAAATTTCGTCCAATGTAAAACCATGGTACGCTGACGGCATGGGTAAGGACAAGAACGTGAAATGGCGGAAATACCCTGAATTAAACTCCAAAACCCTATCGTTTTGGAGTTGCAACGATACTATCTCGCATGACTCTCCGTCCTTCACGCGCTTCACACCTCTCCGTCCTTCTTATTTGGGCTTCACAGACGCAGCAGTAATGATTTCCATGCTTCATCCCTCTTCCTTGTTTGGTTCCGTCGTCATTGTCCATGTGAACTTGTTCTCGCTCCAATGTCTTCCCTGTTGTTCGTGTTTCTCTCCGACACTCTTCTTTGGTTTGATTATTTCTGAATGAACCAAGATCTTTTTTACTCCAACAATGCCAACCCATTCCGGCCGTCCATATAGTGTCTTCCTGTCTCGATGTTTGGATTTACTTGGATCGTTGGTTAGGTTTAGGTTTGGTCGACACAAGTTTACGGGTTGATGCTCTGTTTCAACCGAAACCGATCGCATTACAAATCGTTACCTGAAATTTGTTTTCCTTCATTTCTCCGTTCACTTCTTTTGTTATTGGCATTTGTGTAGGAGTTTGTAAGAGTTTAGGTAATTTATTCGGAGACTACTATTTCTTGCTTTAAGCAAAGCTTAGACAAGCTGCTGACAGAAAAAGATTGTTAATTTATATCATTGAAATGGTGCGTGTCTTGAAGGTTATGAGCTTGCTTTTGATAATGTCAAAAGTGACATTACCAATTTGCACATTGCATTTGGGCTGGAAAGTTTGCGTCTCTTTAATTGACATTGAAGTTTGTACTTTGTTTTGAGTATAATGTAATTCCATCGTCAATGATCTAAATCAATGGCGTAACATTTGGATGAGCTTCCTAGATTGGCTTTATATATGGCTATGTTTGATCTGAATATGAATTCTATTCGTTTAACATCTGCATCTAGTTCTTGTTTTTTTGTCGATGTGTTGCATAGGTCTATGTAGTGAGAGGTAAGTCCATTCTACCTTCATTACTTTTAAAGTCCGGCTTAGGATAACAAAGTGCTCTTTTTAATATAGTGTTTTGTCATAGAATTTTGGAAATTGGATTTGAAGAAAGCATATGAATTGTAATTTTTTGGAGTTGTAAATTTTGGAACTTGGATTTGACAAAAGTGTATGAATTGTAATTGTAATTTCAAAATTATCTCTTGTTCCATGTTTTAGATGTTTAGTTTTGGTTCGGTGTTTTGGCTTGGTTGGCGTTGGTTGGGGATCCGGTTTGAATGTTCACTTTCTGTTTGATTATTTGCTTCTTTGATTGTATTGATGAATTTAGATCATGTATAAAACAACCAAACAAGAAAGATAGTGTTATGGTTTGATGAGGCCCCATAAGAGTTGATTCGTTACCATATAAAACAAGTGTTATTGAGTTGAAATGTGTTAAAACTTTCCCAAAAGGTTAATGCCTTTTCATTTTGTCCTTTTTCACTGATAGAAGACAAGATTTAGGAATGGTTAGCGAAAGTATTCGTCTTTTAGGAAGATTGTGAACTCTATTGTTGTTGACTAGTATTAAATTATTGATGGATGTCTGAGGTAAGAATCAAATCTACACATGAATTGTCCAAGCTTAACATCTTCAACACTAACATCTTTCTGCTCTATTTATTTACACTGTTTCTTGTTGTGATTCAATGGAGAACTTGTTCTTGTTATTCTCTTTAGCTAGAAAAGATACCCGTTGAGAAATTGCTTAAGGTGACGGAGAATCGACTATGTCAAACCTTACAACTAATGGTTTTCATTCATTTTGCATTGTCGATGAATCATTTTACGAGATACTTTCTTCTTTGATGGTTTGGTGTTTTAAATTTATTCGATATATTTTAGAGGTTGTCATGGTAACTATCAATTGCATCTTAATTGACCACCTCCTTTCACTAGACCATTACTAATTTGCTTTGTGTTACTTCATGATTTTCTTTAGTTCCTTCTTCCTATGTTTACAAAATGGGAATTACTTTAGTTCCTTCTTCCTATCGGCCTTGCATGGTATGATTAGTTAACTACTTTTGCAATTATATATCTTTATTGATGTTGAGTGAAGTAATCAATGAGATTAATGTTTCATGTATGAGGTGTGGTACTTGCATTATTTCAAAGACAATCTTCTTGCATTCGAACTTGACATTTGAGGACTTCTTCTCAAAGTGGTAAGTCCTTCTTATCTTGACCTTCATATTCAATTGCCCATTAGTAGAAGTGTATAGATTGAAAATGCTCAAAAGTTGAATCCATAGGCATGTGAAAATTTGCATGCAAAGAAAAGGTGGGGTGTTGAGATACTAAATAGCGTAAATAGATTATACTTAGATATAGATAGGTTGTAAATAGATAAGATAAGCTTGAAATCCCTTAAATTAAGAGATTAACATTACATAGCTTTAGGTAACTTTCGATTTAAATTCCTACTTGTAATGTCCTATATATGGTCAGATACTCTATTCAATATATGAGAAATAGAAAGATTCTTTCCTCACATAGTTTGGATGCTTGAGTAAAGGGAAATAAGGCCTTAGAGACAAGGTTGATCTTGGTCTTCTTATCGGGTGTGAAACCATGGTGCAACATCTCGAGATCCGGAAGATCTTGAGGTTCGGTTTGATGCGGAAGAAAATGAAGGTGGTGAAGCGAAGCTTCACCCTTTCATGGTTCCCCATTGAGTGAAGCAGACCAGTGACACTCACACGCCAACAACAACCATCCGTGTTGGTGGGTGCAGCGCCTCTTCTTCCAACGCAGACGGACCCAACAACCTTCCAAAGCGGAAGGTGAGGACAATGCATTGTTGGAACACCTTGCTACAACACTTGCCGTCATCATGAATCCAAAGTCAAAGAGTGCGGAGCTCATTCGAAGCCATGAATCGAAACTGCAACCTCCCGACAAAGAAATTCCCAAAGAACAAAATCCGAGCCGCAAATTCCCGGCTTGGTGATGAGCTTGGCGGTTAGGTTTCTCCATCAAGACATTATTCGACAACAATGATCTTGCGAGAAATGCTCATCTTTGGGACTCTTTTCTGGGGGTTGAAAGCAGAACAAAAGAAGGCCTATGTGCGGAGGCTCTTACGTGATCAATTCTGACTTTATGACAAATGACCTTATATTTGTATGTTAATTTGTTTCGATTATATGGACATGTATGATGCTTACCATCCGTCAAACTTAATTTATTTGTTTTCGTACATGGTGATGTCTATTGATGAGATGATATAGTTGTGACTATGGTTGTTAGCATTTCATCAATGCTCGATGGTTGGGTTTAACATTATTTCAAATGGATACATGTTTGATACGTTCATGAATGGTTGTCATATTTTACATTGGCGGTACATCACTATGGCGGACATCTGACTATTATGTTGTCTTCGTTGGGCGACAGTAGGAATATTCACCGATTGGACGACGTGAGATTGCAAACTCGGCTTCCCAAACGCTAGATTTAAGGGTATCGGACCTTGGAAGAAGCGAGCTTATTATACCAGGATCAACACGTCTTGTGATCGTCAAACAACCAAATTCACCTACCCCAATCGAATCCAATAATGCACCCGACAAAAAACTGCTCCCACCATCACCGCCAACAACGTCGGTTCAATCGCAGATTGTCCCAATAGAACAACCAATCGCAATTGCAACATTGGAGGAACAAATGGCATGTACTCGTGACTTGTTACTAATTCTTTGTTGGGGTCATTTGGGATTCATCATTAAGGAGATTCTAGCTAAATTTATGTAAATTATTATGTATTTGAATTTCTTGGTTGTCAAACTTATTTGAACCTATTATTAATGTTAAGATGTTTTATGTAATTTGTTTGTCATAACTAATGTTTATTATTATAATCATAATAAGAAGACGAATCCAGTAATTGCGTTTAATTACTAACTATTATTAATTAGTTTAATTTTTATAAACTCATACTAACAAATAATAACGTTGCATTAATACTAATAATTATTCTTGTTATTTGATTACATAATTTAGAAAAATCTCACTAATAATAACAATAATTAATCACAATAATAATATTACTTATAATAACATAACTAATTTTGTTAAACAAATGAGCAATTAAAATTAATAAGATTAACAAATAGAAGTCATAATAGGTATAATAATAATAATAATACTAATAATAATAATAATAATAATAATTTGATCAATTTGAATAATTATAAATTTTATTACAGCTACAAGTGGGTAATACCATAATTAAATATTGTAATGTAAATAATTATACAATGATAAAATAATAAATGAATTACAACAACTCTTCTTATTATACTACTGAGGCGTTTTTCATTCATTAACATTTTTTGCTCATTACATCTTAACCAAACACATTTTCGTCCTCAGGACAAGAACAATATTTTCTGTCCTGTCCACTGCAACCAAACATCTCACTGTCTTCAGTTCTTGTCCTGTCTCGTCCAATTCTGTCATGTCTCGTCCTGTCCAACCCTGCTGCAGACACTAACCAAACGCTAGGTTAAGGATTTCTCCCTTCTTTGGTTGGGAATCGACAATCCTCGGGGGTTAGTGTGGCTCCTGACCGTTAGTGATTGTTCCGTTGGGTGATCTGACGATTCGATTGCAGAGAGCGCGGAGTACCTCGAGCCTCTCAAGACGACGTTTGATGCTTGGGTGGAGGGGTCACGTCTCGGAGCTGTTGTGGTGGTGGAGGGCCGGCGAGTCCGATACTAGACCTACATCCACGGGCCATATTCCACGGTTCGGGGGTTACCAGAGGAAGACGCTTCATTTGTGGCTATGTGGAGGGTCGGTTGATGGTTAACTCCAACGGGTTCCTTGTTTGTGCTCTGGGTCTGGACGTCATCCTCTGTGGCAGTGGGCGCCACCGATCGAGAAGGGTAGATCGAGGAGCCATGCCCAACTAAACCACAAGAGAAGCAAATTTGAGGCAACCCCTCATAAGCCACGCATATAAGTTCTCCATCAAACTCCACCACTAATCGGAGGGGAGCACTTAAATCAACGTTAACAGCAGCACGAGTGAATCTCCTGCGGTAGGCTTGTTGGGTGTTGGTGTTGATTTTAACCGTCTTGCCTACCAAATTGCCGAGAGTGGTGAGAATGGATGGATGGTAACGAGCGATGGGGAGGTTGGGGAACCGAACCCATGCCACCACATGAGTAATTTTTCGGTGGAGGGTCAAAACTCAAAATTCTGGAAACCACGGTTGGACGGAGAGGACATAGCCTGAAATTATCCAAGGTCCCTGGGTTAAGGTACGCCCATAATCCTCCTCATCCTTGAAATTGATTAGGAAGAAGTCGTTTTCTAAATCGACTATCTTCATAGGGCCGTGAGGGTGCCGCATAGTCTATAATTTGGTCTTGAGTAAATTGAATCCAATTTTACGTCCTAGAAGCTTGATTACCACTGCATTGGTCCAAGCTTTATCCAATTTTCCTTTGAATGTGTTGGATAATTCTACTCCCAATCCGTATTCGCCTTGTACAATTGAAATGTCTCCGTCAGTGAGTTCAATAGGGTCGTCCTTTGGCCAAGCTAAGTCAGTTGATTCTTGTGCAGGTCCGAAGAGGCCGATAACCACCGTGGTAGCTCAGTTGATTTGGCTGGCTGATCGGTGCGGGAGGAGGGGGATCTTCGTCCTGTTCTCCTATGCAAACCTTTTTGGCTGCCTGAATATTGGAGTCCATTCTTAACTTACAGGTAAAGCTGGGGCAGGTAATGGAAGAAGAAAGAAGAAGATCAAAGGATGAAGATCAAAGTGCTGCTCCCTTTTCAATCGTGTTTTTAGTATAATTTGATGAGACAATTAATCGAACACTTGGTGTGCATTGAGAGAAAACCAGATGAGAGAAGTATTTCTCGATGTCAGTCAAATCGGGAAAGCCCAAAACAATTGTTACGTCGTAGGCCAGCTCATGGTTGTACAACTGACGAGTCTTTAACTTACAGAAGGAAACTTAAGTAGTTGACACAAAATAGGGCTACGTTTGGTTGAATGTTTATTAATGAAATGAAATGGAATGGAATGTAATATTATTCTATTGTTTATAATGAAGGGATATAATAAAATGAAATGGAATGAGATGGAAGAGAAGAGTTTCATACTATATCTCATTACATCCTAAACAGTAAAACTAAAAAACCTCTGATTTGGAGGTTTTAGGATGGAATGTAAAATGATAGATACCTTTACACTATATTACATTATAAATCCTTGGTCGAAATAACATTTCACTGTATTATGTTATGAACCATTCCATCTATAGTTTTAGATTTCGTACCGTACCGACCGGAGAACGGAATGAAATAAAGGTTTTATGTATCGGGTGTAAATACCGATCAGTTTCCCTCCCTCTTTATTTTTAAAATTTTTTAAATAGTTATTTAGTTCAACTTTTATTGTGATTTTTAATTTTATTTTTAAAATAAAATAATTATTTCTATTACTAATAATAATTATATATTAAATAAAACTTAAAAATAAATTATTTTATTGAAAATTTATTTAATCTTTTATATAATATTTATTAATAAAGTATTAATAAAATATTTTATTTTTAAAATAAATAATTTATATTTTAAATTATTAAATCAAATTTGATTTGAAATTGATAAAATTTAAAATATTTTAAATTTAATTATATTTATTAATAATTATTAAATTAAATTTATAAATTAAATTAAGATATTTATAATTTTAATAATTATTATATTTATTTAATTAAATATAATATATTTAATTGATAGTGAATTAAATAATATATATTTTTGTTTCATATTTTAATTCTACTTGGTTGTTTCCTTATCACGAACTCTTATTGTAAATTGTAATAATTTGAGAGTTAAAGATATTTATTGTGCTTTTTGTTAGATGTTTTGATGTACTTATTATTTAGTATATAATGAAAATTAAAATTGTAATATTTTAAATACTTTGTATTGCTCTTAATTTTATATTTGTATGATGATGATTGTCTTTTTTATATAAATTGTGGTTATTATTTATATGTGAAATATCTAAAATTATTGTTATATCATATTAATTGTGATTATTATAATTTTTGGAGACAGTGTTAAAAGTATACAATATCAATCTTGAATATGAAATGAACTATTTTGTAGTTTTTAAAAAAATTCAGGGACTATTTCATAAATTTTAAAAATGACTCAAAACAGTGCCTATTTTAATCTATATCGGTATAGTACCATACTAGAATTCAATTTGGTACTAAGTCCGATACAGTATTTACAACATTGCTTCCATAACTCCTAAAAAACAAATTTTTAATATTACATCCATTTAAATTTCAAAAATTTTTTAACATTCAACCAAAGATAACCTAAAAGACTTATTCACCGACCATTTGAGCCCTCAGTGTAGTCGAAGGGATGATAATTTTTGTTTGGTTATTGTTATATCATATTAATTGTGATTATTATAATTTTTGGAAACAGTGCTAAAAGCATACAGTACCACTGCACAATATGACAATGAACTATTTTGTAATTTTTTAAAAAATTCAGGAACTATTTCATAAAATTTAAAAATTACTCGAAACAGTGCCTATTTTAATCTATATCGGTATAGTACCATACTAGAATTCAATTTGGTACTAAGTCCGATACAGTATTTACAACATTACTTCCATAACTCCTAAATAACAATTTTTTAATATTACATCCATTAAATTTCAAAAAAAAATTTACGTTCAACCATAGATAACCTAAAAGAGTTATTCACCGACCACTTGAGCCCTCAGTGTAGTCGAAGGGATGATAATTTTTGTTTGGTTTAACCCTAAAAGTTAACAAGTAAGGTTTAAATTAATTGAATTTTAAATTACATTTGGATTTTTTATTTTTAAATTTCAGATCACTTTCAAATTTAAATAAATGATGTCATTTTGAGTAGCATGACATTATTTTTAAAGTTTAAATTAAAATATTAATTAAATTTTGTTCGAATCTAATCAAAGTTCAGATTGGGTCTGAAATATAGCATACATTTTTGGATCAAAGTAGACCTATCCGAAGCCTAAACATAACAATTAACATTTGGTTTTCATATACTTAAACCACATCGTTGCTAGGATTAAAGAAACAACTGAAGGCTGCCACGTGGGAGAAGGGCGTCGTTAAATAAGGAGACTTCAATCCAAAGAAATTGGCGCTGAAGGACGGGAGAAGAATGGGAGACTTGTACGCTTTGGACTTCGACGGCGTACTCTGTGACAGCTGCGGCGAGAGTTCTCTCTCCGCCGTGAAGGTCTGGAAAAAACTTCGTAGATGCGACTTAGGATTTAGTTGAGTTTGATAGTGAACTGATTACGAGCAATTTTTCGATTTATAGGCTGCGAAACTGAGATGGCCGGCTTTGTTCGACGGTGTGGATACGTCAACCGAGGAATGGATTGTCGATCAGATGCACATTGTAAGACCTTTTAGAATTTTATCGAATTCAATCAATACAGTGATGAGGATGCATTGTTGGTTTAAACCGAAGTTGATGTTATGAGTTTGCCCCAAATTGAATCAACTCGTTTCTGGTACTGATAGTAGGTTATAATTTGGTAGGTGAGACCAGTGGTGGAAACTGGTTACGAGAATGTGCTACTCGTAAGGCTGCTTCTGGAGAGTAGAATACCTTCTATTAGGAAGTCATCGGTTGGTCAATTGCTGAATTGAATCATTTTAATTGGGTACTCTTGTATGATATTTCTAACAATTGAGGTTCGAGCTGATCGTTTTGGTTGAATTTGGAAGGTCGCCGAAGGGCTCACAGTTGAGATGATATTGGATAACTGGTCAAAGCTTAAACCTGTTATTATGGAAGAATGGGGTGAGGATAGAGATCCTTTGATTGATCTTTTTGGGAAGGTCAGAGATGAATGGATGGATCAAGATTTGGCTACATGGATTGGAGCTAACAGGTATTCAGATTAGGTTTTGTAAATTGATCTAAAGATATGGTACGTGTCTGCAGTACCATGGGAAATCTGAGCCTAAACCATAAAATTTGCAGAGTGCCACAGGTTAGTGTATTCATTATAATTCAGGAAGCCTGAAAAAACTTAGCTAATGCAAGAAGTGAATTGGATTAATATGGGAATTTTATTGATTTAACACCTTATCATTGAGGGTATAACATGGCCGAATGTGGAATTGATGGGAAGGAACTTAGTTTTGCCATAGTAGTCATGTTATTCCACAAACAGATTTGCGGAATGTCTGCCTGAGTATAAGGATTTGATAGGTTCTCCGTGATTTTGATAATTTGACATCCATTGACTGTTAGATATCTATCCATTTCGATGTGAACTTGCTGGGTTAATTTACAGAGCGCCGTAAGTTAGTTTTTTCATTATAATTCAGAAAGCTTGACAAGAGCATAGCTAATGTAAGAAGTGGTTGATTGCTATGGGAATTTCATTGATTTAACACCTTAATCGATGATGGTATCATATGCATGGAATCTGGAAAAGGAACTTCCAGAGCATTCATATTCCACAAACAGACTTACCCAGTATATTAAATGTGCTGGGATGGCAGCTTGAGTATAAGAATTTGACTAGTTCTCCATAATTTTGATAATTTTTAGATTCATTCACTGTTAGATATCTATCCATTTCGATGTGATCCTGCTGGGTTAATTTACAGATTTCATATCCTGAAGCCATTATCCTAAGGAAACTTGTTTCCATTAGCAATGAAAATGTGCCTTCTTTTGTAGATTCTATCCTGGTGTTGCTGAAGCTCTGAAATTTGCAAGTTCCAGTATATACATAGTTACCACGAAACAGGTGCAGCTTCTTCTTTATCATTTTGCTGGAGCATTATTACTAAATCCATACAAGGTTGTGCACTGCAGGAGTGTGATACTGACAAAATGAAGAAACTGAAAGCCTCAAATAATTTACGTGTTCTTTTTGTCTATTCCTCTTACAGGGCCGGTTTGCTGATTCTTTACTAAGAGAGCTTGCTGGCGTAACAATTCCGCTGGAAAAAATATATGGCCTGGGAACTGGGTTAGTATCTATACCTGAGTTGATGAGTATATTTCCTTATTTTCAAGTTCGTATATTTCTTTATCTTCAAGCTCGTGTATCTTCGCGTGTTTCCAGTCCGAAGGTGGAAGTGCTTAAGCAACTCCAGAGTAGGCCAGAACACCAAGGACTGAAATTGCAGTAAGATACTTTTGTGATTACTTTCCAGCTTCCCATCCATTACATACGATTTGATTAATGAAATTTCGTTGTTGAATCTCAAACAAGCTTCGTGGAAGATCGACTTGCAACTCTGAAGAATGTGATCAAGGAACCTAAATTAGATGGATGGAACTTGTATTTAGGTACAACATTCTTTTCAGAAGCTCCATACCAGTTCTTAGCAAAACCACCTCTCTAAATTGATTTATCTCCCCACTAATTGTAACTATTTGGACAGGGGATTGGGGGTACAACACTCAGAAAGAGAGAGAAGAAGCAGCTAGCATTTCCAGGATTCAGCTTCTCCAGCTCTCAGATTTTAGTAAGAGGCTAAAGTAGCGAACCACACATTCTTTCCGTTCTGGAATTTGGGATACATTAATTATTTCTTGATTAATCCCAAAAGTTTGCCCTTATTTAGTTCATCAATATAAGACCAAAACCTCATATGATCTTAAAATCTTCCATAACCAGCGCATGTTTAAGCAGGGTGGTTCCTGAACATGATACTTGCAGATAGAAGTGTAAACCTTGAAAGATTTTGATAGGATTAGTCAAAACTACTATGATAAACCTACAAGGAATCATGATATCTAGTACTACCTAAGATAATGAAACTACAATTCGTCTTTGGGATGCTTATGTTTCTCCACAGGGTCGTTATGCGAGACTCTATTTTCCTTCTGGCTTTGAAGCTTCTCAAAAACCACATCCAAAGGTGGGTCTCCAGGCCTACGGTAGACTTGATCGCCGATCTTGATCTCATACGCATCTGGTTCTTTCAGGATGAACTCCTTCAACTGAATATTTAGAAACATTGAAACAACTATAAGTCTGATTGAAGCATCGGGTGAACAAGGGGAATTCATAAACGAAGAAGCTCACCTCCGCCATGTCTCGACCTTGTTGCATGGTGAACATGATTGTGCTTACATCAACACCCACGAAATTCACCTCAACTCCCCCAGTTCGTAGAACCTTTGTCCACTTCATCGCAATCTCAGCCACTGTATCCTGAAAACACAACACCCAAAATTATACATCTTTCCGCACACAAGAACTGATTCGAATGACACAGAACATAACCTGAAAAGAAAGAAACACTTCACTCACCGGAGTCCGACGCATGCCCAATCGGAGCTTCACGAACCCGATCACAGGCCCTACTTGCTGCTTCGCCATCATTTCCTGAATCTCTGCGAGATTCATATTCGACAAATCAGACGGTGGTGGATCCAACTGCTCCGTGGGCCCCGCCGATTTCTTGCCCCATTGCTTCCAGGCCTCGTCCTCCTCCTCGTCGACGACGTCGTTGAGATCGTCGGAGATGTGGACTCTTCTCTTCCCTCCTTCAGCCAATCGGAGAAATTCGGGACCTGGGTACAGTATCCATGTCGCTACGAGCAAAACGAGTATGCTCTGTTTGGCCATGCTTTTAGTGTCAGAGATGGTTCTGTGATGGTGTGTGTCCATGTAGGTAAAAGAAATAGAGCACTTTAGAATTTTTTTATTTTTCAAAAATTTTCGTAAAATAATTGTTTAATTTTTTAAAATAGGTAAACAATAATAATAAAATTCATCTCACGTGAATATTATAGATGGACCAATTAATTCAATTTAATTATTAAAATTAAAATTAAAATAAACTTTTCAAATTGATTTTAAGAGTTTAGTTAAATTATTATATCAATAATATTATTAATTAGTAAATATACAATATTTATATTATATACATATTGTCAAGATTTTTATTAGAATCTAAAAATTCAAATTACAAGAGACGTATTAATGTTTTAAAATTTGAATTAAAAATTAAATTAGTGAGATAAAATTTTAAAATTTAAAGATTTAATGAAAATGTCATAAAATTGATTTAAGATAAATATAGAAAAGAATTAAATAATTTAAAATAAAATTCAAAAATATTATCTTTGTTCGTTAAAATTTATTAAAAAGAATGTAAAAATTTTAATTAATTTTTAATCTATAAAATTTATCAATTTACAAAATTTAATTATTTATTTATTTTAACAAAAGATTCAAAAGTTAAAAATTGAATATATCAATTCAATTTTACATATCGATTTAGCCTTGTAATGTAGTTGTCTTCTTTCTAAAAATTTTTGGCTGATTATTAATGAAATAAAATAAAATTTAATATTATTTAATTATTTAAAAGTAGAGTTTATAATAGAATGAGATAAAAGACATAAATTTCACATTATATCGATTATATTTTAAACAAGTAATAATGAGTTATTTCCAGTTTAAGAGTTTAAAATAAAATATAAAATAATAAATATGTATTACTTGTTATACCTCAATAATTTTTATAATATCAATTATATCCTCAACTCTAATAATAAGAACCAAGATAATATATTTTGTTATATCAATAGCAGAATAGTCATTCATTATTATTATATATACATTATATTCAATTTCATTCATCTTTTAAACAATATTTTATTATTTATTATATTACACTATAAACTTGATACGTCTGCATAAAGTTGCATAGGCCATGCACAAGTGGCACTGGGTTCTTGGTGGCCATGCATGTGTGTTCTTATGTATGGGATAATCTTTCACGTGAAAATCAAGAGGAGTTTACGTACAAACTTGGTTGTTAATTTTCCTTAGGAATAGGACAAGTTGTTGAGTTTATTACTTAAGTTGTTACTGGTTTTGTTATTTTTATTTCCGTATAGCAAGGTGGTGTGGACCACTATCTAGGATAGATTGTTTTTTTTTCTTGTTGGATAATGCTATAAATTGTAGCAAAGTAAATCAGTAAGAAAAAGGCAGAATTCAATATACACAAATCTCTCTCTTCTTTCTCTCATTACTTTCTCTCTCTAACCAAGCTTCTGTATAATAAAAAGTAAGACATATCAATTTAGTATCAGAGCCCTTCCGATCCAATGGAGACACGATAAAAAACAAACGTTGAATTCCGTACCGAAATCATGGAACTTGTAGCTAAGCAAGAAGTCACCTTACAGAAACAAGAGGCAACGCTAGACAAGGTGAACGTCAACTATGACCACCTTAGTTCCATGATCCAAAATTTAGTGTCTGATTTCCATTCGTTCAAACTGGCTTCTACCTTAACTCCATCTCCATTCCGACCTGTATCTAAACCACTCAGCGTGAATAACAACTAGCAAAGCAACGATACTAAATCCAAACACACTCTTAAAACTTCACTTTCCAAAATTTGATGGGGAAGATCCATATGGATGGCTCTTTCGGGCTAAACAATATTTTGAGTTCCAAAATATTCCAATGGAGGAACGACTCCAGTTGGCTTCTTTCCAACTAGAGGGGAATGCATTGCAATGGTATCGATGGTTCTTCAAGTACCAAACACCAGATTCATGGAATGACTTGTCCAATGTAGTTCTAGTCAAGTTTGGTCAATTGAGTATGAGAACTCGGCAAAAGCACTATTAAGAATCAAGCAAACCTCCACGGTAGCTGCCTATCAGGATACCTTTGAATGACTTACTCACCTGGTGACTGACTTGCTTGAAAAAATTTTGGTAAGTAGCTTTATTGTAGGACTCCAAGGATGAGATTCACCTGGATGTTAAACTAAATAAACTGACCTCTCTTTTTGACGCTTTTGGAGCTGCTCATATTGTGGAGGAGAAACTTCAACTTCAACGTTGTCCTTTCTCTTCACCAAAAACCATAAGATTAGCTTCTTCAAAGCTGGCCCCTGTTTCTTCCACTGCTCTAGGACTTTTGGGTCCAGGGCCAACGGTGAAACCTAGACCATCAAATTTTCGCTGACTTTCATCTCAAAAAGCTCAGGAGAGGCGTGAAAAAGGGCTATGCTTCTACTATGACGAAAAGTTAGTACTAGGGAATAGATGCAGTCGTCCGCAACTGTTCATAATAGAGGAAGATGGACTAGCACCGTATGAAGAAGAGCTTGATGAGCCATTACAAGAAGAATGAAAATTGGGTGACATGCTGAAGATTTCCTTCCATGCTATTACTGGAGCCCACAATCCTCAAACCATGCGTTTGTATGGTAAGATGAATAATAAAGATCTTGTTGTGTTCATTGACAGTGGCAGTTCACATAACTTTATTGAGCAGCGTGTTGCAACAAAGTTTGGGTTGCCTATGGACTCAACCAAAAAATTCCAAATTATGATCGCAAATACAAACCGTGTTAAATGATTGGGAGAATGTAAATGAGTGTGAATGAATATTCAAGGTTGTCCAATTATCGCAAACTTCTTTGTATTACCAAAAGCTGCTTGTATGATGGTACTCGGTGTGAAATGATTGGAGACCTTAGGTCCCATTGAGATAGATTATAAAAAATTAACTATGTCTTTTAGTCTTGATGGTGTACGATACACTTTTAATGGGATGAGGTATAGAGAGATGGAAGCCCTCACTAAAAAGAAGTCTCAGCAGTTAGGTACAACAAGAACTCTAGACACTGAGTTATTCATTCAACTGGTCCTACAAGACAGATGTACCAATAATATCGCAACCATACAACCAGATTTGGATTAGATTTTAACAAATCTTGAATGCATTTTTCAAAAGCCAACAATGTTACCACCTCCACAAATGTGTGATCATCAAATACCTCTCCTTTCGGATACCAAACCAGTCAATTTTCACCCTTATAGATACCTCTATTTTCAAAGACTGAAATTGTGAGGCAAGTACAAGAATTACTAGCCACAGGATTAATTCGACCCAGCTCAAGCCCGTACTCATCTCCAGTTTTTCTTGTGCATTCTAGACCCATAAAAGGCACTATGAGTTTGTTGTCATGCCCTTCGGACTCACCAACGTCCCTGCCACATTCTAAGACTTGATGAATGAAATTTTTAAGTCATTCCTACGAAAGTTTGTTTCAATGTTCTTTGATGACATCTTTGTCTACTCCAAATCATGGGAGGCACGTATGCAACATGAAAAAGCTATTTTAACCATTCTCCAACAACACCGACATTTTGCGAAATGAGAAAATTGTGTCTTCGGGGTTCAAAAAATTGAATACCTTGGACATATTCTATCTGAGAATGGCGTGGAACCTAATCCCAGTAAAATTCAAGCGGTTTGGGACTGGCCAACACCAAAGACAGTTCGTGAGGTACGTGGGTTTCTTGGGCTCGCAGGTTATTACCAAAAATTCATCAAGAATTATGGGCCCATTGTCAGACCTTTAAACCGACTGTTAAGTAAATAGGGGTTTTCATGAACATAAAAGGCTGAGGAAGCTTTTAACCATCTCAAATAGGTAATATCTCATGTTCCCGTTCTAAGGTTGTCGGATTTTTCACAGATTTTTGTCATAGAGTGTGATCCTAGTGGGAAAGGAATTGACACAATCTTAATGCAAGAAAAGCAATCGATAGCTTTTTACAACGAAGCCTTTAAAGGTTCATCCCTCAAGCTATCTAGCTATGAAAAGGAAATGCTCACAGTGGTGAAATCCATGAGGCAATGGCGTCCATACCTTCTCGGAAATTCCTCTGTGGTTCGTATTGACTATAAAAGCCTTAAATATTTATTGGAGCAACGAATTTCCACTCTTGTGCAATCGAGATGGTTACCAAAATTGATGAGATATGATTACCGAAGTGAGTACATAAGAGGAGCAGAAAATCAGGTTACGAATGCTTTGTCATGCCAAGCTGAATTCTTGTTCATCATAATCTCTAAACCCGAAGCAATATGGTGGCATAAGTTGGTGGCCAAGCATGACACTGATCCATATTATCAAAATTTTGAGATTAACCCACACACCATCAAATGTGGGGGTGTTTGGTTCACGAAGGAAAAGGTAATTCTTAATCCTTATTCTCCTATGATAACTCTCATTCTCACTTAACTACATGAGACTCCCGTTGGGGGACACTTTGGTTCCACCGTACCTTATCCCAGGTTCGTAGCAACTTCTTTTGGGATGGCATGCGTAAAACGATACAGGAATTTATCCGTCATTATGATGTTTGTCAGCGTCACAAAGTTGAGAACTTAGCCCCTGCTGGTCTCATGCAACCACTTCCAATTCCTGATAAGATATGAAGCGACATTTCCATAGACTTCGTGGAAGGGCTGCCTTGTTCAGGAGGATATCGAGTGATCATGGTGGTGGTGGATAGGCTATCCAAATATGCTCACTTTGTGCACTGTCCCATCCTTACACCACCTCCACTGCAGCTAAGTCATTTGTGGAAAATGTGGTTAGGCCTCATGATATGTGTTGGACCCCGAACTTTTCTTGGAAGTTAAAAATATTAAATGAGAAATTTTGGGAATTATTCATGTGTAAAGAAAAGAAAAATTCTTGAAATTGAAATGAAGTGGAAAGGATAGTTAGGATAAGATGAGTTATATGTGAAATATTGGAAGTTACAAGCTGAAACATGATCATTGAGTATTCTTCGATGTTTTAACCATAATGTTTTCTCTAGTTATTCAAATGCGATGATTCTTAATTTGGATTAAACTAGAGAAATAGAACTACAAATTATCTTATGAAATCGAGTTCTAATTCAGTTTTTAAGAATTTCAATTTTTGTATAGAAGTTGAACACAGAATATTGAATGATTTTGGTGTCATTGGAAAATTAAGACAATGGGAAACATTTTTCTAGAAGGAAGTGTTATCAATTTCCTTCAATTACTTGATTAGAAAACGTCTAGACTTTTGCAAGGAGTTAGGCATGATTTAAATAATTTTGAGGTATTGATAGAATAATTTTGTTATTTTATGAAGTTAATTAGCATGTTAATATGAGTAAGACTTTATGACATGGGTTAATTGAATTAAGGTAGTAAGATGATATCAAGGGCAAAGTTGGCAAGTCACTTAAGCATTTAAGTTACAAGGCATATAAGAAAGGATAGAAGGGTCTTTGCACACTCATTAATGGAAAAATTGAAATAAAAAGGTGTGGTCTTGCTTTGTAAGAACAACAAAATGTGGGTTGAAGAGATAAAGGAGAGAAGAAATGAAAATTTAGAGAGAAAGCAAGGAGAGGGTTCGGTTTTGAGAGAAAGGAAGAAGGAAAAGCTAGGGTTTCTTCATTTTTTGATTTTCAAGAGGGATTTTGAAGTTTATTCAATAAAGAAAAAGGAAGAGGAGGATGAGAGCTTCCATTAGAGCCAACAAATTCTTCATTTGGTGAAGAATCAAGGTAAGAGCATTTTTTATTTGTTGGATTTTTGAAAGAGTTTTGTTTCATATAACTTATGAAATGTATGGGTTTGAGAATTCTAGGATCAATTTTATGAATATATGTATTGTGGGTTCTCAAATGGAATTCCTATTGAATGAAATTTTTGACGTATGTTAAAGGAAATCAAGGAAGGCAAGAGGAGTAAGGGGAGAGACATCTTTGAGCAAGTTTATGAGCAAGGAGATAAGGTGGATTTCATATTTATAATTGGGTAATGAGCCATTAAGGTTTCCTTTTTTCAAAAAGGATTTTGATTAAATATTTCTTTTATTGTTGTTGATTGATTTGAGAAATTGCTACATGTTTGGTGTATGAAATTTTTGATGATGAATTGTGAATTGCTAAATGAAAGGGTTTTTCAAAAAATTTGCATGTTCATGAAAAACAAGTTTCCGAAATGTTGCCATTTGGGCAATCTGCTTTCAAGTCATGAATATGTGTTATATGGGTTTGTGGTAGTCCCTCAAGAAAGTCATGGGCACGTTGACCAAGTTAAAAGCTTCTCCCGCCTGCTCGTTAGTATCACGGAGCTCCTTCATGGACTCCCTCAAGTTTATGACTACATAGGACCATTATATAAAAATGTATATTGCGTCATGTTTATGGATCTACCCAAACCATTTGGATGTGTTTGTGTACTTATGATTTGTGAACAAGTTGAAGGATGCATAATTTGTATTGTTTGTGAATTTGATTTCATGACAAAAATTTTGAGAAAACATGTGTTTTACGATTCAATAAGGATTTTCTATGGCAATGAATTTTTTGAATGGTTTTGCTTATTATTTGTTATAAACTGTTACCCACGAGCTTTCAAACTCGTCCCCTTTTCGTCCCATCTTTAGGTAACAAGAATGATCTCAAGAAATTAAGAGTCAAGGCATCATTTCGATTATGCATATTATGTATTTGAAGTTAGATTTTGTAAAAGCAAGACTTTGGACACATTTCGAGAATTATTGGGTTTTGCATTTTTTGCATTTTGGATTTTGATATTAATGATGTATTGTGACATGAGATGCCATTAAAGCTTTGTAAACACTTATCTTATGATGTTAATAAAAATACGAATTGTGTATGGATAATATGAGTTTAGTTGGATTTAGATATATTTGAAGAAGTTCTCCACTTGAGTGGATGAACTTTGAACATGAATTGTCGTTATATATATATATATATATATATACATAAGTGAGATGTTATGGAAAAGAAAGATAGGAATTATAAATGATGAGATGTTGAATATGAAGAGTCAAATGAATTGAGGTTGAGAGTTTGATAAATTCCAATTGGTAGTTGAAATTGTTATGAATGATATTACAATGGAGGAAGTGAAATTGGGGTAATTATTAAGTTTTTCATAAGGGGACAGTATGTATTCTGACTTCGGCAGAAAATCTTTATTAATCTAGGATGAATTAAATAAAGATGTTTTCATGAAAGTTGTAGCTTGTCTTTTTAGCTTTTCAACTATATAAAGTATGAAATTTTTGGATATCGTTGTTAAGAGATATGATCGTTTAAGTAGGTGATGTTGCATAGGATGTGTATCCCGATTAATTAGAGTATACAGAGTGATATTGCACTAGGATTGTTCGATTTGGAAAGATTATGAGTAAAAGGGATGTTAGGATGGGTTTAGATCCATTGAAGGGGTCTTGGAGAGAAAAAAAATTCGTTTCACTCAAAAGTTACACGATCTGCCCATGTGAAATTCACATAGGCCATGTGTTTCTAACGTAGAAGCACAATCACACCCAAAAGTTACACGATCTACCCGTGTTGGTTCATACGGTCCATGTTTTGATCCTCCAAATGACAAGATCTTACTTTGGAATCTAACGAAAGTTGTAGATCTAGAAGTTCTCTTTCAAACCATTCAAGAATGAACTAAATCTAACATCTCTAGTGAAAGTTATGCCCATTGTCCCAAGATAGGTTCAACATGATTGAGGACATGAGCATGGTTGATTCTTTTGACCATAACTTCATGGCCCGATCTCCAAATTAAGCGATTCTTGAAGCAATAGATTCCAAAGACATTTAGCTATCTTTCCAAAAATATTATTAGCCTTTGGTGTTGAGTTCATAAAGATTGATGGAAAAAAATTGAGGGATCGATTGGAAAGGCAAGACTTGATTGTAAACACACTTTGGATTATTTAGCACATCTTGATCTATAGAGTTCCGATTGAGATGGTTCTTACTTTAAAATAAACTAGATACATAGAGCTACAAATTTCTTGAAGGAGTCAATTTGTAATTCGAGTTTGGAGTTTCTCAAAATCTGTTCTTAAAGAAAATGAGTTTGATTTTTGTGATTTCGTTGTGTGGGCTCGCCTTTGTGGCTTGAGATGTTATGAGAATGGTGATCAACCAATGATGGATAAAAAGATTCCATGGAAATGACCATACAGGTTAATACGCTCATGTTTATGAATGGTTTCCAGATGTTGGGTTCCGAAAACAGTACCTAACATTGTATGATATTAGAACAAGAGTTGGATTCTGGAAACGGTGCCCAACAATATGCCTACTAGTATAGTGACTGATCATGATAAAATCTTTATGAGTATTTTCTGGAAGAAATTATTTGAATTACAAGGGACTTAGTTAAGAATGTGATCAAGCTACCACTCACAAACAGACGGGCAAACTGAGGTTGTTAACCAGACATTAGAACAATATTTGAGGTGTTAAACAAGTGATCAGCCGAATAAATGGAAGGAATAGTTACCTTGGGTTGAGTTTAGCTACAACATGTCCTGTCATTCTTCTACCAAACTCTCCCCTTTTCAGGCAATCTATGGAATTCCTCCTCCATCTTTGATTTGGTATATACCAGGAACTGCTAAGGTTGATGTTGTTGATATTTATCTTCATGAAAGGGACGACCTTTTACGGGGATTAAGCACCCATTTGCGCCAAGCACAAGGCCGAATGAAAAATATGGCCGACCAACACTGTCGTGATGTCCAATTTTTTGTTGGAGATTACGTATATCTCAAACTACAACCATATAGATAGACTACGATGGTTTTTTATTCCTCTCTGAAACTTTCTCCAAGGTACTGCAGACCATTTCAAATATTGGAGAAAATTGGAGCTGTGGCTTACAGATTGGATTTCCTCCTGGATCTCGTATCCATCATGTTTTTCATGTGAGCAAACTCACCAATCTTACCACCTTCATCGGAGGATCATCCCACCTTGCCTCAGCCAGAAAAGATTCTCCGACAACGCACAATACAAAAAGGAAAATACCGTTCCCACATTGAAGTGTTGATCAAATGGTTAGGAGCCCCTGAAGAAAATGCAACTTGGGAGGACTATCGCAGGCTCACTAGGACCTTTACAGACTTGACCCTTAAAGAAAAATGCCCTTAAAAAGGGGGAAGAATTGATACGTCCTCATGGAGTTACATGGGCCATGCATATGTGGCACTGGGTTTTTGGTGGCCATGCTGTTGGATCGGAAAAAGAAAACATGCTTTGTTTGGAAAAACGGTAGATTTCAAAACTTTTAAGAAATCATTACTTACAGCGAAAGCAACAAATCCAAATCAACATGTCAATCCATACATAATATGGTATAAGGATAATAAAATATAAACAAGATCAGGAGTATTACCGACTATTTCGCTACAGCTTTAAATCCTCGCTGTGCTATCCTCTCCTTCTTCGTGTATCCAAATTCTTTGCCTTTAACTCTTTTCCTTTAGCAATCTACTTTCTCCTTGTTATAGTATCCTCAACCAATTAGATTTACCATATGTTCTTCAAGGACAATTAGGTTAACAAAATCCTTTGGTGGGAAAGGAGAAGAAATGTTTGGAGGATATTTTCTTAGAAGAAGAAGAAGCAAAATTGAAACTCTTTCAATTGGTATTTTCGATTCTCTCTTTCATGAAAGGAGAGAAGGTGTAAAGAACATGCCAGAACTCTTTCTTGCCTACCAATTTCAGATATGCATGGATGGAAGGAGAGAGGCATCAAATGCATCACTTCTTTCATTAATCACTCATAAAATAGCCAATAAATGAGATTATCTTCATTTATCTTTATGATGGCTATTTGAAAAGACCATAACTTAAAATTCAATACCCAATTTCGGTTTTGTCAAGAAGAAAGAAGGAAGATGGTCCATCTAATGTACATCTTTCATCTTTAATCTAATGAATTCAAATAGGTTACAAGCCAACATTAAAAGACAACCATTAAATCATTTAATGGTAAGTTCATAACTCCATTTAATGATGATTAACCATAATAAAGACCATCTTTATTTAGCATTTTAATGTCAAATGTGTGGTTACACATTTAACCTAGGCATAACCGAAATTGCTATCTTCTTCTTAAAAAAAATTGTTTTAATATAATTAATCTAATTAATTACATTAAACCAAAAACCAAAAACCAAGCCCATTACCAAATGTACATTTGAGCTTCTTTAATTAGACCAAGCTCAAGATTCAATTATGGGCTTCTAATTAACCTCCATTTATATTTTTTACTTAGCTTGATAACCTTCCTTAAAGCCAAGTGGGGAATCTTATTGGACTTTGATAATTCAAGCTTCAATAAGCCCAGAATTAATTCAATCTCATTGGAATTAATTCTAGCTTATTAACTAAATGTCATTCCACTAAAGAAAATTAGTTGAACTCTTGAATTATTAAATATTATGAGAATATGTCCAATTGCAAACCCTATTTATAACCTTAAATTGTATGTTTTAAGATTAAAATAACGACCCACTTTATTCTTGAAAACATACTTGATTCCAGATTCATTTAATAGTGCCATTATCTATAGTCAACTACTATCATGATATGAAACTCATCATTCCCTTGAAGTAAACTCCTTTACTTATATGGAGATAAATCGCAACACTACAGTCTAAACCATAATCAAGCGACCAACTCGATTATTCAACTGTGAATCAATTAATTCAGATTCTAATAATATACATGTTTCCTATGCATCTCTATGTATATGTATATTACTTACAAAAGAATCTTGGTACCTTATGACCAGATATCTAATGCTCATACAGATAAAACCAAACTCTTTTGTTTTATTAATAATAAATATTTTTATTACAAAATTGTAACTGAAGAAGATAAAGTTACATGTAAATACACTTACTTTCTAGGGCACTATATTTACATAACTCCAACACATGCGTGTGTGTTCTTATGTGTGGGATGATCTATCACGTGAGAATTAGGAGGAGTTTACATGCAAACTTGGTTGTTAAGTTTCCTTAAAAATAGGACAAGTTGTTGAGTTTATTGCTTAAGTTGATATTGGTTTTGTTTTTTTGTTTTTGGTTTTTATATAGCAAGGTGGTGTAGATTACTATGTAGGATAGATTATTTCTTTTTCTTGTTAGATAATGTTATAAATTGTAGTAAAGCATATCCGAAAAAAAAAATCAATTTAATATACACAAATCTCGCTCTCGCTACTTTCTCTCTCTAACTAAGCTTCTGTCGTAAAAAAATAAGACATCATTATTCTTTCATTCATTCTAATTAATAATTTTTTAATATTATATTTTATTATAAACCATTTCATTTTGTTACCTTTCATTTTATTAAAAAGCTTTCTTTTTTACGCTTGCCCAGAAAGTCAGCACATAGGTAAAGGTAAAAGGTAAAGCTTTGCATTACGGGTCTTTCCAACTTCAATAAAATTGTAGCTTTTATTTTATTTATTTTAGAATGTGTCCAAGTCGGTGTTACGTGTAAAACTCGATAACTAAAATTGATTGTATCACATAATTTTAGTCCGTACCGATGGTGAAAATATCTTAAAATATTTGATAATAATTATAAATTAAAATTGAAGAAAATATGTTTTAAGTTTTTTTAAATAAGCATTTTAATTCATAGTTATTATATTTAGAATTTTATTAAATTGAAATTGAATTTCAAAATATTTTTAATTTAAAAATTCTATTGTATTCATAAGTGAATTTGTTTTATATTTAAAATTTAATAATTACTAAATTAAATTTATTACTTAATTTTAATATCTTATCGTAAATAAAAAATGAGTCTTTTCTATTTTTGTTTATTCATTTAACAGGACTTAATAAGCTAAGGCTGACCCATACCTCAACAAGGAAAACTACAATGGAGATTGGCCCCATCAACTAACTCAAATACGTCCCACTGGAAGACAATTACCCTGCGTTTGGTTAGTGTTTGCAGCAGGTAGAGACAGGACGAGACGGAACAGAGTTGGACGGGACAGGACAAAAATTGAAGATAGTGAGATGTTTGGTTGCGGTGGACAGAACAGAGAAAATTGTCTTCGTCCTTAGGACAAAAATGTGTTTGGTTGCAGTGGACAGAACAAAAAACAGTGTTTAATGACAAAAATACCCCTGCAGTATAATGTATTGGAAAGATGTAATTCATTTGTTATTTCATAATTGTGTCAATATTTATATGAAGTGTATTTGCAACTCTAATAACATTAATTATCTTATTAATTATAATTTTTGTAATAACAATTATTATTGATACAATTAATATTAATTTTTGTAATTATTGTTATTATAATTCATTTGTTATTTTATAAGTGTATCAATATTTATTTGAAGTTTATTTGCAACTATAATAATATTAATTATGTTATTATTATAATTTGTGTAATCACAATAATTAAAATTAATATGAATATTAAGTAAAATTATGTCATCATCATTACCATTGTTATCATAATAATTTTATGATTATTATTAGTATTATTATTATTAATTTATTGTTATTATTCGCTCAAGATTATTATTATAAGGTAATCAAATAAAATTAATTATGTTATTATTATTATTATTATTATTATTATTATTATTATTATTATTATTATTATTATTATTATTATTATTATTATTATCATCATCATCATCATCCTTATTGATATCAATTAACCTTCCAATACTTTGGCATGGTGAAAGAGAATAAGTCCATTAAGTCACAGATTCAATATTATACTAGGTTACATTTACAAATATGCATCTAGTGAAGTACAAGAATGATCATGTTTGATTGCAAAGATGCCACTGCACTGTCCATGATTCATCACTCAATTGCCTAATTCAAATTTTTCATCTAGTCCGGATGAGAGTACAAAATAGACGATGAGGTTTATCATTCCAACGTGGGACATACCATCCTCAAATAACATAGTCAGTAAAAGGTTGATGAATGCACAACTAATATTCAATCTTCCATGAGAAATTTTACTAAATATTCTCGCCACCATCCACCTTGACACAACAGACAATGAATACTAGGAACTCATCTGCGATAATGACTTTGAATCACATGTCACTATTTCCTTCCCATGCCTACTACAAGTCAACAATTCAAAACATAACCAAGCTTCTTAATACAATGACATTAACCCTTATGACAAGGGAGATAATGTTGTCTTTCACCAATTTCCTTCTTTTAGTCATCCATCGCCCATTACACAATTAAATACAAAGAAATACAATCAAACTTCTTCTCATTAAAGAGAAAATCACTTCCTCAAAATTGAAAATCGGTACTCCTTCCTTCATACAAAATGGCTCGAAACCATCAGTAACCTAATCACTAGGCAAGCTCAATTGACGAACTCACTACAAAGAATCAAACAAGGGAAGTGATAATGTATCTTATACAACAAAGGATAAGGGAAACCACATCCCAAAATACACTTAGAATTCCCAGTTTACATATATATTGTTCCTAAATATGACCTTTGCTCCTTCAAGCCTGAAATGAAATTTTTTTCCATCATTCATACTTGCTATACTCAATATAACTTCAAACTGCAGTTCTTTTAAGCAAAAAGCTAAAATAGATCATGATCATAATAGCGAAGTGCACAAAGAATTATGCAAATTATACACTCACTATTGCATCTTAAACACGTAAAACCAATTACAAGACCTAACTAAGGTGAACTCCACTTTCATTGTGATCAAGAGAAATTGATTGAACTGAGTCAACAGAGAATCAAGCAAAAAGAAAACACTGCAAAAACTAGTCCAAGTCTAGAAAGTTGTGGACAAGAACTATAAAACATGCTTTAGCAAGCCAATTCTTTCCTTCTTAGCTCAAGTAGAACCATAACATCTTCAATTACATCAATGTTAATGGTGGTAGGCATTAGCCTAGGTTCATTTGAATCACTTTCCAATTTGGAAAAATTCTTCCGAGAGAAAGACATCATATTAGATAATTGCGTTACTAGAGCCCTTCTCCAGAAGAAACAAGAGAAATGCATCTATATCACTGACTTTCACGCCTGTATGTTCTTGTTCAGTACAAAACTATAAGCAAAAGAGTTTGACGCAATCTCCAGAAGTCATTTGAAAACAAAAACAGAAGAAGAAGTTGATTACCTTCTAACTGAGCCATACGCAACACATATCTCAGTCAATTCCCAAATAAATCAAAGAATGATAAGAACCAGTTCCCCACCCCCGAAATGAAAATTATAAGAAAAATAAAACATGGTAGAGAAGCGGAACGTAATGCCTTACCCAATCAATACCCATCAACAAAACCCAATCCACACCCATCAACAAACCCATACGAAATCCATTACGTATTCAAGAAGAACAAAAACGATGAGATGATAAGAACAACATTGAAGAACGTACGTTCAAAAACCCAGAAGAAGAAGAAGATAAATTCCAAACATAACCCACATTCTAAAAACCAAAACGGTAGCATGAATGTCTTACCCAAAAGCGAGGAAAGATGGTAGGACGCTGCTCGGACGTGAAGACGGAGGTTCGTTGGACACGGAACAAAATCAAATCTGGGGAAGAACGAGACGCAAACAATGAGCAAATGTATGGAGAATAGAGAGAGATTAGTAGAATATGTACACCCATATGCGTACATTGAAGGGGGAAGAGAAGCTTCTGTTACGTACCGCGCCGATCAGTGGAGATGAAAATTTGTAGAATCAGGACGCAGCTATTGAAGACGAAGAATGGTTTTTAGGTATTCGACGTTTGCTGGAGGTTATTATCGCCTTTTCCTTATCTTGTCTGTCGAACAACAATTCAAAGTCCGACGTTTTTGAGTTGGACGAAATTTTTTGTCCTTGTCCTTTAAAGATTGGACAGAAATTAGTCAAGACAGTAGTTTAACGCACTTTGGATGTAAATTTTTGTCCTCGTCATCCGTCTTCACATCCGAAGACGGTAACCAAACGCTGGGTTAGGGATTCTACCAATTAGGACTCTCGGATAGTAACGGATCGGGTCAGGTTATATCCGTCATGCTTAAGCTTGATTTGAAAGCTTTTGCCTTGGCTTGAGATTCATCCCGATCTCACATGGTCATGATCTTTTTTTCTATTTTGTATGTACCAATTTTATTTTATTTGATGTAAATCATTTGTTTATATGTGATCTATAAAAATAAATAGTTAAAATTAAATGGGATAAAATTGGTACATAAAAAATAAGACAAAAGATTCTATGGAATCTCACATGATTTTATTTTATTTTAATTTAAAATAAAATAAATTATGTCATCAAAATAAAAATAAAAATAACGATAGTGTCCTTTTAATTGTCAAGTTTATGGTTGGACTAGGCCTAGATGTTAATTTTTTTAAAAAATTAAGCTTGAAAATTAGTCAATCCAAGTCTAACCCGTTAATCTCAAGTTGAGATGGGTTAAACCTGAGCTCAAATATTATCCCAACCCTTTTAAAATGGAATTTTTATTTCTCGAGTTTTGGGTTGACGTAGGCTTAGGTAACTTAAGCCCATGCTCCTACTAAATGTTAATTTTTTTTAAAAATTAAGTCTAAAAATTAGTCAATTTAAATTTAACCTATTAATTTCAAGTTGAGACGAGTAGAATATAAGTTCAAATATTATCCCAACTCTTTTAAAACGGAAGTAGAAATAGGTCAGATCGAACTCAAGTTTCGAGTTTAGATTAGGCTCGATCAAACTCTGACAATTTGAATATCAAATTAGCATGATCTAAGTCGATTAAATATATTTTTAAATTAAAAAATAATGTTATTTTAATTTTAAAAATTAAATTTTTGTTATTTTTTTAAATTTCAAACTTCAAAACGGACCGGACGTTATGATAACTTGATTCGTGTTGTTTTATTCATTCAGTATTCGTTCTATACTAGCAATGGATCAGGTTAACCTCCAGTCATTGTCAGTATATGTTCACTCCATGTAATGAGGCCGACCATTAGAGTTTTCTCATCACTAATCTGTCTGCATCAACTCCGTACATCTCATTCACATATTGTAGACGGTACATAGGGTGATATATATATATATATATCATCTACCGTGAAAGGTGATAATGTAGAGTTGATGGTTTCGAACTCACCCAAAAATAGGGGTAAAATTTGGGTCTGTCTGGCCAACTTATTATCGAAGCTGAAATTTACTTAATCTAATTAACATAATTTATTTTTATTTTTTAATTTAAAAAATATAAATCGACGTCATTTTATACTACTTATTGTCCCTACATAAAAATATAATTTTGTTGCTCATTGTCATTTCTACATAAAATGAACCAACAAAAATGTAACTTTGCATATTGAGTTCAATTGATAATTCTACCGTAACATGTTAGAAGGCCTAATTTATCTCTAAAAGTTAGCTTAAGAGGAGAAATTTGTACATTATTATAAATTATTGAATACTTTTATAATTATCAGATGTGAAATTCTTGACACTCTCCGTTATTTTTGAGTACGACTAGACATCTAATAAGTATATTGAACAAAGGAACATAATCAACATTGCCTCAAATTATTGAAATAACTTAATTCTGATATCACATTAAAAGGCCTAACTTATTTTAAAAAATTTGCTCAAGGTAAAAAAATTTACACATTATTATAAATTGTTGAATACTCTGGTAGTTTTGAATTCTTAACATAACACTTGCTTTGAACGTCGGGGTTTGCCCAATCGAAGTGTACTTTTTTTTCATTCACGTGAAAAGAATCATTTCAAGGAAATTGCTCGCCAAAGTTGCAGACAAGCAAATTTCAGACTTTACTTCCTCTGGATAAGAACGAAGAAAGTTCCATTTGTTAATATTTTGAAGATGTAATTATCAAAATTAAAATCCTAATAAGTTTAAAAAATCAGATCAATTTTGAACAGAGAAATAAAACAGAAAAATATCATAATATATTCAAATTAATTTACTATTTTCAACAAAATTTAGGTTATAAAATTAAATTATGTTTGTTTTATGCTCCTTTTAATATGAGATATTTTATTAGAAATAAATTATAATTATCATCGTTGGAGTTAATAAATTGGTCTTATCAAACTTAATTTGAATCAATTAAAGTATTTAATTAATTAAATTTTAATTATAAGCATCAAGATCTTCTTGCTATAGCGGTTGCTTTTCTCTATCACCTTGCTTCTATCACGCGTTGCTTATCAGTGTTAGATTGCTTCTTTGTGTGGCAATGAGGGGCTTTTTGAATGTTTAGAGTTGTTTTTGAAAGTTTATAAACATTAGCATCTTAATTAAATTTTGGTTAAAACCTTTTTAAACCCTTTTGCTTAAACTCAAAAATTATATCATGTATTGTTGAGTATAATATCACATATATCATCATTATTATCATAATACTTAATCTAAAATTTTACAATAAAATAAAATTTACAAAGATATGATGGTACGCAACCTTATTTTTATAAGATAGAAAAGCTATTTTTGGTATACCCACATGTAAATGTAACAATAAAAAATGATGCAAGTTAAAATGTAAATAAATAAAATAACATGCTAAATTATTATATAAATAAAATTACAATTAATACATAAATAAATAAAAAATTACAATAAATATCACATATAGCATCATGTGTAAAAATATTATTTTAAGATTTATAATTAATTTTATAAAATTAATGACAGGGAAATCAATATTGTGAAGCAAAATTGTAAAAATTATTAAAATTAAAATTATATGCTGAATGATGAACGAATTTAACCTTATAAAGTGAATCAACGTCAACATCAATAATATGTAAGTAAAAATTTAACCGACATAGGACATATGGAAAATTTCAAAACTACACGGCATTATCTCTAATAAGTAGTAGAAAGATGATTTTAGAGAAACCCAAAGTTTGAAACAAAATGAACGGTCATGAAAATGCCCATTAATGTTGGCGCTGGCAGCCCACTTGCGTAGAAAATCTTTATCACGCATTTAGAAAGCAAGTAAAATCAGGTGGCAAGATCGAATCTTCCTCGTATCTCGTATATATAACTGTTTAAAATTTAAGATTAAAATTTTATTTTTTACCGAAAATTTATCTGATTTGAGAGAGAATTAATTTAAATATGAATGATTTAAAAATACTTTTTTATAATTAAAATCTTTCTAAAATATCTAAAAAAAGAAGCAAACAAAGTACATTAGCTTGAAGAGAGCCATTAAAAATTGGATCAATCCTCATAAACAAAAAGAGAAGCTGATCTATGTGTTTTGGGTTGATCATAAGTGATCCAAAAAATTATCCGAAAAATTAAAATAAGAATTTTTTAAAGCTCTAATTTGAACTTTTTAAAAGTTATATTTTAACTTTTAAAAAATTATTTCAATTAAAAATTAGATTTTACAGCTAAATATTTATTTTTAAATAATTTGTGATAAAAATATTTATTTATTCTTTAAAATTCAATTGAATAGACGCTTAGAGAAGAAAAAAATACTCATAAATTTTGAAATTACACTTCAACCGAGAACTTTAAAATATTAAATTTATAAGTCATTTTTACTTATATTCTCCTTACAAATTTCAACTCTTTCAACCACTCCACGCCTAAAATCTCGAACAATTGCAGGTTTAGTCTTTTGGATTGACTCCCTTAAAAAGACAAAGCAGCACCATTTCCGATTTTTACCACTCGTGAGATGCAGAAAAAGCAACGTGAGGCTGCTAGCTATATACGAAGCCAATTCTCCCTTGTCATAGGGTCACTGGGTCGGCTTGACCAAAAGTTACGTAGAAATCCAAATTTGGCTGCTACTTAGAATTATGAGTGTATTTTAAATAAAACATATTTATACAAAAGTTTAATTATTTTTTATTAATTAACAAAATAATATTTATCATATAATTAAATATAGGAAGCTGATGCAAGAATGGTACATGCAACAACTAAAATCAGGTTATTGATTATGTTGATTAGGTTTTAGAAACTAATTATAGCATTAATGATAAATCGGATTAAAAATTCAACTTTTATCATAAAAATATGAAACTATCTTATTGTTAAATTTTAATTTTCAGTTCAATTTACTCTAATAATTTTTGTTGTTGAAAATAGATCAACTTGTTAATTAATCGATCAATTTTTAAAATTAATAAATTTGTATAAAATAAAATAAATTGATTAATTTTATATAATATTTTTAAATAAAACTTCAAATTCTCTTATAAATAAAGATAATCTCTTTTAATAATATTTTAAACTATTTATTTTATTCAATCTTAGTCAATTTTATGATATTTTAATACTAATTGAACCTTTTAAACCTTAACTCTCTCATCTTAATGACTTAACTTTCAATCTAATTTTAAAAAATTGATTCAAACTTTTAAATAAACTTGAGCTTATGTTAAAATCCTACTGGATTATGATTGGGAGTTTATGCCATAACTTTATTATTTTTCAAGTTTTGAATTAATTTTATCCTTTTGAATTTTAATTTTAAATTAAAATTAATCAAGACAAATTAATTGAATCTAAAGTAAAATATTAATTCTTAAGTAATTAATTCTTTTATACATAGACTTTGTCAATATTAATTTTCATTAATATTAATCACATTTATTTTGTTCTTACAATTATATTCCCCGTCACATCTAACAAAGCATCTTCATCACCAATGGTAATTTTGACCCGACCTAATCCTGCATGATTTTGCCATAGATTGACCGATGTCAAAGTGGTCGGCCCAATTCAATCTGTGGCCCGATCGTAACTTCAAAAATTACATTATTTTTGACATCTTTTTGAAAAAATATACAAAACGAGCCGAATCGGCTTGACCTGACCTTTTGATATCTCTACTCTTTATCTTTGTTATCATCGGCTTATTATTATGTACTTGTTTCAACTAATATAATAAAATTAAATAAAGTTTGATTTTTTATTTCCTAATAATATAAAAAAAAAGACGAAATCAACTAAAATATTAGTCTTAAAACTAAAAGTACTGTAATTGTAATGGGTTGATAATGGCCGTGTCCGGACAAGCGCATCAATCATGTGCAGATGACGCGACCTCACCGACGATTTCGTGTATAAAAGGAGGGGGGATGGGATGTAAATGTAACATTGCCAAGTTCATGCACTTTCACCAAATCAAACCAGCTCTATTCCTTTAAGACCCACTCAACCAAACCTCCATTAATGGCGACTCTAAGGAGCTTCTTCCAGATAAGACCTAGTTCAGTATGCAGCAGCGGCAGGTTGTTCTCCACCAACGTCGCTGTGGACTCTTCTTCTTTCGCTCAAAGACTCAGAGATCTGCCCAAGAACCTTCCCGGCACCAAAATCAAGCCAGGAGTTTCCCAAGTAAAATTTTCTCACTCCTTTGTCCTCCTGCATGTGATTATGTTTTCTTTTTTCTTTTCTAAATAATTTGGAATATATATTTTTTAATTTCCGAATCTATATTTTTATTTTTTGAGTATAATTATATAAATTATAATAATTTGATAATATTTATAAATTAAGACATCAAAGAAAAGGATTGGATAGGGAATTGAATCAGTTGTGTGGAAGGAAACAAATCTAACGAAAAAAAAAAGAAAAATATTAAAAAGGATGGACCACCGTTAAGAGTTCATGACGTCCAACACACATGGTTACTGTAATGGGATAAAAACCAAATTTATAAAGCTGCTCCTTTATAACCTTATTGTCACGTGTTTAATTTACGAAAACAATATTTTTATGATAATATTTTAAAAAAACTGCATAACTTATGCCCTTCTCTAAATTTTTGTAAAGTGAAGATTCAAGAGTCTAAATTAAGGTGCTCTCAATAGGTTGTTTCATGAGTTAAATCAGGTCTATTTTAATTTGAGACTTAATTTTTTTAATCCAAATAATAATATTTTACATAAAAAAGTTAGGTCCCAGGCAAGCCTAAACCTAGATAATTCAGACCCAAATTTAATTAAAAAACGTTATGTTACTTATTAATTTTTAACAAATTAGTGAGATCGTCCATGAGCCGACCTCTTACTATCTTTAGTTGATTTTGAGATTTTTGAAATATTTTATGAATTAGTTAGTAATTTTATTTTATTTCATCCTCTCAATTTAAACAAATAAATTTTATTAAGTTTACAAATTAATTAATATTAGTTTTATTGATAAATTTTACACGACATCATATAACTAGTGTACAAAAATTTTACTATAAAATAGGAGTTTGTCTATTATGACTTTGAATTTTTGAATTGAATAAAAACTTATTTATTTATTTTTAATTTTCAATAAGAATTATTTCTTAATTTGATTTGCATTAATTAAATATATTATTCAATTATTTAATATTAATTACTAAACATTGTTTAATTATTTAATTTTTAATATGTGTTTATAGAATAAATATTTATTAAATTATTTATTTAATATATTTTATTAATATTTATTAGTAAATATTATGTAAGAAACTAAAATAAAATATTTCTTATTTAATTCATAAAATTAATTCATATTTAAACGTTATTATGTATAAAAATATGAATATAAATATTAATAATCAAATAACTTTTGTTTAAAATAAAAGAAAACAAAAACTAGAAAATTATAATTATTTTTTCAAGCACCTAACTAACAATTTGCTAATCCTTTTCTTTTGGAAGAATCTGCATGAAAATGAACTAATTATAAAAGTCTAACACATGGAATGAATTCTCTCCATTGTATATCCATTTTAGCTCATTGGGAGAACTCCTCTTGTCTACCTCAACAAAGTTACTGAAGGATGTGAGGCCTACATAGCTGTCAAGCAAGAGATGATGCAGCCTACTGCTAGCATCAAAGACAGGTACAGATTATAATTGGATCAATTCAAGTTTAATTTTTTTTTTATATGCCCAATTTTGAATTAAAATTTTATTTATTTGAATCCAAATAAATTTTTTTTGTATAGGCCTGCATTAGCCATGATCACAGATGCAGAAAAGAAGAACTTGATTTCTCCTGGGAAGGTTAGCTGAATAGTTTAACGGTTGCATACTCATGGATTCAATTACAGGGCAGGCCTTTTCTTTTTCTTTCTTTTTTTTGTAACTGTTCTTTAAGTTGATAAAACTTGATTGTTTCAGACGATTTTGATAGAGCCAACTTCTGGTAATATGGGGATCAGTATGGCATTCATTGCCGCCATTAAAGGTTACAAGATGGTTCTGACTATGCCTTCATACACAAGCTTGGAGAGAAGAGTGACTATGCGAGCATTTGGAGCTGACCTTGTGCTCACTGATCCCACCAAGGGAATGGGAGGAACTGTCAAGAAGGCTTACCAACTTTTAGAGTCCACACCAAATGCTTTTATGTTGCAACAGTTCTCAAATCCTGCCAACACTCAGGTGGGGAATTCCGTGAATTTATGATGTTTTCAACACCTCAGGAACAGGTTTGGGACATTACCTGACTCTTAAAATGGACTAGAACAGGTCCATTTTGAAACTACAGGTCCTGAAATATGGGATGACACGCTTGGAAAAGTGGACATCTTTGTAATGGGAATAGGAAGTGGAGGGACAGTGAGTGGTGTTGGACAGTACCTTAAGTCTAAAAATCCTGATGTTAAGGTAAGAATTAGAACATTTCACCGCATCACTACCATGTATTGGCATATCTGAGATCCTCTGTTACTTTTTATGGTAGATTTATGGAGTGGAACCTGCTGAAAGTAACGTACTGAATGGTGGTAAACCAGGTAAGAATCTTTTTCATCTTCTTGTTAGCTACTATTCCAACCTACTAACTTCTATTGCTCATCAAAACTTCAATGGCGGTTCTGATTCTGAAGCTGAAAAGCTACCAACTTTACCTTCTGTTGATATGACAACCTGAATATAAACTCACCCATATAAGTTTTGACTGCTGAAACAGGTCCCCATCAAATCACTGGCAATGGGGTTGGATTCAAACCAGACATACTGGACATGGATGTGATGGAGAGGGTTCTGGAGGTAAATTATAGCTGATTAAAGGCATAAGCCTACTTCAATATAATCGTAAATTTTTAAAATTAGTTACAGGGTAGACGATTCGACTAAAATGAGTTTAAGTTTGAGTCTGATCTTATTTTAGATCAACTTAAGAAATCTTAACTGTTTTATAAAATGAGGAATAAATTTTGATTTAGGTCAGATTCAGTCGACGTAAATCGGCTAATAATCTCAAGCTCGATCTTAAATTTTTTTATATTAACATAAGCTTGATCAAGTCAAATTTTATCTCATTATTAGACTCGAACCTTTCTGTCAAACTTACTATTGCCAGTGAAACTATAATTGACAGGTTAGCAGCGATGATGCAGTAAATATGGCAAGAAGATTGGCATTGGAAGAGGGTCTTATGGTACTAACTCATTTGTCAACTTTTTAACTTCTGCAACACTTTCATGAGGTTCCCTGACCTATTATGGTTGAAGTATATGCTTTTGAACTCTTGTAGGTTGGTATATCATCTGGAGCCAACACAGTGGCTGCACTTCAACTGGCTAGAATGCCAGAGAACAAAGGCAAACTCATTGTGGTATGAACAAAGCAAAAGTTTTCATTACAGAAACTGTTTTTCCTATGGAATGAGAATCTTGTAAGAGTGATTCTTGGATTTGGATTTTGTTTCAGACCGTTCATCCAAGTTTCGGGGAGCGATACTTGTCATCCGTCCTGTTCCAAGAACTGAGGAGAGAAGCCGAAAACATGCAACCGGTCAACGTTGACTAATCCCTTCAAGGGGTTTGCACCGCAAATGGTTATCTTCTTGTATGCCTCCGAAAAAATTAAAAAAAGGAAAGAAAGAAAAATGAAGAGATCACCATCACTACAGTAGTGATGGCAGATAAAGAATTTCTGTTTGTCATTTTCCGTGCAATGAAAGCCTTTTCTTTTATGGACACCCCTACAAATTCCCGATACAAGTTTATAACAAGATCAGATAATGGAAATTTTCTGAAATAAAATTTTAATACAATATATATCGAAGGATATATTATAGATGGCAAAAGGGCCCGAGACTATCAGACCCAACTTGGTCCAAAGCCCCCAACTCTAAGCTTTTGTTTAGATGGAGGGAAATCAAGAGAAGAGAAAGGAAAATAAATTGTATTTCTCTTCCTTTCCATTGTTTGGACAAGAATAAGAGAGAGAATTGAGAGGAATGGAAGGAAAATTTGGGCCATTTTTATTCTTATCTTACAATTTCCCTCCCTTTCCCTCCAATCTGGTGGGAAAGGGAGGGAAATGCAAGATTTCCTTTCCTTTCCTTTCCCTTGTGTAATTAAGCATCCAAACAAAGGCTAAAGTAAAATAACAATGTTTTGTATTTTTAATTTTAAAAAAATTAGTCGGATGAAGGCTATGGTACAACAAGCACGAAAGAGTTCAGATTTTCTGTCCAATTTTACGATGTCTTATTGTATTCAATAAATTTCAACCATTTATTTATGCGAGTCTTGCGTGGGTCCCGTATAAATGAATGACTGAAATTCTATGAGACACAATAAGATATTATAAAATTAGACAGAGGATCTTGTCCTAGCAAAAAAGGGGTCGAATTCGAATTCAAACTGCATATTATCTTTCTAATTGGGGAAAGATTAATTATCTATTTTTATTCTAACTTTGTAATAATAAATTCTTGAATCAAGAATTTTCAACCCTTAAATATAATTATGTTATTTAAATTTTGTGATATTTGTCTACAAACTTTAAATAAATACTTTTAATGATAAAATAAAATATATTCAATATTAAAGATGTAATTTTAAAATTTTATTTTCTATACCAAAAGTCAAAATTGTCTAATTTTTTTCATATTCTACAATAATAAACTCAATGATTTCCAATTATTAACCTTGAATTGTATGGTTAAGGAGATTTAATGAGTTATGCTTTTTAATATTATTTCAACAAAGAGTACAAATAAATAATTTTAATAATCAAAAGATAATTAAATATATTTGATGCTAAATATGTAACTCTATAAAATTTTCTTTTACGTAATTAAATTTTAAATTATATTATAATCCGTAATTTTGTATAAAATTCAGTTTTTCTTACTTAAAAGCTAGCAATTGATTCTTCAAAAGAGATGAAGTATACTAAATAAATAAAGTTAGATCAATTCATCCAGCAAGACCGACCTTAGCTCAGTTGGCAGAGCGGAGGACTGTAGTTGTTAAAAACTGAAATCCTTAGGTCGCTGGTTCGAATCCGGCAGGTCGGATTTATCCTTTTGGAAACTCTACGTTTTATTTTGTTTCAATTTTCGAAGTAGGGCAATTTTCATGACTTAAAAGCACTGTTTTGTTCCATTTTAAAGAAGTCGGGTTGGACAAGTCAGATATTTCACTTTTTTTTAAAAAAAATTAAAAATGATGTTATTTTGTATAAGTCAGAGAATTAGAAATGAAAATAAGATAAGTCGGGTGTTTCAATTTTTCAAATGAAATTTCAATAAATCACATCATTTTTTTGTTATTAGTTAAGTCTTGAGTCAGGTCAGATGTGAGCAGTGCGGGCCAAATTTCATTTAATTATGGTCGTCTTCATTTAATTTGATTGGATCTCGACGTTAATCAAATAGTATTAATTTAATTTAACTGATCAAATTATTCATATGTGAAGTTTAGGTAAAACTGATCGTTAAATAAAAAGAATTGATTTATTTTAGATTATAATAATTAATTAATAAAAATAACTATTTAATAAATAAATCTATTAGATTTAACAAAAGGTTAATAAAATAAATTGAATCAAAAGTAAAAATTAAACTCAAAGTTTTTATGGTTAAACCCACTTGTTAAATAACTTTAATGTTGCTTTAATAAATTAATACTTATTATTGGAATCAAATTCTTAAAACAAAATTAGTAAATTATGATTAGGATAATTAAATTAATAAAATATTAAATTGTTGGATGGATAGTTTAATAAATTAAGAAATTATTTGAAGATATTTTATGATAGTTTAGTTTTAATTACATATCACAATTAAGAATTTTAATTTACATAAATTAGGTTTTCGTTTAATAAAAAACAATATTTGAAAAAAAATCAAATCTTCTTTCTTTTCTTTTGTCCATATATTATTCTACAATTGATAAATAACCACAATAATCTTATTAAAAGCCTTTAGGTGTGGATTTATAATGCGGTCGGACAGTGAAAATATTATTAATTTAGATTTATTATTTATTTATGAAATATTGATGTGCCAATTAATTTACCCAAAAAAGAATAATGATAAGGTCTTTGATGACTTAAATTAAATAATATTATTTTATTAAATTAATTAGAATCAGACTAATTTTCTTAAACTTAAAATTATTTAAATTTAATTAACCCAATTTATTAAATTAATTAAATCAAAATTGTTATCCCTAGTTCAAAAATGAAGCTTACATATAAAGTAGGGCAAAATATCTTAAATCCCTGATTAAACATATTATCAATATGTTTTTAATTTTATAAGTTTTATAAATTATTTATAATTTTAATTTTACAATAGTTTTCTTTTTGTTAATTTATAATATAAATTTTAATTATAAATTTCAAAATGTTGTCTTATAATATCATGTATATAAAATAATCTTATTTTGGGTCTATAATAATATAGTAAAATTTTAAATATATTTAATTATGTATTTATTGATATTTTGTATTATTATTAATTTACACTACATGTGAAAAAGAAACCTATTTATTATATAAGGGTAAGACTATGTTTCATAAATCTTATATTTTAGTAGGGCTCTTATTTATTGTTGTTGTTGTTATTCTAATAATAGGATAACATTAAAGTAAAACAGGATGTTTGGATCACCAGCTGGAATATATAAGAAATTGAATGATTATTCTTAAGAATAGAATAGATAAAATAAATATTACTTAGTTTGATTTATTTATAAGAATTTATAACGATAATGTATGTTAATGTTTGGTTTGAAAATATGGATTTGAAATGACAAAAGAATGATTAAGAAAAAATCAAAATATTCATTATAATCTCTAATAATAATAATAATAATAATAATTTTCTTATTATTAATGTTAATATTAATATTTATTATCATTAATATTATTATTATTAATTTTTTGTTATTATTATGAGATATTAAGAAAATTAATATTAACAAGAAAATCAAATAACTATTATAAAAAAATTAAATCCGAATTTCTGAGTATGTGCAATCAAATAACTATTTATTATTAATCCAAACATGCCATTAGTCCCTCAGGCCTCACCTGTACAGCCTGTCTGACAGATAGGAGAGGACCGAGAAGGTAATTAAAATCAGAAATCAGGGGCAAATCCGTAAGAATGTCTTCAGTGGGTCCCACTGAAACATTGATGGACCCCACTTGAAAACAGATCCTATAAGGACAGGAGGGACAAAAAGTTCATCGATTGCACAATTCGTTAAAGTCAAGAAAAAGCAAAAAAAAAATAAAATAGAGAGAGAAAGGACTAAGGAGTCGTTTGTTTGAGCTTAGTAGCTTTTATCAATAGAATTTTTGTGAATAGAACTTTTTTTAGAGAGTTTTTTTTTTAAATCAATTGAATGTTTAGATGTTAATTAAAAAATAGTTTTTTTTAAAAATTTTATAGACTCTTTAATAATATAAAAATAAAAAATATTTTTATTAATTTTAATTATATTATATTTTATAATAAAATTATTTATGCTAAAGGCCCCGAAACAAAATTCCTAGGTTTTTGATTTCAACTGAAATCTGGGAAATTTTTCAAAGAGAGTCTTTGTAGCATTTGACTGTTTCGAATCATTTCGGTGCTGCCTCACTCTCTCTTCACCTCCGTGGGGTGGCTGGGTGGCTGGGAGTGGGATATATCTAATCTGTCCCCGCAAAAATCGGTTCTTTTTAAATTTTAGGGTTTTTTTTGAAGGAATTTGGGTGATGACGAGAGAAATGTAAGAAAAAGATAATGGAAACCTAGAGAGAGAAGGTGGGCAGATAGTGGGGAAGAGACTGTGTGTGCGTGCTGATGTGAGTGAGCTGTGAGCTTGATTTGAACGTTTGTATCGGATGGTAAAATTGAGGTTTTGTCGATACTTTGGACGGGGTTTTGGATTTTCTCCACGTATCTTCTCCATTTCTCGCCTTTGATCTTTTTTACCCCTTTTTTTGGGGGAGGCTTTATCAAATTTTCATGCAATCTGGTGGTGGTGGTCCCGGCCGCATAGGGTCGGCAGGGCGGGCAGCTTCTACGTCGGCGGCTGCATCTCCTTCGTCGTCTTCATCCGCCGTGTCGACGCCGCGGTTAGGGTTTGATTCAGCACAGCAACAACAGCAGCAACTAGGGTCTAGGCAGGTAAATGTTTGGGCATCTGGGGTTTTACAAATTTAAGGCCTTAGGAGTTGAATGTAGTAATTAATGCAAGTGATTGGTTGTTTGGTGGTTTTGAACAAAATATAGAACGACCGTGAAATTGTTTTTGGTGTTTGGCTGATGCAAACTAGGCAGGTTTGTAAATGGTGTAAATGGGAAGTGATGCTAGTGTTTTCCTTTTTCTTTCTAACTGGGAGGCCTTGTTTTAATCTGTAATTGGTCATCAACTTTACTTGGCTTCACTCTAGTGATGAGATAGCTCTAATTGTGACAAAGATGTGGGGTCTGCTTGCAAATTTTTCATTCCTTACCTGCGGCTGAATCTTCTTTTCCTTTTGGGTGAATGTTGGTTGTGCACGTTTGTTAAATTATGATTGCTTTTGTTTGTTTCGCATGTGCTTGTATTTTTCTAGCTCCAGTTGGCTATCTTTTTTTGTTAGCCCAATTTCTCTCTCTCTCTCTCTCTCTCCCCCTCTCCCTCCCTCTGTCTCCCTGCACAGTGAATTAGGGATATGTAAGTCAGTGTATGATCATGTTAAATACGAACCTAAACAGTTCGGATATCTTCTTTTTAGTTCTTTTGTTTACTTTTCTTTCTTGGAGATTCTGAGTCAAAATCAGAGTTTTCCCAACTCATGAGCAGACTTTTAGTATGTACCTGCTTGATTGAATATCTTATTTGATCTATATTTGTGGTTGGTGAGTTTTCTCCTGTGTACCTGCCAGAGTTTGGAGATTTTGAGGAATTTTTGCCAATCAAATTGTAAAACATAACTCTCTGGTTTAAAACGATTGAACAGTGTGTCTATTTTACAATGTTAGTCTTTTCTTGCAGGCATTGCAACAGCAACGACTACTGAGAAAACCTGAAGGAAATGAAGCTCTTGTGTCTTATCAAACTGGTGCGTTTCAAGGCTTTATGGGTGGAAGCAATTTTGCTTCATCTCCAGGCTCAATGCAAATTGCTCAGCAGTCTAGAAAATTTTTTGATTTGGCTCAACAGCATGGTATCTCCCAGGAGGGGCAGAGTAGAAGTCAGGGAGTGGAGCAACACATGTTAAATCCAGTTCAGCAGGCTTATCTGCAATTTTCTGCTTTCCAGGCTGCACAACAGAAGTCAGCTTTGCCCATGCAATCACAGCAACAAGCCAAAATAGGAGTGATGGGGCCATCCACTGGCAAGGATCCAGATGTCCGAATGGGAAATTTGAAAATGCAGGAAGTCATGTCCATGCAGGCAACTAATCAAGGTCAGGCATCATCCTCCAAGACCTCTTCTGAACATATCTCTCGAGCAGAAAAACAGATGGAGCAGGGACAGCTGTCCTCAGAACAGAGACATGAACAAATGCCTTTAATTCAGCAAACAGGTGTTGGCCAAACGATACCTGCAAATATTGCAAGGCCAATGCAGGCACCACAGGGTCAGCAAAGTATACAAAACATGGCCAATAACCAGCTTGCTGCAGCTGCTCAGTTACACATGATGCAAGCCTGGGCACTTGAGCGCAATATTGATCTCTCACAACCTGCAAATGCCAATGTGATGGCACAGCTCATTCCACTCATGCAGAGGATGGCCGCCCAGCAGAAGCTAAATGAAAGCAATGCTGGAGGACAGCCGTCACCTGTCCCTGGTTCAAAGCAGCATGTTACTTCTACACCTGTTGTAAATGAGAATTCTCCACATGCTAATTCATCTAGTGATGTATCTGGGCAATCCAGTTCTGCAAAAGGTAGGCCGATTGCACCACCTCGGCCTTTTGGCTCAACACCAAATGCAGGGATAGCGAGCAACTCTAGTGGCCTTGCAATGCAACAGCCTGGTTCTCAGAACAAAGAGTCTCAAGTGCGTTCTAGGCAGGCAGTTATGCATGGGAATGGAGTGCCTCCTATGCACCCTCCTCAGTCATCCTCTAATGTTGCCCAGGTTGTAGATCAGACTTTGCCTGCCCAAAATGCATCCAGTGGTAATGATACTTTGCCAATGCAACATTTTAAACAGGCTAATTGGTCTTCCTTGTACTCTACTGTACCTAATGAAGGATCATTGGTCAACCAATTTCCATTAACAGGTGGGCCAGTTGCACAAACGGCAAAACCGAATATTGGGTTCACCAAACAGCAGTTGCATGTCCTTAAAGCTCAGATACTGGCATTTAGGCGAATAAAGGTTTGTCAGTCTGTAACTCGCTTGCACTTTTCTGCATCATGATTGCTTGCAATGCTTTCTCCAAGTGCTTTTACCATGCGCTAAAGAAGGTGCTAATGGAATAATTTTGACTGTGTTGATTGTTTGACAGAAAGGAGAATGTACTCTTCCTCAAGAACTTCTACAGTCTATTGCTCCTCCACCTCTTGAGTTGCAACTGCGGCAACATTTTAGTTCTGCAGGAGGTAGTAATCAAGAGAGGTCCAGTGGGAACATTACTGAAAGCCAAATGAGGCATTTGGAGCTCAATCAGAAGAACTCACAGAGCATGCCATCCATAAATGGGCAGAGTGCTTCAAAAGAGGAAACTTTTGTAGGAGATGAGAAACCTAATGTTTCAAGAATTCAAATGCTAGGTGAACCAACAGCAGTGAAGGACTCTACAAGCCTGGTAGCTACGGGTAAAAAAGAGCAACAAGGTGCTATATCTTCTATTAAGTCAGACCAGGATGTTGAGCGTGGTTTTGAAAGGACTCCTGCAACAAATGATATTGCAACTGATAGAGGAAAGTCTGTTGCACCTCAATTTCCTATCTCTGATGCATCACAAGCTAAGAAACCTGCACAAGTAGGCTCTACAATTCAGCAGAAAGATTCTGGTTCTGGCAGGAAGTATCACGGACCTCTATTTGATTTTCCGTTCTTTACTAGGAAACATGATTCTGTTGGGTCAGCAGGTGTAATGAACACCAATAATAATCTAACATTAGCATATGACGTCAAAGATCTCCTGTTTGAAGAAGGCTTGGAAGTGCTTAGTAAAAAGAAGTCAGAAAATCTGCAGAAAATAAATGGTTTGCTGGCTGTAAATTTAGAGAGGAAAAGGATTCGCCCAGATCTAGTGTTGCGTTTACAAATTGAAGAAAAGAAGCTTAGGCTTTTAGATTTACAAGCTCGTTTAAGAGATGAAGTTGATCAACAGCAACAAGAAATAATGGCAATGCCAGACAGACCTTACCGGAAGTTTGTTAGGCTATGTGAGCGTCAAAGAATGGAGCTTGCTAGACAGGTACAAGCTTCTCAGAAAGCTTTGAGAGACAAGCAACTGAAATCAATCTTTCAGTGGCGTAAGAAACTTCTTGAGGCCCACTGGGCCATCCGTGATGCAAGGACTGCCCGCAACAGAGGAGTTGCCAAATACCATGAGCGAACATCAAGGGAATTTTCGAAAAGGAAGGATGATGATCGAAATAAACGGATGGAGGCTTTGAAGAACAATGATGTTGAAAGGTACCGAGAAATGTTACTTGAGCAGCAGACTAGCATCTCAGGTGATGCTGCTGAGAGATATGCTGTACTGTCATCATTCTTGACTCAGACGGAAGAATATCTTCACAAGCTGGGAAGTAAGATAACAGCTGCCAAGAATCAACAAGAAGTGGAGGAGGCAGCAAATGCTGCTGCAGCAGCTGCACGACTTCAGGCATGCTTTCCCAACACCCCCCACCCCCAATAGCTTGTCAATTAGTTGTTAAATTGCTTCTTTCTTTAGTCAAAGAATCAAAGGTTAAGAAATTTTATTGGTGATTCAAAAGTTATACTTGTTTTCTTTTGGTATCTCTCATCCTTGGTATGTTTTTACTTTTGATGTTTCTAATCTTTATTTTATTTTCATTGACCAAAGGGTCTTTCTGAAGAAGAAGTTAGGGCTGCAGCAGCTTGTGCTGGAGAGGAAGTGATGATAAGAAACCGGTTTATGGAAATGAATGCACCTAAGGATAGTGCTTCTGTCAACAAGTAAGTTATTTGTTCAGTAACATGCTTCCTGTCTTCTTTTGCCAACATTTGAGGGTGGATGTGTCAATTTTGTTTGACCATGAAGTGTCATCAATATGGAATTATCTGCATTGTCTTATGTGATGAATGCATATATGTTATAGACAATGAATATTCAATTGTCTATTAAGGATCAACATGCTTTTTCCTGTGCAAAAGTGATATTTGATGGCACTAATGTTATTTTACTTATATTTTTCACTGGTCTCCTCAGGTATTACAGCCTTGCTCATGCTGTGAATGAAAGGGTCATAAGGCAGCCCTCAATGTTGCGAGCAGGAACCTTACGAGACTATCAGCTTGTATATTGCTAACTTTTGGATTATCTGAATTATTTGATTTGCTTCATTTTCATTAATGTTTTACTGAAGTTAGGTTTTGAAACTACTTTTGTCTGTCTTTTTTCTTTTCCTCGCCTTCAGGTTGGATTGCAGTGGATGCTGTCTTTGTATAATAATAAGTTGAATGGAATCCTGGCAGATGAAATGGGTCTTGGCAAAACTGTACAGGTGACTTCCTGTCGGTTTTAGTTTTAAAAGCCTCCCTTTGAACCAGCTCAATGGACAAAAATGAAAAATTGTTCCTATGAAGTAGTTCTGTTTAATGTTATTGGTCGTTATTGGACTTTTTTGCATGATATTCAATAACCAATACATAGCGTAAGATTCAAAGTTTTCATTCAAATTCTGTTGATGAGTAAATACTTTAATTTTGGGCAGGTGATGGCTTTGATTGCTTATCTGATGGAGTTCAAAGGAAACTATGGACCACATCTTATAATTGTTCCTAATGCTGTTTTAGTGAATTGGAAGGTTAGTCATCAATTGTGGCATATGATTCTCTTTTTGTGTTTCCATATCTAACAGTTTAAAACTGCAGAGTGAGTTCCATAACTGGCTGCCATCTGTCTCATGCATCTTCTATGTGGGTGGAAAGGATCAAAGATCAAAATTATTTTCTCAAGTAAGAGCAATTCCATTACTTCTTTCATTACTGCATTTCTTGAGAATTTCTAAGCTTTATAAATTTTTCTGTAGGTGGTTTCAGCAATGAAATTTAATGTACTCGTGACAACTTATGAGTTTATCATGTATGATCGCTCAAAACTCTCAAAAGTTGATTGGAAGTACATCATAATTGATGAAGCACAGAGAATGAAGGACAGAGAATCAGTTTTAGCTCGTGATCTTGACAGGTATCGTTGCCAGAGGCGCTTACTTCTTACGGGGACACCATTGCAGGTATGTTCTAATAGAGAGTTGCATTTGTTTCTGACAAAAATACTTTGCGTGGTTTAGAGCGAACTTTGCTAAATTGTATTACCCATATACTGAGATGCATATTGCTTGTGTAGATTATCTTGATTATGTTAGAGAAAGGCTATTAGTGGGTTGATTATATTCTTTCTACTGAAATTAAGGTAATCAAAAAAGTGTGAATCATGTTCCTCGGAATGGTTTCACTTCCTGCCTGTCCCTTTTAGGGATGTCACATCTGTCGCTTTCCTTCGTTTTGAGATGATAAAAGTCAGGGCCATGACCATAGATCATTGATCAATGTGTATTTGTGACTTGCATGATATATGATCTGTGATACACCTTCATGTCTATCATCCTCAAATCTGTGTTTCAGCTAGTAGGAATAAATTCCACATACAGTTATATCTATAACATCTACCAATGTCTACTGCTGCTGTGATAGTTGATTTTCTCTCTTAGAAGAATACGTGCTAGGTATGTTCATTATAGACCAGAATTATATGTTTTACCTGGCCTCTAAAGTCTATAGCTCAAAAGAGAGTGTTTTAATTTAAGTGTTTCTCTTTATTGAATTGGAGTTTGAGATAAGTGATTAGCAGCAAAATCTAAGTTTAACTTGCTATGAATAACTTGGAGGATTTCTATTTTGTTCTTTTCTTCTTCAGAATGATTTGAAGGAACTGTGGTCACTTTTGAATCTACTTCTGCCAGAAGTTTTCGACAATAGGAAAGCATTCCATGATTGGTTCTCTAAACCCTTTCAAAAGGAAGGTTCTACATACGATGGAGAGGATGACTGGCTTGAGACTGAAAAGAAGGTCATTATTATCCATCGACTCCATCAAATCTTGGAGCCTTTTATGCTCAGGCGTCGTGTTGAAGATGTGGAAGGTTCACTTCCCCCCAAGGTAGGCAAATATGAAGTGATGTTGTAGCTATATATTTGTCATGATTTGCAGCGTATTTGATTACACTATCAATATTTGATTGCAGGTTTCAATAGTTTTGAGATGTAGAATGTCCGCCATTCAGAGTGCAGTTTATGACTGGATCAAATCTACTGGCACTCTTCGAGTTGATCCTGAAGATGAGAAGCGCAGGGTTGAAAAAAATCCTACGTATCAGCCTAAGGTGTATAAGACTTTAAATAACAGATGCATGGAGCTTCGAAAAACCTGCAATCATCCTTTGCTTAACTACCCCTATTTTAGTGACTTCTCCAAGGATTTTCTCGTTAGATCTTGTGGAAAACTATGGATCTTGGACAGGATCCTTATAAAACTTCAAAGAACAGGACATCGAGTACTTCTTTTTAGTACCATGACAAAACTCCTTGATATATTGGAAGAATACTTGCAATGGCGGCGCCTTGTGTACAGAAGAATAGATGGCACAACTAGCCTGGAAGATCGAGAATCAGCCATTGTTGATTTCAATAGTCCGAATTCAGACTGTTTTATCTTTTTGCTCAGCATTCGCGCTGCTGGAAGGGGTCTTAATCTTCAATCTGCTGACACTGTTGTCATATATGATCCTGATCCAAATCCAAAGAATGAGGAACAAGCAGTTGCCAGAGCCCACCGAATTGGGCAGACAAGAGAAGTTAAAGTCATTTACATGGAAGCAGTTGTCGATAAGATTTCTAGCCATCAGAAGGAGGACGAAATAAGAAGTGGAGGTACAGTTGATCTAGAAGATGACCTTGCTGGTAAGGATAGATATATAGGATCAATTGAGAGTCTCATAAGAAATAACATTCAACAGTACAAGATTGACATGGCTGATGAAGTCATCAATGCTGGGCGTTTCGACCAAAGAACAACACATGAAGAGAGACGTTTGACTTTAGAGACATTGTTACATGATGAAGAGCGTTATCAAGAAACAGTCCATAATGTTCCATCTCTCGAAGAGGTAAATCGCATGATAGCCCGGAGTGAAGATGAAGTTGAACTGTTTGATCAAATGGATGAGGAACTGGAATGGGCAGAGGATATGACAAGGTACGACCAGGTACCTAGGTGGCTTCGAGCTGGTACAAAGGAAGTGAATTCTACAATTTCTAATTTGTCAAAAAAGCCATCAAAAAATATCTTTTTTGCTAGTAATATAGGCATTGAATCCAGTGAAACTGAAAAAAGAAGAGGCAGACCGAAGGGCAAGAAATCTCCAGATTACAAGGAAATTGATGAAGAAAATGGAGAATATTCTGAGGCAAGTTCTGATGAGAGAAATGAATATTCTGCACCTGAAGAAGAGGGAGAAATAAGAGAGTTTGAAGATGATGAATCCATTGGTGCAATTGGAGCTCCACCTGCCAACAAAGGCCAATCAGATGATGACAGCCCTGTTTGTGATGACGGTTATGAGTATACTCGGACAGCAGAAGCCAACAAAAAGGGTCACATGCCAGAAGAAGCTGGTTCATCAGGGTCATCTTCTGATAGCCGAAGAATGACACGAGCTATGTCTCCTGTTTCTTCTCAAAAATTTGGATCTCTCTCTGCAATAGATGCTAAACCGGGTTCTCATTCTAAGAAACTGGTATGTTTCTTCACCATATCCTTTTATGCAGTTATACAGATTAGCTTTTGCTAGCTATTCACTTCCTATCTGCCTGATCATTTTTCAGCCTGATGAACTAGAAGAGGGGGAAATTGCTCTATCTGGAGATTCTCAAATGGACAATCAACAATCTGGAAGTTGGATTCATGAACGTGATGAAGGTGAAGATGAACAAGTTCTGCAACCTAAGATAAAGCGAAAGCGCAGTATTCGGATTCGACCACGTCATGCTGTCGAAAGGCTTGAGGGGAAATCTGGCAGTGATGCTAAAGTTGGAGATTCAATTGTGTTGCCATATCAAGATGTCCATAAGTATCAGAAACAGAGGAAGGCTGATAATGAAAATAAAACAATTGTAGAACCTGGGCTTTCCAAGCCTGATCAAAGTGATTCAGCAAAAAGTAGGCGGAACTTTCCTTCAAGGAGAATAGCTAACACATCAAAATTGCATGCTTCACCTAAATATAGCAGATTGAATTTGCAGTATAGCTCTGCAGAAGATGCTGCTGAACACTCCAGGGAGAACTGGGATGGGAAAATTACAAATACAAGTGGGATATCAGCTGTGGGAACTAAGATTTCTGATGGCATCCAGAGAAGGGTATGTACCATCTTGATATGTTTTTTTTTTCAGTGTTCAATTCTGCCATAAACATTACTCTTATGTAGCCAAGTTATCAAGCTTTAATCATGCCAAGGCACTAAAGATTGGGTTTTATGAACACTTCTTGCTGCATACATCTTGCATAACTTTACATGAGATGAATTTATCTATGTCCAGTGAAGTTTCTTTATTAGTAGAGTGAACCAAATTGTAATAAATGTAGAATTGCTCTTTTGAACAGTATTCTGACCAAATTTCTGGGGCTCAAAAATCTTAACTTTCATGTATCTGTTGAAATAATTTGGATTCTTACTCTGTGAGGCTATTAAACGCATTTTAATATAGTCCATTCAATTAGTTACTAAACTTAAACCTTTGAGAGTCAGCATTAGCTTATTCGTTGTCTACTTGACTCTGAAAATTCTTGTTTCTGCAGTGTAAAACTGTGGTTATCAGGCTCCAAAGGAGAATAGATAAGGAAGGTCAACCAATAATTCCCCTCCTAACGAATTTGTGGAAGAGGATAGAGAATTTTGGGCAGACGAGTGGTGCTGGAAATAATCTTTTGGACTTGAGGAAGATTGAACAGCGTGTTGACAGATCGGAATATAGTGAGGTGATGGAACTTGTGTTTGACGTGCAATTCATGTTAAAGGGTGCCATGCAGTTTTATGGGTTCTCGCATGAGGTATGATTTTCATTTGACTTGGTACTCCTAAATGATTTATCCGCTTCCTGTATTTGCAAATATTTGAACATAGAACTTTGGTGCCTATTCCAGCCTGTAAGTCATTATCATTACATGGTGCAGGTTAGATCTGAAGCTAGGAAAGTACATGATCTCTTCTTTGATATCTTGAGATCAACATTTCCGGATACAGATTTCCGTGAAGTCAGAAATGCACTCTCTTTTTCTGGCCCAGCTTCTACTTCTGCTCCCGCTTCAACACCAAGACAGGTACCTTTAGGCCAAAAGAGACAGAAACCAATGAATGACCTAGACCACGAGACTAGCACCATTCATAAACCAATGCTCCGAGGATCTATTCCTCCAGGCGAAGATTCAAGGACCCGAGGCCATTTATCACAGAAAGAAATGAGACTTGCGAGTGGAAGTGGCAAGGCCAAGGAACAGCATCGGCAGGATGATTCTCCAGTCCATCCTGGGGAGTTGGTCATCTGCAAGAAGAAGAGAAAGGACCGGGACAAGTCTGTCGTGAAGTCTAGGAATGGATCAAGTTGCCCAGTTTCACCCCCTAGTGTTGGCCGGAACATCATCAGTCCAGGTTCAAGTTCAACCCCTAAGGAAGGGAGGCTGACTCTACAGAACATCCATCAACAGGGTTGGGGAAACCAACCTCAAGGTGGCGGCAGTGGTGATGGGTGGGCGAAGCCTGTAAAGAAGTTGAGAACGGACACTGGTAAGCGGAGACCTAGTCATTTGTAACTTCTTAAGATCGTAGAGGGTATACTTTAGGGTAAAAAATGTTTGTAATCATTGCACCCAATTAGGTCCATACTGTTAATAGTGTAGAATATTTTTTCTCAATTGTATACTGATTACTGCACCGTGATTTGAAATCCAATAGTCCAATTAAACATCGTTATCTGTTCCTTGCAGTTAATACTGCCCACCAATCAGTGCTAGGTTCAGCCCGACCATAAGCTGCTTTGATCTTGTATTATTAATGTCCCAAAACTGGATTTCACTTTCTTTGAATTTGCAGCATTTCTTGAACATATCTCTTACCGCAGCTGCATGAACTTTAACCATCTCTTATGGAGCCAGAACTTATAAATGTCACAAGTCTGCTTTATAAGTGTTTATGTTCATCTCCCCATCATCTTCCTCTGTCTCTTTTCATGTGTAGATGTAGGATTGTTATAAAGTACACGACAGATGGCTTTCAACCAAAAGCAGGAACCGTGAAATTAACTAAAGATTGAAGCGTGAAGCAATGATACTTTTGTTTACTAAAGAAAGAAACAGATAGACAGGATACGGGGAAATATTTTCTTTCTCCCCTGATACAAATAAAGCAGCAGACACATTTTGTACATGTATAACACAACATTTGAAAGGCTACTCAGGCCACTAAGGATCTGCTTGGCCTGCCATTTCCTCGTCCTGAGACTCGTACTCATCCTCGCTCACTTCTTCATCACTTGATTCTTCTTCCGGGGCAGCTCCAATGTCCTCCGGTTTTGCATATTTCTCAGAGTACTCTAGTCAACATGAAAAATCTTGTTATGAACCTGAAAAACCTTGTTATGAACATGTGGACAAAATTTCAAACACAATGACTAGTTCCGTGTCCCTATCTTCATCATACACGTTGATCCAGTTCTGTACAACAGTCACAGTTATATCTCCCAAACGAACTCGTATCAATGTCGATACAAATCAATCAGACAGATGGGAGTGGATGATCAATTCATACACAGGAAAACAAAAGAATAGCATTCTGTAGAATCCTCATCAAATGATAGCTGCATACAAATGCTTAAACAGCAGAACAGAGAGATTCTATCTTCCATTTTATCTTCTGCTTGCTAATATGATAAACAGAGAAAATTAATGTCTTGCCATGAATCCATTTCATAACAATGCAATTTGTTTGTTACCAAATCCATGGGATGTCACAATTTGATTATGAATGGAGCACAATAAACAGAAATTGCAAGGGAAATCATTCAACATCCTCCTTCGCACCAGATTCATGACACCTCATTAAGGTGTTATCCCATGAATTTAAGAAAGAAGCTCAATCTAACTCTCAATTTTGCATTTCAAATTATACCCAGATATGAAGAAATATGTGAAGTCTTACAGCTGCAATTCTTTAAATGAGAGAATAATGATTATCAGCAAGCGGTGATTATCAAAATTAAACATCTATAACAAAGAAAATTTTTAGTTCTCAAATTTGATTAATCAACTTTCTGCTAATTGATCACTGATTGAGCTATTCAAGAAATCACAGTCTGACAAAGAAAGTAAGATTTAGATACTAAACAATGGCATTCACTGGGGAAGTTTTTAAACACAACTAAAATGGCTGCCGAAGAAACTGGAACACAACAAAAGAATCACTACCTTTAACTCTTTGCTCATAAGCGGATCGATCGCGCATCATCAGAGCTGCAGCCTCTCCATTCAATGGGTCTGATGGGTTTGGATACAAAAGAAGCTGTGGTAGAAATACTTCAAACACATTCACCAAATCTGGAGAACAATGTAGGTCAATCTTTGAGGCTTATAGATTGTGAATTATTCCAAATCTGTATTCTAAGTAGCTTCCATGTTGATCTGGAAAAGCTTAAGGGGAGTCCTTACCAAACATAGGGCTCCAAGTTTGATTGATAACATCTAAACATACTGAGCCAGACCTGAAAGCAAAAGATTGTGAAAATCATCCACATAAATCATTAACTTTAGCTATGTATTCTACAAAATATAGTTTTCTGGTAAAATTTTGACTACTCACATCTCATCAACATTTGGGTGATAGATCTTATTAACAAAGCCTATTGAGGGAGATTTATATGGATAAGAATCGGGTAACTCGACCCTTATCCTCCACACCCCTCCATGATAAGGACCTGTCATAGTTCATCGCAAAGAAGCAATCGGTAAAAATCCAAAAAAAAAAAAAAAGGGTCCTTAACTCGCTGGACACAAATTAACTTCATTTCCAAAATGTTCTAAGCAAGTTTCAGCAGAGAGTTTAGAAGACAAAAAGGGCCAATCTGTTTAGATGGCTAAAAAAGGTGACGAAAATTGCAGATTGCATGAATCAAAAACCCCCTTTTATGCAAAACCATCACTGATACATAACAAATAAAACCATCTGAAGAAAACAAAAAGTAAGGAACAACAAAGACCCAAAAAAGGATATGCCTTGATTAGCTAAGGGATCCAAAGAAAAGACACAAAAATAAAGAACTGAGACTTGAAGAAGAAAGAAAGAAAAAAGTTTGAGTATCATGAAGAATTACTGTCGCTTGGTCCATGGAAGTGAACATAGAACTCTTGCATGCCATCATTCATCATCTCAACCTTGTAATCACTCATCATCCTACAAAAATTTTGAACCCAAAAACAAATATACACACAAAACAACAGTTAACAATCAAAACCAAAGAGTACTAAACAGAAAACGAAAGAACAAACAAAAAAAAAAATCAAAACTTGGGAAGAGGGTATTAGAGAATTAACAATTTCATCAAATCCATCTCTCTGCGTTTGCTTGGGGACGACATGGCTGACTGACTGACTGACCCCTTTCCTCTGTCTGCTCTTCTTTCTCCTTTTCTTTCTTCTCCTTATCCTCTTCACTTGCCCACAGACAAAAGAGAGACTTTGATATAGAGAAAAAAACTAACTAGAGAAACAAGGAAAGCGGCTATGGACAGGCACAGACACCACGAGTAGAACCAACAAACAAGTAGTCGGATAAAATGTCTCAAAATGTGAGCTTAAGGGTCAGGGATGGATTTTTATTTTTTAACTTCTTCTTTATTTATTTATGAAATATTTTTTTATTTTTTTTTAATTCACTGTCTTAATTTTTAAAATTATTAATCTTTTAAAGATGTAATTAATAAATAAACATTATCTTAATACTTAATTGACATATTATATCATCAAATGTAATTTTAAATTGAATTGTTAAGATTTTTTAAATTAATTATTTAATTATTTTTATAGATATGGGTTCCTCTCATAATTATTATTAGAATTTTAATTACTTGTAAAATATATGCTTCAAATAAAATATTTAATAAAACAAAATTTAAAGATAAATGATAATTATTATTATCATTAACATCCAATTGAAATTTCGCTAAGACGTAGGGTTTAAAAAGATCCAATAGTATGTAATTCTATCCTTATCTAGTAAAAGATTATTTCTGATAAATCCACATGCATAATAGTAATACTAAAAATTATAAATTAAATTGCATACAATTTAAAAAACATTATCTTATATTTAAATTATAAATTCAATACTTAAAAACCATTGAAAAATTCTAAAAACATAATCTTAATTGATTGTATTTATAAAAAATATGACAATTTGAATAGTAAAATTCTATTTTATTTTAATATTAAATAGCCTTTTTGTCACAACAAATTAATTTTAAGGTATTATTAAAATTTTGAATCTTTGTAATTACTTAAAAATATTTACTTTAAATAAATGATTTAATAAGTTAAAATTCAAAAACTATAAATTTTATTTAAATTATAAAATAAAAACTATAGATTTTGAGAGGTCAATAAGCATTTTCTCCACCACAAAAGCCTTTTTAAGAAAAATGAGTCTTTAATTATAATTAAAACACTTATCTAATAAATGTGACTTTTTGGTAGCCAAATTATAGCTTTTAAGAAGCTTAAATTTGAAGCTTCTAAAAAATACTTTTTAGGTAAATTTTCAGATCAATTAATGAACCTATTTTTAGTCCCTTTTGTCCTTATATTTTACACATAATTCCCACAATACCCATAAACTCATCTTTACATTTATTTTAAGATTTATATAATATTATTTAACTTTTTATATGTTTTAGTATTTATTTTTATACTAGTGTTACTTATGTTATAATCCATATAAAAGATATGATTAGAAATATTTTATTTATGGTTCATATAATTTAAAATTATATAATCATTAATATATTAGATTTGTAGGTTGTTTAATATATTTTAAATAATATTTATATGCATAAATAATATTTATTAAAAAATAAAATATAGTTAAAATTAAAATATTTTTATTTTTATATTGTCAAACAATCTATTGTATAAATCTATTTAAAAAGTTTTTTTAATGATAACCAAATAATCAACTAACCTCTTATACAAGTTTTTCAAAAAAGATCTACAGTCAAAAAAAATTCTGCTAACAAAGCTCAACTAGTATAAATGATTATTAGTGTTATTATCCATAATTAAACAATAAAAAATCCTGCCGCGTGTTTATATATGTTTAGCTTTTATTTATATTTATATAATAACAAGACATGCCTTGTACACTTCTAAGATTCCTCACTTACAGAAATTAGCAAGTATTGTCATGATTCCTACGTTGAATGGACCCTACTCTACCTATTTTTAAAATATTTAATACCCATTTGCTCTTTCGGTGATCTCTTTTAATTTAAAAAAGATATATTCCTGTTTTATAGTTTAATTTTTAAAACATACCTGATTTTAAAATTTTATTTTAATTATTTAAAAATAACTTATTTTAAAATTCGATTAAAAATAATAACATTCGTGTTAACTAATCAAATATTATTAATATTTAAAAATATTTTATTCAATTCTAACATTTTCTTCGCTCATTCAGCTTTAATCTTGTAAGAGCTTCGTGAACAAAAAAGTGGTAAGTAAGCCGAATCAGTATTGAATGGAGATTCTATCCAACGACAATCCGTTTCAAACCCCTACTCCTGTTTCGAAAAGTTAGAAAGAGAAGTCCACGTTTAATGTTTATATTATGTATATTTATCCTACATTGAATGGAATGATTATTTGAAAAATTAAAAACTAATACAAATTTTTTTTAATTATAAGAAAATTCTATATCTTTATATGTATATATATATATATATATATATATATATATATGTGTGTGTGTGTAAATTTGTGTGCGATTGAAAGAGAGGGTTGAAATCAAATCTACACCGTCCAATATGGAGATAGAGGCGCACGTCAACGATTCCAACAACAAATGGAGATCCAAATTTAATGGGCGGCCAACAAGAAGAAGCAAGTTGATGGATTTTGACAATACCATTCTCCATAAAGCGCGTGGGGTATATAAGTTAAAAGCTTACATGGAATATATTATATATTATACACGTAGTTTCAGTGCATGCATTCACTCTTATAAAGATTGGACCTTAGTGGTCTCATTAGTGAAAGTTGGAATCTTTATTTGAAGTTTCTTGGACTTTGTAGATTTTGTGTTTGTTTTCAATTATTGTTCGTTGGATTAGATCAAAATCAAATAGTTTTAATTTTTTTTTAGGAAAAAATACCAACTTAAATTAATAAAAAACGATGCGCAATATAAAAAGGAGGAAAAGTAGAGAACATAAAATTAGAGAACGAAAGCGAACTACGAGCTAAACTATGAGCTAAGACGTTAGATGTACGACTCAGCCACTAAATATGGATATCTTGTCTTTGTGCTAAAAGCACTTTGCAATCCTGAATAATTGCCCCAAACTCCGACCAATCAATCTCAGTGTTTTGCAAAGAAGACACCAAACTTTGACAATCGGTGTAAACGATCCCGGGGCCCTGACACTTGGTCAAGACTTGCTCAAGAGACAGTTTGAGAGCAAAGGTCTCGGCAAACCGAGGGGTATAAGAACCTGGCCTATGCGATGTGAACGCATGTATGAATTGCCCGGTTGACGAACACGTAACTGCACATGTGCCAATACGTTTTCCGGCAACAAAGACAGCGGCATCTGTATAGCAGTGCCAGTTAACAAGTGGAGGGGTTTGCACGGCCATCTGGGAAACAGGTTGACGTCGGGGCTGCTTTAAACGTTGTTGTGCCATGCACCATTCATGTTTAAAACCAAGCCCTTGCTGTAAAATCACACCAGCAGGGACACTATGTTGGTTCCATAAAATCTCATTCCTCGACCACCATATCTTCCAGCAGAGCATAAGAAATTCCTCGACCACTGTTTTATCAGCATCACGGCATAAAACAAAGAAACACTCGACAAAGGTAACGACAGAGCCTCACGGCCCAATTCCCATAGGTGCCAAACATCGGTAGCACGGTTACACCGCAATAAAGCATGATCAATATCCTCATCGGAGACAGTGCAAGTGCATGATGGTGCTACATTCAACCCTCTTTGATTTAACCTTGCTTTAGTTGGCAATAGGTTCCGCAATGCACGCCATGCAAATTCGCGAATTTTGGGTGGAATTTTCAAACGCCAAACAACTTTCCAATCAACGTTAGGCAAAGGCTCTGGTGTTCGATTCAAATATGAAGCAACATAGTACCCAGACTTGACAGTATACATACCCCGCTTATCAAAATGCCATATTTGCTTGTCCTCCGTCACTGTGGATAGAGGAATAGAAAGTACAGTCATGGCATCATCCTCGGAAAAAAGGGCCCGGACCTTGTCAACGTCCCATTGACGAGCTTCACTAAGGATTAAATCGGATACACACAAGGAAGAGGCAACCAAATCCGACGCGAATCCAACTTTAAAATCATGGTCCCTTGGTAACCAACTATCATTCCATACACGGACGTTCTCTCCAGATCCGATACGTCACCGCAAGCCTGCCGTAAGAACCGACTTAGCCTGATGAATCCCTCGCCAAGTGAAACTCGGGTTGTAGCCGAGATTAGCAGTTAAGAAATCCCCACGTGGGAAATATTTTGCTCGAAATAGTCTATACAAAAGGGAATTAGGTGAAGTCATAAGTCTCCATCCCTGTTTGGCAAGCATGGCAAGATTGAAACATCTTAGGTTACGAAAATCGAGTCCACCATCTCGTTTCTTTTCACACATCCGATCCCACCGTAACCAATGCAGTTTATGAGTTCCATCCGCTTTAGTACCCCACCAAAAGGAATTCATCATCCGCTGTAATTCATCACAAAGAGACACTGGTAACAGAAAAACGCTCATGCAATTAGCGGGAAGTGCTTGTAAACTGCCTTAATCAGAACTTCCTTTCCTGCACGAGTTAAAAACTTATTACGCCAACTATGGATACGATGCCAAAGCTTGTCACGTAGGAAAGCGAAAATGGCCTTTTATTATCGCCAACAAGAGAAGGAGGCCCAAATAGCGACTATGATCAAGAGGTGTGTGTACATCCAGGATATTTGACAGTATAACTTTCTGAACTTCAAAAACGTTAGAACTGTAAAAGATCCCAGACTTACGCAAGTTGACAGCTTGGCCAGAGGCAAACTCATAAGTTCGTAGTATATTACGAATTTCATGACACTGCTGCTTGGTTGCCTTAAAAAATAAAAAAGAATCATCAGCAAACAGTAAATGAGAAATAGCTGGACTATTGCGACAAATGGAAATTCCGGAAATAGTTCTACGTCGCTCAGCATCAGATAAAAGAGCGGATAACCCCTCAGCACAAAGAACATATAAATACTGAGACAGTGGATCGCCCTGTCTTAAACCTCTAGTAGAAACAATCGGGCCAACTTCACTACCATTCACTGCAACCGAATAACTAACATTGCGGACACACATCATAACCAGCTGAATCCAACGACCATCAAAACCAAAGGCAATCATAACATGCTCAAGATACCCCCAATCAATCCGATCATAAGCCTTACTAATATCAATCTTTACAGCCACATTACCACCAACCCGCCCAGTCCTATTTTTCATATGATGGATCAATTCGAAGGCTACCAAAATATTATCTGTAATCAAACGACCTTGAATGAAAGCAGATTGCGAATCAGAAATAAGACGAGGCAAAAGCAATTTCAATCTATTGGCGAGAACCTTAGCAACAATCTTGTACATAACATTACACAAAGAAATAGGACGTAGATCCTTAACTGTAGTTGGGTTGTCCACCTTCGGTACAAGTACAATGATAGTGTCCGTAAGATTGGGTGGAAATTGACCCTCGACAAGCCATGCATTACCCGCTTGAACAATATTCGGACCAATAAGATGCCAGAAATTTTGGAAAAAAGTGGGATTCAAACCATCGGGGCCAGGCGCTTTATCCGGGTGCATGGAGAAAACTGCACGCTGAAATTCAGCCACGGTAAAGGGAGAGAGTAGGGTAGCATTGTCCGATGCCGAAACACGGGCGGGAATAAGATGTGTAACAATCGAATAATCAGTGACTTCCGCTGTATATAGCTGCTCGAAATAATCACAAATAATAGCATGGATTCCATCCCTTGACCGAATCAAATTACCATTATCATCTTCCAATTCATAAACCGTATTTCTCCGTTTCCGAGTTGAAGCTGATAAATGGAAGAAGCGAGAATTTGTATCACTCTCTGCAAGCCAAAATTCCTTTGCCCGTTGTTTCCATTTGATCTGCTCAAGGTTCAACAATTGCGACAGCTCAGAACGAAGGGTTTTGTAGGCATTGCAATTGACCGACCGAAGCTGCTCTAATTCTCTCATTATCCGTTTCTTCTCTACAGCATGTGCGCGATCAAGAGAGCGACCCCACTTCGCAAGAGCGGTGCAGAGGTGCTGTTTTTTTGCCATGAAATCACCGTTAAAAGCCCAGGCAGCCTCAACTACCGAAAACAATTCCTCCTGCTGCAACCATTTGTTTTCAAACCGAAAACGCCGGTTATTTTAAGAGAGAACAGCTGCATCCGTTGACAGAATAACCGGTGAATGATCCGAAACCGGGGCGACACTCGTTTGGATAACAGCATTGGGAAAGTGCTCAAACCAAGCCGAATTTGCAACTGCACGATCTAACCTTTCACAAACCCAACCCGGTGTCCCACGACTACGCTCCCAAGTAAAAGAATAACCCAACCACTCGACACCCAACAAATCGCAATCCTGAAGAGCTTGCCGAAAGCCAGTATATAGATGATTGGGACGATCGGAGCCGCCTATCTTCTCCGATGTACAAGCGAGATCGTTAAAATCTCCAATGACAAGCCACGGTACATGCATTCTCGGGTTCAAAGATCGCAAAAAATTCCAAGACTCAGCCCTACGAAACCTCTCCGGGAAACCATAAAAACAAGTAAGGAACCACTCGAGCCCACTGTCCGTGTTAATTTTCAAATCCACAGAGTTCTGCGTATGCCTTAAGACCTGTACTTCTCTAGAGTTCCGGCAAAACACAGCAAGACCACCACTACAACCGATCCGATTCACACCAAAACCAACTTCAAAATGCAACTGAGTTCTCAAGTCCTCAATATATCCGACCTCTACCAAAGTTTCGATAACAAACACTATGTCCGGCCTGTACTGACGAACTAAATCGTCTAAAGCCTGAACTGTCGAAGGGTTGCCGAAGCTTAAGATTTTCATAATGACTGGACGGGTCGCTCGTGATTTATAAGTTATTGTATTTATCAACATTATATTAAAATTCTATTTTTGAGTTTTTTAATTAGTCTAAATATTTTATTTGTAACATTCATTTTTTAGTTATTTTATTTATCTATTTTGTTTTTTAATTACTTTTCATATTATTTATTTATTTAATGATTTATTTTTATTTTTATTTTATTTTCGTACTCTCATCTTTTGATTGACATTATTATTTATTATCATTATTATTATTATCTTTTATTGAGTTTATTATTAGCAATAGTTTTATCGTCGTAAATCGTTGTAAGTAAATTGCCATCATAATTATTATCATTATTATCATCATCATCATCATCATCATCATTATTATTATTATTGTTGTTGGTGTTGTTTTTTTTATTATCCTTATGTATTTATTATAATTTTATTTACTTAAATATTTTACATGCTTTTTTTACTGATTTATTCTTTTAACCTGTATCACTATTTTTCTGTCACATCTGCATATGAGTCTACTGAAAACAGTCTCTTTATTATGTAAGAATAAGGCTGCGTACTATCAGACCTTCTCATATCTTACTTCACTGCAGAATTTTAGATTGGTTTGATAATGATGACAAAGTTAATTGTTTATGTATATGATTATTATTTTCTATTAACCTATTTTTTAAAAAAATTTCTTTATAAATTTATCGAAAACAGTCTCTCTATTAAGTATAAATAAGATTATGTATTTTTAAATTTTCTCAAACTGTGCATCTTAGTCAAATTTCTATTGAAATATTATTGTCGTAAAATAACAATTACAAGTCTCGTGTTATATATACAAAAAGATTAGATTTTTTAATAATGTTGACAAAAACAACGATCAGTAAGAATCCCGCAGATATATTGAGGTTCGGGTGAAAAATGTTTTTTTTACTAATAATGAAACTACCTTTTCTTTTTAACTTTCCTCTAAATGTTAGCTTTGGTCCCTTTTGGTGGGAAATATACCACAGAAGTAAGTAGAGGAAGACTTTCCTTGAACCCTATAAGAGTATAAGGTATAGCATAGAATATAAAAAGAGTGGCGTGAAAGAGTTACTTATCTTCGCCCAATAAACATTGGAAACGCGACAAACACTTCACATGGAAGGATCGTAAACCAAAGAATTCACACAAACCCTAAAGTTTATATATATTTCTTAATCAGAAGTACAGAATAGCTTCTTGTTCTTTTTTTTAATTGATGAATCAGTATATAGTATTGATTTAACTCATACTTCAGAAGCAATCAGCGATAGCAATTAGGTCGGACGGATCAAACTTCAGGCCCGATTTTTATGAAACATAAGGCACCGTATTGGAATCGAGCTTAGGTTGCTCAAGATTGACCCAACTCTCGTAAGCAAAATAATGTCGTTTTTATTTTTTAATTTAAAAAAAGTTAGAGATTGACGATAAAACCCAACCTAACTCATTATTATCACGTGATTTAAAGATATCTTTCTCATTAAATTAATGATTTCACAACGGATTAATTCAATTTCACAAAAAGGTTAAATTTATTACTTCTCTTTATAATTTGATATATAATAAATATTTTATTAACTTTTAAAATTATCACTAACTTCAAAAATTTAATCTCCAATTCGTCAAATCTAATTTAATTGTTGGTTTCAAATTTAGATCTAAGTTAAATGATATGACTAATTCCAATTCACCAAATTTGCAAACTCAATTTTGGCCGCCATTTAAATTTGATAATTCTTAATTTTAAAAATTTGAGATATTTGTTTGAGCGAATAATTCATTAAATGACTGAATTAATATTTTAAATAATAATAATTACAAGGGTTTAGTTTTTTTTTTTAATTTAAAGAAAGTATTGAAATCCTATAAATTTAGTATAACATCGGGAAGAGTTAGGTGTTCGTCAAATAGTTCATATGATTAGTCAACCTTTTCCTAACAGTTTTGGTTGTAAATCACTAATTTAATAATTTAGGGGGACTTCTTCATCTACACTTAACACACTTACGTACGGTACTTAAGCAACAATAATTAACAATACGTACACGAGTCTAAGACTTAACTGGCCTTCAAATTCAAAAATCATCTCAACGACCAAACTGAAAAAGCTTCCGATCTGTCCTCCTCACTTAAACCTAGACATAGCAAATTGGTTCTGACCAGCCCCGCCCATGGATCAATACTTTTCAGCAAAATGACATTATTTTTGTTGAAAATATACCGTGAGAGCAACCGTTGTACAGACTGATTAGAGCATTATGCTGAGAACTTTGCGCTAAGTCTTACTTTCTTTGATCGTCCACCCGACGGGTGTCATGTTTTCCTTTTAGCAGATTTGTCGGGAGTGTGTTTCCCGCGCCTAGTCGTGTAATTAGTTGTTGTTTCTTTTCTACCAAAATTTTTTTTTTAATTAAAAAATAGTTCAGGTAGAATCTAATTGGGTTCACATTCGAGCCTATTATCATACCGGATCTGTTTTTGGGTCAGGGTCAAGCTATAATAATAACGGACGGGTCAAATTTTTTAAATAAGGATGATAATAAATTAGCTCTGGCTTGACATCTTTTCTTAAATTGATGTAATGTGATAGACAAAAATATTTATTTGATAGGTTAATTACTTTATATCTATAATCTGGGTTTGATCTAGACTAATTAGAAATTAATTGATTAGATCTATCTTGATTATATTTTCATTCAATGTGAATTTGAAGTCAACTTGAAACTTAGTCTCAGCGATATGATCCTTTTTTAAAATGACCTTGATTTGATTTGTAAATTTAAAAACTATAGTTCATAAAAAAATTATTTTAAGACAATCAAGCAAGTTCAAACTATACCTAAATCATATGAATTGAAATAACAAGCTTTGAACTACCTATTTGAGGGGTCTAACTCATCTCGATTCGGTCCAACATGACTTACTAACATATTTTCTCATGCTTACAATGTATCTTTTATATCATATCAAATACATGAGTCGTAATAAAAAATTTGGCACCCGGATTAAAGATCTCACTTAGAGAGATCTTTTAGTTCTCTTAAATCTTTTAACCATTTTCCTTTAGATCTTTTGTTTTATAATTAACTTCATTTTTGATTACATAGTACTTTTCTCTTAATATTAGCCTATAGAATTTCTTATTTAGTCTAATTACTTTCTTGTAATGATTGGTTTAATCTATTATTATACTTATTTTAGTTTGATTGATGTATTTATTTACTTATTTTATCTTTTATTATTAATCGTTACCATATTCTATATGTTTTGTATTATGTTTTGCATTGCATAGTTTTATATTTTGATTTATGCATATTTATTTATATTTTGTACTATTATTATTTTGCATTATGTATGGGTCTATTAGAAAGTCTCTCTGCCTGATATACTTAATTATTCTCTATCTTTTGTCTTCTTTCTTCTATTTTCGGTGACGAAAAGATAGCTATGAATAGTTAAAATATGATTTCTTATTTAAAGGAGATTGAAACTCTATTTATAATTTTGAGAGATTTTGTTCTAAACCTCAATTTTAGTTTTTTACTCTTCTTTTTTATAATTAATTAATATCGAGTGATCTAAGAGATAATTACGTATAATTATTTTATTTTTATTTATGAGTTCAATGATTTAATCAAAATAATTAATACAAGTAACAAATAAATTATTTATGTATTTACAGATTTTATATTATGAGAAATAAAAACTAAATTAAATAGTTTAAATTATTTAATTTAGCATTTAATCTTTTTATTAAACTTATTGCTATTATTTAATTAACATAAAATGTTATCATACCCAATTAATTAATAATAAATTTTAATTTAAATACTAAGCTTCAATCAATTAATTTAAAAATTTAAGATTTACTATAACTATTTCAAAGTAAATGCTTGAGTTGTAAGAATTTATTATTTTCGTACCAATCTTTAGAGTTGTACAATTGGATGAAATCTTTTGTTTAAATCAGATTTAAGTAAAATTTAATTTCTCACTTTTATACTTGATAAATTTATTTTAAAAACATCAATGTAGTTTAAAAATATTAGAAAATCCTAATAATTTTAAAATTATCAAAAAATTTCCTAATATTCAGTTTTTAAAATAACTCAACACTTCGGACAAAAATAACAATAAAATACAAACATTAGATATAAAATAATCAAATACTACATATATGATAATTCAACACAGCCCTTAAATTTAATTGAAATAACTAAATTTGATATAAATAAGTAATTTATTATAATTATTTTAGTTATTAATTTAATCAAATATCTTCAAGTCAAGTTTAAAAATCAAGTTAGATATATTTAATTATTCTATGTTTGATATTTATACTACGTTTGTTTCATCATTATTTTTAATTGAAACCTAAGAAAATAATTTTCTAAAATACCAAAAACTAGAAAGAATTTTTTGAAGAATTTTAAAGAACAAAGAGGTTTTCTTTATTTTCTTAAAACATAATTAAATCCTACTTTTAAATTTAAATCGAACTAATTAAACTCAATATAAACTAATAATTTATTATACTAACCTTAAATTATTAATCTAAATTAATTTTCATTGACTCAATTGGAGTTTAAAAGTTAAATTTGATTATTAATATTTAATTAATCTGTCAGATTCGAATTTCACGACATGGTCCAACCTGAAGTAATTCAATCAACCAATAACAAATAATCTTTGTTCAATTTAAAACACGCTCAGGCTCGAGTTTGGACCGCACAAAAGAATGCCTCGAGACCTGCTCATCCTATTTCAATCCACATATGCTTAACCTCTATGCCTGATATTATCCATGAACTAGTTGCACATTCCTCCAAAAATGAGAGATTACGAAAATGGAAATGCCAGAAAGCAAGACTGATAAAAATCCTCCTATCAAATGCATTGTAGATAAGGAAATGAAGCACAGAAATTTATCTTCTCTGGCATTTAGTGTTCAGTGATCCTTTCCTTCAGCTCTAACTAAGTTAGCTTTGTCACCAAGAAGGAATTCAGCAGGTTACTCGAACCTTTCAACATTTTAAGCTCCTGACAAAATCTAACTTAAATAAAGGTGATTAATAGCAATGCAACTTACTTGAACTACACCATCAAAGAAGGTATGCTTCCCAATGTTAACCATTGGTTGGAGAAAACTTAATTCCGCTTCTTGAGGCAGTTCAAAATTTAAAAAGAGTTGTCATAACTCTTTTTCCAGTTAGCAAAACCACAGAAAAAAGAAGCTATCTTGGGAATTTCTTCTTTTAAGCAAAATTCTATTTGACATTTTTACGCACCTTTCTACCAGAGCTTATGAGTGAGCCAGGTGACTTGGCGGATCCATGCCTGGAACCATTAGTTACCGACACACACTCTGAATCATTACTATCATCATCATCATTATCATCATCATCGCTGTTTATATTACCTGGTGAAAACCTGTTCTGTTTAGCTCTTCGTTCCAAAAGAAATACGTTATAATAATAGCTCACTAAATCTTCCAGCCTCTTGGTAGGAAAAGATTTCACTATCTCATCCCAGAAGCATGAAGGATTTGACCTCACTATTGTATTGAACTTCTTCTCTTCTGCTTTGGTCCATGTAAGTCTAACTTCTTCCCCCATCTTGTTAAATCCCAATTGAATGAAAGCTATCCCCAGCTCTTGCTTCACCCTCAATTTGCTCTCAGTAGCATGCAACTTAACACATTCAGTGGATTTGGGCACTTTACACCTACATGAATCTTGCCTTCCCTTACCAATGACGCCCCTTTCAACAATAAATTTGCTCTCTACCTTTTCCAGTGGCCAAATCTGTGTTCCAAGCCACTTTATATCAGTTTCAGAGACGACACCTGTCCATTCTGGCACTTCAGCCTGAAAATCTGGCCCCAAAGGAATTATATTTTCAATTGGAAGGCCAAGCACTGGATGCTTAGATAAGAAATCATGACTGATCCCTTCTGAACAATAGCCAACTTCACTTCGAGTGGCTGAGGAAGCTGACTTCGAGGAAGACTGTGGTTCACGAGCCTCCCTTAGCAATAGCTTGTTGCTACACCTCAATCTCTCTCTGAAATTGTATCTGGATCCAACATGATCATCATACATGGATGGATGCATCTTCTGATTTTTCTACATCGGAATAGAACGTGACTTTCCTTTTGTATGAAGAAATTTCTATCAAAGATATACATCTACACAAGAATGCCAATAACTTCGAATATGTACCAATCATGTAACAGAGTTGAATAACATGGTCCACTTATCAGCCTGTGCATGTTGAACAAAAAATAATAGAAAAGCTAAATTCGATGCAATCACACATGAGAAATATGCCCTTTCCACAGCTCCATCATTTCAACATAAACTAACTTTAGTAAGTCAAATAATGGATTCATATTACACACACACACACATATAACTTGTTAAAATAATAAAGAAAAAGAAGTACAACTCCATGCATGGAAGAGAAGCATGCAACCAACCAAACTCTAATAAAATGTGAGCAAATAAGAGCTGAAATACCTGCAAAGATCGTTCTGCGCCTGAATCAACATTTCTTTTCAGGAACAGTGCCTCCCGTAACAGCAATACCTGTTTCCAGAACTCCTCATTGCCAAATGAGTTCCATTTTGAGCTCTCTGGTATTGGCACGACTTCAGGATCACATGGATCCCTTGCAATCCCAGTAATCCAATTCAATATCTTGTACATGGACTCCCTTTTCCTCTTGCGTGAGGAACTAAATTCCTCAGTAATGCTCAACTCCAATTCTAAAATATTTTCGCTGCTTTCATCACACTTATTGACTTCATCCATTTCCATCACCACACTCTTCTCATCTTCGTTGCGAACTTCCTCACTTTTCCTTAAATAGGAAGCTGGATTTTCCACATTGTCATGGGTTTTCTCATCCCCACCAGTAAAGGAATCCATTTCACTGCTCTTTATCACATCATTGCTCATTGTGCTAACTTCAATCGAGTCAACAACACTCTTTGCGGAATCTAAAAAAGAAGACTCTTCGTCATCAACATCAAACTTCTCACTTTCACATGACTCAATTATAGTATTAGTATTCAAACTTAGCTCAGATTTCAAGTCCACATATCTTGAACCTTGCATATTCATCAAGAACTCCTTAAACTCGGCCCCTAATTCCATCGTAACACCACAAAAACTGGTGCTGCTGCTATCACAAGACTTGGCTTTCAAGTCCTTATCGTCAACAACTCTCCCCACCCTTTTCTCTAAAGCATCTAAATGTTTCATATAAATCAATTTCACAGAAGATGCGAGAGTCAATCCCAAGCCAGACTCTTCAGCCACCATATCCCATGTCCCATTCTTACAAACAGCATCATATCCACCCTTATCTCTCACGACCGCGAAAAGATTAACCAAATCCACATGATGGCCCTTTCCAAGCATTGGATAGAGTGTCCAGAAACCACCGTCAAGCGCACACACCCCTTTCAAGAACGATTTACAAAGTCAGTGAACCCACATTTAAACTTGCTATCAGTTTGTATGTGTACACTGCAACATTTTGGAACTCATTAGGCTCCAAACTTTTTACTGGGGTTATAGCGCCAATCTAGTTCACATCTATCATCCACAATTATCAACCAAACAGTCATTTAAACCCTAATTCCAAACCCTAAAAACAAGTTAATCATCCTCTTCTAATCCTCACAACAAAACCAGTAAAGAAGTGAAATTGTCACTAAAAAAACCCCAAATGGGTTCAAGTAAGTTACAAATCAAGCATCTTGTTAAGAACAGCAACAACGTTCTTTGGCGGGAAAATTATCGATTTAGGGTTTTGAACTCCCTAGAAGAATTCTCATCCCGCGTCTCTAAATGTAGATTATGAAAAAGAAAATAGTAAAGGGACTAGAATAGAAATTTTGAACAAATACATACCCAACAATTCAAATATTCATAAAGAGTATTCCTTTCTCTTTAGGGACTAAAAAAGCAAATAGAGAAAATAGAGAAACATACCAGAAATTTTGTGGTTCCTTCTCTTTTTTCTTTTTCTTACCCTTTTGCCCTCTCTGTTTTTTTTATATTTATTTTAAGGACTCCTTAAGAGAGTGAAAGAGGAGTTGGAAATAGAGGTGTAGATTGAATTGAGAGGGTATGGAAGACACATATTTATAGTGCTCATGATGGACTAACCTTAGTTAATTTTGAAGCATAGGGTTGGGTTAAGGTTTTGGTTGATTGTTGAGAGATTGGAGATGTGTGTGTAACTTTTAGAGGAAAAATATTTAAAAAATATATATCTCTTAATGTTTTTGTTCATTATAAAGATTATGTTGGATTTGGAAAACCTAATTTAAATGGTATTTTGGTTTTTATTATTTATTTATTTTAATATATTTTCTTATATGACTTCTTTTATTATATTTTGTTAGTTTATCATTTATTTATAACTTAAAAGTTATGTATTTTATCTTTTAGATCAAAAATTGAATGATAAAACTTAAAAATTATATTGAATTTAGCAATATTTTTATGTACAAGTCTTTATAAATTACTCATCAGCGTCATCATCATTAACCCAGTTAAAAACTCGCTAAGTTATGAGATCTGGGAAGGTCTGATAGTATGCAGTTTAATCCTTATATTAAAAACAACCTCTCTTTTACGTAAGAGTAAAACTGTGTATTATCGAACCTCTTCAAACTTTACATTTTAGCTAAACTCTTACCGGGTTGCTTTTGAAATATCCTTATATTTATTATAGTTTATACTTTTTAAGTTATTTTTCACAATAATTTAATAAGAGGCTGGTAGGTGCTGAACTGCTGGATGTGAAGGATGGTTTTTAAAAGTAAATGGAGAAGAAATTGTGCTCGTTTTTAGTGAAAATCACTTCTAAATAAAAACTCAGATTTGAAGTACACATATCGTGAATAGATCAATTATATATGTAGACAATAATTGATAGTTTTAGTGAAAATCACTGCTAAATAAAAATTATTTTAAAATTAGTGTCTTTATTTTATATTATTAATATTTTGTTGAATACGCAATCTTACTAAAAGAGAGAAAGTCGAAAACATAATGATAAGCGATAAATTAAAAATGACTAATATCAATGAAAAATTAAGAGAAACAAGGCTTAAGTAGTTTGAAAATAATAAGAGGAGACATCTTCAAACTCTGGTGAGAAGATATGAGAATATTGTACTTAAAAACTGCAAGAAGAAAAAAGAAAAACTTATGAAGAATTGAGCGTAGATGATAAAAAATTAATTGGCTCTGTTGACTTATTGATGACGTGACCCTTAATAAAAAACTATGGTGCCCTAAGGTACGAATAAAGAATCTCATAAAAAAAGGTCTTGCACTTTTTTACAATTCTTTTAAACATTTTCTTCTTGTATTTAACCTAAACTTTTAATAATAGTAATACTTAACTCTTAGTTATTTAGCTTAAAGATTTCCTTACTCTTGACAGTATCTTATAATGACCTGTTTGCTTCATTTATTTATTTTCCTTAGTCTAAACAATATCTTGTAATGACGTGTTTGTTTTATTTATTTATTTATTTATCTTCTTTCTTATTTGTGTATTTATTTACTTATTTTATCTTTTATTTTTGGTTATATTGTTCAATCTTTATTTTATTACTTATTTTTATATTTCTATTTGCATTTATTTATTTAATAAATAATAATAATAATCTATATCTTTCACTTGGATCTATCAAAAGCAATCTCTATTAGTTATAGTTAAAATGTGTATTTTTAAACCCTCCATACCCTAGATTCAACTGGACTTTTACTAAGATACTGTTATTGTTGTTGTTCTTGTTATTGTTGTTATTGTTATTGACCACTTATATTCACTTATTGCTAACCATGTAACTATTTTTAAAGATATGTTTTATGATTTAATATTTTTTACTGTATTCCTTTAATTTTAAACTTATCAAATTTTGTATATTTCATTATAAATTAAAGAAGACTGCAATTACTGTTAAGTATTTCTTATAAAAGTACAGCTAAAATTGTAATTTGCATCTCAAAGTTTTACAAAACCTAAATAAATCTCTACCATTATCTATGGTACTACTATGCATCATAAAATTACTAAAATAATACTTATTGTATCCTAAAATTGATAACATAGATCTAGGCATTTATTTAGACATTTTGTGAATTATTAAAGCGAAAATAACACTTTGAAAAAATTATTTTTAAAATCACAGTAATATCTAATAAGTTCAAAAGGTCTTGTGTTCAAATTTATCTACTTACGCTCTTTCAATTGAGCTTGTCGTATAAGATTTGTCTAATGCAGAGTGCCCAGTAAGCGTAATTTATAAGCTATTGTGTCAATATGAAAGTTTGTCCAATACACATTCAAAAAATAATGACTATTAATTTCTCCGTTTTCTAAAAAAAAATTTGTATATACGATGAGTATCTAACAAAGGAGAAATCATTAACTATAGAAGGTATTTGACCCTTTTATTAATCAAGTGTGTGATATTTTTCCATACTGAATTAGTGATACTTGGATAAGGGAGAAATCAATAATTTTCAAATTTTAAGAAATAAAATTAAAATTAAACACAACAAAAACAATCTAGTATATTTAATAATTAAAAGTGTACAAAGAAAAGTTAATTCTTGTTAACTCCGTTCACAAAGAAAATAAAATAAGGATAATAAATTATAAAATTCTATGACCTCCTTGTTTTTACTTTAGTTTTTGATGAATAAATATGTTTGAAATTTTAGTTTTCGTTGTTAGTTTTATTTTCTTAAATTTTCATATCTTATAAAAATTATAAAATTTGGTTTTGTTTTCTATTCCTTTTTGGTCACAATCTGATTTAAAATGAACTACACATATATTATTTAATTATTTACTATTAATTAACAATATGAGTTATGAATAATTTTATATAATTTAATTTTATAATTAATTTAAATTTTATAAAATAAAACAAAATAAATTTAATAAATACTTAATAAATATAATTTAGATTTAAAATATCTTTTAAATGCATAAATTTCAATTATATCTTAACAATAATTATTAATTTGTAGAATAAAATCTTAATTATTAAAGTATTTACTTTAATAAAATATCATAATTTTACTTGTAATTATATGATAGTAAAACATTTATTCATAAAATTAATTTATCTTTAAGTTTTATCAAATATTCAATTATTATCATTAATTAAAATATTATTACATTTTAAAATAAGAAATAAAAGTAAAAATCACAACAAAAAACATAAGTGAAATTAGATGATCTCTTTTATTTATTTATTTTAGTGTTCAGCTTTTTAATCTTTTAGTTAATTGTTAAAATGTTTAAAATGAAATAATTAAAGAAGTTTATTTCCAGTAACATTTTTATTGATATGCCTGACTTACTAACATAATGATTGCAGCTACCTTACTGGGTATGAAAGCATTAGCCCACTCCAAAGCCCACTCACAATATAAAAACTATATTAATGTAAAAGAAAGGTCACATGACCTTTTTAAATGTCAATTTTTGCGATATTTCATCAATCACATTCATAAGACGTTCACGAAGACAATATTTTAAATTGAATTGTCTAATTTTAAAATTAAAACATTTGATTGAAAACTTTAAAATTTTGTATACTAAAATAAAATTTTAAAATTATATTTTTAACTTTGTTAATATACAAAACATATCATTTAAAGATGATTGTTTGTGACTAATATTGAAGCTGATGTTATTGAGAATTTAGCCTCATTGTTAGCATACTATTTATAAATCACCATCTAAATCATAGTCAAGATTTTTTTTTTAATGTTAACTGGTGCGCTCAGTGCATATTATTAATATCCATAGATAAAATGTCATATAGAAAAGAAATAGGGCATACCTCCCATTCAAAACCAGACATAGAACTAGTTACCCCAGCTATCGTATGAGCAACTTGATTCGCTGGCTTTCTAATAAAAGCAAAAGAAATAAACTGAAGCTCATTAATTAGAGCTTTACAATCCTGAATAATAATTGAAAAATAAGAAGAAAATATATGGGTAGATGTCAAAAACTGGGTAACGAACTGACAATCTGTTTCCGCACATATTGGGAAGAAAGATAAAGTTTTGATCCAACTCAAAGCTTCCCAAAAACAAAGAGCTTCTCTTACTTGTGGATCTCTCCATCCCAATAATGTCATTAATTATCCAGCATAGTTTTGCCCTTGAGAGTTACGAATTATCATGCCAAGTCCATAAAAACCATTCTCCAACAAAGCAACATCAATATTGCATTTAAAATGATTCGAAGCTGGAGCCATCCAACTAGATTGAAGGCTTTTGTTTTGTTTTATTGATAGAGTACTGTTTGCCTTTGCTACCTTCCATTCAAAAAGGACTACTAGGGATGGTAATGGGTAAGGTTTGGTTCAGGTATTATTCTACCCATATCCATATTCATCGATTTTTACGATTTACAACCCATATCCAAATTCATTGGATTGTTTAGGTTTTTGGATATCCATCGGGTTGTATAGCACGTAAAAATATAACATCTAAATTGAAAATATAAAGAGCAAATTTTTGCGAGCGCTTTAAATCAAAATTACTTTAATAATAATAAGCCAAGATTTTGATTTGTATGTCTTTAAAAAACTATAAAATTGGAATAATAAAAATCATAATGTCTAGTGCAAAGACAACATACATTTTTCATAATCAATAACTAAAAAAAGATTGAAATATCCAAAGCTTTAAATTATCTTTGAGTGAACTCCACAATATTCAAAACTCCATCTCCCTATCATTTGCATTATTATCATTCTATAAGAAAATAAAAAATGTTAACAAATAGAGTCAAATTATATGTTAATTTAATATTTTAAATAAAAATTAATAAATGATGATAAATAAAATTAATTACCAAATCAATCATTTCACCCAGTTCTTCTTCGCTTGCATCAGCATCATCAAAGATTGAAGCAATCGCATATGAACTTTGTAAAGCGGAATTTGTAAGGAAGATTCAATATGAAAATTTTTCAGGTAAGAGGTTTCAAATCCAAATGTTGCAAATATTAATAAGGAAATATATATTACCTGAATAATCTCCAAGCATCCAATTTTGCAAGCATATGAATGTTTCAATAGTATTAGCATGAAGTCTTGAGCGATGTGGACTAAGAACCCTACCTATTGAACCCCGTCTTCGAAGCCCAACATTTGAAAGCATAAAAACATAGAAGACCCAAAACCGACAACTTTCTGACCACAATTTGGGGGACTTGTAGTAGGAATTTCGGATCAGCTTCTTAAGGACATTTGTTCATCATATTCTAAAGATTCTAATGCCACCAAAAAAACTCAATTTGGATTAGAAATGAAGAAGTTATGATCAAAATACTGTCTTAAAGAAAACAAACCTAGAATGCTATATCCAACTTCATGTTAGAAATTGAAAGTCTTAGAGGTTAAATTGCAGCTCAGCACCTTCATATAACTTGTAGATCTATGTCTCTAGTTTAATTTGGGACAAGAATCGCCTCAATCGGATCTCTATAGCCCAAGTTATCACCAATTTATTGAAGCATAGTCAGATTTTATCAACCGATCATCCTACTTTGTTTCAATCCAACGTTTTCAATTTAATAACAATACCAACCAACCAGGCATGAAGAGATAGAAAATTTTCTTAGGAGTCCATCACTTCAGAAATCAGCTTAATTGGAGGTCGGACTAAAAAGTTATGGCCAAATAAAGGGAGAGAGGTCGGTCGGCCGCAAGTCGACCCCAAAGGTCACGCGGCAGACGCGCACGCATGCTCGCCAAAACGGCGAGCGACCTCGCGCGGGAGCTCGTCCACGCGGGCGTGCAAGCGATCGACCACTCGATCCGACCTCCAAACTTCAAACCTTCATATCTTTTGACCCCGAGCTCCAAATTTGAAAAACTTGGTAGCGTTAGAAAGCTAAAAGATAGATCTACCATTTTCAAGAAGGACTTAAGAGCAAGCTCGATTTTTAAAGGAATCAAAAGTTTACTCCAAGACCGATCGACTAGCTCCTTATAAACAGTACCAAAACTTGCAAATACCATAATTTTTGACCCAGAACTCCAAATTTTACAAACTTGGTGGATATAGAAAGGTAAGAGAACGCTCTGTTAGAGTAGTGCCCTAAAGGCAATCGCCTTTAGCGCGTTTTGTACAAAGATGTGTACAGACTTTATGAATAAATAAAGAAAGACATATTTCATTAATTTGATATTCATTATTTATGAATTGATATTGATCAATAAGCAAATTAATGAAGTCCATGATATATGACATAGCATGAAGGAAATTATGATGTGATCATACTACTGAGACTCCTATCATGTGCAATTATGTCAGTATCTAAATTATCCCTAGTCATAGGATTACTGAAACTGGACATCGGTAATCCGGAGGGACTAGCACATCTCAAGCTCCTTGATTTGATCAAGCAGTGGATCTCAGAAATTGTAAATATGAGATATTTAGGGTTGAGATGTGAATGCTTACTAGAGGTAGTAAGTACATTGGATGACCTACTATGAGATCATCACATGGATGTCCTATTCTAATGTCAGTGATAATCTCATCATAGCAATGGTGTAAATATCCTTAGACTTGAGGTACTCAAGGATATCTTGGATACTGATTCTGTGTTTTGACTCCATTCCTTGTTGCCTTACAGAGGTCGCTCGTAGTGTTGGATCCCGAAACCCAACTACAAACACTGCACACTATCCTTAGCTAAATGTTGGATCCTGTTACCGGAACCCAACTACATAACCAGAAAGGAAAACGAAACGGAAAACAAAGCATAAGAATCGAAAGCGAAGCGCACACTCGAAACAAATGCAAAGCGAATGCGGAAGCGAAAATAGCGAAACGAATCGAGTAAGCGAATCGGAAACAAATCGAAAAGTAGCGAAGCGGAAGCAAATGCAAGCGGAAGCAAATACTAATCGAATCAAACGAACAGATTGCAAAGCGAAACGAAATCAAAGCAGACACATCCGACATCCGGAAACAATAATCAAAGAAAACTTATCGAATGAACATAATCGCGTTGGAATTCCTTAGACTAATCCTGTCGCGACCCGACCCGGAGATCGGACCTCAACTGTTGGATCCAAGACCCAACCGCATATAACTTACCATTTACCCTCTTGCTTTGATACCACAAATGTCGGGACCCCGCTCCCGGAGCCCGACTTTCATAGTCCTGAAACTTATGCTTATAGACTTGCAGGATTCTTAACCAACCATTCACTTACTTTTATTCAAACATTTTCATTTTAACTCCAATTGTTACAAATTTTAATTGATAACAAGACATATGTCTTAGGAATCTAATGGTCCAAACCCCACCCCATTTGGAGGTCGGACGAAGGAGTTATGACCCGACAAACTCAACGTGTTCATGTTTTGACTCCTATCAAACATGTTTTGGCGCAAATGTCATAACTTTCACTATAGGTGTCGGAATGACTTCGTTCTTGGACCATTTTAAACTAGACATCTAGGTCTACAACTCTCAAGAAGACCACAAAACCAAATTCGGCCTCTAACAAGCCCAAAACACTTGACTAAGGATCCTAGTCGACTGGAATAGATGCTAGTCGACTGGGACGGGTATTTTGCTGGTTGTAGTCATCGAAACATTTCAGTCATTGGAACTTACTGAAATATTCTCCGCCCTCCGAGTAGTCGACTGGAACACTTTCCAGTCGACTGGAACCCCTCCTAGTCGACTGGAACACCTTCCAGTCGACTGGAATCCTCTCTTCTCAAGACCACTTGGAATCATCATCTTTCAAGACTCATAACTTTTTATCCCTAGCTCCAATTGGTGCATACTATACCTCTATGGAAAGGTAAGAAGATGAACTACAAATCTTATGAAGGATGCTAAAACTAACTCCATCATTTAATAAGGTAAAAATTCACTCAAAGGTCAATGCTCCATTAATACCTATGTAACAGTGCTATGGCTAAATGAACAATAACTGGTTGTGTTCTAATCCTCATAACTTCTTAACCCTAGATCCAAATGAGACAAACAATATACCCTTGGAAAGCTCTAATCCTCTACTACAAACTTCATGAAGACTCATTTATCTAAATCAAACCCGAAGAGGGTCAAATGTCGGGGCGATGTCCGGTCAAGTTTTAAGAAAATTTGACAGCACCTCCCCTATTTTATTCCTAACCCAAAATCTTCAATCTAGACCATAACTTGCACATAAATTCTACATTCAAGGGCAGCAACACACTCTTAGTTTTCTAGACATTCTCAATTCATACCCAAACCATCACCATGATTCAATTTCCATACACACAAGTATAAATTTCTCAAATACATTCATGATCTAATACTTTTGCTTTCAAATTCATTCATTCATTCATCATCATTCAATCATAACATGTTCATACAATGCTTTAGTGGGCATTTCAAGCCCAATTACATAAAAGCTTCAAAATACATCATTTCCTTAAAATGCAACTAAAGCATTGATGTTACAAAATGATTTCAAATCCCAAAATAACAAAAGAACCGCTTGGAGTAAAATGCCTTATGCTCGCTCCTCGGGTTCCGCCATTTCACGAAATTTGTGGGGTGAGCTAATGCTCAATGTGAGGTAACACATTTACGTTTATATAACAAGCACATCCTTGATTCATGTATTTATCAATTTTCCAAGGAAATCACATCACATGCATAACTCAAACATTTATACATTCATAACAATTTCAATCATTCCATCATTCACGTATCTTATACAATTCATGCATATTCATGGCAAACACAACAATGGCTCGGTAAGTCCAAATCATGGCAACCACATAAGTTCATCAAATGACCTAATGTGGGCAATTCTTGAGGAGTCCGATATCGGATCATCCTATGCCTCAATCGGGCAGCCGGGCGAAGGCTTTTCATGTCGACGTGCACGTGACGGTTCTTGGGACATTACCTTACCCATACAAAGCATAATTCATTTCATAACAATAAAATTGGATTGTTCTTATCCAAGTTACTGTTTTCATTAAAATCATTCTTTTCATGCATCATTCATGTTATGCACTTCATGCAAAATTCATAATTCTCATTATATTCATTCCATTTAGCTCTCTAGGCTAATTCAACCATCATCCTAGAATTTACACTTTCTAACATTATGATCACATAGCATAATATTTACAATCATTCAACAACCACAACATCAATCCTTCATATCATCCATTTACAATCATCCAACAACCACAACATCAATCTTTTATATCATCCGTTATGGTTTTCAACAACCATACTAACATTCAACACAATCATCAATATCAACAACGCGAGCAATAAACATCATAAATATCATTCATCCATAACTAACACAAGCATTAACAACCATTATTAATGTCATAATTAAATTTACATTAAATGCTCATAAATATAAAAGTAAAGGTGTAACCCACCTTATAAACTTGATAATTCCTTGAATAGCTTGCTATAATTCTTGTTCCTCTTCTCTTCCTCTTCTCTCTTCATTAAAAACCAACAACATTCCCAAATCAACATAGGATTTAGAAATTGAAAAACCTAAATGCTTAAATCATGAAATTGGCAAGAGAATAACTAAACCCACTTGGTTCTTAACTCTTCTAACCAAAAACCCATCTAAAAACTTAACATTAAACCAAAGACTTACCTTAATCCTTAGTTAACCAAGTGATTACTTGGCTCAAAATGAAGCTTGCACCTTCCTCTTCACTTCTTCTTCTTGCTCCTTCTTCAAAATCTCACTCTTTCTCAAGGAAAATCAAAGCCCTAACACAACTCTTCTTTTCTCCTTTCTCCTCTCATTTACGACAACTTACTCTCCCTCTCCTTATAATTTTCGTAATCCTCCTTTGCCTACACCAAAATCACTTAAACCTCTCCTTATATACTCCTCTCTTATTTCCTAAGCCCATCACTTAAGCCCATCTACTCCTTCCTCCTTTCATTTCTTCTTTTCATCCTACAACTTCCTCCTTAACAACCAACTCAAGCCCAATAACTTAAGCCTCTTAATTTTCTTTAAGCCCATCTCATTTAATTCACCTAACTAACTTATTTCATTTGGACCCAAGGCCCAATTAACACATAAATTTCACCTAACTCATTTAAGTCCAACTAACATATCTAACTTCATTAATTCTTCAACTAACTTATTAATGCTATCATATATTAATTAATGTCACCTTAATTAATGCTAACATAATTTACTTAATTTGCCTAATCATGCTTAATTAAATAAAAAAAAATTTTGGGGCTAACAAATCCGATGCGAAAATCCGGTATAATTTTTTTTTCTTTTCTTTTCTTATTCTCATTTCTTTTCTCGTTACTCAATCACATACAACGTCATCTTCAATCCATACAGTCATACCCAATCTTATATAAATCCATACCAATCTCAAATTACATTTTAACCCAGATTTTATCGAAATTTCGCAACATAACGGTTGCTTTAATCCTAACCCAAACTCGCAGGGTTCAAAACACTTCTATAATCCCAAACACATTTCAAAATCATCGGACTTTCCGTCCTAATCCAACACCAAAGAAAACGCAAACCTAAATCTAATACTTCCATAATTCTCAACCTATCAACACATCAATCTCATTTTCTATGTCCAAATCACGATCATCATATTTATAATCAATATCCAATTCTCATCATTTAAAAATGACAATTTCACTCTAATTAACCATTCATGAATAATACAATTCCGTAAATCAAATATGTTATACTCAAATCCCTTCTATAACACAATTTCTTGTACAATTTTAATATTTTCATAGGCATCATAAGTTAATTCCTTACAAATCCTTAATGGCTTTTTAAGCCATTTACAAACATTTCAAATCTCAATTCACTCAAAAATACAGACGATGCAGACATCGGATCAAACGTCTTCACATTCTTTCATCCTATCTCCTGCTCGAAACCTGGAGATGGGGATGAAAGGGGGGGTGAGCTCGGAAGCTCGTGGATAACACATTTATAAATTGACAAATAAGCCGAAAACATTTTTCATAATCTTTTCGCCAAAAGGGCTAATTTTTCAAACTTTACAATTTTTCAAACAATTTCCTCAAACCTTTATATATATATATATATATTTTCAAACTTTTCATAATAATCTCACTTTTTCTTTTTCTTTTTTTCTTTTTTTTTTTCAAACTTCTCGAATTTTTCATAAACATGAATGCAACATTCAGAGACAAAATTGAAAACACATAAAATATCGAATGGTGCAGCTAGGTCCAAGCAGAGCGTCTTGCATAGCCTCCAGAGCGGTCCTGCAAGTGATCGTGAACGAACGTCTTACACTTTTCCGCATAGCGGTCCAGTTAGTAGCCGTGAAGGAGTCCGAATCGGAGTCTCCGTGCCTAGCGGCAGCCGGAAAAGGCTATACACATAGAGACAACGACTCACCAAGGGACCTACAAACCCACATAACACATAATCGAAAACGAAAAGTCGGATTGCCAAGGCACTTTTCAATTTCTTAATTTTCCACACATTCACATAAAACATACAATTTGATCAATTCATCATTCAATTCTAATTTCAAAATCAAATCATTCAATGCATACACAACAAATGCATTTTTCGTAATTTCTATCGGTTTATCAAAACATTTAAAGCAATGAATTTACGCTTAATAATTTTCCAAAATCATTCGAAATAAACAAAGTACGAAAATCTTTTCTTTCATTTTCTCAAATTTTCAAAAGTAATATTTAACTTATAAATCAAAATATAAATATGCTACCCACCTCGAAATGACGCTAGAAGCTTGTCCAAATAGTCAATTCTCCAAATTCCTTCTTCTTTCTTCAATTTAAAAATTCTAAGCCAATAACATCCAAATTCATCATCATAATTTGCATAATTCTCAAACTCAACCATAGGAAAACATAACCATCATAAATCCAAGTTATTTCAAACTCCAATTTTGAAAATCCCAATTTTCAAAATTGGCCTAAACCAATACACCCAAATTCAATCTCATAAAACATAATTTCTTCAAAATTAATCTCACAATTCATCAATTCACATTAATTCCAAACTATTTAAATCCTCAATTTTAAAAATCCCCAAATCTTAAAATTGGCCTAAACCAATTTATCCCAATTCAATACCATAAAATACAAATTTTTCGAAATTGATTTCATATATCATCAATTCATCATATTTCCTATAATTCTACACCAAAATATCTCAAAATTCTCAATCATAAAATTAAGCCTAAACCTTCATTAATTTTTCATCCAATAGTTAAACATAACCTAAGGCTCATACATCAAAATTTTCTTCATAAATCATAAACACATATCATTTTCCATATTTTCAAACCAAAAACTCAAGAAAATTCCAAACCTAAATATTTTCTCTCTCCTCTTTTCTCTTCCTATTTTCGAATTTTTTTACAAGTCCAAGGGAAACTTTCAAGCTTTTTCATCCTTCTTCCTTAAAATCTATGCAAAAGCAAGGTTAAAGTAAAAAAAATATCACAAACCTTAAGCTTTTCTTTCTTCTCCATGGTCGGCTCTTCACTTCTCCCTCCTTCTCTTATTCTTTCATCTTACTCTCTTCTTATTTTACAACTCAAATTCGACTCCACATGCTTAAAACGACAGCAGTCTTCTTCATTGCAAACTTACATGGTTCTCCTTCTCCCACGTGGCAAAACAACTTTCTTTCTTCTTATTTCTCTAGCATTTTCGTGAGTCTTCAGCCTCCACAAACGACAACCACCTTAAAATATCTAATGCCATGTCATTAAAATTGAGCAAAGACCAAAATGCCTTACCTTTTTAGCCAAATTCCAAATTTGCCCCTACAATTTACTTTATGCCATTCTCACTTGCGGGTTATCAAGCTGAAGGAATTTGTTAAAACTTCCTTCTAGAGAAATGTTCCTCTCACTCATACGAATCCAACGCCACTGACCGCGCTCCATTCCGAGCACTACATCAAAAGTTATGTGCAAAACAGTGCGGGAAAATCCATATTCTAACACATTTCTTATGTACGATTATTTCAGTCCCAAAATTCACATTCTTAATCCCAGAATTGAAACTCAATGTCTTCATAACAATTGTATCCTTATGTCTCTAGTTTAATTCAAAACAAGAATCGTCTCATTTCGATTCCCAGATCAAAAGTTATACTCAAATTACTCACAGGTGTTCCCAATCCAAAAATTACACCCCAATCCAAACTTAAATTCAAAAATTAAAAGTCCTAAGGGCAAAATTGACATTTCATGTCTTCATATGATTTGTAGCCCTTGTCTTATCTTTATTTCTCCTCAAGAATCGCTTCAATCGGATCTCTACAGATCCCGAATTTCACAAAACACTGAATCATGCTCGAAAATTTCCGACTCACTTTGATTAAATTAATCACCATTAATTTAATCTCAAAAGTTCAAATTTCTTATAAAATGAAATTCATTGTCTTAGGAATCCAACGCAAAAGAATCAACTCAATCGGATGTCGGACGAAAAGATATAAGCAAAATAGTGAGCAAAGGTCGGATTGAAAACAAAGAAATCAAGAATTTAAGAAGCAAAATGCGGCGTCGGGGCGCTCGAACGCCTAACTCATGAGGGCGAGCCTTGCCTCGCAGTGGCGAAGCGGCTCGCTAGGCGAGGCGTCGCCCTTGCGAGACGCATTGCTCGCGAGGGCGAGCCTTGCCCTCGCGAGGGCGAGAGCGGGGCCCTCCTCGCCAGGGCGAGCCGTCGCCCTAGCGAGGGCACTCGCAGGCCAACACCCAATTTTTTTTTTATTATTTTTTTTAAATCTAAAACTTCCGAAATTCATAACTCTTAATCCCGAACTCCAATTTTGACAAACTTAGTCTCTATAGAAAGCTTGAGGGAAGCTCTACATCTTTCACGAATGACATAAAACTCAATTTGATTCCTACGGAAGTCCATTTTTCGGTCAAAGATACTATCCTCTATACAAACTTGTAAAAATCATAACTTATCATTCCGATATCGAAAAATTGCATACTTTATATCGAATTAAAGATAAAAACAAATCCTTCAATTTTCATGAAAAACATCAAAGCTCAATTAACCTCTAACTAGGTTAATTTCTCAGTCAAAGTTCCAACCAATATAAAAGTCAAACCCGATCAAACATAAACTTTGACTGATCATAACTTTCACTCCCGATATCGAAAAATTACAAACTTTATGTCCACAAAAATCTCTTAACATAACCTACAAGTTTCCAGAAGACCATTTTATCAAATTTTGCCTAAATCATAAGTCAACTCTCAAAGTCAAACATTCTCTCTCCAAAAAGTCAAACTTTCTAAATCCTTCAAATTTTCACACTTTTTCTTTCTAATTCTTGCTATATAACTTCATTTCAATCAACTCATCCACTTGACCATTCATATTACTAACTCCAATTGTCACTCAAGGTTCGGGGTCCAACACGTAGGGTGGTGCTTGGGTACAGCTTGAGGTATTCGAAGGTAATTGAGTAGTCAATAAAGGATTCACCACTTCTGTGATAGCAGAAGATGATACCCATGGCCTCTTGTCAGGGTCATTACTTGGAAATCTCGGTAGAGTACATATGTCATGAAGAGTGTCTTCAGTGACATATAAAGTAATGAGTCCCAGGATAAGAACTGATATCACTTGGACTAGATTTGACGTGCTCAGTCTAGTAAGAGTTGACACTTTGCCCATACTCATAACCAAGTGGGGTATAGCATGGTGAAAGGATGAATTGCACAGTAATTGTCTATGGAAAGGTTCGTGATATGGTTCATGATGAATATAGGTTCATTCGTCAAACCAATTACTTTCCGGTCAATTGGGGGTCATGATGTGTTGCTATATACCGCTCATGACTTGCTTAGATTAAGTGTTAATCTAAGTGGCCAACATAACCGGGAACCTAATGGGTCACACACATAAGAGTGACTCGGAGAATTTGTAAAATAGTTTTGGACAGAGATCCAATAAATGGAGAGCAATGGAATTAAATAGATCCCGATGAGATCGAGATATGTCCCGATGAGATCGCGACATCGATATTGCTGAAAAAGGTTTCCTGTGGTTTTTCCATACCGGGACCCGGTAGGCCGGTAGGACCGACCCCAGTGTGACCGACCCCAGTGTGTGTGTGTGTTTACGTGGAAGATGGAGGAGAAGCTTATCTTTTAACTTTATATATATATATATATATATATATATATATATATATATATATATATATATATATATATATAAATAAAGGCTAACGTGGATCAATGACTCACCTTAGCATTTAATGTGTCTTTAAAAGAGTTATAAGACATATGGAAAGGAAGAAAGAGGATGATGATCGTGGGATTGGAAGAAAGGTTTGGAAGATAAAAAAAGGTTTTTCTCTTCATTCATCTTCATCATCGATCATCACTCTCCAAGCTTCTCTCCTTCATCGTTTCTCCTTAGCTCTCCAAGAACAAAGGTAAGATCTAGCAGTCTTTAATTTGTTCTAGCTATTCCTGGGTTAAAGGGTTTGCCCCGGTTAGGTTCTCCGATCTCTGCGTGGATACCGTTAGAGACGGTCTCTTTTGGTCGTTATGGTTTGACAATGTTATATAGATACATGGATCCTGGCTTTCGGGAAGGTCCCGGAATAAAATTTTTTGTTTTTCCGCACCGTGTACATGTGATGTACACACCGGGATTTTCTTACAGTGGTATCAGAGCCACTTGTGTCGTATATAACGAAGAAATCATAACTAGGTCGGAGCTGCCTATTGCTTGTGACGATGATGCATGTTTACTGTGCTAAATTCGAAATCAATATGGAAAACTTGTTTTCGAAATTTTCTTGCCCAGATATGCTCATAAGATGTTGTTGAATATGTCTGTGGAAGGAAAGAATTTATCAATGTGATTTGATATGGTTTTACTAATTTATTCCCTAATGTTCTGGTTGCTGTCTTTGTGCACAATCCTTAAACAGGCATGCTTATAAATTCGAGAATAAATTATAGAATTTTTTTTTGATTTTCTTTCACCGACATGTCTCTAAGATGTTTATGAATTTCTATGAGAATGGAAAAATGTTTTCGAGGTGATTTACTATTTATTTGAGAATTTATTGTGTACTGCTGGGAATATCTGTGTTTAGGAACACAGATTCAACATTGGCTTTTTTGCTGAGGTTGGTTGAGTTTTTTTTGGAAATAAATCCTTAAAAAATTCATAGAGCATTTTGTGAACATGTTGTAACCTCTGTAATTTTCTTAGAATTTATTGAAATTGTTTCAATGAGTTTTTCAAGCAAAAGACAGAACTTGGCAGTTTTGAGAAAGTTGCTGGAGCTGTTTTGTTTGAAATGATTAATTGTGTATTTCTCAATTCCAATGCCTTGGATTATTTTTAATGTGATTAAAAATATGTTACATTGATGTTGTATGCTTGCCAAACTGATCTTCTTGAAATTGGGTTTCCAAAAATTTTCGGATGTCAAATATGTCACATTAGTGTCTCGTTAGTGTATTTCGTTGTCTTGATTGTTTTGGCCGTCACAAATTTTGTGACAAGTGCCGAAGTAGTCTTGATAAAGTGTAGACTACCTAGAGATACTTAGGGTGATAGTTTGATATTCTCAAATTATTTGGAAATCTAAGTGAATAGTAGTGTATTCATCGATTTCAAGTTTTTCATGTATAATATGATTATATGTATGGTAAGCATGATACAATGAAAGTGTTTCATTGGTACATCATAGTAGAGTATATTACACTTGGTATTGTGAATTGGAACTGCACGGATTGAGAAATTAGCCGATTAAAGAGCAATTCTATACATATAAGTCGACTTACACATGCATAAGTCGACTTGTATGTTCAAACAAGTCGACTTACACATGCATAAGTCGACTTGCATAGTCAGATAAGTCGACTTGCACAAACGCATAAGTCGACTTACATGTTCACAGTAGCATAAGTTGACTTGCATGTTTCGACAAGTCGACTTATACATGCACAGTAGCATAAGTCGACTTACACATGCATAAGTCGACTTATACATGCAAAGGTGGGATGATGGATGATTATAGGTATAAATTCAATATGATTGATGCCCTAAATCATTCCATATAGTCATGGTGACTATAATCCTACAGCTTGGATGAGACCAGAGCTTGAAATCCCTCACACATAATATGAAAACTAACGCCTTCCATTAATATGGGGAGAACCAGAGTTCTTATAGAGTTCGGGTTGTTGGGTAAACCCAAGCTCACTCTATACGGATATGTTCGAACCATGGAAATGAGATTTTCGGATTAATGGGTCGGTTTTCACTAGAAGCGTTGATTTGTTGAGTAAATTCAAGGTCAACGTAGACAGAGGCGAAATTGGGTAGTTTACATCAGATGTACGCGCATCAAGAGTTGATAACCCAATGTGTGTGCATACATCACGAGTTGATAGCACTAGTCGATAATTGCACCTATGATGTAACTGGTATGACCGATACCTGCCGATTAATCTAAGGTGGCTTGTTGGGTAAACCCAAGGTCATTTTAGTAATGTCGGATATCTATGATGCAATTGGTATGACCGATACCTACCTATTGACCTAAGGTGGCTTGTTGGGTAAACCCAAGGTCATCCTTAGCAATGTCGGATATCGACCCACTAGGACATTTTATCTTAATGTTTCTTGGATTCGTAATGAGGGTTATGAATTCTTTGAAACTAGTGGGAACCATATGCATGTCATGCAAGTCCTTATGATCATGCATTTAATACTATTCTAACATTCCTTCTCTCTTTCTCTTTAGGTTGATTGAAGATGACTTCCAGTGTGAATTTACGCTCACTTATGGACTCTAATAAATTAACTGGACCCAACTTTCTTGATTGGCTGAGAAATCTGAGAATTGTTCTCAGATCTGAGGAACTGGGCTATGTCCTAGATATTCCACTTCCTGATCCACCTGCTGTTGATGCTTCTGATGAGGATCAGAAAGTATATCGTAAGCATCTCAAAGATAGTGACATAGCTACCTGTATTATGTTCGCATCTATGTCATCAGAGCTGCAGAAGCAGCATGAGTCTATGGATGCTCATACCATAGTGTTTCATCTTAGAGAGCTCTTCGATGAGCAAGCTCGGTCTGAAAGGTTCGAGACCTCGAGGCTACTCTTCACTACTAAAATGACTCCAGGTTCATCTGCAGTGCAGTATGCACTGAAGATGAATTGGTATATTGAGAGGTTGGCTGTCTTAGGTTTTGTTATGGATTATGAATTAAGTGTTGACTTAATTTTGGTTGGATTGGCTGATAGTTATTCACAGTTTGTGTTGAACTATCGGATGAACCAAATATCCACGACAATCCCTGAGTTGATCAATCTGCTCAAGACAGCAGAGTAAGCTATCAAGAAAGATAGCAAGCAAGTGCTTATGGTGGCATCTTCTTCTTCTGGTTCAAAGAAAAAGAATCTAAAGAAGAAAAGGTCTAAGAAACCAAAAGGAAGTGCAGCCAAAAGAAAACCAAAGAAATCGCACCAAAGGAACTTGCTTCCATCAGGGCAAGACCGCCACCTGAAGCTTAAACCGTAAAGTCTATCTGAAGAATTGAAGCGAAGAAGGCATCGATGCCTCGACTTCTTCGTATGTTTGTCATCGAGGTTAATACTGCTTCGATCATAACATATGGGTATTAGATACCGTTGTGGCTCACACATATGCAATGATATCACGAGGGCCTCGTGGGACGATGAGCGACTCGTGAAGGAGAACTAGACTGCGTGTAGGAAATGGAGCAAGAGTTGCGCATTAGCCGTAGGCACTTATTTTCTGTCACTTCCCAGTGGGCTTGTAATTAAACTGGATGAATGTTATTTTGTACCTGTTTTAACAAAGAATATATTGTCTGTTTCTTGTTTAAATAAAGCTAGTTTCCATTTGACTTTTAGTAACAATGGTTGTTCTATTAGTTTGAATGGAATGCTTTATGGTACTGGTACATTATGCAATGGAATTTACATATTAGATATGTCACATCCAATTATGAATGTCAATGACACGAAAAGACATAAACGAGATAATTTAAAATCAACTTACTTATGGCATTGTCGCCTTGACCATATAAATGAGAGAAGCAGAGCTAAGCTCCATAAGAGTGGAAGTTTAGGGTTATTTGATTATGAATCATATGACACATGCGAATCTTGTTTATTAGGCAAGATGACTAAGTTACCCTTTAAGGGAAAGGGTGAACGAGCGACTGGAGTATTAGACCTAATACATTAAGATGTATGTGGTCCGATGTCCATCCATGCTAGAAGTGGTTGTCTTTACTTCATTACCTTTATCGATGATTATTCTCGATATGTGTACCTGTATCTGATGAGATACAAATCTGAAGCATCTGAAAAGTTCAAACAATTCAGAAATGAAGTAGAAAACTAACTTGAGAAAAGTATCAAAACATTACGATCCGATCGTGGTGGGGAATACTTAGACCAACAATTTTTGGATTATCTCAGAGATAATGAGATTTTATCTCAATGGACTCCACCTTACACACCACAGCATAATGGTGTGGCAGAAAGGAGAAATCGAACCTTGTTAGACATGGTACGATCGATGATGGGCTTTGCAAAGTTACCAAAATCCTTTTGGGGGTATGCACTCGAGACAGCTGTTTACTTGTTAAACAGAGTTCCATCAAAGACATTTGATGTTACTCCATATGAGATGTGGACTAACAAAAGACCCTATTTTACTCATTTGAAAGTTTGGGGTTGTCCTGCTTATGTGAAGCGGATACAGTCAGATAAACTTGATGCAAAGTCTGATAAATGTTTATTCGTAGGATATCCTAAAGAAACAATGGGATATCAATTCTACCTTGCTGAGGAACAAAAGGTGTTTGTTTCAAAGCATGCTGTCTTTTTAGAGAAAGAGTTTCTTTTACAAGAAGAGAGTGGGAGCAAAATTGAACTTGAAGAAGTTCAAGATGCTCGAACAGATCTGATCAATGCTCAACTCAAAAACTGACTCATATAGATGAAGTAACAGCTCAACCTTCTACAACACAAGAAGTTCAGAGGTCACGTAGGATACGCCTGCTCTCAGAGATATGGATTTCTCGTGAGTGAACAGAATGACGTATTGCTCATAGAAGATAATGAGCCTACCACCTCTGAAGAGGTTCTGAAGAGTTCAGAGTCTAAAAAATGGCTTCATGCCATGAAGTCTGAAATAGATTCCATGTATGAAAACTAAGTATGGACTTTGGTTGAGGCACCCGAAGGAATAAAACCCATAGGGTGTAAATGGGTTTTCAAAAAGAAAACCGACATGGATGGTAATGTGATTACCTATAAAGCAAGGCTTGTAGCTAAAGGTTTTCGTCAAAGACAAGGAATTGACTACGACGAGATCTTCAGCCCAGTAGGAATGCTTAAATCCATTAGAATACTCCTAGCCATTGCCACTCATTATGATTATGAGATATGACAAATGGATGTGAAGACAACTTTCCTAAATGGAAATCTAGCTGAGGATGTGTATATGACACAACCTGAGGGCTTCATCTCCTATGATGGCGAAAAGGTATGCAAGCTTCAGAAATCCATCTATGGATTGAAACAAGCATCCAGGAGTTGGAATATCCGTTTTGATGAGGTAATCAAAGAGTTTGGTTTCTCACAAAATCCGGATGAACACTGTGTGTATAAGAAGGTTAGTGGGACTGCAATCGTATTCCTTGTGCTATATGTAGATGACATATTATTACTAGGAAACGATGTCTCTATGCTACAATCTGTGAAGATTTGGTTGTCCAAACAATTTGCCATGAAAGACCTTGGTGAAGCAACTTATATCCTTGGGATAAAGATCTATAGAGATAGATCAAAAAGATTGCTTGGTCTTTCACAATCAACGTACATAGACAAGATGCTAAAGAGGTTTAGCATGGAACAATCCAAGAGAGGGTACCTTCCCATCACTCATAGGATAATACTCTCGAAATCTATGTGTCCTAAGACACAAGATGAGAGGATGCGCATGAATATGATCCCGTATGCATCTGCAATAGGATCTATCATGTATGCTATACTATGTACGAGACCCGATGTATCATATGCTCTAAGCGTTACGAGCAGATACCAATCGGATCCTGGTGAGGGTCACTGGGTGGCTGTCAAGAATATCCTCAAGTACTTGCGAAGGACTAAGGATGTTTTCTTGATATATGGAGATGGAGATCTCAAAGTGAGCGGGTATACAGATGCCAGTTTTCAATCTGATAAGGATGATTCCAAATCCTAATCAGGTTGCATATTCACACTGAACAGCGGGGCGGTCAATTGGAAGAGTTCCAAACAAGAGACAACTGCCGATTCAACAACCGAGGCAGAGTACATTCTCGCTTGAGACGCAAAGAAAGGAAGCGATTTGGATCAAAAGTTCATTCTCGAACTTGGTGTGGTTCCTAGTTGTGATGGGCCCATACAGTTGTATTGTGACAACAATGGGGCTATTGCGCAGGCGAAAGAACCAAGGTCTCATCAACGATCCAAATACGTACTCCGCAGATATCATCTAATCAGGGAGATCATTGGTCGAGGTGATGTCCAGATAGAGAGAATTTCCACAGAGTAGAATATTGCTGATCCGTTGACAAAGCCATTGTCACAGAAGAATTTTGATTCTCATGTACTCGCTTATGGTATTAGATACCAAGGCGATTGGCTTTAGGTCAAGTGGGAGATTTTGTTAGAAGAGTGCCCTAAAGGCAATCGCTTTTAGTGCGTTTTGTATAAAGATGTGTACAGACTTTATGAATAAATAAAGAAAGGCATATTTCATTAATTTGATGTTCATTATTTATGAATTGATATTGATCAATAAGCAAATTAATGAAGTCCATGATATATGACATAGCATGAAGGAAATTATGATGTGATCATACTACTGAGATTCCTATCATGTGCAATTATGTCAGTATCTAAATTATCCCTAATCATAGGATTACTGAAACTGGACATCGGTAATCCGGAGAGACTAGCCATCTCAAGCTCCTTGATTTGATCAAGCAGTGGATCTCAGAAACTGTAAATATGAGATATTTAGGGTTGAGATGTGAATGCTTACTAGAGGTAGTAAGTACATTGGATGACCTACTATGAGATCATCGCATGGATGTCCTATTCTAATGTCGCTGATAATCTCATCATAGCAATGGTGCAAATATCCTTGACTTGAGGTACTCGAGGATATCTTGAATACCGATTACGTGCTTTGACTCCATTCCTTGTTGCCTTACAGAGGTCGCCGTAGGTGGTGCTTGGGTACAACTTGAGGTATTCAAGGTAATTGAGTAGCCAATAAAGGATTCACCACTTCGTGATAGCGAAGATGATACCCATAACCTCTTGTCGAGTCATTACTTGGAAATCTCCGGTAGATACATATGTTATGAAGAGTGTCTTCAGTGACATATAAAGTAATGAGTCCTAGGACAAGAACTGATATCACTTGGACTAGATTTGATGTGCTCAGTCTAGTAAGAGTTGACACTTTGCCCATACTCATAACCAAGTGGGGTATAGCATGGTGAAAGGACGAATTGCACAGTAATTGTCTATGGAAAGGTTCGTGATATGGTTCATGATGAATATAGGTTCATTCATCAAACTAATTACTTTCCGGTCAATTGGGGGTCATGATGTGTTGCTAGATACCACTCATGACTTGCTTAGATTAAGTGTTAATCTAAATGGCCAACATAACCGGGAATCTAATGGGTCACACGCATAAGAGTGACTCAGAGAATTCGTAAAATAGTTTTGGACAGAGATCCAATAAATGGAGAGCAATAGAATTAAATGGATTCCGATGAGATCGAGATATGTCCCAATGAGATTGCGACATCGATATTGCTGAAAAAGGTTTCCGTGGTTTTCCATACGGGACCCTAGAGTTTAGAGACCAGGCCAGTGTGTTGGACCACTTCATATTTATATACATATATATATATAGTATTAATTAATTAAAGAATATATATATATATATATATATATATATATATATATATATATATATATATATATATATATATATATATATATATATATATATATATATATATATATATGTGTGTGTGTGTGTGTGTGTGTGTGTGTTATGTATGTGTGTGTGTGTGTGTGTTTACGTGGAAGATGGAGGAGAAGCTTATCTTTTTAACTTTATATATATATATATATATATATATATATATAAAGGCTAACGTGGATCAATGACTCACCTTAGCATTTAATGTGTCTTTAAAAGAGTTATAAGACATATGGAAAGGAAGAAAGAGGATGATGATCGTGGGATTGGAAGAAAGGTTTGGAAGATAAAAAAAGGTTTTTTCTTTTCATTCATCTTCATCATCGATCATCACTCTCCAAGCTTCTCTCCTTCATCGTTTCTCCTTAGCTCTCCAAGAACAAAGGTAAGATCTAACAGTCTTTAATTTGTTCTAGTTATTTCCGGGTCAAAGGGTTTGCCCCGGTTAGGTTTTCCGATCTCTGCGTGGATACCGTTAGAGACGGTCTCTTTTGGTCGTTATGGTTTGACAATGTTATATAGACACATGGATCCTGGCTTTCGGGAAGGTCCCGGAACAAAATTTTTTGTTTTTCTGCACCGTGTACATGTGATGTACACACCGGGATTTTCTTACACGCTCTACAACTTTCAGGAAGACCAAAAGAACAAACTCCAACTCTATACAGGTCGCATATGGATTCAAAGTTTCTGCTAATAAAAATCTATCATTTTTGGCAGCACCTGCACTCCACTTTAACAACTCTCCTCTTCCGATTTACACATCCCAACAATAGCTCGTTATACATCATGGAAAAGCTCTACAGCTCGCCTACAACTCTCAAGAAGGTTAATAGATCCCATTCAATCTATAACAGCCCAGAATATGACTAAATACACAACATACCCAAAGTTAACCCTAAGAGCACATCAACCCAGAAATTGACAGCACCTATGCCCAACTTCAACAACTCATAAACCATTGCAAATTTTCCAGCGAGCTATCCCAAAGCAAGATCCCAACAGCAACTCAATAATTAAAAAGACTCATACACATTCTTTTTTCAAGGTCATACACAGATCTCAATTCAATACATATACGTGAAGAAGAGAGTACTAGAGCGCTCATTCTTTTTTCCAATCATAAGAGAGTTCACGTAAAGCTTTAATTACATATCAGCATATATTCATCATATCCATCAGGAATCAAGTACAAAATACAAAATGTATGAGATGCTCAATGTTTGATATGCTTATAAAGCTATCCAAAAGCTAGTTACTAACTTAATACAAAAGTGTCTAAAGTCTTGGAGTTATGCCCGACGCCTTGCAATGTTCAACGCTCAACTTGATTTTTACACCTGAGGAGGGAGAATGGGGTGAGCAAAACACGACTCAGTGGTTAACATCTTTATAGCCATCGAGTAATGAGCCATACAACACATAATTCAAGAATCCAAGCATTAAGAATTTATCATATAAAGCACAAATACAAAATCATCATATAAGGCATAACATGAGAACTTATATAAATCATATCACGAATTATGCATCATAAAGACAATTAAATGATGAAATGCACACAATTGGCTCGAGAGTTCCTTAAATACAACAGTTTACACAGTAATACAACAAGTCCGATTTCTCAGGATCTCGTGGTCTCAAATGGGCAGCCGGGAGAAAGCTATGGGTCATCGTGCACGAGACTAACGGAACGGGTTCTCTCTTTCCCAATCACAACTAAGTTATGCTCACATATTCAAACGCAAAATGGCATTTTTATGCTTCTTTCATTCTACCGAATCATCATAATCTCATACTTTTCATTCATATCAAAGGAAACATATTTATTTCACCATACACTATCAAATGTACCACACAACTCGACATGTACGCAATTTAAACAAAAGAAGAAAACACACATAGGGCATTTGCCCATCACACAACAACCATAAAAATGTTACCCACCTAAACGTCAAAATCCGAATTCAAGATTGCCCTTTCTCCTTGTCTTGAGTGGGGTTTTCTTGATTCCCTTCAATTAAACCATACTCCATTCAATAAATACATTCCAAAGAAAAGTCGTAGCATTCAGGAAAGTCAAGCGAAGATAAAATAAACTTTAAACCTAACCTACCCATAGGACATCTATGCTAGAATAACCAAAACCTTACTTAGAAATCCCAAAATCCATTGATTTTAGCCTTCTCTTCTTTCTTTCTTCAATCCTTACACAAACCCTAGCCTCCATTTTATCCCATTCTTGAATCTAGCATAAGCAAAGATGGAACTTACCTCTAATAAGTAGATTTCACTTCTTTTCTTCTTCCTTCTTCCTCCCTTCAAGCTTCCTACGGCTCTTCCTTCTTTCTTCTCCTTAGGTCACGTTTTTCCCTTCTTTTCTTTCTTTTGGGTTCTACGACAACTACCTCTTCTTCTATCTAATTCATTTATTTCTAATACCCATTCCTTCCAATAATGCCCTTCACTTACAAGGACCTTCCCATTTTGCCTTTATTTTTGTCTCATATGGCTCTACACATCCAAGCCTACTTCAAATAAACCTAACTTAATCCTAACCCTTCATTTTAATTCAAAATTCTAATTTTCAATCATACTTGCTGATTCCAAGACTCAATAAAAATATATTTATATATATACACATAATTAAAACAATTAAAGCAAAAATAAAGAATAAATAAAGTAAATAAATAAATAAATAAAACTTCAGGGCCCAACACTACCACACATGCTAAATGCACTTTCTGAAGCAACTGTAGAAACATATATTGATAAAATATCTTGGGCAATCATCCTTAGTATTGGATACTTGAATTTTTGCTTCCAGTAAGCCAAAATGTCAAAATAGTTATTTTCAAGCATTGTATCTTCCTCCAAACATTGGTCTATTTTAGATCTTAAGTTTACCCTTCTTTTTTTTGATTTCTTATACATGGAAAAATTATCGTTATCTCCACAATCTGCTTGATGTTTCCAAAATGGGTAGCCTCGCATGAAGACGATGAAACAACTAAATTGGTACATATTGTAGAGTTCCTTATGTCCAAAGCTTATTTGTCTTGATATTCTAACAGTAGTTCATAAAGCAAGCTCTTCACCCTCTCAATCTCAATATTAGCTTTACTTCCATAAATGTCACTAAAATAGAACTCAACACAATCTATCTTATTTCTTGGGTCCAAAGCAGAAGCAATAGCTAGCATTCCATTCACATGAAACCAATATTCAGTATACTTTTCGACCATATTTAGTGTCATAGTTCTAACAATATCACAATGAGACAACATCCACTTAAATAATTTCAACTTAATTTCATACACACGTTCAAAGAACAAGTTCACAGTGGGGTATTTTCTACCAGAAAAAAGCTCTGTTACCTTGTAAAATACTCTCAATTTGTCACAAATAATGTTTTCCAACTTACAATCTTCATCACTAGGCAAAAGTAAACTTAAGTCGATTATTTAAACGTTCCAAAATCTTAAAAACACCTTTATATGACAAAGCTGTCTCAAGCATCAAATAAGTAGAATTCCACCTTGTCTTACAATCAAGAATTAACTTTTTAGAAGATGAAACTTTCAAAAACTTGGTTGCATCCTCAAAATTCTCTATCCATTTAGGAGTTAATGCCTAAAGTAAAATACAATCACGAATTCTTTCTAACCTTTCACCCATGAAATCCAAGCCATCCTTAACAATCAAATTTAATATATGAGCACTACATCATATATGCAAAAAATTTCCATTTAATATAAAAGAATTTGCATCAAGCTTCTCATGTAGAAGGTTCATCATTGCATTATTTGTTTTACAATTATCCATAATCACATAAGAAATCTTAGTTTCAAGGCTAAACTCATGCAAACACTCCTTTAAAAATTTTAATAGAGTCTCCTTTATATGTGGGCATAGCATAAATATAAACCTATAAAATAAAATGATAAAAATTTATTACAACTTAAATACATAACACATAATGGTTCTCTAAGTAATTAATATTTAGTATGTATAAAGGAACTAATTACTAAACATGCAAATTACTATATCTATATATGGTAACCAAGATAAAGATTAAGCAAAATATTTGCATATAACATCTTAAGAAAACTTGATACTGTCAATAAGGAAGAAAACATGTTAAATCTAAGAAATTTAATTACCTTAGAATTAGATTTCTTAGAACCCAATCTCCATCAATGAAGTGTCTGGTCACAACCATGTATCCTTTCTTTTGGTTGGAAGCTGTCCACATATCTGTAGTGGTAGCAATCCTAGACTCATGATCCTCCAACATTTTTTTCAAGTTTGACTTTTCACTTAAAAAACATTTTTAGGATATCATTTCTTAATGTATTACAAGATATCATCCTAAATTCATTGTTTAAACTCATTACAAATCTTCTGAAACCAATGTGATCAACTATAAACAAAGGATACTCATACATTGCAATCATATTAACTAACTCTCTTCTTGAGAATTCCTGGCTAAATTTGTAGGATAGCAATGTTTTTTTTCCCATCAGACTTAGTCCCACTCCCAATTAATAATGTTTTCTGGCCTCCAACAAGTCTTAAATATTTCTTTGGACAATACTTGATCAAATGCTCATACAGATGTGAAGTCCCGTTCGTACCTTTAGTAGAAAGCTTCCCTTTGCAATGCTTACACTCAGCATTATCAACACCTTTCATAGGCAACAAAGTAAACTCTAACCACACAAGAGAAGTACACTTCTTACTTTTAGTTGCACAATGATCACCAAAGTCCATAGCTGCAAGCTCCTCTTCTTCATAAGGTGGACTAGAGAAATTATTTATTGTATGATTCTCAACTCCTTTATTAATGATCTGTTGATGATTCTCAAACATTATCTCTTTTAACTTATAAGTCGCAAAGAAAACAACCTCTTTGATTTGTTATTCCATCTGTGCAAAAGGAAAAAAAAAACAAGATGACTTTAAAATTAATTTGTTAAGAGAATGAGACTTTTGAGAGAACATAAATTGGTATTTTGAAAAAAAAATTCATACCAATTACTAAGAGTTTGCAAATCTAGGCTTTACAAACTGGCCAGTAAACATTAGATAAGCTTGAAATGCAATTGGTGTCGGTGACTGAAAAACCACCGCATTGAGTGGGTGGTTAGGCAATCACCCTACAAGGACAAAGAGACAACAAACAAAAAACGTTTTATATGACTTGTTTTTGTAAAAAGTAGAATATGTCAAAGTAACTAAAGGATCGATTGGGTATATAAAAGATTGAAGGAATTAATTAACATAATCTGCTTTGAGATAGATTGGCCATGCGAAGGGACTCCTTTTACTTGGAAAAAGGTGAAATGCAGTTATAACCAGGTGAGAACTTTGCATGGTATCCATCGGTTCCACACTTCCACTCACAGACTTAGCTGTATCCTTGATAAGCAATTCGTCTTTAAGAAATGACATACTCGCTCTTTAAGAAGATGACCTTTTATCTGGTGCGTCTCTGTCTCTTTAAATAACAAATACATATCTCACATGAGTACCGTTTTAATGGTTGATGACATTGATGGTTGATGACGTTGAAATAACAAATGGTCTTTGATTTACGTCACTCTTTGATGGTAAATGACGTTGAATTGCTATTCACTCTTTGATATTTAAATGACGTTGAGTGGGTGCTTTGTGAAGAGTGAAGACTTTCTTTACAGTGTCCTTTCAAAAGACTTTTTGTATCTCTTTCTTGGAAGACTACAATTAATTTTTCATTTAATATAAGAGAATTGCTTACTCAGTGATTGGGTTCAAAAGACCCAAGATTATTTAATACATTCTGGTTACCAATTAATGCATTCATGTTTTGTAGGCTCATAAATTATATAAGAGTAAAGTGGGATACCAAGTTATATATAGAAAAAATGAGTTAATAAAAATGGGTCGAGTATGAGTATCCATCGGTTTGGGTTGTTACTAGACTCATATCTAAATCCATAGAGTATCCATCGATTTGGGTTGTTACTAGACACATATCTAAATTCATAACTACATCTATTTTTTAACATCCATTTAAAATCTATTTTTAGCCTCCATACACCTTTTTTAGGGTTGGGTGGTGCAGATATTAATCAGGTTGAAAACCCACTGCCATCCTTAAGAACTGCTCTTGCTTGACTGATAAGTGCATATTTGTCTGATATTTATGTTTTAATTATCTCTTTTTATTCCTCTTGTTGATTCAATTATTGGGACTTAACTTGATTTAATGTTTCCTCGTAGGAAATTACAACTTTTACATGAAATGAGAAATTAAGAGGAGAATAACGCAAGAGGCAATTGGGTGGACTGTAGAAGGAGTAGTCACGCACGGCAGCCAAGGCAGAGGAGGAATTCGTGGACTAAAATTGGAGAGTCAACAACGTAGGCCCAGGGCTTGCGTGGAATAAGAGGGCAGTGCTTTTAATTGGTGGTGGTTCTGCCGGATTCTGGCTGAACTGGTTATTGCCATTCTGATCCATGTCTCTGATGTCTGTTGAAACGATCTTGGTGAAAAAGTCTCCTACAAAACAAAGGGAAGGCACGTCGGGGGTGAAATCCCGATTTGCCCCTCCGACGCTCAAGTAAGTCTTTGGTGGAGGTAAGGTTAATACAGATCAGAGAAAACAACTAGGTTATGATCTTGTACCTTGGTTATGAGAGAATAATACCTTATATACGTTTTCCTGCTAGGTTTTGGGTCTTTACGTTTCTTACGTACGTGCATGGGAGATTTTCCTATGCTAATGGGCTGTGGATATATAGATTAGACCCAGATTAAGCCATGGTTGTGAGATTGATCGATCGGCCCGTAATATTGGACTTGGGCCCAATATTGCCGACCCAACCATAAGCCCCCCTACTCCTCGAGTCTGAGCGAAGAGAAGGGTCGAAGGAGTACGTTGTTGTAGTTCGTCGGTCGCTTCGTAACATGTGAAGCAGGACGGCTTGCGATGTGGCCGATCGGTCGAGCATTGGCTTTATAGCTCGGTATAGGACAGCTCAGGTAATTTCAATTGGTGGTCTTGAATTCCGGGTATAATCGTCGTATTGGCCGACTCGTTGTACCGAACTGGTTGTTTTGGGATTGATTGGTTGAGGGTCCCTCTACTGATCGGTTTCACCGTTTATTGCGTGACAACCGGTGCTATAGCATGTCTGACAGTCATCATTGGCAGACGCTTGGACCTGCGTGAAATACTTATTCATCTGACGGTTCGTGATCTCGGCGGTGCTCGTAATCCAAACGTATCGTCACTTTAACCGCTCTTGCTCTTTGTCCAGTCGTCCCTTCAACTGTCGCGCCCTCAAATTTTGAATAACCCGAACTTCTGCGGCTTAGATCATGCCGCGTGTCCGAGCACAGCTCGGATTTTCTCCACGCGTCGTAGTCCGATTGGGTCACTTTGGAGCGCTCCTTCTCCCGTCCTTCTATAAATACCCATGCTCGACGAGTTGTGAGTTTCTGCCTTTTGCTTTCGTTTTCTTGCCTACATTTTGCCTTCGCTTTTTCCTTGTTCGCGATTGCGAAACTTCCTTATACTCCACCGTCCGATTTTCCTGTATCCAATCTCCGATTAGGTACGTCCTTTTCTTCATTCCTCTTCTTTTCATGTCAACTGGTAGTTACGGGAGTATGGTCGAGATAGCGGAGGAGATGGCGATGAGAGAGAGGAAAGACGGTTTAGTTGTGGAGGTACCGGCCAAGACCGTGATCGTCAATGACCTATGGGAGTTGAACAGTTGGCCATTAAATTTAACATCCTTAAATCGTGGAGGCCCCGATTGGCCTTGAAAAATGGCGGATTCACAAGAACTTGGTGGGTACGCCGCCTCTCGCGATTTTTTGACAACATGGCGGCATGAGGCTTCCATCGCCCGGTCATTGACGAGGTGTGCTCTATGTTTGGGATGTTGTCGAGTCGAGATACCTCCAAATAGTTGGAGGTTTATAAATGGATTGGCATTCTTTGTGCCACCGGTTCGCCATCCGGCCTCTGTCGGCGCCCTGCGTCACTTCCTCGGGATGAGCTATAGTCCCAGCTCTGGGCGAGAATCCCATTTTGCAATATAGAGGCGCTTCGGTATCGTCCCCGCCCGGACGCCTCAAAGATCTCTTCTTGCGAACCAAGTACTTTTTCAGAAGCCCCGAGTGTCGACTGGAGGTATCCTCTGCCGAGAAGTGGAATGACGCGTCGACCACATCCCTCGAGAGATGAGTTGGAGGTGATTGGTCGCATCAAGGAGCTCGGCGAATCGACTTCGCTCGTCTCATTCGAGGATACCCACAGGGCTTGGCTACTTCTTTCCTCGCCGATCCCCACCTCAGACACTGGGGCTAAAGGAGGAAACCGCCTCGGCGGTTGACTCCTGTGATGGACTTAATTGTTGGACTTTGGTGAGCTAGTTTTATTTTCTAACTTTCGATTTTTCGTTGTGCAGCTATGGTGAGGATGGGAGGTGCCCCACCGAGCTTCTACGTCGAGGAAGGAGGCTTCCGGAAGGTGAGCGAGGTGCTGATTCGTCCATGAGGTTGGTCTCCTTGGTAGTGTCGGCGGATGTTTCCCTGGAGAGGACCTTCTGTTGCGTCCGAGCCATTGCCGATTGTGACAATGGATGCGGGACGAGCAAATTCAGCGGAGGAGGAGGAGGACGGGTCCTCCTCTTAAGAGGAAGAAGTTAGTGCGGTTGGGTGACCTATCTTCACTTGCCTGCCAAAGTAGGCCGGGCATGTAAGCGTAAGAGAGGAAGGGAAAGCAAAATCTCGAAGGCTAGGCGGTGGAGCTTGCCTGAAATTGTCCGAGGATGCCACGCTTGGGATCTCGAGGTGGCCCGCTATCTTCTGAGAGGGTCACTCCCGTGGAGGAGCAAACCATGGAAAGAAGGGTGGCGTGGTGGGATCTCGGCTTGTTCGTGTCGGCATCGAGGCTGCGACGATGTCCTTCGCTGCAGTCTTTGCGGTGGTGGAGACTCTGGACCAGAAGTCCAGGATCTCCATGTTCAAATGAAGGATTTGAAGGACGAGCCGTCTGTTGTAAAGGAGGAAGGATCTCCTCAGGCAAAGAATATGTCCTTGGAAGAGGAAAAGAAGGTCTTGGTGACTCGGTTGACCCGGTGGGGGGGGAGAGAGAGACGAGAAGAAAGGGAGGGAGGTGGAGAGGATGGAGAGGAGGTAGAGGTCAAGGGTGGAGGAAGGCGGTGAGAGTGGGCGGAGCTTAATAGGCGACTCACTTTGGATTGCCGTTCAGCGGCAGTAGGGACAAAGCCGAGAAAACCTTGGAGGAGGTGCGGCGATGCAAGTGAGAACAACGTTGAAGCTATCAAGCGGTGGAAAAGGAGGTTCTTATCGAGGAGAGTTTGGAGCTCGCTGCGATATAGCCCTCGGTCTTTGAGGAAGGGTCCACGAGCTCTATGCTCTGAGGGTCGATGTGCCCTCGTTCGAAGATTATGCCGAGCCCTTATTCCTGCGGCTCTCGGACTCTCTTTGGAGGAGATGGAGAAAAGAGTTGAGGGGAGCCGAGAGACGCGTTCCGGACGAGCAACTAGATCTCGACTTTGAGGGAGGAGGTCCCTTATGAAGATGTTCCTTGATTGCTCCCGGTTCGCTGCTCTATTGATTTGCTCTCTGAAGATCTTTCTAATGAAGATACTCACTGATTGCTCCCACTGGTCCTGCCTCCGGTTGGCTTCTCCTCCGTTTCTCAAGGTTCCCGGGTATTCTCCCCCACAATTGTAAAGCTCACCTGGTCGGGCTTGTGACTAGGGCCGATTTTCTTCAATGTGATCTTTGCTTCTTTTTAACTTGTCTTTTTTAGTATTCTTGCTTTTTATACTTGGAGAATTTCGATGAAGTTACTCGCAGCCGACCGGCTTCGAGCAAGTTAGTTCATGTCGACCGATCGACCGCGATCGATCGTCGTCTCGAGAGTTATCTTGGCGATCTAGCAGCGATAAGTGAAGCGATTGATGGTTCGAAGTCTCGTTTTGGGCGACCCGACAAAGCGATGGTCGGTCTATGGAAGCTATCGCCGAGCGAGGTCCTGTGGATCTTGTCTGGCGACCGTCGAATGAGGTCGATCTATGGATATACCGAGCCAAAGTGATGGCGTCGAGGATCTCGTCTGGCGACCGATCGGCGAGGTCGATCTAAGGAGATCTGAGAGCCATAGTGATGGCGTCGAGGATCTTGTCTGGCGACCGATCGGCGAGGTCGACCTATGGAATTCTGAGCCATAGTGATGGCGTCGAGGATCTCGTCTGGCGACCGATCGATCGAGGTCGATCTAAGGAGATCTGAAAGCATAGTGATGGCGTCGAGGATCTCGTCTGGCGACCGTCGGTGAGGTCGATCTAAGGAGATTTGCCGAGCGGTGGTTAATTGGATTTTCTACTCTTTGCCAAATGTAATGTAACTTTGTTATTGCCAAGAAATCTGAAAAACCCCTTTATTGATGATAACGAGGGTGTGGGCCGTTAAAAAACCTGCACGCAAGGGCGGAAAAAGGTACCCACATGTATACAAAATGATAACAAAGAAAGATTAACTAGCATGAATACTTATCTATTGGTAGAAAGCTTTCAAGTTCTGTGAATTCCATGGCCTTGGTAGAATTTTCCCTTTCTCATCGCTAAGGATGTAAGAACCATGCCCGGCTTGCTTAATCACTCGATAGGGTCCTTCCCACGTCTGTCCGAGCTTTCCAGGATGCTTTCCAGCCGCCTCGGCTTTTAAGTGGGGCGTATCCTCCGACCTTTACACCGCTTCGGCGCTTGACCATTGTAGAACTTAGTCGCCTTTTGCTGATGGCTTCCGAAGCGAAGCGCCCCTTTCTCTGTCCTCGCTAAGGAGAACGAGCTCGCTCTCTGCGGGTCTCGTCATTTGCTCTTCCTCGTAACCCGACACCCTCTGATTAGGCAATGCCGCCTCAACCGGACCAAAGCTTACATTCAAGGTCATCCGAAATGGCGTTTACTTGTGTCTCCGTTCGATTGTGGTTCTATCGCCCACAATACTTCATCTACTTCCTCTACCCAAGTCTTTCTCCGTCTAAGGCGCTTCTTGAGGCGTTCATTATCTTTTGTTGGTATTTTCTGCGAGACCGTTACTTTGGGGATGGGCGGCCGGTTAACTGTAGCTCGATCTTTAGTGATTGCAAAATCTCTAAATTTGTCATTGTCGAACTGCCGCCATTATCTCGTGATCAACACCATAGGCATTCCAAAAGCGGCGATATGTTCTTCTTTATGAAGCTTTCCATTTTCCCTCGGTTATTGTAGCGTGATTCCGCTTCTACCCACTTGGTGAAATATTCCACCGCCACTATCAAGAATTTCTTTTCTCGGGACCGAGGGGAAGGCCCCATATATCCATTCCCCATCGAGCGAAAGGGATAGGATGACTTCGATCTTCATTAGCTTCGGTAGGTTGGTGAGACAATTCTTGTTTCTCTGGCGAGCTTCGCACCGGTCGACCTTTTTCTCGACAATCTCTTCTCGCCGTTGGCGATGGTACCTGTCGATCAGCCGGTGAGCTAACCTCCTGCCCCTATGTGATTTCCGCATCCCTTCATGGACTTGACCATTGCACGCTCGACTTCTTCCTCATTCGAGCATCAAGTAGCGGCCGATCGTGGGATCGCTTATATTGAACATCATTGGCGACCGTATATTCGGCCGCCTTCCTCCTTAACTTCCTGGACTCTGATGGGTCTTCTGGTTGCTTTCCTTCTAAAAGGTATTGCATGATCGGTTCCGTCCAGCCCGGTCGATCAGTATTTATGTTAAGAACTTCATCGACTTTGTGGATGCTAGGATGGTCTAGTCGTTCGACCAGAATATTGTTTACGGCATCACGATCGGAAGCTATTTTGGAGAGCGCGTCCGCCCTAGCATTCTGAGCTCGCTCTACTCTGCTGATCGAATATTGTCCGAAGTTGCTCAATTCTTGCTTTACCAGCTCGAGATACTTGATCATGTTATTTCCCTTGGCCTCATACTCCCCGGTGACTTGGCCGACCACCACTTGGCTATCACTATATATCTTCAAATGCCGTACTTCCATCTCCCTGGCTAGTTGGAGGCCGGCTATCAAAGCCTCGTACTACTGCTTCATTATTGGAGCCTTGAATTCCAAAGAAGGCGTACTCCACTTTCTCATCCGTGTCGGGCTAATTAGCACTACTCTGCTCCGCGTCTCTCGGCATTGGATGACCCGTCGACGAACAAATTCGGTGAGGCGCTCGTCCTTGAGCTCGGTTGGCTCATCTCTGCAATGAAATCGCCAACACTTGTGCTTTGATGGTCGTGCGGGGCTTGTATTGAATATCGAACTCTCTAGTTCTCCGCCCACTTTATCACCGACCGAGGTTTGGGCTTTTGGAGGCCTTTGCTGAGGTTGATCGGTCCATACCTCAGCGGTATGACTTTGGAAGTAAGGTCTCGACTTTACGGCTGCCATTATCAAAGAGAGTGTTAGCTTCTCTATAGGGCGATATCGCGTTTACGCCGGTCAACACTTTCTTGGCGTAGTAGGCGGGGTGTTGCTCGCCTCCTTCGGATCGAATAAGTACTGCTTGATCGACCCTTAGTGACGACCAAATATAGAATCGGGTTTCCCCACCGGTAGGGCTTTGCGAGCAGGCGGTCTAGACAAATATTGTTTCAAGTGTTGGAAAGCTTTTCACACTCATCCGCCATTGGGCTGGGTTACATTTGCTTTCCTCGGGACCTTGAAAATGGGAGGCACTTGTCTCCCAATCTAGAAATAAATCTGCTCGTGAAACTACCCGACCGGTCGAATCGCACGTCTTTCAAGCATTGTGGCGAGGACATCCGTATGATGGCTTCAATCTTCTCGGGATTGGCTTGATCCCATTGAGTGATCATAAACCCGGAATTTTCGGATGCTACCGAAGATGCATTTTTCGGTTTAGCTTCATCTGGAACTTATTTAAAGTCTGAAAGACTTCTTTGAGATCTCGCACATGCTCATGACGTCTTACTCTTTACCACCATATCATCCACATAAGCTTCCACCGTCAAACCTATCATTGTTTAAAGACTTACGTGACGAGCCGTTGATAGGTCGCCCCGGCGTTTTTCAGACCGAAAGGCATTACTTGGTAGCAAAAAGTGCCTTGGTCGGTTATGAAGGCGGTCTTTTCTTCGCCTTCGTGCTCATTTGGATCGATGATAGCCGAGAAGGCGTCCAGAAGTCGAAAGCGACTCGTGCCTGAAGTGGAGTCCACCAACCGATCGATCTTAGGCGGCGGAAGTCATCCTTTGGACACGCTTTGTTCAGGTCGGTGAAGTCTATACACATTCTCCATTTCCCGTTCTTCTTTTTTACCAACACCACGTTGGCGAGCCACTCCGGGTATTTGACTTCTCCGATGAATCCGGCCTCTAGCGGTTCGCTACTTCCTTCTTGATCACCCCATCGTTCTTTCTTTGTGGCATCGCTTCTTTTATCCGATCGGCTTATAGTCATGCGAATGCCGAGTGAGTGAGATGTGACCGTCGAGAGATTCCGGCATGTCGCTTGGTACCAAGAAGACCGATTTATTCTCCGCCAAACAAATCCGTGATTTCTTTAACCAGTCTCCCCGCGGCCGAGCCTAGGTTTGTAAATTTAGAGAGGTCGGCTTCATCCAAACGACTCTTTGCGTTTCTTCCACCGGTTTATCCTTTCCACCTTTTCGCCGGCTCTCACATCAAGAGAGCTCGTAAGTACTACCGTACCATCTAATGTCTTCGTCTCGCTAAATAGCATTCTCTATCAATTTTCCATTGGCCTCGACAACTCAATTCAGATTAGGTGTCGGAAATTTCATGACCGTAGTAAGTGGAGCGACCGATCTAAGGGCATTTAGTGTAGCCTGGCCGATTATCGCGTTATCGCCCGTGGAATTTAACGACTAAGAACTCAGCGTTCCTTTCTACTTGACATGGCTTCGCGAACTTCACTTTCAAATTTACCCGAGCGAGCAGGTGGTCGACGCCGGTCACTCCTTGATGGGGCCGTCCGTAGGTAGTAGCGCTCTTGGGCACCTTCATCCGCTTGAAAGCCTCGTAATATAGCGGTCGACCGAGCTGCCGTGTCTATCATCACCGTTTTACCTCGTAATCGTCCGTATTAAGGTTCTGACGAGGCGTCATCATCATGCGGGGCAATTTACTCCATTTAGGTCCGACTCGTCGAAAGAAATCATTCCGTCGTTCTCTTTCGACTTCTTGATGGGCGCGTCTTCGCCGACTGTTTGGCGTATCTTTTCTGCCTTTAGTGGTGGATCCCATTGCATTTCCACGAATATTGTGTTTATGACCCCAAATTGGTCGGTCATCTGTTATTCGGCATTTCGTCGTTTCTTTCCCTTGACCGCCCTCTTCCTTCTTGTTGGTTATCGGCATTAGTGTTCTGCCTCCCCCCGTCATTCCTGTCATTTCGCCTCCAGGGTGGTCGCCTATTGTTTGGCCGACACATTCTCTGTTGATTGTCCTGTCGACATTTTGCCCTTGTTTCACAAATCGGCCTAATCTTCCCTTACATATGAGCAATTCAATCTCTTTCTTCAATTGCCAGCAATCTTCCGTGTCATGTCCGACTTCTTTGTGGAAACGGCAATACACACTAGTATTTCTGTCCCTGTAGGGGGTTTTCATTTTTTCAGGCTCTCGGATAGTTTCCCCCTCCGCTATCATAGCCGTCAAGACTTCCGCGTATCGTTTGTTAAGCGGGGTAAAGTCTTATTGATTCCAATGCCTACCGCCGGCTTTCTCGGTCATTGGTCTCTCTCTTTGTGAGGCTCATCAGGCCTACCACTCGCCCGCGATCGTCTGCGCTCGGCGTTTTGTGTTTTAACACCTCCTCGAGTGAATGTACTTATCTGCTTTCGACATCGATCTCTGAATAGATCGGGCTGATCGAGGGCTAGCGACTTTTGAACTCCTCGTCTCGTATTGCTCGTGAGGCGGCCAAGCGTAAACGGCGGGTGAGGTCGGGTACCTCGACCGCTTCATTATTAAACCGAGTGATGAACTCCATGAAACTCTCATTCCTTCCTTGGGTGAGTTGCATCACCTCAAAGCCGTCTTCTGCGATTAACTTCTTCGTGGCGAATTGGTTCAGGGAAGAGCGATCTGAAATCTTGAAGCATGTTATCTGACTGAGGGTAAGTTTGTTGAACCATCGCCGAGCTCCCTCTTGGAAAGTCGTCTGAAAGCCTTGCATTGGATAGCGTCCGGAGCAATGTAGGCTCATCATGGATGGAAGTCTTGCTTGTAGTCGAAGTGGTCTTCCCATTATACTTCTCGGGTGTTGGTATTTTTTGTGCGGTATTGAAGACTATCGAAGATCTCCGAGTAAAGGAGAGTCAGATTGCGCCGACGGGCGGTCTGCTTGGTAACTTCATACCGCGTGAGACCGATCATCCGCAGATTTTTCTAGGGCTTCAAATAGCGATGATCGTTTATCACGCTAGTTTGTCGGCGGTTGGCCGTCTTGACGGCGGTCTCGGGTGGTTCTTTGTTGCCGTGAGATCTGCAAGATTTGTCGGATCAACAAATCCGCGCCTCCTCTATCCGCTTCGAGTCAAAGTGGTGTGCGGCGGAGGAGGGTCCTTACGATCGGTCTTTGAGGATTTGTATGTGTGTCGAACGCGACATTATCCTCCGAGACGCGCTCTGTTCCTCTTGTTCAAAAGTCTGAGGCTGCTGTTGATCATTCGGATGTGAGGATTCCGTGCGTGAGACATGCGGTGCGGGCGGTATAATGGTAGGCAGCGGCAAACCTAAGCGCCAGCATCGCCAGAGCCGTGACAATGCTACGTCGAGATTCGTTGCCGCACGGCTGATTTGAGTGGTTACGGGCGTGGTTCCGGACGTCGGGCCCACGGTGGGCGCCAAATGGTTCTGCCGGATTCTGGCTGAACTGGTTATTGCTATTCTGATCCATGTCTCTGATGTCTGTTGAAACGATCTTGGTGAAAAAGTCTCCTGCAAAACAAAGGGAAGGCACGTCGGGGTGAAATCCGATTTGCCCTCAAGCGCCAAGTAAGTCTTTGGTGGAGGTAAGGTTAATCCGATCGGAGAAAACAACTAGGTTATGATCTTGTACCTTGGTTATGAGAGAATAATACCTTATATCGTTTTCTGCTAGGTTTTGGGTCTTTACGTTTCTTACGTGCGTCGTGGGAGATTTTCCTATGCTAATGGGTCGTGGATATATAGATTAGACCCAGTTAAGCCATGGTTGTGAGATTGATCGATCGGCCCGTAATATTGGACTTGGGCCCAATATTGCCGACCCAACTAGGTGGAAAAGAAAAAAACATTAAGGAGACAAGTGGGTAGTGCGGCGTGGAGGATCGAGACGAGCCATTGTTCTTAAATTTGGAAAAGAAAAGGGCGCAAGAAGGAATTCAGGCAAAGAGGAAACTCACGCAACACAAGGAAGGAAAGAAAGACACCCACGTGGAATAGGAAAGAGGCCATCAAAAGTGGGACCCACGGCAATTAAAAGAAAGAAGACAAAACCTAGGAGAGGAGGATAGCAGTGGCAATTGATGAAACGAGCAATTTTTGGGTGGACTGAAAAAAAGAAGAGTTACGTCGACTTGAAGGAGGAATCACGCTTCTTCGACAACAGCGGTAACAAGGTGGGCGCAGTGGCAATTTCCTTCGACCGGAGCAAGAGGCAATGGCCTTGCGCCTGAGAGAGACAAGAGCGTGACTTAGAGATTTTCTTAGTTTTTCTTCTTTCCTTTGTTATTTAGACAATGTTAATTAAGAATCTTGCTTTATTTAATTTCCGTATGAGTAGCTAAGTTATTTTTAGTCGGGGAATTCCAATTGTTATGCGGTGACTCGTGAGACCTTGTTTGTTACGATTATTTGGTTTATAATATTAAATCTTCGTTTCCGTTTCTTGTCATTGTTTATTAATTAATTCTCGCGATTGAGGCTGATTGTAGAGTTAGTTAATTTGCATATCGCCAACTGATTTACTTGGTGGAGTCTAACTGGGTGATTGGTGTTTGTGGCAATTGGCACTAGTGTAACATCCCACCCCCTCCTGGATGGGTAAAATAGTAAACTTGGCATAGGATGGGACTAATAGGAATATTTAGAACTGTTCATGCATAATAGGATTGATACACATATCAATTGTGTACATGGAATTCATAAATGCATTCATGACATTCCGGTAATTGGGCCTAACGGTATTTTATTGTGATTAACGTGGTTATGGGATTTGAAAAATTGTTCGAGTCGCTATTAAGCGTTTTACATTTTAGGATTTATAGGAATTTTTCTGAAATTTTCCTAGAAAATTCCGGACCGCAAAATCGCCAGAATGGCAGCTAAACTTGTTTTGGAGTAGAAAAGGTGATTTTGTGATTGAAAAATTATTTGGAGTGCATCATTACCTTTTTATAATTTTAGGGAATTTCATTAATTCTCGGAAAATAATTGAAATTCTCGATCGGATAAATCGCCAATTAATAACCTATTCGATTCTCATAGCAAAAATCGCTACCCACCGATCTTTGTAATATTGGGTATTTTATTTTGGGACTGAAAGTAGGGTCATTGGAGTTAAATGGAGTAACATTTTGGACTGAATTAATTAAGTAATAATTTGACTTTTCAAATAAAATCAAGCCAATCATCAATGGCCACTTTGAAGCAACATTAAATGCTTCTCTTCATTGTTCTGGAACGTGTATAAGTGTTTAAAGGAAAGGAAATGAAATTTGTTTAAGGCTTTGTTAAGCCATCCGAAACTCATACAAAACAAACTCTTCTTTAAACCATCGAAATTTTTCTCCTTCTCTCATCTTCCTTGTAACTTAAAGCTATTATTTCTTACTCTCATCAAAGCTAGAAGATGAGTTTGGTATATGCTTGAGAAGGAAAGGGAGGTTGGTATTTTGGTGTGGAAGTTAGAAGTGGTTATTGAAGCTTTGGAAAAGAGGTTCTAAATTAGGTAAGTTTTCATTTAAGTTTTGATCTTTAAATGGTGTATTTACATGGAATTAAATGTCATGATAGTATGGGGTAGTTAATAAAAGGATTTAAAGCATGTATTAGGTTCATGTAGACATTAAAGTGATGATTATTGTGATTTGAAGAAAGGGGTATGAGGCTAGGTGAAGATGCAGTAAAATTTATGATATGGTTTGATTTTGAATTGAATGGGGATAATTATTTGAGTCTTTGAATTGAGGAATTTAATGCTGCCAATTTTTCAGTGTTAGCCCTAATATATGTATGACTGTATTTATATTTAATTTGTATTTATTTTGATGTCTAGTGATGTGAAAAAGGAATTAGAAGTGGGTGAACTAAGGTTAACCTTAAATCTGGAAAGTTGGAATTATAAGTGATGTTACTGTTTTATTCATAACTTATTGTGTAGAAATGCAAATGAGGTAAGGTTAGTGGCCACTGAAACTTTGGGATGTTGGCTTTAATTTAGTGTGAAATAGGTGTTGTTGAATTTCAATGATAGAAGGGTGAAATTTTGCATGGAAAGTTACTGTTCCATTGCCTGTGAACAGTAACCGCAACCATGACATCTGAGTTTTGTTGATTTTTATGAATTAATTGAGATGGAATTAGGGAGAATGGTCTTCATGGAAGTTGTAGCATATTTGATTATCTTTCCATTTCTACTGATCTTGTTATTTTTGGAATTATATATTGGGAGATATGAATTGATTACTAATGACTGGTTTTGAGCATTTTGGATGAAACCTCGCTTAAGTGTGATTTTATGAGTTTACTGATTGGAGGCAATTTTAACATTTTAAGTGGACTGAATTGGTGTGAGTGAGCTTCTGAAAAGTTGTAGAGGAAAAGATTACCTTGAAAATGACATATGGTTTGTAATTTTAGAAGCCAGAATTGGGAGTTATGATTTTCAAAACTGACCCTACATTAGGTTATGAATGGCTGATCATAACAGACAATTCCATAACAGTTTTGAAATTGTTAGAGATTGAATTGGATGTTGAGTGCTTCATGAAAATTGAAGTTTGAGATGTGATCTTTCAGGGATATAAAGTTCTGAATTTACTGACTTGTATATAGGGAGTTATGCTTGTTGTAATGTTACAGCCCATATGGAAGGATTTCAGGGACAGTGACATTGAATGAATTAATTGACTAGTTTAGAAATAGAATTTGATTTTGGATTGTTCATGAAAGTTGTAGAGGACATTGTGAACTTATTAAGCATATTTTGTGGTAATTTATTACTAAGGAATCAGTGAGTTATGAAATTGTAAATGTACTGCCCTGTGTTGAGGGAAATTGTGAAAGCAGAAGGTTTGATGGATTATTTGACACCCTTAGGGTTGGAATTGATTTTTATGGTCTTCTAGAGAATTGTAGAGCTTTTCATAAGCTTTCCAATGAGGTATAGTGGGTATTTTTCTGATTTGTGTGCTAAAAGTTAGAGTGGATGGAAATTAAGATTGAAATCTGGAAAAAAAAAGCAAGCAAGACAATGAAACTTCGCCGTCTCATGAGGCGACGTTTAGCCTCCATGAGGCGAGATTTAGGAGGCTGGTCGCGAGGCGACGCCTCGCCTCACGACGGAGTGAGGCGATTTCGCCTCAGGGCGGCGTCTCGCCCATGAGGCGTTCGCTTCCGTGATATATATATATATATTTATTTTATTTTGATTATTATTTTGATATTAAATGGTACAATGGTTCTTTTGTCAATTTCTTTCTGTCGACGTCCGATTGACCTGATTCGAGGCATCGGATTCGTTGAATATTTAATTTCATTTTCTGAGAAAACGGAATTTTTAGGCGGAATTTGACGTAGCCCTATCGATGGAACGTGTAAACACTGCTTTTATTTAATTGGGGACCTATAGAGTCCGAATTGCTCACCGTCGGCCCTATGGATTTCTAATTTTCATAGAATTTTATTATGGGAAAATATTGAGTTAGGACCGAGAATTCATGAACATGCATATCTCATCATCATGAGCACAAATTTCATATTTAGTGACTCGTACTTTTTCTTGATTCATATAGAGGTCCAATTGGGCGTCGATTGACCGACGTCACGAAGTTTTCGGCATTAGCTTCGGAAGCAATAGGTGAGTAACCTAGATGGTTTCTCAATTTTTATGTGTTTAATATTTGCGGTTATGCCATGTGGAGATAATGGATGGGTATATGTGTGTTTGACTTTGATTGATTTGGACCATAGGTGTCCGAAATATTGGGAATGAGATAACGAAGTGCTATTTGTGTGTATTTGTTTGTGAATGTTTACATTGGAGATCTCGGACCAAAGGTCCGAGGAAATAGGGATTGATATCGAAGTGTTAATTATCCGTCTCGTCGTGGGATGTATTTATAAATGCGATATGGTATGACGAATAAATTGGAAAAAATATATGATTGAAATACTGGACCAAGGTCCGAGGAAATGAAATGGCATTGAATGTAAGTGATAGAAATAATCAGTAAATGGAAATTGGAACATATGCATTCATGCATAAGGACATGATCGAGATAAAGGCGGTTGTATTTGGAGCGACCACCGTGTCGGGCATATCACGCCTAACGATGTGAGAGCTTTCACCAACGCACGGACCTCAGGTCCAACGTATTGAGCCTCGGGCTCAATGTATCGAACTTCAAGCCCAATGTTTGAGACCAACGCTCAACGCAATGTGCCCAATTCTTCGGGCAAGCCAGCGCATGCAGTCACAATAACATAATGAAAATAGAAAGGGTCTCATGTGCATTGCATATATGGTATGATTAAGCATGGATTGTATGATAGGCGATTCGCCTTACATTTGTGAAATGTGATTGTACGTATTATTTGGTATTACTTTTGTAAATCGTGATCGTATGTGATAATTGGTAAAGTGTTTGAACATGCATGAATTGAGTGAACCATCGATGATGGTTTCTCCGAGTTCATAAAACTCACCCAAAATTTGCATCTATTTTTCAGTCTGAAGAATACCCGGTTGACACGGAGTATATCTACCGTAGACGAGTAAAGGTTAGAGGTCGGGATCGGTTAAATTTCCGCATTAGTGTCTTAGTAAAATGTATTCCGCAATCACCGCCTATCAAGGCATTGTATTTTCTTGAGCCCTTGTGGTATTAATGTTTTATGCATTGATTGATTGTACTTATTCTTTGGATGACCGTAATAACTGAAACCGTGTATATTGAACACGGATTTTATTTACTTACGTATCCGCCGTGTGAGCGTGGAGTTAATAGCTCAAGAAGAAAAGAAAAAAATGTATCTTGAATTTTAAATCGATGATGTAGTACGCCACTCTCGTGGGACACGGACTCGGATATCACCAACGATATCGGGTTCGGGTCTTACGGTGTGGGTGTTACATTTAGGTGGTATCGAGCCCAAGATGCGTAATGTATCCGGCACGCTTTGGAACATAGGTTGCATGCATTTGAGTCGCGTCGTTGCGGGTAATCGATCCCTAGTCCGAGTCGCCGAGGATAAATCCTACGGGTGCATAAGTGTCAAGTGATTAAGTGAGAGAAGAGTGAGATCTGGATTAGAGTGAAAATCCTAAAAGGGATAATTAATTAGGAAAGGATAAAGGAAAATGGATAAGAAGATTGAAATTGTCTTTGGGTTAGAAACCCTTATAAGTGATAAATGAATGACCGTGTTGGCCTAGGCGATTAAAATTTCGAATTAAATTGACAATATTATGGTGACAAAAAAAAAGATGTTGAGAACTTGGAGGTCCATTAGAGATATGGGAAGCATATTGGTTATAGTAGATCTAAGTGAAATGAAAAAGCCCGGATGGTTAGGTAATTACGATTCATCGTATATGTCATGAAAGGGAAATATTGGAATTGAGTAAAATGTAGATGGTCCGATCGGACATATTTTGATTCATCGATTCGAGTTAGAGATCGATAGATATTATAAGCGGAAGATGATAGCGAGATGGAAAGAAGCTCGATAGAGTCTTAGAACGGTTTATTGAGAACTAAAAGAACTGAAAAAGTATGATGCCCAGTGCCTATTAGAGTGAGATAAAAGTGTACAGATAAATCAAGAATTTGTAAAATGATTATGTGACTATTATGCTACGAGTTTGGAAATTAGTATGATAAAATCATAAAGGAAAAAAAAACGGTGATGATTCTACTGATGGTGTATGGGGAAATACTGAATTAGGTGTATATGGACACGAAAATGGTAAATGGATAGGTCTATAGATAGAGATAAAATGGAGTGGTATCAACGATTTTGTCGGGTATTGGGGACCTTATGAACACCGATCATAAACTATTTGAGGAAAATAGAAGATAAGTAGCGAAAAATGTAATAAAAAAATAGGAATAAAGATCATAAGATGATAAGCCAAATTGTTATGACCTTACAAGGACAAGTTGCACGTAATGGATAGGGGAATGAGACATACAGTTTAATGATATGGTGAGAATGAAATAAAGATCTTGAAAAGAATGAAACCACAATAGTGACTAATGAAATGTATGTGACAGATATATGGAAATCATAGAGGAAATGAGCGGTAAATGTTTAGAGTGATTATAAGCGTGAAGTTCTTAAGAGGTTAAAGTAAGACAAAGGTGGACTGAGTGTACCTGTATGAGAGGAATTGAAAAGTGATTCTGGTATAGATTACAGAACAAGTGGTAAAGAAAGTGTTTAAGTGACTGTCACAAGGAACCTTCGCGAAAGAAATGTTCTGATATGTTCAATGATGGCATAAGAGTGTCTTGATTGAGATTGTACGAATATTGAAGAATAATCATTGGTTGATGCGATTTTTGTGGACAAAATTAAAAGTGAAATTGGGTCATAGCTCATAATGCTGAGAGTATCTGCATTGTATGTACAGAAATGTAAAGAATTACATATGAGTGAGATTTTAATTTGAGGTGATTCTATTGCAATGTGAAGTGAATCGATCTCCAGTTATGATGTAAAACTGTTGAGGAATCTAGATTTGAAACGAAAAATAAAAGAGTCCCGAACTGAGAAGAGAGATACTAAAATAAAATGGAAAATTTTGGAGGTTTAAATATAGATGACAAGGTATTAACATATGTTGATAGGAATGATATGAAAACAAATGAGAAGAGAAAATGGAAAAGAGTAACTGAATGGAGACAAGAGGGTCAAAAAGGGAAACTGACAATGAGGTGATGTAGTGACACCCTCACTACATCAAGAAATTGTAGATACACTCATTGTAGACTCAATGAAAAGGGTAAAAGATATACGGTAACGTCAATAAGACCCTAATAGGGATTTATGCGAAGTAAGCAAATGGTAATAACTGTGATTGGAGACAGAATGTGTTTAGAAGTGTTGAACAGTGAAAAGTGAAAAGAACGATATGACTAATTGGAAGAGTGGGTAGTGAGTATTGAACCGCGACAATATGTTGAACAAGTATGAAATAAATTGAACTGACTGTGATAAATGGTATTAGTGTCATTCTCATTATTGAAAGCCTTGGAGACTGTAGATTCCTATAAGGATACACTGTGTTAATTTGAGAAAAGAGACAAGTATAAATACGATAGTGCTTAAATGAACGAACAATTCGCCTACCAAATTCAAGTAATGAATGATCAATTACGAGATATTGGGATTATCGGTGATTGTCAAGCAAATGATGAGTAATAGTGAGGCGTTTCGAAAATTTATGTTGTAAAAATAGTGATAAGAAAGGTTAAGAGTGCGAGAAAGTAAAGGGGAATTTCTTTTTATGATGAGTTTGAATATACAAATGGAATTGGAAAACTATAGTGAACAAAAGTCGAAGGAGAAATAAGTGTACCCAATAAAAGGTATTAGAACAAGAAAGTGAATAGCTTAAAGTTAGACATTCTAGTCAACATATTTGAAAAGTGAAATTGAGTAATTGTAGGTATATAATGAAGTGATTCTTGGCTCAAGTGTTTATAGGTTGAATGTCCAATAGGAAAAAGGTTTGATTATGTTCTTGTTATAGAGTTTTGATTCACTGGAGAATATATATTGTTACCTTTGCATAGTGGCCTCTTGAGAGTTAAAGACCATAATGGGTTTGAGACCAAATGTGTGAGAAAAGGAAAGTGACTTAGGAAAACTGCATGGTTAGCTAAAGTGGAATTGGATCGGACAAATGAGATAGAGTAAACTGTATACCCGAATAAAGTGTGTGAACACTATAGAAAAGTGAATTGTCTTAGTGAATGGCATATAATAAATGACTGCATTAGGTTCATTGTTACTGATTATAGTGAAGTGGAATTAAATATTCTTGTATTGGTACCAAGGAATGTAAATCGTCCCCGACGTGATTAAGGGAGGTACCAAAGACATGGAGATGTCCTCGATGGAATACTGAATTGGACTATATGGCAATCAGTAGGAAAAAGGTATTAGAAGGATAAAATGTGATCGTGAATAGATTTGAAAATACCGAATCGAGTCAATATCGAACCAAAGGTAGTGCTATTCTAGAAATGGCAAGTGAGATAGCTAAGAACATGAGATCGCCAACCGATAGTTTGTCAAATCCGTTCTTGTATTAAGTGATAACGAGTTAGCCAAATCGATGAATCGAACCACGATCGAGAGTGGTTATAGTGATCACTCAATAAGTGAATTATTAAGTGGAAAAGTGTATAGGATATATAGACTCATATGATTATTGTCATAGTGAACCGTTGACTGGGAATTTCGAGGACGAAATTCTTATAAGGAGGGGAGAATTGTAACATCCCACCCCCTCCTGGATGGGTAAAATAGTAAACTTGGCATAGGATGGGACTAATAGGGAATATTTAGAACTGTTCATGCATAATAGGATTGATACACAGTATCAATTGTGTACATGGAATTACAGTAAATGCATTCATGACATTCCCGGTAATTGGGCCTAACGGTATTTTATTGTGATTAACGTGGTTATGGGATTTGAAAAATTGTTCTGAGTGCGCTATTAAGCGTTTTACATTTTTTGGGATTTATAGGAATTTTTCTGAAATTTTCCGGAGAAAATTCCCGGACCGGCAAAATCGCCGGTAACTGGCCTAAACTTGTTTTGGAGTAGAAAAGGTGATTTTTGTGATTGAAAAATTATTTGGAGTGCACTGTTACCTTTTTTATAATTTTAGGGAATTTCATTAATTCTCGTAAAAATAATTGAAAAATTCTCGGACCGGATAAATCGCCAATTGGCGAACCGGTCGATTCTCGGTAGCAAAAATCGCTACCCACTGATACTGTAATATTGGGTATTTTATTTTGGGACTGAAAGTAGGGTCATTGGAGTTAAATGGAGTAACATTTTGGACTGAATTAATTAAGTAATAATTTGACTTTTCAAATAAAATCAAGCCAATCATCAATGGCCACTTTGAAGCAACATTAAATGCTTCTCTTCATTGTTCTGGAACAGGTATAAGTGTTTAAAGGAAAGGAAATGAAATTTGTTTAAGGCTTTGTTAAGCCATCCAAACTCATACAAAACAAACTCTTCTTTAAACCATCGAAATTTTCTCCTTCTCTCATCTTCCTTGTAACTTAAAGCTATTATTTCTTACTCTCATCAAAGCTAGAAGATGAGTTTGGTATATGCTTGAGAAGGAAAGGGAGGTTGGTATTTTGGTGTGGAAGTTAGAAGTGGTTATTGAAGCTTTGGAAAGAGGTTCTAAATTAGGTAAGTTTTCATTTAAGTTTTGATCTTTAAATGGTGTATTTACATGGAATTAAATGTCATGATAGTATGGGGTAGTTAATAAAAGGATTTAAAGCATATATTAGGTTCATGTAGACATTAAAGTGATGATTATTGTGATTTGAAGAAAGGGTATGAGGCTAGGTGAAGATGCAGTAAAATTTATGATATGGTTTGATTTTGAATTGAATGGGGATAATTATTTGAGTCTTTGAATTGAGGAATTTAATGCTGCCAATTTTTCAGTGTTAGCCCTAATATATGTATGACTGTATTTATATTTAATTTGTATTTATTTTGATGTCTAGTGATGTGAAAAGGAATTAGAAGTGGGTGAACTAAGGTTAACCTTAAATCTGGAAAGTTGGAATTATAAGTGATGTTACTGTTTTATTCATAACTTATTGTGTAGAAATGCAAATGAGGTAAGGTTAGTGGCCACTGAAACTTTGGGATGTTGGCTTTAATTTAGTGTGAAATAGGTGTTGTTGAATTTCAATGATAGAAGGGTGAAATTTTGCATGGAAAGTTACTGTTCCATTGCCTGTGAACAGTAACCGCAACCATGACATCTGAGTTTTGTTGATTTTTATGAATTAATTGAGATGGAATTAGGGAGAATGGTCTTCATGGAAGTTGTAGAATATTTGATTATCTTTCCATTGCTACTGATCTTGTTATTTTTGGAATTATATATTGGGAGATATGAATTGATTACTAATGACTGGTTTTGAGCATTTTGGATGAAACCTAGCTTAAGTGTGATTTTGTGAGTTTACTGATTGGAGGCAATTTTAAAATTTTAAGTGGACTGAATTGGTGTGAGTGAGCTTCTGAAAAGTTGTAGAGGAAAAGATTACCTTGAAAATGACATATGGTTTGTAATTTTTAGAAGCCAGAATTGGGAGTTATGATTTTTCAAAAACTGACCCTACATTAGGTTATGAATGGCTGATCATAACAGACACTTCCATAACAGTTTTGAAATTGTTAGAGATTGAATTGGATGTTGAGTGCTTCATGAAAATTGAAGTTTGAGATGTGATCTTTTCAGGGATATAAAGTTCTGAATTTACTGACTTGTATATAGGGAGTTATGCTTGTTGTAATGTTACAGCCCATATGGAAGGATTTCAGGGACAGTGACATTGAATGAATTAATTGACTAGTTTAGAAATAGAATTTGATTTTGGATTGTTCATGAAAGTTGTAGAGGACATTGTGAACTTATTAAGCATATTTTTGTGGTAATTTATTACTAAGGAATCAGTGAGTTATGAAATTGTAAATGTACTGCCCTGTGTTGAGGGAAATTGTGAAAGCAGAAGGTTTGATGGATTATTTGACACCCTTAGGGTTGGAATTGATTTTTATGGTCTTCTAGAGAATTGTAGAGCTTTTCATAAGCTTTCCAATGAGGTATAGTGGGTATTTTTCTGATTTGTGTGCTAAAAGTTAGAGTGGATGGAAATTAAGATTGAAATCTGGAAAAAAAAAAGGCAAGAAGAATGAAACTCGCCGTCTCATGAGGCGACGTTTACGCCTCATGAGAGAGATTTAGGAGGCTGGTCATGAGGCGACGCCTCGCCTCGCGACGGAGTGAGGCGATTTAAGCCTCGCGAGGGCGGCGTCTCGCCCAGAGGCGATGCGTTCCGTATATATATATATATATATTTTTATTTTGATTATTATTTTGATATTAAATGGTACAATGGTTCTTTGTCAATTTCTTTCCGTCGACATCCGATTGACCTGATTCCAGAGGCATCGGATTCGTTGAATATTTAATTTCATTTTCTGAGAAAACGGAATTTTAGACGGAATTTGACGTAGCCCTATCGATTTTAACGTAAACACTGCTTTATTTAATCGGGGACCTATAGAGGTCCGAATTGCGCACCGTCGGCGCTTATGGATTTCTAATTTTCATAGAATTTTATTATGGGAAAATATTGAGTTAGGACCGAATTCATGAACATGCATATCTCATCATCATGAGCACAAATTTCATATTTAGTGACTCGTACTTTTTCTCGATTCATATAGAGGTCCAATTGAGCGTCGATTGACCGACGTCCACGAGGTTTTTCGGCATTAGCTCGGAAGCAATAGGTGAGTAACCTAGATGGTTTCTCAATTTTTATGTGTTTAATATTTCGCGGTTATGCCATGTGGAGATAATGGATGGGTATATGTGTGTTTGACTTTGATTGATTTGGACCATAGGTGTACAAATATTGAGAATGAGATAACGAAGTGCTATTTGTGTGTGATTTGTTTGTGAATGTTTACATTGAGATCTCGGACCAAAGGTCCGAGGAAATAGAGATTGATATCGAAGTGTTAATTATCTGTCTCGTCATGGGATGTATTTGTAAATGCGATATGGTATGACGAATAAATTGGAAAAAATATATGATTGAAATACGGACCGAAGGTCCGAGGAAATGGGAAATGGCATTGAATGTAAGTGATAGAAATAATCAGAATGGAAATTGGAACATATGCATTCATGCATAAGGACATGATCGAGATAAAGCGGTTGTATTTGGGCAACCACCGTGTCGGGGCATATCACGCCTAACGATGTGAGAGCTTTCACCAACGCACGTGACCTCGAGTCCAACGTATTCGAGCCTCGGGCTCGATGTATCGTGGCTTCAAGCCCAATGTTTGAAACCACCGCTCAACGCAATGTGCCCGTTCTTCGGGGCGATTTGCGTATGCGGTCACAATAACATAATGAAAATGGAAAGGGTCTCATGTGCATTGCATATATGGTATGATTAATCGTGGATTGTATGATAGGCGATTCGCCTTACATTTGTGAAATGTGATTGTACGTATTATTTGGTATTACTTTTGTAAATCGTGATCGTATGTGATAATTGGTAAAGTGTTTGAACATGCATGAATTGAGTGAACCATCGATGATGGTTTCTCACCGAGTTCATAAAACTCACCCAAAATTTGCATCTATTTTTCAGTCTGAAGAATACCCTGTTAACACGGAGTATATCTCTCAGACGCAGTAAAGGTTAGAGGTCGGGATCGGTTCGTTCCGCATTAGTGTCTTAGTAAAATGTATTCCGCAATCACTGTCTATCAAGGCATTGTATTTTTACTGAGCCCTTGTGGTATTAATGTTTTACTGCATTGACTGATTGTACTTATTCTTGGATGACCGTAATAATCAAACGGTGTATATTGAACACGGATTTTATTTACTTATCGTATCTCGCGTGTGAACGTGGAGTTAATGGCTACAAGAAGAACAGAGAAAAAAAATGTATACTGAATTTTAAATCGACTGATGTAGTACGCCACTCTCGTGGGACACGGACTCGGATATCACCAACGATATCGGGTTCGGGTCTTACGGGTGTGGGGTGTTACAACTAGGGCATAGTACTTGTCTGATTTTGTGTGGAGAAACTTGCGATCTAACTAGATGAAGCATGAGTCGGTGCGTAGTCAGTTAGGGTTAGTGTTTCTTTAGAGTTTAATGTTGTTAATTAATTGAATCTCGGAGAGAGTCTCGAAGAGGTTATTAGTTAATTAGGGAATAGTTCAAAGGAGTTTCTGCGAATATTCTAAAATTAAGAAGAAACGAGGGAGTCAGAGGTAGTTGGTAACTATAGCTAACCTATTATTAAACCAAATAAAATATTTGAGTCGATGATCGTGGTCTAAGCATAATTAGGAATTTCCTGGCTAAGTTGTCGTTTATTGAGTTTATCAATTTTATTTGCGTTCTTTGTTGGTTATTGTTTTATTAATTTGCGTTAATCTTTTATCAGTTGTTATTTTAATTAGTAGTTTTAGTCGAAAACTTCAAATCCCCTTTTTATTTAATTTCATTCGTTCTTTGGCATTTTAATAAAATCAATTGATCCATTCTCTGTGGATCGACCCCCATTTACCATCGTCTTGTAATTTATTTTTATTTGGTGTTTGGGATTTATTTTGGTGGATTCACACCCATCAAATTTTAAGCGCCGTTCTTGAGTGGTAACTAATTGATTTTGTTTTGTTTTATGCCTAGGAACATTAAGACGGAGATTCCATCTTATACGACCACGAGATCGAAAAGACCGCTAAGAGGCTAAGGAAGTTGAGCAAACTAAGGAAGAAGCAAGGAGAAGTTAGTGGACTATTGACCCCAGTTGAGTCGGACATTGAAACGGAGTACGAAGAGGAGATTGAAGTTGAACAGCAATGACTGACGGGAAGCTTAACCGTGACCACGCTACAGGATATGGCTCTTAATGAACCCTCCAGGACTTGGGTAGACCCACTGAAGCGCAGCATCCGCTGTGCATAGATTTTCCAGAACTTTAAGAAGGATTCGAATTGAAATCCGGACTCATCCACTTGCTGCCCACCTTCCGTGGATTGGAGAACGAGGATCCGAATAAGCATCTGAAGGAATTTCACCTCGTCTGCACTTCCATGAAGCCCCACAATGTCACAGAGAACCAAATCAAACTGAGAGCTTTTCCATTCTCGCTACAGGATGCAGCCAAGGACTGGCTCTACTACTTACCTCCGGGGACAATCAACACTTGGGAAAGGATGTCCCGATAGTTTCTAGAGAAATATTTCCAAGCATCCCGAGCCGCCAACATCAAAGTGAGAGATCATGGCATTAACGAAAGATTCGAGAGAACCTCTACGAGTCTTGGGAGAGGTACAAGAGAATTTTAGCAAGCCCCCGCAAAGATGGCATATCCGAACAATTGATCATCCAAGATTTCTACGAGGGTCCGATTCCAATGGGCGCAGGATGATGGATGCCGCATGAGTGGCGGGCCATCGTCAAGAAAACCCAGTGGCCCGGAATTAATATCAACCATGGCAACAAACTCCCAGCAATTCGGTGCCCGACCAGATATACCGCGAAGAGTGAACGAGGTAAATGTTACTTCCCTCAATGAAGTCAAATCTTTGCTAACAACTTTGGTCGAGAAATTGAATGTAGGTACTCCTCCACCTGCGAGGGCATGTGGCATCTGCACTAGCCTAGCTCACCCAACCGATGCATGCCTAATGCTCCACGATAAAACACCAGAGAATGTGAATTCTATCGGATTCCAACAGAGGAAGTTTGATCCCTATTCAAACACCTACAATCCCGGTTGGAGAAGCCACCCAAATTTCAGTTATGCTAACAGCCAACCGACCCAACATAATTACTATCAAAGACCACCACCACCGCAACAGCCTTCGGGCTCAGGTAAGCCTCTTGAAGAAATTGTCCATATGTTAGCTACTAATACTGCAAAATTTCAACAGGACACTGCAACCAGATTTCAAAAGATAGAAGAGAGCATGAAGACCCTAGAGACCCAAATGAGTCAGATAGCGTCCTCCGTTGGCAGAATGGAGACTCAAGGCAAGCTGCCATCTTAGACACTCGACCCGAGGCATAATGTGAGCGCGATTTTCTTAAGAAGTGGTAAGGAATTGCAATCCCCAGTCGACAAGAACCCTAAACGTGACCATGTCCAGGGTTCCGTCGTAAATGTAATGGAAGCGAAATAGAGCTTAAACGTGACCACATACAGGATTCAGTTCCGGCTAAAAAACCTCAGAAGCCCGAACCTCTAGTGGTTCCACCCCCATTCCCCCAGAGGATGGCTCAGAGCAAGAAAGAAAAGGAAGATAAAAGCATCATGGATTTATTCCGAAAAGTTGAAGTAAACATCCCGTTCCTAGAGGCCATTAAACAGGTTCCGCGCTACGCCAAATTTCTTAAGGAATTATGCACAAACAAGCGTAAGTTAACAGGTAATGAATGGGTGAGTGTGGGTGAAAATGTTTCAGCTGTCTTACAAAGGAAATTACCTCCTAAGTGTCGCGACCAAGGTATGTTTTCCATTCCTTGCAAAATTGGGAATATTGGTATAAGTAAGGCCATGTGTGACTTAGGAGCCTCTATTAATGTGATGCCTTTATCTGTTTATACCTCCCTGGGTCTTGGTCCGTTAACTAGTACTGGAGTTATAATTCAATTGGCGGATCGATCGATTGTCTATCCTGAAGGTGTTTTAGAGGATGTGCTAGTTCAAGTTAATGGATTAATTTTTCCTGCCGATTTCTTTGTTCTGGACATGAAAAATGATAGTTCATCTGAGTCTTTTGATATCTTGTTGGGTAGGCCTTTCCTTAGCACGGCTAAGGCAAAGATAGATGTGCATAGTGGTTCATTAACTTTAGAGTTTGATGGTGAAGTAGTGAAATTTGATGTTTATGATGCCATGAAACGTGCTGAAGATGTGTCTTGTGTTTATAAGGTTGATATTATTGAAGATTTGACTCATGAGGTTTTTGCTTTAAATTATGATGATGAGTTGAATTATGCTTCGTGTCATAGGATGTCAGTTGATGGAGTTAAGAGATTTACTGATCGGTCTCAAGTTTCGATGATATACTTGATGAGGCCCCAAAGTCGGAGCTCAAAACGCTTCGAGCATTTGAAATACGATATTTAGGTGACGGTGAGACCCTACCCGTGATCGTATCCAAAGATGCTCGACGACACGGAAGAGGAGAAACTAATTAGAGTGCTTCGAGAGTGCAGGAGGCAATTGGTGGGACCATTGCTGATTTCCAACATCGAGACGAGGGTTAACATTGAAACGAGGATCGTCGAGCCTAGGACGTTAAACAAGGGCGCTAATGGGAGGCAGCCCATATTTTATTTTTATTTTATTTTATTTTATTTTTCTTCCTTTCTTTTGCTTTATTTTGTGTTCTTTTTGTCTCGTTTGTTTCCTTCTTTCTTTGTTTTGATTTTTTCCCTTATTCCCTGTGTCTTTCAAGAGGTTCGCATTGGATCAATTCGGAGTTCTTGGATTACACCGCGAGTCCTTTGTATGATCATATGTTGGCTCGTCCCTCATCAGTATTAGCTATACCCTCTTGGCGGGATGCCTAAATGAGCTCACGATAAGCCCTCATCTTCACCACTGCATCAGCCCAGTATATCGCCCCGGATTCGTGGAAGTCCTCGGTTGACCCTTTTCATTTATTTTTACGTTGAGGACAACGCATGCTTTAAGTGTGGGGAGGGGTGATTTATAGCTTTTGAGATGCATGCTATTTTTGTTTGATGCATTACTTTGGGATATGCCCTTCGTTGCCTTTTGGTATTTTTGGACTTTTAACTGTTGATGCCGTGACGGACTTAAAAAAAAAACCTTTTTTTTTTCCATTTTACTCGATGAATTGTTGTGCCTTAGGTAATGGTGGATTGTTTTAAAGGAGTCGAGAGTATGGTTGAGTCCCTTGTTGTTTAATGTTAATTAAATGTTAATGATTTTGTCCTATGTGTTGAAGTTGCGAGCCTGAGTTAATTGGTTAGAATTTTAAAAAAAATTGTGTGATTAATCGGTGCCTTTCTTGTCTAGAGTCATGTTAAGCTTAGAAGTTGAGTTGGTATATGTGTTGAACTTTAGATTGATGTGGGAAATTATGGTGAGAAAGGGAATGAAGAATAAAAATAAAAAGGTGTTAGATTCGTTCCGCCAATCACCAAAGGTGGTTGTGAGCGAAGCCAAAAATCCGTCTAAAGGCTGGATGAGACTGAGTAACCGGGTGACATTCATCACAAATGTTTGCGCTCGCGTAAAAAGGTCTTGAACAACTAAGACGTGTGAGGTAACCAACTACTCCTCTGATTACTCGAAAAGAAGAAAAAAAATTTTTGCAAGCATCTGAGTAATTACGAGTAAGGCTAAAGCCACTTGGTGTTGTGATTGACCGAGTAACCGGATGACATTCATCACAAATGTTTGCATTCGCGTAAAAAGGCCAATGACAATTCTGAGCAAATTATAGCTAAAAACACCTAATTAAGTAATTAAGATTAATCTGATCTTCCCATGACTACCACATAAATTCGGAGTTCCTCGTATATGCTAACCACCTGATAAGTGAAATGTGTTTTCTAGGCTTGATTGGTTTTTAATTAAAATTCGGTAATTCATGCATGCGCTTCAATTTGAGTTCAGAGCTCAGGTCTTCTCGTGGGAAATTTGTTGCATTTATTTGACATTTCATTGACGTTGGGACAAGATTGCGCTCTCATTCCTAGTTTACATTACCTTTGTGTGTGTTTCATTTAATGGAGTGGTTTTTCATTGTGTCTTGGGTCTCTTCTATGCTTGAGGGCAAGCATTGTCTAAGTGTGGGGAGATTTGATAAGTGCATATTTGTCTGATATTTATGTTTTAATTATCCCTTTTTATTCCTCTTGTTGATTCAATTATTGGGACTTAACTTGATTTAATGTTTCCTCGTAGGAAATTACAACTTTTACATGAAATGAGAAATTAAGAGGAGAATAACGCAAGAGGCAATTGGGTGGACTGTAGAAGGAGTAGTCACGCACGGCAGCCAAGGCAGAGGAGGAATTCGTGGACTAAAATTGGAGAGTCAACAACGCAGGCCCAGGGCTTGCGTGGAATAAGAGGGCAGTGCTTTTAATTGGTGGAAAAGAAAAAAACATTAAGGAGACAAGTGGGTAGTGCGGCGTGGAGGATCAGAGACGCAGGCCATTGTTCTTGGGCTGGAAAAGAAAAAGGACGCAAGAAGGAATTCAGGCAAAAGAGGAAACTCACGCAACACAAGGAAGGAAAGAAAGACACCCACGTGGAATAGGGAAAGAGGCCATCAAAAGTGGGACCCACGACAATTAAAAGAAAGAAGACAAAAACCTAGGAGAGGAGGATAGCAAGTGACGGCTGCGCATAGAACAGAGCAATTTTTGGGTGGACTGAAAAAAAGAAGAGTTACGTTGACTTGAAGGAGGAATCACGCACACTGGACAGCGGCGGTAACAAGGTGGACGCAGGAGGCAATTTCCCTTCGACTGGAGCAAGAGGCAATGACGCACGCACAAGAGAGGACAGCAGCGTGACTTAGAGATTTTCTTAGTTTTTCTTCTTTCCTTTGTTATTTAGACAATGTTAATTAAGAATCTTGTTTTATTTAATTTCCGTATGAGTAGCTAAGTTATTTTTAGTCGGGGAATTCCAATTGTTATGCGGTGACTCGTGAGACCTTGTTTGTTTTGATTATTTGGTTTATAATATTCGTACTGTTTCCGTTTTACTGTCATTGTTTATTAATTAATTCTGCGATTGAGGCCTGATTGTAGAGTTAGTTAATTTGCATATCGCCAACTGATTTACTTGGTGGAGTCTAACTGGGTGATTGGTGTTTGTGGCAATTGGCACTAGGGCATAATACTTGTCTGATTTTGTGTGGAGAAACTTACGATCTAACTAGATGAAGCATGAGTCGGTGCGTAGTCAGTTAGGGTTAGTGTTTCTTTAGAGTTTAATGTTAATTAATTGAATCTCGGAGAGAGTCTCAAGGGTTATTAGTTAATTAGGAATAGTTCAAAGGAGTTTCGCGACTATTCTAAAATTAAGAAGAAACGAGGGAGCCGAGGTAGTTGGTAACTATAGCTAACCTATTATTAAACCAAATAAAATATTTGAGTCGATGATCGTGGTCTAAGCATAATTAGGAATTTCTGGCTAAGTTGTCGCTATCGAGTTTATCAATTTTATTTGCGTTCTTTGTTGGTTATTGTTTTATTAATTTACGTTAATCTTTTATCAGTTGTTATTTTAATTAGTAGTTTTAGTCGAAAACTTCAAATCCCCTTTTTATTTAATTTCATTCGTTCTTTGGCATTTTAATAAAATCAATTGTTCCATTCTCTGTGGATCGACCCCATTTACCACTGTGCGCAATTTATTTTCGTTTGGTGTTTGGGATTTATTTTTGGTGGATTCGACACCCATCATTGACTGATAACAAACTGTTGATGATGAAATCTCTGCCGCCACATAATCTCGTTTCGATAGGCCCATAAACTCTAGATTATCATGAAAACCTACTCCTGTAGTGAATTCGTGACAGAAGATACAACAACGACAAGCCATTCATGCAAAGATGTGATAGGATTCTAGCCCACAGTAGATAAAAGCCAAACAAACTGAGCAAGTTCATAGTAGTAAAACACATGTTGTGCAGTTTCCATAGTCTTATCACAAATAGGACAAGTTTCATCTAAATTCATATGTCTCCTTCTTAAGGTTGCTCTGTATGGAAGAGTATCACATAAAATATGTCAAATAAGAATCAGCACTTTACCTGGAACTTGAACTTACTAGACTTTTTCCCATGGGAAACCAATTTCACAAAAGTTTTCGTTATCCATATTAGTGTAGGAAAATCCCGGGAGGAACATCACATGTTCCAAAGAATGAAACAAAAATTTTATTCCTGGACCTTCCCAAACCCGTGATCCCTGTTCAGATGAAAACTCAAACCCTAATAGCCAATAGAGACTATCTCTAAAGGTATCCACGCAGAGATCGAAAACCTAACCGAGTCAAACCCTTTGACCCGGAATAGCTAGAATGAATAAGAGCTGCTAGACCTACCTACATCCGGAGAGCTTGAATCGACGTTGAAATCCTTGCCTTGAGAAGAGAAATTGATGGTGCCTTTTGGAAGAAGAAGAAATTGAAACTTTCTTTACAAAGCTTAACACTTAAGCTTTCTTTTCTCTTCCTTATGCATCACCTGCAGCCATCCTCTCCAAAAGTTATCTTATATTGATTTTTAACAATTAAAAATCAATCCATAAGAAGCTTACAAATGGAGGCTTTATATCCATTAGTTTATTTAATGAATAAAGTAATAAACTTTGACTTTTCAAAGTTTTATCCTCTCCTTCCCATTCCAACGCATATGGACATATATATATATAATAATTAATTAATTAATTACTTAATTAATTAATTAGAATATATTTGCTAAGGTCCATCCAACTGGGTCGGTCCTACCGGCCATCGGCCCCGATCTCAAACAACTCTAAACTTTTCTTAGCAATATTGATGTCGCGATCTCATCGGACATATCCCAATCTCATTGGGATCCATTTAATCCTAATGCTATCCATAATTGGAACTCATCAATACTATTTTACTGATTCTCCAAACACTCTTATCGTGTGACCCTTTAGGTTCCGGTTATGTTGGCCACTTAGATTAACAATTAATCTGAGCAAGTCATGAGCGGTATCTAGCAACACATCATGACCCCCAATTGACCGGAAAGTAATTGGTTTGATGAATTCATCACGAACCGATCACGAACCCTTCCATGTATACAATTCTTATGCAATTCGTCCTTTCATCATCCTGCACTCCCACTTGGTTATGAGTATGGCTAATATGTCAACTCTTACTAGACAAAGTCTAGCCCAAGTGAAATCGGTTCTGTCGAGGACTCATTACTTTATATGTCCATGAAGACACTCTTCATGACATAGTCATGCTCGCCGAGACTTAAAGTAATGATCCCGACAAGAGGTCAGTATCTCTTACATTCTCACGTAGTGATGAATCCTTTATTGGCTACTCAATTACCTTCAATACCTCAAACTGCACTCAAGCACCACCCTATGAGTAACCTCCGAAGGCCACAAGGAATGGAGTCAAAGTGCAGGATCAAGATTCAAGATATCCTCGAGTACCTCAAGTCTAAGGATACTTGCACCATTGCTATGATGAGATTATCACCGACATTAAATCCATGTGATGATCTCATGGCAGTCATCCAATGAACTTACTACCACTAGTAAGCATCCATATGTCAACTCTAAATATCTCATATTTACAGCTTCGAGATCCACCGCTTGATCCAATCAAGGAGTATTACATATGCTAGTCCGTCCTGGGATTAATGATGTCCAGTCTCATTAATCCTATGACTAGGAGAATTTAGATATCTTGACATAATTGCACATGATAGGAATCTCGTGATTATGATCACATCATAATTTCCTTCATGCTATGTCATATATCATGGACTTCATTAATTTGATTAAAGATCAATATCAATTCATAAAGAACATCAAATAAATGAAACATGCCTTTCTTTATTTATTTATAAAGTCTGCATATGACTATGAACAAAAAGCGCTAAAGGGATTGCCTTTGTGGCACTACTCTAACAAATCTCCCACTTGACCTAAAGCCAATCGCCTTGGTATCTAATACCATAAGCGAGTACATGAGAATCAAAATTCTTCCGTGAATGGCTTCACAACGGATCAAGAATGTTCGCTCGTGGAATCCTCTCGATCGCGACATCACCTCTAAGAATGATCTCTCGAATCGATGATATCTGCGAGTGCGTGTTTAGATCGTTGGTGAGACCTTGGTTCTTTTGCTCGAGCAATAGCCCCATTGTTGTCACAATACAACCGTATGGGTCCATCACACCTAGGAACCACACCAAGTTCGAAATGAACTTCGATCCAAACAGCTTCCTTTGCGCCTCGATGCAAAGAATGTACTCGCCTCGGTCGTCGAATCGCAATCGTCTCTTGTTTGGAACTCTTCCAATGACCGCTCATTGTTTAGCGTGAAAACATAACTTGACCGGATCCGAGTCATCCTTGTCGATTGGGCCGCATCCGTATGCTCGCCACTGAGATTTCCATCTCCATATATCAAGAAAACATCCTTAGTCCTTCGCAAGTACTTGAGGATATTCTTGACACTACCCAAAGGACCCTCACCAGATCCGATTGGTATCCGCCGTGACACTCGTGAGCATACGATACATCGGGCCTCGTACATAACATAGCATACATGATCGATCCTACTGCAGATGCATACGGATCCGATCCATGCGATCCTCTCATCTTGTGTCTTAGACACATAGATTTCGAGTGTTATCCCATGAGTAATGGGAAGAAACCCTCTCTTGGATTGCTCCATGCTAAACTTCTTTAGTATCTTGTCTATGTATCGATGATTGTGAAAGACCAAGCAACTTCTTCGATCTATCTCTATAAATCTTTATCCCAAGGATATAAGTTGCTTCACCAAGGTCTTTCATCGCAAATCGCTTGACAACCAAATTTTAACGATTGCATCAATGAGACATCGCTTCCGAGTAACAGATGTCATCTACATACAACACAAGGAAAACGATTGCATTCCCATTAACCTTTTGTACACACATACTCATCCGGATTTTAAGAAAACCAAACTCTTTGATTGACTCATCAAAGCGGATGTTCCAACTCTGGATGCTTGCTTCAATCCATAAATGGATTTACGAAGCTTGCATACCTTTTCGCCATCAATGGAAGTGAAGCCCTCGGTTGTGTCATGTACACATCCTCGGCCGATTTCCGCTAAGAAAAGTCGTCTTCACATCCATTTGTCATATCTCATAATCATAATGAGCGGCAATGACTAGAGTATCCGAATGGATTTAAGCATTGCTACGGGTCAAGGTCTCGTCATAGTCAACTCCTTGTCTTTGACGAAATCCTTTCGCCACAAGCCTTGCTTTGTAGGTAATCACATTACCATCCATGTCGGTTTTCTTCTTGAAACCCATTTGCACCCTATAGGTTTTATCCTTCAGTGCATCAACCAAAGTCCATACTTGGTTTATGTACATGGAATCCATTTCGCTTTCATGGCATAAAGCCATTTTTCGCACTCAACTTTCGTAACCTCTTCATAGTAGCAGCTCATCATCTTCTATGAGCAATACGTCATTCTGTTCACTTACGAAACCGTATCTCTCGAACAATGCGCATCCTACTTGACCTCGAACTTCGTGTGCAATGAAGGTTGAATCTATTACTTCATCCGAATGAGTGATGCCTCGAGTTCGAGCGATTAATCTGGCTTGTTTGAGCATCTTGAACTTCTTCAAGTTCGACTTTGCTCCCTTGCCTTCTTGCGAAAGAAACTCTTTCTCTAAAAAGACAGCATGCTTCAAACAAACACCTTTTGTTCCTCGTGAGTAGAATTGATATCCCATGGTCTCTTTACGATATCCTACAAACAAACACTTGTCGACTTTGCTTCAAGCTTATCTCGACCGATCCGCTTCACGTGGTGACAACCCCATACTTTCAAATGAGAAAGATAAGGTTTTCTGTTAGTCCACATTTCATATGGAGTAACATCAATTGTCTTAGAGGAACTCGCTTAGCAAGTAAACAATTGTCTCTAGCGCATACCCCAAAACGATTTTGGTAACTTTCGAAACCCATCATTGATCGTACCACGTCCAACAAGGTTCGATTTCTCCTTTCACCACACCGTTGTCTGCAAGCGTGTAAGGAGTCCATCGAGATAAAATGCCATTATCTCGTGAGATAATCCGAAACCGCTGGTCTAAGTATTCTCCACCACGATCGGATCGTAATGCCTTGATACTTTTACCAAGCTGGTTTTCTACTTCATTTCTGAATTGTTTGAACTTTTCAAACGCTTCAGATTTGTATCTCATCAGATACAAGTACCCATATCGTGAATAATCATCGATAAAGGTAATGAAGTAACGACAACCACTTCTGGCATGGATGGACATCGGACCGCATACATCTGAATGTATTAGGTCTAATACTCCAATCGCTTCGCTCACCCTTTCCCTTGAAGGGTAACTTAGTCATCTTGCCTAATAAACAAGATTCGCATGTGTCATATGATTCATAATCAAATGACCCTAAAATGCCACTCTTATGGAGTTTAGCGATGCGTGTCTCATTTATATGGCCAAGACGACAATGCCATAAGTAAGTTGACTTTAGATTATCTCTTTTATACCGCTTGGTGTCATTGACATTTAAAATTGGATTAGACATATCTAATATGTAAATACCATTGCACAATGTACCGTTCCATAAAGCATTCCATTAGAATTAATAGAACAACCATTGCTACTAAAATTCATATGGAATCCAAATTTATTCGACAAGAAATGTATAATATATTCTTTGTCAAAACGGGTACAAAATAACAATAATCCAATTCCAAAGACAAGCCCAAGAGGGAGAGACAAAACATAGGTTCCTACGGCTAATGCAAAGAACTCTTGCTCCATTTCCAACACGTAGGTCTACTTCTCCTTCATGAAGTTGCCCTCTCGTCTCAAGGCCCCGCATATCATTGCATATGTGTGAGCCACAACCATATCAAATACCCAAATGTTGTGATCAAGAATAAAGATTAACTTCAATGACATACAAACTGAAGTAGTCGAGGCATCGATGCCTTCTTCGCTTCAATGACTCCAGATAGACTTTGCAATTGCGCCCAATGGCCATCTTTACCGCAATGGAAGCAAGTTCCTTTTGGGCGCTTTCTTTGGTCTTCTTCTTGATGGCGCCTCCCTTTGGTTTCTTTGCCTTCTTCTTCTTTGGGTTCTTTTTCTTCGGACCCAAAAGATGAAGAAGCAACCACCAAAGACTTGCTTACTATCACTCTTGATAGATGCGTCACTGTCTTGAAAGGATTGATCACTCGGTATTGTAGTGGATATTTGTTCATCCGATAGTTTAGCACGAATCGTGCATAACTATCGGTCAATCCAACCGAATTAAGTCTATACTTAATTCATGATCCATTGCAAAACCTAAGACGCCAATCTCTCAATATAGCCATTCATCTTGAGGCGTATGCATCGCATGAGATGTCCTGGAGCCATCTTAGTAGTGAAGAGAAGCCTTGAGGTCTCGAACCTTTGGACCGGGCTTGCTCGTCAAATAGCTCCCTAAGATGAAAAACTATAGTGTGAGCATCCATGGACTCGTCGCTTCAGTAGCTCGGTGACATCGAGGCAAGTATGATGCAAGTAGCCATGTCACCGCCCTTTAGATGCTTATTATATGCCTTCCGATCATCATCGGAAGCATCGACAAGCAGTGCATCCGAAGCGGAAAATCTAGGATATATCCTGACCTTCAGATCGAGAACTATTCTCGATTCCTTAACCATCAAGAAAATTCGGTCCGATTAACTTGTTGGAATCCATAAGCGAGCGAAGATTCACACTTGACGACATTTTCAAACAACCTACACGGATAGAGAGGAAGAATGTTAGAATAGGAATAGCTGCATAATCATAAGGACTTGAATGATATGCAAAAAGAGCTCCCACTAGTTTCATAGAATCCATAACCCTCATTACGAATCCAAAGAAACAAAGTGACATAATGTCCTAGTGGGTCGATATCCGATATTGCTAAGAATGACCTTGGGTTTACCCAACAAGCCATAACTTAGGTCAATCGGTAGGTATCGAACATACCAATTGCATCATCGATAACCGACATTGAGAATGACCTTGGGTTTACCCAACAAGCCACCTTATGTCTCGGGAGGTATCAAATATACCAATTACATCTTAGACACAACTATCGATCAATGCTATCAACTTGTTGATGTATGCACTTACATTGGGTATCAACTCTTTGATGCGCATACATCGGATGTATGCTACCCAATTTCGCCTCATCCACGCTGACCTTGAGTTTACTCAACAAACTAACGCCTCGGTGAAAACCAACCCATTAATCCGAAAATCATATTTTCATGGTTCAACATATCCGTATAGAGTGAGCTTGGGTTTACCCAACAACCCATCCCTATAAGAACTCTGGTTCTTACCATATTAATGGAAGGCGTTAGTTTTCATATACCGAGGAGGGATTTAGAAACTCTAGACTCCAGGCTGAAGGATCATAGTCGCTAGGACTATATGACATGATTTAGGTTTCATCAATCAAATTGAATCAATCCTTATAATCATCCATCATCCGTCATCCAACCTGAGCATGTCACAAGTCGACTTTCATCAAATGCAAGTCACCTTATGCTTCGCTTGACACAAGTCGACTTATATCCCGATACAAGTGGACTTTATGGCAAAATCTTGAACAAGTCGACTTATCCAGAAAACAAGTCGACTTATCCAGAAAACAAGTCGACTTATCCTGCAAACAAGTCGACTTATGTAGCAAACAAGTCGACTTATGCTGAAAACAAGTCGACTTATTCTGCAAGATTGCTATTATTTCTAATCGGCTAATTCCTCAATCAATGCAATTCCAATTCTCAACACCATCATACCTAAGGTAATATCTGTAAATTGATGTATCAATGAACACTTCATTGATCCATGAATGCCTTATATGGTCAAACCATACATGAAAAGCTTAAAATGAGTCAAAACTCATAAATATCCAAATAATTTAAGAACACCCAAATTCTCACCCTAAGCATCTCAAGCTAGTGTATACACTCTCAAAACTACTCCGGCACTTGTCACAAAAATTGTGACGGCCAAAACAAGCAAGAAAATGAAATATACCAACGAGATACAAATGTGACCAATTCGGCATTCAAAAATTCTTGGAGAAGCAACTTCAAGCAATTCAATTTGGCAATCATACTACATCAAGATAACACATTTTTAATCACATTAAAAATGCTTCAAGGCATTGGAATTGAAAAAGCAAACTCAATCAAGCCAAGCAAAACAGTCCCAACAATTTTCACCAAAACTGTCCAGTTCTGTACATTGCTTGAAATGATCAATGAAACAATTTCAATAAATTCTGATAAAATTATATAGGTTACTAAATGTTCAGAACATGCTACCTGAATTTTTTCAGGATTTTAGGCCATCAAAAACTCAGTCAACCAAAATAACAAAACCGATTAAAATTCTGTGTTCATCAACACAGCAATTCCCAACAGCATAGAATAAAATCGAAAATAAATATCAAATCACCTTGAAATCCAATTTCCATGCTCACAGACATTCACCAACATCTTAAAGACATGTAGGTGAAGGAAAATCCAGAAAACGATTTTTCTAGAATTTATTCTTGATTTTATACTACTGCCTGTTCACAGAATCGTTTCAAAAACAGCATCTGTAAGCTTAGGGAAATAATTAGCAAAACTTTATCTAATCAAATCGATAAATTCTGAAAATTCATATACATATTCTCTAACATGTTATGAACAATCCTGGGCAGAAAAATTTCGAAAACCCTATCTCTATAGCAATTCGAAATCTGAACAGAATGCATGCTACAACATCACAAGCAATTAGGGTTTATGATCTAGCTTCAGTTAAAGCTTCATACACGACACCAAACGCTCTGATACCACTGTAGGAAAATCCCGGGAGGAACATCACATGTTCCAGAAGTGGAAACAAAAAATTTTTATTCCCGGGACCTTCTCGAAACCCAGGATCCCGGTGTCGGTATGAAAAACTCAAACCTGAATAGCCAATAGAGACTATCTCTAAAGGTATCCACGCAGAGATCAGAAAACCTAACCGAGTCAAACCCTTTTGACCCGGGAATAGCTAGAACAGAATAAGAGCTGCTAGACCCTACCTCTGTCCTGGAGAGCCTGAATCAGACGTTGAAATCCTTGCCTTGGAGAAGAGAAATTCGATGGTGCCTTTTGGAAGAAGAAGAAATTGAAACTTTCTTTACAAAGCTTAACACTTAAGCTTTCTTTTCTCTTCCTTATGCATCACCTGCGGCCATCCTCTCCAAAAGTTATCTTATATTGATTTTTAACAATTAAAAATCAATCCATAAGAAGCTTACAAATGGAGGCTTTATATCCATTAGTTTATTTAATGAATAAAGTAATAAACTTTGACTTTTCAAAGTTTTATCCTTTCCTTCCCATTCCAACGTACATGGACATATATATATATAATAATTAATTAATTAATTAATTAATTAGAATATATTTGCTAAGGTTCATCCAACTGGGTCGGTCCTACTGCCTCTCAGCCCGATCGTCAAACAACCCTAAATCTTTCTTAGCAATATTGATGTCGCGATTTCATCGACATATCCCAATCCCATTGGGATCCATTTATTCTAATGCTCTCCATAATTGGAACTCGTCCAATATTATTTCTGATTCTCTGAAACACTCTTATGCGTGTGACCCTTTAGGTTCCTATTATGTTGGCCACTTAGATTAACAATTAATCTGAGCAAGTCATGAGCGGTATCTAGAACACATCATGACCCCAATTGACCGGAAAGTAATTGGTTTGATGAATTCATCACGAACCGGATCACGAACCCTTCCATGTACAATTCTTGTGCAATTCATCCTTTCATCATCCTATACCCCACTTGGTTATGAGTATGGCTAATATGTCAACTCTTACTAGACAAAGTCTAGCCCAGTGAAATCGGTTCTGTCGAGGACTCATTACTTTATATGTCCATGAAGACACTCTTCATGACATAGTCATGCTCGCCGAGACTTAAAGTAATGATCCCGACAAGAGGCAGTGGTATCTCTTCTCGCTCTCGTAAGTGATGAATCCTTTATTGGCTACTCAATTACCTTCAATACCTCAAACTGCACTCCAAGCACCACCCTATGAGTAACCTCCGAAGGCCACAAGGAATGGAGTCAAATGTGGATCAAGATTCAAGATATCCTCGAGTACCTCAAGTCTAAGGATACTTGCACCATTGCTATGATGAGATTATCACCGACATTAAATCCATGTGATGATCTCATGGCAGTCATCCAATGAACTTACTACCACTAGTAAGCATCCATATGTCAACTCTAAATATCTCATATTTACAGCTTCGAGATCCACCGCTGATCCAATCAAGGAGTATGACATATGCTAGTCAATCCGATTAATGATGTCTAGTCTCATTAATCCTATGACTAGGGAGAATTTAGATACTGACATAATTGCACATGATAGGAATCTCAGGATTATGATCACATCATAATTTCCTTCATGCTATGTCATATATCATGGACTTCATTAATTTGATTAAAGATCAATATCAATTCATAAAGAACATCAAATAAATGAAACATGCCTTTATTTATTTATTCATAAAGTCTGCACATGACTATGAACAAAAAGCGCTAAAGGGGATTGCCTTTAGGGCACTACTCTAACAATTAGTGCTGAGTCTGTAACCTTCTTTTACTTGGTATTCTCCTTTTCTATTCGTGTTCCTTATCTAATCATCTTTAACAGTTGAAAGACCCAACTGTAGAATGAGTTCTGCATCACGTGGAAAGAAGAAATTTCTAATTAAAGGTTCATTCCATTGATGCCCCACTATGAGATCAACAACCATATTTAGGTTCAACTCCTCCATGAATTTTGTTTGAATAGTAGGATTCATATCATCTATTAACCAGGAATCACGCCATATATTGATGGTATCACCATCACCAACATGTTTTCGATATCCCTGAATTAATATAGCTCTTTCTTGACACATACTTCTCCAAATCTGGCTTGGATTGTCGTGTATATCTGCTGTAAAAAATTCAGAATTAGGGAAGTATCTTGCCTTCATAATTTTGCAGCAAAGGAATTTAGATATTTAATCAACCTCCAACCTTGCTTTGTTAGTAAAGCAAGATTAAATTGTCTTAAGTCACAATATCCTAATCCCCTACGAATCTTTGGATTGCTGTACGCTTCCATCGAAGCCACCTTATTCCATTATTGTCTGCTCCTCCATTATGCCAGAAGAAACCATTCATTAAAGTTTCCAACTCCTTACAAGTATCTATAGGTAAAAAGAAAAGGGACATTATGTCATTCGACATAGCTTGGGCCAACGTTCTCAACAAAACATCCTTACCTGCCTTTAATAATAATTTAGCTTTCCAACCATGTAATCTCTTTGTTAAATTTTCCACCACATAATGTAACACATGTCTTTTATTTCTTCCAATAACAGAAGGCATCCCCAAATAGTTATTAGGACCATCCCTCTCATTAACACCCGATATTTGACACACATATATTCTCATTGCATCCTCTGTATTAGGGGTAAAAGAAACTCCAGATTTTGAGAGATTTATTTTATGCCCCGAAGCTATCTCATAGAGACTAAAACAGATTTTCAATTATAAAGCCTCATCTCGTGTAGCTTGAGTAAAGAAAAGAGCATCATCTGCGAAAAAGAGATGACACACCAGAATGGCCCTTCTTGCGACCAGAGCATCGTGAATATGACCTGGTGCTTGAAATTTAGAAAGAATGGCAGATAAACTTTCCGCTCAAAGGATAAATGGATACGGTGAAAGCGGATCGCCTTGCCTTAAGCTCCTAGCAGGAATTAAAGGATCATGTTCTTTAGTTCCACAGATAAAATAACAAGAGACAGAAGTGACCACCATCATAATCTTGTTAACCCATATCTCATCAAAACCCAATTTCAACATAATCAATCTCAAGTATTCCCATTCAATTCTATCGTAGGCTTTGCTCATGTCAATTTTTAAAGCAAGAAAACTGAAATGACCTTGAGGCTTTCTTTTAAGGGAATGAAACAATTCATAAGCCACAATAAAATTATTTGTAATCAATTGATTAGGGATGAAAGCACTCTGCGTATCAGCAATTACCTACGGTAGAATCTATTTCAACTTGTTAGCCATTGCCTTCCAGACAATTCTATCAGTTACATTACTCAAAGAGATGGGACGCAGATCAGCAATTGTCTCTGGAGTTTTCTTTTTTGGGATAAGAATAACATTAGTTCAATTCCTTCCAGACATCAAAACATCCCCATTCAAACACTTTAAACATTCATTAGCAACATCCATACCCACTATATCCCAATATGTCTGAAAGAAACATGTGTTGAATCCATCCGGTCCTGGAGATTTATGTGGATGCATTGAGAATAAAGCTTGACGGGCTTCCTCCACTGTACAAGGAGTTAATAATAATTCATTGTGAAAAGAAGTTACCTTACGATCCACGTGATGTGGCATTGGACCTGGATCACCATTTGAAGATGCAAATAGCTCTTGATAATAATCCATGATCATATTTGGCAACCCTGAGTCCTAGTCAACCCACTCCCCATTACTGTTCTTTAGTCTAGAAATAAAATTCTTTCTATGTTTATGAGATGCCATCACATGAAAGAATTTTGAATTTGAATCTCCCTCTGCTAGCCAATGTAGCTTTGACCTCTGTTTTCAATACAATTCATTTTGCAACAATAGCTCACTGTACTGTTCTTCTGTAGAGCGCAGTAATTCCATATTTAAAGTAGATTGTCTTTGTAAAAAAGCCAATTGATATTTTACTGCTCGAAGACGATTTCCAAATTCCTGATGATGCGAACTAGATGCATCTTCTTCTCTTAAGCCCAAACAACAAATCAACTAAGAAGCACAGACATGAACACGGACACGGGACACGATACGGACACGGACACGGGGACACACCAATTTCTAAAATTTGGTGGACACGAACGCAACATATATATATATATTATAAAATTTAGAATTAAGAAAAAATTTAAAATTTATAATATAATATATATTGATTAATGTGTTCCCAAAATTTTCAGTCTCACGCCACTTAAATCTTATGTTCCCAGGGAGGATAACGCTACATTGGAAGCCTTCCATCATTGATGTTTAATTTGACGCACTACAAACTTACAAGTTACAATACTTATTAATTAGATAATGCTACAAAGGAAGCCTTCCATCATTGACGACTTCTGAAGCTCACAATACTTAATTAATAAGTATTGTAAGTTTGTAACCACTAACCATGTCTGAGTCGTGGTTGTGGATGGGAAAGCCATTAAAATTTGTACATGGTTAGTTTTAGTGGTTACAAACTACAGCAAGTGGGTACGACCCATTACACACGATACTTTGGATGGGAAAGCCAGACGTGAAGAAGGGATAACGTTAACGATTACAAAATCATGTGTATGGCAAAATCGTTGCCACACCACAAAGAAGGGATAATGAAAACTTACCTAAATGGCTTTATGAAGACAATGTTACCAGCGCAGACATGAAGGAGGCAGGAGCATATGGAAGCTAGCATCTTATGAAAAGGAGGAGAGGCGTCGGCTAGAAAACCACAAGGAAATTAAGAAGTTCTAAATAAGGAAGACTACGGTATCAACTAAATAAAATTTTTAATAATTCATAAAATTGCTACGAGCCATATTAAGGCGTGTCCGAGCCGATTCCAGTTGTGTCTGAGCGCGTGTCCGAGCCGAAGAAAATTAATTTTTAATTACGACACGTATGAACACGTGTCCGACATGTGTCCACCGCGTGTCAGTGTCGGACACGTGTCGGACACACGGACACGGCAACATTTTGCCGTGTCCGTGTTTCATAGCAAATCAATATAGAAAAATGAGATTTTTGTGTGATTAACACTTGATAAATCAACCCGTCGCAGTGAAAACTAATTTGGAACCAAGATTGAGCAAATGGGCAGTTGAGTTTGGCATTAAAAATCAGAACACAAACTCAAAATAGGTTGAGAGATTTCTTGAAGTACCAAATGCAATCTTCACTTTAATAGACTATGGAAGAGGGAGAATTGAGTAAGAATAACAACCATAACAACTCAACTTTCATCAACATCTTCAACAATACTCCATCTCTAAAAAAATGAGGATTGATGTTAACTAAATCTCAGAGCAAAAAGAAAGAAGAATAACTAAATCTAAAAAAAAAAAAAAACAGAAAATCTAAGTTATCTTCAAGGAAATGAGAGGTATAGTTGGTAGAAGCAGAGAAATTTCTTGGCAAGGTTGATAGGCTCATGGTTAAAGTGGAGGAAAAATAAAAGTTCAGAGATGGTTGTAAATGTTTTTGATAAAAGGGTCAACATGGACGGTGGTGCTTGGCTATAGAGAGGAAAAAGAAAGTTGCCCAGAGATGTTTGCAAATGCTTTTCATAAAAACTGGAACTTGAATATTGGGAGAAGAACAGGTTGATGGGACATGTGATGATAAAATTAAGAGGATGTAGCTTCACGTTACATCCATAAGCAATAGTTACAAGTTAGTTTTCGTATTTTTATACCATTCTTATTTTGTTTTTCTTTTCCTTTTACATTTACTTATGTTTTCTTGAGAAAATTTTTATTTTAATTAAAAGATAATTTTTCTTAAATTTTAGTTACAAAATATTGAAAATTTTCAATTACACACCATATAAATATTAATAGACTAATAAAATATAACTAAAATGATAATTTAATTTAATTCTTAAATTTCAATTAATTAATTTAACGTAATCAAATAATAATTTAAAATAATTGTTATAAATTATTAATTTGTATCAAATTTAATTAGTTTGATATAAATTTAAAATTGAGTTAGATCATCATATAAGTAACATTTGATTAGTTTATATATAATATTTATGTCACATATATTTTAACATTTTTAAGTGAAATCTAAAAAGGGATTGTTCTAAAATAAAATTATTTGAATGTAGTAAAAAAGTTGATGTAAATACTTTAAATGAAAGCGTAACTTACAAGTCTTTAAATATAATTGGAGAATTTGAAACATTGGGAATAATGAGACATAACCTCCTTTATAAATATTATTTTATTTTTATTTTTTAAGTTTTATATTAGACTCAAATTTAGTTTGAATTATTAAATTTGATTTATTATGAGTACATATATAATAATAGACATTGACCTACTTTTTATTTCAATAAAATAATTTATTTTTACTTACTCTTATATTATTATTATTATTTGTTATATATCGCTTTTATAACGATTTAATATCGATTAAACTTTTAAATCTTAAACCTTTCCTTTAACCAATTCAATGTCCTATCCGGTTTTAAAACATTGATTGTAACTTTGTGATGTTTTGTTCTAAACTTCTATTCATGTTTTACTTCACATATTTCTTGTTTTGAGTTCTTATATTTGATGAATAATTAATATTGATTAATCGACAAGTTAATTTGATGTCGATTATTCTATAGTTATCCATGAATTCAATGATTCATAATTATCATGAAGGATTGGTGACAGATGTGTTTTTTTATGAATTTGCATATTTAACTTATGATAAACAAAACTAATTTGAATACTTGTATCTATCTCAATTATTTAATCTAGGTTTAGTCTTTCTTACTAAGTGATTGTTATTATTTAATTGATATGGAATGCTATCATATCTAGTCAATTGATGGTAAGTTTTTGTTTAGATGTTAGGTTTAAACCATTTAATTTAGGAAAATTTAGACTTATTATAACTATACTAATATGTTTTAGACTAACTGCTTGAATAGTGACAATTATTTTGCTTAGACCAATGATCGATGTTATAAATAGATGAGATTTTTCTTTTGAATCGAATGTAAGTACTCTTGAATTTCTCACTTTTATATCTAGTTGATTTATTTTTAATTCTTGTTAATTTTAGTTAGCTAGTTATTATCATTAACACACCTAATTCGAATCCCGCACCACTGCGGGGTCTGAGCAAGTATGATAGTATGCAACCTTACCTCTACAGAGTAGAGAGGTTGTTTCCGATAGGCCCATATGCAAATGTGAGATGACATGAAAAGAAAGGTGATCTAAGTTAAAAAGAGTCAAGAAATAAAACTAAAAATAAATAAATAAAATAAAATACCTAAATTGATGCCAAGATCTGCTAATTCCTGATAAGCTGCAAGGTACGACTTTTCATGTCTCAAGTTGTATTAGGGATCCTTGCTCAGTAACTATGTGAGTATAAACAATCCAAAGGTATCGGATGACCTCGAAGGACCTTTCCCCATACATCAAAGCTGAAAAGCCAAGTTATAGGACAAAAAGACTTGTTCACGACTTGCAACTAGAAAAGACAAATTGGACACTAGGGTTAACTTCCTAAGTGGTAGATACTTCGTCAGAGTTTTACAGTAAACAACTCCTAATAACTACCACGACTGTTTTGGTGCACTCTAAAGGATATCATTTACCCATATCCTAACATGCCATAATTTTTTTGTTTCTGGCCAATTCCTCGGTAAGGGCCAACTCTGTCACTTCCCTCCAATTCTTGTTTGACCTTTCTTTTATCCTCTTGCAGTCACAAATGGTTATTTTCTCACAGTGTTGCACAGGAGCATCAGGGTGCCTCCTGCTCACATGCCCAAATCACCTAAGCCTAGTTTCTCGCAATTTGTCAACAATATAGCCACCTGTAGTTTATCTCTCACCACATAATTTCGAACCTTATCTCTTCTAATAGTGTCACACATCCACCGGAGCATTCGTATCTTAGCTACCAACAACTTAATTCTATGTCCACCTTTGGTGGACCAACACTCCGCCCTATATAACATGGTTGATCGAATCACTATTGTATAAAATTTCCATTTAAGCTTTAATGAAATCTTCTTATCACATAAGAACCCTGATGCGCTTTGCCATTTGACCCACTCAGATTTGATACGATGGACTATATCAGCATCGATATTATCATCACTCTAAATGATAGACTCGAGATATTTAAAACTCAATTTTTGTGGTAAGACGTCAGTACCAATTACTATGACAACCTCATGGACCATATAGCTTCTTGAAAAGTTGCATTCTAAGTAATTCATTTTAGTCCTGCTCATTTTAAAACTTTTCGACTCTAACGTTTCTTTCAAACATTCTAACTTAAAATTGACCTCCCTCCCTGGTCTCATCCTTGAGGACAATATCGTCAGCAAATAACATACATCAAGGTGCCTCTCCTTGAATGTGTTTGGTAAGCTCATCTATCACAAATGCAAACAGAAAAGGGCTTAAGGTGGAGCCTTGATGTAGCCCAATACCAATAGAAAAAGTTTTCGTGTAGCCTCCTATCGTCTGTACGCTCGTTATTGCTCCTTCATACATATCCCTAATTATGAGTATATAGGTCATAGGAATTCCCTTTGCCTCTAAACACTTCCACAAGATTTTCCTAAGAACCCTATTATATGCCTTCTCCAAATCAATAAAAACTATATGTAAATTCCGTTTTCATTCTCTGTAGCATTCCATTAGCCTATTGAGGAGATTTATCGCTTCCACTGTAGACCTACCAGGTATAAGGCCAAATTGGTTGGCCGACATATAAGTTGCTCTGTAACACCCCACTCTTGTAGGACACGTACCAAACATCCTGAGTGATATCCGAATACGTATCTCACAAGGGTGGCATGCTAGAGTACTCACATCACTAACTTAATCATGGTATCATCATTAATACGTAAATGTCACGATATTTTAAAAAACAAATTCATCATTTCATTTCATAAAAACCTAATATGTACATTGTAGCATTTCATATTTCATCCCTATATGTACACAATCAAAACTAAATACAAAACATGCTACACACATAAGGAATTAGAAAAACATTCTACCTAATTCTTCAAACTCAACTGACTGATCTTTAAGTCATTTTTTCTTTCTAAAAGTACAAGAACTATACTTCTTGTAGAGTCTCTTTGTCACTAGTGTCCTCTCTCGGTCCTGAAATGTCAACGTTTCAATTTTGGTGAGTTTTGTGAACTCAGTAAGGTAACCATTCTCGATGGTTCACTCAATTCATACAATATATCAACACATGTAAACACATAATTCACATCATTTCATTTATCGCGTAGCATCACATATCACATTCAAAGCAGTCAAACCGATCATTTCAATCATTTAAAATACACATATCAATTATAAATGCAATGCACATGATACTCACTTTCATTTATTACTTTGTTGTGACTAAGTGCCTTTTTACTAGCCCATACCTCTTGTGGATACTGAGTTTATATCATACAATGTTCCATATCCCTTAGTGGATACCGGGTATCATAACAACTGAGCCAGAGGCTCTTATCACATTTTAAGCTTTAAATTATTTTTACTGTGAATTCGGTCGCAACTGCCTTTATCTTTTATGCATTCATGTAATGAAATGCATCACTTTTTCATATTTTCAACAGTCATCAAATTTCAGTTTCACATTCAGAACACATTTATCATCGGACCTTGGTCTGATGTTCAACAATAATGTTGAGTAGCACTTATTTCGTCAAATTTACATACAAATAGCACTTCCAATATCTCATTCATGCATCAAACGCCTCATACATTCAATTTTTAGAATCAACTTAATTAAATTCACATCATAATTTAATACAGAATTTAAAACAACAATTAATTAAGTAAGAACATCTCAGTTACTCACCGGTTGCTCCAGAAAGCTATGGCCTCGAAATCCTGGCAATATCTAAATGTTATCACTCTATTTACCCTTCTATATCATGCAATATATACATATTTACACACATTACAACTTTGCACAATTATATAAGTACTCATTAATGCACATATATGGATTATGTACAATGCATATTCAATGGCAATCTCGGGTATATTTCTTTTATTCACATCTTATAAATATCCATACTTCAAAGCTCATATATGTCTAATTTGGACTTAGATTTACACCTCAATAATACAAACTTATTCCAAGTTCATCACTCAGTCAAACACTGAGGTTCATGGGTCAATACATTTGATTATTATAATATCTTCAATCAATCATTCACCAATGTTATTCTAACATTATAAGATCATACAATACCCAAACTCTCATTCGTTCTTACTTAATGCACATTACTCGTCTCCTTACAATCATATTAGCATTTCTAAGAACACTTTTATTCTTATAACACTTATAAATTTCCAGATTTTATACACTTGATATCAACAATCCTTTCACCATGTTATATCCTTAATTACAACCTATACATATCCATCACTTTATCAACTTATTCAACCTCAATATAGGTTCATTTCAAGTACCATTCAAGTCTAAATGCATCATAGGAAAGTACCTTACTATTTGTTGTTTCAAACGTCACATAAAAGAAGAATAACTCACATTGATGGTCTGTCCAGTTTTTTCTCAAGACAGACTTTCGGTTCAATTGTACATGGCAATTTTGACATAGAAAATGAGGTATTTAGGCAATACATTCTTCTAAAAAAATGTTCCCATATATCTTAAGTTTCTAACGACACCAATTTCATACAATTTGCTTTAGTATTTTGTAAGTTATACACAAAATACTACCTACTATTCTCAAACTGTAACTGCACCCAATACTCAACTTCAAATTAAATTTTAAAACTCTCAAAGACAGAATTAAAATTCAATTCCTTCATGAAATTTGTAGCCTTATAGTTCTAGTTTAATTTGAACTTAAAATAATCCCATTTAGATATGTATATATCAAGTTATGGCTAAAATGCATATGCATAATTAGTGGAAACACTACAGTTAACATATTCTAGCCATTCTCTTCCAAATTTTATTTTTTTTTTTACTTCCCACATTTTACATCTAACACATCTTGTATATAGACCATCTTTTCTACTTCAATTCCTTTTCATTCTCACCTCAATTTAAAATTCAAAACATTCACAAAACAAGTCATATAAGACTATTAATCATAACCACAAAATAGGACATCAAAGATGTCTATTCATTCATCAATGCCTCAACACATTCAACTCCATTATCACCTTCACTTTACCTCTAAACTATCATCCTAGTTCTCCTCATTTCGAGAACATAACTCAATATCTTGGTTAACATAAATTTCACTTTCATTATACCCTTAATTCACAACTCATAGCATTTACATAACAACTCATCACTCATGGTTTTCATACTCTTAAAATAGAACACAAACACATGTATTCATCCATCAATTTACTGCACTCATCCAAATACCATTATAATGATCATTCTACCTCAAAAATTATCTCTATAATAATTTATGAATTATTACTCATCATAGAGATAAAAACAAGCCATGAATATATTCATTTATTCATCCACGATTTAGCATAAAAATCAACTCCATTTACACTTTCAGTGTATCTCCTAATAATCATTATAAATGCCTTCATTTAGCCAACCCAAGAATGTCATTAATACACTAACAAGAAAGATCATAAACCTCTATATTTTACACCTACGTCAGAACATATATGTAACTCCATGATCGTGATCATTCAATCTCAAATCATTCATCATAAATATTTCATTTACAACTACTCATGAAGATTAACATGCTACTTACTTAATTTACTCAAGGTTTCTTCAAAATAAAATCCTAGCTTTCCATGCATCTCACGGTCATCAATATGGAGGTGGAACAGGTTAGGTTTTCTAGTGGTAAGATGATGAAGATAACAAAAATGCAAGTAGCAAGTGAAGGATGAGAGCATGGCTCGACCTTGATGAGAAGAGAGTATCATAAATGAAGACCAAAAAAGATGAAGAAAATGAAGAAGGGAGCATAAATAACAAAAATAATGGGGTGAAAGATCATGATATGGTCTTTCAATTTGGTAAAAAAAAAAACGTGAAAGGCAAGGTAACAAATGCTTGTTGAGTGTCATGATATGTGTCATGACACTTACCACTTAAATAACCAATTTAATAAATCATTTTCTTAGACTAACTAATGTCTCTTAACATCTTGTCCATTTGTCTCCAAATATCCAAACCATTTATAAAATTTTCCGCTATCATTTGACTTTATTTCTACTACCACTTATCAATTATTTTGCCACTTAACATTTTTCTAATATAGAAATACCCAAAATTTTACCAAAAATTCTAAATCAATAAATCTTATCACCAAATCAATTTTCAACACATATAAACCATAATTCTTTATATAATCACATTTATAAATCAAACCTGGAGATGGGGATGAAAGGGGGGGGTGAACTCGGAAGCTCGTGGATAATATATTTATAAATTGAACAATAAGCGGAAAAACTTATTTTCAAGAAGTTTGTCATTTTTAAACATTTCACAACAGAAACCTTTCAAAGCTTATCTTTCAAATCTTTCACTTTTCAAATCATTCATAAAACATTTCCAAAATCTTACATTTGCAAATCTTATCTTCTCATTTCTCAAAATTCTCAATTCTTTCTTATTTCAAGATCAAACTTAAAAGCATGAATGCATCACACCAAATCACAAAACACATAAAGTCATAAATCAAACACATAAAACACATCAAACGTTTAGGTCGGTCCTAAGAGAACGTACTGCACATTCTCGCATAGCGGTTCTGTGCAGCCGTGAACGGAGGAGAGTCCGAAATCGGAACTCCTAAGCCACTTGCGGGTAGCCGGGAGAAGGCTATAAACAAACAGAGACAGTGCACTGACTCACGAAAGGGACCTAACCAAACTCACTTAACACATAATTCAAAACTGAAACTTTCGGATTGCCCGAAGGCACTTTTCGAAATCTTACTTTCAAACTTTTCATATCATAATATCAAATAGTGTCAATACTTGACACATTCTCATAACACATGAAAATCATATAACAATTTTAATGCAATTCAAATCATCAATTTAATCACATATCGCAATCAATCAAAATTCATAACAATGAATGCAATAATTCTTTTGAGTCATAATTCAAAACTTATTCAAATAATTTGAAAACCTTGAATTTTATAAACCTTGCATTTTCTAAAAATCATTTCCACAATAAGGAATTTAATCCTTCGAAATCATAATTTTTCAAACATTTATATGTTTATCAAAAAAAAATCCGCTTCTTAAATTTTCAATTTCACATGTTTAGGTTAAAATTCAACAAATAAATATACTACCCACCTCGAATTGATGCCAGAAACTTGTTCCAAGCTCTAATTTGATCAATTCTCCTTTCCTTCTTCCAATTAAATTTTCCCTAAACCAATTTCATCAAAATTCAACCTCATAAATAACATAATTCTTAAAATTGATGTCATAATTCATCAATTCATACTAATTTCAAGATATTTAAATCACCAATTTCTAAAATCCCCAAATTCCAAATTTGACCTAAATCGATTCACTCAAATTCAATATCATATTTAACTTAATTTCTTAAATTGAGCTTAGAAAATATTAATTCCTCACATATTCAAGCTATCTAAATCTCCAATTTTCAAAAACTCCGATTTCCAAAATTGACCTAAACTAATTTACACAAATTCCATATCATAAATCACAATTTCTTCAAAATTGACTTCATATATCACCAATTCATGATACTTTCCATGATTATGAGCCAATAATTTTCAAAAATTTCAAATTCTAAAATTGGGCATAACCCTAATTCACAATTATTTAAAATTGATCCAACATACTTAGCAATCTCTCAAATTGACTTCAAATACCACAAACTCATATCATAATCATGCTAAAACAACCAAAAATTTAAGAAAATCTCAAAGTTCGAAACTTCCTCTTACCTCATTTCTCTTCCAATTTTCGGATTTCTTGGTTCATGATGAAGCTCTCTTCATTCTCCATCCTTTTCCTTCTTGAAAGAAGCACGAAAATCATCTTGGAAGCTTGGAAAAATTAATAACTCTCACTTCTCTCTCTTCTTTCTCCATGGCCGAAGCTTCTTCTCCTTTCTCTTCTTATTTTCTTCTTTTCCTCTACTCATTTTCGTGCTTTCCCTTAACAAAAAAAGACAACATCATCTATTTATAATGCCAAGTCATTTAAATAAGTGGTAATTGACCAAATTATCCTTACTCTTTAGACAAATTTCTGAATTTGCCCCTACACTTTACTTTAAGTTATTCTCACTTGCGGACATGTTTCGCATTATCAGATTGAAGGAATTTGTCAAAATTTCCTTCTAGAGAATTATTCCTCTATGTCTTAATTTCATAATTCCACAAGAATTATCTAATTCGGAGCACTACATGAAAAGTTATGCTTAAAACATTTCGGGTATATTCATATTCTAACACATTTTTCAGCATGTTATTTCCATCCAGAAATTTACATTCTTAATCTCAAAACTGACATTCGATGTCTTCATAACAATTGTAGCCCTATTTCTCTAGTTTAATTCAAAACATGAATCGCCTCATTTCAATTTTCAGAGCAAAAGTTATGCTTAAAATACTTTCAGATGTTCCTAACCCAAAAACTGCACACTAATCCGAACTTCCATTCATAAATTAAAAATCTTAGGGGCAAAATTGAAATTTACTTTCTTCATATGACTTGTAGCCCCATGTCTTAATTTTATTTCGTCTCAAGAATCACTTCAATCGGATCTCTACAGATCCCGAATTTCTCAAAATACTGAACTATGTTCAGAAAATTTCCCGACTCACTTTGATTAATTTAATCACCCTCAAGTTAATCTAAAAAATTCACAAATTTCTCATAAAATGAAATTCATTGTCTTAGGAATCCAACGCTTTAAGAATCAAGTCAATCGGATATCGGATGAAAAAGTTATGAGCAAAAGAGTGGAGTATGTTCAGAAAATTACCTTTCTTAAACAAATAAGGAAAGTCGCGATCGTGCGTGCACGACCGCGACATCCGGGTGGACCAACGGAGTCGCTATCGTGCACGTGCACGATCGCGACTTTCCGATGATCCTGCAGAGTCACAATCGTGCGAATGCACGACCACGACATTGAAAATGGACTTGCGATTCTTCTTAATCGACATATCAACTTATAAACCTCATATCTTTTGACTCAGAACTCTAAATTTTGCAAACTTTGTATCAATAGAAATCTGAAAGAAAGATCTACAACTTTCATGAAGAACTCGAAAATCAATTTCATCTCTAAAATGCTCAAATTTCCCAACAAAGTTACTGCCCCATTTAATGTGTCCCTAAACAAATACTCAACTTTGAAAATTTCTATCTTTCAACTTCAAGGTCCAAAAATGTCCTATTTTATATCAATGCGAAGATCGGAAAGTCACCTACAACTTTTATGAAGGACATAAAAATCAATTTGACCTCTAAGGAGGTCAATTTTTCCAATCAAAAGTTCTATCCTCTAATAATCATGCTAAAACCATAACATAAACTTGTAAAAATCATAGCTTATTATTCCTTGATCGAAAAATTCCATACTTTATATCAAAATAAAGATCAAATCAAATCCTTCAACTTTCATGAAGAACTTCAAGGCTCAATTAACCTCTAACTAGGTAAATTTTTCAGTCAAAGCTTCAGCCATAATATAAGTCAACCTATAACACACCTAAACTTTGACTGATCATAACTTTCACTTCCAATATCGAAAAATTGCAAACTTTACGGCGACAGAAAGCTCTTAACTAGAGCTACAAGTTTCCAGAATACCATTTTCTCAAATTTCATAAAGGCTAAAAAGTCAAATTTTTCATATTTTCATTTTTTCACACTTTTTCTCTTTATTTCTTGATTTTCAACTTAAACTTAATTTTCAAGTTCTCATCCACTTAAACTTGTATAATCTATACAAATCTATTCAAATTTCAAAATCATCAAACTTCATCAATTCTTTTTCTCATTAATTTTCTTAAAACATAATCACATCTATTACAAACTTCATATACAAACTTACTTATTTTATACTTTTTATATTTCTAAAATTCACTTAAAAATCGGGGTCCAACATTTCTCCCCCTCTTAAAAGAATTTCGTCCTCGAAATTCTAACTTAAGAAATCACCAAATGCTTGCTTCTCAATGACTTTAATCACTTACTTTCTTATCTAATTTCCTCTTCATCCATATTTCTCAAACTTTGCACAATTTCTCAATTCTTGAATCACATACCACTCATATCCAAACCACTTCATCCCAATTCATCAAGAAAATTCACATCTCAATTTCATTAACTCATTATTAAAATCAATCATAACTCTTGTCACCCAAATCAAACCAATCACTTTAATTCTTCAAATAACTCATGACAAGTCATGCACATCAATTTCACATTCCTAAAGTCAATTATACTTCTTGTCATCAACATCAAACGATCACTTAGCACATTCTCACAAATTCACTCTCATCTTTACAAACTCTTATCAATTTCTTACTCATACACATACGCCTAAGTAAGATCATATTACTGGGCTCTGATACTATCTATGTTGGGACCCGATCTGGAAACCGGATCCCAACCGGAAGACGAAAGCGAGAGAAAAACGAACGAGAACGAATATGAAAGAACAGAACATAAGCCGACATCAAATCAGATATGAATGACGAAGTGGAAACGAATACGAATCAAATGCGAAAAGCCGACAAAAACAAAGTACGAAACGGATAACGTAGACAGATCGGGTACGAATCAAAAGCGGAGAACAAGCGAAAGAGAGACGAAACAAAAGTAGCGAAGCGAAATCGAATACGAATCAAAAACAGAACAAAAACTTAACAAAGCGGACCCGACATCCGAGAACAAAGAACAGAGAAACACAATCGTGTTGGAAACCTAAAACTAATCCAATATGAAAATCCGGTATAAATTTTTTTTCTTATTCTTTTTCCTTATATTCATCTTTATTCAAACTTAAGCAAATCAAAATACAATGAATTTTCACTTTTGGAAATTCATTCTCATGCAAATCTCGATACTTGAATCATATTCTTATATATTTATACAAATCCCAAATCTCATTTTTATACCCATTTTACCATAATTTCGGCAGCATAACGGCTGCCTCTAACCTAACCCAAAACCTGCAAGGGTTCAAAATACACTTCTAAAGTTCCCAATCAAAACATACAAACATCAAAATCCACCGGACCCTCAGTCCGGGATCTCAGCATACACAAACGCAAACCTAATTCTAAAACACTTTCATAATTGTAATTCAATCTACTAGTCTCATAATTCAATCTCATTCCCAAACTCATGCACCATTTCATATACAATTTCACACTCTCATACATTAATTCATAATCCTCATACATTCTGAACCTCCTTCTACGGCTTGGAATACAAGATTGCTTGAATTCACTCCATTGTCAACCATATCCGCTGGAACCTCCTTTTACGGCTTGGAATTCACATGAATCAGAGTTGCCAGCTACAATTAAATTATAAATAATAAAACTTCAAAAATTTTAAGGTTTCACAACTCTCCTCTATACTAGGAGAAATTCAGTCTATATCTTATGGATCGTCGGTGGCATACATTTGTTTTTTCTTTCAAAGATTTGATGTCTCCTACTTTGTTTTATCATTTGAAATTAAGAAACTAGTGTTTAGTTTTCTTTGGATTCAACCTAATTCTACAACTACTACAATAAGTTGGAGAATCAGAATTAATTATGAGAGCTTCAACAATCCGATCACCCATTCATGCTTAAACCAAATAACTTAATCTTGAGTTCAATGAACAATTGCAAAATAATTTGTTTTGTTTATTAAATATTTTTGTAATAATTGGTTTTTTTACCTTGTTCTATATTTATTTTATTATATATAGATTTATTTATATTTCATGTGGGTCTATTGGAGACAATCTCTCTATCAATTAGGAATAAAGTTGTGTACTAATACACTTCTCTAAAACTCTATGTATGAGGGAGACTTTTGCTAAATTATTGTTGTATTTATTAAATAAATGAATATCGTTTTAATAAATTAAATTAGATTATTTTAATCAAACTTATTATTGGTATTTTACTCATTAAATAAAACAATATCATTTAATTTAATTTAATAAATAACATTATTTTGATTAATTAAATTGTATTGCTTCTAATATTCAAAATTTTAACAAATACTTTTTAAATCTTAATTCATACAATTTTTGGGTTAAATAAATTTTAGCCCTTCATTTCGATTTGGATTCGACCAATCTGTTTGATTTCCCTAAACGAGAGTGCCCTTGATAAGTAGATAGCATTAGGGGTGTCATTGCAAAATTTCCCAGCAAGTTCTGCAATATCAAATTCTAGTCTAAGAAGCTTTAGGATTCGGGTGGCATATACGTAAAGAGGCAATAAACAGAAGCAAGCACCCAATAGGATGATCCATGAACGTTGCATGTACACTCCAAGTAAATGTATTTGCCCAGCTCCATATGCTTGTCCGCACAACGTCTCAAGTGCACTTCCCATACCAAGCTGCAAGAACTTTGTATGTTATATACCATTCCATGAAACAATGAATCTGCAAGTTCAAAGAGAAAGGGGAGGAATGGGAAGGAAGGAATCAAACCAAAAAACCGAAAGAAAAGTTGGCGACAACAGATATAGCAATAGCAACAGCAGATAGCTCAACATCTCCAATGTGGCCAACGAAGATATTGGTAAACGAATTGATCGCATAATTGCAGAGGATGTTGAATGCTATAGGACCAGCAATGGACCATAACTTTGAGGTCTCCAAGAGGCAAACGTACTTTACATCCTCAAAGCTTTGTACGAGAGGGTAGTCACCTACCTCATGGGTTATTAGTCTGGACGGAGCAGGGTGGAGGTCGGTTGTTTCAAAGCCGGAGACACCCTGAGTTTCCCGGTATTCATCACTACGTTCGACGTCTTTAATCAACGGCAACTCGGTAAGTGACCCAGTTATCGTTTTAGGGGATGGAGCAGCAGAGGATGGTGAGCTGAAGCTCCCATCCTCCACTTGTAAAGGATGAGTTTATGTATTATTCGCAATTTTTGATTCCTTTGATTTGACCCTTTTCCTTGTTTTCAACGTTTACTCTCTCAGAAAAATTTTCTCTGATTTCTCTCTAAATTTTGTTTTCTCGAAAACTTCCTCGCCAACAAGTGATGTTACAAGTTACAACCCTTAGTTACAAAAGTGGCGAGCCATAGAAAAAGGCATATGAGCAAGAAAAAACAAACGAAAATGGAGAACAGAACATTGACTCGGTCGGCCAGATTATTCATTGCGATTAAAGATCGTTATATATTGGTTGGTTCGGAGTTGCTTTGATCCCGACCCATCGATTTCGTTTTTAGCGGTACTGTGATGTCTTATGCTCTCACGTTCTCGATCCCACGACATTTCAGTTCCCGTGCAATTTCAACTCGTTTACCTTCCGACCGCCGCAATACGGCAGCGGTTTCATCACCGGCCACTCCTGATTAAAAAAAGACTTTTAGTAACAAAAAGCCAAAACCTGATAGGCAAGAACAAACGCACCTCTGTCGAGGTGGAGAGTGAAGTAGGTTCACAGGCTAAAGCTACAGGTCAGTCGGCCATTTCCCGGCTGGAACAAAGAGCTGACACTCACCGTCGTTGGCCATCAGTTATTGAATGCTTGTTTTGTGTCGTGTATTTACATTCATGCATTTTTAGACCAAATTCCATGCAAAGCACTGGACCAAAAAAAGCTTCAAGCGACATGGAAAGGGTATCTATTAAGTGACTATTCAACCACAATAGCTAAAATTATTGTGTGAGGCTAATTTAATTGATTTTATATATTTTCTAATACACTCTCTCAAGTGAAAGTCCTTTGGGCTTGAAACTTGCACAAGTCTACTTTATCTTATGTTTAATTTAATTAGAATAGGTGAGTAGTAAGATTCGAACTCATGACCATTTGATCATAGAGACTCTGATACTATATTAAGCGACCATTTCACCATAATAGTTTAAACTATTATGTGAGGCCAACTCAATTAGTTTTATATATTCTCTAACTGTATCAAATAAAAGAAGAATATAAAGAAAATGTTAATGAAACTTGAAGCTACGCCTAGAGAGAGTTTTATAGAGGAAGCTCTTGCTAGGAGTAATGGAGGAAAATAGGAGATTGGCATACAGTGGGTGATCTCAGGTCCTACTAGGAGATTAACTATATTTAATTACTGCCAGACAGTGGACTGTCCGAATGAAACGTGGTTTTGAAACGGATTCGTAATTTTCAATCTAATTTTATCATATCTTATCCTATCTCACAAATTTTAACTATTTATTTACCTGAGATTCGCATAGGTCTCACATAAATAAATATGAGACATGCATAAATAAATAGTTAAAATTTATGAGACAAAATAAAATACCATAATATTAAACAAATGATCCTGTCTCTTTAAAATGGAAAAGTCGAAAATATAAAGTAAAATGGATCAACTATTATTATTAATGTTCAAATATGATATTTTAATAAAATAAAGTTTCCTTATTTAGTAAAATTCCTTATAAATAATAACTATATCAACTAAAATAGATAAATTATTACTATTAGTGTTAAAATATAATATTTAATAAATTAAAATTTTCTATTTTTAAATCAACGTATCCCACACACAAAACTTCCACTTTGTGATGGTTTAAGAAGGATCATCGATATATGCAACTTTCGCTTTGTATTTTTTATAAAAATTGTTTCGTGAGTTAAACATGTGACCTTTTAATCACAAAGAAATAACTTTTTCGATTTCTTATTTAGTATAATTCCTTATAAATAATAACTATATCAATTAAAATGGATAAATGATTACTATTAATTAGTGGTAAATTGCAAAATTTTAATAAAATTTTCTTATTTACTAAAATTCTTTATAAATAATAACTATATCAAAGAAAATGGATAAACTATTACTATTAATGCTAAATTAGAATATTTTAATAAAATAAAATATCCTCATTTAGTAAAATTCTTTATAAATAATAACTATATCAAGTAAAGTGCATCAACCATTACTATTAGTGGTAAAATATAACATTTTAATAAAATAAAATTACCTTATTTAGTAAAATTCCTTATAAATAATAACTATATCAAGTAAAATGGATGAATATTAGTGGTAAAATATAGTATTTTAATAAAACAAAATTTCCTTATTTAGTAAAATTTGTTATAAATGATAACTATATCAAGTAAAATGGATCAACTATTAATAGTAGTGTAAAATATATTATATCAAGTGAAATGGTTTAATTATTACTATTAGTGGTAAAATGTAGTCTTTTAATAAAATAAAATTTCCTTATTTAGTAAAATTGGTTATAAATAATAATTGTATAAAGTAAAATGGATCAACTATTACTATTACTGGTAAAATATATTATTTTAATAAATAGTATTTCCTTATTTAATTAGTAAAATTCATCATAAATAAGAATTAGTAATTAACTATGCAATTAGGTTCAATTGTTAATAAATTTAATTATAAAATATAATTTGTTACCAATACTCTCAAGTTATTAAATAATAATATTTTTATTATTTAATATAATTATATTATTTTATTATTTAATATAATAATATTCTTATTATTTAATGTCATACGTAAAAGCGGATGGTCATGAATCGTAACTATATAGTAGTCTCCTTTAATTATTACACACCTTTCCCTATATTTTCTATTTATTTTCATTTAAAATGATATAATATTAATTTTTATTATCAATACAATATAATTTTAAAACTATAAATAGAAAAAATGACAAATTTGACCATCTCTTGCCGCCGATGAGAATATCTGATGTTAACGTATCGGAGTTCGAGTACCACAACCTAAAGGGTGATAGGTTTGCGATACGTTTAATGAGGATAGTTTGAGAGACGATGATGTAAGATTTTTTAAATCTACCTACTCTTCTTAACGTTGAGATTGTGTTCCATTTAATGTTTAACCCTCCTCACCATGCACATGTTATCGAGGTTAGATCTTCTGTCGAATCCTACATGTTATCGAGTTCAGATCCTCTGTCAAAACTTACTCTATCTTATTATGTCTAAGAATAAGATGACATCGTTTTTCAGTTAAAATTTGGGAGACTCTCTTCTTAAATGGAAAGCGTCTGTGAAATCCATCCCCAAACGTTGTTTTTAAGCCATTTGCAAAGCTAAATTTAAAGTCACATTTCATTATTGTTAAACGTTGTTTTTGCTTCCTTATAATCAGTTTTAATTTTTAAATTATTTGAAGAATTATTAGAATCCTACTCTGTCTTTGTTGGATCCCGAACTTTTATTGAAATTTTTGAAGTATATATTGACGTTAGATGAGGAATAATGTGAATTGTTATACGAGATTAAGATAGGTGAATTTAGCAAGTTGATGATGAGAGAGTATAGGTGAAATATGTTTTGTTATTGATGTTCATGATTAATAGACCTATAATGGTGTCTTGAGTTTAAACAGAATTGATAGTGAATGAATTGCTTTAAATGGAGTGGAAAAGCAAGAAATTATTAGTTAAAGTGTGAGAATATCAAGAATTGATAAAGTTTGACTTTTTGGTCATAGAGAGTTGACTTTTTGATTTAGGCAGAATTTGAGAAAATGATCTTCATGGAACTTGTAGAATATGTTGAAAGCTTTCTGTCGCCATAAAGTTTGACATTTTTCGATATTGCGAGTGAAAGTTATGAACGGTCAAGTTAAGTGTAATTGAAAATGCTTATAAGTGTAGGATTTTGCATGCAGTGTTTTAAGGAACAAATTATAGACTGATATGTTTTGAATAGAGTTCAGTGATCTATATAAAAGTCATGGAAGATTTTCCAAGCTTCAAGATGATGTATATTATGAAATTAGTGGATGAGAGAATTGGACGATATGAAATTTGGAAGTTTGGATGTGTTATAGGTTGACCTATGTTATGACTGAATCTTTGACTGAGAAATTGACCTAGTTAGAGGTTGATTTAGCCTTTAAGTTCTTCGTGAAAGTTTTAGCTTATGTTTTAGTCCTTCCATTGATATAAAGTATGGAATTTTTGGACCATGGAACAGGAAGTTAAAATTCGTACAAGTTGTTGTTACTGTTTAGGGCAATCCGACCCTTGCTGTTCTTTTGCTTCTAACTTTTCCGACCGACATCCGATTAATCTGATTTTTCAAAGCATTGGATTTCTAAGACAATTACCTACATCATGAAGGGAAATTATGATTGTTCTGAGATTAAATTGAAAGATATTGTGTTAATCAAAGTGAGAGGATTGATTACAGAATTTGAGTTGGACATTTTCAGAACATGTTCAGATATGTTGATGATATCTTGATCTGTAGAGATCAAATTAAGTTGATTCTTGTTTCTAAATAAATTAGAGACATGAGAATACAAGTTATTTGATGGAATCGAAATTTTCTATTTAGAGCATTAAAGTTATAAGATTATATAAGGGCAATTTGGGCATGACACATAAGTCTAAGAGTTTATAAGGCTTATCATGGAGGGCAAAATGGACTTTTCCCATCCCCTTTAAGTTTTAAGAATATGAAGTAGAAGAGGAAAATGAGAAATGGGAAGAAAAGGAAGAGGAGTGTCGTGGAAGAGGAAAGAAGAGGAGGAAGCTAGGGTTTGACGATCTTGACGAAAGTGAAGCCAAATCAAGTAAGTTTAAGCATCTTTCTCCTTGATTAAATGAATGAAGCATGTTTTGATGTTAGGTAAGAGAGGATTAAGTGTTAGAAGTTGTCGAAGGAGTTTAAGCATGTGTTTGGTTTTAGGGTTAGTGATCATGTTGTATTTATTCGATGATTTTGGGTTGGAATAAGTTTAGAAATGAAGTAGGAATGATTATTTATAGTTTAGATGAGTTATGTTTGGTTTATGTAAAGATTATAGTTGAAGAATGTCGAAAAATCGAGTTTTCGGAGGTTGCTGGGCTCGCACGCCGCGACGTGCGCATGAGCACGTCGCGGCGTATGCATTTTGGCACGTCGAGGCGAATGCAAGTGTGCACGCCGCGGCGTGCACAAGCTTGCGCCCTCGCCGCGACGAGCCTTAGGGGTTTCGCCGCGGCGAGAGGCCAATTTCCAGCATAGATATGTTTTTTATGAGTTGGGCATAACTTTTGATGTAGAGGTCCAAATGAGGTGATTTTTGATTCGTTGTAAACTAGAAACATTGAGCTACATGATTTGTGAAGAAATGAAATTGAAATTCAGTTCGTAAGAATCTTAAATTTTGGTCAGAATTTGAGTATAGATTCTTGTTTCAGCAAGAGGATAGTCCCAATATGTTTGGAGTTTAACTCTAGGATTTATGAAACAAGTTAAATGATTTTGGAGTCATTAGAGACTTAATACAATGAGGATCATTTATCTAGAAGAGAATATTATCAGCTTCTGTCAGTCCTATTGAATGAAAATTTTTACATTTTGATTAAGGGAATCAAGGAAGGCAAGAGGATCATGAGGAAAGGAATCTTTTAAACATGTGTTCAAGCAAGGCATTCAGGTGGGTTCATGTTTATAATAAAGTAAATAAGTCACTCATTGTTTTGTTCAATTCAAGAAAGATTTAATGTTTTACAATTTGCATCATCAATGTTGCATTATTTGCTACTGTGGAATGATTATATGTGGCTATATGATTGCATTCATGATTATTGAAAAGGTTCCAAAAAGGGTTATCTCTTTTCAAGAAATACATGCACATGAAATCATGTTTTTCCAAAATGTATGAAAAGCAAGTTTACAAGCAAGTGCCAGTTTGGCAATCAAGTTTACAAGACTTTGGATCATGCATGTTATGTGGGTTTGTGGTAGTCCCAAGAACCGTCACGTGCACGTTGACCATGAAATGGCTTCTCCCGCCTGCCCGCTAGTGGCACGGAGCTTCCCACAAGGACTCCAACTACGACTACACAGGACCATTTCGATGAAAATGTGTAGTACGTCATGAACTCGGGCTAACCCAAACCATTATGCTATGTTTATGTGTTTATGATTTGTTAACGTGTTTCATGCATTCATGTTTTAAATCCTGCTCATGAATTGTTATAAACCAAGCATATCGAGTTGATGACTCTCACATGCTCAATTTCTATGATTTCAAAGTGTACCACGGCAATGGGTTATCTTTTAAATAGTTTTGCTTATTTTTGTATTATAAATGTGTTCCCACGAGCTGTAAAGCTCACCCCCTTTCATCCCCATCTCCAGGTATCAAGATGAAGATCGGATGAAAGAAAGTGTTGACAACTGTCCGTTTGTGCACCTGTTTAGCTTTTAAGTTAAATTGTCGCAAGATTCAGATCTCAGACATGTTGAGTATTTATGTATTTTATGCATTGTGGTTTTTGATACTGATGTTGCAGTATGGCTTGGAAAGCCATTAAGATTTTGGTAAGTATGTATATCATGATGAAATTTAATTATGGATTTGTATATATAGAATGGAGCAGTGAATTATGGTATGTGTATTGAATGTGATTGATTGCGTTTGGATTCCGGACAAAGGGTTCGATGACGTTGATTGATTGGAAATATTTAAAGTGTTTATTTATAAGTATCTTCTGGCAAAGAAAGAATAAGATTTGTAAAAGATGAGTTTTGAGCTATTGCATGTTTGTGAAGAATATTATGAATTAAGTTCCGGTTTCGGATTGGCTTAGTCTTAAGGTATCCAACACTAGTTTTTCTAAGTTACACGTCTCGGATGTCGGAAATTTGTTTCAGTTCGATTAAATCATTTGTTGTTTTGAATTCCGAGCCAATTCGTTTTGCTTTCGATTTCTTTCGCTTTTGCCAAGCACAAGTTCGCTCACGTTTTGTACATGCGCTCGATTATGATTCCGAGTTGGGCTTCGAAAACGGGATCCAACATAAGTGGCATCAATGCAAGAAAAGATTTCAAGGAACCACGCTTTAGATGTATGATGATCTTAAGTTTATGCAGTTGGGTTCCGGAAACGGTGCCCAACAGTCTTATTGTGTCTAAGAATAAAACAACGTCGTTTTTCAGTTAAAATTTTATAGGCTCTCTTCTTAAATGGGTCACACAGACGTCGTTTTTAAGTCATTTGCAAAGCTAAATTTAAAGCCACCTTTTATTATTGTTAAACGTTGTTTTTTCAGCAACTCCAAAACAACCTACTTTTTGAAAATATGATTTTGTTGCTTATTCTTATTAAGAAACAAATTAAAAATAATAAGGAATTTATTGATATTATTTAATATCATTAATAACTAAATAATATTTTAATAATAAAAATAAGAATAAGTAGAAAATTAATAAATATCAAAACTTTAAAATAAATTAATAAGAATAATTAAAAACCATAATAATTTTAACAATAATAAAATGGTTAATAATAATAAGGAATATACACTTATCATTTTGAAAATAATTAAAATAATAAGAATAATTAAATAACCGTAATAATTTTTAATAATAATATAATGGTTAATAATAATAACTAATATAAAATTAGCACTTATCATATTTGAAAACAATTAAAATAATAAAATGATTAAAGAAAGATATCGTTTTATTATTTATTACAATATAATTTATAATAATAATTCTTCAAATAATTTAATAAATACATATATGATAATATATTATTATAATATTTATTAATTATATTAAAATAATAATACTAAAGTATTATTAATAATAATAATTAATTAATACATATGTTATTATGAAATTTTTGCAAAGTATTTATTATTATATTCTTTGATAATAAATAATAATAATAATAATAATTATTATTATTATATATATATATAAATAAATTATTTTATTCTTATTATTATTATTATATTAGATATGATTATAATATTTATTAATTATATTAATTTCTATTATTATTATGAAATTTTTAATAATTACTAATTTTCTTCTTCTTATTATTAACTTTATTATTCTGAACAATTTAATTATTCTTATAATATTTAATTATTATTAGTATTATTTTCCAACTGGAGTATATATACTTATTATTATAAATCTTAATAATATAATACAAATGGTTTATTATTAATATTAGTATTATTGTTAATATTAAATTCCTTATTATTATTATTAAAATGTTTATAATTATTCATATCATTATTAAATTCCTAATTATTAGAAAGTGTATTTATTGTTATTGTTATTATTATTATTATAATGTAAATTTGTTAATTAATTTAATTTCCATTATTATAATTGATGTTAAATATTATTATTAAATTTCTTCTGTTTATTATTAAATTTATTGAAGAGTATTTGTTAAATTTATCATTATTATTATTATTAAATTCTTTATTAATATTAGAAGTTGATAATAATACTAATAATTATTATTATTATTATTGTTATTGTTATTATTATTATTAAATTTTTTATATTTAGTGTATTTATGTATTTATTTATTTGTTTATTTATTTGACAATATTCTCAAATGGTTTTATATAACAAAAGTAAACATATATTTTTATCTTTATTATTATTAAGAACAAAATTAACAATAATAACGAATTTAATGATATTATTTAATATAATTAATTAATTAATAAGTTCAGTATTAATAAGAATAAATAATAATTAGAACTTATAATAATACCTAAAATAATTTGTAAAATAAAAACTAGAATTTAAATTATAATTATCATAATTTAAAATAATTAGATATTATTAAATATTATTAAATATGTCTATTTGTAAATAATAATAAATATATATTATTTATTTAAATAATAAATATATATTATTTATTTAAATAATATTATAAATTATTAAAGAACATTATTTAATAAATTATTAGAATAATCATAAAACTATTACAATTATACCTATTATTATTATTATTATAAATCCATAAATAAATATTTATAAATTAAACCCAATATTATTAATAAATAAATAATTTATTAATTATAAGGAATTTAATAATGATATGAATAATAATAACAATAATAATAATAATAATAATAACAATAAATACACTTTCTAATAATGGCCCTCATACGGCAAATGGCCAAATAATAATAAATATATATTATTTATTTAAATAATAAATATATATTATTTATTTAAATAATATTATAAATTATTAAAGAACATTATTTAATAAACTATTAGAATAATCATAAAACTATTACAATTATAACTATTATTATTATTATTATAAATCCATAAATAAATATTTATAAATTAAACCCAATATTATTAATAAATAAATAATTTATTAATTATAAGGAATTTAATAATGATATGAATAATAATAATAATAACAATAACAATAAATACACTTTCTAATAATAAGGAATTTAATAATGATATGAATAATTATAAACATTTTTAATAATAATAATAAGGAATTTAATATTAATAATAATACTAATATTAATAATAAACCGTTTGTATTATATTATTAAGATTTATAATAATAAGTATATATACTGCAGTTGGAAAATAATACTAATAATAATTAAATATTATAAGAATAATTAAATTGTTCAGAATAATAAAGTTAATAATAAGAAGAAGAAAATTAGTAATTATTAAAAATTTCATAATAATAATAGAAATTAATATAATTAATAAATATTATAATCATATCGAATATAATAATAATAAATTAATAATAAGAATAACAATCACAATAATTTATTTATACATATATATATAATTATTATTATTATTTATTATCAAAGAATATAATAATAAATACTTTGCAAAAATTTCATAATAATATATGTATTAATTAATTATTATTATTATTATTAATTTAGTATTATTATTTTAATATAATTAATAAATATAATAATCATATATAATAATAATAATAATAATAATAATAATAATAATAATAATAATAATAATAATAATAATAATAATAATAATAATAATAATAATAATAATAATATATTAAAGAATATAATAATAAATGAAATACATATAATAAATACTTTGCAAAAAATTCATAATAATAAGAATTAAGTATCAGAATAGTGGCAGTTAAATATTAGACGTTGTTTTAAAAGTGGGTTTGAAAGAAAACTAACAGGTTTAACACAGACTCTACACGTCCATTAAAATTTAAAGGAAAAATAACGTTGTTTTACTCTTAAACAAAATAAATCAGAGTTATTTTAGAGAGACGATCTGCCTGTTTAAAAAGAGAACCTATCAAATTTTAACTAAAAAATGACGTCGACTTGTTATAAGACACAATAAGATAGAGTAGGATTCGACATAGTATCTGAACTCCATGTTATCGCCCATGCTTTATGAGTTTCCTCCTCTGAGTGTGAAGGACAGAGGCGTTGAAATGGTAAATCAGTTTTGGGTCTCTATCTTTTTACTCACGATATTGACACCATCGCTACGTGAAAGACCAAGACAATAGAGATTCAAAATATCAGAGAAGTTGAGAATCATCGGTCAGCAATGACTGGAGGTATTTTATTTCGGTTGTGCTTCGGTCGCTATATACATTACTAATATGCATTTGTCTCACGGAAAATGTTGTTGTTTTGAGATGCATGCCATGCATGTGATATTATTTCAGTTGAAGGTATACAAAGCACGAAGGGCGTGAGGTGGTTAATTTTGTGATGGGAGATGATGATACGTTCTTTGTTCCAGGTAACTTGCCCAAGGTTCTCTCCAAGTATGATCAAGGTCAGTATTATTATATAGGAAGTGTATCAGAGAGTCACTTGCAGAACATAAGATTTTCTTATCAAATGGCCTATATATGGAGGTGCTGGTTTTGCCATTAGTTACCCATTAGCTCAAGCACTTGCCAAGATGCAGGATCGGTGCATCAAGAGATATGCAGCTTTTTACGGTTCTGATGATCGGATTCACGCTTGCATGTCTGAGGTCGGTGTTCCTCTTACCAAAGAACCTGGATTTCGCCAGGTTCGTGGTTTCGTCCCTCATCTTGTACTTCACACGTTACTCTTCTGTTTCCTGTTATAATTATGATCCTGACGAGATATTATCGAACCCTTTTTATATTCTCATCAGTTTGACGTGTACGTAAACGTGTCGGGCTTCTCACAGCACATCCTGTGGCACCTTTGGTCTCAATCTGTGTTTTAAAATTTGGACCGGATTGGTCGGTCCAACCGATGATCGGTCGATAATTCGATCCGATTTATTCTTCAAATCGGTTATAAATTGACCCAGTTTGAATCGGTCAAAATCGGTCAATTGATCGGTCGGACCGATCCAGTCCGACTGGTCAGATAATTATTTTAATTTTTTTAAATATTTTTAATATTATATATAATTAAATATAATTATTGCATAATTATTACGTCACACCGTTCAACCGGTGATTAAACCAATTAAACCAGTCAAATCGGTGACCAGTAAAACTACCGGTTCAATGACTGGTCCGAATGTTAGAACATAGTCTCAACGCATCATTTGGATATCATTGATCCTATATTTCCTGAACTGAACAGAATCACTGCTCTTCAGAAGCTATCAGACTCGACTCCGCTGTGCTTATCCAACAATCCATTTGCTACGACAGAAGCAACAAATGGACAGTATCTGTATCACGGGGCTATGCAGTTCAAATATTTCAGGAAATCCTGAAGCCTCGAGACATTGAAATACCATCGACGACATTCCTCCATTAATTGGTACAAAGCTTCTGTTCCCACAGGCTATGCCTTCAACACTCGAGCAGCTTCAAGTCGCAACCCTTGCCAACTATTACCTGTCTTCGGCTTTTTACGACAACGTTAGGAACAGAACAGCTAGTGAGTACGTTATTCATCAGGGTCCAAACTCGGATTGCAACTGGGATATGCCAAATCCTGCTCTGATTTCAGAATCAAGGTTTATAAGAAACCTGACGAGCATTTATGGGACAAGGTAACAACGCTTGTGTAATTTTTGTGAAAAGTCTTGCGTATGTCTCCTTCTGGTGACTGATAAATAGTTTTGGTTGCTGAGTGCTTAACAGGCTCCGAGAAGAAACTGTTGTAAGGTCTTACCGGCAAATGATATCTCTATCTTGTCAGTTAAAGAAGTTTTGACTTTGTGTTCAATTTTATAGTGCCTTATTCTGTTTTATAAATCTCAGCCATTAATTTATATGAGTCTCGCACGGATTCTGTATAAATAAACGTGAAATTTGTATAAATAAATGACTGAAATTTATAGGACAGAATAAAATACCATAATATTAGACAAAAGATCCTATCCTCAATAAAAGTTGAGTATATAGAGAAGGTGAATTTACCGAATTCAAGTGACACAATAATGTGAAATAGATTATGATTCTTTTTAATTTTGTCACAAAATACAAGAACTTTTTGATAATATTGACGTAATTCTCTCGTAAAATTAACTGATATAATTAATTATAATTAGCTGTTAATGCAATCAATTTATTGCTAAATAAGACCATAATACAATTTTGATGTCAATAATTGATAAAAGGATCAAATCGTAACGAAGGAGTAAAATTTTAATTAAGCTTAATTTTATCATTTCAAATTGAAATTAAGAAACAAAATCTAATTTAATTAATCTTGAATGAATTTAGATTTCAACCTCAAAATAACTAATCCAACTAAATTGAATTTTCTAATCTAATGGGTTTAGATATTTTGGTTCGGATTGAATCAATCTCATCGATTTTTCAGACTGCATTTGAAATATTCTACTCAAACCCAAATCCAATTTGAATATTACAAAACTTAAAGAGTCGTTTGGTTTAATTCCAACATTCTCTATATGATTTTTGGCTTTTGTTAAAATAATAATAACATATTTGCTTATTAATATCTAATAATTACGTAATAAATAAAAATTAAAGATAAGTTTTTATAAATAAATAGAATAAATAATTTATAATCTCATATATAATATTTATTATAAAATTAGTATATTTTATTAAATTATTTAAAATATATCTTGAATATATTTTATTCTAAATTTTATTTATTAATAATTATAAATTAAATTATTCTTAATTTCATCAATAATTAATATTAGATAATTAAATGTACAACATTTAATTAAATTGGTTATTTAATTAATATTAAATCATATCATGAAAAAAGTTTATAAAAGTTGAAATTATATCTTTCCACAAAGTGCCAGCCTCGACGCACCGTTTCAATCACACGCTTGGTCAAGAGAGTGACGAACCGGAGCATCTAAAGTGGTCCGACAACCTAGCGCGTAGAAAGACAATAAAACGAGGTTTGCCAGCTTTTAACGTGTAGGCCATAACGTCCGAGCCAACTAGACTTTCTGACTCAGTTATACCTTCGAAAATTCATCAAAACCTGGTTTTCCCATAGCTCTCGTGAATCACTCTTGCTCGAATTATGGAGACTCGTCGTCCTACCTATCTCTATCTCCTCTCTCTGTGTATGCTCTCCTCCTTCTCTCTGACTCTGTCTTTCCATAAGAAGTTCTCGCCCATCGATAATTACCTTATCAACTGTGGCTCCGCCGTGGACTCCTCTGTATTCAATCGCCGTTTCTTCTCCGATCACGATTTTTTCAACTCTGAGTCGCCGTTGGTCTTATCAAGGAGGACTATTCCGGTTGCCAACCAAAACCCACTTCCTAATTCTCCTCAAATCTATCAAACGGTGAGAGTTTTTGAGAAACCTTCGAAGTATGTGTTTCAGATCAAGGATCGGGGGACCCACATGGTACGCTTACACTTTAACCCTTTTGTTTCTTCGAATTGGGATTTGAATGAAGCTCGATTTCATGTTCTGGTTGATGGTTACGTGGTTTTGAGCAATTTTAGTGCTCTCAATGCAGCCAACCCTGTGATTAAGGAGTATATGTTATGGGTTGATTCTGATAAGCTTGTAGTTACTTTTGTTCCTGTGGAAAGGGGCAACTTCGGGTTCGTCAATGCAATTGAAGTGATATCTGCACCTAAAGATCTGATTGCCGATGTGGCCACGGTTGTTAATGGTGATAAAATTGAGAAAATTGCTGGATTAACAAAACAGGCTCTTGAAAATGTCTATAGGATCAATGTTGGGGGTTACAAGTTGACACCTTTTAATGATACATTGTGGAGAACATGGATACCTGATGATGAGTTCTTCAAATCTAGTGATTATTCAAAGAAGGTGTATTTTAGTGGCTATATTATGTATGGAGCTGGACTTGCGAGTCGCGAAGTTGCTCCTGATTTTGTTTATGGTACTGCCCGTACGATTTTAACCAAAAATGCTTCAATTCCTCAAGTGAACATGACATGGAAGTTTCCTGTTGATGGGGGTTATAGATATCTTGTGAGAATGCATTTCTGTGATATTGCTAGCATAGCCCTTGGCTTGTTGAATTTCAATGTATATGTCAATGGGTATTTAGCATATGAAAACTTGGATCTTTCCTCCATTACTTATATGCTGGCTGCTCCATTTTATGCGGATTTTGTGGTTGATGGTGGTAGCTCTGACGTTTTAACTGTTAGCATCGGACCCTCGAACATGAGCCTGGGATACGCGGTAGATGGTATTTTGAATGGTTTGGAGATCATGAAGATGAACAATTCAATGGGCAGCCTTGACGGAACTGTCTGTGCTGGAATGATTTGGAAGAATTGGCCAAGGAAGAGCATAGGTGTTTTAGTTCCTCTAATTGCTGTTATCTGTTTGGTGCTGAGTGTATCTATGATCTTCCGGAGGAGGAAGGCAACGAGGAATTCTGTTCCATGGGCGAAATTACCTACCGATGAAACCGATACGAAGAATGGCAACCAAGGCAACAACTATCACTCTGAACAAGGTGTTTCTGCCTAGGTAATCTTGTATGACATAACTGGTTAGACCATACGAACGGTGGTAACCTTCGGTTTCTGCTATTGCGATATTAAAGAGTTCAATCTACTTGGTGTCTTGTGATAGTACGTTTGTGTTTGTATAATGTATATGCTATGATAATTGATAGTGGATTGGTAAATGCCTGATAGTGTATTGCTGATTTATGACTTCTAAAACATAGAACCTTTTTGCATTTCGCTGGCTTTGATTCCTTCACTTGGCTTCTCTTTAATTTGATGCTTGGATATTCACTGTAGAAGGGATGATAATTCAGGTATTTTTAATGGATCAGGCTCAGGCTAAACTGACCCGAGGGTTAACTATTTTAAACAAAACGATAACAATAGACTAACTCATGAACTTAGATTCAGGAATTTTTAACGGGTCAAGCTTTGGTTCAGACCTACGTAAGGTTCAACTATTCTAAGCAAAATCAGTCTAGGACTCGGTAGTCTAGGTCCAAAACTTATTAAAAAAAAGATGTTTGATAGTTTTAATTTTTAAAAAATTATTTTAAAAATTTTAACAGAACTGACTCATGCGGCCCATTGTCATCCCTACACCTGAGCTCCTTATGGAGGTGAATCTTTTGGATTTAATTTTTTAATTTTTTATTAGAAATTTGGGTTTTTTTTGTCTTAGAATTGACTCAATGTCGTTACTTGATTTTGCAGTTGTCGATGAATATTGAGAATTTACAAATAATGAGTTTAAATCAAAAGTAAAATAGACATTTATTATGATTTATATGATGTAATGGAAAATGTTGGAATTGAGGGCAGGTTATAATTTTCGCCACTAGATCTTAGTAGTTTAATCAACTTAGATTTAGGGATGAAAATGAGCTAGCCTAAGCTCGCTTCTACTGCTTAGGCACGAGGTAGCCTGGCTAGAGCTGTGAAATATATGTTCCATATTTTTTTAGAGGAGCTTATAAACTACTAAATATATATGAACTATCAAGATGTTAGAAGTTTTAAAACACATCATCTAATATATATCATATTATGAATTCTGAATTTTTTTCTTAATTCTAAATTTTATAATATATATATATGTTATGTCTGTGTCCACCAAATTTTAAAAGATGTGTTTCTGTGTTCGTGTCATATAACATATCTGTGTTCGTGTCTGTGCTTCTTAGGATAAGGAGGATAAGATGATCTCCCTCCCACTTGACATGTGCTTAATTTCATGTCTCTAATGACACCAGATCTTATGCATCATTTTTGTGTTCTTATTATGTATTATTCATTTTTAACCACATATTGATTGTAGATAAGATTTAATAGAATAAAATAGTAACTAATTAATTGAAAGTATATGTCAAGGATATTTTACAAAAACATCTGACAATCCAATCAAAATCCACTCAAGTGCTTCGGATGACGGGGGCTTACTTAAAGATCCCACTCATGTCTAATCCGTCTAGGCTTCGTTAAGACGCGGATTTTCATAATTGGTGTTTCTACCATTTACGATTCTCTCTTTGCCTATAATGTCGGAGTTGTGATACACCTCAACTATTCCGTTTTAAGTCATGACTATTGAAGTAACTTTCATATAATTGTTCTTTTTCCATTTCAAGTCTTACCTAACTACTCTAGGCATTTTCTTTAAAATCTAAAAGCATTAACTAAGTCTCACCATTCTTAATAGACATGTTATCTAACAATTGTAGGCAACTAAAATTCGTCTCTAACTAATAACAAAATCACTATATTTTTACTATTTACCAACAAAAATACATTCAAACAACAAATAAATCAATTATGTTAGGTAAAAACGCATAATACCTGCAATTCATTAAAATAAAACCCACCTACTCATATTCATATATATTACCATTTAACAACGAATTTTTTGGAGACAAAATAAACTCAAGAGCAAACTTTCCTAAAACGACGCACAATGGATTGAAACGAGTAAAAATATGTTGGATGTTGTTAGAGATACTGAATGGATAATTTAGGTTTATTTGTTAATTATCTTCAAATAACACTTATCCTCAGTTAGTTTGTTAGCTATATTTTACGATAATAATTATATTTGTACTTTACTGATACTTCGAGAGATTGTTGTAATTCATACCATAGTGATTAATTAAATTATCAAGAAAATCATTTCAACTTTATTATGTTATATGGTATTAGAGCCATAATATGGCAACTCAAGAAAACCAACAATCGTTTTCGTCTTCTTCTCCTGTGACTACAGATGCATCTCTTTTTGTCAACCTCTCTAATTCTCTTTCCAACGTTCTCACCCTTTCTTCTCCCTTGCTATCCACCACATTACCCTATGATCAGCTTCAACTTTCAATTAAACTCAAACCAACAAACTTTCTTGCTTGGAAAACACAATTTCAACCAATCATCAAGTGCTATAATCTTACCAATCGCATTGATGGCACACCACCACAACCTCTTGTCACAAATCCTACGACCAATTCTTTAGAAGCAAATCCTATGTATCTAAACTGTTAGAGTAGTGCCCTGAAGGAAATCGCCTTTAGCGCATTTTGTACAAAGTTGTGTACATACTTTATGAATAAATAAAGAAAGGCATATTTCATTAACTTCATTGCTCATTTTTTATGAATGGATATTGATCTATAAGCAAATTAATGAAGTCCATGATATATGACATAGCATGAAAGAAATTGTGATGTAATCATACTACTGAGATTCCTATCATGTGCAATTATGTCAGTATCTAAATTATCCCTAGTCATAGGATTACGAGACCGGACATCGGTAATCCGGAGACTAAGACATCTCAAGCTCCTTGATTTGATCAAGCGGTGGATCTCGTGTTCGTAAATATGAGATATTTAGGGTTGAGATGTGGATGCTTACTAGAGGTAGTAAGTACATTGGATAACTGCTATGAGATCATCACATGGATGTCCTATTCTAATGTCGGTGATAATCTCATCATAGAATGGTGCAGTATCCTTAGACTTGAGGTGCTCGAGGATATCTTGAATCTTGATTACGTCTTTGACTCCATTCTTTGTTGCCTTACGAGGTCGCTCATAGGGTGGTGATTGGAGTGCAACTTGAGGTATTCGAAGGTAATTGAGTAACCAATAGAGGATTCACCACTTCGTGATAGCGAAGATGATACATATGGTCTCTTGTCGGGTCATTACTTGGAAGTCTCGTCGGAGCATATATGTCATGAAGAATTTCTTCATTGACATATTAAGTAATGAGTCCCAGGACAAGAACTGATATCACTTGGACTAGATTTGACTTAGTCAGTCTAGTAAGAGTTGACACTTTGCCCATACTCATAACCAAGTGGGGTATAGCATGGTGAAAGGACGAATTGCACAGAAATTGTCATGGAAAGGTTCGTGATATGGTTCATGATGAATACATGTTCATTCGTCAAACCAATTACTTTCCGGTCAATTAGGGGTCATGATGTGTTGCTAGATACCGCTCATGACTTGCTTGGATTAAGTGTTAATCTAAGTGGCCAACATAACCGGGAACCTAATGGGTCACACGCATAAGAGTGTCTCGAAGAATTCGTAAAATAGTTTTAGACAGAGTTCCAATATATGGAGAGCAAAAGGATTAAATGGATCCCGATGAGATCGCGACATCGACATTGTTGAAAAACGTTTCAGGGGATTTTTCCCATACCGAGACCTGGTAGGTCGGTAGGACCGACCCCAGTGTGACTGGACCACTTCAGCATTTATTTATATATATATATGTGTGTGTGTGTGCACGTGGATGGAGGATGAAGAAAGGAGAAGAAGCTTCTCCATTTTTGCTTAGTCATTAATGTATTTAATGACTAAAAGACAAAATAATGAGAGATGAAGAGAGATCATCGTTGGTTATGGAAAAAAGAAGGGTTTTGAAAGGTAAAAATGGTTTTTCCTCTTCTTGATCAACGATCTTCGTGGCTTTTAAAAGGAGGAAGATAGGTTTGAAGGAAAAAAAAAGTTTTCCTCTCTTCTCACCAACGATCTTCCTCTCCTCTTCAAGCTTTTTCATCTTCTCCATCATCTTTGATCCAAGCTCTCCAAGAACAAGGTAAGATCTAGCAGTCTTCAACTTGTTCTAGCTATTCCCGGGTCAAAGGATTTGCCCCGGTTAGGTTCTCCGATCTCTGCGTGGATACCGTTAGAGACGGTCTCCTTTGGCCGTTATAGTTTGAGTTTGTTGTATAGACACATGGATCCTGGCTTTCGGGAAGGTCCCGGAACAAAAATTTTTGTTTTCCAAACCGTGGGCATATGATGCTCACACCGGGATTTTCCTACAGTGGTATCAGAGCCACTTGTGACGTATATAACGAAGAAACCATAACTAGGTCGGAGTTGCCTATTGCTTGTGACGATGATGTATGTTGATTGTGTGAATTTCGAATTCAGTATAGAAATATAGTTTTCGAAATTTTCTTGCCCAGATATGTTCACAAGATGTTGTTGCATATGTATGTGGAAGCTAGGAATTTATCAATGTGATTTGATATGGTTTTGCTAATTTATTCCCCAATGTTCTGGTTGCTGTCTTTGTGCACATTCAATGAACAGGCATGCTTATAAATTCGAAAATAAATTGTAGAAAAATTGTTTTTCGGATTTACTTTCACCAACATGTCTCTAAGATGTTTATGAATGTCTATGAGAATGAAAAAAAATTTTCGAGGTGATTTACTATTTATTTGAGAATTTATTGTGTGCTGCTGGGAATAACTGTGTTGAGGAACACAGATTCTACATTGGCTTTGTTGCTGAGGTTGGATGAGTTTTTGTTGGAAATAAATTCTGAAAAAATTCATGGAACATTTTGTGAACATGTTGTAACCTCTTTAATTTTCTCATAATTTATTGAAATTTTTTCAATGAGTTTTTCAAGCAAAACACAGAGCTTGGCAGTTTTGAGAAAGTTGCTGGAGCTGTTTTGTTTGGAATGATAAATTGTGTATTTCTCAATTCCAATGCCTTGGATCATTTTTAATGTGATTAAAAATGTGTTATATTGATGTTGTATGCTTTCCAAATTGAATTTCTTGAAATTGGGTTTCCAAAAATTTTCAGATGTCAAATGTATCACATTAGCGTCTCGTTAGTGTATTTCATTGTCTTGATTATTTTGGTCGTCACAATTTTGTGACCAGTGCCGAAAAAATCTTGATAAAGTTTAGACTACCTAGAGATACTTAGGGTGATAGTTTGATATTATCAAATTATTTGAAAATCTAAATGAATAAGAGTGTATTCATCAATTTCAAGTTTTTCATGTATAGTTTGACTATATATGGTAAGCATGGAACAATGAAAGTGTTTCATTGGTACATCATAATAAAGGATATTACACTTGGTATTGTGAATTGGAACTGCACGGATTAAGTAATTAGCCGATTAGATAGCAATTCTACATGGATAAGTCGACTAATAAAGATACAAGTCGACTTGTCCATGCACTGTAGACGCATAAGTCGACTTGCACAATGGTACAAGTCGACTTGTTCGTGCACAGCTGCATAAGTCGACTTACACACTAGCATAAGTCGACTTACACATGAATAAGTCGACTTACACATGCATAAGTCGACTTACACACTATACACAAGTCGACTTACAACATGCAAAGGTGGGATGATGGATGATTTTAGGTATAGACTCAATGTGATTGATGAAATACCCTAAATCATTTCATATAGTCATGGTGACTATAATCCTACGGCTTGGAGGAGAAGAAGATGAGACCTGAAAACCCTCACACATCATATGAAAACTAACGCCTTCCATTAATATGGGAGAACCAGAGTTCTTATAGAGTTGGGTTGTTGGGTAAACCCAAACTCACTCTATACGGATATGTTCGAACCATGAAAATAAGATTTTCGGATTAATGGGTCGGTTTTCACTAGAAGCGTTGATTTGTTGAGTAAACTCAAAGTCAACGTGGACAAAGGCGAAATTGGGCAGTGTGCATCAGATGTACGCGCATCAAGAGTTGATAACCCAATGTGTGTGCATACATCATGAGTTGATAGCACTAGTCGATAGTTCCATCTATGAAGCAAATGGTATGACCGATACCTGCCGATAGACCTAAGGTGACTTGTTGGGTAAACCCAAGGTCATTTTAGAAATGTCGGATATCTATGATGCAATTGGTATGACCAATACCTACCGATTGACCTAAGGTGGCTTGTTGGGTAAACCCAAGGTCATTTTAGTAATTTCGGATATCGACCCACTAGGACATTTTGTCATAATGTTTCTTGGATTCGTACTGAGGGTTATAGATTCTTTGAAACTAGTGGGAGCCATATGCATGTCATGCAAGTCCTTATGATCATACATGTAATTCTATTCTAACATTCTTTCTCTCTTTCCTATAGGTTATTGAAGATGACTTCCGATGTGAACTTAAGCAAACTTATAGACTCCAACAAATTAATGGACCTAACTTTCTAGATTGGTAGAGAAATCGAGAATTGTTCTCGTGTCGGAGGGATCGGATATGTCTAGATGTTCCACTTCCGATCCACTGCTGACATGCTTCGATGAGGATCGAAAGCATATTATAAGCATCTTAAAGACGATGACATGGCTACCGCATTATGCTTGCCTCGATGTCACCAGAGTGCGAAGCGGCATGAGTCTATGGATGCTAATACCATAGTGTTTCATCTTAGGGAGTCTGTTTGATGAGCAAGCTCGATGCGAAAGGTTCGAGACCTCGAGGCTACTCTTCACTACTAAGATGACTCCAGGTTCATCTGCGGTGCGATGCATCAAGATGAATGGGTATATTGAGAGGTTGGCCGTCTTAGGTTTTGTTATGGATTATGAATTAAGTGTTGACTTAATTACGGTTGGATGTCGATAGTTATTCACGGTTTGTGTTAAACTATCGAATGAACCAAATATCTACGACAATCCTCGAGTTGATCAATCTTTCAAGACAATGAGAGCAAGCTATCAAGAAGGATAGCAAGCAAGTGCTTATGGTGGACTCTTCTTCCGGTTCAAAGAAAAGAAGTCAAGAAGAAAAGGTCTAAGAAACCGAAAGGAAGTCTAGCGAAGAAAAAACCAAAGAGATCGCACTAAAGGAACTTGTTTCCATTGTCGCAAGACCGCCACCTGGAAGCTTAAACCGAAAGTCTATCTGGAAGAATTGAAGCGAAGAAGGCATCGATGCCTCGACTTCTTCGTATGTTTGTCATTGAGGTTAATCTGTTTTGACCATAACATATGGGTATTAGATACGGTTGTGGCTCACACATATGCAATGATATCGCGGGCCTCGGGGACAATAGACACTTCGTGAAGGAGAACTAGACACATGTGTGGGAAATGGAGCAAGAGTTCTTTGCATTAGCCGTGGCACTTACTTTTGTCACTCCCCACCGGGCTTGTAATTAAATTGGATGAATGTTATTTTGTACTGTATTAACAAAGAACATATTATGCATTTCTTGTTTAAATAGAGTGGTTTCCATTTGAATTTTAGTAACAATGGTTGTTCTATTAGTTTGAATGGAATGCTTTATGGTACTGGTACATTATGCAATGGAATTTACATATTAGATATGTCACATCCAATTATGTATGTCAATGACACGAAAAAATATAAACGAGATAATTTAAAATCAACTTACTTATGGCATTGTCGCCTTGGCCATATAAATGAGAGACGCATAGCTAAGCTCCATAAGAGTGGTAGTTTAGGGTCATTTGATTGTGAATCATATGACACATGCGAATCTTGTTTATTAGGCAAGATGACTAAATTACCCTTTAAGGGAGAGGGTGAACGAGCAACTGGAGTATTAGACCTGAACATTCAGATGTATGTGGTTCGATGTCCATCCATGCCAGAAGTGGTTGTCTTTACTTCATTACCTTTATCGATAATTATTCTCAATATGGGTACTTGTATCTGATGAGATACAAATCTGAAGCATTTGAAAAGTTCAAACAATTCAGAAATGAAGTAGAAAACCAACTTGGGAAAAGTATCAAGACATTACGATCAGATCGTGATGGGGAATACTTAGACCAAGAGTTTTTGGATTATCTCAGAGATAATGGAATTTTATCTCAATGGATTTCTCCTTACACACCACAGCATAATGGTGTGGCAGAAAGGAGAAATCGAACCTTGTTAGACATGATACGATCAATGATGGGCTTTGCAAAGTTACCAAAATCCTTTTGGGGGTATGCAATCGAGACAGCTGTTTACTTGCTAAACAGAGTTCCATCAAAGACAGTTGATGTTACTTCATATGAGATGTGGACTAACAAAAGACCCTATCTTACTCATTTGAAAATTTGGGGTTGTCTCGCTTATGTAAACGGACACGGTCGATAAACTTGATGCAAAATCGACAAGTGTTTGTTCGTAGGATATCCTAAAGAAACAATGGGATATCAATTCTACTCTGGCGAGGAACAAAAGGTGTTTGTTTGAAGCATGTTGTCTTTAGAGAAAGAGTTTCTTTTACAAGAAGGCGGTGGGAGCAAAATTGAGCTTGAAGAAGTTCAGGATGCTCGAATGACGCAGATCAATCGCTGAACTCAAACTGTAACTCATACAGATGAAGTAACAGTTCAACCTTCTACAACACACGAAGTTCGTAGGTCACGTAGGATACGCTCTGTTCCCGAGAGATATGGATTTCTCGTGAATGAACAGGATGACGTATTGCTCATAGAAGATGATGAGCCTACCACCTATGAAGAGGTTCTGAAGAGTTCAGAGTCTGAGAAATGGCTTCATGCCATGCAGGCTGAAATGGATTCCATGTATGAAAACCAAGTATGGACTTTGGTTGAGGCACCCGAAGGAATCAAACCCATAGGGTATAAATGGGTTTTCAAAAAGAAAACCGACATGGATGGTAATGTGATTACCTATAAAGCAAGGCTTGTGGCTAAAGGTTTTCGTCAAAGACAAAGAGTTGACTACGACGAGACCTTCAGCCCAGTAGCAATGCTTAAATCTATTAGAATACTCCTAGCCATTACCACTCATTATGATTATGAGATATGGCAAATGGATGTGAAGACAGCTTTCCTAAATGGAAATCTAGCTGAGGATGTGTATATGACACAACCTGAGGGCTTCACCTCCTATGATGGAGAAAAGGTATGCAAGCTTCTAAAATCCATCTATGGATTGAAACAAGCATCCAGGAGTTGGAATATCCGTTTTGATGAGGTAATCAAAGAGTTTGGTTTCTCACAAAATCCGGATGAACACTGTGTGTATAAGAAGGTTAATGGGACTGCAATCGTATTCTTTGTATTGTATGTAGATGACATATTATTGCTAGGAAACGATGTCTCGATGCTACAATCAGTTAAGATTTGGTTGTCCAAACAATTTGCCATGAAAGACCTTGGTGAAGCAACTTATATCCTTGGGATAAAGATTTATAGAGATAGATCAAAAAGGTTGCTTGGTCTTTCACAATCAACGTACATAGACAAGATGCTAAAAAGGTTTAGCATGGAGCAATCCAAGAGAGGGTACCTTCCCGTGACTCATGGGATAACACTCTCGAAATCTATGTGTCCTAAGACACAAGATGAGAGGATGCGCATGAATATGATCTCGTATGCATCTGCGGTAGGATCTATCATGTACGCAATGCTATGTACGAGACCCGATGTATCATATGCTCTAAGTGTTACGAGTAGATACTAATCGGATCCTGGTGAGGATCACTGGGTGGCTGTCAAGAATATCCTCAAGTACTTGCGAAGGACTAAGGATGTTTTCTTGATATATGGAGATGGAGATCTCAAAGTGAGCGGGTATACAGATGTCAGTTTTCAATCTGATAAGGATGATTTCAAATCCCAATCAGGTTATGTATTCACACTGAATGGCGGGGCGGTCAGTTGGAAGAGTTCCAAACAAGAGACGATTGTCGATTCAACGACCGAGGTAGAGTACATTGCCGCTTCAGAAGCATCAAAGGAAGCAGTTTGGATCAAGAAGTTCATTACTGAACTTGGTGTGGTTCCTAGCAGTGATGGGCCCATACAGTTATATTGTGACAACAATGGGGCTATTGCGCAGGCGAAAGAACCAAGGTCTCATCAACGATCCAAACACGTACTCCGCATATATCATCTGACCAGGAGATCATAGGGCGAGGTGATGTCGGATCGAGAGAATTCCCACCGAGCGAATATTATCGATCCGTTGACAAAGCCATTATCACAAAAGAGTTTTGATTCTCATGTACTCTTTATGGTATTAGATATCAAGGCGATTGGCTTTAGGTCAAGTGGGAGATTGTTAGAGTAGTGTCCTGAAGACAATCGCCTTTAGCGCATTTTGTACAAAGTTGTGTACATACTTTATGAATAAATAAAGAAAGACATATTTCATTAACTTCATTGTTCATTTTTATGAATGGATATTGATCTATAAGCAAATTAATGAATTCCATGATATATGACATAGCATGAAGGAAATTGTGATGTGATCATACTACTGAGATTCCTATCATGTGCAATTATGTCAAGATATCTAAATTATCCCTAGTCATAGGATTCTTGAGACCGACATCGAATCCGGAGACTAGTACATCTCAAGCTCCTTGATTTGATCAAGCAGTGGATCTCAGAAGGTGTAAATATGAGATATTTAGGGTTGAGATGTGGATGCTTACTAGAAGTAGTAAGTACATTGGATGACCTGCTATGAGATCATCACATGGATGTCCTATTCTGATGTCAGTGATAATCTCATCATAGCAATGGTGCAAGTATCCTTAGACTTGAGGTACTCAAAGATATCTTGATCTTGATTACGTGCTTTGACTCCATTCCTTGTTGCCTTACGAGGTCACTCATAGGGTGGTGATTGGAGTGCAACTTGAGGTATTCGAATGTAATTGAGTAGCCAATAGAGGATTCACCACTTCTGTGATAGCAGAAGATGATACCCATGGCCTCTTATCAGGGTCATTACTTGGAAGTCTCTGGCCGGAGCATATATGTCATGAAGAATGTCTTCATTGACATATTAAGTAATGAGTCCCAGGACAAGAACTGATATCACTTGGACTAGATTTGACTTAGTCAGTCTAGTAAGAGTTGACACTTTGCCCATACTCATAACCAAGTGGGGTATAGCATGGTGAAAGGACGAATTGCACTGTAATTGTCTATGGAAAGGTTCGTGATATGGTTCATGATGAATACATGTTCATTCGTCAAACCAATTACTTTCCGGTTAATTGGGGGTCATGATGTGTTGCTAGATACCGCTCATGACTTGCTTGGATTAAGTGTTAATCTAAGTGGCCAACATAACCGAGAATCTAATGGGTCACACGCATAAGAGTGTCTCGGAGAATTCATAAAATAGTTTTGGACAGAGTTCCAATATATGGAGAGCAAAAGGATTAAATAGATCCCGATGAGATCGAGATATGTCCCGATGAGATCGCGACATCGACATTGCTGAAAAACGTTTCCGGGAATTTTTCTCATACCGGGACCCGGTAGGCCAGTAGAACCGACCCCAGTGTGACTGGACCACTTCAGCATTTATTTATATATATATATATATATAATTAATTAAAGAATTAATATATATATATATATATATGTGTGTGTGTGTGTGTGTGTGTGTGTGTGTGCACGTGGATGGAGGATGAAGAAAGGAGAAGAAGCTTCTCCATTTTTGCTTAGTCATTAATGTATTTAATGACTAAAAGACAAAATAATGAGAGATGAAGAGAGATCATCGTTGGTTATGGAAAAAAGAAGGGTTTTGAAAGGTAAAAATGGTTTTTCCTCTTCTTGATCAACGATCTTCGTGGCTTTTTAAAGGAGGAAGATAGGTTTGAAGGAAAAAAAAAGTTTTCCTCTCTTCTCACCAACGATCTTCCTCTCCTCTTCAAGCTTTTTCATCTTCTCCATCATCGTTGATCCAAGCTCTCCAAGAACAAGGTAAGATCTAGCAGTCTTCAACTTGTTCTAACTATTCCCGGGTCAAAGAGTTTGCCCCGGTTAGGTTCTCCGATCTCTACGTGGATACCGTTAGAGACGGTCTCCTTTGGCCGTTATGGTTTGAGTTTGTTGTATAGACACATGGATCCTGGCTTTCGGGAAGGTCCCGGAACAAAAATTTTTGTTTTCCGCACCGTGGGCATGTGATGCTCACACCGGGATTTTCCTACATAAACTAGATGCAAGAAGATCAATTGCTTTTAAGTTGGATCTTATCATCTCTCACTGAAGAGATTTTTCCATATGTTATTGGTATCGACACGGCTTTTGTTGCTTGGCAATCTCTTGCTCAATCTTTTGGTGCAGGCAACAGTGCAAGACGTGTGCAATTACGTATGGCTCTGCAGAATTTGTCTCCTGAAGATAAACCCGTGTCTCAATTTCTTCGTGAAGCCAAATCTATCTCTGGTGAGCTTGCCGCTATTGGAATTCCCATCACTCTTGATGAATTCAATGTTACAATATTTTGCCTACTGCCTACAGAGTATCATCCTGTGGTTGCTTCTCTCTCAACCAAGAAAAATCAGGTATCTTTTTTCGATCTCTTTGGACTACTTATTGCTCATGAAATTATGTTGAACAATATTAGGAAACCATCTCCTATTGTTGCCAACATAGCACGACATAACACTTCACCTGGCAAGCCTTTTCACTCCAACTTCAACACTCAGCCCAAGGGCAACTCCAATACCACCAATAACAACAAAGGAAGAAAGGCATGGTATCCTAATCCCTGTTAGATATGCAACCTCAATAATCACTAGGCTAAGTGGTGTCGTAAGAGCTATGAGCAACACTCGAAAAAAATAACTGCTAATGTAGCTAGCTACTACTTCCCCGACATCTACCAATGACTGGTTTCCTGACACTATAGCGTCTCATCACATGACTCCTGACTTGACTGCCCTTTAAATCTCTGAGGAGTACAAGGGTCCTGAAAAAGTAAACATAGGTAATGGAAGTGATTTGCTTATTCACCATGTTGGTCACACAACTCTCACCTCTGCTACGAATCAACTTCATCTGAAAAATGTTTTGCATGTGCCCACTTTACAACAACAATTACTTTCGGTTCATAAATTTGTTACCAAAAATCATTGTTCATTTACATTTGATTTCAATGGCTTTTCTGTAAAGTATCGAAGAAGTAAACAGGTCTTATTCAGCAGACCAGTAAAGGATGGTGTTTCTAAACTACCAGGTGTAGCGCGACACTCCATTCTTAGCAATTGTAGAGCTTTTCAGGCTGTTAAGTATTCAGATCCAGATTAGCATTCGAGGCTTGGTCATCCACAGCAGTCAACAATTTCTTTAATTATTAAGCATTTTCAATTACCTAGCAGGTCAATAAATGCCTCTAGCAGTCTATGTGAGGCATGTTGTTTGGGAAAGCACAGTAGGATTCATTTGTCACCTACTGGCACAGTAGCAAGCAAACCTTTGGAATTAGTTCATGGAGATGTTTGGGGCCATGCTCTAACTCCTTTTTATGGTGATAAGTATTTTGTTCTTTTTGTGGATGACATCTCTCGATATTGCTAGTTGAAAAACCAAAGGGGGTTAATTTCGCAAACTTTCAGATTCGTTTCTGGCAAACAAAAATCAGAAAAATTAAAAGAACCAAAAATAAATCAACACCAGAAAATTTGTTAACGCAGTTCGGCACACCTTGCCTACGTCTGCGGGGCCCTCACCCAGCTTAATCACTTTCACCGAAGTACAATAGTTTTACCCAAGGCTTTACTGAGCCGATACCACTCAACCCTTAGCACTATCTCTCAACCTCACTTCCCGTGAAAGAATTTCACACCCAATAGTACGATCGCTTCGTACTAACCTCAACAGAGGATTTTCTTATTTAATCTTTTAACGGAAAAATAATGAACAAATACCTCAAGTGATTAAAATAATAAGGAACAAAATAATAATACACTTGAGATAAAAAGAACAACTTCCGATGAGTTACGCTCCACCGAAATAGATCCGAAGTCGTCACAACAAACAATCGAATTTTAGTGCGGACTTGCTATAACCATAATCTCTGGATTTCTTAACAATTGATCAATCAAACAAATACAACGTCCTTCTTTCTGCAGCCCAGTTGTATGACGCACACGACTTCCAAGAGTGACAATCAATTTGCTCCACACACACAATGCCCATTCATAACTCCTGCATTACTCCACTCACCACCAAAGCATTATTCAAATCTCTATTTCCACATAAAGCAGTCCTCAAAAACCACAGTCATACATACACCAATCAGCAGGATATTTTTCACTTACGTGATCACCTGGACTTCATCCACCACAAGAAGATATTCACTTATCTTGATAGATTTCAAAGAATCCAATCTCTAGATGATAAACTTCAATTTAAATATAATCTTCATATCTTTTGAATATCCATTAAAATACAATCTCCACTCATCTTCATTAATCCATATAATAATTTTAATTTTCTTATATGTCCAATTTAAAAATGCCAAAACCAAACAAAGAATATATAAAATATATTCTAACAATCTCCCCCTTTTTGGCATTTTTGTCACAACTCTAGTACTCCACATAAATAATCATATTTGGACATATAAAGATAAGATTCATATTGCTCCCCCTTCATCAAACATCAAGTTTCAAAGAATACCAATCATCCAAATTTCTCCCCCTTGGGACAAAAAGATGCCAAAAAGCAAGACATACAGTCACATATATATCTTGAAATCTCCCCCTATGCAACATTCACCATAAACACTGCGATGTCTCCTCCTTGGGACAAAAACATGATCATAATAATCACCAATAGATGCAGCGGAAGAATCAAAGCAAGCCAATGAGACAATTTACCACCATTCAAAGCACTGAGAGGTATGCCCGAAAGAGTGAGAGATACCCGAGAGAGTTCCATACTAATGAGAGAGCTGAAGAATCTTCGGTAGAGCCAAATAGAAGTCATTAAGAAAATTACTAAAAAATAAGACGTCAATAGCAACATAAAACTAAAGAACTAAAAAAAAGACAATTCTTTTCTCTTTTTTTTAACAACAAAAAAATACTTCAAAAATGTAAAGAACATTGTCCCTGTGCCCTTCGAAGAATCTCAAACCTTGACTTACTCTTTGGCTCGAATGAAGATGTATAACATGAGTTTCCTGTAAGATCTTGATAATCAACCCTTTTTCTTTCTCTTGTTTTACTTCTTTCGCTCATATCCCCAATTACATTTTCTGCTGGATGGTTTCTTCGGATTCGAGATGAAGAGCCTCGGTTCAAATCAGCTTTCATTGTTTTAATTGGTTCATCATCCGAAGTAACTGAAAATTCTTCAGTTTTTGCAGTTACTTCCTCAGCAGTAACTAACTGCAAATCTGGGCATTTTCTGGTTTTCTTCACTACATTTTGTGCTTGTATTGACCCTTTCTAATCTAAGCTTGCTTCGATACCATGGGATGTCATGGAAATTTAATGGAGAGCGTCTAGATTTTTGATTTTGACCCCTTTGAAATATTATTTGTAGTAATTGATAACATCTTGGCCTTATGTGTCCAACCATCCCACAAAAGTGACATGTGGGTATGAATCTTTTACCCTTTTGGTCCTTCTACCTCTTGGTGATCCAATATGGCAACGCTTTCTTGATTAACTTTCAAGAATCTCCTTTGTATCCAATACCTTCAAAGTCTCCTTTAGCCTTTCCGGTTTCAATTAGCTTATGGAGTTTCTCCGTGCCTCCATTCAACATCCGCAATCCCTTCTTAGTACTAACTAATTCCATTCGTGCATCTCCAAGTTCATCTGAAGTCTTTGCCAGCTTCTTTTCCAACTCTCATATAGTATTCTTCAAACTAAGATTCTCTTCATTCAAAACCTCATTCTTTTTCTGTATTTTCAACCATTTCTCATACAAGGCCTTATAGTTCTCATAGGTATTCCCGACTTCATCATCACAGCTGCTCCTATCACTGTCATAGTCTGAAATTGAATTCCGAGCTGAACTGATTATGAAATTCTCAAGTTTTCTGCTGCTCGCATTTTCGGTTACTTCCTTTTCGATTCGCCATCATTAAACAAGTAATGGTTTTTGTTGTAAAAAGCAACCAATACGCATTATTTGTCAATTCTTCCTCACTACCAAAATCACTTTCGTAATCATTTTCACTCCGTGTCAGTGGTGAAAGACTTTCCTCTTTGTTTCTTTAATATGTTAGCACACTCGGATTGAATGTGACCAAACCCCTGACATTCATGACACTGAATTCTTCTGGCCTTCCGTTATGCTTTTTTTCTTGCTTCCACCTGCAGTGCCAATCCTTTGCTCCTTTCTTGCTTACCTCTTAAGAGATTCATCTCAAAAGTCGTGAGAATGCCGATGATTTTTTCCAATGACAGATTATCAATGTCATTAGCCTCCTCTATTGCTGCAATTTTAGGAATAAACTTTAGAGGTAGCGATCTCAGCGTTTTCTTGACTAATTTCACGTTGGAATATTTCTTCCCCAATTGATGAGCTTGATTGGCTATATCTCTCAATCTTTCATGAAAATCTCCAATAGTCTCATTCTCATCCATCTTTAGCTCTTCAAATCGCATAGTTAATAACTGTAGTTTTGACAATATCACAGATTTAGACCCTTCATGAATAGTCTGCAACATGTCCCATGCCTCTTTTGCCATTTCACATGCTGAAATCATTGAGAAGCGTCCTTCGTCAACAGCACTGAATATCGCATGTATTGCTTGTGAATTTGCCAGTGCACTTTCTTCTTCCTGTCTGGTCCATTCAGAAGGATCTTTATGAATTGTTTCCCCTTTATCATCAACCATCAATGGATGAGTCCAACCGTGTACTATCGAATGCCAGGCTCTTGTCCCCTGAGCTTGAATGAAAAATTTCATCCGGGATTTCCATGACGGATAATTTGATCCATCCAACAAAGGAGGTTTGGTAATTGATGCACCTTCTCTCATAGCCATATCTACGAATCTCGGATCTACACCAACTTGCGACCAAGTTCTGAACTGGTGACCCGCTCTGATACCAATTGAAAAATCGAAGGGGGTTAATTTCAGAACTTTCGATTTAGCTTCGCAAACAAAAATCAGAAAAATTAAAAGAACCAAAAATAAATCAACACCGAAAATTTGGTAACGCGATTCAAGACACCTTGCCTACGTCTGCGGGGCCCTCACTCAGCTTAATTACTTTCACCGAAGTACAATAGTTTTACCCAAGGCTTTACTGAGCCGATACCACTCAACCCTTAGCACTATCTCTCAACCTCACTTCCCGTGAAAGAATTTCACACCCAATAGTACGATCGCCTCGTACTAACCTCAACAGAGGATTTTCTTATTTAATCTTTTAACGGAAAAATAATGAACAAATACCTCAAGTGATTAAAATAATAAGGAACAAAATAATAATACACTTGAGATAAAAGAACAACTTCCGATGAGTTCTCGCTCCACCGAAATAGATCCGAAGTCGTCACAACAAACAATCAATTTTAGTGCGGACTTGCTATAACCATAATCTCGGATTTCTTAACAATTGATCAATCAAACAAATACAACGCCCTTCTTTCTGCAGCCCGGTTGTATGATTTATTTACGACTTCCAAGAGTGACAATCAATTTGCTCCACACACACAATGCCCATTCATAACTCCCATTACTCCACTCACCACCAAAGCATTATTCAAATCTCTATTTCCACATAAAGCGGTCCTCAAAACCACAATACATACACCAATCAGCAGGATATTTTTCACTTACGTGATCACCTGGACTTCATCCACCACAAGAAGATATTCACTTATCTTGATAGATTTCAAAGAATCCAATCTCTAGATGATAGACTTCAATTTAAATACAATCTTCATATCTTTTGAATATCCATTAAAATACAATCTCCACTCATCTTCATTAATCCATATAATAATTTTAATTTTCTTATATGTCCAATTTAAAATGCTAAACCAAACAAAGAATATATAAAATATATTCTAACAATCTCCCCCTTTTTGGCATTTTTGTCACAACTCTAGTACTCCACATAAATAATCATATTTGGACATATAAAGATAAGATTCACATTGCTCCCCCTTCATCAAACATCAAGTTTCAAAGAACACCAATCATCCAAATTTCTCCCCCTTGGGACAAAAAGATGCCAAAAAGCAAGACATACAGTCACATATATATCTTGAAATCTCCCCCTATGCAACATTCACCATAAACACTGCAATGTCTCCTCCTTGGGACAAAAACATGATCATAATAATCACCAATAGATGCAGCGGAAGAATCAAAGCAAGCCAATGAGACAATTTACCACCATTCAAAACACTGAGAGGTATGCCCGAAAGAGTGAGAGATACCCGAGAGAGTTCCATACTAATGAGAGAGTCAAGAATCTTCTTGAGAGCCAAATAGAAGTCATTAAGAAAATTACTAAAAATAAGACGTCAATAGCAACATAAAACTAAAGAACTAAAAAAGACAATTCTTTTCTCTTTTTTAACAACAAAAAATACTTCAAAATGTAAAGAACATTGTCCTGTGCCTTCAAGAATCTCAAACCTTGACTTACTCTTTGGCTCGAATGAAGATGTATAACATGAGTTTCTGTAAGATCTTGATAATCAACCCTTTTCTTTCTCTTGTTTTACTTCTTTCGCCATATCCCAATTACATTTTCTTTGGATGGTTTCTTGGATTCGAGATGAAGAGCCTCGGTTCAAATCAGCTTTCATTGTTTTAATTGGTTCATCATCCAAGTAATCGAAAATTCTTGATTTTGCGATTACTTCCTCGTGATAACTAATCGCAAATCTGGGCATTTTCTGGTTTTCTCTTCACTACATTTTTGTGCTTGTACTTGACCCTTTCTAATCCAAGCTTGCTTCGATACCATGGGATGTTGCTGGAAATTTAATGGAGAGCGTCTAGATTTTTGATTTTGACCCCTTTGAAATATTATTTGTAGTAATTGATAACATCTTGGCCTTATGTGTCCAACCATCCCACAAAAGTGACATGTGGGTATGAATCTTTTACCCTTTTTCGGTCCTTCTACCTCTTGGGCTGATCTGAATATGGCAACGTTTTCTTGATTAACTTTCGAAGAATCTCCTTTGTATCCAATACCTTCGAAGTCTCCTTTAGCCTTTCCGGTTTCAATTAGCTTATGGAGTTTCTCCGTGCCTCCATTCAACATCCGCAATCCCTTCTTAGTACTAACTAATTCCATTCGTGCATCTCCAAGTTCATCTGAAGTCTTTGCCAGCTTCTTTTCCAACTCTCATATAGTATTCTTCAAACTAAGATTCTCTTCATTCAAAACCTCATTCTTTTTCTGTATTTTCAACCATTTCTCATACAAGGCCTTATAGTTCTCATAGGTATTCCCGACTTCAGCATCACAGCTGCTCCTATCACTGTCATAGTCTGAAATTGAATTATGAGCTGAACTGATTATGAAATTCTCAAGTTTTCTGCTGCTGCTTTTCGATTACTTCCTTTTCGCCATCGTTAAACAAGTAACTGGTTTTTTGTTGTGTAAAGAAACCAGCGCTGCATTATTTGTCAATTCTTCCTCACTACCAAAATCACTTTCAGAATCATTTTCACTCCAGGTTGTGGTGAAAGACTTTCCTCTTTGTTTCTTTAATATGTTAGCACACTCGGATTGAATGTGACCAAACCCCTGACATTCATGACACTGAATTCTTCTGGCCTTCCGTTCTCCTTTTTTTCTTGCTTCCACCTGCAGTGCCAATCCTTTGCTCCTTTCTTGCTTACCTCTTAAGAGATTCATCTCAAAAGTCGTGAGAATGCCGATGACTTTTTCCAATGACAGATTATCAATGTCATGAGCCTCCTCTATTGCTGCAATTTTAGGAATAAACCTTAGAGGTAACGATCTCAGCGTTTTCTTGACTAATTTCACGTTGGAATATTTCTTCCCCAGTTGATGAGCTTGATTGGCTATATCTCTCAATCTTTCATGAAAATCTCCAATAGTCTCATTCTCATCCATCTTTAGCTCTTCAAACCGCATAGCTAATAACTGTAGTTTTGACAATATCACAGATTTAGACCCTTCATGAATAGTCTGCAACATGTCCCATGCCTCTTTTGCCATTTCACATGCTGAAATCATTGAGAAGCGTCCTTCGTCAACAGCACTGAATATCGCATGTATTGCTTGTGAATTTGCCAGTGCACTTTCTTCTTCTTGTCTGGTCCATTCAGAAGGATCTTTCTGAATTGTTTCCCCTTTATCATCAACCATCAATGGATGAGTCCAACCGTGTACTATCGAATGCCAGGCTCTTGTCCCCTGAGCTTGAATGAAAAATTTCATTCGGGATTTCCATGACGGATAATTTGATCCATCCAACAGAGGAGGTCTGGTAATTGATGCACCTTCTCTCATAGCCATATCTACGAATCTCGGATCTACACCAACTTGCGACCAAGTTCTGAACTGGTGACCCGCTCTGATACCAATTGAAAAATCGAAGGGGGTTAATTTCGTAAACTTTCAGATTCGTTTCTGGCAAACAAAAATCAGAAAAATTAAAAGAACCAAAAATAAATCAACACCAGAAAATTTATAACGCATTCAAGACACCTTGCTTACGCCTGGGGGCCCTCACCCACTTTTAATTACTTTTACCGAAGTACAATAGTTTTATCCAAGGCTTTACTGAGCCGATACCACTCAACCCTTAGCACTATCTCTCAACCTCACTTCCCGTGAAAGAATTTCACACCCAATAGTACGATCGCCTCGTACTAACCTCAACAGAGGATTTTCTTATTTAATCTTTTAACGGAAAAAATAATGAACAAATACCTCAAGTGATTAAAATAATAAGGAACAAAATAATAATACACTTGAGATAAAAAGAACAACTTCCCGATGAGTTCTGCTCCACTGAAATAGATCTGGAAGTCGTCACAACAAACAATCGAATTTTAGTGCGGACTTGCTATAACCATAATCTCTGGATTTCTTAACAATTGATCAATCAAACAAATACAACGTCCTTCTTTCTGCAGCCCAGTTGTATGACGCACACGACTTCCAAGAGTGACAATCAATTTGCTCCACACACACAATGCCCATTCATAACTCCTGCGTTACTCCACTCACCACCAAAGCATTATTCAAATCTCTATTTCCACATAAAGCAGTCCTCAAAAACCACAGTCATACATACACCAATCAGCAGGATATTTTTCACTTACGTGATCACCTGGACTTCATCCACCACAAGAAGATATTCACTTATCTGGATAGATTTCAAAGAATCCAATCTCTAGATGATAGACTTCAATTTAAATACAATCTTCATATCTTTTGAATATCCATTAAAATACAATCTCCACTCATCTTCATTAATCCATATAATAATTTTAATTTTCTTATATGTCCAATTTAAAAATTCCAAAACCAAACAAAGAATATATAAAATATATTCTAACACTAGTTGTTTCCTATAAAACAGAAAAGTTCTGTGTTGCCAACATTTATTGAATTTCAAAAACTTGTGGAACGACAGTATAACACTAACATTCTAACGTTTCAATCCAATTGGGGTGGGGATTTCAGACCGCTTAAGAGTTACTTTAAAGACAAAGGGATTCAACATCGCATTATCTGTCCTCATACACATGAACAAAACGAGGTTGTAGAGAGGAAAATCAGGCACTTGGTTGATACTTGCTTAACTTTGCTTACTCATTCTGCAATACCTTCAAAGTTCTAGAATTTTGCTTTGTACACTACTGCCTTCTTAATTAATCATCTGCCTACTTGACTTTTACATCAATCCACACCTTTTGAAAAGTAACACAGGACAACACCAGATTACTCATATCTTCGCGTGTTTGGTTGTACTATGTACCCATTGTTGAGACCATATAATGCTCGCAAATTCTCTTATAGGGATGCTGCATGTGTCTTTCTTGGCTATGCTAAAGATCATCATGGTTATGTTTGTTTTAATCCCACAGATCAAAGGTTACATTTAAGTTGACATCTTTGTGTCAATGAGACCCAATTCTTATACAAAGAACTTACTTCTTCTACACGTTCCATATGGGCTCTCCTCCTGAATCATTTGATAATGGTCCTTAGCTCACACTACTAGTGTTTTTCTCTACACTAGCTGCACCAGCACCTTCTTCTATCCCTGCCTATGACAGTGCTTCAGCATCACCACCGCTCCTTGAACCAGCTGCACCTACTCTTGCTGATTCATCCATGCTTACTGACGCTCTCGAGTCCCCTTCAATGCCTCTGGACAATTCACCTCCTAAGCAACATCTCCAAAGCCACACCCCTCCCATGGCGTTGCACCCCAATCCAAAGCCTAAGAAATTAGCCTACGTGACCACTACGGTTAGTTCTCCTACCACAGCCACAAATGCACTTGAACCTACTTGTTACACTAAGGCGCTAAAAATTCCAGCATGGAGAGAGGCCATGAGTGCTGAAATCACTGAATAACTTCAGCATGGCACGTGGGATTTGGTTCCACAACCTCATAATGCCAATGTCATTAATTGTAAATGGGTGTTCAGGGTCAAACATAAAGCAGATGGGAGTGTGGAGCACTACAAAGCGAGATTGGTGGCTAAAGGCTTCCATCAAATTAAAGGAGTTGACTATGATGCTACTTTCAGTTTGATTGTAAAGCCTACTACAATCAGGATCCTTCTCTCCTTAGCCGTATCTAAGAATTGGTGCTTACGACAATTAGACATTTCCAATGCCTTTTTAAATGGCCACTTTAATGAAGACGTTTACATGGCTCATCCACAAGGCTTCATTGATCAGACCAATCCCTCATATGTGTGCAAACTAAAGCGTTTCATCTATGGTCTCAAGCAGGTACCTCACTCTTGGTACAACAAACTTAGTTCTTTCCTGCTCACTATAGGATTTGTAAGCTCACACACCGACTCGTCTCTCTTTATCCAGCATCACGAGAACACTGTGCTCTATCTTCTTTTCTATGTAGATGATTGTTGGAAAAGTGATTCAAATATCGTGTAAGGTTAAATTAGTCTATTTCCTTATAGTTGGATAAGTCATGATTTAGTTTAGATAGAGTCCAGATTTGTTGGTACAAAGTGGGGATATGGTGTTAGTTTGTTGCGTCTGTAGCCTATAAAAGGCACTGTTTCTAAGTTGAATAAATGAATCTCTTGCAATGTCTTATTTCGTCCTCTATTGTTCGTGAGTTTCCATTTTATATTTGTTGTTTCCTCTGCTCAAAACCAACATTGTGGTATCAGAGCGTCCATTGGGTAATTGAATGCTTTAGTTCATTGGGTATGGCGTAAATCCTCTTGGCTCCTTGAAAGAGACACACAAATATAGCTTATATTTTAGGAGTTGGGAAACACGATGGCAGCAATTGGGTTTTCTTCATCTCCACTCATACCCATTTTTAATGGAGAAAAGTATGAATTTTGGAGTATCAAAATGAAAACATTGCTTAAATCGCAGGAGCTTTGGGATGTAGTTGAATATGGATTTGTAGATTTGATAGATCCAGATGATGAAGAAGAAGATGGACAGATACGAGATGAACATGAGCGCAAACAGTTGTGAGAGATCAAGAAGAAGGACGCGAGAGCTTTGTATTTCATCCAACAAGCAATGCATGACACAATCTTTTCTCGAATTGCTTCAGCAAAAACGTCAAAACAGGCATGGGATGTAGTGCCCCCTTACCGTAGAGTATACACCGATACGCCTGTAGGTCCTACCGATACATACTCTACGATGAGGGTGCACTACGATACAATCACTTCGAATAAACCTCTTGGCATCAATAATATATAAGCAGTAATATCAATTTCACTAAAGTTGAAACCAAAAGAGTACTTCTCATTTCATTCATAAACCCTAAATACAATATCCTGTCATATATACAACTGAACAAGTCCAAAATAGACAGTACTAACTCCTATCTAAGTCATCCCCAAAATATCGCAAAGGATCCCCAGCTGACCGACCTGTGGGCTATGCTCCTCTCGCCGGCACACACACAACAGGAAAAGTCTCAAAATTCGGAGCTAGAAATCACACTACCGCTGCCCTGAAAAATAGTTGCAATTTGGGTGAGTTTGCGAAACTCAATGAGTAACCATCATCGATGGTTTACCCAATTCATGCATTACGCAGAATTGCGTACAAAGCAACACATCATAAATCAGAAATTCATAAAATCACAATCACACAGTTGCAATAAATCCCATATCAAATTCACAGCACAATCACAGACTGAATGCACAATGATTTCCAATTCATTATTAGCGTTGTGACTGGGCGTCAGAGTTATCCCATTTCTGGGCACACCACACAGAATCGCGTTTTCGGGGGTAGGAGAGCCCTCTGGGTATGCACTACTTCCCACGCGCACTAGGGATAGGAGAGCCCTCTGGGTATGCACTAATCCCGTCTCACTTATCAAAATAACGAGTTTATAGCTCCAATCAAATCAGAATATGCTCCAGTCACAACTGTCAGTTACTGATTTCTAATCATGCCTAGCATGCGTTCACAATTCTCAATAACATATCTCATGCGAATCACTTAATCAGAAGCACAGATAGTTCACATACAAAACACATAGCACATCAGAGATTGAGAAACCAACTAGGTTACTCACCTCTAAACTTTCGAGCTACTGCCGGGAAGTCTCAGCTGCGTCAGATGATCGACGCTCCACTCGAGCCTCTATAAGAATCATAACGTTCGAATATTACTAAATATATCAATTTCAATAATCAGAATGCTTATGTCTCAAATGAATGCTGTACTATGCATATTATGACATTTCCGACACAAATCCGAATTTCCCGATCTCATACTCTAAATCTCGAATCCAAAATCTCTAAATTGAAATCCATTCATATTTAATTGAATCATCAAAGTCCTAAGTCTCCAATTTCAAAAACCTAGAAATCCAATTTTCCCCCATAAGCATTCCTCGCCGCGACATAAGCCTCACCTCTCGTCGCGGCGTAATCGCATCCGCTCGCCCTCGCCGCGGCGTCCACACGTCTCGCCGCGGCGAGCCAATTTCCAAATCATCTCGCCAGTAGCACGCTCCAGCATTGTCATGGCGTGTTAAATCATGCACAAGGCGTGCGATCGCAGATTCGCCAGAAAAACCCAGAAATCTCCAGATTTTCGATAGATAAAAACACCAAACCCAAGTTTTCTCCTTACAAATCACTCCTAAATAATTCCATACATAATATACAACTAATCTCTAACTTCTATTTCATCAAACAATCATTATCCCCAATTTTCAACCCTAACCTATATCATCCGAAACTCTCAAATCCTCAAACAATTAATCACTAAATTTCTTGCTTGAATCAAAAGATTAAACACATAAATAAGCAATAACTTACTTGATCAAGCGTTAAACTCCTCCAAATCACCAAGAAATCCACGCAAGGAAAGAAGAAGAGCAAAACACTTTCTCAAGGGAAGAAGAAAGCATCGACGACTGTCAAATTTTCAAAGGCATAGGCTTATATAAAAGAATTACTAAGGCTTGTTTGGCAATTTCAATTGCCACTAGACCAGATCGAACAACCTCAATCCAATTCTAATTCTAATTTCTCCCGAATTCCAATGGTTTATACCCTAATTCCTCAAATCATAATTTAAATTATCTCTTATCAATTATCAATCAAATTAGGAACCGAAATCACAATCAATCAGTCACTAAGCCATTTTTCCGGTCCGAACCTAATACTCCAAAAATTTCAGAAAAATTCCTATAAATCCTCAAAATTAGAAAACATCTAATCACCTACTCCAAATTTCAATTCTCAATCTCTATATTCAGTTTTATCACTTCAATGCACAAATCAAAGTACGATTAACCTTAAAATAACAAACTCTCCAATCTTATAATTCAAAGCTCTAAAATATCAAATTCACTAATCAAAACAATTTACCTTAATTCACAATTTCTCCAATTTCACAGTCAAGTCGGAGTTATGCCATACATGCATGTACATACATATACTTATGAAATGCCGAATATTAATCAAATATGCAGAGGCTATGAATACACATGCAGAATACGTATACAGAATACGTATAAGAGAAACTGTACCCATCCCATCGGTGACGGGATGTTACATGGGATACATTAAAAACGAAATTTCAAGGCTCACTTGAGGTAATTACTGTTAAACTGCAAACTCTCCGTAGAGACTTTGAGACACTGGTAATGAAAACTAATGAATCAGTACAAGAGTACTAGTCTAGAGTAATTGAAATTGTGAATAAAATGAGTTCGTATGGTGAGGTGATAACTGACAAAACGATTGTAGCAAAAGTATTAAGGAGTTTACCTCCTAAATTTGATCATGTTGTTGCTGCGATTGAAGAGTCAAAAGATTTATCTGTGTTTTCTTTTGATGAACTGATGGGGTCCCTTCAAGCTCACGAGTCACGAATCAATAGAACGGTTGAAAAGTATGAAGAAAAGGCATTTCAGGTGATTGGGGAAACAATCAAACATTAAAAAAATGATCATTCGGTATGCCCTTATTGTAAAAAAGCAAACCACCCTCATTATAAATGTTGGTGGAGACCGGATATTAAATGCAACAGATGCAGTCAATTGGGACATATAGAAAAAGTTTGTAAAAATGCCTCACAGAAAGATGCCAATGAAGCAGCTATGGTCCACCTTCAAGAAAATGATGTGTTATTCTAGCCTACGATACCTACAACCATATTGGAATATGCCCCACGACAAATATGTCCTATGACAAATATGATTATGCCTATGATCATGCAAATAACCATGTTTATGTTTATGCAGAAGAGATCTCTACAATCATGCTCATATCAATGCCTACAACCATGCCCATATCAATGCCTACATTGATCACAACATTTTGAATCAACGGGGAGTGTTGGAAAAGTGATTCAAACATCGTGTAAGGTTAAATTAGTCTATTTCCTTATAGTTGAATAAGTCATAATTTAGTTTAGATAGAGTCCAGATTTGTTGGTACAAAGTGAGGATATGGTGTTAGTTTATTGCGTCTGTAGCCTATAAAAAGCACTGTTTCTAAGTTGAATAAATGAATCTCTTGCATTGTCTTATTTCGTCCTCTATTGTTCATAAGTTTCCATTTTATATTTGTTGTTTCCTCTGCTCAAAACCAACAATGATACCATCATCACGGGGAATAATGATCATGCTATTCAAAATTGCATAAATCAACTATCTACTGATTTCAGCTTGCGAGACTTGGGCAAATGGACATACTTTCTTGGTGTGGAAGTTCTCTATCTCCTTACTCGTATTTTCTTATCTCAACAACGGTACCTTTTGAATCTTCTACACTCAACGAATATGGATGGGGCAAGCCCGGTTCATTCTCCCATGGCAGCTAGCTTTGATGTTCAATTGACATATGGAGAACTTATGCTTGATCCACAATTATACAGACACACTGTGGGAGCTCTCCAATATGCTTCTTTAACTAGACCTGATATAGCATTCATGGTCAACAAATTATGTCAATTCTTATCTACGCCAACAACAATCCACTGGTAAGCATGCAAACGCATTCTCAGATATATTTGGGAAACAATATCACATGGCTTGCTTATCACGTCATCGATTACGACCACGTTACAAGCATTTTGTGATGTTGATTGGGCAGGCAACAAAATTGAGAGATGCTCCACTGGTGGTTTTGTCGTATACTCGAGACATAATTTAATCTTCTAGTCTGCCAAGAAACAGCTGCCTATCGCCGGATCATCTACAGAGGCAGAATATCAGTCAGTGGCAAACACTACTATTGAAATCATTTGGATACAATCCCTCCTTCACGATAACGTTTCAATTTATGAATGATTTTGTCGGTATTTTATTGACAGAAAGCTCTTTTGTTGGTACATTACTGACAAAAATCTGATTCCATCGGTAATTTAGATGCTTATTTTCTCACCAACTATTGCCGTCTATTTTTACGACGAACTTTATTATTACGTTGCTATATTTTGTCGAGGAAATCTTGGGAATAATTTCTCTCCATGTTTACTGTCGAATATTTTGGTGATCGCAAAAAATCATTTTTTTCAATAAATTTACCAATCGAAAATCAATTTCTATCACTAATTTACTGCAAAATATTTTATGTCAATAATTTTTCGTTAGTAATGTATTATTTTCTTGTAGTGAACTACAAGTACATCTTCCATAGAGCGTGTTTGAATCGATGGATGAAGATAACAACACGTGTCCTCTTTGTAGGGCCTCGTTCATTCTTTGTGGGCTGCTTCGTACGTTGGTGATTTTGTTAGCGAGTACACTTCGCACCCTGTTTCTTAGGAAAGGAGACGCTTTGTTTCTGCAAGAAAATCTACATACTTCACAAACAAGACAATCTCTGTTTTTGTATCATAAATAAAGTCAAGGTCTTTTGCTATTTAAAACATTGTTTTTCTTTATTTATTAGATGAAGAACAGAACGGTTGATTCTTGATTGTTTAAGAATGGCAGGTGGTGTTTCATTTCATTATCGTCTGATATAAAGTGAAGGTCACTGGTTTCAGAATTCTGATGTGTGAGACCACTTCAGGTTAGTTATCAGACTAGTTGTCAGGGATCACTGGTTTCAGAATTCTGAGGTTAGGAAGGATTGGACGTTGGAGTTTGAGCCAAGTTGTTGATAGCTGTATATTGCAGGTTAGCTGTCAGACTAGTTTTCAATTTCATCGTTTAAACATTCAACACAACCCTTATGATTATGATTATAGTGAGCCTGAAGTGAAGAAGAAATCAAAAACAGCCTTTCTATTAGGTAGGAACATGAATGTGTATAATTGAATCTTTCCGAACTCTACTTATCAGGCGAAACTTTTACTGAATTGCTGTAGATTGCTGATGTAATTGTTAAAGCCAAGAAGAGGCCCTTTTCTTACTCTTCATATCCTCTGTCTCATTACCCCTGTCTTACCTCTGTCTTACTCTTCATAATTGTGATGTGGAAGTTGGAGTCTGTGCTTGATCAATCTCTGTCTCAGGCTTCGTTGCTGTGAAGGCCTTACTTAGCTTTAGAGTACATGTTAAGTGGAGTCTTGTAGTGTCATAACAACCAAGTAGAAAAACCTGAATCATTTCATTGCTTTTGTCTCCAGCCTTGGGAATAGGCTTTGTACGGGATGGTCCACTCTGAAAGGAGAGCACTCGTTCTACTTTTTCTTACACTATCTAGCTTTAATGGCTTCTGTGTTCAGACATGGTCGAGCACCTCTGAATAAGAGGGACAAATCTTCTATCCCCAACCCCCAACAAGAAGAAGACTTCAAGTAAAAAATGCACATTATCCATTCAAGACAAGAAATCGCAAAAGAACAAAAAATGAAGACCTAACGAGGAAGGCGAGATTTTTCTAGTCGCAAACGTCTTAGGGAAGAGACTCCCACCGTGCGACAGAGAAGACTAGAGCAATGCCAAGCGTGCAACAGCGGAGAGATGGGCTTGGGAGAGACAGACGAGAGGGGTAAGTTGGACAGTATTTTCGTTTTTCATATGGGGACAAGAGACAACATTTTTTGTCTTTCATTTTTCGGATGCACGGGATTTGTTTGTCTCTGTCTATCGAAGACAGAGGACAAAAGCTTGAAGACGGAAACCAAACACATATGATGGACAGGATTTGTTTGTTTTATTATCTGTCCCCATATACGGGGACATTAACCATATACGGGGTAATTAGTGTTTGACCATGTTCTCAAGCGATCCTAGCCATCCAATTTTTGTGGATCCTATTTATTAAATGGATGAATTTTTATGTAACAGAGTAAATACATACAGAGTAAAGGAAACAAGTAATTTGGTCCCAAATAAGAGTAACCTTTGGATAGTATAGAGGTTTATTACTAGAAATTGTGGAGGCTAATAGACAAATGTGGGTAACAATCTAATTGAACTTAAATTAAATTCGATTAAATATATAATTTTAATTTTAGAAAATTTAAAAATTGTTACCAATTCGTTAAGTGATTTATAAATTATTCTTCACAATTTGTCAAGTATATATTTTCATCAACTTGTACAATTTTGAGAAATGAAGGTAAACAAAACAAACATGTTGCATTCAGGCAATCATAAATTACTTGGAGATATCAATGTTGACATGTCCAATTATTCTTTACCTTCAAAATGTAATTTCTATGAATAGTAAATACTATTATGAACTAAGCTACCTCGTAATGAACAAGTGAAACATAGAAACAGAATGAACTTAACAAGGAAATGACGATTTCGTTCTTAACAGAGATCCCAATAGAGAAGATCACTTGGAGTAACCAGGTGGAGGATATGCCTGAGCTTGTGGATAACCAGGAGGTGGGTAACCATAAGGTTGTTGTGGATAGCCCTGAGAAGAATATCCAGGGGCAGGAGGGTATTGTGCATAAGCTGGTTGTGATTGAGGAGCATATCCAACAGTAGCAGGAATTGGCTGATCGAGTCGTGACATTTGTTGAACAGGGGGTACTGCCATTGGAGGCTGTGGCCCAAATTTGTCATCCCTTTTGTCCAATTCAATCTTGTGCTGTGTCTGTGGTTTTGTTGCAGAAGGAGACAATCATTTCAACACTCTTAAAACTCCATATAGTTGTTCAAGTTCAACCATAAAAAATTGGATTTGTAACTTTACAACATAAATTAGGACACACTCCAAATTCTTAACACGTTCTCTTAGGCAACGAATAACAAATACTGGCAATTTGTTCTTGGCTGCGTACCTGAATACAAGCGCAAACCCTGTCGAAACAGATCAAAGCAAAGAATTAATTTTGAGATTTCTAAACATTCTGCTCAGAGTGAGTGAAAAAGATGTTAAGAGCTTTACGTGCAGAAAACTAAATCGGCCAAGCGGTTCAACAAGTTAGCAAGGTCCTCAATACTGTCATTTCCAGTTATGCAAGCAACTAAAGAGCAGATACATGCCACTTGCTGCAGGCAAAACATAAAACCCTGCCACAGAAAGCAATGTTAAACAGCCGCCGTGATTGTCCAAGCAACATTGTTCTAAATTCAGAAGAGAGAGGGGGTGGAGTACTATGATGCAATTGTCACATGCTGTCGTCTGTAAATTGAACTCATCTTGCAGCATAAAACGTGTTGAAGCAACTGAATTGGAGAAGCAACAGAACACCTGTAAAATTCAGTAAACAGCTAAGAAAAGTCATTCTGTTCTTTCGATATTGCAGTCCGAAATAATCCGCAAGATGGAACAGGATCTGATGTCGTACCTCAGTGCAAAGACACAATTCAGGGCAATGTTTTTCTCCACAACTTCCACTGCACGGACAATAGCCGGCGCAACAGACATATCTACAAGAAATAAACAAAGAAACCCGTAAATGCTTTGCTTTTGATTGAGAAATCAACAAGCTCAAGTAGAGATCACAATTACCTTGACATGTCGTTGTAAAGTGCACGTTTCCGTAGCATGTATGAAGAACATGGTCCACTAAAACCATTAAAAATTTAACAAAAATTAATCAATCTGATGATTATGTTCACATGCTCACTATATTCTAATTGTTCAGCTCAAATCTCCCGAGGGAAAGAGGAACTTCCACTACTTTTTAACACTTCTTTTACAAATTTTTTCTATGTAATATATATCTTCCACTGGGTATCTAATGGAGTTTAACACAACTTGAAATGCAATCTTGGTGAAGAATAAGGCTTCGTAGCATTATAAATTTTTGCCACAAAAAAGGACAGCAGTTGGCAATAGAAGATTACAACAGTACCAGAAAACAGGGTCTCAAATTGACATAGAATTATGAATTCCAAGAATCAAAATACAGAAGTTTTGGAACTTTAGATGTTAGTTTCAAACAAAAATGAACAGACGCTAGAAGTATTAGCTGATTACTTAACATGAGCAAGTTCATCAATTGTGGAATTAACCAAGTATTTCTGAATCATCACAGAACTTACCAAAGCATTGAGAAGCAGCAATCTGCATATTGAAAAAGAGAAAAAGAAATTGATCAGATCTATTTAATCCGATAAAGAAATCCTGCTAGCTGAACTGAAGATTTCTGTATCAATTTCCAAAACTAAAATCGAGTGAACTTCAGCTTCTCTCTCTCTCTCTCTCTCTCTAGTTCCACAGCAACCAAACAAAGTACAGTTTGTTTCTCAGCAACCCAACAGAAACTATAAGAACAAAAACATACAAAGAGGGTCAGCCACGATGGTGCTAAAGAGATCGGTATGCCAGAGATTCCGGTAACTCTGACGCAACTGCATTTTCTGCATCTGATCCATGGCCGTACAGTAGTTTCAGCCAACGCGGGAGTTCTGGTGGCTTTCAGCTAAACCCAACCCTTCAACGGAGACTAACTACCAATTGTATATAAAAGTTCTATATATGTATATATAGGCGGCTAATAAGAGAAGAACACGCAAAGAGAAGATTGAGATGGTCGTCAAGGAAGCTTCTAATTGATTTCCATGACTCTGATTTATTTTCTTCTAGACTATAATAGGATAGTTGAACAACGAAATTGGTTGATGACTTTAAAATCGAAAAATATTAATTACATGCCTTTCATAGATTCCCTAACAAACCTAACCGATTTGGTTGATTCAATCGTAATTTATAAAAATTATCAACTGTCTAATTATAAGTTTAATTTTTAATTTTTCAGCTCGATTTATTTTCACAATTAACAACTTTTATTGTTAAAAATCAATCAATTTATTAATTAATCAGTTAATTTTTATAAATTAATATGTTCTTATGAATGACGCTTGATTCTAAGAGAGTAATGGAAATAAAAATAAGAATGAATATAATAAATAATGAGAATGGAGTATAGCCAACAATAAATCACATTCCTCCGGTAATCCAAAGGAATTGAGTATTGTTGAAAATGGGAGAATGAAAATATTACCTCTATTAATACTTGATACTAAAATGAGTTTTCATTCCATACCTATATTTTTTCCCATCACTCTCAAACAAGCACTCCCTAAAATAAATAAATTAATTTTATTTACTTTTTCAATTTAACTTTAAATTTTGTGATTATTGAGTATAATCTTTTTATTATATTTTAAATTTTTAAATTTTATTTATTTTAATCGGTTTATGACGATCTAATTACGATTGAACCTTTTAAATCTTAAACTTCTTATATTATTGGTTTAATTTCCATTAATTTTAACACTTTGCTTAAGTCTAAACAAATTGGATTTTTTAAATTTTAATAAATATAATAATACTTGATTTATTGCAAAATATTATTAAACTCTACGTTAAAATCAAATAAATAAAAAAATTTTACTCTTAATACAATGACTCAATTTGGAAAAAAAATAAATAATAGGAAAGAATCAAGGGCGATCTAGATCTAGTGTTTTAAGAATTTTCATGCTTTTAATGCGCAAAAATCAATTAATACACAATTATAGGAGGCAATTAAGCACGCGGTTTATGACATATTTCCGTACATAGACGAGCTTTCCTTATTATTTTGCAATGACTTTTACTTTCCTAAGTTGGAACGTCTAATGCACCCGTTTTTGGAATAATGGTAAAATTGGGAGGGGGGGAAGAAGAAGGAGAAATCGCATTTAAACTATAGATGACATTTAGGCTTAAAATTAACGGGAGAAGTTTTGTTTAACCGAGCCCTAGATCTGGATTTTAAAATTAAGGCCTTAGATGTTTGAGTTCAGGCTCAAGTTCAAGCTTAAGTTCAAGCTCAAGATCAGGTTGCCTAATACTAGCTTAGCCTGAGATCAACAAGTCAAATTTGAACTTACTGAATCTTGTGTCGTGACTTTAGCTTGATTTTTTTCAAAAAATCGAGTTTTAGGGTTTTTAAATTTTATTAATTAATTTCTAGTATATTTTTTTCTTTACCCTTGTAAGGTTTTTATTTATGAAACCATTTTACTCCAAGTAATAAAAAACAAATTCTAAATTTACTTTAATTTTAATAAAAAGAAAGAATAACAATGAATATAAGTACGACAATATTGAAATTTATGATATTGAGGTGGAAGTGCGAAAAAATGATAGAGATACATCCATAGCTTCATCATCACATCCAGTTCAAAATCTCACAGTGAAGCGGAGTTTGGGAAAATCTGATAATACGCAGTTTTACTCCTACATAGTAGAGAGACTATTTCTGGTAGACCCATATGTAAATGTGACAAAAAAATAGTAATGCAGGTTAACAGAAAAAATAAGTAAAAACTGACACGCAGAATATTTAAGTAAATAGAATTACAATACAAGACAATAAGTGTTGGGACCCGATTTCAGAATCGGACCCCAACCAAAAAAAAAGAGAAACGAAATGGAAACAAATCTTAAGCGAAATCGAAAGAACGGAACGTAACAATCACACTGAAAATCGAATTCCGACATCCGAGAAACGCAAACTTAGGAAAACTAGCGTTGGAAACCATAAAGACCCTTTATCGAAACTAACCCGAATCGGTGTAAAAAATTTTTCTTTTCTTTCTTTTTCATTCTTTATTCATACAAAGCGCTTGGATTTCCCCTTTTTGAAAATTCATCCTCAATCAAAAACACTTTTTACTTGATTCTTCATATTCATATCACAACCATCAATTTACACAAAATCTTATTATTCTTTTTTTTTTGCCAATAGACACTTAACACACATATCCATATATCTACAAGTCATACACAATAAGCACTTCAATATCTCAATTCCAGCAGTATCATCGGACCTCCTATCTGGAATCCAAACACATTCATATCTCAATTCAATACACAAATTCATAATTCATACACATCATGAAATAAATGCTTACAAAATATTAATGGCATTCCAAGCCATATACAAACCAATACCATAATCCAAATTAGTCAGAATACAAGATATGTAAAAATCGATCAAATGCCTTGACTTTCTTTCATTTGATCTCCTGCTCGAAACCTATAGATGGGGATGAAAGGGGGTGAGCTTTACAGCTCGTGGATAACAAGTTTATAAATCGAAAAATAAGCAAAAATTATTTTTCAAAACGTTTGCCATTTATAAACATTTCACAGAAAAAAATTCATCAAAAGCTTATTTTTCACAATTTCTCAATTTATCAAGAACTTATGAGCAATTTCAAAACCATGAATGCATCACACTTAGAAACAAAACAAAAGCACATAGCACATCAGAATAATTTGGGTCGGTCCAGAAACATAACGTACTGCACATTCTCGCATAGCGGTCCTGTGCAGCCGTGAACAGAACGTACTACACCTTCCCGCATAGCGGTCCGGTGTCCGATGTAGCCGTGAACTTATGGGAGTCCTTAACAGAACTCCAATGCCACTAGCAGGCAGGCGGGTGAAGCCTAGACAAGTACACTTGACCCTCTTATGGGACCTAACCAAACCCGCATAACACATTTCACACTTGAAAAATCGGATTGTCCGAAGGCATATTTCGAAAACTTAATTTCCATGCCATCTTATATTCAAACAAAATGACATAAAGTCACACAAATTCACATATCAAATTCTCAATCATTCAAGCACCCAAGAATGCAACAATTTTGCAATTTATCAAAATCATAAGTCAATCAAATTTTCATTCATTCGAAACAATGAAATCATCAATTATAAACATTTCTCAAATTATTCAAATCATTTGAAAAATAATGAATTCAATAATTATTGCAATTTCTTAAATCATTCAAAAAATAAGGAATTTAATCATTCAAAAATAATAATTAAAAAAAACTTTCACTTTCTTGATTTTTCAAAAACACATACATAGCTTATATTTCAAAATATAAATATGGTACCCACCTCATTTCCATGTTTGTAACTTGTCCAAAACATCAATTTCTCCATTGTCTCGCTTAAATTCCCTAATTCATGACAAAATTCCCAATTAATAACCATCCAAAATTGATCAATTTAAACCATGCGATCACCAAAATTGACTTTAGAAAGCTTAAACCCATAATATTTCCAAGCTATCTAAACTAAAACTTTTTCATAATTTAACAAAGTAAAAATTCATCTTACCTTAATTCTTCATCAATTTCAAATTTTCTTGGCTCAAAATAAAGCTCTTGAGCTCCTCTTCATTTTTCCCTCTTGAATCTACTTAAAAATCTCACTTGAAACCCAAGAAAGTCGAAAACCTAGTCACTTCTTTCTTCTCTCCCTTCTCCACCGAAACTTGCTTTCTTTCTTTCTCTTCTTTTCCTTTCTTTCTTCCAATTTTCGTGCATTCCCTTTCTCTTAAACGACAGCCACATCACTTGCCATTTAATGAGTGTAAAAAGACTACTTTACCCTTCCATATATGCCTAATACCTTAAAACCTAAAGCACTCTTCCAATTTTGCCCCTAAAGCACTTTTAACACTTTAATTTATAACACTTTAATTTAATTTAATCCAATAAACTTATGTCATAAGATCTTACTCAATTCAACATGTTAATTACTCACATTAACATGCTAATTAAGTCCTCAAAATCATAAAATAAATCAAAGTCTCAAATAACATTAAGTCATGATTAAGTTAGACAATTTTTCTAATCATTAAATTGAAGGAATTTGCTAAAACTTCCTTCTATAGAAATGTTCCTCATAGTCTCAATTTCATAACGCCATCAAAATCATTTAATTTGGTTCATTACTCCAAAAGTTACACCTCAAACATTTCGGACTATTCTCATGATAAAACATTTTCCAGCACTTTACTTCCATCCAAAAATTGATGATCTTAGAGACTTAATTAAAATTCACTTTCTTCAGACAAATTGTAGCCGTATCTCTCTAGTTTAATCAAAATCAAGAATCACCTCATTTGGATGGCTAGAGCAAAAGTTATTACCAAAACACTTTCAGCTCTTACTAATCCAAGACTGAACATTACACCCAACTACAATTCAGAAATTAAAAATCTTAGATTCCGAATTAAAATTAAGTCCTTTCAAATAACTTATAGCCCCATATCTCCAGTTTATTTTGCAACAAGGATCAACTCAATTGGATCTCCACAAACCAAGAATTTACGAAAATATTGAACTATGTTCAGAAAATTATCCAACTCACTTTTATTAAATCAATATCTTTCAATTTAATCTCAAAAATTTACAATTTTTCATGGAGAGATAGAAGGATGTCTTAGGAATCCAACGCTTCAAAAATCAAGTCAATCGAATGTCGGACGCAAAAGATATAATCAAAAGAGTGAGAGAGGGTCGGATTAGGTCGGGCAAAACAAAGGGTCGGATCGATCGGCCAAAACAAAAGGTCGGATCGGCCAAAACAAAGGTCGGTCGGCTAAAACAAAGAATCGGATCGGTCGGCCAAAACAAATGATCGGATCGGTCGGCCAAAACAAATGATCAGATCGATCGGCCAAAAAAATGATCGGATCGGTCGGCCAAAACAAAGGTCGATCGACCAAAACAAATGATCAAATCAGTCGGCCAAAACAAAGGTCGGTCCAAAACTCATACTGACTTTTAAGAATTCATAACTTTTTACACAGAAGTCCAAAATTCACAAACTTGGTATCAAAAGAAAGCTGAAAGGAAGCTCTACAACTTCTATGAAGAACTGAAAAATCAATTCCGTCTCTAAAGGTGTCAAAATCTCACTCAAACTTTATGTTCAATTAATGTCTCCCTAAACAATAACTCAACTTAGAAAATTTCTATCTTTCAGCTCCAAGGTCCAAAAATGTCATACTTTATATCAATGGAAAGATCAAAAAGCAACCTACAACTTTCATGAAGGACAGAAAAAAATGGAGTCAAAAAGCCACTCAAAGTTTCTGTCCACTAATACTCTTCCCAAACAGTAACAGCAACTTGTAAAAATCATAACTTTCTATTTCATAGCCCAAAATTTCCATACTTTACATCAATGGAAATATCAAAACATAATCTAAAACTTTCATGAAGAACTTCAAAGCAATTTCAAACTCTAGCTAAGTCAATTTTTTAATCAAAGTTTCTGTTCAGAAATTGTCATCCCATACCACATCCAAACTTCCAAATTTCATATCTTCCAATTTCCACAACCAAAAATAACATATTTTACATCATTGAAAAGATAGGAAAATCTTCTATGACTTTCATGTAGACCACTTAACTCAATTCAAAACACATCAGTCCATAATTTTCCTCAAAACACTGCATACTAAATCCTACACTTATGAGCATCTTCAAAAACAGAATAACATACACTTCAATTTGACTGTTCATAAATGTCAATCCCCATATCGAAACATGTCATACTTTATGGCGATAGAAAGCTTTCAACAATTGCTCAAAATTTCATGAAGATCATTTTATCAAAATCTCTCTGGATTAATCCAGAAAAATTAACAAAGATTTCAGACCAAAAGTCAATTTTTTGTTACTATTCATCTCACAAAGTCAAACTTTCAATTTCCTAAAATTTAACACTTTCATTATCCATTTCTTGCTTTTCAACTCCATTTAAAGCAATTTATTCACTATGAATTCTATTTAAACTCAAAACACCATTTTAGGTCATAATTAATCATAAACATCTATAATAAAAGCATATTTCACCTATCTTAATCTCATATAACAATTTATATTCTTTAATTTCCTTTTTCTTTTCACATAAATAAATTCACCACAAATTTCTCATCTAATGTCAATTTATCCTTCAAATTTTCAAGAAAAGTTCGGAGTCCAACAATAAGGACATACATGATGGTTGACCTGATTTGCTAGTACCTTACACATTATAAAGACCGGCTCTTTATGTTGTTAGTCGCGCTAGGAGTCTTCACTGAGCGACCCTGTGGATACGACAATCCTTCGGCCTTAGGCATCCATCGCGGGAATCTTTCCCTAACTATACCTGACCTGAAGCCTTGACCAAAGACTTTCCACTCGTAAAGGTATAAAGGACATTGGGTTGTACTTCTTATGCAATAAATATGAGGCTTGAGGACTCTAAAGGGTGTCATTTGCCCTTATTTTATCACGCCAGACTTTCCTAATTCTAGCAACTGCCTCAGTGAGGGCCAACTCTGACATATCTTTCTTGATCACTTCCCTCCAAGTCTTGTAAGGCCTTCCTTTCCTCCTCTTGTAGCCACTAAGGTTTATTATCTCACAGCGTTGTACCGGAGCATCAGAGGACATCCTACACACATGCCCAAACCACCTAAGCCTTTTCTCTCTCAACTTGTCGGCAATACTAACCACCTGTTGTATGTCTCTCACGACCTGATTCCGTACCCTTTCTTTTATGGTAATGTCACACATTCACCTTGGTATACGCATTTTTCCTACCAACAATTATCGCGTATGTCTATGTTTAGTATGTCAATACTCTGCCCCATATAATATGATTGGCTGAATCACCATTCTATAGAACTTCCCTTTGAATTTTACTGGGACCTTTTTATCGCGTAAAACACCTGATGCACTCCGTCATTTGGTCCACCCAGATCTAATTCGATGTAATATATCATCATCGATATTACCATCTCTCTAAAGGATAGATCCAAGGTATTTAAAACTCGATTTCTGTGGTATGATGTTAGTTTCAATCACTACCGCCGCCTCTTGTACCATCTGGCTACCCGAAAAGTTGTATTATAAATACTCCGTCTTGGACCTGCTCATTCTAAAATCTTTCGATTCTAATACTCCTCTCCAATGTTCTAACATGGCATTGACCCCCTCCTTGATCTCATCCATCAGGACAATATCGTCAACAAATAACATACACCAAGGTACCTCTCCTTGAATAAATTTGGTAAGTTCATCTAACACTAATGTGAATAAAAAAGGATTTAAAGTCAAGCTTTGGTGTAGTATAACACCAATAGAAAACGCTTCCGTGTCACATCCTATCGTCCTTACGCTAAGTAATGCTCCTTCATACATATCCCTAATCACTCTGATATACGTCCTAGGAATGCCTTTTACCTCCAAACACCACCATATGAGTTCTTTAGGAACCCTGTCATACACCTTCTCCAAATCTACAAAAATGATATGCAAATCTCATTTTCGTTCCCGGTAGCATTCCATTAGTCTCCGAAGTAGATATATTGCTTTTTTCATTGACCTATCAGGCATAAGTTCGAATTGGTTGGCCGATATGGAAGCAACTCTACAAATTCTCTTTTCGATTACCTTCTGCCACAACTTCATGGTATGACTTAGTAATTTGATGCTTCAATATTTTTGGCATTGTTGAATGTCTTATTTAGCCTTGTATTAGTATAAGGGGATTAACCTACTCAATCTCCATTCATCCGACATCTTGGCTGACTCGAGGATCACATTAAAAAGCTGAACTAACCACTTCATACCAATAGCTCCTATTTGCTTCCATACCTCTATAGATATGTCATCCGATCCTACGGTCCTTCCACTCCCCATCTCCCTCAAAACCTTTGTAATTTCTCCCCTTGTGATCATCCCCATGAGTACCCGTTTAGACATAGTTCCAACAGGGGAGGTTCCCCTAACTCTATATTAACCAATATGTTTTTGTTACAAAGGTCATAAAAGTATCTCTTCCATCTCCGCTTGATGGCTTGGGCATCTGTGAGTACCTGTCCTGCTTTGTCACAAATACAACAGACTTGGTTGAAATCCGCCATCTCACGTGCCCTATCTCTCGTTATCCTGAAAATTCTTTGTGCTCATTTGATTGTATCCAAATCCCTGTACATATTCTCATAAGCGTCTCTTTCAATCACTGAGATAGTATTCTTTGCCTTCTATTTTGTCAGTTTATACCTCACTCTATTAATTATCTGCTTCTCCTCTATTGCACTTGTCAACAGATTTTTAAAAGCCCTCTTTTTCACCTTTACTGTCCCTTGGACCTCGTCTGACCACCACTGGGATTCCATCTGCCCCCTCCCTGTCTTTTAGAAACCCCTAGGAGTTTAGTGGCAGTCTTTCTCACTACGGGGACTACTTCCTGCCACATCCAATTTGTATCCCCACTCACATCCCATGGTGCATTATTCCTAACCTGAGTTCTAAACTATTCCACCATGTCTCCTTTGAGTCTCCTCCATCTGATTTTGTGGCATGGCTTAGTAAATAGCTATGCTCTCCATCCCTTAATTCATATATCCAAAACTAACAATTTATGTTGAGTTGATAAGCATGCGGCCGGAAGTACTTTGCAATCCTTGCAATCCATACTTATAATGCCTCTTTTGGTTGATGGCTTTTCAGCCAAATTTCAACGTGTTGGAGGGTATTAGATGTTTGATTATATCCAACATCTAATATATTTTTTTGGTTATCAATTGGTAAGTTGTCTTATTCAACCCAACCAGCTGATTTTTAAAAAACTCATAATACCAATGTTTTGCCTTTAGCTTTTTGACAATGATGATTGTACCCACTCAGTTCTTCTCCACCTCCAAAGGTTTTTGACACCGTCGTCGTTATTGAAATTCCAAAGATTGCCAACAATGCTTTCCTAAAAGGTATTTGGTACCGTTGATTGCCCATCAAGATAAGGAATTTGATAGAACTTTATGTAATCTTCATATGTCATTAGCTTCTCATATAGCTTTTGCACCTAGTTCTTTGCTATCTCATCTTCCACTTTCTCCGCTTCTTGTTTCACAATCTCTTTATCCACCAAATTTTTGTTATTGATAGAATATACTTGTTTTCTCTCAGACCCAAAATTTTATTTGCCAAAAAAAAATTTCGTGATTGAATTCCACTTAGTTTATATTACATCCGAATCCAAAATTGCAGCTTTCACGAATATTATTGCAAAAGTTACAATTTTTATGTGTGGGATTACTGGAATTTCGAAGAAGACGAGATGGGTCACTAGTGTAGGTGTCATTGTCTCCATTTGGGATGACTGGAATTTCGAAGAAGACTTTTAGCTTTTTGATGATGACCTCATGCCTGGTTTGGTTTAGTGGAATAGTTATTTTACTATTTATGTATTCTTTATGAATAGTTATTTCTTTGTTTAGTTAGAAAATAACATATAAAAATAACTAATCTCAGGTTTAATTATTACCGCACTTTAAGGAATAGCTAAAGATATCTCCTTCTTGTCTTACTTATGAAACACAAAATAGATAAACTCAAATTTTCTCTCTTTTATTATTATTATTATTATTGTTCTTCTTCTTCTTCTTCTTTTCTTCTTCTTGTTGTTCTTATTATTATTATTATTAGTTTATAATAATAATAATAATAATGTTAGTGGAGACTATAATGAATATTTTGGTCTTTTCGTTAGTTATTTCTTTGTTATTTCAAATTTATATTTTTAAGTCAAATATTGACATACATCATCATTAGAAATTCTTAGGAATGAACCAAACTAAATAATATCAATTTCATTTTATTACTCATATATTCTATTCCTAAGAATAACCGTTCTATTCCTTATCTATTATAGTAAGTGAACCAAACACCCTGTTAGTTCTTCCACACTATAATCCAGTCTCTTACTCTCTGTCCCTCTCATTTTCTATTAGTTTACCAACAAATGTTCATTATTTCTAAGATATGTTGGCCTATATTATTTTATATATTTTATATGTATACAATTATTCATAAAGTATATAATTTAGATAAATTACTTAATAAATAAGAATTTTGTGTTAATATTAGTAAATTCTCTTTTTTTTACTCAATTGCAATACAAGAATATTCAATGAAATACTAAAATATAATATTCATGTCTTTATAAAATTTTAAAGACATTTTATACATAAACAGTCAATACTAAACAGTTTATTTTACCAAACATCCCTAATAAACAATTGATATTATCTGTTAATCAACTCAGTTGATATAATCCACTATCAGCTAACCGCTGATAGAATCAGCTAACAATTAATGCTGTTAGCTGATGCCATTTGTTGATTGCCAAATAAGGCCGATATTTATATATATAACAACATTTGAAAAGCCAAATCGAAAATTAAACTGGCAAGAGAAAAAATTTAAGGTTTAAAAGGTTTAACCGATTAAACCGTCATAAAACTGAATAAAGATTAGATAAAATTAAACACATTTTATTTTGTTAATTCAAATAGTGAGAAAGAATAGTCGTATGTTCTCCATGGGTATTTGAAAACAGTAAGATATCATCAATGTAAATTAGTGTACTGTTGATGATAGGCTCATAAATTTTTGTAATGAATTTATGAAACAGTTATGGAGTGACTTTAAGTCCAAATTGCATAACAGTTCATTGGTATTGTGCATTAGGAATGCAGAATGTTGTCTTATGTCGTTCTTCCGGGTGAATACCCAATTACCAAAATCTTTCTTTCATATTAAACATTGAGAAGATAATAGCTTCTTTAAGGAATATCTTGGACCAGTACCTCAACATTTTTATACACATAATCATTCTTTAAATGCATATATAAAAATTTATTAAACAAGAATTTGAAAATCCTTAATCTTAAAACTCAATTTCAATTAGTTAAACATTTATACATAAAAAGGTTGTTTATTTTAAAATAGCATATAATAATTTGTAAATTATTATTTCGTGAAGTCCACCAATAAAATAATGATTCAAAATCAAATTTAAATTTATTATTGTCTTCACATTAGCATTTAATTAATCATTTATTCCACAGCTAACGTTAATAATGCTTGCAATGTGTCAATATTTTTTATTCAAAGTTTAAGAGAATTAATCTTTTGAAAAATAAAAATTGAAATGAGGTTTATATCTTTTACCCTATATGCAAAATATGCATGGCAATTAAGTGTAGGCTCAATTTGAAATTAGCAAAATAAATTTAGTTTAATCAAATACTAAATTAAATTCGAATTTGAGATATCAACCATATATTTGGTTCAAATTTTCTAAATAACACAATCACCCCATCAAGACAACGACCCTAATCCGGTGGAAGCTCAACAAATAAGCTCGTGTCAGCCTGGTTTGACCGAATTTTGAGTTGAGCTTAAACTTTTTTCATTTAATTTTAGACTTTAGGCTGATCTCAATCTCGTATTGCCTGGTTTGACCTAATTTAAAACTTAAAAATTTTAAAAAAAGTAATTTTAAATAAAACGATATTATTTTTCAAATTTAAATTGCTAAATCATATTTAATTGGATTTCAAGTCAGCTCCTTGTCATCCTTTAAATTTAATTTATCCATTAATTAAATAATTAATCAAAACATCACTTGAAGTTATAAACATAATAAAATTACTCTAACTCCATTCAATTGAGGCGATCTTTAAGATTCCATATGAGTTTGAGATACGTCAAAAGATACAATTTAAAATTTAAATTAAAACAATGTTATTAATTGTTTTTAAGTGACTTTATTTTGATATTTAAATTTTAAAAATTAAGACTAAAACAATATTGTTTTAAATAGATTGAGTGTATGATTCAATATAAGTAAATTTAAAATAGGAACATATTTTTTAATTAATTTCTAAATATTTTAAATTCTTTAAATTTTAATTTTTAAATAACAACTTAATTTAGGTCCGTTGCTTAATTTGGATTTATAAATTTATTGAATACTTGTCTAAAACATCAATGGATACACATTAAAACCTATATAAATTAATATTGTTGGGATCATGATATTTATTACTTTATAGAGATATTAATTAACCAATAAATTAATATTATTAATTTAAAGAGATTTTTGTAATTGATTGAAGTTAAATTTTGATTACATAAAAAGCATTGTATCTTAAAAAATCATATTTTATATTAATTGAATGAATCTAAAACATAGATTCATTGTAGGAAAAGAGTAACTATGTGCTTTCAAAGTTTATGACTTGGAATGGTAACATTAAACACAACAGAAAAATATAGTTTTACTTATTTACTTTTTAACTCAGTATTATTTTTTTGTTATTACATTTACACATGGGTCTACCGAAATCAGTCTTTTTATTATGCAAGGTAAGATTAAATCTTATCATATTTTTCCGATTCCACTTTATTGCAAGATTTTGGATTGAGTGTGTGATGATGATTTATATTTATTTCTTATTATCTAATTACTATTTAATTATTAATTATTTTACTTATCATATTCCATTTTATTTTAATTCAAAGAATAATTTAAAATTTTAATATGATAACATTGATTATAAAAAATGAAACTTTACTAAATTTTACAATAATAACTCAAACTTTAAATATAAATTTAAAATATTTCAACTTTTAATTTTTGATAAAATATCTTAACGGCAAGTTCCTTGTTACTATAAACGATGACTCCTCACATCATATTAGTATTTTTGTATTATGTATAATTTTATTATTTAAAATTAAAAATATCAAACTTTCTAGAATAATTATGAAATAAACATACGAACGAGTATATAATTATTTTAATGATTTTGATAATTTTGAAATATTTTTGCTAAAAATAAAAGTTGAAATATTTTAACGTCAAATTTTAATTCATATTAATATTGTAAAATTTATGATTTTAAACCCATTTTATATTATAAATAAAATTAACGAAATATGAAAATATGCAATAATTAAAATATTTATAAAATAAATAATAATTTTAAAAATATAATAATTAAAATAAAATTAAATAAAATCTAAATATAAACATGGTAAAAGTTATATCTATTAAATATTTAAAATTAATTTTAAATTATTACATGTAATAGTCTAATCTTAAATTTTTAATATAAATAAGCATATATTATTATCATATAATTTTAAAACAAATTACTACATTTTATTTATATGAAAATAGTTTGTGAAAATTATAAGAATTAATTTGCAAAGGGAGAAAAAATTTCAACGTTACGTTGTCGCGGAAAAGCGGCGATCCGCGACGCCATTGTTAAATTTCGGAAGCTAATTTGGCCACATCAGACTCACCAATTACACTTTACCCACAGTGAACACAAACAAGAAATTGTTAAAATAGAGAAGGCAACACTTGATACCACCCGCTGTCATGACGTGTAATAGCGGCAGCTTTATTTTCGCTCATAAGCAGCCTCAGTAAATAACGAAATGACCTAAGGACAAAACAGTCCAAGCGTAAAATGAATCGAAACATATAATGAAGGGCCGAGAAAGAAAGAAAGAAAGCAACAGAAAGTTAAGAGAGAAAACCCTGATTATCGAGTTCTGTGAAGAAGAAGAAGAGGAAGCAGAAGGAGATGTTGATACCTCACAAGAACAGCAACTACTTACTTCCCATTTGGATCTCCCTATAGATATACATATATATGCAGAAAGCTTCGATCTTTGCTTTTGTTTCTCTCTACTATCTGTATGAGGATTCGCAAGAACACAAACCTCTCTTCGTTGATGACCTCTTCTGGGGCTGAAGTGCTTCTTCAGACACACGTGTGCCAGCTCAACCAGTCTCCATGGGATGTGATTCCTTTCTCTCAAGAAGCTTACCCGTTTTCTCTATCTCAGGTCAGTTCGTTCATATTTTAGCAGATTTATCACAACCCTCTTCTGTTTTCTCTCCATTTCTGGATTCACTTGCTCGCCTAGTTTCTAGGGTTATCCGTATGTAGTATACGACGCTAGGTTTCCGTCATAAACCTAATTTTTGTTGGCTGTATCGTGCTATTCATTTCCCGATAGTCGATTAGGTTAATGGGTATTCCTCATCTTTCTATATTTCTATCAGTTCGAAGGAGAAGATAGCTTTAATGGGAATGGGAGCTTAGGCGATTCTATTGGTGGTGTTGAGAGGTAATTTAATATCTACTACGAATTTTATCTCGTATTAGGGTTTTTGGAGAACTTCCATATTTCACAAGCAATTGCTGGAAAATTTATCTCCGGTTGGTCAGTTAGCGTTAGTGGTTGTTGAATATGGTACATGTGATGCGCAGCGTCGCCTCGATGATGGTGGACGCAGAAGAGAAACCACCGACAAATCTGAAGATCGATAACAAGTTCATCGACGATGACAATAACCCATTGAAGAAGGGGGTGTTCGAAGAGGTAAAACTAGCTAAAACAGGTAGGAAAGTTCGTCGCCGCAATAAAAACGACGGCAAGGAGGATTACCCTAAAGGGCGGTACTCCATGAACTACAATCGCAGCAATGCGTTAGCAGCTTCTCCAGGACTCTCCATCAAGAAACAAGAAAAAGCACTAACTGGGTCTCTTAGAACCCGAGCAAAGTCAGCGAAGAAAGGGTCATCGTCGTCGAACTCCAATCCATACGAGTTTTATTACTACTCTGGGTTTGGTCCGTTGTGGGGTAAACGTAGAGGAGGAGGAGGAGATAGAGGTGAAGCGAACAAGACAACCGACACGAAGAGCGACGACGCCATTACTGGAACAACAGACAATACGACTCCATCTTCAAGCTCTTCCCCAATTGGAGATAATAACAGCTTTGATTATGTGGACGACGAGGAAGATGAAGAGGAAGAGGAAGAGGAGCTTGAAGATAACGAAAATGGAGATATCAGCAAAAAACGGATGCGAAAACCAGTGAAAGCGAGGTCCTTGAGGTCCCTCATGTAATATGTAGTAATAAAGCTAAAGCCTCTTCCTTGGTGGCTTTCAGTCTCTTTCTTTTGGGTTTTATTTTTATTTTTATTTTAGGGTTTTGTCGTCGTATCGTTCGTTTTTTTGTCGTGTGACCTAAGAGTTTCTCTGTAACATGACAGTGGGAGATTATAGGGTGTGCGTGCGATGGACTCAAGTGCTTGTGTAAGTCAAATAGTTTGTAAAAGATGGTTGCTGGTCTTGTGATATTCAATCCTATCCTATGACTTTTACTTCCAAGAGGGTAATGGATTACGTGGATCTACGTGGCACCTGATAACATTATATTATCAAAGATACCTTTTTTTTCCAAAAGTAAAAGAAAATCGAGTAAAAGGTTATGTTAAGTGGTAATAGGTAAGTTTTGGTAACATATTTTTATTTAGTTACAACCAATTTTTACCGATTTTATTTAACCTCATCAACACATTTATGTATTTTTATATAAATATGTGAATAAAATAAAACGACGCATTTTAGTGTGAAATAGAAGATTTCATTCTTAAGCTTGAGTTTAAAATTTATAACCTAATTTGTAGTTGATCGGATTCGAACTTAACTCAATTTTCTTATTATAAAAATAAAAATAATATTATTTCAATTAAAATTTAAGAATTTAAAGACTCAAATTGAGATGAGCAAAAATTCTCATCCTTAGTCTAAAAGTTATGCTTCTTTCTTAGATTCAATTGAGTATAATGTTTTGGGAAAAAAAAACAAGTGAGAAGGAAATTATATAAAATATTACTTTTGTAAATAAGCTTTTATTAAAAATATTAAATAATTAAATTAGAAATTTTGTATTTTTTACAATCCAACGTGATGTTATATGTGAGAAAACTAATTCTAAAAGCTAGTTTGAAGAGTTCATAAGCTTATAAACTTCACATCAATCTCTTTTATTACTGATATGAAACAATTAGACCGTAATATCCCACTACGTTTTGCAATTCAGGTACCAATAGGTTGACTACGTGCTAGATCTTTTTTAGTTCCAAGTGAATATTACTATACTAGCGTTACCACTCATGTATGTACCTGTAGGTTGGTTGTGTTAGACCTTTTCTAATCTTGAGTGAACACTACAACATCGACGTCACCACTCGTGGGTGAGACATGAGGATTTGAAGGAGTAGTGTTGACTTTAATACAAATTGTTACAAGTTTTAAAAGGCAACCAACCCCAAAAATTAGCTTGAAGGATAGGAGAACATATAAGTCTGGAAACCTCATATCACTTTTTTATTATCAATGTGAGACAATTTGACCGTAACATCCCATCATGCTTTGCAGCCAGGCACAAATGAGCTCGCTGTGCGCTATATCTTTTCTAGCTGCCAAGCGAACACTGCAATACCGACGTCATTAGTCATGAGCTTGACACAAGGACTAAAAGAAGTGGCGTTAGTTTTCATACCAATTGTTACAGATTTTTACGAGATAACGACCTCGAAAGTTGATTTAAAGGATGAAAAAGTCCATAAATCTATAAACCCCACATCAATCTCCTTTCATGGGCCGGCGATAAGGAGATACATAGTACGAATTTGACATTTGAACATTAAGTTTGACCAAAGACAAGAGTGTTGAATCGTTGATAGTAACTCGGTGTTCTTCGATTTATCTTTTTATTTTGTTTTTATTTTATTTCTTTTTCAAACACTTCTGTGGCACGTAATTTACATTATCTTCAATTTGTCTTCATTCAAATAAAAAATTAATTAATTACAAGCTCTAAATTCTAATAGTTCTTTCTTCACACATCAAGTCAACAGCATTAGGAATCACATAATACAGCATTCAAGTCACACTAAAGCACGAATGGCTACAGAAATTGAAAAATTACAGAGAGCTTGCCCATCCCAGATAACTAGGAGTCTTGAGGAAGTGATGAGCACCTCAAGACTAAGTTGCTCTAACAGGTAGGAGTAAAACTGCGTACTACTGAATTGCATGGAAGTGATGAACATCTCAAGACCAAGTTGCTCTAACAGGTAGGAGTAAAACTGCGTACTACTGAATCGCCTTAGTGAAACTCTCGTTGAGTATTATTGTTGGAAAACACCTCTCCTCTACTTCAACACACTACAAGACAGGAGGAGGCAAAACAAATCGATATAAATCACTCGACAAACTAAACTATAAGGTCGAACTCGATTCAAATAGTCAGTGGGTCAGCAAATCATGTTAAGCTAACACCCCTTTTATGGGAAATCTCTAGGTAGTCTTGAGGACTATATCAAATTAGAAAGATTATGAATTAATACAAAGTTGTGGAAACTTACTTGTATAGATACGCAGCAATGCCAAGAACTATGCACAACAGGGTGATATCAATGCAGAAGTTGCGACTGGACCTCAGCTGAAACAGAGTCCAATCACAACCAAACGACAGTAAAGGACAAGAGAAGAGGTGGAGATGGATTATATGATCAGAGTTTTCACAGGAAAAAAGGAAAGTAATTACCTGGTTTACTGTATCCTTGAGTCTGACATTAGTATTTTTTAGGTCCGAAGTTGCTCTGTCAACCTAAACACAGGAGACAATCGCTTAGGCAAATGACAGAGTATCCAAAAGGGTAGGCAGGTAAGATAAATTGGATGCCATTCATGTCCATTTAGAGCTGTAATGTGATGCAAATAAAGCTAAGGATATGATTATTACCTTGTCATCTATTTCATCCGTCAGAGGCACTTGCCTATCTAATTCCTGCAAGTGAATGGACCACTAGATGTTATCATGAAGAAGAAGAAGAAGAAGAAGACGTATAAACGTGTCTTTCAGACCTCATTCATGTCGCGAGCCATGTTTTTCAGAGTGTCCAATCCTTCTGCTATAGTATCTAAACCTTCATCCTACATAAGAAGCATGCACATGTCCAACGTTGTCACTTCCGTTAGATTTAAACGAACGAATTCTGCTGCTTGTGAAAAGGACAACATTAACTATAAACTTACAAAAGAACAGCGAAACATGTTTCAAATTAGTACTTGCAACAAGAAATTTTGTTACTGTCTCAAGGACATCATGTTATTGTCCCATGTCAGCGTGTTCTGAATCAGGTTTTATCTGAACTAATCTGATCCTTCAAAATTAGGAGATCTTATTAAACTTTTCCATGATTGGTTGATCGTTATTGAAATATTCAGAGCACAATCTACCATTTCGCTGTAATTTCAAGAACATACTACTACTTGCCTGTTTGATTCTACGCATTTCGTATTCCTGCCTAAACTGATCTGTCTCATCAGTTTGTTTAAAGTAGTCGTTATCGAAACTGCTTTCTGTCAGAAGTTGGACAGAACAATTGAAAAAAATACTGATAATCAGAACAATATCCACATAAAACCAGGCAAAGAATCGATGATAAAGAGTCAAAATGGAGCAAAATGATCAATTTACCATAATTAGAGTCAAATTTGATTCCTGTATATGAGGAAGCAGAAGGCCCTGAACCAGAAGCACCAGGTTGTGAAGCTGCACTTGTACTGCCATCAGGTACTGCTTCAATCCTGTCTTTTAAAGCATATACTAGTTCAGTTCGAGCCCCGAGCTCTTCTTTAGATAACCCTTTGACCTGATCATGAAAAATAAGATACCTTCAATATCAAGAAGAAAGAAAGAAAGAGGAAGAAAACAGACCTTCTTAAGAGCTAGTCTCTGCAACTTCGGGAGTTCTTCCAGTAATCGGCCCTTTATTCTTCGAATCTCTGCGTTCAAAGCAACCACGGTAGCCCTTTTTGTCTCTTTCGCTGCCGATTCCGATTTCTGAAGAATAAAGACAGCAAAAGATTCCATTTTATAGAAAGCTAAACATTCGAGTGATTGAAACCCTTTTGAAAAAATAGTTTCAAGAGAAAGAGAGCAAGTTACCTGAACGGCCGTCTCAAGGTTGGCTTCGAAGGTGGCGTAGAGGCGGGCAAAAGCATCGTCGCCGGAGACGTTGAGTTCCTTCTGCTTATCGACGTCGTACTTATCGTACTTTTTGCAAATGGCGTCCGCTCTCGTTATCAAATCGATCACCGTCATCTCTCTTCCCTTTCTCTGAACAAACCAAACAGAACCCTGAAGATGGAACTCGTTCTCTAGCGTTTTAACAGGTTTTCTGGTTTGTTTTGTTATAGTTCATAGATACAGAGCATGACACAGGACGGCTTCTTCTAGACAGAGACATGCGTGCCTTGCCTTGCCTTTCCAAGGAGAGCTAGGGGACTTGGTATCTGGTGCTTCTGCCTCCACACTCAGCCTTCTTGTTCGCAGTTTTGATTTGCTTCCACGTGTTTAGAGGTAGATTTTCTGGTCATCGTACGGATTTGAGAGGTAGCTTTAACTATTCCTCCGTCTGTTGTGTACAGCTTTTGTCCTTAATGACGACTCAGACACTTGGAAGAAATACAAGTGCCCATCCATATTTTTCTTGTTTCTTGTTCCAACTTTATTCTATTTTATGTATTTCTAACGGGAAAGTCCCAATTTTCAGTTCACATTCCCTCACTTTGTTTTCCTAACAAACATTTGTCCAATTGTCCTACAAAGCCCTGTTTTGGATGTAAACAGAGCACTTTGATAAAGAGAATCCGGTGTTTCCTGCTAATCTGTTAATCCAATGATCAAGAAGTGGTTGGTGTTCGTACGTTTATCATTACCCCTTCCTAAAACTTGGGGTTTAAGATATAACGTCATTTGGATTTTTGGACATACATCAACAGTTCTGAGATGCATTTGTTTCGTGTGTAAGTGGGAATGCAATCCAAATGACCTGATTGGACGTTAACACAACTCAAAGGGTAGTCACAGAAACAGAATCATAGCTTTTTATACCATAATTAATGACCTTTTGTGATTGTGTCCCTTATTTAACACGAAAAGAAAGAACTGATTACTTATGTAAACCCTTTTAGTCTCTCTTAATCGACAACTTTTTTTGTACCAGTTTGGATAATATGATCACCTCAAAGCACATGGCCCGGAATGCGATTCTCGGGACCTATTGTAATAGGATTGCGAGTCGTTTAGTGCTCTTTTTGTGTCTGCTTGTTCAGTCCTGTTCAGCTTGTGAACTGATACAGTCGAACACTTTCACTGTTTCGAGCTTTAGTTATCCCCAGACGGAGGTCGGGCCTTTTGATTTGAGTTACATTAGAGGTGTGTGTAAAAGCCACTGAAATGGACGTTCTCACTCCCATCTCATTGATTCAATCTTTTCAGGCTTTCCCATCTCAGTGATTCAATCTTTTGAGTAAAGCCTGAGATTTCCGGTTCTAAATTTCGATAATCACTCGATAGTTTCTTGCTGTGTTAACGGTGGTATGGCTCTTTACCATCGTTTTTCACGGACCCTTTTCTGTGTGTTTTTCAATTGATTTACATCTGTGGTTCTCTTGGGTGAATTTAGCAATAGAGTCGGATCTGGAACTTGTGAGTATTAGTTTGACAATGTTTATGTTAGGTGTACACTGCATAATCTCTGAGTTCTTGTTTTGTTTTTTGTTATAGTACCTTTGATTATGTTGAATTGAAGATTGAGATTCTGCTTCGATGATGAATTATGTCTATCCAATTGAATCATTAGTTCAGTTATTGCTCTGCCTTGCTTTTATGGAAGCTGATGCTCAGTTTTGGACAGGATTGGAAGAGCATATCATTCCCAAAAGGCAGCTGCGAGTTATCTGCTTCAGATATGGCAGCCTTCCTATACCAGAAGTCTTAAACAGTTATCTTATACAGTTAGGTACAACAGACAGGAAGAGAATTGATATGAGAGTATTTTTGGTGATAATACTTCACATAAATAAGAGAATTGATTCTTTATTGCGTATTGGTTAACCTGATATTATAGAGCCTGGAACTCCAAAACTTGTTCTTTGCGTGCAATTTCTTTCTTTTGGCTTAAAGGTGCTGTTTTTTTGTGTGTGCCAAACGAGAATGTTGTTCAGTTATGTTCAGCAAAATGGTTTTATTTATAGCATCCCTGTTTTTGCAGCATTCGATCCCTTTTTGAACGGATCGGTTCGGGAAATTCAAGATCCTGAGAATGTTCAGTGTTATCCAATGAAGAGAAATATCACCTTGAATTTAACAAATGAACAGGTTTGGCATCAATGTTTCAGCAAGAATTAGCAGAATTGAAATTAAAGAGGTTCTTGTTCAGATACCTCCAGGAGTTTGGTATCTGGGTCTTTTCAAAGGCATTGGACCAACGAGGAAGCAATCAAAGACGGTATGTTTATTTCAGACTTCTAATTGAGTATCACTGTGACGTTCCATCTTTTCTATTTAACTAATTGAGTAAGAATTTAGACCTTTTTTAGTGATGTAGACACACAACTGTTGCTTTTAAGTAGAAACGATTCCTGAATTGAAGAATGTTAAATCGAAGGTGTACAATAACAGATGATTTGCAGGCTAAAGTTGATATTTGACTGTTGTTCTCGATGAGAATGAAGACCATCTTTTTGTTTTCAATTATGGTAAAGGTGGATATAAAGAAGTTTCCTGTGTAATTATGCTTAGAATTTAGGCAGATTTTGGGAATTTCTGGAATCCTTGATTGAGGCTGACATATGGAAAACTAATAGTCATGGTTTTTGATACATGAGCAAATACTTGATAATCTACCCTTGCTCTCTCTCCTCTCTTCAGCAAACAGTTTTTCTTAGATGTTGCTCATGAACTTGACAGTTCTTCAATGGTAGTAATTAATGTGAAACTGCAGATTGTCCGCAGTCCAGCATACTCGTTTAGGGCTAATATGGATGTGGAAGGATTTACAACCTCCACTTTTTGGAGCCAGTATTGCAACCTGACAGTATACCCACTTTCATGTTCTCAATCTGATAGCAACAATCTTGCAGGTAACACACCCAATGCTAATCTCCAAATAACTGAAACTCCGGTTTCTTGCAAAACTTCCGAGGCATTCTGCCATGAAGAAAATGAACCAAGTGTCTATTCAATGGAAGTGGTTGACACAGTAGAACAATTAACAATTGCTGCAATAAATGTTAGTTTCAGTCCACCAAATAGCAGTTTTGATGCTAGCAACTATAGTTTGATGTATTTTGTGTGGCACAGAGCTATGCCTTCGAGGGCACTCCATGATTATTCCGGTGATCTCTACAAAGCTCCTTTGGTTCTTCACTCTCCAAAGCTGGGTTGCTGGTTTATTTCTGTTTTACCAACAAATCTCTCAAAAGAAACCCGGGGGACTCAAAATGCTGAAACTAGAGTTTGCTATTCTATTAAGTGGCAAATGCTCGATTCTCCAGTTGGAAAAGCTGGACTGAGTTGTACCTCTTTAAGATAGATGCTCCAGGTAACATTGTCAGAGGACATGAGTTCTCATTTGGCTTTAAAGATTCAAATCTTGACTATCTTTGGCTTATTTTCTGTGATTCTGATAGATATGCTCATCATGCCAAAGACTAAGCTTTTAAACAGCTTATTTCCCATACTCCATTTCTTCCACACCTTGTATGGTGGCAAACCAGAGGATTCATGTACTTATTTTGCTTCCTGTTAGAATCATCGTACTTGAGTATATGAAACACAAAGGTGATCTGCAAATAAAATTGGAAGTTGAAAGTTGAAAGAGGAGATCTTTGATTAATTAAAAAGCTGCAATTTGATGTAGAGCACATGTGGCAATCAATTGCACTCATTGCATCAAATGCTGCAGCTATCCTTCCAGCTTACAGGTCTCTCCGGAAAAAGGTGAATGTCTTGATTCTATTCTTTGCTTAGTTGCTAATTCTTCAGAATACTTAACTGCAGCAATTAAAGATGATGATACCTGAGCTGAATGCGCTTGCCTTTCTTAGTCCTTTAGTTCCATAATAGAACAATTTTAGCAGATAACCAAGTGTAAGGGTAATTTTTGTTTCAGTAACACAAAAGATTCCTCAGTTTATGCCAACTTTTGATCACAGGAAGATTTTGATCTCGCATTTTGATCGAGTTATAGTTGTTTTATCCGTAAACATTGAAAGCTATCAGTTGGTAACCATTCTCTAAGGTATTTTGGTTCTGTGCAGGCATATGCAGAATGGGTGCTTTTCACATCTAGTGGCATTTCAAGTGGATTGTATCACGCATGCGATGTAGGCACATGGTGTGCATTATCATTTGGTGTTTTGCAATTATGATTCTGATCTTAGTGATTTTATATGTCAGATATTTTTTAAGTTGAGAACTTATGCATTTTTCTAGCATAGTCTTGCTGTATCGATTGATTCTTATATCTTGTTCCTTTTATTCCTTTAGTGGTTTTGAATGTTCTGATTTGTTGACAAACTGTTTCAGTTCATGGATTTTTGGTTCTCTCTCATGGCTGTAGTGAGCACTTTTGTGTACTTGGCTACTATCAATGAAGCATCTAAAAGGACTATTCACACAGCTGTTGCGATCCTTACGGCACTTATGGCCATAACCACAACTAGGAAGTTCCAACTTTAACATGTTAAATGAATTTCGTTCATTCAGAAGGGACTTTGAGTTTAACCATGACAATGGCTGCAGGTCTCCTAATATTATTCTTGTTATAACAATTTGGGCACTTGGTCTTCTTGTTGGATTACTGATAGAATTCTCCACCAACTCTAGTTCGTTTCGGGCTTCAGTGGAATTAGTATAAGTATTCCCAACAAGTGAGCATGCCTGCTGCAGAAACATACAACATTTAGATGCTGTAAAATTGCAGAGGCGTAGATATACTGAATCAGTAGTTCATTGCATAGTCTGTTCTGAAAAGTAACAAAGTCCATTTCCTATTACAGATGGGAAACTGTGAAAAGTTGGACGAACAATTTAGTCAAGAAAATATTGAGAAGATTCAGATGGGGTTTTGTACTTCTGGGATTTATTGCATTGGCCATGGTAGCAATAAGCAGGAATCTAGAGACCAGTGAAAGCTACTGGAATGGCACAGGTCCTATGAACTTACTTATTTCCTCCTTTATGGCATGTGTCCATATACTCATCTTCCTTTTCTTTTTTTCCTCTGTTCAAAAGTGGAGACTGAAGATACTGGTGAAAGACATTTAGACGGACAATATCAGCTGACGCAGCAGAATTCATTTTCAAGAACAGAATAGGAGACTGCGAGATGGAAAAATGTTCCAGAATAAGCTCTGAGATCCTGCAGCAAGACATAATGATGGTATGAACAATGAATTGAGTAGGCTTTGTCTCTTTTCATGGATACGTCGAGTCTTAGATTGTGTCAAGTCTCCGCAAACACCATTTACCATAGGGAGATATGAGCTGCAGCAACAAAAATGCTGCAAGCTGCAAATTCTTCTGAGCATAAAGTTTGCTCACCTTTAACCATTTGGAATTTTTGTTTATTTTCTTTTATATAAACCTTCTGCAAGTGTACCTGGAAGATTTAGATAGTCCTTCTTACACTAACTAAATATCTTACACAAGTGTATTAAATTTGAGTAGTTTACTAACATGATCTGTTCATATTATCTACACACACACTAAAGAGAAGTGTTCGAGATGTTACAAGGGAAAAGGAAACAGAGATGTTAGATGAACTTTAATGTTTTAGTAATTCTACAAAATTGCTTCTTCTTCTCCACTGAAGCACTCTTCAAAAATCTAAACCAATAGTTCTTTGTACTCTTTACGAATTCCCCAGAGAATTTCTGCACAAACCTTCATTCTTGGTCGCATCCGTCTACTAGGACCCATACATTCTACTACCACTTCCATAATCTTCTCCAAGGCCAAGGTGTTTGCTGCACTTGGTTCGAGCTTCGGGTCCAATATTGAAGTTGTCTGTCCAGCAATAAACTTGCCAACAGCCTGGAACTTGCATCTATCAGGACTAACATATATAACCTTTTCATTTCTAAAATGTTTCTGTTATTTGTTAACATTCAGTTGCAAGATACTCGACTGAATTCAGAAAGAGTTTAGGAATCACATTATGGACAAGAACGTATAATTCATAAACAAAGAAGACAAGAAAATTGTACCCATTTGGGAGTTATTCGCTCTTTGAATTCCCGTTTTGGTTCTATAGCGCGTCTCCCTGTTACTAGCTCAACCAGTAAGACACCAAATGAATAAACATCGCTCTTCTCTGTAAGTTGATTGGTTCTAACGTATTCTATGTCCACGTAGCCTGCAGTTCCTTTAACTTGGGTAGACACATGAGTATCACCTGAATCAAAATCAGCTCCTGGCCTTGCAAAACCAAAGTCAGTTACCTTGGCTCGAAAGTTCTCTGCAATAAGAATGTTTGAGGACTTTATGTCCCTGTGAATGATTGGATGATCTGCAACAAGTATGATTACATTAGATTCTCACAACAGTTTCTGAAAGCCAAGAATATAGCTTTAGCTCCAAACTGAAGGAACCTGTATACATGTGAAGATAAGTGATCGCATGAGCCACATCGATTGCAATATCCAGGCGCTGAGCAAAGCCAAGAATGCTGCCTCTTCCACCTGTCATTAGCGTTCTTCTTAACTCAATCAATAGACAACATTGTAAAGTTCAGCTGAAGACAAGAGAGTGAGATCAGATGGGGACATCATTATAAGTAAAAGTGAAACTTACAGTCCAAGTGATCCCTAAGAGTTCCATTTGGTACATATTCAATAACAACAACTCTTTCATCTCCATGCTCCAAGTAGCCATAAAACTTTACCAGATTCAAATGTTCTACTTGCGCTAGTGTTTGTATCTCGCTCTGAAACTCCCCACCTGAATGATCATCACACAAGCTCTGCGAAGAAGATGTGACCAAAACATTGGTGAAGACTGAAACCTTGTTAACACACATTTTGTTGGACAAGCAAAGAACATCAAAACAAATAACGAATTAACCTTTTACAAACCTTTTTATTCGCACGTTTGACTGCAATAAGAGTACCATCTTTGAGTGTGCCCTTGTAGACTGTCCCAAACCCACCTTGTCCAATTATGCAGGAAGCAGAGAAATTCTTAGTGGCCTTGTAGATTTCATCCATGGTGAACTTCATAGTACCTGTCTCTCCTCCTCGTCCCTGGTTACCGGCAACTAATAGAAACAAAAGTACACCATGTCATTAGTCTAAGACTTGTAAATTCATCAACTAATTTGTTCATAAAGCCCTGGCAATGTCTACAAATATTAGAAATTGATCAGATGTTTCAAACGGGTATTAAAAAATTCCAAAAGCTAAGCACAGACGTAAACATGCTCGCATGTAAGAAATACTATCATCAACCAACTACCAACATTCTCAAAATCGAACAAGAAGTTAAATACATGCCTACAACCGTCGTAGTCGCCATTTTCTTTTCGAAAGCTCAATAGAACAGTAGGTACTGACAATCCAAGGAAGTGGAGTATTATACCAGAGTAAGGTTTAAGCTCTACAGAGTGATCGTAACTCTTGGAGTTGTCGGTCTCATGACGCGTGAAGCACCCAACAAACAGTCCAGCGACCAATCTCGCGGCTGCTAGCACGAGGTCCCGCATCTTGACGACGGAGGAGGTCGGCAAGGAGGGTGGTTGGCGGTTGGGTGCAGGAGGAGCTGACTTCGGGCTTTTCATTACTTCTAGAGAGAAAGAGAAGGTTTGACGTCAAAATGGCACGCGGGTCATTATATAAACCGAAGACTTTGATATTTTCAACGGTCTGCAATGCTAACGTGCGCCGTCCACGTAGGGCCGTTACGCGACAGAATTGACCGCTGGGACCATGAGAATGACAGTTAGACGGGTCGGACCCAGCCCGAAATCCGAACAAATTTGGAGTTTAAAGTTTGAATTATGCCGGAAATGTAATTAATTAAATTAATATTAAATTTTTTATACTTATAAATTAGAACGGTATCGTTTTAAAATAATTATGAGATTAGATTATAACAATAAAAAATAAACGTTATTTCCTAGTTTTGAGATTCGACCATTAGAGTTAGATAGGTGTCTCATGCCAAGTCAATGAAACTAAAATAACATGAAGTTAGGGTAAAAAGCCAATCTTCGTCACCTATTACTAATAATAAATTAAATTATGTCAGGTTGGGTTAAGCTAGAACTTGAATTCAATCTTAGGCTCGATTGAGTTCAAACTATTTAGCCAGAGATCAGTATCATTAGAGTTTAAATAACCCAAGTTTGACTAAAAAAATAAAACATTATATCAATGGCCTGAGCCAAAACAATCCTACTTTGAGTTCGATTTTATTTAGCCTGAATTTTTTTATAAATTAAAAATACAAAAAATACAAAACGAACATGTTGTTTTAAATAAAAGTGACACCGTTTTATTTATAAAAGTTGAACTTTAAATTAAGCTAAACTTTTTTCAAAGAAAAATTAACCTAAGCTAGGTCAACCTGAGTCGAGTAAAAACCTAAATCTAGTTAATTTATTTAGCCTGATTTTTTTATAAATTAAATACAAAACGAACGATGTTGTTTTAAATAAAAATGACACTATTTTATTTATAAAAGTTGAACTTCAAATTAAGTTAGTCTTTTTTTAAAGAAAAATTAACCTAGGCTCGATCAACCTGAATCGGGCAAAAGCCTAAGTCTAGTTGTCGTCTTTCCTTAGGCTATATCATTTGCTTTAATCTTATAAATATTACTTTGTTCTTGCGTCGAAATATATAAATAATGTTGACTAATTTGATTAGCACGGAATTTGGTACAATAAAATGGTTGATAGGCTAATTTTTAAAATTTTAAAAAAGGTAAAAAAAAGTTAATTTATTTCAATACCCAATTCTCCATTTTGAGAAGATCAAAGGAAAATTATCCATGTAGGCAGTTTTTCTTTTATGCTTTTACAAAAAATTGTTTCCATAATTTGAATATGTGACCTTCTAATCACAAAGGAATAAATTTGTCAATTTAAAATCAGATATTAATAAAAAAGTTACTTAAAAGTGTCTAAATTTTTAAGATTTTTAATTTAATAACTGAACTTTTATAAATTAAGTCAAAATTATAGTTTTGATAACGTAACATATCCACTAAATATTAGATAAATATCTATTTATTAGTCATATCAACAAAACTAAAATTAAAATTAAATTGTTAAGGTTTTTAAAATTAGTTACTCAGTTGAAAAATCTTAAAACTTAAGTATTGAACTAAAAAATATGACAAAGTTGAATACTTTAAAATTAATTATCTCATTAAAATGTAACTACAAAATGCATAGAATAAAACAAAGGAGACTAATTGACATTTTTACATATATAGTCAAGTCATACATTCAAAATGTAAACTTGACTCAAAATTTGAATATTTTAAAATTTTAAACTCATCCCAAAATTCGATTAATTTAAGCAAAATCTTTTAACTTTAAACTACAATCAAGTCAGACCTAAAACTTAAGTCGATTTTCAAAAATCGAATCCAATTCAAAACTTGGTTAAATTCAAACCGAACCAAACCAAACTTCAATTACAATTCCTACTTTTTTACTTAATAATTTATTTATTCATTCACGAATAACAAGTTATAAAATCTCTCCTTATAGGAAATAAAGTTAAAACAAGAAGGCAGAGCAGCTAGATTTCGTCTATATTAATAAGGAGAATTTAACACAAAAACAGTTTTAAGTCTTGAAATACAAATGTAACTCAGCAACAAAAGAATAAAGGTGTTAATAAGAAATTATCTATCTTGAAATAAATAATATTTTTTGTATATATTAATTATTTATAGAATAATAACTATTACTTTTTTAGTATAAATAGAGTGCATACATTAATTTGTAAATCTTATATTTTAAATAAATTAAGTGAATTCGATTCAAATAATATTTATATATGCTTCCGCTCTTGAACATTTCTCTTCAAAATTGAAGAACTCAATCATATTACTTATTGAATCAAAAGACTCTCACAAGAACAAGAGCACAACTCCTCTTACCCCAGGCGACCCTTGTCCAGGATTTCAGAGTGTCCAAGTTATAGCTTCAGGATCAGAGCTGGCAGGCAAGGAATGCTTGTAGATTACTTAAGAACAGTGGTTACTACATTCGGACATCATAAGAGCTCAAGAATGTCAAGTGGCACAATTGAGGACCCTGCAAAATGAGACAGATTGGACTCACTGTTCTTGACGAGAAGGGTAAATCTGTTAGGAATATATGTATTTATATTACAATTAATTGAATTGCTTAATATACATTTAATAACTATAATGAGATGATTAATAATTTACTAATTACATTTGAAACACATGGTAGTAATATAATAATTATATGTTGACCCATTAAACTAAAATTCATCACATCCTTCAAATGATAAAATTATCCTTTTCTACCCCTTAGGTTGAACATGTTATAAAGAATAACATAAAAAATCGTAGAACAAGGCAGCAGTGGGTGTATAGAGAAAATAAAGTCTTCTACCATAAGCTTCCTTTCTTACACAATTTGTTGATATTGATAAGCTGTGGTGTCCAAAATGGAGATAATGAACCAAGACTCCATGCCAAACATTGGAAGTATTTTAATCTTATTATGTAATTAATGCTCTAAATAAAATGTAGATATTGGCTTTGTGATTATTGATGATTGCATTTATGAATAATAATTAGTATCAAAACTTCATGATAATTTAATTTTAGGGCTTGTATTCGGATATAAACTCGTTTTTTTCAAAGCGGTTTTTTCGCATAAGTGACTCCAAAATGATGCATCGAAGGTGTAAAAATCGTTGTTGGTTGTTGTTGTTGCCTTTTGCCTTTGTTTTGGACAAATAAATCACAATTTTGGGGTGGGGTTTTTCGTTAATGGCTTGAATGGGTTAGACTTTCGAATTTTGGAGCATTTTTGGCTAAAATGGATATGGGAAATCCATAAAACATGAAAAATGGAAGAAAACTCCTAAAAAATCGTCTAAAACTGAAGGCCGGAGAGGAAGTTGCAAGCAGGTCAGACCCGTGCACCTGCGAGTTAACCAACCGACCTGACTCAGGGTTAGGAATGACCCATACAGTGTCATCCCGACCCTGTTAATTGATATATATATATATTTATTTTTAAAAATATTTAAAAAATTAAATTAAAAAAAAAATTGTACAGTGGCGCATAGGGCACGTGCAAGGTCTTTTTTGGACAAATTTTTCATCATTTTGTTCCATTTTTATTCCATTTTTTCATTTGTTTATCACAAGATTAATAAGTTATTTTTATTTGATAATTCTAATTATTTTTAATCTTGTTGCATAAATATGATTGTTTGTTAACAATAGTAAATGCTTATTTTTATCTGTAAAATTGAGCGTGTGAAACTATTTATGATGAGAAATTTTTAAATATTGATATGTTTAAAATTTTGTATTTTCCTCTAAAATAACATTAAGATACATACGGGTTATTAATTATCCTGTTGGTAATTACTACTCGAGGGATGCTTAATATGGTGAAGAAATTTTATTGAAATATTATGAACCACACATTTTTTCTATCCTTTCGATAGTACATTGATGATTTAGTTTTAATATTTAATAAATTGTTATTATCTGTTAATTAGTTCTATATTTATTTAAGAAACTCTAGCATGAATGATATAATTAATTTTAAGAAAAGAGCACAAATTGCGTTATTCTATTTTAACATACACATCATGGTTATTGCTTTTGGATTTCATTTAGCTTTAAGCAATACGAGAGTCTCTGCTATCTTGACGTTGAATGGAATGAACCACAAGCAGTAGGTTGAATTTCTCATGATAAATTTGACTATCATGCAAAATGGACTTGGTTTGAGAATTGATGCACCACCTAAACCCGCTGATGATGCTACTGAAAAGGATAAGAAATCCTATGAGGAGTGGGAATACTCTAACCAATGTTGTTTGATAATTACGAGGTATCACATGGATGAATCCATTCGTGATAGTATTCTTGAGACTGCTAGTGTAAAGGATTTTCTTGCCACCATTAAGAAGAAGTACAAGAAGTTCTCAAAGATTGAGAAGAATGGGTACTTAAACATGCTTCATCACACCATTTATGATGGTGCAAGTGACATTAGAGCTCACATCGACAAGCTCATGGGTTGTTACCATAAACTTAAGGCTATGGATATGGACTTCAGTAAAGATTACATGGTATGGTTTGTGATGGAGACTATTCCTTCAAATTTTGATTTGATCAGATCAAGCTATAATGCTCAGAAAGAGCAATGGACTATTGAAGAGATAACTGTTATTCTTGCCAAGGAAGAGGATGACAGAAAAAAGGAAGGGCAAGAAATATCTCCATGATGACAAACTACAACAATTCTCAAAAGAGAAAGTTCATTTCTAATAGCCCAAGTGATCAAAATCCTTTCAAGAAAAAAGTTGTTAATCCTAAAGGAAGTGGACAAACTGGCTCATCTTCTGTTAGTCAGAAGAATAAATTTTTCAAAGGGCAGTGCAACTTTTGTTAGAATTTTGGGCATAAGAAAGTTGATTGCCGAAAGTTCAAAGCTCACATAGAGAAGAAAGGTAATTATCTTGTGATGGTTTGATTAGAGTCCAATATTATTGATGTACCCTCAAATACTTGGTGGTTAAATACTGAAGTAACAATTCACGTTATGAATTCCTTGCAGAAACTGACAAATCGAAGAAAGCTGACTAGTTCTGAGTAATATGTTTATATGAGATACGATACCAAAGTCAAAGTTGAATTTTTTGGGACATTTAGACTACAGTTAAATACAGAACATCTTTTGGTGTTACATGATGTCGCTTATTTACCCTCTATTACGAGGAATTTGATTTTTGTATTCATTTTGGATAGACTAGGTTATAGTCTTCTTTTTGGAACTGAAAAATTGACTTTATATCGTACTCTCTTTTAGTAGGAAATGGAATTTTATGTGAAAATTTATACAAACTTGAGTTAAATGATGTTGTTACCGTTGCTTCTTCCTCTTCTTTTAATATTGTTGTTGGTTTTAAACGTATGAGGTTGAATTTAAGATCTTCTATGTTATGGCACAAACTTTTAGGCCATATTTCTAAAGACATAATGGAGAGGTTGGTAAAAGATGGTATATTTCAAGATCTTAATTTTTCAGATTTCATTGTCTGTGTTGATTGTATTAAAGGAAAGTTGATCATCAAGGTTAGAAAAAGCAAAATAGATAGGTGCTAAAAAATGTTGGAGTTGATTCATACTGATATATGTGGACCATTTATTTCACCTGCTATAGGTAGTTATAAATAATTCACTTTTATTGACGATTTTTCCTAGTACGGTCATACAAAGCTCATTCGTGAAAAATCTGAATCTTTAGAGTCGTTTAAGATTTTCAAGACAAATGTTGAGCTTCAAATGGGGAAGGCAATCAAGGTAGTTCATTTTGACAGAGGTGAAGAGTATTATAGGCGTTATGATAAGAATGGAAGGAATCCAGGGCTTTTTGTTAGATATTTTCAAGAATGTGGTATTTAAGCAAAATATACAATGTCAGGAACACCTCAGCAGAATGAAATCGCTAAAAGAAGAAACCACACACTTCTTGATATATTGCGGTATATGTTGATTCATTCTATTTTGTCAGAATTTTTGTGGGATGAGGCATTGAAGATAGTCGCTTATATCTTGAATCAAGAACTTAGCAAGTCAGTCCCAAAGACTCCATATGAGTTATGATCAAGTAAGAAACTAAGCTTGCACCATTTTCACGTTTAGGGATGCAAAGCAGGAGACTCTATAATCCACAATCTAAGAAGCTTAATCTGAAAACTATTAGTGGCTACTTTATAGGCTACATCGTCGGATCAAGGGTATTTAGATGCTATTGCCTATCTCACACGACCAGAATTATAGAATCAGATAGAGCTGCCTATTTTGAAGACGAATTTGGTTCAAGTTAAGGGTCAAGAGAAATAGTATTCAGGGAAGAACGTATTCTAATTCCTATACTCGTCATTTCCGTTCCTACTAATGACCCTATGATTAAACATATTCTAGTAGAATCTCATGATTAACCTCAGAATCGAGCACAAGATGAAGTCATTAATACTGGAGATGATGAAGTTGTTGTCAGAAGATCACAAAGAACACATAGACTTGCCATTTCTGATAACTATATTGTCTATTTGCCAAAACATGAGTTTGACGTGGGAGATAATACTGAATACTGAACTAGTCAATTTTCAAGAAACCATGAATAGTCTTCAATCTGCGTTGTAGATGAATGCAATGAAAGATGAGTTGAGTTTCATGTCATAAAATGGAGTTTGAGAGTTGGTTGAACTACCTAAAGGTTGCAAACTCATTGAGTGCAAGTAGGTTTACAAAATTAAACATAACTCAAGTGGACAAGTAGAAAAGTATAAGGCTAGACTTGTGACCTATAGCTAGAAAGAAGGGATTGGTTTCAAAGAAACCTTCTCACCAATTTCCAAAGATTCACTACGAATCATCGTGGCTATAGTTGCTCATTTTGATTTGGAACTCAGTCAAATGGATGTAAGGACCGCCTTCTTGAATGGAGATCTGTAAAAAAATGTTATATGACTCAACCAGTTGGTTTCAAGATGACTGGTAACGAATATATGGTTTGCAAGCTCAAGAAATCTATTTATGGGTTAAAACAAGCATTAAGACAGTGGTATCTCAAGTTTGATTTGGTTGTCACTACAAATGGCTCCAAGGAGAATGTAATTGATCAATGTATATATATGAAGTTCAGTGGGAGCAGTTTCAATTTTCTATTACTGTATGTTGACGACATTCTGCTTGCTTTTAATGACACTAATCTATTATTTAAGATAAAAACAACTGTTATTTGGCCAATTTGATATGAAAGATCTTGGTGAGGCCTCTTATGTACTTAGAATTCAAATTCTTCGAGATAGAACTAATGGGATTTTTTGATTATCTCAAAAAACTTACATTGATCGAATCTTGAAAAGATTCAATATGCATTCTTATTCTTCTAAAAAGGTACCAATAGTGAAGGGTGACAAATTCTCAAAGGTTTAATGTCCACAAAATGATAAAGAGAGATGAAATTAAAGTCGTTTCTTATGTGTAACTTGTAGGCAATTTGATGTAAGCTTAAGAATGCAAACGACCTAATATTGCTTTTGTTGTAGGTGTGTTGAAAAAATACTTAAGTGATCCTAGACTTAGCCATTGGAAAGCGACTAAAAAAGTCATAAGGCATCTTCAAGGCAGCAAGAATCATATGTTGCTTATCGGCAAACTAATACTCTTGACATAGTCAGATTCAATGTTGCTAATTATACAAGATGTGGATGATAAAAAGTCCACTTTAGGCTATATCTTTATGATGGTTGGAGGAGCTGTATCGTAGAAAAGTGTCAAATAGACACTCATAGCATCCTCTACCATGGAGACAAAGTATATGGTGTGTTATGAGGCAACTTGTCAAGCAATATGGCTGCGGAATTTAATTTCAGCATTAGATATTGTAAACTCTATTTCGAGTCTGTTGAAATTGTATTGTGATAACTCGATAGCTGTAGTTTTCTCTAAGAACACTATAAATACTTTTCACTCAAAACATATTAATATAAAGTACTATTTTGTTAAAAAGAGAATCGTTGAATCCTATACACCTACAGCTAGCATGTTAGCAGATCCACTTATAGAAAGCTTAACTATATTTGTGTTTGTAGCATACATCTCCCGTATGAGATTGTTAGGAGCTTAGCTTAATAAGATTAGTGAAAATTTGCTATTTTGTATTAAACATATTAGTACTTTCTACATATTGCTTATCACTTATATATATGAAACATGCATAATGATTTTTGTGGTCACTTCTTGTTAACATTAACATATATATGTTGATATATATATGTAGTTTGATGAAATGACAAGTACAAAAGAAAACAAATGTGAGGCCTCAGTTGTTGTACTGCATGCATGTTGTTTTAATGGTTATTGTTGCATTTGAACGTCTCTAGGGCCTAATCATATGTAGTATATATATCGTGTCGATATAATATTGCATATAATTTATTTAACGGTTTTGGATGATGGAGATTAATATGGTGGTTTGATTATATTGTCCAAGTAGGAGAATTTTAATATTTAAATATATATATATATATATATATATATCATTTATGAATAACAATTTTAATTTTTAAATATTAAAAAATAAAATTAAAATGTGTTATTCATAAATGCAATCATCAATAACCATAAAGTCAAAATCTACATTTTATTTAGAGCATTAACTATACAATAAGATTAACATACCTCCAATGTTTGGCATAGAATCTTAATGCATTATCTCCATTTTGGACACTACAACCTATCAATATCAACAAATCTTGTGCAAGAGAAGAAGCTTATGGCAGAAGATTTTCTCTACACACCCATTGCTGCCTTGTTCCACAATCTCACCATATGTTATTCTTTATAACATGTTCTACCCTAAGGGATAGAAAAGGACAATTGTGTCATTTCAAAGATGTGATGAACTATAGTTTAATGGGTCAATATATAATTATTAAGGTAATATCAAGCGCCTCAAATGCAATAAATAAATTATTAACCATCTCATTATAGTTATTAAACATACATTAGGCAATTCGATTAATGGTCGAAAATATGGAATTAATGTTGTGATTATATTAGTCCATATATTTCTAACAAAATCACGAAGCTTTTCTAACAAATACACCGTAGTTTTCTACAAGCAACTTGGATTTGAAACTAATCACTTTCATAACAATTGCATAGATTCAACAAATAATGTGAATTAGAGCTTATTTGCTCTATATCTCTTTTATTAGAGACTGCAGTAAATATATATACATGAATAGGTTTACAAAATAGGATAGAAATCTGTACAGATATGGAAATATAATCCTAAGATACTATATATCTACAAGATACTGCTATCTAATCTAAATGATCTGATTATGATCAGATCATAATATTATGAGATATGCATATCTTTGACCATACTCCCCCTCAAGTTGGATCATAGATATCTATGATGTCCAACTTGCTAATACACTCTTCAAATGCTTGTCGTTGGAGTCCTTTGGTAAACACATCAGCTGTCTGCTTCTTTGTTGGAACATATGTTAGGCATATTGTCCCATCTTCTATCTTCTCTTTGACGAAATGTCGATCAACCTCAACGTGTTTTGTTCTTTCATAATGGATTGGATTGTGTGCCATGCTTAGAGCTGCCTTGTTATCACAATAGTGTTTTATAGGTATTTCAAACCCGATTCCCAATTCTACCAACACTCTATTTAACCAAAGACTTTCACACATTCCTTTTGCAACTGCTCTTAGTTCAGCTTCAGCACTACTCTTGGCTACCACCTTTTGCTTCTTACTTTGCCAAGTAACCAAATTTCCTCACACAAAAGTACAATATCCAGTGGTTGATCGTCTATCTTCTTCTAAACTTGCCCAATCTGAATCAGTATATATTTCAACTGTTCTTTGATCTCCTTTCTTGAATAACAGCCCTTTTCCTAGAGTTCCTTTTAGATACCGTAGGATCTTGTAGACTACCTCTAAATGCTGTCTCCTTGGTGCATGCATATAGCGGCTAACAACACTCACGGCAAAGGCAATGTCTGGTCTAGTATGAGACAAGTAGATTAGTCTTCCCACTAGTGTTTGATACTCTTCACGATTGACAAGTGTATCATCTTCATCCCCAAATTTTGTACTGTCAACAGGAGTAGTGCTTGGTTTACATCCTAACATTCCAGTTTCTCTTAAGAGATCAAGAATGTATTTTCTTTGTGAGATGTAAACTCCCTTCTTTGATCTTGCTACTTCCATGCCCAGAAAATACTTCATTTCTCCCAAGTCTTTAACTTCAATTCTTTCTTCAAAGTCGTCTTAAGTCTTGTGATTTCCTTGCATCATCACCGATTAAGATAATATCATCAACATACACAATCAAAATTGCCTTCTTACCTTCTCTACTTCTAAAAACATTGTGTGATCGGATTGTGCTTGTGTGTACCCTTCAAATTGTAAGGACTTTGGCAAATCTCTCGAACCAAGCTCGTGGTGATTGCTTCAGTCCATATAGAGACTTTCTCAACTTACATACTTTGTTTCCTCCATCCTCATCAAAGCCCGGAGGAAGTTTCATATACACCTCTTCCTTTAATTGTCCATTCAAGAAAGCATTCTTGATGTCAAGTTCTTGAAGTGGCGGTCAAGGTTAACGACCATCGATAACAATAATCTTATAGTATTTAACTTGACTACAGGTGCAAATGTTTCCTTGTAGTCCATCCCATAGGTTTGAGTGTAGCCTTTAGTTACCAATCTTGCCTTATACCTCTCAATAGTGCCATCAGCCCTATATTTGACTGTAAATATCCACCTACACCCCACTGGTTTTTTTCCTTTTAGCAGATCAACTTCTTCCCATGTTTCATTCTTTTCAAGTGCCCTTATTTCTTCAAAAACAACTTCTCTCCATGCTGGAATTTGAAGAGCTTCTTGAACATTTTTTGGAATATTAATTCTGTCCAGATTAGCAATAAAAGCTTTATATTGAGCAGATAGAGCTTTATAAGAGACAAACCTCTCAATCGGATGCATAGTACATGATCTAGCTTTCTTCCTTAAGGCAATTGGCCATTCTAGATCTGCATTGTCTCCTTGATCCTCACTGCTTTGATTCTCTTGGTAGGGACCAAAGACTTTGGTTGAAACGGCATAGCTTGAAGGATAGGAAGTGTACTGCTTCCTTTGTTCCTCCGAGAATACACCTTGAGTGTATGATCAGGTCTAGCTGTTTCTGTATTAGGATTTGTCCTTATAGGAGATGAAATGGGCACTGGGATGGGTTCAGGAATAGATATAGGTTCAGGTGGTTGAGACTGAGATTCATCACTCCCAAACTCACTCCAATACTCTCCCTGAATCGAAGACTTAGGATAGAAGAAATCTGTCTAAAAAAAAGAGACATCACGGCTAACAAACAACCTCTTTGAGATAGGATCATAGCATTTATACCCCTTTTGTGTAGCAGAATATCCTAGAAACAAACATTTTTTGGATCTTGGATCAAGTTTATTGTGTGAAAAATTTTGAAGGAAGGTTGTACACCCGAAAACTCTTAAAGGAAGGTTAGTTTCAAGATGAGTGGTAGAATAGGTTTCTTGAAATTTCTGAAGTGGTATTTTGAAGGAAAGAACACGACTTGGCATTCTATTAATAAGATAGGTAGCAGTAAGAAGAGCATCCCCCAAAAATATTTTGGAACATTACTAGTGAGCATCAAGGCCCTAGCTACCTCAAGAAGATGTCTATTTTTTCTTTCCGCAATCCCATTTTGTTGAGGACTATTGACACAAGTACTTTTGTGAACAATTCCATGTTTTTGAAAGAATGTTTGAAGGTGATGATTAAAGTATTCAGTGCCATTGTCAGTATGAAGGATTTGAATACTAGTTTGGAATTGATTCTTTATCATTTGATAAAAATTGATGAATACAGTAGAGGTTTCAGCCTTATCTTTCAAAAGAAACACCCAACACAAACAAGTATGGTCATCAATAAATGTAATGAACCATTTGGAATTGGCTCTATTAGGAACACGAGATGGACCCCAAAGATCACTATGGATAAGTGAGAATGGTTTTGTGGGTTTGTATTTGGATATTGTAAAAGAACTTCTGTGATGTTTAGCAAACTCACAAGCATCACACTGAACACAAAGATCTTTATTTAGTGAGATATTTGGAAATAATCGTGACATATATTGAAAGTTTGGGTGCCCTAACCTTTTATGCCATAACAATAGTTCATCAGTCTTAGGAACAATCACACTATTACCCAAGCTATAAGGAGTAGATTGTCTATCTTCATCTTCAAAGCAGTACACTCCATCTACCTCTTTAGCACTGCCAATCATCTTCCCCGATGACAGGTCCTGTATAACACAATGAGTAGGGAAAAAATGAGCACTACAATTAGCTTGTTTTGTCAATTTACTAACTGACAAAAGATTGCATTCTAAGTTAGGGACATGTAGAACATAATTTAGTTTCATAGAATCTGTTACTTTGATATCTCCTTTTCCTGCAACTGAAGAGGAATAACCATTTGCTACCTTAACTTTTTCATGTCCAGCACATGGAACATATGAATGAAACATATTAAAATCATCCGTCATATGATCCGAAGCTCCGGAATCCACTATCCACTTTTTCCTACCACATGAGGATAAGAAAGCTTTAAGGATATTACCTCTCATAGTAGCATTGGCAAATATGCTTGCCTTACATTTGGTTCTTTGTCACTTTGAAGATTCTGCAAGACTTCCAATAGTTTTCTAGTGAAATATTCTCGCTCACCTCCTTGTTGTTTCGACTACTTTGATTTTTCTATTCCTCCTCACTAGATACTTGGTAGCCTCGGTTTTTCCCTTTTTTGTTTCCAATTTGGCCTTCCATGAATATCCCAGCATGTATCTTTGGTGTGGCCACTTTGTTTACAATGTTCACACCACTTCTTTCCATGAATGTCCCAACATGTATCTTTGGTGTGGCCACTTTGTTTGCAATGCTCACACCACTTCTTATGATTTTTCTTACTGGATTCATCACGTGATAATAGGGCAGAAGCTTCATTTGAAGATACTAGAGTTTCACTTAATTCCTCTTTCGGTTCCTCTTTTAGCATGATTTTCCTCCTTGTTGCTTCCCTCCTAACTTTAGAAAATACTTCCTTAGGCAGTAGGCAAAGGAATTCACTACTAGATTCTTCCACTAACATCATCCAAGTTTTTATTGAGACCACCAAAATTCAAAGACTCTCTCCTTTTCAATCTTTTGGTTGTACATCATTGCATCTTCCTTGCACCTCCATTCTTCATTGGACAAAGGTCAAGTTCACGCCACAAAGCTATCATTTCCACCCAATATTCTCAGAACTCTCTATCACCTTGCTTCATTTGCCACAACCTTATTTTTATCTCATAAATTCGAAATGCATCCTCTTCATCCGAGTAAGATATCGCCTCCATCCCGCATTTCTAGAAATTTGGTAGAAACATAAAGGTCCTTTTGATAGGTGGTATCATGGCATTAATAAGCCATGATGAAACCATGGAATTATCTACCTCCCATTGTCATATAGCTTGTATATTTGTTGAGTCTGGAATATTCCCATTTCCGATGATGAAGCTCAGTTTACCTCTTCCTCCAATGGCGAGTTTCATAGCTTGAGCCCACTCTCGGTAGTTTATTCCATTGAGTTTATCAGATACAATGTTGACTGAAACTCCCTCACCAGAGACCATTGTTGATTGACCTCCAGTTAGGATTGTCATGGAGGATCCCTCAATATTGGAAGTCATTTCTTGACTTTCTAGGGTTGTCTCCTCGGTTTCACTATCACGTGGCTCTGATACCATGTGAATTAGAGCTTATTTGCTCTATATCTCTTTTATTAGAGACTGCAGTAAATATATATAAATAAATAGGTTTACAAAATAGGATAGAAATCTGTACAGATATGGAAATATAATCCTAAGATACTATATATCTACAAGATACTGCTATCTAATCTAAATGATCTGATTATGATCAGATCATAATATTATGAGATATGCATATCTTTGACCACAGTATTATCAAGAATGTAGAATACTTACCTTTTGCTTAGAAACACCACAGTTCGAGAGGGGAACCAACGAACATTCTGATTTGTTGAAGGTAACTAGAGTTTTAAGCAAATCCCTTCTTCATCACCTGATTTTAAAAGGTATCATCAATCCTGGTGTCACACTACAGCTTAAATTGGTGTAAATGTCCTGAAATACCATAATTAAACAAAGCATAATGTTATTAATATCAATTCCTTGGCTCACTACGGGCGTATCAGATAGCCCCCATAGCTTCAATTTCTAATAGTCAAGAAAAGTTTGACCATGTTAGTCATAGGAAAATCCAGGCCTGATAAGATACGATAATTAGTTCATCAGAAGTAAGTTCAAAGCATACCTCTGTACTCTATGTTAGTCTTCTTTTCTTAAACTGGTCAGTTACTTGTCTCTTGATAAATCCAGTAAGAGGCTAGATTCCTATTGGTTTCAATTTGAAATATGATAATGGCATGGAATTCACTGCCTTGCATCAGGACTCGTAAAATTCCCAACAAGTCCAATCATAATAAGATATTTGTTCCTGAGTCACTGCACAATGCCAATATGGTCATCTTTACGAGCTTGTGGAATACCTACATAGAACATAAGATATGAAATACCAAAAGATTATTGTTAAGAAGTAGAAACCACAAGAAAACAGATTGAACTGAAAGTGACCATCTAAATATCAGAGGCAAATTGTAAGACCAACTAATCACAACTAGAAACTCTTAGTCATATCAAGCAAATGAATAAGCCAGTAAATTTAAATTCGAACCTTCATCCAGAAAACCGTCATGCCTGTAATGCAACTCCAAACAACACATGTATCCACCAATCAAAGCAATGTTCCTTATACACTACATATACCCAACGCTTGAGGATGGCATGGATCAGTTGAAGCAAAGGTAGGCATGGTATTCCTGAGTTGCAACCAGGTATAACCTGGGAGTTTTTGATTGCCTCTTTTCATGTACTTGCGTATTCTTGCTACATCAGACCAACATCCGTCAGAGGCATACAGGTTAGAAATAAGAGAATAAGTAACAGGCTTGTATGTCTCTAATTCGACAAGCATTTCTGCAGCCCACTTCCCATATTCTACTTCACCATGGATTTTACAAGCCCTGATGAAGGAATCAAAGGCACTTGATTTGTGTTTGATTGGCATTGAAGTCAAAATGTTAAAAGCCTCAGCTAAAAGACCAGCTCGGCCAAGCAAATCAACAATACAAGTATAGTGCTCTAAATCAGGGATAATTCGATACGTATTCTCCATCAAATTAAAGTAATGAAACCCCTCAGTTACCAACCCAGCATGGCTACAGGCAGAAAGTATTTCAAGAAAAGAAATTCTATCTGGTCTTATACCACCAGATACCATCTTCTGAAAAGTGTCAATACTATCTTTTGGTAGACCATGGAATGCATAAGCACCGATAAGTGAAGTCCAGGTAACAAGATCAGGCTCTATAACAGAGCCAAAACATCTAAGTGCACCAGTAATACTGCCGCATTTAGAATATGCATTTACTAAAGCATTTGCGACTGATAGAAATGTTTGAAATCCATGTTTAGTTACATAAGCATGGACTTGCATGGTTTCACAGAATACACATGCACAACCACATGAGCTCAGAATGCTTGCCAATGTTAGTTCATCAGGCTTAATCTCCTCTTGAAACATTTTACGAAGAAGCTTCATAGCCTCCATCACGTCCCCAAGCAGCCCATAACCCACAACCATAGTGTTCCATGAAACTATAGATCTAGTGGTCATCGCATCAAAAATTTTGCGAGCATCATCTGTGTATTCATTCTTTGCATACATATCGACAAGACCACTAACCACTAGAACATCAGAATCAAAAGACAATTTTATAGTAAGACCGTGAATCTGAGTTCCTGATTCCCTGAAGCCCAAACTAGCACACGAATTAAGCAAACTAGAAAATGTGAAAACATCCCCAACCAAATCTCCCTGTCGCATCAAATTAAAAAATGCAAAAGCCTTTTCTGGCAAGCCATTCAAAACATAGCAAGACACCATCACATTCCACAAAACCACATCTCTGCACGATACTATATCAAAAACACATCGCGCTTCCTCCACTAATCTACATTTCCCATAAAAATCAATCAGAGCAGCATTAACAAAGCAATTGAACTCAAACCCCAATTTTATCAGTAAACAATGCAATTGTCTTCCAATCACAACATCATTTACCTCGATGCACAAACGGAGCAATCCATTAACCGTTATAGAATCCAAATCTACCTCGTCCCGCAACATTCTCTCAAAGTAAAAGAAACCCATGTAGCGACTCGACTCATGTACGCTTTCCCGATCAACATACCCACAAATAACCGTATTCCAAGTCACAACGTTTCTCACAGGCATTTCGTCAAGCAGCCTGTCTACGTCGAAAGATTCCCCGCATTTCAGATAGACACCTAAAACCCTATTGTGCAAGGGCCTCAGGTGAACCAACCCGGACTTTATGAGGTGCCCATGAACTTGTTTCCCTGATAAAAAACAACCCGATTCGGCTGCGAGTTTGAGAGCTTTGGAGAAGAAAGAAAGCGGGGAACGACTATATTCCAATTGGGTTGATTGGCGGAGAGTCGCCGAGTATCTAACTACAGCAGGAACGCGAAGTGACAGTATTCGAAAGAGGGATGAAGTTGTGGCTCTTCGAAGCATGTTCTTAGCTTGTAGTCACAAGCTTCAAAGAAACTTAGGGGCGAAACGAGCATATCAAACGAACGGTGGGGATTCGAGAGAAAATGTACGGAAGCAGCTTAGGACCGTAGGATGGTTGATAAAAGAAAACCAGGGAAGTTCTGAAAATTTTTATTTTGACTCAAATCTGGCCTAAAGTCTAATAGGCTGTTTGGAAGATGACGAAAATTGAATTTAATTCATTTGTTTGGAACTGAAAAAGATATGAATTGAATTCTTTCATGGGTTTAAAACCTACTTTGTTAACAAATTTAATTCATGTTGTAAACCACTTGAACCCCAAAAGTTACTCTCTTCTTTTTTAACTCACAATTTTAACATTGCTCACTATTCCAACCCTACACCAGAAGATAATTATTATATATTATGTCTATTTATATAATATTGTAAAAACTTTAAAATAATTTTATTGTTAAATTAAACTTTTATTTTATTACTTATTTTGATAATTTTGATAATTATTTTCAAGAAAATGTTTTGATCATTTTCTTTTTTTATATGTGATTTTTCAATTTAATTAAGAATATTCATGTTTATAAAAAATAATGAAATAATTAAAATGTTTAAATAAAAGGTATTTTGTGTATAGTTATTAATCGATACATAATTTAATGTAGACATAATTGAATTGTTATTTATTAAGATAAAATTTTCAAATTATAACGCTTTTCTATTATCTAAGAAGCTCGATCTAGCCTAATGTCATTTGCAATCAACTTTTTATTTTCATTTTAATAATAAACTTTTTTGATGATATTATTTATAATGAAATTGATGTTTATAAGTTGTTCTATGTAAGTGTAAATGTTTATTATTTAATAAGATTATTTTATAGTCAAGGGTAAATGTGTCATATGAAATAATTGAATTCATTTTGATTATGTTCCAAACAATGTAATTGAACAATGTAATTGAATTCAATTCTAATATTACTGGGTTTGTTCTAAACACTGTAAATTGAATTCAATTGGTTAATGAATTCAATTTAAAGGTTTCCAAGCACCCCGTAAATAGATTATAGGCTTGTGATTGAGTTTGAGTCTGTCTCCAAACCAGATTAGGGTTGGACGGCCGTGATTAAATTTAGATCAAATTTAAGTTTTTAATTTAAAATTTTAAAATCAAGATATTTTTATTTCAAATTTTTTTAATTTTAATATCAAATAATTCAAATATGATTTAAATTTTAAAAATTAGTGGAGGAACCCGTAACTGTTATCCTTTAAAAGTATAATATGTAAACTTCCGAATTGATGCAATGACCTACAAATCACGCCAACCGAATACTTCACACTAGATAAATCCTATATGACTGAATCGATCGAGAGAGCGTAAGTAAGTGAGATTCAAACACAGAATCTTTTGACCTCATATCTCTTATTTTATCAACTCGACTACCTTCCAGGGGTAATGTATTTATAAGTTTTCATAAGCATAATAGGTTATGCATAATTATGCATCACTTATATTTATGGTCTGATTAATTTAATCCATGACCACTAAGTCAAACTCAATCAAATTAGTTTCTTGATAAATATGTAATATATGAATTACTAATGATTTATCAAACAATGAATGAATTTGTCAATTTTTAAATTAAAAATATATTTTCTCTTATTAACATCTATTTTTTTAAGAGACATAAATAAATAATTTATACATGATTACATATTACTATGCGTTTATTATAAGAGACATAAAATTACGTAGAATAAAACGAATAATTATATAATCTTTTTAAAAACAATCTTTTATTCAATTGTTAATAAAATATCAATAAATTCTTAAATTAAATTATCTATTCTTAAAAATTAAAACACTTAGTTAAAACTTTGTAAAGTTTAAAGATGAAGTAAAAAAATACAAGTTTAATAATTTTTTAATTCATTATTCCAAATATAAATCTTATTTTTATACTATTAATTGAACTAATATTATTTTTGTTAATATTATTAGTATTTATGTACTATGGACTATAACAGTGAAGTTTGTTTAATTATTTTGAGGGTGAGCTTGGAGCAGCCGATAAAATTGCTCTTTTGTATATTATTTTATATATTCAAATTATAAAAACAACAACTTTATAAAAATACGAGGATAAGATTGCATACATTAATGACCCTCCTCTTATGCACCGGATATATTGACTTATTTTTCATTGTTTTGTATCTAATGTTAAACCCACAATGACGTAAGTATTGTTGGACATGTTATTAAGCATAAATTGTGTTAATTATGTGATTATGCCTTAGTTTGAGGAAATCGGGAATTTTAGTGGACAATTGATATTTATTTGAGTTTAATGTGATTTAAATAGGAATTAAAGGATAAAAATGTGTGACGGTAAAATAGGAAGATCCCTTGAGTTGGATAGGTTAAGGCTTTGCATAGGAGGGCATTTTAGTCCTTGTCTAATCCATTAGGCTTAAGTGAAAGAGTTAGAAGAAATAGAAGAAAGAAAAGAAAGAAGAAGAGAAGAGGAAAGTATCGTGGGTGAGGAGGAAGGAGAAGAAAAGAGAGTTTGCGATCTTTGTGATTTCCGATAGATTTGAAGCTCATTCCTGGTAAGTTAGCTTCTTTCCATCTTGTTTTAGTTGGATTAAACTCTAGAATCGATTTGTATGAGTTAGAATTGGTGGTTTAGGATTTAAAGGTCAAAATGGATAGATTTCCTTGGGTTGTTGGATTTGTGACTGATTTTGAGGTTTGATTGAGTTAGAAATGTAGTTTGAGACTTGAATTAAGGTTTAGATGCGTTGCATTTATGTTTGGGGAAGGATTGAAGTGTGGAAATGCTGGAAAATCGGGTTCGGAGTCGTTCTCCAGGCCCGCACGTCGTGACGTGCATATGAACACGCCGCGACGTAAGAGGAAATGGTGCACGCCGCGACGAGCGAGGCTTCGTCGCGACGAGCCCCTGTTTTCCAGCAAAGAGATATTTTGGTGTTTTTGGGCATATCTTCTGCTATAGATGTCCAATTGAGATGATTTTGGATTCGTTGTGATCTAGAGATAAAGGACTAGGAGTTGTATGAAGAAAGGAAGTTCGGAATTAGCCTTTATGGGTTCAGGAATTTAGATGGAAGTCGAGTGTAGGCTTTTAATATTAGTGCTTTTACTTTTCAAGCTTTTTGACTGTTTCCTTTGAATGATAATTGAATGGGAACTTGGTTTGATATAGGAAACCAAGCCGACCTGATCCAATCGCAAGAGGAAGGACCACAGTGAGTCGGATACTCAAGCGATATTAGGTGGGTAATATTTTTATGGTTATTGTGTGTATGGGCAATATGTGTGTGCTTGCTTGCATGTGTGTGACACTTCTTGTGTTGAATTATAAGAAATATTGGAAATGCATGATGATTATGATTATGTATGGCCTTGATAGGCCTAATGGCATTTTGCAAGAATGAAAAGAACGAAAAGTATGAAAGCGTTGACAAAATGCTTTGAGCATGAAATGAAATGTTATGTGCTTTGTTTGGGTGAGAGAGTAACGGATGAAGTCACGTGCACGTTGACATATAGCCTTCTCCCGGCTGCCCGCTTGAGGCAACGAGATCTTTGAGAAATCGGACTCGGATAGTTTACGATATAAACTTCGATTTATCCGGATCATTTTACGGAACTCTCGAGCCATTTGTGTGCATTCATTTTGATTTGTTGTGCATTGCATGATTGATTCACTGGAAATGATGCATAATAATTGTTATATTGTGAAACAAGAATTTCATGACATATTCTCTTGATGGATACATGAATGTGAATCAATTGCTAATTGTTGTCTATATTTGTATATGTATATGCTTGAATGTGTGGCTCGTTGCCAATGGCTATAAATGTATATGCCACTGAGCTTCGCAGCTCACCTCATTATCTTCCCCATCCTCAGGTGCAGAACAAGACGATCGCTGATCTTACAAGGCATCGAAAACTTCAAGCTAGTTAGGAGCTTTGTATTAAGTTAGTATTTTGGTTAGCCCGCCAAGCATAACATCATGGAGCATATTCATGTATTTTGGATTTACACTTTATTTTGTATTATGCTATTTTGAGAATTGTTTGAATTTCTTTAGGATTGTAATGGCATGAAGCCCCTTGGTTTATGGGGTGTTTAATTCATAGATGGAATGCATGTGTATTATGTGTGTATGTATGTTTGTGTGAATCGAATTATGTATGGATGTTGGGATCGGGTCCGATAGGTTTGGGAGCTCGTCGCTGGCGCAGCCCGAGGGGCCACCTTGGGAATAGGGACCCGGGACTCGGGCCCAACATGTTTGGTATCAGAGCGCCTAAGTTTAGTGTCCTCGGCTTAGAATGCATAATAGGATGAATTGTGTGCAATATGATTAATTGTTGCATTTGATTGATTTCATTAAGTGACACGCATATCATGCATACATGTAGGAATTTAGATTGCCATATAGCTAATCCTTAGTGTTTGTAATTGAAAGAGTACGATGTCACCTCGTAGAAGGACACGAGGAGTTTTGCAAGGATCTGCTGCACCTGACTCTCCGACCAGGGAGGAGAGGACTGATGAGTCGGTAGCCCCAGGAAATGCTGAGGCTTTTGTAGGGCTTGGTAGTGAGCCTATGCCATCGCAGACTTAGGAGTCTCCAATTTCGCAGGAGCAAGTGCCTCATCTGGATTCGAGGCTTCGGGCATTCACTCGAGCGTTTATGCGGCTATGGGTCGATCTCTGACCTTACGCTTCATCCCCAGTTAAGAAGGAGAGACGGTTCGATAAGTTGAGAAAGTATGGAGCAGTGGACTTCTACGGGACCACTGATCCTGAGGAAGCTGAGACTTGGCTGAGAAAGATTGAGAGAGTCTTAGATCAGATGGAGTGCGAGGACGATGAGAGGGTTATTTATGCTGCCAGTTTGCTTCAGGAAGATGCTTTGCATTGGTGGGAGACTGTGCCAGGGAGTCAGATGAGGCCAGTAGGGTTGGCATGACAAGACTTCCTTACTGCTTACATGAAGAAATATCTGTCTGAGGTGTACATTCAACAGAAGCAAAGGGAGTTCCTCAATCTAACTCAGAGGGAGATGATATTCAGTGAGTATGAGCAGCGGTTCACTCAGTTGGCGAGGTATGCTTCGGATATGATGCTGAGTGAGGCTGCTAGATGTCGCCGGTTTGAGTCGGGACTGCATTTGGCCATCAGAGAGAAAGTGATAGTGCAGAACTTCTGTGATTTTCAGCAGCTGGTTGAGGTAGCATTGAGGGTTGAGAATATTGAGAATATCAAGAGTGCAGTGAACAAGAAGAGAAAGGGCAGAGAGCAGTTCAGGAGGGGAGGTAGCACTAGTACTCTTATGCCAGATAGGAGTGCTAGGAGCTTCCCTGTACAGTCCGAGGAGAGGAGCAGTGGTGCCAGTCGACCGAGATTGATGAGGACTTCTACTGTTTCTCACCAAGCCTCGACGGTGGGCGGCAGTAAAAGGGGAGTCAAGGAGAGGTATTTCATTCCGAAGTGCGAGCATTGCGGGAGACCCCATAGAGGAGAGTGCTACAGATTGACAGGAGCTTGCTTTAACTGTGGAGAAAAAGGGGCACATTGCTAGAGAGTGTCCTCAGCCTCCACGGCAAGAGAGAAGCCAGATGCAAGTTTCCAGGAGAATGGAAACTGTGGGACAGAGGACTTCAACAGAAGTGGACAGTTCTGATGCAGCCAAGAGTGTGGGCATTCTAGGGAGACCGAGGGGGCAGGCACCGGCTAGAATGTTTGCGATGACTCGGGAGAATGCAGAGACCGCTCCTGATGTTTTCACTGGTATGGTTCAACTCTTTTCTGATGATGTGATTGCTTTGATTGATCCAGGTTCTACTCATTCGTTTGTTTCCTCGAGTAGACCTGTGTGTGATAGAATTGTGAGCCCTTTAGATACTCCGCTGATGGTGAGTACTCCAATCGGCCAGTATATTATTGTCAGTCAAGTATATAGAGTGTAAGATTTGTATTGGTGGAGAACTTCTTGTGGTGGATTTGATGCCACTGAAGATGGGAGGATTGGATGTAATTTTGGGCATGGATACGTTAGAGAGGTACAATGCCTGTCTGGATTGTAAGCAGAAGATGGTGGAATTTAAATTGGATAGCAGCAAGAGAGTGGTGTTTATGGGGGACAGAAAAGCAAGTCCACCCAGAATTGTTTCGGCTTTGAAAGCAGAGAAGATGATGAGAAAGGGATGTGAGGCGTTTTTGGCCTATGTGATAGATTCCAGGGCAGATAGAGGGAAGCTTGAGGATATTCCAGTAGTCAGGAAATTCTCGGATGTCTTTCCCGAGGAATTGCTAGAACTACTGCCAGCTAGGAAATTGAGTTTCCCATTGAGCTTCTTCCAGGTACTGCACCGATTTCAATTCCGCCTTACCCGATGGCTCCGGCGAAATTGAAAGAGCTTAAGGAGCAGTTGGAGGAGTTGTTGGAGAAAGGGTATATTAGGTCGAGCTCTTTACCTTGGAGAGCTCCGGTCCTTTTTGTGAAGAAGAAAGATGGATCGTTGAGGATGTGTGTGGATTACAGGAAGCTGAATCAGGTCACGGTGAAGAACCGATATCCGCTTCCTCGCATTGATGATTTGTTTGATCAATTGCAAGGGGCGAAGGTCTTCTCCAAGATAGACTTGAGATCGGGTTACCATCAGTTGAGGATAAAGGAGTCGGATATACCAAAGTCTGCTTTCAGGACGCGATATGGGCATTTTGAGTTTTTAGTTATGCCTTTCGGATTGACGAATGCCCCTGCAGCATTTATGGATTTGATGAATCGGATCTTTAAGCCATTCTTGGACCAATTTATCATTGTCTTTATTGATGATATATTGGTTTATTTCAAGAGTGATGAGGAGCATGAAGAGCATTTGAGGATCTCTTTGAAGACATTGAGGAGAAATGAGCTGTATGCCAAATTCGATAAATGCGAATTTTGGCTGAGAGAAGTTACATTTCTTGGACATTTAATCTCAGAACAAGGAGTGCATGTGGATCCAAAGAAGATAGAAGCTGTGGTGAATTGGGAAGCACCGAAGAATGTGGCAGAGGTGAGAAGTTTTCTAGGTTTAGCAGGTTACTACAGGAGATTTGTGGAGGGATTCTCCATGATCACAGCTTCGATGACGAAGTTGTTGAGGAAGAATCAGAAATTTGTCTGGAGTAAGGAATGCCAGAAAAGCTTTGAGGAGCTCAAGCATAGATTGACAAATGCTCCTATTCTGATTCTGCCTTCGAGAGATGAGGGCTATACTGTGTATAGTGATGCTTCAAGGAGGGGTCTTGGTTGTGTTTTGATGCAAGGAGACAGGGTGATAGCTTATGCTTCGAGGCAGTTGAAGCCTTATGAGTTGAACTATCCGACGCATGATTTGGAGTTAGCAGCTGTGATCTTTCCTTTAAAAATTTGGAGGCATTATCTGTATGGAGTTCAAACGATGATCTTTACCGATCATAAGAGTCTCAAGTACTTGTTGAGCCAGAAGAAACTGAATTTGAGACAACGACGGTGGATAGAGTTGCTTAAGGACTATGACTTGTTGATTGAGTATCATCCGGGCAAGGCCAATGTAGTGGCGGATGCTTTGAGTAGGAAGTCTTCGATTGCTCATGTTCGGTCGGTTTATCTTCCTTTATTGGAAGAGATGGCCAAGCTTAAGATAAGCTTGAAGCAGGAGGAGCCGGATTGCCTTCTAGCTAATTTCCGAGTGAGACCGATTCTTAGGGAGAAGGTTAGAGAATTGCAGGTTCAAGATGCAGATTTAAGCAGACTCAGGGATGAAATTCAGAATGGTAAGATTTCTGAAATAGTAGTGAGGGATGATGGGCTTATGACAATGGGGAACATGCTGTGTATCCCAGACGTGCAGGAGGTTAAAGATGAGATTATGGATGAGGCACACAATGCGTCTTATGCTATGCATCCAGGTAGCACCAAGATGTATAGGGATTTGAGAGAGCATTTTTGGTGGAAAGGCATGAAGAGGGATGTAGCAGAGTTTGTTAGTAAGTGTCTAGTGTGTCAGCAAGTCAAGGCTGAACATCAGGCACCTTCAGAAAAGTTGAGGCCGTTGTCCATCCCGGAATGGAAGTGGCAAATGGTGACCATGGACTTTCTGATGGGTTTGCCTAAGACCAGTAGGAAGCACGATGCTATTTGGGTTATTGTGGATCGGTTGACGAAGTCAACTCACTTTTTGGCAATTAGACAGACTGATTCTTTGCATGTGTTGGCAAAGAAGTATATCGATGAGATAGTGAGATTGTATGGGATTCCAGATTCTATAGTTTCCGACAGGGATCCTCAGTTTACTTCGAGATTTTGGGGTAGTTTGCAGGAAGCTTTGGGTACTAAGCTAAATTTTAGTACGACTTTTCATCCTCAGACGAATGGTCAATCTGAGAGGACCATTCAGACTCTTAAGGGAATGCTTAGGGCTTGTGTGAGGGATTTTCAAGGAGCTTGGGATGAGCATTTGCCATTGGTTGAATTTGCTTACAATAATTTGTATCATTCGAGTATTCAGATAGCTCCATATGAGGCTTTGTATGGGAGGAGATGTAGAAATCCGATCTGTTGGGATGAAGAAGGAGAGAGGAAACTGATAGGACCAGAATTGATTCAGACGACAATTGAGAAAATCAATTTAGTTAAGCAACGACTTAAGGCAACACATGATAGGATGAAGAGTTATGTAGATGCTCACAGAAAGGAGATGGAGTTTGAAGTCGGTGAAAAAGTGTTCCTTAAGATGTCTCCTTTGAAGGGAATATTGAGATTTGGCAAGAAGGATAAATTGAGTCCGAGATATGTGGGTCCTTATGAGATCCTTAAGAGGATTGGGCCACTCGCCTATAGATTGGCGTTACCTCCAGAATTGTCTCAGATTCATGATGTTTTTCATGTGTCCATGTTGAGGAGGTATAGATCGGATCCTTCTCATGTTATTCAGACTAGTGAGGTTCAGTTGCGAGATGATTTGAGTTATAAGGAGCAACCAGTGGAGATTTTGGATACCAAGGAAAAAGTCCTCAGGAACAAGACCGTTCAGTTACTTAAAGTTCTGTGAAGGAACCATTCGGTAGAGGAGGCTACATGGGAGCCATTGGAAGCCATGAAGGGGAAGTATCCGCATCTCTTCGATGGTTCAGGTAATAATTTCGATGACGATATTTCTTTTAAGAGGGGGAGAAATATTGGACCCCGATTTTTTTTAATGATGTTATTAAACATAAATTGTGTTAATTATGTGATTATGCCTTAGTTTGAGGAAACTGGGAATTTTAGTGGACAATTGAGATTTATTTGAGTTTAACGTGATTTAAATAGGAATTAAAGGATAAAAATGTGTGAGGGTAAAATAGGAAGATCCCTTGAGTTGGATAGGTTAAGGTTTTGCATAGGAGGGCATTTTAGTCCTTGTCTAATCCATTAGGCTTAAGTGAAAGAGTTAGAAGAAATAGAAGAAAGAAAAGAAAGAAGAAGGGAAGAGGAAAGTATCGTGGGTGAGGAGGAAGGAGAAGAAAAGAGAGTTTGCGATCTTTGTGATTTCCGACAGATTTGAAACTCATTCCTGGTAAGTTAGCTTTTTTCCATCTTGTTTTAGTTGGATTAAACTCTAGAATCGATTTGTATGAGTTAGAATCGGTGGTTTAGGATTTAAAGGTAAAAATGAATAGATTTCCTTGGATTGTTGGATTTGTGACTGATTTTGAGGTTTGATTGAGTTAGAAATGTAGTTTGAGACTTGAATCAAGGTTTAGATGCGTTGCATTTATGTTTGGGGAAGGATTGAAGTGTGGAAATGCTGGAAAATCGGGTTCGGAGTCCTTCTCCAGGGTCGCACGTCGCGACGTGCGAAATTTTATTCGCTGCGACGTGCGTGAAGGAGCACGCTGCGACGTGCGAGAAGGAGCACGCTGCGATGTGCGAGGAAATGGTGCATGCCGCGCTCGCCGCGACGAGCGAGGCTTCGCCGTGGCGAGCCCCTATTTTCCAGCAAAGAGATATTTTGGTGTTTTTGGGCATATCTTCTGCTATAGATGTCCAATTGAGATGATTTTGGATTCGTTGTGATCTAGAGATAAAGGACTAGGAGTTGTATGAAGAAAGGAAGTTCGGAATTAGCCTTTATGGGTTTGAGAATTTAGATGGAAGTCGAGTGTAGGCTTTTAATATTAGTGCTTTTACTTTTCAAGCTTTTTGACTGTTTCCTTTGAATGATAATTGAATGGGAACTTGGTTTGATATAGGAAACCAAGCCGGCCTGATCCAATCGCAAGAGGAAGGACCACAGTGAGTCGGATACTCAAGCGATATTAGGTGGGTAATATATTTATGGTTATTGTGTGTATGGGCAATATGTGTGTGCTTGCTTGCATGTGTGTGACACTGCTTGTGTTGAATTATAAGAAATATTGGAAATGCATGATGATTATGATTATGTATGGCCTTGATAAGCCTAATGGCATTTTGCAAGAATGAAAAGAACGAAAAGTATGAAAGAGTTGACAGAATGCTTTGAGCATGAAATGAAATGTTATGTGCTTTGTTTGGGTGAGAGAGTAACGGATGGAGTCACGTGCACGTTGACATATAGCCTTCTCCCGGTTGCCCGCTTGAGACAACGAGATCCTTGAGAAATCGGACTCGGATAGTTTACGGTATAAACTTTGATTTATCCGGATCGTTTTACGGAACTCTCGAGCCATTTGTGTGCATTCATTTTGATTTGTTGTGCATTGCATGATTGATTGGCTGGAAATGATGCATAATAATTGTTATATTGTGAAACAAGAATTTCACGACACATTCTCTTGATGGATACATGAATGTGAATCAATTGTTAAGTGTTGTCTATATTTGTATATGTATATGCTTGAATGTGTGGCTCGTTGCCAATGACTATAAATGTATATGCCATTGAGCTTCGCAGTTCACTCCATTATCTTCCCCCTCCTCAGGTGCAGAACAAGGCGATCGCTGATCTTGCAAGGCATCGAAAATTTCAAGCTAGTTAGGAGCTTTGTATTAAGTTAGTATTTTGGTTAGCCCGTCAAGCATAACATCATGGAGCATATTCATGTATTTTGGATTTACACTTTATTTTGTATTATGCTATTTTGAGAATTGTTTGAATTTCTTTCGGATTGTAATGACATGAAGCCCCTTGGTTTATGGGGTGTTTAATTCATAGATGGAATGCATGTGTATTATGTGTGTATGTATGTTTGTGTGAATCGAATTATGTATGGATGTTGGGATCGGGTTCGATAGGTTTGGGAGCTCGTCGCTGGCGCAACTCGAGGGGCCACCTCAGGAATAAGGATCTGGGATCCGGGCCCAACAAGTATTATTATTTAAATATATATTAATATAAAACTTATTTTAATTAGTATGAAGTAGTAAATAAAATATAATCTTGTACAAGCACTAACTTTGACTTTTCAAAATGTTAGATCTTAACTCTCTATGTTTTTTTTTTCAATTTAGTAACACATTGATCTTAAGGTTCTCTCTAAAAGTTACTAATCAATACAAATATTCCATTTTCTCAAGAACTTATTTTATAATTAATTATCAAACTCAAATTACTTTCAAGTAATAAACTAATTTTTATAACCAAAATCCACTAAACTTTATTCATTGGCATTTTACTTTCTTTATAAAAGACATCTTTTATTAATTTAGCTATTTTGATATATTAAAATTCAACTAGTTTATTAATTGATTGGTTGATTTTATAATTGATTTTTATAATTAATCAATTTTTATAAACTAAAATGAATTAATTAATTTTATTTAATAATCTTTTCTTCAATTAAATTTAAATTTCTTACAGTTTCTATTTTAAATTTTATTTCAACTTCTTTAAATTTTATTGTCTTTATTATATATAATTTTATTTCAATCTAATATCGATTAAACTTTTATACTAAATTTTTTTATTTGACCAATTTAATTTTCGTTCATTTGATATATCCATAAAAGCATATATAACTTTGTTTTTGGATCCAAAACAGGTCATCCCGAATTAAACCACTCTTTATTGTTCATCCAATGGTGCTTTGGAGTTGTGTTTAACTTGACCCAACTTATATCTGGGGGATGCCAAGTAATAAGATGTTCTTATCTTGTTTGAGAATTTAATTTGTTCACTGCCTTAACCTCTTGTTGGTATTCTTTAACTACATGATATTATTTATAGTTTCATTTATTCTGGGTTGTTACTGTTCTTTTAAACAGTCATATACCTTTTCACTTGAACCATCGTGCCCTTTAGTTGTTTTGATGAAAGACAACAAGGCATATATAAAGATTGGGTCCTTGGGCTTAACAGGATACTTCTGCATACACCATCATTTGCATTTTGTTAAAGCTTAGAAGAACCCTATCACATTTCTTCAAGATCTCTCAACATCAATGACAGGAGGTACGTAATAATATTCCGTATTTATTTTTATAATAGACATGTATACAAATCATTATCATGTCTAACAGTTGGTATCAGAGCAAATTTTTCTGTGCTTGCTGTAATTAATTTTCTGTAATGATATGCATGATTGGGTGTTTTTCCTATTGCATATATTGATGTGAGAGGAGTTACCGTTCTATGCAAAATGTGATTCCGCTTGAAATGGCTTTTGAATCATTAGAAATAGAGTTTAAGAAGCCAAGATATCGTTAGTTTTATTATATGGGTTGAACGTGGGTCAAGTCGACCCGTCAAGAGGTTGAAAATGAAGACTGCGGTTTTCATTCTTTATTAATATCAACATAGCCACATGTGTGCTTTAATTGTTAGTCTGCACGACTTCTGAATATTAGATGCGTGGGCCATTGTTTCACAGACTCACGGTTATAAGCGTGAACTAGTGTTTGATTTTGTGCCTTTCATCTGACAATTTCAACACCTTTTAACGTGGCATTATTTGGAAAGTTTTTAAATAAATGTTCCATAAAGCTTGCGTGGGCCATTGTTAGGAAAGTTTTGAATACATGATTCAGAAAACTTGTTTTCATGGCCATTATTGCAAGTTTAAGTTTTACAGCAGTAAACTGTAAACCTACTTCTTTGTAAGTTTCATGGGACCCACCATTTGCTTTTGGTTGTTGCATGAATTCTTGATCAAAAATGAATTTCAAAGAGGCCACACATGGTTGAAGCTTATACTTTGTAGGTTCATTGAAAATTTTGAGTTTAGACTTGAAAATAATAAATTATTTGGTCAGCCATAAATGTACTGTATAATGGCAATGTAAAATACACAGTATTTGCATTATGGTCCATATTTATTTTGTATTTATATATAGAATCTATATGTTTGCCTAATTTTATTAAATTGCATGATTTAAATTATGTTTGATTTTAAATTCATGTACATATATTTATATTTATGCAAATATATGATATTGATTTACTATTAATCAATTGTAAAGGATTATGTAAAACCTTTATTATTCATAATTTTGCATAAAATGTGGTGATCCAACCAACCAACTACATTACCCACAAGTAAACCTTGTGCCTTAAACACGCAACTTTTCACAACCCTTGCCCTGATTATCCAATATACGTACTCTATAACGACTCTATTACCTTCTTCCGGCCAAGCAAAGTCAGGCTAAAAAAAACTTTTATTTCTCCATTGCCATAAAAACCAGCATATTACTCCATATATTGTAACCCACTATACCTGTTTCACTTGTGAGTGCTTCATTACGTTGGATTTCACCCACATCCCTTCATCCTGTTGAAAAAATCCATATCAACCCCTTCCTAGGGAAATTTACTCCAGAAGGCTTTCACTCTCGAACAATCCTGTATTACATGCAATGTGGACTCTTCTTGCCTACAGAAGTGACAGCTGCTATCCGTAGTAAGACATCGAGCCATTCGTTGTTGATTGGTCAGTAATTTTCTCTTAGCTAACAACCAAAGGAATGCCCTAATCCATTGGGGCCTTGCCCATTTCTAGATTAATTCCTAAAGACTATTAATAGCATCCGTGATACTAGCTTCTATTAAGTAATAGGCTGACGCCATTGTGAATCTCCCATGATTCGTTTGTCCTCACACCATTTTATCTTCCTCTATGCCTTCTACATTAGTACGGAGCATCGTAATATCCATATATACTTGGAACAAGTTCCACTGCCAGGTGCCATCTTCATTCATATAATCCGCAATTGTAGCGTAAAGAGCACAACCAGGAATAGGATAGGTCGCCACGAATATTAATGGACCCTAATCATTTGCCCAGTTATCTAGCCAGAAGAAAATGCGTCTCCTATTACCCAGTTTCCATTTTATGCCCTGTCGTATAAATTGGCATGTTACAGATATTCCCCGCCAAATGACTGAAGCCTTTTTTCTATCTAATTTGCGAGGGATAGGATAAGGATTGATTCAATATTTTGCCCTCAGGATCCTAGCCCATAAAGCTGTGGGTTGAGTAATTAAAGTCCAGCCTAATTTTGACAATAACGCATCATTGGAAAAACGAATACGTTTAATGCTTAGGCCCCTTGCTTTTTTAAGTTGACACACTATTTCCTATTTAACTAAGTGCATTTTCCTATGCTCACTCGTTGAACCCCATATAAAATTCCTCATTATTGGCTCCAAATCATCGCAAAGTTGTTGCAGAAGTCTCACTGTTTGCATCGTGAAAATTGAGAGGGACGAAATTACTGATTGGGTTAAAGTAACTCGCCCCGCTAGAGATAACATCCTTGCACGCCATCCTGTAAGTTCCTTTTGTGCTTTGCCTAGGATGTGTTGATAGGTATTTCTCGTTGTATGCTCATGAATCAATGGAATTCTTAAATACTTTTCAAGATTGTTCGTGCTTGTAATGTGCAAGGCTTGATTGAGACGTTGCGCGTTTGCTGGAGATACGTTCTTGGAGAAAAAAATCTGAGTTTTAGTAGTATAAACTTTCTGGCTTGAGGCCTTACAAAACACCTCCAACTTCTTTGCTATCACTTGCGTTTATGATTTCGTAGCTTTAGCAAATAGAACAAGATCATCTACAAATAAAAGATGGGATAGGGGAGGCCTTGTAGGGCTTAGCTTTATCAGTTTCCAATGTCTGTGTCCCACCTCCTTCGAAATAAGGTGACCTGGTTGTTCCATGCACAACAAAAAAAAGGTAGGCGAGAGCGGATCGCTTTGTCGAATACGTCGTGAAGGACTAAAAGGAACAGTAAGGGTACCCTGCCAAGCGACCTGTATAGACATTATCGTCACACACTTCATAATGACATTGATTAAATTGACACACTTCATAAAATCTCATTGAATCCAATCATATGCTTTTTCTAAATCCACCTTGATAGCAAAATACCATGTCTTCTCCTTCTTCTTACGCATCGAGTGGATGACCTCCGGAGAGATGATAATATTATCAGTTATTTGCCTACCAGGAATAAAACTGCATTGATTCGCCTCCACTAGATGATCCATGTGGTTTTTCAAATGATTCACAATAACTTTAGCAATAATCTTGTACATCACAGTATAGAGGCTAATCGATCAAAATTGAGAGATATTATTCGGGGACGGGACTTTGGGGATCAATACCAGAATGATTTGATTCAAATCCGTTTCCCATTGTTCCAGCCAAAATACTTCCTAAATGTACTCTACCATTTTTGGCCCAACCTTTCCCTGTTGCTTTTCAAAAAATAAGCCATTAATGTCAAAAACCGCAGTCTTGATTTCAGTTTTATGTATTGTCTGGGTTAGGGCATAAATCCTTTCCCCTGAAAGCTAAGGAAAAGCTCATGAGATCGAAAACCAGTGAGTATTCCCCTCTTCGTTAGTATAAAGTTAGACAAAAAAGGGCCTGACTAATAGGCACAGTTGCAATTGGTTAGTTATCATTGCCTTATTGGAATCAGTGATTTGCTCTATCTTCATTTTCTTTCTTTTAGAAAGAGTGATAGTGTGGTAATATTTAATATTTTGATCACCCTTTGAAATCCATTCGCATCTGGCTCTTTCATGTTAAAAAATTTCCTCCTCACACTGTACCTGCATCAATTCCCCACTCATCTTTTCCTCCAAGACTAAGGGTGAATCTAAATTGTTGGTCGTCATAGCCCTCTGAATTCCCTGCAACCGTGCTAACATTCTTTCTTCCTATGGAATATATTGCCAAAATCTAACTTATTCCATCTCATGAGATGGTTGGAGAATTGGGCTAAAGATTTGTTCATTGTCTCCTCTGCTGGTAACCAATGCTTGGCTACCATATCATCAAAACCTGCTTGTGTTAGCCAAGCATTTTGGAAACGAAACACTGAGGATCTTATCATTCTTGGTTGCGGTCTTTGTAAGTGAATCAACATGGGCCTATGATCTAAACCAAGAAATGGTAAATGATTATTCACCGTGTGAGGAAAAAACCTGCAGCCAAGTCATCGAACCAAAAACTCTATCTAGCCTAGCTTGGACCACGCCTCCTCACCACGTAAACTTTGATCCAACAAATCCTAAATCATGCAGTCCACTCCCATGCACGCAATCTTGAAACTGTTTATTCACCACCCACGTTGACTTGGCTCCACCCCTTTTATCCGAGATCTCCATTTTTGCAATAAAATCCCCTCTTACTAGCCAGGGTTTATGGATAGATCATCCTAACCATCTTACTACTAGCCAGAGAAAGGTTTGGGAAGAAGATTGCTGGTTTGCATAAACTACTATAAAATCGAATGAGCAAGAAACATACTTGATATTGGTATGGATAAATTGACGATGGGGTATTACTACTGAGATATCAAATTCATCCTTCCATAATAGCCATATCCTTCCAAAAAATCCATCGGTTTCTACTCTAAACGAATAATCAAACCCCAAATTATGGACTACTTCATTAGCCCAAGATCTACTAATTCGGGTTTCCATTAAAACTAGGATATAAGGTTTATAATTACTAAGGTAATTACACAAGATGGTATGGAATCTAGTCCCCCTATCCCTTGACAATTCCATATTATGATCGACATAAGGAAATAAAAAGGGAACAATCTACTCCACAACGGAGTAGAAGTTGTACCTCTTTTGTGAGCTTCCTTGTTTTTGTCGCCCTACGTCTGCATTGCATGTTCCTCGTCAGGATGCATTTGAGTTATGTTGTCCAGCACACCCAACCTTGTTGCTAAATTGGGAGGTTCGGTGGGAGGAAGTGCAGGCCCTCCCTAAACCTAGCAATCGCCTCAGGGTCCTCAACTTCTTCCATTAGTTGGAGTTGCTCCTCAACAGCCTGTTCTCTGTCCTCAAAAGCCTGACTATCACGGACCATTTCCGTATGGGAAGTAATTTAATCATTAAATGTTTATCCATTAGTGTGGGTTGCATTTGAAATATAGGGAAGGTATTCAATCCCTGGCCTTGGTGATCACTGGCTTAGGAACTTTCCCCCGAGGTTTGCTGAATTAGGGCTACCATCTTTCCTTTTAAACCCTTCCTCGAATTCTGTTTGGGCCCAATAGATGTAGACACCGTCCCTTTATGAGGTTGTTTTCCTTTTCCAATTAAATATGTCAAATTAATCCTTTGTCTGAACCAATGTTTTGAAAATCGGACCGAATCGATCGATCGAACTAGAGAACCGAAGCATGAAACGGTCTAGTTTAGCTCGTATTTTTTGTGAGTGATTGGTCCGTTCATTTTGTGGTCGGACCTGTAAAAATCACTAAACCGGTGAGAGAAAGAACCAACCGGTCTATTTAAAATGCCTTGATTTTAATGATTTCAACTTAAATGAATATTAAGATTAGTGATTTTTTTATCTTTTTGATGAAATATGCCTAGTAAGCTTTATTATCTTATTTTGTGTTGTGTTGGTGAACTTAAAAAAATTGTATATTTTGAAGTTTGAAGGTTTAAATTAAGTTTACAATTAGATAAATAAATATATAGTATGTTTAAAAATTATCTTATATAAAATGAAATTATATATATTTATTAGTCATCGGTTCGATCACGGTTGAATTCCGGTTGAACTATTGACCCTTAAATTAGTTGCTTCTCCAGTTCAGTCACTGATTCGATTTTTAAAACATTGGTCTAAACCCAACAAAGTTACTATTTTATGCGGCCTTTGACTATATCCCATACTCTTCCTCCATGTGCTCCTGCTCTGTCAGCAATGAAAACCTCGAGCCTCCCCTTTGATTAGCCTCCCTGTTACTTCCCATCTGTTCCTGTCATTTCATGTAATTGCATGGAGCCTTCCGTTATACCTAGGTCTAAGGGCCATAGCAGTTGGTGTTTTTTCCTGTTGGCTTTCCGTCTGCGGCAAAAGCCGCATTCCTCATCCTTGCCTCGCCTGCACCTTCACCTGTGCCGGATATCGGATTAGGATGATCAGATGGAGCATGTTGCCGCTGCGGACAACCGGAAGAGTCATGTCCTACCAATCAGAAATTATAGCATATTTGTGGCAGTCCTCCGTAGGCCACCAATAACATCTCTCCGTCGAGCTCCACACTGGTACGCAAAGGAAGACTTAAGTCTATATCAACGGCGATTCTGGCGAACTTTCCACGTTGAGCCTGTAGTGTTGCTTCGTCGATTTTAACTGTGTTCCTCACCAAATTGTCCAAGGTGATTAGGATCATTGGATGGTAGCGCGTGACGGACAGATCCGGGAATCGAAGCCAAACCACAACTCTGTTGATTTTGCCTTGCGATGGGCAAAAATTCAACAGCCACCTTTGAACTGAGAGTACATGCTCGAAGATAACCTACGATCCATTTGTCAGGGCCTTCATATAGTCGTCGTCTTTCATGAACCGCACGAGGAAATAGTCATTTTCCAGACCTATAGTCTCCAAATCCCTTTCCATATCCCACATGTCGTGATGTTTTGATCCCCCACATTAAGTTGATAGACACTCTTCAAATTGAATTTTCCTTTCTCCTCGAAACTCCACTATCTTTGGTCTCTCCCCGAGCTCATTTCCACTCTCGCTGATGGTGTTAAAGTGATAACGAGTTTTAGACATACACCTGCTGGAAGTACATCCTGAATTTCACTCCATTTCCAATTTCCATTGAGGTCTATATAGGAAACAATCGGCTTGTCTAGTGTTTCTTCTGCAACTGGACCGGTTAAATAATTTCCCAATGGCCCCTCTCCAATTTGCCAGGCTTCCTTCCATAAGCTTGCTGTCTTTCCATCTTGCTCCTTTCGCGATCTAAGCCTTTGTTTGGATTGAAAGAAAGCAAGAGAAAGGAAAGGAGGGGAATTGCATTTCTCTTTATTTCCCTTGTTTGGATAAAAATAAGTAAAGAGAAAGTGAAAGAATGGAAAGTAATAGCAGGGAAAATTGGATCAAATACATTTCCCACCAAATTGGTGGGAAAGGAAGGGAAATTGAGGGAAGATAAGCTTGATATAATTAAATTACTATTGTAGCCTTGTTGAACAAAAAGGACACAGCCACACTACCCACGCATAACACATGCTCCCGCCTTTTTCTTCTGCGCATGCCTTTCTTCTTCTTTTTCTTTCTTTTCTTTGTTCTTACGCTGCGCATGCCTTTCTTCTTCTTTTGTTCTTACCAGATCGCGCATGCCTTTCTTCTGCTGTTCTTCTGCACAACTCCTGCAAAAGAGGTAAGGTTCTTCTACACAACTCCTTGTATGTGTTTTTCTATTTGATGTTAGAAAACAGAAAACCACACAAAAGCAGATGGGTTTTCTGTTTTCTATTTCCAACATTATTAATAGTAACAACACTGCATCACCACCTGACAAATCAGAACCAGAAAAGGAGCAGCGGGCCTCTTTGGTTCCCTACACAATTCCTGAGTGGAGTGGACCTCCTTGCCACCAATTCTTTCTTGAGGTTCTCAAAGACGGTTCCATTATCGATCAGTTCAACGTGTAAGCAAAACATTTCTCTTTTCAATACCATCCCTTCTTGCTTTCAGACCTTGTGAGATTGTCGATTTCTGTTATGTGGGTTTTATATATTTTGCAAAAAGAAATGTTGTTTCATGTCTTTTAAACTACTCCAACAAGCTACTTCAGCATCTAAGACTCAATCTAAGCCCTCGTACTCTAACATTTTGCTCTCTCTGTGAAGACATGGAGTTAATTTATCAATGACTTTTTTTTTACAAGCTCTTTACAATACTATCGTCCTGCATATAGAGATGGCCATTATGTGGTCGCACCACGTTTGGATCTTTTAAAGGATGGAGCATCCAAATGCAACTATTTCTTGATTGACTTTTTTTTTTCAAATAAGAGGCTAAATCTCCCTCCGTTAAATGAATGGGACAATTAAGTTTAGACGGATGTTAAACAACTGATGGGATTCTTGATTTAAGATAATAACCTTTTTATCTTCAAGTTGTGTGATGTGTAGAGATTTCTTGATGGGGGACTTGTAACAACATGCCGGTCTTTTTCATAAGTTGTAACTTGGTTTCCAACTCCTATAGTGTCAAGTAGAGATAAAAAAAAACTTATGGATCAGTTTATGTTGTATACTTCTCAAATAATAGGCCGCTCTAGGTCTAAGCATCTTGTTAATGGATCAATCTCATATGGGTTTTTCAATTCTTGGTAAGCAATTATATTATTTTTTCCTCTTTTTTATTTGCAATGAATTGTGTAGTTGTATAATAATTTGATAATAAGATTTTGTAGTTGGTTAATAATTTTATATACACCATTAACATGTTGCTATATGGGTTTTTCATATTGTTTAGACATTATATACATATAATGATATTTTCTACATTGTTTTACATGTTGAAATATTGAATAGGAAATGAATAATTTAGAGAAGAGATTCACTGAAGAAGATGATTCAGAAGATGAGTGGGATAGGACAAGGCGAGTTGCTATCGTTCAATTAATATGTCATATAGTTCATCTTCTTAACCTTTGTCATATTTCTATGTATGGATCCTTCAAGCAAAAAAACTTAGTAGCTCAATATAAAGAACAAGTTCGAGGAGAAATTATGCATCATTTGCAAACTCACAATGAAGGATTGTCATGATCTCATTCAGTATGACACGGATATTTTCTTACTTCTTTGTATAAAGCTCTTGCGCAACACCGGTCTTCTAAACGATAGTGTTCGATGTTAAGCTAGAAGAAAAGGTCATCACATTTCTTATAATTGTATCCCATAATGTAAAACTTCGTGTAGTGGTGTCTTCTTCCGTCGCTCAATTGAGGCGATATGTAGACAATTTCACTCTGTTTTACGTGCTATCATGTCACTTGAAGTTGAATATCTCAAACAACCTGATGGTTCTCATATTCCGTCAGAAATTGCAAACACTTCCCGATTCTTCCCGTACTTTAAGGTGAATATTGTCTTTGTTAAATGTTATTATTATGTCTTTATTATTATTAGGTACTTAAACTCAGTATTCATAATGAACTTGTTTTAGGATTGTGTCGGTGCACTTGATGGAACTCACATTAGAGTTAAGGTGTCAAATGCGATGCACCAAGATTTCGTGGTAGGAAGGACTACCCAACACAAAATGTTCTTGCCGCATGTACATTTGACCTAAGGTTTACTTATATTCTGGTTGGATGGGAAGGTTCAGCGTCCGATTCTAGAATTATTAAAAATGCATTAACTAGGGAGGATAATTTAAAAATTCCTTCAGGTAATGTTAGGTTTATTAATTCACTAATTTTTAGCTTAATGAATTATGAATTTTAGAAGCTGAAATTAATTGATTTCTTTAATTGTAGGCAAGTATTACCTAGTCGATGCGGGATTTATGCTCAGGAGTGGACTAATTGCACCTTATAGAGGTGTCCGGTATCATTTGAAAGAGTATTCAACTAGAGGTCCAGAAAATGCTAAAGAGTTGTTTAACCTACGTCATGCTTCATTACGTAATGCAGTTGAAAGGGCCTTCGGAGTTTTAAAGAAAAGATTTCCTATCATTGGAAGTTCAAATGAAAGACATATTCATTTGATGTTCAATGTGAAATTGTACTGGCATGCTCTATCCTACATAATTTTTTGATGAGTTTAGGTGCACTTGAAGAGGAAATTTCTGAAGTGGATATGGAGTTATCAAATAGAGGGGAAACGGAATCACAAGTTGATAGTAGAGAAAGAGATAATGAAGATGCTAGGTTAGGTGCACAAATAAGGGATAATATTGCTGCACAAATGTGGAATGATTATGCTTCAAATCATTGACTAAATATACAAAAAAATGTTGGCTTTTTGGTGCACCTTTCTTTTGTTATTTGAAATCTAATATTGTAATACTTTTTGTAATATATTATATTGTGATTTGCATTTCTCTTATTAATGCAAGAGACTTTACCAATGTGTTTTGTTGCATAATTGATTTGTTGCAGCTTTATATTGTACTGTGACTTGTTTTGTAATTGATTATTTTGTTTTTAGACTTTAAGAAATGGCAAGGAAAGGTGCCGAGAAGGTTGAGAAAGAAAAAAGAGACATGCTTCGTTGGACAGAATTTATGGATGAAGTTTTGTTGGATGCACTTATCTATCAACAAAATAAAGGCAATCGAGTTGATGGAACCTTCACAACCTAAGCCTTAACTGAAGTCGTTACGGAAGTTCGAGAGAAGATCGGAATTGATGTCATTGACAAGGACAAAGTCAAAATCTAATAAAATCTCTAAAATGAATTTCAATGAATATTACGATCTTTTAAGCATTCTAGCGGTATTGCTTGGAGCCCTATAACTAAGAGATTTGATCTTTGAACCTAAGTATGGGAAGCAATGATACAAAGTTATTCTACTCTCTTTTTTGTGTTTTGTGTTGTTTTATTCAGTCTTAAGGAACTAGATTCTTTGGTAGATCATTAAAGTGCTTTTGCTGATAGCTTGGAGTTTAATTGCTTAATGATTTGTTGGTAATAGAAATTGAAATTGTGATGTTTTGTGTTTATAATGGTTCTAAGGGTTTGACATGTTTAAGATTATAAGAAAGATTAAGATTTGAGTTTACAAACTATAAGATATTGTAGTGAACTTATTTGTTTGAAGTCTGCGTTTGAGACAATCTTCTTTTATAGGCAAAGCCAAGTGCAAAGAAATGAAAATCTGCAGAAATAACTCATTATGATAAGTTAATGATTTTGTATGCAAAAGATAGAGCAACAGGTGGAAATGCTCAAACAGCAAAGGAAAAAAATCGTCGCTGGGCTCCGGTGAATGTGAACACAATTAATGAGGTTGATCAATTATTAGCTTCAAATGACATATCTTTAGAAAACTTTGAACACACTCATGATGGTGCAAGTCCAACTCAATTTGAAGCTACTTCTCATGCCGATTCCGAACCAATTTCTGTGACTTCTCCAAAGAAAAAGAAAGAAAGAGTGTTACCTTGAAATTCTTTGGGGTTAAAGAATCTATTGACCATATTGTCTTTGGTACTTAAGGAATCAAATACAATTGTTGAGAAAACACGCCAACGAGTTTATGGAGAGCATGAAGTGTATGCTGAATTGTTAAAGCTTGACCTTGATGTGTGTCTTAGCTACAAAGCTTATGATTTTCTAGCTAAGTTCCATTAGGGTGAGAAAATTTTTGGTCGTCCCGAGCAGGGCGTAAAAATTATTTAATGCATATGATGAGTAGCACTTTGTTTGAAATGGAATGAAGATAAAATTGTAGGTAGGTGATCTTTTGCATTGTAAATTTTTGAAATGGTAAAGCCTAATTTGATATGTTGGTTTTTTGTTTAATCTGCTAACTTTTTTGTTTAACTTGTGATATTTATTTGCGAGATCTTTTGCTTATGGAGGAGTCATGGCTATCTTTGAATTAGATTTTTTGCTTATGGAGTAAATACTAGTGCAGATTTTTTGCTTGTGGAGTAAATACAAGTGTAGATTTTTTGCTTATGGAGTAAACACTAGTGCAGATTTTTGCTTATAGAGTAAATAATAGTGCAGATTTTTGCTTATGGAAGTCATGGTCGTGTTGAAATGGAATTAACAAAACCTTTATCTTTTGAAAAGGTAACAAAGTCTTTTCAAGTAGATTTGACGAGCAAAGAATGTTATGTCTTGATTGTTGAAGAGCAAAGAATGTTATGTCTTGATTTCTACCTCATATTCTCAACTTCGATTCATAGTCTTTGCTGTTTAAGTTTCAATTTTTTCAGTTATGCTCTTTTGGAAAATTAAAATTTCATCTAATTTACATCCTCTTAAATTGCCAAAACCAATTTAACTTCTCGTGGCTTGTTAGGATTAGCAACAAAACACGTGTGTAGAAAACAAATAATTTGGGAACCATGAAAACAATTCTTCCATATTTGTTCAACACACATATAAGGGAATCATGACTGTTGAGATGTTTCAAGTTCAAATTTCAGTATGCAATAAGATATCACAAACCCGGAATATATATAAGTATCTTCACGGACCTGTGAATACATATAAGTATCTTCACAAATATATATAAGTATCTTCATAACAATTTCATAGCAAAAGATAAACAATTTTTATAATCAAGGGCATAAAAGTCTCAAAAAATTCTTTTGTCCAATATAAGTTTCAATTCCCTCCTTTGATAAATTTGGAAACCAAACAAGGGAAAGGAAATCTCATTTCCCTTCCATTCTTTTCCCCTCTTTTCCCCTCAATATTTCCTTTCCTTTCCCTTGTACAAATAAGGATCCAAACAAAGGCTAATGGTAAACTGAGCAAATGTTTTTCCACGTGCTCTGTGGCGGTTTCGGTCCTTGAAATCTAATAAGTTGGATTGACCATCGTACTTACCCTAAAAAATGCGTACCTATAAATCCTGTGAGCTGTTGCATAACTGTTATGCGATCTTCATAAAGTAAGCCTCATTCACTCTCTTGTGCTCCGTAATCCAAGGCCGCCTTGTTCGTTTACGTTCCGTTTGGTTAGCGTCTACAGCATGTAAAGACAGGACGAGACAAAACAGGACAGGACAGGACAAGAATTGAAGACAGGGAGATGTTTGGTTGCGGTGGACAGAACAGAGATAATTGTCCACGTCCTAAGAACATAAATGTGTTTGGTTGTCGTCTGCAGGACAGAAAACAATGTTAATGACATAAATGGCCCTGTAGTGTAAAGACTTGTAGATGTTAAAGAATGTAATTTTTTGTATTAATTTTTTGTATTAATATTGTTAATAATAATATTATTATTGTTCTTATGTATAATTATAATAATTATTATTAGTATGTTTAATAATAATAATAATTATTATTATTATATGATTATTATTATATAAAATTTATACTAATATAATTTTTATGATATTATGAATATTATTTTGTTAAGTGCTATTATGATAATTATTATAATAACGTATGAATATTATTAATATTACTATTATTACAATTGTTATTATTTTGTTTATTATTATTATTATTATTAAATTGTAATAATAATAATAATAATAATTATTATTATTAGTATATTATTATTATTATTATTATTATTATTATTATTATTATGTTTATGTTTATAAATTTTAAAATTAATAATAATATTATTAAAATATGACTAAATTAAAATAGTTAACATTGTTAATATTATTTTGGTTATTGCTATTATTATTAGTATATTTACGTTGTAATATTATGTTTTTAATTATTACTATCAAGTAATATATTTTATTTTGAGTTTATTATTATTATTATTGTAATTATGACTATTATTTATCTTCTTATAATTATGAATAGTATTATGAAAATTAGTTAGGACAAAATAATTTAACAAAGCATCTAAACATTAATATTAGTAATTACATAATAGGTTGGAAAAGCGTCGTATACCATCCAAATTCTAATACATAATTGAGCTAACATCTAAGCATTCATGACATTAAATACGTTGATGCCTTAAAATTTATTGAGAATTGCGAGGATAATCATGCCGATAATGACCCCAACAACAAATACGAATAATGTCTGACTCGATGCCAAACTTTGGTTCAATGTTGCAGTGACATGTGGATGTTGAGCTATGGGCTGTGGAAATTGAAGCGCGAATGGCGAGGGTTCCGTTGCATGTGGTCGTTGGGCTGTTGGCACAGAAACTTGTAATGGGATTGGTGAGGGTGCAATGACAAGGGGTTGTTGAGATTGTGCCAGTGTGGATTTAACCGGGATGGGTTGGGGTTCAGTGGCGACTGGTTCAATTTCATCGTTTGGACGGATGGTCCTGTTTCGATCCATGGCAAAAGCAGTTTCAGCTTCTACCAAGGTGCGAAACCCCTTGAACCTCGCATTTGGGAAGCCCTCAACAAGCAATTTGACGTCCTCCCAGCTGGTGAAAATACCTACTTGACGTCCGGCAAAGACAACATAGAATCCATACCTGGCCATATTATACCTGTACCAGCAAATTAATCATCTCATAACCATTCATAGACGTACAAACATTGTAAACATTAAACAATTAAAAACCCTACCATTCGTCATTAATAAACAGAGATACAAATACAGTCCAACCTATATGATCTGATCACAAAACATCAGTTCAAAGCATAGGTACCATCATACATGTCCATTATATAGTTAACATAAAGCATACTAATTATTACAACAGATTAGACAGTCAATGATGCCTATCTAAAAGGCTTCGCACATAATCCCGCCTTTGTGTTGCATTTGCACTCCAGAAAATATTCCCCACATAAGGATTCATGGAGAAGATGTGTAGAGCCCTGATAACCTCTTCGTTAGAGAAACCCAATCCCTCAAGCTCGTCACCTAGCTGGGGAATTGGTGGGACCACGGTAAGTGCATCTGCAATTATCTGGGCACTCCGAATTTGCAAGTCAGCAGAGCGAGAAATTGTGGCGGCAATGGTTTCCAGCACTGCAGTGTCCCTGCACTTCCTTTTCCCCCCTATTTAGTTGGTTCCCGTCTGTGTTGGTAGATGAGGTCACAGATCCAGTTGCATGCACAGAACCAGTTACAACGGGTGTCTCCGCTGGAATTGGTTCAAACAACGACTCAAGAACTGGTGAACCTGCTGGTGCATCTCCTCCAGTTTCATCTGCTGCAGACTGGGTCGCTGCATCCCCATGGTCCTCTACAGCTGCACCTGTGGCTCTATCTTTCCCCATGAAACAATGTTCAAGGAGTTGAATAACACAATCATTAGTCTATTCCCCAAGGTACATTTCAATAACTCTATACTTGACCTTAGAACTATATATTGTTATAATACAATCTATAGGTCATAGCCTCATTCCTTCCTCAACTTCACAGGATGTTGCTTATTTTAATACCTACTAATCGTCCCTGTTGGTTATACAAGTAATATTATTTCAATGCAAATTCCCTCCTAAAAGTCTCTTTATGATATTCCTCATATCACAATCGACTACGAAGCACCAATGTCAAAATGAAATAATTGATTAGCTTCTTTTGTTTAGTTTAACTGAAAACTTAAAAACTGACATTTGAAGCCCTGAACATTCACTAAATTAAAATAGATGAAATGCCCTTTATAAGAACAAAGATGAACAGCCATAGTTATTAGGTGGCTTACAAATGATCAGTCAAACAATGGTTTATTATTCAAACAAATTGAAAATGTTAGAGTAGTGCCCTAAAGGCAATCCCCTTTAGCGCTTTTTGTTTATAGTCATGTACAGACTTTATGAATAAATAAAGAAAGGCATGTTTCGTTTATTTGATGTTCTTTATGAATTGATATTGATCTTTAATCAAATTAATGATGTCCATGATATATGACATAGCATGAAGGAAATTATGATGTGATCATAATCCTGAGATTCCTATCATGTGCAATTATGTTAGTATCTAAATTTTTCCTAGTCATAGGATTAATGAGACTGGACATCATTAATCCCACGCACTAACATATGTCATACTCCTTGATTGGATCAAGCAGTGGATCTCAAAAACTGTAAATATGAGATATTTAGAGTTGACATATGGATGCTTACTATTGGTAGTAAGTTCATTGGATGACCTGTCATGAGATCATCACATGGATTTAATGTCAGTGATAATCTCATCATAGAATGGTGCAAGTATCCTTAGACTTGAGGTACTCGAGGATATCTTGATCTTGATCCTGTTTTGACTCCATTCCTTGTTGCCTTCCGAGGTTACTCATAGGATGGTGCTTGGGTACAGCTTTGAGGTATTCAAGGTAATTGAGTAGCCAATAAAGGATTCATCACTTACGAGAATGAAGAGATACCTCGCCTCTTGTCGGGATCATTACTTTAAGTCTCCGGCGAGCATGACTATGTCATGAAGAGTGTCTTCATGGACATATAAAGTAATGAGCCCTCGACAGAACTAATTTCACTGGGCTAGACTTAATCTAGTAAGAGTTGACATATTAGCCATACTCATAACCAAGTGGGGTATAGGATGATGAAAGGACTAATTGCACAAGAATTGTACATGGAAGGTGCGTGATCCGTTCGTGATGAATTCATCAAACCGATTACTTTCCGGTCAATTAGGGTCATGATGTGTTGCTAGATACCGCTCATGACTTGCTCAGATTAATTGTTAATCTAAGTGGCCAACATAACCGGGAACCTAAAGGGTCACACGCATAAGAGTGTTTCAGAGAATCTGTAACATCCCACCCCCTCCTGGAAGGGGTAAAATAGGAAATTTGTTGTAGGATGGGATTGATAAGGAATAATTAGTACTGTTCATGCATAATAGGATTGATACACAGTATCAATTGTGTACATGGAATTTCGATATATGCATTCATGATAATTCCCGGTAATTGGGCCTAAAGCAATTTTATTGTGATTAACGTGGTTAATGGGTTTGGAAAAATATTCTGAGTGCGCTTTTAAGCGTTATAGATTTTAATGGATTTTCAGGAATTTTTTTGGAATTTTCTGGAGAAAATTTTCGGACCGGCAAAATCGCCGGTAACTGGCCTAAACATGTTTTGGGGTAGAAAAGGTGATTTTCGTGATTGAAAAATTATTTGGAGTGCACTGTTACATGTTTTATAATTTTGGGAATTTCATTAATTCTCAAAAAAATAATTCGGGAAAATTCTCGGACCGGATAAATCGCCAAGTGGCGAACCGGTTGATTTTTCTACTGTTATTTGGAACTATTATTTTGGTGGGACCCAAAAGAGGACCCTTACATATTGTTGGAACCGAAATTTGGCTTGCATTATGGATAATTGTTGTATTTTTTTAAAAAACATGGGAATGATGGTTGACTTTTCTTTATTTCCTTAATCAATTGCCAAGTGTCTTAAGCTTTTGTCTTCTTCCTCTTCTAAAGTTCTCGACTCTTCTAGTGGGAGGAATGAAAAGTTGAAGTTGTTGCTTTATTTATCCCATTCACGACTCTTTTAGCAAATAAATGAAACAATTGTTGCTTTTGGCTTCTCCTCCACGTAAACTCATCCCTTCTTTCTCTTCATTAATTGTCGAAAATCCTCCAACTTAGAGCTTTCTCACACTTCAACCTCCTACTTCCTTATTATGATGGTGCTTGTACATGTGGAATGAAGAGGAGAAGTTGATGTTAATTAAAGAGTGGAAGCTAAGTAGGTAAGTGTTTAAATTGAACTTTGAATGGTGTTTTCAATTATGCTTTGATTGTAGTTTATGAATCATGGTAGTTAGGAGCATCTAATGGGAATTGTGATGTTATTATTAAGTTTATTGATGCTTTATTTTGATGAGAATTATAGTATAAATTAATGGGTATCAATGTAAGGTATGTTAGGGTAATGAATGGTAATGGTTAAGTTTGGTTTTAGCTTGATTTTGAATTCATATTGATGATTAATTGTGCATGGAAAGGGAAGAGGTTAGTGCTGCCAATTTTTGGTAGGAATGCCTAGTGAATGTAGACATGATATAGGGACTGATTTTGTGTCCAATTAAGATGCTTATGGATGTAGGAAGGGTGTTGGAATGAAAGGAAGTGAATAGAGAAGTAGATGCTGGAAAATTAACTTTGACCTATTGCACTGATTTGACCATAACTTATTGTGCAGAAATGCAAATGAGGTAAGGTTAGTTGCCACTGAAACTTTGGAATGTTGGCTTCAATTTAGTGTGAAATAGGTGTTGTTGAATTCCAATGATAGAAGGGTCAATTTCTGTATGGAAAGTTACTGTTCCATTGCCTGTAAAAAGTAACCGCAACCATGACATCTGAGTTTTGTTGATTTTTCAGAATTAATTGAGATGGAATTAGGGAAAATGGTCTTCATGGAAGTTGTATAATATTGAATTATCTTTCCATTGCTTCTGATCTTGTTATTTTTAGAATTGTATATTGGGAGATATGAATTGATTACTAATGACTGGTTTTGAGCATTTTGGATGAAACCTAGCTTAAGTGTGATTTTGTGAGTTTACTGATTGGAGGCAATTTTAACATTTTATGTGGACTGAATTGGTGTGAGTGAGCTTCTGAAAAGTTGTATAGAAAGAGATTACCTTGAAATTGATATATGGTTTGTAATTTTTAGAAGTCATAATTGGGAGTTATGATTTTGCAAAAATGAACCCTACATTAGGTTATGAATGGATGATCATAACAGTAGCTTCCATAACAGTTTTGAAATTGTTAGAGATCGAGTTGGATGATGAGTGCTTCATGAAAATTGAAGTTTGAGATGTTATCTTTACAGGGATATAAAGTTCTGATTTTAATGACTTGTGTACAGGGAGATATGCTTGTTGTAAGGTTACTGCCCAAATTGAAGGATTGCAGGGACAGTAACATTAAATGAATTAATTGACTTGCTTAGAAATAGAATCTGATTTTGGATTGTTCATGAAAGTTGTTGAGGACAATGTGAACTTATTGAACATATTTTTGTGGTAATTTATTATTGAAGAATCAGTGAGTTATGAAATTGTCAATGTACTGCCCTGTGTTAATGGGAATTGAGTAGGTAGAAGGTTTGATGGGATATTTGACACCCTTAGGGTTGGAATTGATTTTTATGGTCTTCTTGAGTATTGTAGAGGGTTTCGTGATCTTTCCAATGAGATATAGTTGGTAATTTTCTGAATTGTGTGCAATGAGTTATTGGTGTTGAAAGTTGGCTTGAAATCAAGAAACTAAAGAAGGGAATAAGGGTTAGATATTAATTGTTTAATTTGACTTTTGGTTTCTTTTGTCAATAACTTTTCCGTCCGACGTCCGATTGACCTGATCCCAGAGGCATCGGATTCGTTGAATATTTAATTGCATTTTATGAGAAAATGGGAATTTTTAGACGGGAATTTGACGTAGCCCCGGGTAATGGAATGGTGAATCATTGTTTTATTTACTTGGGGACCTATAGAGGTCCGAATTGCATACCGTCAGCACCAATAGGTTTCTAAATTTTTGATGAAATTTTTATAATGGAAAAAAAAGGGGGATTAAGGCCGGGAATTCATGAACATGCATATCTCATCAACATGAGCACAAATTTCATATTTAGTGACTCGTACTTTTTCTGATTCATATAGAGGCCTAATTGGAGCGTCGATTGACCGACGTCACAGAGACTTCCCGGCATTAGCTCGGAAGTAATAGGTGAGTAACCTAGTTGGTTTCTCAAATTTCTGATTGTTTACATGCTCAACGTGAATTACTGTGAATGGTTTCATATTACTGTAAATTGTTACTTGATCGCCATCGTAATTGATTATTATCAGATTATCGTCAGACGCCATGTATGTAATGCATGATTTGAGTGAACCATCGATGATGGTTTCTCACCGAGTTCGCAAAACTCACCCAAAATTTGCATCTATTTTTCAGGTCTGAAGAATACCCGGTTGACACGGAGTATGTCTCTTGTAGACGAGTAAAGGTTAGAGATCGGGATCGGTTAAGCGTCGCATTAGTGTCTTAGTAAATTGTGTTCCACAATCACCGTATAACAAGGCTTTGTATTTTCTTGAGCCCATTGTGGTTTTGATGTTTTACCGCATTGGTGATTGTAAATTATTCTTGGATGACCGTAATAATGAAACTGGTTTTATTGAGCACGGATTTTAATTACTTACTGTGTTTGCCGATTAACGTGGAATCAATGGCTTCAAAAAAACGATATCTTGAGTTTTAAATCGACCGATGTAGTCGCCACTCTCATGGGCACGAACTGGATATCACCAACGATATCGGGTTGGGTCTTCGAGATGGGGTGTTACATTTAGGTGGTATCGAGCCCGAAGAGTACGAAATGTATCTGGCACGATTTGAAACATAGGTTGCATGCATTTGAGTCGTGTCATTGCGGATCGTGGTAATCGATCCCTAGTCTCGAGTCGACGAGGATAAATCCTACGGGTGCATAAGTGTCAAGTGACTAAGTGAGAGAAGAGTGAGACTGGATTAGAGTGTAAATCCCTAAAAGGGGATAATCAATTAGGAAAGGATAAAGGAAAAATGGATAAGAAGGTTGATATTGTACTGGGTTAGAAACCCTCATATGTGATAGCAGAATGACTGTGTTGGCCTAGACTAATTAAGAATTTCTGAATTAAAATGAAGATGTTTAGAACTTGGAGAGGTCCACTAGAGATGTGGGAAGAATATTGGTTATAGTAGACCTAAGTGATATAAATGCCCGGGATGGTTAGGTAATTACAGATCCGATCAGATATGTCGTGAAATGAGAAACATTGGACCGGAGTAAAGTGTAAATGGTCCGATCGGGCATATTTTAATTCACTGTATAGAGATCAGTAGATATTATAAGCAGATGATGAAAGAGAGATTGTAAGAAGCTCAATAGAGTACTGTAATGGTCTATCGAGAACTGAAAGAACCGAAAAAGTAAGATGCCCAAAGGCCTATTAGAGTGAGGTAAAAGTGATGATAAACTGAAATGAATTCGTGAAATGGTTAGGATTTGGACCGCATAAGCTTGAGACCGAAATGGTTATGTGATTATTGTCTTCTGAGTTTGGAAATTGTATGATAAAATTGTAAAGAAAAGATGATGGATGATTATTCTTGATGGTGTATCGGAAATGTTAAATTAGGTGGATATGGATAAATGGATAGGCATATAGATAGAGATAAAAGGAGTGGTATCAACGATTTTGTCGGGTATTGGGGACTGTGAACACCCGATCATAGACTGTTTGAGGAAAATAGAAGGTAAGTAGCAGAAAACAGAATGAAAAAAAAATGATCATAAGCTGATAAGCCAAATTGATATGACCTTACAAGGTCAAGTTGCACGTAACGGATATGGGAATGAGTCATACAGTTTAATGATACGGAGAGAATGAAATAAAGATCTTGAATAAAATGAAACCATAATAGTGGTATATGAAAAGAGTTGTCGCATTTAAGTCGATGTACTGTTGGGGGATATTTATTGGATAGTAATATCGATTGTGACTAAGGAAACGTATGTGACAGATATATGGAAACCATAGAGGAAATGAGCGGTGAATGTTTAGAGTGATTATAAGTGTGAAGTTCTTAATGGGTTAAAGTAAGACAAAAATGGACTGAGTGTGCCTGTATGAGAGGAACGAAAAGTGATTACGGTATCGATCATTTAATTGAGGATGAGTATAAACAGAAAGGAATCTTAAGGAAGTCTGAATTGTATGGGTTACAAATTGGTTTCCGGATAAAATGCTGTGGTATAGATTACAGAATAAGTGTGAAAGAAAATGTTTATGGGACTGACACAAGGAACCTTAGTGTAAGGAATGTTCTGATATTTAAATTATGGCATAAAATTGTTCTAGTTGAGATTGTACGTATAGTGAAGAAGGATTGAAAAGCAATTAGGGATAATAATTGATTGATGAGACTTTCGTGAACCGTATAAAGATGGTATCAAGACGAACGGTCAAATGGATAGAAGTACGGACAAAATTAAAGGTGAAATTGGGACATAGCTCATATTGTTGAGGTTATCTCAGACCGATGTACAGAAATGTAAAGTATCCAACATAAGTGAAATTTTAATTGGAGGTAATCCTATTGCAATGTGAAGTGAATCGATCTCCATTTATGATGCAAAACTGTTGAGGAATCCAGATTTGAAACGAAGAGTAAAAGAGTCCCAAACTGAAAAGTGAGATACTAAAATAAAATGGAAACTTTGGAGGTTTAAATATGGATGACAAGGTATTAACATATGTTGATATGAATGATAGAAAAACAGTTGAGAAGAGAAAATGAAAAGAGTAAATGAATGAAGACAAGAGGTTCAAAAGGGAAACTGACAATGAGGTGATGTAGTGATACCTTCATAAAGAAATTGCAGATACACTAATTGTGGACTCAATGAAAAGAGTAAGAGATGTATGGTAAAGTCAATAAGACCCTAATAGGGATTTATGCGAGGTAAACAAATGGTAGTAACTGTGATTAGAGACATAATGTGTTTGGAAGTGTTGAACAGTGAAAAGTGAAAAGAAAGATAGGACTAATTGAGGAATCTGATACTGATGATATACATACACTGGAAGAGTGGGCAGTGAGTATTGAACTGCGACAATATGTTGAACGAGTATGAAATAAATTGAACTGATTGTGATAAATGGTACTGGTGTCATGCTCACGATTGAAAGCCTTGGAGACTGTAGATTCCTATAAGGATACACTGGGTTAATTTGAGGAAAGAGACAGTATAAATCGACAATCTTTGAAATGAACGAACAATTACGCCTACTAAACTCAATTAGTGAGCAGATAATCTTTGCAATGAATGATCAACTACGATATTGGGATTTTCAATGAGTGTCAAGCAGATTATGGGTAATTGTGAAGTGTTTCTGGAAAAATTGAAGATGTAGGTCTAGTGATAAGAGTCATAAGTTGGATACGCAGTAGAATAAGTAGTGTACCAGATAAAAAGTGCTAGAACAAGAAAGTGAACAGTTAAAGTTAGACATTTTAGTAAGCATATGTGAAAAGTGAAAGTGATGATTATGAGTATAGAATGAAGTGATGAGTGATTCAAGTGCTTAGAGGTTTGAATGGTCAACAGGCACAATGAGTAAATGGTATAGGTTTCATAGGATTATGACTGTGTTATAGAGTTCTGATTTACTATAGGGATACACTGCTACACTGCACAGTGCCTAACGGGAGGCAAAGACCAACATTGAATCGAGATGCTTGTGATGAGTGAAACAAAGGAAAGGGCATAGGAAAACTGCACGGGATAATTGAAGTAGATCAGGATCGGAAAAGTGAAATAGAGTAAAATACATATCCGAATAAAGTGCATGAACACGATAGAACAGTGAATTGTCTAAGGAGAGTCGAATTTGAACATAGAGTGAACGGCATATAATAAATGACTGCATTAGGAACATTATTACTGATTGAAATTAAATGTCACTGTATTGGTACCAAAGGAATGTAAATCGTCCCTGACGTGATTAAGGGAGGTACCAAAGACATGGAGATGTCCTCAATGGAATACGAATTGGACTATATGGCACTGTGGGAAAAGGTATTAGAGGAATAAAATGTGATAAGTGAATAGGTTCAAAATACTTGAATCGAGTCAAATATCGAAACCAAAGGTAGTGACAATTTAGAAACGGCAAGTGAGATAGCTAAGAAAATGAGATCGCCAACTAATAGTCTTGTCGAATCCGTTTACTGTACTAAGTGATAATGAGTTAGCCAAATTAGTAACTGAACCACGGACTGAGAGTGGTTACTGTGATCACTCGAAAAGTGAATCATTATGTGGAAAAGTATATGGGATATGTAGCATCATGTGATAACGGTCATAGTGAACCGTTGATTGAGAATTTCGAGGACGAAATTCTTATAAGGAGGGGAGAATTGTAACATCCCACCCCCTCCTGGAAGGGGTAAAATAGGAAATTTGTTGTAGGATGGGATTGATAAGGAATAATTAGTACTGTTCATGCATAATAGGATTGATACACAGTATCAATTGTGTACATGGAATTTCGGTATATGCATTCATGATAATTCCCGGTAATTGGGCCTAAAGCAATTTTATTGTGATTAACGTGGTTAATGGGTTTGGAAAAATATTCTGAGTGCGCTTTTAAGCGTTATAGATTTTAAGGGATTTTCAGGAATTTTTTTGGAATTTTCTGGAGAAAATTCCCGGACCGGCAAAATCGCCGGTAACTGGCCTAAACATGTTTTGGGGTAGAAAAGGTGATTTTCGTGATTGAAAAATTATTTGGAGTGCACTGTTACATGTTTTATAATTTTGGAGAATTTCATTAATTCTCAGAAAAATAATTCGGGGAAATTCTCGGACCGGATAAATCGTCAAGTGACGAACCAGTTGATTTTTCTACTGTTATTTGGAACTATTATTTTGGTGGGACCCAAAAGAGGACCCTTACATATTGTTGGAACCGAAATTTGGCTTGCATTATGGATAATTGTTGTATTTTTTTTAAAAAACATGGGAATGATGGTTGACTTTTCTTTATTTCCTTAATCAATTGCCAAGTGTCTTAAGCTTTTGTCTTCTTCCTCTTCTAAAGTTCTCGACTCTTCTAGTGGGAGGAATGAAAAGTTGAAGTTGTTGCTTTATTTATCCCATTCACGACTCTTTTAGCAAATAAATGAAACAATTGTTGCTTTTGGCTTCTCCTCCACGTAAACTCATCCCTTCTTTCTCTTCATTAATTGTCGAAAATCCTCCAACTTAGAGCTTTCTCTACACACTTCAACCTCCTACTTCCTTATTATGATGGTGCTTGTACATGTGGAATGAAGAGGAGAAGTTGATGTTAATTAAAGAGTGGAAGCTAAGTAGGTAAGTGTTTAAATTGAACTTTGAATGGTGTTTTCAATTATGCTTTGATTGTAGTTTATGAATCATGGTAGTTAGGAGCATCTAATGGGAATTGTGATGTTATTATTAAGTTTATTGATGCTTTATTTTGATGAGAATTATAGTATAAATTAATGGGTATCAATGTAAGGTATGTTAGGGTAATGAATGGTAATGGTTAAGTTTGGTTTTAGCTTGATTTTGAATTCATATTGATGATTAATTGTGCATGGAAAGGGAAGAGGTTAGTGCTGCCAATTTTTGGTAGGAATGCCTAGTGAATGTAGACATGATATCGGGACTGATTTTGTGTCCAATTAAGATGCTTATGGATGTAGGAAGGGTGTTGGAATGAAAGGAAGTGAATAGAGAAGTAGATGCTGGAAAATTAACTTTGACCTATTGCACTGATTTGACCATAACTTATTGTGCAGAAATGAAAATGAGGTAAGGTTAGTGGCCACTGAAACTTTGGAATGTTGGCTTCAATTGAGTGTGAAATAGGTGTTGTTGAATTCCAATGATAGAAGGGTCAATTTCTGTATGGAAAGTTACTGTTCCATTGCCTGTAAACAGTAACATAACCATGACATCTGAGTTTTGTTGATTTTCAGAATTAATTGAGATGGAATTAGGAAAATGGTCTTCATGGAAGTTGTAGCATATTGAATTATATTTCCATTGCTTCTGATCTTGTTATTTTTAGAATTGTATATTGGGAGATATGAATTGATTACTAATGACTGGTTTTGAGCATTTTGGATGAAACCTAGCTTAAGTGTGATTTTGTGAGTTTACTGATTGGAGGCAATTTTAACATTTTATGTGGACTGAATTGGTGTGAGTGAGCTTCTGAAAAGTTGTATAGAAAGAGATTACCTTGAAATTGATATATGGTTTGTAATTTTTAGAAGTCATAATTGGGAGTTATGATTATGCAAAAATGAACCCTACATTAGGTTATGAATGGCTGATCATAACAGTAGCTTCCATAACAGTTTTGAAATTGTTAGAGATCGAGTTGGATGATGAGTGCTTCATGAAAATTGAAGTTTGAGATGTTATCTTTACAGGGATATAAAGTTCTGATTTTACTGACTTGTGTACAGGGAGATATGCTTGTTGTAAGGTTACTGCCCAAATTGAAGGATTGCAGGGACAGTAACATTAAATGAATTAATTGACTTGCTTAGAAATAGAATCTGATTTTGGATTGTTCATGAAAGTTGTTGAGGACAATGTGAACTTATTGAACATATTTTTGTGGTAATTTATTATTGAAGAATCAGTGAGTTATGAAATTGTCAATGTATTGCCCTGTGTTAATGGGAATTGAGTAGGTAGAAGGTTTGATGGGATATTTGACACCCTTAGGGTTGGAATTGATTTTTATGGTCTTCTTGAGTATTGTAGAGGGTTTCGTGATCTTTCCAATGAGATATAGTTGGTAATTTTCTGAATTGTGTGCAATGAGTTATTGGTGTTGAAAGTTGGCTTGAAATCAAGAAACTAAAGAAGGGAATAAGGGTTAGATATTAATTGTTTAATTTGACTTTTGGTTTCTTTTGTCAATAACTTTTCCGTCCGACGTCCGATTGACCTGATCCCAGAGGCATCGGATTCGTTGAATATTTAATTGCATTTTATGAGAAAATGGAAATTTTTAGACGGGAATTTGACGTAGCCCCGGGTAATGGAATGGTGAATCATTGTTTTATTTACTTAGGGACCTATAGAGGTCCGAATTGCATACCGTCAGCACCAATAGGTTTCTAAATTTTTGATGAAATTTTTATAATGGAAAAAAAAGGGGGATTAAGGCCAGGAATTCATGAACATGCATATCTCATCAACATGAGCACAAATTTCATATTTAATGACTCGTACTTTTTCTGATTCATATAGAGGCCTAATTGGAGCGTCGATTGACCGACGTCACAGAGACTTCCCGGCATTAGCTCGGAAGTAATAGGTGAGTAACCTAGTTGGTTTCTCAAATTTCTGATTGTTTACATGCTCAACGTGAATTACTGTGAATGGTTTCATATTCTCGTAAATTTCTTGGCCGATCTTCGGTAATTGATTATTATTGTACTATCTTTATGCGCCATGTGCGTAATGCATGATTTGAGTGAACCATCGATGATGGTTTCTCCCTGAGTTCGCAAAACTCACCCAAAATTTGTATCTATTTTTCAGGTCCTGAAGAATACCGGTTGACACGGAGTATGTCTCTGTAGACGAGTAAAGGTTAGAGATCGGGATCGATTAGCGTCGCATTAGTGTCTTAGTAAATTGTGTTCATAATCACCGTATAACAAGGCTTTGTATTTTCTTGAGCCCATTGTGGTTTTGATGTTTTTGCATTGATGATTGTAAATTATTCTTGGATGACCGTAATAATAACTGAACCTGGTTTTATTGAGCACGGATTTTAATTACTTACCGTGTTTGCCGATTAACGTGGAATCAATGGCTTAAAAAAACGATATCGAGTTTTAAATCGACCGATGTAGTCGCCACTCTCGCGGGCACGGACTCGGATATCACCAACGATATCGGGTTGGTCTTACGGAGTGGGTGTTATTTAGGTGGTATCGAGCCCAATGAGTCTGAAATGTATCCGGGCACGATTTGGAACATAGGTTGCATGCATTTGAGTCGTGTCATTGCGGACCGTGGTAATTGATCCTAGTCCGAGTCGCACGAGGATAAATCCTACTGGTGCGTAAGTGTCAGTGACTAAGTGAGAGAAGAGTGAGGCGGGTTAGAGTGTAAATCCTAAAAGGGATAATCAATTAGGAAAGGATAAAGGAAAAATGGATAAGAAGGTTGATATTGTACTGGGTTAGAAACCCTCATATGTGATAGCAGAATGACTGTGTTGGCCTAGACTAATTAAGAATTTCTGAATTAAAATGAAGATGTTTAGAACTTGGAGAGGTCCACTAGAGATGTGGGAAGAATATTGGTTATAGTAGACCTAAGTGATATAAATGCCCGGGATGGTTAGGTAATTACAGTCCTGACTGTATATGTCGTGAAATGAGAAACATTGGACCGGAGTAAAGTGTAAATGGTCCGATCGGGCATATTTTATTTCACTGTATAGAGATCAGTAGATATTATAAGCAGATGATGAAAGAGAGATTGTAAGAAGCTCAATAGAGTATCAGTAATGGTCTATCGAGAACTGAAAGAACCAAAAAAGTAAGATGCCCAAAGGCCTATTAGAGTGAGGTAAAAGTGATGATAAACTGAAATGAATTAAGTGAAATGGTTAGGATTTGGACCGCATAAGCTTGAGACCGAAATGGTTATGTGATTATTGTCTTCTGAGTTTGGAAATTCGTATGATAAAATTGTAAAGAAAAAGATGATGATGATTATTCTTGATGGTGTATCGGGAAATGTTAAATTAGGTGGATATGGATAAATGGATAGGCATATAGATAGAGATAAAAGGGAGTGGTATCAACGATTTTGTCGGGTATTGGGGACTGTGAACACCCGATCATAGGCATTTGAGGAAAATAGAAGGTAAGTAGCGAGAAAATGAATGAAAAAAAATGATCATAAGGTGATAAGCCAAATTGATATGACCTTACAAGGTCAAGTTACACGAACGGATATGGGAATGAGTCATACAGGTTTAATGATACGGAGAGAATGAAATAAAGATCTTGAATAAAATGAAACCATAATAGTGGTATATGAAAAGAGTTATCGCATTTAAGTCGATGTCTTTGTTGGGGATATTTATTGGATAGTAATATCGATTGTGACTAAGGAAGCGTATGTAATGATATATGGAAACCATAGAGGAAATGAGCGGTGAATGTTTAGAGTGATTATAAGTGTGAAGTTCTTAATGGGTTAAAGTAAGACAAAATGGACCGAGTGTGCTGTATGAGAGGAACTGAAAAGTGATTACGTATCAGTCATTTAATTGAGGATGAGTATAAGCAGAAAGGAATCTTAAGGAAGTCTGAATTGTATGGGTTACAAATTGGTTTCGGATAAAATCTTTGTGGTATAGATTACGAATAAGTGTGAAAGAAAATGTTTATGGGATGACACAAGGAACCTTAGTGTAAGGAATGTTACGATATTTAAATTATGGCATAAAATTGTTCTAGTTGAGATTATGCATTATAGTGAAGAAGGATTGAAAAGCAATTAGGGATAATAATTGATTGATGAGACTTTCGTGAACCGTATAAAGATGGTATCAAGACGAGCGGTCAAATGGATAGAAATACGGACAAAATTAAAGGTGAAATTGGGACATAGCTCATATTGTTGAGGTTATCGCACTTGTATGTACGAAATGTAAAGTATCAACATAAGTGAAATTTTAATTGGAGGTAATCCTATTGCAATGTGAAGTGAATCGATCTCCATTTATGATGCAAAATCTGTTGAGGAATCCAGATTTGAAGCGAAGAGTAAAAGAGTCCCAAACTGAAAAGTGAGATACTAAAATAAAATGGAAACTTTGGAGGTTTAAATATGGATGACAAGGTATTAACATATGTTGATATGAATGATAGGAAAACAGTTGAGAAGAGAAAATGAAAAGAGTAAATGAATGAAGACAAGAGGTTCAAAAGGGAAACTGACAATGAGGTGATGTAGTGACACCTTCATAAAGAAATTGCAGATACACTAATTGTGGACTCAATGAAAAGAGTAAGAGATGTATGGTAAAGTCAATAAGACCCTAATAGGGATTTATGCGAGGTAAACAAATGGTAGTAACTGTGATTAGAGACATAATGTGTTTGGAAGTGTTGAACAGTGAAAAGTGAAAAGAACGATAGGACTAATTGAGGAATTTGATACTGATGATATACATACACTGGAAGAGTGGGCAGTGAGTATTGAACTGCGACAATATGTTGAACGAGTATGAAATAAATTGAACTGACTGTGATAAATGGTACTGGTGTCATGCTCACGATTGAAAGCCTTGGAGAGTGTAGATTCCTATAAGGATACACTGGGTTAATTTGAGGAAAGAGACAGGTATAAATACGACAATGCTGAAATGAACGAACAATTCTGCCTACTAAACTCAATTAGTGAACAGATAATGCTGCAATGAACAGATCAACTACAGATATTGAGATTTTCAATGAGTGTCAAGCAGATTATGGGTAATTGTGAAGTGTTTCTGGAAAAATTGAAGATGTAGGTCTAGTGATAAGAGTCATAAGTTGGATACGCAGTAGAATAAGTAGTGTACCAGATAAAAAGTGCTAGAACAAGAAAGTGAACAGTTAAAGTTAGACATTCTAGTAAGCATATGTGAAAAGTGAAAGTGATGATTATGAGTATAGAATGAAGTGATGAGTGATTCAAGTGCTTAGAGGTTTGAATGGTCAACAGGCACAATGAGTAAATGGTATAGGTTTCATAGGATTATGATCGTGTTATAGAGTTCTGATTTACTATAGGGATACCTTTGCTACCTTTGCGATTGCCTAACGGAGGCAAAGACCAACATTGAATCGAGATGCTTGTGATGAGTGAAACAAAGGAAAGGGCATAGGAAAACTGCACGGGATAATTGAAGTAGATCAGGATCGGACAAGTGAAATAGAGTAAAATACATATCCGAATAAAGTGCATGAACACGATAGAATGATGAATTGTCTAAGGAGAGTCGAATTTGAACATAGAGTGAGCGACATATAATAAATGACCGCATTAGGAACATTATTCTGATTGAAATTAAATGTCACAGATTAGTACCAAAGGAATGTAAATCGTCACGACGTGATTAAGGAGGTACCAAAGACATGGAGATGTCCTCGATGGAATCTGAATTGGACTATATGGCCTTTGTGGGAAAAAGGTATTAGAGGAATAAAATGTGATAAGTGAATAGGTTCGAAAATACTGAACTGAGTCAAATATCGAAACCAAAGGTAGTGACAATTCTAGAAACGGCAAGTGAGATAGCTAAGAAAATGAGATCGCCAACTAATAGTCTTGTCGAATCCGTCTACTGTACTAAGTGATAATGAGTTAGCCAAATTAGTAACTGAACCACGGACTGAGAGTGGTTACTGTGATCACTCGAAAAGTGAATCATTATGTAGAAAAGTATATGGGATATGTAGCATCATGTGATAGCGGTCATAGTGAACTGTTGATTTGAGAATTTCGAGGACGAAATTCTTATAAGGAGGAGAATTGTAACATCCCACCCCTCCGGAAGGGTAAAATAGGAAATTTGTTGTAGGATGGGATTGATAAGGAATAATTAGTCTTGTTCATGCATAATAGGATTGATACACATATCAATTGTGTACATGGAATTTCGGTATATGCATTCATGATAATTCCGTAATTGGGCCTAAAGCAATTTTATTGTGATTAACGTGGTTAATGGGTTTGGAAAAATATTACGAGTGCGCTTTTAAGCGTTATAGATTTTAAGGAATTTTCAGAATTTTTGGAATTTTCGGAGAAATTCGGACCGCAAAATCGCGATGGCAGCCTAAACATGTTTTGGGGTAGAAAAGGTGATTTTCGTGATTGAAAAATTATTTGGAGTGCCTTGTTACATGTTTTATAATTTTGGAGAATTTCATTAATTCTCGAGAAAAATAATTAGGGAAATTCTCGACCGGGATAAATCGTCAAGTGACGAACCAGTTGATTTTTCTCTGTTATTTGGAACTATTATTTTGGTGGGACCCAAAGAGGACCCTTACATATTGTTGGAACCAAATTTGGCTTGCATTATGGATAATTGTTGTATTTTTTAAAAAACATGGGAATGATGGTTGACTTTTCTTTATTTCCTTAATCAATTGCCAAGTGTCTTAAGCTTTTGTCTTCTTCCTCTTCTAAAGTTCTCGACTCTTCTAGTGGGAGGAATGAAAAGTTGAAGTTGTTGCTTTATTTATCCCATTCACGACTCTTTTAGCAAATAAATGAAACAATTGTTGCTTTTGGCTTCTCCTCCACGTAAACTCATCCCTTCTTTCTCTTCATTAATTGTCGAAAATCCTCCAACTTAGAGCTTTCTCTACACTTCAACCTCCTACTTCCTTATTATGATGGTGCTTGTACATGTGGAATGAAGAGGAGAAGTTGATGTTAATTAAAGAGTGGAAGCTAAGTAGGTAAGTGTTTAAATTGAACTTTGAATGGTGTTTTCAATTATGCTTTGATTGTAGTTTATGAATCATGGTAGTTAGGAGCATCTAATGGGAATTGTGATGTTATTATTAAGTTTATTGATGCTTTATTTTGATGAGAATTATAGTATAAATTAATGGGTATCAATGTAAGGTATGTTAGGGTAATGAATGGTAATGGTTAAGTTTGGTTTTAGCTTGATTTTGAATTCATATTGATGATTAATTGTGCATGGAAAGGGAAGAGGTTAGTGCTGCCAATTTTGGTAGGAATGCCTAGTGAATGTAGACATGATATCGGGACTGATTTTGTGTCCAATTAAGATGCTTATGGATGTAGGAAGGGTGTTGGAATGAAAGGAAGTGAATAGAGAAGTAGATGCTGGAAAATTAACTTTGACCTATTGCACTGATTTGACCATAACTTATTGTGCAGAAATGAAAATGAGGTAAGGTTAGTGGCCACTGAAACTTTGGAATGTTGGCTTCAATTGAGTGTGAAATAGGTGTTGTTGAATTCCAATGATAGAAGGGTCAATTTCTGTATGGAAAGTTACTGTTCCATTGCCTGTAAACAGTAACCGCAACCATGACATCTGAGTTTTGTTGATTTTTCAGAATTAATTGAGATGGAATTAGGGAAAATGGTCTTCATGGAAGTTGTAGCATATTGAATTATATTTCCATTGCTTCTGATCTTGTTATTTTTAGAATTGTATATTGGGAGATATGAATTGATTACTAATGACTGGTTTTGAGCATTTTGGATGAAACCTAGCTTAAGTGTGATTTTGTGAGTTTACTGATTGGAGGCAATTTTAACATTTTATGTGGACTGAATTGGTGTGAGTGAGCTTCTGAAAAGTTGTATAGAAAGAGATTACCTTGAAATTGATATATGGTTTGTAATTTTTAGAAGTCATAATTGGGAGTTATGATTATGCAAAAATGAACCCTACATTAGGTTATGAATGGCTGATCATAACAGTAGCTTCCATAACAGTTTTGAAATTGTTAGAGATCGAGTTGGATGATGAGTGCTTCATGAAAATTGAAGTTTGAGATGTTATCTTTACAGGGATATAAAGTTCTGATTTTACTGACTTGTGTACAGGGAGATATGCTTGTTGTAAGGTTACTGCCCAAATTGAAGGATTGCAGGGACAGTAACATTAAATGAATTAATTGACTTGCTTAGAAATAGAATCTGATTTTGGATTGTTCATGAAAGTTGTTGAGGACAATGTGAACTTATTGAACATATTTTGTGGTAATTTATTATTGAAGAATCAGTGAGTTATGAAATTGTCAATGTATTGCCCTGTGTTAATGGGAATTGAGTAGGTAGAAGGTTTGATGGGATATTTGACACCCTTAGGGTTGGAATTGATTTTTATGGTCTTCTTGAGTATTGTAGAGGGTTTCGTGATCTTTCCAATGAGATATAGTTGGTAATTTTCTGAATTGTGTGCAATGAGTTATTGGTGTTGAAAGTTGGCTTGAAATCAAGAAACTAAAGAAGGGAATAAGGGTTAGATATTAATTGTTTAATTTGACTTTTGGTTTCTTTTGTCAATAACTTTTCCGTCCGACGTCCGATTGACCTGATCCCAGAGGCATCGGATTCGTTGAATATTTAATTGCATTTATGAGAAAATGGGAATTTTAGGCGGAATTTAGCGTAGCCCCTGTAATGCAATGGTGAATCATTGTTTTATTTACTTAGGGACCTATAGAGGTCCGAATTGCATACCGTCAGCACCAATAGGTTTCTAAATTTTTGATGAAATTTTTATAATGGAAAAAAAAGGGGGATTAAGGCCAGGAATTCATGAACATGCATATCTCATCAACATGAGCACAAATTTCATATTTAGTGACTCGTACTTTTTCTGATTCATATAGAGGCCTAATTGGAGCGTCGATTGACCGACGTCACAGAGACTTCCCGGCATTAGCTCGGAAGTAATAGGTGAGTAACCTAGTTGGTTTCTCAAATTTCTGATTGTTTACATGCTCAGCGTGAATTCTTGTGAATGGTTTCATATTACTGTAAATTATTCTTGATCGCCTTGGTAATTGATTATTCTTGTACTATCTTTATCGCCATGTGCGTAATGCATGATTTGAGTGAACCATCGATGATGGTTTCTCACCGAGTTCATAAAACTCACCCAAAATTTGTATCTATTTTTCAGGTCTGAAGAATACCGGTTGACAGGGAGTATGTCTCATGTAGACGAGTAAAGGTTAGAGATCGGGATCGGTTCGGCGTCGCATTAGTGTCTTAGTAAATTGTGTTCCGCAATCACCGTATAACAAGGCTTTGTATTTTCTTGAGCCCATTGTGGTTTTGATGTTTCTTGCATTGGTGATTGTAAATTATTCTTGGATGACCGTAATAATCGAAACTGGTTTTATTGAGCACGGATTTTAATTACTTACTTGTGTTTGCCGTATTAACGTGGAATCAATGGCTTAAAAAAAGCGATATCTTGAGTTTTAAATCGACCGATGTAGTCGCCACTCTCGCGGCACGGACTCGGATATCACCAACGATATCGGGTTGGGTCTTCGGAGTGGGGTGTTATTAGGTGGTATCGAGCCCGATGATGCGAAATGTATCTGAGCACGATTTGGAACATAGGTTGCATGCATTTGAGTCGTGTCATTGCGAGACCGTGGTAATTGATCCTAGTCCGAGTCGCACGAGGATAAATCCTACGGGTGCATAAGTGTCAGTGACTAAGTGAGAGAAGAGTGAGGCTGGGTTAGAGTGTAAATCCTAAAGGGGATAATCAATTAGGAAAGGATAAAGGAAAATGGATAAGAAGGTTGATATTGTCTTTGGGTTAGAAACCCTCATATGTGATAGCAGAATGACCGTGTTGGCCTAGACTAATTAAAATTTCTGAATTAAAATGAAGATGTTTAGAACTTGGAGAGGTCCACTAGAGATGTGGGAAGAATATTGGTTATAGTAGACCTAAGTGATATAAATGCAGGATGGTTAGGTAATTACAGATCATTCAGTATATGTCGTGAAATGAGAAACATTGGACCGGAGTAAAGTGTAAATGGTCCGATCGGGCATATTTTATTTCAACATATAGAGATCGATAGATATTATAAGCGGATGATGAAAGAGATTGTAAGAAGCTCAATAGAAATCTTGTAATGGTCTATCGAGAACCGAAAGAACCGAAAAAGTAAGATGCCCAAAGCCTATTAGAGTGAGGTAAAAGTGATGAGATAAACGAAATGAATTAGTGAAATGGTTAGGATTTGGACCGCATAAGCTTGAGACCGAAATGGTTATGTGATTATTGTGCTACGAGTTTGGAAATTCGTATGATAAAATTGTAAAGAAAAAGACAGACAGATGATTGTTACTGATGGTGTATCGGGAAATGTTAAATTAGGTGGATATGGATAAATGGATAGGCATATAGATAGAGATAAAAGGGAGTGGTATCAACGATTTTGTCGGGTATTGGGGACTGTGAACACCCGATCATAGACTGTTTGAGGAAAATAGAAGGTAAGTAGCAGAAAACAGAATGAAAAAAAAATGATCATAAGCTGATAAGCCAAATTGATATGACCTTACAAGGTCAAGTTGCACGTAACGGATATGGGAATGAGTCATACAGTTTAATGATACGGAGAGAATGAAATAAAGATCTTGAATAAAATGAAACCATAATAGTGGTATATGAAAAGAGTTGTCGCATTTAAGTCGATGTACTGTTGGGGGATATTTATTGGATAGTAATATCGATTGTGACTAAGGAAGCGTATGTGATGAGATATATGGAAACCATAGAGGAAATGAGCGGTGAATGTTTAGAGTGATTATAAGTGTGAAGTTCTTAATGGGTTAAAGTAAGACAAAATGGATTTGAGTGTGCTGTATGAGAGGAACGAAAAGTGATTACGTATCGATCATTTAATTGAGGATGAGTATAAGCGAAAGGAATCTTAAGGAAGTCTGAATTGTATGGGTTACAAATTGGTTTCGGATAAAATCTTTGTGGTATAGATTACGAGAATAAGTGTGAAAGAAAATGTTTATGGATGACACAAGGAACCTTAGTGTAAGGAATGTTCGATATTTAAATTATGGCATAAAATTGTTCTAGTTGAGATTATGCATTATAGTGAAGAAGGATTGAAAAGCAATTAGGGATAATAATTGATTGATGAGACTTTCGTGAACCGTATAAAGATGGTATCAAGACGAGCGGTCAAATGGATAGAAATGCGGACAAAATTAAAGGTGAAATTGGGACATAGCTCATATTGTTGAGGTTATCTCAGACCGTATGTACAGAAATGTAAAGTATCCAACATAAGTGAAATTTTAATTGGAGGTAATCCTATTGCAATGTGAAGTGAATCGATCTCCATTTATGATGCAAAATGTTGAGGAATCCAGATTTGAAGCGAAGAGTAAAAGAGTCCCAAACTGAAAAGTGAGATACTAAAATAAAATGGAAACTTTGGAGGTTTAAATATGGATGACAAGGTATTAACATATGTTGATATGAATGATAGGAAAACAGTTGAGAAGAGAAATGAAAAGAGTAAATGAATGAAGACAAGAGGTTCAAAAGGAAGCCGACAATGAGGTGATGTAGTGACACCTTCATAAAGAAATTGCAGATACACTAATTGTGGACTCGATGAAAAGAGTAAGAGATGTATGGTAAAGTCAATAAGACCCTAATAGGATTTATGCGAGGTAAACAAATGGTAGTAATCGTGATTAGAGACATAATGTGTTTGGAAGTGTTGAGCAGTGAAAAGTGAAAAGAGCGATAGGACTAATTGAGGAATTTGATCTTGATGATATACATACACCGGAAGAGTGGGCGGTGAGTATTGAGCTGCGACAATATGTTGAGCAGTATGAAATAAATTGAATCGACCGTGATAAATGAATGCTGGTGTCATGCTCACGATTGAAAGCCTTGGAGAGTGTAGATTCCTATAAGGATACCTTTGGGTTAATTTGAGGAAAGAGACAGTATAAATCGACAATCTGAAATGAGCGAACAATTACGCCTACTAAACTCAATTAGTGAGCAGATAATGTCTGCAATGAATGGATCAACTACGAGATATTGGGATTTTCAATGAGTGTCAAGCAGATTATGGGTAATTGTGAAGTGTTTCGGAAAAATTGAAGATGTAGGTCTAGTGATAAGAGTCATAAGTTGGATCTGCATGAGAATAAGTAGTGTACCGGATAAAAGTGCTAGAACAAGAAAGTGAGCAGTTAAAGTTAGACATTCTAGTAAGCATATGTGAAAAGTGAAAGTGATGATTATGAGTATAGAATGAAGTGATGAGTGATTCAAGTGCTTAGAGGTTTGAATGGTCAATGAGCACAATGAGTAAATGGTATAGGTTTCATAGGATTATGATCGTGTTATAGAGTTCTGATTTACTATAGGGATACCTTTGCTACACTTTGCAAATTGCCTAACGGGAGGCAAAGACCAACATTGAATCGAGATGCTTGTGATGAGTGAAACAAAGGAAAGGGCATAGGAAAACCGCACGGATAATTGAAGTAGATCAGGATCGGACAAGTGAAATAGAGTAAAATACATATCCGAATAAAGTGCATGAACACGATAGAGCGATGAATTGTCTAAGGAGAGTCGAATTTGAACATAGAGTGAGCGGCATATAATAAATGACTGCATTAGGAACATTATTCTTGATTGAAATTAAATGTCACTTGTATTAGTACCAAAGGAATGTAAATCGTCCCCGACGTGATTAAGGAGGTACCAAAGACATGGAGATGTCCTCGATGGAATCTGAATTGGACTATATGGCCTTTGTGGGAAAAAGGTATTAGAGGAATAAAATGTGATAAGTGAATAGGTTGAAAATCTTGAATCGAGTCAAATATCGAAACCAAAGGTAGTGACAATTCTAGAAGCGGCAAGTGAGATAGCTAAGAAAATGAGATCGCCAACTAATAGTCTTGTCGAATCAAATCTCTTGTCTAAGTGATAATGAGTTAGCCAAATTAGTAATCGAACCACGAATTTGAGAGTGGTTCTTGTGATCACTCGAAAAGTGAATCATTATGTGGAAAAGTATATGGGATATGTAGCATCATGTGATAACGGTCATAGTGAACGTTGACCGAGAATTCGAGGACGAAATTCTTATAAGGAGGGAGAATTGTAACATCCACCCCTCCCGGAAGGGTAAAATAGGAAATTTGTTGTAGGATGGGATTGATAAGGAATAATTAGTACTGTTCATGCATAATAGGATTGATACACAGTATCAATTGTGTACATGGAATTTCGGTATATGCATTCATGATAATTCCCGGTAATTGGGCCTAAAGCAATTTTATTGTGATTAACGTGGTTAATGGGTTTGGAAAAATATTCTGAGTGCGCTTTTAAGCGTTATAGATTTTAAGGGATTTTCAGGAATTTTTTTGGAATTTTCTGGAGAAAATTCCCGGACCGGCAAAATCGCCGGTAACTGGCCTAAACATGTTTTGGGGTAGAAAAGGTGATTTTCGTGATTGAAAAATTATTTGGAGTGCACTGTTACATGTTTTATAATTTTGGAGAATTTCATTAATTCTCAGAAAAATAATTCGGGGAAATTCTCGGACCGGATAAATCGCCAAGTGACGAACCAGTTGATTTTTCTACTGTTATTTGGAACTATTATTTTGGTGGGACCCAAAAGAGGACCCTTACATATTGTTGGAACCGAAATTTGGCTTGCATTATGGATAATTGTTGTATTTTTTTTAAAAAACATGGGAATGATGGTTGACTTTTCTTTATTTCCTTAATCAATTGCCAAGTGTCTTAAGCTTTTGTCTTCTTCCTCTTCTAAAGTTCTCGACTCTTCTAGTGGGAGGAATGAAAAGTTGAAGTTGTTGCTTTATTTATCCCATTCACGACTCTTTTAGCAAATAAATGAAACAATTGTTGCTTTTGGCTTCTCCTCCACGTAAACTCATCCCTTCTTTCTCTTCATTAATTGTCGAAAATCCTCCAACTTAGAGCTTTCTCTACACACTTCAACCTCCTACTTCCTTATTATGATGGTGCTTGTACATGTGGAATGAAGAGGAGAAGTTGATGTTAATTAAAGAGTGGAAGCTAAGTAGGTAAGTGTTTAAATTGAACTTTGAATGGTGTTTTCAATTATGCTTTGATTGTAGTTTATGAATCATGGTAGTTAGGAGCATCTAATGGGAATTGTGATGTTATTATTAAGTTTATTGATGCTTTATTTTGATGAGAATTATAGTATAAATTAATGGGTATCAATGTAAGGTATGTTAGGGTAATGAATGGTAATGGTTAAGTTTGGTTTTAGCTTGATTTTGAATTCATATTGATGATTAATTGTGCATGGAAAGGGAAGAGGTTAGTGCTGCCAATTTTTGGTAGGAATGCCTAGTGAATGTAGACATGATATAGGGACTGATTTTGTGTCCAATTAAGATGCTTATGGATGTAGGAAGGGTGTTGGAATGAAAGGAAGTGAATAGAGAAGTAGATGCTGGAAAATTAACTTTGACCTATTGCACTGATTTGACCATAACTTATTGTGCAGAAATGCAAATGAGGTAAGGTTAGTGGCCACTGAAACTTTGTAATGTTGGCTTCAATTCAGTGTGAAATAGGTGTTGTTGAATTCCAATGATAGAAGGGTCAATTTCTGTATGGAAAGTTACTGTTCCATTGCCTGTAAACAGTAACCGCAACCATGACATCTGAGTTTTGTTGATTTTTCAGAATTAATTGAGATGGAATTAGGGAAAATGGTCTTCATGGAAGTTGTAGCATATTGAATTATCTTTCCATTGCTTCTGATCTTGTTATTTTTAGAATTGTATATTGGGAGATATGAATTGATTACTAATGACTGGTTTTGAGCATTTTGGATGAAACCTAGCTTAAGTGTGATTTTGTGAGTTTACTGATTGGAGGCAATTTTAAAATTTTATGTGGACTGAATTGGTGTGAGTGAGCTTCTGAAAAGTTGTATAGAAAGAGATTACCTTGAAATTGATATATGGTTTGTAATTTTTAGAAGTCATAATTGGGAGTTATGATTATGCAAAAATGAACCCTACATTAGGTTATGAATGGCTGATCATAACAGTAGCTTCCATAACAGTTTTGAAATTGTTAGAGATCGAGTTGGATGATGAGTGCTTCATGAAAATTGAAGTTTGAGATGTTATCTTTACAGGGATATAAAGTTCTGATTTTACTGACTTGTGTACAGGGAGATATGCTTGTTGTAAGGTTACTGCCCAAATTGAAGGATTGCAGGGACAGTAACATTAAATGAATTAATTGGCTTGCTTAGAAATAGAATCTGATTTTGGATTGTTCATGAAAGTTGTTGAGGACAATGTGAACTTATTGAACATATTTTTGTGGTAATTTATTATTGAAGAATCAGTGAGTTATGAAATTTTCAATGTACTGCCCTGTGTTAATGGGAATTGAGTAGGCAGAAGGTTTGATGGGATATTTGACACCCTTAGGGTTGGAATTGATTTTTATGGTCTTCTTGAGTATTGTAGAGGGTTTCGTGATCTTTCCAATGAGATATAGTTGGTAATTTTCTGAATTGTGTGCAATGAGTTATTGGTGTTGAAAGTTGGCTTGAAATCAAGAAACTAAAGAAGGGAATAAGGGTTAGATATTAATTGTTTAATTTGACTTTTGGTTTCTTTTGTCAATAACTTTTCCGTCCGACGTCCGATTGACCTGATCCCAGAGGCATCAGATTCGTTGAATATTTAATTGCATTTTATGAGAAAATGGAATTTTAGGCAGAATTTGACGTAGCCCCGGGTAACGGAATGGTGAATCATTGTTTTATTTACTTGGGGACCTATAGAGGTCCGAATTGCGCACCGTCAGCGCCAATATGTTTCTAAATTTTTGATAAAATTTTTATAATGGAAAAAAAAATGGGATTAAGGCCGGGAATTCATGAACATGCATATCTCATCAACATGAGCACAAATTTCATATTTAGTGACTCGTACTTTTTCTGATTCATATAGAGGCCTAATTGGAGCGTCGATTGACCGACGTCACAGAGACTTCCCAGCATTAGCTCGGTAGTAATAGGTGAGTAACCTAGTTGGTTTCTCAAATTTCTGATTGTTTACATGCTCAATGTGAATTACTGTGAATGGTTTCATATTCTTGTAAATTATTCTTGGCGCCATCTTGGTAATTGATTATTCTTGTCTTATGTTGTACGCCATGTGTGTAATGCATGATTTGAGTGAACCATCGATGATGGTTTCTCACTGAGTTTGCAAAACTCACCCAAAATTTGCATCTATTTTTCAGGTCCTGAAGAATACCCCGGTTGACACGGGAGTATGTCTCTTGTAGACGAGTAAAGGTTAGAGATCGGGATCGGTTCAAGCGTCGCATTAGTGTCTTAGTAAATTGTGTTCGTAATCACCGTATAACAAGGCTTTGTATTTTCTTGAGCCCATTGTGGTTTTGATGTTTCTTCGCATTGGTGATTGTAAATTATTCTTGGATGACCGTAATAAGCTGGCTGGTTTTATTGAACACGGATTTTAATTACTTACTTGTGTTTGCCGATTAACGTGGAATCAATGGCTTCAAAAAAACGATATCTTGAGTTTTAAATCGATGATGTAGTACGCCACTCTCACGGGCACGGACTCGGATATCACCAACGATATCGGGTTGGGTCTTCTGAGAGTGGGGTATTCTGAATCAAATAAAATAGTATTGGACCGAGTTCCAATTATGGAGAGCAATCTGATTAAATGGATCCGATGAGATCGAGATATGTCCCGATGAGATCGCGACATCGATATTCTTTGAAAAAGGTTTTCGGTGGTTTTTCTATCTTAGAGCCCGGTAGGACCAACCCAGTGTGACTAGACCACTTTAGCAATATATATACATATATATATATATGATTAATTAATTAAATAATATATATATATATATATATATATATATATATATATATATATATGCTTGTCACGTGGATGAAGGAGAGGAGAAGCATGGAAGCTTCTTTTCCAAGCTTAGTCATCACCTTAATAAATGACTAAAGGACAAAATAAAAAGGAAGATGTAGATCATCGTTGGCTTTAATAAAAAGGAATGAAAGAAAGAGTTTCTTTCACTCTTTGAAGGCTTCATCGTTGGTTTTGAAAACCAAAGGAAAAGAAAAGTGTTTCTTTCTCGAGCCATCATCGATCATCTCTTCATCTCCAGGTTTGTCATCTCCTCGATCGATCTCAAGCTCTCCGGACAGAGGTAGGGTCTAGCAGCTCTTATTCATTCTAGCTATTCCGGGTCAAAAGTGTTTGACTCGGTTAGGTTTCGATCTCTGCGTGGATACCTTTAGAGATAGTCTCTATTGGCTATTCAGTTTTGAGTTTTCATCTGACATCTTTGGGATCCTAGGTTTGGGAAGGTCACAGGAATAAAATTTTTGTTTCATTCTGGAACATGTGATGTTCCTCCCGGGATTTTCCTACAGAAAATACTTAACTTTCACCATTCACAGCTTTGGATACACAACAAACACAAATGATATTTCAATATCAATGTAAAGAAGAAGAACCACTTACCACTTTCAGAAGAATTCCAAATATCAACTTTCCAAATGCAAGAAGATCGATGTAGAACTACTGCAAGAATCACACATAAGTGAAAATTACAGTCATTTATTCATTCACTGAAGTGGAATATAAATGCAAACTCATAACCCCATGCACATTACGAATAATTTCCTACAACTATCTACAGCTGAGATTAACTTAAACAACAACAGATGTTTTGGTTTCCGAATAAGCAAAGAAGAGGCTACTTCAAGGCGGTCTTGTGTGCTGAAAAAACAACGAAAAGAACCTCATCCCTCACCCAATGCATATCCATCAAGAAATCCAAATCCCTAACCCTTCCACACCAATCAATACAACAGATCCGTTCGTCTCAGTCAAACACCCATTGCAAACCCATTACCCATACAGCAAAACAATACCCATGGATGAAGAGTCTTACCCAGAAACGAGATATGATAATGGGTTATGACGGTTTGCTTCGGGGGAGACTGTGATGTTAGCGAAACAGATCTGAAGGAAGACAAAGAAATATCAGCAGTAGTCGCAACGTGCGGACGTGCGAAGGGGAAAATAACCAAGCTTTCACGACGGAGACGCAACAAAGTGAGGAAGGAGACACGGAGGTATGAGGGTAGTTTCAGAAATAAGGAGGAACTGCGTTAGAAAGAATGACGAAGAAGAGTTGGGTTCGGGAGGTGAAAAATGTGAGGGCATTATGGCCATTTCACTTTCTTGTCCAACGGACAATGTTCTCTGTCCCATAGTTTCAGATTGGACAAAATATTTTATCTTTGTCCATTGAAGACAGGACAAAAATTTTTGCAAACGGTAAGCAAACACCTATAAGGACAGAACGTTTATGTCCTTGTCATCCGTCCTCACGTCCGAAGACGGTAACCAAACACTGCGTTAGTGTGCAAAGTTTCTGCCAGTTAACCAAACTGAGATCGCCTTTTTGAAAGTGAGGAGCCCCATATGAAATTTCTTACCTTCTTATCAATGGCATCACATAGACCCCTAGGTAGTTTAATTGTCAGCATGACATAGCATGAGATTACACAAGTACTGATTTGGCCAAAGTAACCCTTCCAGTAAGTGAAAGGTTTTCCACCTTCATCCAAGTAGCCTTTTGTCCATTCTCTCTATAGTATAGTACTATAAGTGGCTTTAGTTATTCTCCCATGGAGTATTGGCATTCCCAAATATTTTCCTAAATTCTTTGTTTATGTGAGATTCATTTCCTGGCCGATGGAGGAAGTGATACTTAGGGATGGCAACGGGGCGAGTATGGGGCGGGTATGCCATCCCCCGCCCCCGCCCCCGCCCCATGAACCCACCCCCACCCCCATACCCGCCCCCATCCCTGTCGGGGATTTTGTTGGTACCCATACCGTGCAGTTGGGGTTTGACCCCATCAAATGCAGATTTACCACCTTCTTTTAAAAAAAAACTTATTTAATATGAATGGACTATTTGTTTTTTTTTTAGATTTTCATGCTACATTCATACATACATACTGAATTTAACATAAAAGAAACAAGTAAACAGAGATTATAAATGATAGTACAAATCTAAGAGTGAATTTAAAAAAAAAAGACAACAAATTAAAATAACATACATTAGTTAACATAAAAGAAACAAGTAAACAGAGATTATAAATGATAGTACAAATCTAAGAGTGAATTTACAAAAAAAGACAACAAATTAAAATAACATACATTAGTTTTAATGGAAATTCCAAAGCATAAAAAGCAATAGAACTTGATGAGATCCTTGCACTATTTCTTGAACCTTAGGCATTTGTTGGACCACTTGCCTATCATTAAACAATAACAATTATTAGTCATTCACACTAAAAAATAAAAATTGTTATTTAAATTAATAGATTATGAATTGCTAAAAATACCTCACTAACATCCTCATCATACTCAATAGTGCGACAATATGCATTCGTCTCATCAGAACATGTTACTATAAAAATAACCACAAAATAAAGGATTCAATAAATATATATAATAATAACTTAATTATTTCATTGAATTTCATTCAAATAACGATAAGAATCACCTTTTATCTCACTCCACAACCAACTTTGTGCACACATCAACGCTTCTAAAGTCTTGGGATGAAGTCGACTACGGTGTGGACTCACCAACCTTCCGCTTGTGTTAAAAGCAGACTCTAAAGCTACAGTTGAAACTGGTATAGCTAACACATCTCTTGCCAACTTCATCAAGAGTGGATACTTTACCCCATTAGTTTTCCACCAACTTAAAATATCAAAATTTTCTGTTCTTGGTAACACTTTTTCCTCTAAATAATTATCCAATTTTGTTTTCGCAAACAAACTACTCTCTCTTTCAAGAGCAACTTCCTCATCAAAACTTTGGAGAAATCCTTCATTAGCATCTCTAGCATACCCAAAAGTAGATGAAACTTCACCATTATAAGAAGGTGAATCCCTCATTCTATACTCTTCAACAAATCATAGCAAACTTTCAAAGTTTTTTTGACTTCATCAACATATAAGTACTCTCCATAAATTCTTTTAAAACAATATTCTAATAGTTTGGTCTTGTACCTTGGATCCAATATGACTGCCACTCCCATGATTCCATGAATGTCAGACCAATACTTTTTATACTTGGCCAACATATTTCTTGCCATGCCTTGAATCACCTCAATTGGAGACTCACACCATTTTTTCAATGAGCTTCTGATTTCACAAATTTTAGGGAAAATAATATTTGCCGTTGGATACTTTGTACCTGAGAACATCTCGGTCACAGAATAGAATAATCCTAACTTCTCGCAAACCATTTCTGCAAGTCTCAAATCCTCTTCAGTTGGCAAATCTTTGTATAATAGTTCACGCTGACTCAAACGATTAAAGACATCCTTGTATATCAAAGTAGCATTAAGCATTGAATATGTGAAATTCCACCGGGTCTTGCAATCAAGAACCAATTTTTTGGTACTTGCAATGCGTAATTGTCGCACCGCTTCTTCAAACTTTTGCTCCCTTTTTGGAGATGCTGTCCAAAACACCACACTATCTCTAATCCTTTTTATACCCTTGCCAATGACAAGCAAACCATCTTGAACGATCAAATTTAAAATGTGGGCACAACAACGCATGTGAAACAAAGACCCATTCAACATAAGTGAATCAAGAGAAAACTTCTTTGTGATATCACTAATGATAGCTTCATTAGTCGTACAATTATCAACCGTCAAAGTTGATAACTTTCGATCAATGTTCCAATCCAAAATGGTATTAAATAAAACATTGGTAAGAACTTCAGCGATGTATGGACAAGGTACATAAATGAACCTATATTATATAAGTAAATAAACAAGAATTAGATAATTAATATTGTCAATCAATGATTATTAAATGATCAAAACATAGACAAATGTGATTCAAAAAAGAGGAAAGCAAATTAATACCTCATGATACGACTTTGTAATGTCCACTTATCATCGATTTAAATGGCGGTGATAGCCATAAAACCCTTTTTGATTACGAAGTCCACATATCCGTAGTTAAGGCAATCCTACTACAATTTGCCTCCAACAAACTCAAAGTCTTCACCCTTTCGTAGTCATATATCCTTAAGATATCGCTTTTCACGGTATTTCGTGAGGAACCTTAAACAAGGGTCAAAACCAGCGAGAATATTGGCGAAATCCGTGATGCTCGACCATAACCAAAGGATACTCATGTATTATAATCATCTTGGCAAGATCATCCCTTGATTTTGTTGATCAAAAGATAATTTGCCACCGCATTTTTTTGTTGCACCAAAACTTGTTGTCGAACATCTTGAAATTTTTTTCGAGGACAACTCCTTATGTGATCATGCAAGTGTTTAGTTCCACTTGAGCTTTTGCCAGAAAGTTTTTTCCGACAATAATTACAAATGGCCTTCTCATCTTCCCCTTCAATTTTCACCTTTTTGAAATGATTCCAAACAACCGATGTTAATCTTCTTTTACGTGTATCTTCAACGTCTTGTACAACCTCTGAAGTTGGAGTGGGTTCCTGACTCATACTATTTGGTGAGCTGACCGAAGGAGAGAGGTCAGTAGGAATGAGAGGACTATCTATAGATATAGGATTTTGAGAAATACTCTCACTCGAGTTCATTGTAATCCAACAAAAATTAACCCGAAAGGTATTGATAATACTTTATCTAATGAAGGAAATTAAAAAATAATTAAATCCCACAACATACTTGTGCACAGGATCAAAGCAATTATTTTATAAATGTTTTGATCATCATGTAAGTAGCATTTATATTAAATCCCACAACATACTTTCATCGCAGGACTACACTTGGGCTACACTAGGTAAGCTTTTACAATACTTATTAATCAAAGGAATTAATAAATAATAAGTATTGTTTAGTATTACAACGGTGTCTGAGTTTTCATTACTCATTAGAATTAATAAGTGTTTCAGATCTTGTCATTACGAATAGTCAATACCGACTTCTTGTTGCAAATTTTAGGAATAGTCAATACTATCTTTTCCCACAATAAGGAATATGTTTTAATCAAAGACATCATCGAATCCTAGAGAAACTTAGATCACTATTAAAACCACGCACCATTCCAGTTTAGCAACTCATTACTGCGTATGCATTCACTATGTATGGGACGATTATTGCTCGGCTTGGCTATAATATTCTCCTTCAAAATTCATCCTTTACTTGACGGTAACACTGAAACGCCTTACTACTATTCATCAACTCACTAGGTGCTTTCATCCATGCAAGCTAAAAGCCTTAAATTGTAACCTTTGGTCATTTCTAATCATATGCTTCATGTAGCTAATCCAATCAACAACGACTAAAGAGGTACGCCTACCAGCCTATTTCGAAATAAATCTCTCGATGCCGGACTAAAATAAAACATTCATCTTGCCCATCGACAAGAATCGGCAATCGAATCGATTTCCATATCTACCACTAAAATAACTATTCGTCATTTGCGAGACAAATTGATAGGCATAAAACACCAATGAAATCTTCAAACAAGCGAACAACAAGTTTAAGAACATAAGCTTACCCTCCAAAATAGTTTCCCATGGAGAAGGCCGTAAGGTCTTGATCCAAAGTTTCAAGAATCTCTAGAAGCATATATGTTATCCCTTCTATCCAAATATGCCCTTTGGGACCTCAGAAAATAAGTATAGAAATACATAAAGCATTAGATAAAGGCAAAATTCACAATACATACAAACAAAAGTCTAAAGACAAACCGAAGCGCTAGCGGTGAAACGTTGTATGAAGGCGGCGTTGTCTAACGAACTGGTATGAAGACAACGTTGTTGTATCTTATATGAAGAACCAACGCCGTAAATGAAGGACGAGATGGAACCAACGCTAGCAAATGAACCACGAAGAACAGATAGAACCACGAAGAACTTGAGAAAACAAGGAGGCGAGAGTCGGTTGGAAAACCACGAAGAATTTGAAAAGTTTTAACAACTATACCTTTCGTAATAAGGAAGAATACCAGGTCAACCAAATAAATTTTTTAATAACTCATAAAATGATTTTTTTATAATTCACCAAATTTAAGCCATTAAAAATAATTTTTTTTTGTAATTACTATATAACGGGTAAACGGGTATGGGGGTGGTATCCCCATACCAGCCCCGATACCCGACGGGTATTTTTGCTAACCCCATACCATTACGGGTAAAATTTGTTCCCATACCGCCCTCGTTCGGGTAATTTTATCGGGTACTCATCGGGTTCGGGTACAATTGCCATCCCTAGTGATAGTAGTAACATTCTTTGAGAGAAGATCATTGTTTTGGAAGGGCTTACTTCTTGCCCCGACGCACTGCAAAACTTGTCTAAGCACTCTTTGATTATGGTAGCTTGACTCAAAGATGCTTTAGCAAACAGTAAAATGTCATTAGCAAAACATAAATGAGAGAAGGGTGGGCTTTTACCTAGGAACAAAGGTTGCCATTTTTTAGATTGCAGTAGGTGTGAAATTTGTTGTAATAATCTCTTAACGCAAAGCAAAAGGAGGTAGGGAGACAGGGGATTTCCTTGTCTAACTCCTTTTGAATGCGTGAAATTGGCAATGGCTTCACCATTCCATAAAACTTGCATTAAGGTTGTAGTCGTGAGTGTGAATACCGTTTTATACCAGATCAAAACTGATACAAAATATAGAGTCGGTCTTACCGAATTTAAATACCGATACCAGTCTGTTTCGGATAGTATTGGCAGATATTAGAAAATTTTTAAAATGAGATTTTTTGCAAAATTTTGAAAATATTTAAAATTATTTTTAATAAAATAAACAATTTAAAATTTATTATTTATAAACTAATATTTATTTTATATATTTTAATTATTAAACCAAAATTTATTTGAAATTTACATATTAAAAATTGTATTTATTAATAATTATTAAATTAATTTCATAAATTAAATTAAAATTGTGATTATTAGTTATTATTATGATTTTTGGAGACATGGTTAAAAATTTACAATAAAATTGTACAATATGACAAGGGACTATTTTGCATTTTAAAAAATTCAAGGATTATTTCATAAATTTTAAAATTATTGAAATCAGATTTTATATTAGCAATGCAGATGCAATACCATACTAAAATCCATTTTTTTTTAAAATTAAAACCATTTTATTAATAGCGAGAAATGGGATCGGCATCCTATTGCTCGGTTATTATAATGTTGTGGAGGAAAGAAACCGGCAAGAAAACCTCCATAGATTCAGGCCAAGTACAAGTATTAAAAAAGTAGAAAAAAATCATGTGATACAGATGTAGGGAGTGCCATATCTTTCTAAGACCAAAGTTCCACGCACAATCAATGGCAAGTCTTCCTCGTGGCGAAAATGTGTCGAAACCCCAGATGAGCCAATCCTGGACAAATAATCGGCAACAGTATTTACCTCGCGATAAACATGTGATATCAAAGAAGAAGAAGCAGTCATCATATCCTTGATAATTTCAAAATCAGTGTAAAATTGCCATGGCCAGCCTCCATTCCTATTTAATAAAGCCGCAATAACCGAGTTATCTGTTTGAATTTGTGTTCCAGTGAAACCACAAGCATTGCAAAATCTCAAACCATTGATAATAGCCGCCAATTCCATCTTCATGCTGCTCGACATGCCCACATAAGAAGCCTCAGCGTAGAAGAGAAAACCTGTCGAAAATCTTACAATAAAACCCCAACCCGACTGTCCTGGGTTGCCAAGCGATGAACCGTCTGTATTCAAAACCATAACATCAGAGTCAGGGGGTCTCCAACTAACCGTGTGAATCTGTTGCTTCCTCGGTTGCCGTATCGGGCAGTTGAATTTGCATTCAACAAAAAGACGATCATGGAAATTTCTCGGCAATGGACGGTGAGCCAACAAAATCCCGGTTAGGTGTCGATGCACAACATTGATAATAATCAGCTTGTTAGGTCTTATGTTGTCAAAAACAAAATTATTCCTGGATTTCCAAACCTCCCACAGGACAATTGAAGGTAGGATTGAGATGAGTGTCTCGCGAAGAGACGTAGAGCTTCCCAAGCGGCACCAATATATAAACATCGGCCACAAACCATGGAAACGTGGGATAATTTTTCCAGCAAAGAAGCAAAATAATCCCAAATTTCCAATACCACAGGACAATAATAGAAGGAGTGGTCACAACTCTCAGAACTGGATCGACAAAAGCAACAGATAGTAAGATTCAAGGCAAAACCAATACTAACCAAGAAATCAGGAAGAGGCATAAGTGAATTCCAAAATTTCCAAACAAATATTGATATTTTCGTAGGTAACAACTTAGACCAAAGAAATTTTGCGACAGAAGAAATGGGAGCATGAAACCGAACAAAATCATATGCGGTTGCCAGTGAAAACAAACCTGTAGACGTAAGCTTCCAAAACACACGATCTGGTGAATCTGTTAAAACCGAAGGTAAAGCAGTCAACGCCTGAAGTTGGGCATCGGTCAGATGATTTGTAATGAGAGGTAAACAATAATCTTTATTTCGGATGAAATCAGCAACCGTTAATGAAGGAAGAGGGAATTGGTGCTCATCATCCATATGCCGAAAAGGCCCCAAGCCAGACCAGTTATCTTTCCAAAAGTTCGAGGAGCCATCCCGGATACAAATATGCACTTGATTACCGACAAGCCTATCAACAGACAGAAGCCTGCGCCAGCTAGTTTTCAGCTTGCAGGAGGTAGACAAAGAGGAAATGAATCGGGCCCAATTACCAACTCCATTTTTAAACTGCCACCACAATTTGATCGTGTAAGCTTTAACCACATCTTCTAATTTCCGGAAGCCTAAACCGTTTTCAGTCACCGACATTGATATTCTCTCCCAAGATCGCCAATGTCGTTTGGACATGTCAGTGGTGCTGCCCCAAAAAAACCGTTGAAAAAGCCGCTCTATGTGGCCCAACACAGATTTAGGAGGGACGATGGCCGACATGATATGCAACGGCAAAGATGAGAGAACACGTTTTATCAAGATGAGACGACCTCTAGGTGAGAGTAATTTATGTTTCCAGTTGCCGATTTTGGCCTCCACTCGCTCTACCATGAATCTAAAAATTTGTTCTGTTTTTCGTCCCCGAAAAAGAGGAGATCCAAGATATAGTAAAGGCAAACAACCCGGCACCATTTGTAGAATAGTGCGAGAGAGTTCCACCCTTGGAGAGGATAATCCTTCAGATCGAATAAAACAACTTTTAGATTTATTTACCTTCCGACCGGTTCTGGCTTCGTAATCCTCGATCAATAGCATAAATTGCTCCATTGATCGTTTGTCGCCACGAAGGAAGAATATCATATCATCAGCATATGCTAGGTGATTTACGGCGAGAGCGCCTCGTGGAAGGCCATATGGTTGAATTCTGCCAGCTTGGACAAAGGCATTCAAACCCCTGGATAAAGCTTCAGAGACAAGAATGAATAAATATGGAGAGAGCGGATCTCCCTGCTTCACACTCGACGAAGCTTATCATAAGTTTTGGCTAAGTGCTTATTTGGATTAACTTTTGGGAGGTCAATAAGCACTTTCTCCACCACAAAAGTTTTTTTTAAGAAAAATGAGTGTTTAACTATAAAATAAAAAGACTTATTTAATAGATATGATTTTTTTGACAGCCAAAATACAACTTTTTAAGAAGCTCAAATTTAGAGCTTCTAAAAAAATACTTTTTTAGATAGAATTTTCAGATAAGTTAATGAGCCTATTTTTAGTCTTTTTTACCCTTATGTTTTACACATAATTCCCACAATACTCACAAACTTATCTTCGTGTTTAATTTGGCATTTATATAATAATATTTGGCTTTTTATATGTCTTAATAATTATTTTGGATATTATTTTACTTATGTTATAATCCATATAAAAGATTTGGTTAGATATATTTTCATTTATGTTTCATATGGTTTAAAATTATATAATAATTAATATATTGTGCTTTGTATATTGTTTAATATACTTTAAATAATATTTATATGCATAAATATTTTATTACAAAATGAAATATAGTTAAAATTAATTTTTTTAATTTTATGTTGCTAAACAGTTTACCATATGAAACTCTTAAAAAAACTCTTTTTTAAATGATAGTTAATTGACTTCTTAAAAAAGTTCTTCTCATAAAATATATATAGAAAAAAAACTCTACTAACAAAAGTTCTACTAGTATAAGCCCAACCAAACAAAGGCTAAGTCAAATTTGACCACCATACAACCCTTTCGTCCCTGTTTGTTTTTAATAGAATGAATGACTTCTTGCACAATTAGAATGTTACTTGCTATTTGTTAGCTCGATATGAAACTTGCTTGATTCAGTTTAACCAAATATGATCGGTTTCAATCTTTGTACCACCACCTTGGTTAACACTTTGAAAATCACATTGCACAAACCAATCAGTTGGAGTTGAAGACTGTTTGGATAAACTGATATAATAGGTGAAAAAATATAATAGTTATTTTTAGAAATAGAAAAGATGAGAAATAGAATGAAATAAGTATTACTTTGTTTGATCTATTGTTAAAGAATTTTTAAACCAATGTTTAGTTTGAAAATATAAACATAAAATGACAAAGAAATAAGTAACAAAAAGACCAAATTATTATTATTATTATTATTATTATTATTATTATTATTATTATTATTATTATTATTATTATTATTATTATTATTATTATTATTAGCGATATTGTTGTTGTTGTTGTTATTGTTGTTATTATTATTATTATTATTAGTGATTATTATTATTATTATTATTATTATTATTATTATTATTATTATTATTATTATTATTATTATTATTATTATTATTATTATTATTATTACTATTATCATCATCATCATCATTAAGAAGAAGAAAATTAATAATAATAATAATAAGAAAAAGAAATCTAATAATAATAAGGAATTTAATTACTACTATAATAATAATCGTTGTTGTTGTTATTGTTGTTGTTGTTATTGTTATTATTATTATTATTAATTTTATTAATTAATAATAATAATAATATATTCTTATTATTTTTAATTTTCTTATTCTTCTTCTTAATTTTAATAATAATAATAATATTATTATTTTATTAATATTAATTATTATTATTATTATTAATGATAATAATATTATTATCATCATCATCATCATCACCATCATCATCATCATCATCATAAATCATTAAATGTAAATGTCAACATCATCATATGACTTTCCAATATTTTGCGGTGGATAATTTTTCCTCGTCTGGCTCATATTAACATTCATTATATAGTCGCAATTACAATATAAAATAACAATAGAACGATAATAAAAATAAATATAACATAGGGCTTTAAATTATTAAATAATTATTTAGTTGAAAAAAATAAGTTTCAACCTTATTTTAAATAACCAGACAAAATATTTAAACTTCAACATAATCTTCAATGTGTGGCAAGAAACCTCCTCACTTATCCAAGTCTTTGAGAAGACACAAGAGTGAAAAGCACAAGCATTTGGGAAGGATCATCAGGGATTTTACCTAAAACAATATCTCTTTCATCATCTGCAAGTCCCTCTATCTCATCAAATGCACTATCTAACTGTCCAACTATTTGTTGAATATACGTTTTAGTCTCAATACTTTTACACAATTTATCTCCAATCTGATTCATGGTATCATCCAACATCCTAGTAGCAACAACAAGTGAATCTGCACGACTTGCTTGTAGCATCCCACTCCCGCAAGACCCGAACCCGATATCAATGGTGATATCCGAGTCCGTGTCTCACGAGGGTGGTATGCTAGAGCAGTCAAACAGTTCCAAAAACTTAGTAAGACATTTTTATTTTTGAAAACAATCGAGTGCGCATAAATCAATAAACAATTTGGGACCGTGATACGAAAACATTTCGATCAAAACATAATTTCAGTCATAAAAACTTTCAACAACATTTAATCATTTTATGCACAAAAATCCATAGCCAAAATTAGGCTTAATGTCATTTCTGAACATTTTCAGTAATCACATTATAATACAACATTTATCAATTGGGCCCTCTACAATAACAGTACTATTCTGTAGAAATTGCAGACATACAAATCTTACACAAAAACAGAATAACACTAATGTAGACGTGAACTGATCTCGACCTTAAACTCTGACTTGCAAGTGGTAAACATACTCCCGTGTGTTTAACAGGGTACTCATCAATCCCTGAAAAATATTTGCAATGTTGGGTGAGTTTGCGAACTCAGTGAAAAACCATCATCGATGGTTCACTCAACTCATGCATATACACGTAATTCACATAATATCACATTCGAAAATATCACATGCGCTAATATTTCACAAATATAAGGCGTATCGCCTTTCACACAGTTCACATTCAATCATTTGTATATGCAATGCACATGTGACACTTTCCATTTTATTACGTTGTTGTGACCGTGCACCTGATTACGGTGGGCTTGAAGCCCTGATACATTGAGCCTATGGCTTTAAAAATTTCATTGGGCTCGAGGCCCTGATGCGTTGAGCTTAAAGCTCTGAAATACGTTGGCGGCTCCGGTCACAACTGTCATTATCTGATCATGCCTTTATGCATGAATGCATATGACCCAATTTACACTTACAACCAGTTTGCATTTCAATGTTCAATTCCCATTTCTTCGGACCTTCGGTCCGATATTTTAGTCATAACAGTTTTCACATTCATAAGCAGTTTTGCTTCAATGTCAAATCACCCCATTGCACGGACCTTTGGTCCGAGATTTCAAACATAATCATTCACAATTCATTTCATTGAAGCAATCACAACAGTTACACACAAATAACACTTCAATATCAAGTTCCCAATACTTCGGACACCTGTGGTCCGAAATCAATCAAAAGCAAACACACACATAACGCTCCATTCATATCCTCATGGCATAAGTGCGTAATATTAAACACATAAAGGTTGAGAAACCAACTAGATTACTCACCTGCACTTCCGAGCTACTGCCTGGAAGTCTCAGCAATATTCGTGGAATGTCGATCCAGCGGTGCCTTTAAAACAGTCAAATAATCATTCATTACAAAATGCACAATCAAAATAATTCAATGATGCACATGTCTTAATCAAAAGATGCGCGATGCCTATTCATGACCTTCCCGGCGCTATTTCCCATTTTTCACTTTCTTTTGTCACAATCTAACTTTTCGCTCAATTGATCAATGATGACTCATTTTATTTCAATGGCATATTACGGAACTCCACCAATTTCAATTCTAACATTCAGAAATCTCACAATTATACCCCAATTATCAAGAACAATCCCTAGGTTGTAATAGAACCTATTCTCAATTTTCATTCAATACTTTCTTTCTTTTCTTCAATTGTAGACCTCATTTTCTAGATCATAACGAATCAAGAATTACCTCAATTGGAGGTCTACACTATTAGTTATGCCCCATAAACTAAAACATATTCTTTCAGAAAAATGTCCCTCGCCGCGACCAAGGATTCCTCGCCGCGGCGTAAAAAGGGTCGCTCGCCGTGGCGAACACCTTCCTTTTGGCTCGCCGCGACGCACAAGAAATGAACTCGTCGCGGCGTAAATTTGCACGCTCGCCGCGACGTCCAACTGAACTCGCCGCGGTGAGTAACTGTTTACTCGTCGCATCAAGGCCCTCAGCGCACGTTGCAACATGCGAAGCTCCGATTGTCTTCTTCGATGAATTTTTCTCATTCTCTCTCTAAAACCAGTCACAACTCACCCATAACTACCCCAATCTTTCACAATTAAACCCATGTATGCATCAAGCTAACACATAAACAACATTAAACCAATTACTTACCAAAATCAAGCTCAAATCTTAAATTCTCAAAAAATCCCCCAATTCCTTTAACACTTACAGGCTCCCTCTCAAACCTAAAAAATCTTCATCTTCCTTAGGGTTAAAGCTTGGCTTTGCAAGTATAGAAGAAGCAAGCAAGCTAGCAACAAAAATCACAAAGGGAGGAAGAAGGGAGAATCGGTCGAAGGAGAATAAATCGTGCCCTAGGAGGAAAGAGAAGTTTTTCTGCCAAGTTTAAAACCTAAAGTATTTAAAGGTTAAACCAATATGCTTCTTGTCTTTTTCCTCACAATACATTTAAATCTCTTTCTCTTTTCACAATCATTTTCAGTCCAAATCATCTCCAAATTTCAATGACTCGACATATTAATTTCTAAAATCATAAATCTAATTTCCCATGGCAATTGGATTTATTATTTGATCTATCTGATCAATCGATCACCACTCAAAATTTTTTTCGGTCCGGACATTTTCTCCCGAATTATCCAAAAATTTCTAAGGGTCATTATCAACTGGCAAACACTCTAAGACAGTTATAACTCAATTATTCAAACCCAATTATTCCACAATTCTCAAACCATTCAAATCAGACATTCTTATCTCGTAAGTCACAATTCATATCATATTCCCAATATAATGCTGGGAAATGTCATAAATGCATGTACACATAAATGCATGTGCAAACCGACTCATTCCTTTGTAATCAGAGGCCAAATGAATGCTCAATCAAAATATGCAATGCAAATTACTAGCCTGTCCCAATTGACCAATTTACCCTTCCAATCGGGGATGAGATGTTACAATTCTCCCCTCCTAACAAAAATTTCGTCATTGAAATTTCATATACGATTGATCAGGGAAGCAGGGGAATCTTTTCATTCATTTATATACTGTTTCCCACTTATTTCACGACAAGACCAATTTATGCTAAAGAACTAAATTAATACAATCAATTACCTCTTTTACACTGTCTTAGTTGTTTCCTCACGATTACTCGCAACTCTTCACTTTCGGTATCAATAACCCCCATATCAGATCATAACAATGTCTCCTAATCCTGTCCATGTAACACTTTGTGAATCCGAAACATCCTTTAAGATTTAGACTGACTTACCCATCCAGAGTTCTATTCACACCACAGTCACATAGAGGCCACTTTATAACGAATTCAGTTCCCCGTTTACCTTTGTCTCCATCTATGCATTTTAGCCGAGGTGATACACTTCGAAACATTTCATTTATCACTTATCAGATTACATCCCTTTAGAGTTAAAACACCAATTTCATAAGATTCTAATAACCTCGATATAATCAACTCGACTCATTGTCATTAACTTTGGATTTCTTAATTCCTATAACAGATTCATTTCACTTATCAACATTATCTCAAATCACTCATGATTGTCGACTATCGAATGGTATCACCAATAAAACAATTGATATGTTCACAATCAATCTGAACTAAACATCAATTTCATATCCCAATGAGCACCCAAAAATATCAGTTTTACATTTATCTCCAGTAGTCAAGTCTATCGGTTATCCACACTTATAATCATTCGATTTCACATTCTAAACCTTCAATTACTCTTTCAATGAACTAGCTGCGATTGTTCCTTATGTTTTCTCTAACAGTTCCTTTAGCTTAAAGTGCAACAAAACCTTGAGGTCTTGTGTTCGAGTCGTGACTCACACAAGTGCCAAAGAGGACAATATCTGGAGTGATGGCGGTAAAGGCTGGGCTTTATATAAAAAAAGGCGCCTTTTTAATGTAGAGCCCGGCCTCTACCGCCATCACTCAGGTATTGTCTCTTTAACACTTAATGATCTGTTTCAACTCTGAACCTGAATTGTTACACTAAATCTGCGCTCTCTTACCATTGAGCGGTGGCTCAATGGTAAAAGGCGTGCACTTAAAGTGCAACAAAACCTTGAGGTCTTGTGTTCGAGTTGTGACTCACACAAGTGCCAAAGAGGACACTGGAGTGATGGCGATAGAAGCTAGGCTCTACATTGCTTCTCCCGTATCATTACTCCTTTTTCTCCTCATTGCTAAAATATTTTCAGCTTGTTTTCAAAATCTGATGTTTGAGGTTGGTTAAATGACTTATCTATGTTATGTAAACCATGCTTATATTGATCTTGACTATCTTTATTTATCTTACTTACACCTTATTGTCTTTCCATTTCTTCCAGAATATCCGCAACAGTCTGTGTATCATTTCCAGTTGCACATTTTTCTTCATAAATCCCAGTCAATTCATTATAGAAAGGAAAGCTTTTCCTTCAAAATTGAGCTGCATCTTTATGAATCTGACAGGATGAAAAAAAACATTAATAATTTATATAAATGACAAGAAAGTAGTTAAAGAAAATACTTAAAACAAGTTAAAAGTTCAATACTTACACTTAAGTAAGAATCTCATGCATGACCTTCGATAGTGATGATCTTCCTTTCGGTATCTCAGCCAAATCCACTAGTATCTTTCCTTACCATATCATAAACAATGCTCTACTCTTTCTTTAAAGTCTTAATCCTAGACTTTATCTGAGGTGTGACTTTTAAGTTTGAATTAGGAAGCTTTGTTGCTATCATTCTTTCTAATCCATTGAGATACCCAGCTTTAAATCCAGTATCAACATTATAGGTTCCCACATTATGCAAATCAACCATGCTGGAAACTGCCATAACATCCTCATCATAGTTTCACTTTCTTTTAATTCCTTTTGAACTTCAAGAATCAATAATTGACGAGGAATTCATCAATATACTTATCTACCAAATTAAAGCAATATTGATAAATAAAAAATAATCATCATAATAAAGGAAAAATAAAAACATCCATAAAATTCTTCATACCAATTAACATTAAACATTAACAACTTACGAGAACAATCTAGTCTATAATAACAGCGTACAATATAAATAAAAAAGAGTACAACAACTTACATAAACAATAATATAAAACCTCCTAACACTCAAACATAATAGAACACCTAAAATATGTCAATTCTCATTTTGCTAGATGTTCGTCATTCATTGAACATTTCGTATGCCAATTCAATTCTCCAATTTGTCCAAGCATTATTTAGGTCAATAGTGGTTATACACTCCTTCTCAACAACTGGATTGGTATGAAAATAACGCCCTAAATCACTCTCCATGAGATCAAAACTTATCTCATGCCTAATAAAAGTATGAAGTAAACAATAAGCTATAATAATTCGATTGTGTGTCTTTATTGGATAAAATGATGGACTCCTAAGATTAGCCCACCTAATTCTTAGTAACCTAAAACACCTCTCAATTATATTACGTGTAGTCGCATGTTTCATATTAAAAGATTTCTCTGGAGTTCTTGGCTAGTAACCTTGACGCCATTCATTCAAATGGTACCTTTAGCTCCTAAACGTTGCAAAGATGCCCTCACAATTTGTATAACTTACATTGACTAGGTAATAGCAACCTATATAAAAAAGCACTAAATAAGTTATTCAATTTACATTTTCTCATATACAAAATTTCAAACAACCTTCCTATATCATATGGTAAAGCTTATTCATGTCTCCTAGTAATTGCATCACGAAGAACTCAACCATCAGTTGCCCCCTTCCCAACCAGGAAAAACATAAACAAATTGCATGTTAGGTGTGCACACACTTGACATGTTTATTGCAATGTCACCCTTACGACTTAGAAATCTAGGCTTATCTTTAATTGGCACATTAACCCTGATATATGTCTCATCTAGAGCACTTAAACAATTCTACAATTCAAATGAAATAAAAAATAATAAGGAACCTTAATCACATTCACTATATTTTCTTATAAAAGTAATAGGATGATTATCTACCTTAAACCACATCCACTGATGATCCGAAAAGTTTGTTGGTATGGGCTTAGGTTTCCTAAATAAAAGATCTTGCAAATGCATCACTGCATTTAAAACATTATGAAAACACTGACTAATTGTCTCACTTGACCTTCTAAAATTTTTCCTAATGACTCAATTTTTAACACGATGAGCAATAATATGTAAGAAAATTGCTATTTGTTCATCAATAAGCACATTTTTTTGTTGATTTTAATCTTCCTATACTTTCTAGTATTTCACATAGTTTAAAAAATGCTTGCCTATTCATCCTAACCATTGAAATATATGACTCATCATTGTCATGCACAATTCGCCTCACATAATCTCGATTTGCATAAGAATTTAGAAAATAGCTTCTAACCCTTGGCCTATAACTATATAAAGAAGCCTTTGATGCCAACAAACTGAATAGCGAACTAACAACATTACATAATTGTAACCATACAATCAACACAACCATAACCCTTTTTGTTCTTTCTATATTTCTACGTAAACTTAAACTGAAACGAGCCATGATTGCAAAAAATAAAATTTTTTAATGTATTTACATAAACTTGTTCAAACAATGTGCAATGTAAGAGAACAATCATGAAACAATTCAAAATAGTTAAAGGCATAAATTAGAGTAAGAGAGAAAAAAGAAGATAATATTTCAAGAGTTAAAAAAGGGGGATTATATAACATAAAAACCAAAACTCAAACAAATAGTTTAAATAAAGCCCTAACTCAAATAACCCAATACCAACTTAAGGAAGATAGAAAGAAAGAAAAAAGCATAATAAGCATAATGATCCTAGAGGCTAAGGATAAGGAAGTAAATTTATGTATTGTGCTAGTGAAATGGACTAAGAATAATAAAAAGAATTTTAAGGCATTTTCAAAATATTATTGATTATGGTAAGAACTTTGAGATTGATTGACAAAATTTATTCACAAAGTCACTTTCAACTAGCAAATTTGAGTTTTTAAGGAAGAAAGTTGAAGTTTGGGATCTTTAAAGTAAGGAAGTGATGTTAGATACTTGCTTTAAGAACATATTATTGCTTTAAGAAATATACTTTTGATGCGATATGTTTTACTGGTTTGATTCTATTTGTTGTCAGTGTCATAACCCTTTTTTCTTAACGCATGCTATAACTTTAACAATATTAACAATCTTGAAGTTCTACTTTGTTTATACATTTGATGACAATTTTACTATCAGCATACGTGTTTTCAAGTATTGCAATGATTAAATACATTTAAAAAAGCATATTTGTATTCATAATGATCTAAAAACTGTTTATAATATCTCTAACATAAATCATGTGGAATTAACAAATTAACAGAACTTCATTTCTATTACAATCATCTCCATCCCTTGAATACTAGCTTAAGATAAAAATTAAAACAAATGATTTGAAGTATGCTTGAAGTAAATGAAGTTACGTAACTTACATGTTTTTTTCAATTTAACATAAACGTAATTGTCATACTAAAGGATTTTAAGAAATTTGTATAACTTGTTTCAATTGTTAATAACACCATATATTCAATATTCAATTGGAAGTTCACTATAGTTAAGTTAAGTTATAATCTACCATTCTAAAGAATCTAATATCTCTTTATATCTTTGCTATATATATCCCTTTACTTATGTTTGAGACTATGTATTGTTATATATGCCTTACATTTATTTATTTTCAACTTTAAGCCTTATTTTTTGTTTTCATATCTAAAAACCAACAACAATTATCAATGCTCCAACAAGTTTTTCGAGGATGAAATTCTATTAAAACCAGAAATAATCTTCCCTCTGAAGATGATTAACAAATTTTCCTATCTTCTACAACACGAAGATAATGCAAGGAACCAATCTCTCTAACTACAATCATACCATATATAGCCTATTGAAAGAAATAAAAATTTTGTAAATGGTTAAATTCATTCACAACCAATTTTAACTACCAGTGGTTTCCTTTTATAGTTTTTGCTCTAATGGAAATCTATTTGGGAACAAACTTTTTTAGTTAGTATCATAACCCAGATAACGTAGACACCCTACAATCCATGTTAATATCACACAGATAATGCATCTTCAATATAATTCATACCACCCAAATAACTCAGACACCCTTCAATCATATCAATTAGCAATTAACACGTCTCAAGTGGTTCAGATGATTTTTCACTCCAACTTCAAACAAATTGATGCAAACACATTTAAACAAGTTGACCCGATTGCTTGACTACCATAAGGGGAAACAATAGGATATTACAACTCTTCATCAAACAGAAAGACTAGCATAGATACAAGGAAGAGATGGGAAGCAGATAAATTCCAAACGAAAATCTAGTTGATTGGAAGAGATGAGAAGGCCAAATAAGCATCACAAAAGCTATTTGGCTGATAAGGTAAACCAAACAACCACATTGATAGCAAAAAAAGAAAAAGAAAATTAGCGGCAAAGTTAAATTTACAAGAGACATACCTAGGGGTGAGCATTCGGGTAATTCGGGCCCAATTTTCACTATTCGGGCCCGGCCCGGATTACCCGAAATTTTTTTCATCTTACCCGGCCTGAACCCAAAATTTTATTACCCGAACTGAATTACCTGAAATTTTGTTCGGGTAAAGCCCGAATTACCCGATTGTTTGGTTCTCTTTCAAAAATTACACAAAATAACTAAATACTTGAATTACATTTTCATATCTCAACAAATAGTTGAATTCACTAATAATATAACCAAATATTTCAATTAACTAGCATAATTAATCTGTTAATTCTACAAGAAAAATAACGAAATGTATTTTCATAATTTTTTTAAACCTAATTCGGGTAATCGGGCCAGCCTGAATTTTTTTGAAGTTACCTGTCTCAGCCCGAAAATAATTCGGGTAATACCCGTCCTGACTCGAATTAACCGAAATTTAATATTTTTTTACCCGAATTAATTCAGATAGGGCCGTGTAATCGGGCCGGCCTGAATAATGCTCACCCCTAAACATACCTAATTCGTGTAATTGGCATAGAAATGTTGGCGAAGACAATGAAGAGTAAGAGAGACGAGCTTGAAGGTGAGAGCGAGGAGGACAAGAGCAAGGGAGATGCGAGTGTGAAGTGTGAAGACGAGAGTGAAAGAGACAAAAATATTTCGGTCCTCAACGTTGTAAAGTTTATTCCGACATACCCAGAATAAGTAAAGATAAGGGTTTGTCTTCTTTAGCTATTCCCCAAGGTTTGGGAATAATTAAACCCGAGAATAACTATTCTAACTCTCCTTTTCTAACCAAACACAAGAATAAGTAATTGTTAGAAATATACTAAGAATAGAATACTTATTCCATTGAACCAAACATACTATGGGTGATTTCTTCTGGGCTTGGTACCTTAGGAAGGAGACAAATGAAAGTTTTATTGATGCTACTACAGGATATTCGTCCTTCAAAAACATTCCTTATAAAAGCGCAAATTTCATTCTGCACTATATTTCAGTGATTTTGAAAGAAAATTGCATAGAGTCCGTCGGGTCCAAGCCAGGGCCTTCACACTTCCCAAACTAAAAACTGCTTGATTTATTTCATCTTCCATAATTGGTGTTTGTAGCATCTGAAGTTGCTCAGCTTTCAAAGGAGGAAACTTACCGCAAAAAGTAATCAACATTGTTGTTAGACTCGTCCGTGAACAAAGTTGAAAATTAGTTTTGCGCCTTAGCTTTCAGTTCAGATGCATCCGTTATCTGTAAATGAGTACTCAGATTTTAATGTAATAGTACACCATATTGACAAATGGTTGTCTTTAACTGATGATTTGTGCTTAGTACCTCTTAAAATTGGTTAAAATTTGCATTCACATGTTATTGATAATGCAATACTTCATTTTTTTTTGTGAGATTTTCGCTTAGATACAGGGTCTGAAAAAGTTCAACAGTATGCGATCTTAACCTTATGTAATAGAGGGGTTGTTTTCAATAGAGTAATACAAATTAATAATAATACAAAATAACAATAAATACGCATGATTAAACATATAAAAATATGTAATACAATGTTTCTAAAAAGAGAAGTATGTAATACAATACCTATAAAATATGATAAAAGATTAACAATGTAAGATAAAATACATAAATAAAACACAAACTAAGACAAAAAAATCCAATTTTGTATGATGTTATCAAATCACCTGATGAGTATTGTGGTTTGGCAATGATACAAATATGATAGATAATGTATCATATAATATAATATGTAGATAGCTTTTACAGTCATTTCATCATTTTCAGGTAAGTTTTTAACAAAAATTATGTTTTAGAATACAAATGACAAAAATGAAATATAATAAATATAAAATTTTCATGTAGTTAAATCTTTTTAAAATTATTAATTTTAAACTTTTGTAATTTTCAATGTAAAAATATACATTTCTTGAATTTTGGTTAATATATCGATGAAGTATACGCGATATCAATATTACAAGTGAACAAATTGAGTGATACTTATACGAAGATTTAGCTTAATTCTTAAATTCAAATAAAATTAATTAAACTTTATTCAAACTAATAATTTATTATAATTATTTAAAATCATGACTTTAACTTAAATTTAATTAATTGAATCAAGTTTTAAAAACAAAGTTGTGTTATCGCATGTTTGATTTGTACAAGCTTGACGTTCATATCACGTGTTTTTGCCATTATTTAAAAAATCTTTAAAATAAAAATATTAAAGATTAAAGATTAATAAAATTCAAATTTTAGTTTTTAAAAGTTTCTTTCAGCATAAAAGGTTAAATATATTTTACCCAAAATAAAATATAAGAAAAGTAAAAAATTATTTTAGAAAATTATAAGGATGATAACGAGTTAGGTTGGGTCCAATTTACCCTAGACCTGAGCCCAATCTAACAACTTTTGTTTAGACCTAGGTTCTGCTTGAGGCCCTATCGACTTTGATTAGTCGAGCCGAAACTTGAGTCAGCTTAACCTAACTTAATTTTTTATTTTAAAAATTAAAAATAAAAATGACATTATTTTTCTTATAATTATCAAGCTTTGAGCTATATTGGACTTGGGCAATCAAAGCTTGAGTTCGTTCAAAACCCAACTGAGATCCAGTCAATCTAAACTTGGCCTGTTGACCTCGATCAAATTGAGCCGAGCCCAAGTAATATCCTTAAAAAATTTGAAGCTGAAATACAAATGATGCACACAGGATGATCGAGTGTAATAATTAGCCCGTGTCGTTTGGTTACGTTGAGAAACAAGCATCCACTAGCCATGGAACTAGTGGACTAGGCAGACAAAGTATAAAGGAAAACACCGGTCCAAGTACAAGAATACAAGAAGGTTGTTGCTTTGCTTTCAATCTTCATTCTTTGCCTTTTACTTCCTGGAGGTGAGTTTCTCTTCTTGACGCCTCTTTCTTCGATGACCCATTTAACTGGTTTTTTGTTTATGATGTAACCTATCATCAAATTTTGTAGTTTTTACTAGATTGTTCTCGCCCCTCCTCGGCGTTGCATGTTAGGTTTTAGGCAGTAGGGTATTGCAATTGAATTGTGTTTTGTTTACTTGGCGTTGTTTCTGTTACAAGTTGCATTTTCTGTTCTTTTGATGGAATTGGTTGTGTTGTAGATATCCGGAACTGCGTTTGTTTTGTGGTTCTCAATTTGATTGCTTTAAGTCGTCTATTGACTTCTGTAACTTTGCTTGCTACTTATCTGGTTATCTGAGGACTACATAAGCCTAAATGCATCATTTGTAGCATTGTGTGTATGGTGCTTTGGTACCAATTTGTGCGTGCTGTAATTTTGAGAGTTCGATTAATCCTCTTGGCAATTCTTTGTTTCTATCTGAGATTTTTCTTTTACTGTAATGAGCTCAATCGATTGGGTTTTCGAGTATCTTGCTACTAAATGCTAGTCGTCAATTTTTGTGGTACGTATTCAAGGCCGGTCCTGACGTTTTATAGGCCTCGGGCAAATAAAAAAAGTTCCTATTTTACCTTTTTTCTTTCTTTATGATAATCAAGAGTAGGCTCTTATAAAGAACAAAAGAGGTAAAATAGGGACCTTTTTGTTGCTCTTTATGAAGATCAAGACTTTCATAAAGAACAAAATGAAATAAAATGGGACCTTTTTTGTTGACTATTTTATTCTTCATGAAGCAGGGCCCTGGGTAAGTGCCCTGTCTGCCCTTGCCCAGGGTCGGGTCTGTACATATTATGCGATGAATATAGTTCACTAGTTTTTCAAGAATTCAATTAGTTGCAACATATTCCCAGACTGGCAAGTTTGTTCTTTTGTTTTATATCTCTCTTTTTCTTTCAATTTGGCTGATGAGTGCTAATATCTTACTCATTAAGTGTCAGATTTTGGGATAAATTATACAATTGGTAAGTGGTAACTATGTGTTTCTTTTGACCATCCTTTCATGACAGATACCAGGAAACCATTCATCATCATCATCATCATCGGTGGCATTACTTTGATAAAAGAACTTATTGGCGGGAATGGGTGGTTGCTGTTGTTCTTCCAGGAAACCCCATCTTCGTGGAACACCTGTGTTCTATTGTGTTAGTGATTCCTCATTTTCCCCGTATACATATGCTGGATCATTCCTTGTTATTACTATTTTGTATTTTATGTATAGCAGCTATATCTGGTTTAGTAAAATGATGGATATTTGATTTGGCACCGGAGCATTTGATTCAGTCACTTGCTTGGTGATTTTCAAGATACAATATTTCAAGATTTCTAACTGGGCGTTGGTGGTTTTAACTCATCTTGTGAAAGAAAAAGAATCATAAAGAAAAATGAGGAATCTATTTATTCATGATCAAATCTCTGGTGAATTTTGATGGCTGACAAGTACTTTCTTTGCAGTGTCCATCGGCTTTGGAAGAGCATGGGCCCTTAACATCTCGCAGTGGGGCTGTTTCTGCATTTACTGCAGGTCTGCTAGTTGAATTAAATCTTAATACAGAATCTCCTGATACTTTCCGGTCGCCTCCTGCACCTTTGCCCTATGACCTAGTTCCAAGATGTCCACAATCAACTGATTCTGAAACTGTTCAAGATACGATTAGTTGCAGTAGTTTTGAAACTTTAGCAACAGAAGATCTTGCAGAATCAGACTTGAAAACTCACACTAGTTCCTTGCTTGTCTCCCCAAGGAAGTCTGAAACATCAAAGCCAAATGACTCTGTGATGTCAACAACAGAAGAAGAGGATGCTTGTCCCATTTGTCTTGAAGGTGAAGTAGTACTGATAAGTTTGAGGACTTAGATTCATGTTTAGTGCCAAACTTAAACTCTTGCTGCTTCATTCTGCAGAATATGATACTGAGAATCCCAAACTCATTACGAAATGTGAACATCAATTTCACCTTTCATGCCTTTTGGAATGGATGGAAAGGAGTGAAACCTGCCCTATGTGCGATCAGGTATGGCTAAAAACTGGCTGTTGTGCCCCACAAGCAACGTGAGTTTATCTTCCTATTAACTGTGGGATAGTTGACATGGCTTGCTTTCTTCAATAATTATCTTATTATAAGCCACTATCTGGCTGATTCTCCTAAGAATTGGAAGAATAATGGGGGAAGAGACCTTGTAACAAATATTTATCCTTCCTGTGACTTTCTTGATTAGAGTGGTATTTACTGACTTGAAGAGTTGATGCTAAATCTGTGAAGCTTTTGCTTTATGGTTATTTTTTGAACAAATCAGCGTTTCTATACAGCATTTTCCTTCATGTTCATCCTCTTACTCTCCTTGTTTATCTCTTAACTTCTGTTCTGTTTATCTTTTCTTACAGGAAACGTTGTTTGACCATACTTCAATTGATACATCTTGAATGAGTTTCCAAGATGGGAAGTTACTTGCTGTTTCAATTAAAAGGTTGAAGTTAGAAGGCTGGAGATGGATGCTACTTGTTTATTTGACAACTGGTCAGCAGACTGCATCCTTTTCAGTTTGGTTTTTGTTTGGTTTTGGGATCGAAGATGTCATAGTTTTGCTTGTAACTCCTGTAAAGGTCCAAAGTAAAGGAAGGAGTGACGTGATATGCCCATGCCACGGTTGCTAGGATTCAAAAGGATGGTTTTGCCAGCTAGTCACGTTGCAAGAATTGGCTTTTGTTTATGCAAAAAATAAAAAGATGGTGGCAAGCGGGAATTCCGTCTTCCATCTTTAGGTAATGAACTGGAGTTTTCCTTCTTGCACATATTGTCTTCGGCTTACTTTTATTATTATTCGTGAACTATGTTGATGATCATGTGGACAGAGCATCTGAAACTCAGAGAAGATGTGTAACGATCAATGACAATTTACACACTGTCTCATATGATTTGCATGCTCTTGGAGTTTTATCTATTTAAGTTTGTAAATCTTTCTGTTTAATGTGGATGTGGTTACTATCATCTAATTGCTTCAGTTTGTGATCTCACCTCTTGCACTCTGGAAATCAGTGAAAAGACAAATTAGTGATCTTTGATACAGGTTTAGTAATTTGTGATCTTTGAATTTCCAGATGCAGGAGTTGGTGACAAAATGTTTTTTTTTTTTGAAAAAAGAATCAAAGTTTCAAGAACTCAACTGTGGATTCGTGGTATGAACTCATTTTGTGAAAAGAAAAAGAATCATAAAGAATAAATGAGGAACCTATTTCACAGTATTGTGTCACCCGAATTCAATAACTTCACCATCTCTGCATACCCCAACTTCAACTAACAAGGTGAACTTATCCTTTCTCGGTAAGACCTTGCAAAATTTCTTCTCGGAGCCTGTTCAACACTCACAAAAGCAAAACTCTTTATCAGTCACCAGAAGTAGACGTACGCAAGACTTTTCACAAAATATTACACAGACGTTTTTACCTTGTCCCATAAATGCTCGTCAGGCTTTTCATAAACCTTGACTCTGTAAATCAGGGCAGGATTTGGCATATCCCAGTTGCAATCCGAGTTTGGACCCTGATGAATTACGTACTCACTAGCTGTTCTGTTCCTAATGGTGTCATAAAAAGCTGAAGACAAATAATAGACAAAAGGGTTTTGGCAAGTGTTGCGACTTGAAGCTGCTCGAGTATTGAAGGCATAGCCTCTGGGATCAGAAGCTCGGTACCAATGGAGGAATGTCCTCGATGGTATTTCAATGTCTCGAGGCTTCAGTATTTCCTGGAAGATTTGAACGGCATAGCCCCATGATACAGATACTGTCCATTTAGTGCTTCTGTCGTAGCAAATGGATTGTTGGATTAGAGCAGCAGAGTCGAGTCTGATTGGGTCTGATAGCTTCTGAAGAGCAGTGATTCTGTTCAGTTCAGGAAATTATGGGATCAATGATATCCAAATGATGCATTGAGACCAAAGGTGCCACAGGATGTGCTGTGAGAAGCCCGAACACGTTTCCATGCACATCAAACTGATAAGAATATAAAAAGGAATCGATAATCATAACAGGAAACAGAAGAGTATCGTGTAAAGTACGAGATGAGGGACGAAACAACAAACCTGTGAAATCCAGGTTCTTTGGTAAGAGGAACACCGAGCTCAGACATGCAAGCGTGAATCCGATCATCAGAACCGTACAAAGCTGGATATCTCTTGATGCACCGATCCTGCATCTTGGCAAGTGCTTGAGCTAATGGGTAACTAATGGCAAAACCAGCACCTCCATAGGCCATTTGATAAGAAAATCGTATGTTCTGCAAGTGACTCTCTGATACACTTCCTATATAATAATACTGACCATGATCATACTTGGAGAGAACCCTGAGCAGGTTATCTGGAACAAAGAACGTATCATCATCTCCCATCACAAACCACCTCACGCCCTTCGTGCTTTGTAGCTTCAACATCTCTGAAACTATCCTCGTTAAACGTATCGCAGACCTGTCACCTTTTGGGTTGCGGTACTCGAACTCCGACATGTTAAAGTGGGATATTCTCACCGGCGGCAAGAGATGGTCGTCTGTTTCCTTCTTCACTGGCTTGTCCAACCACACTACCCCACGCATCTTCTCTGGTTTCCACCATAGCTTGACGTAGTTTTTCCTGTGGTGCCATAGCTCAGATGTGGAAGCAATCCCAAAAACAATGTGATTAAACTTTGTATTTTCAGGGATTGGCAGGGATGGTGTGAGTGAGTGATTTGACGTGGAAATAGCAAGCGATTGCTGAAGAATGATGGTCTGGTTAGGAGGGAAATTGGATTGAAACAATGGTACAGGGTAATAGTAATAGAGATAAGGAATAGAGACGAAGAAGAGCCAGACCAGTGTCAACCTAGTAAGCGACCAGGTGACCATAGAATGTGGAAACCTCGTAGTGTTAGTTCCATAACATGAAGAGTTATCTATGTCGCTCAAGTTTGGTTTCATGTTAGCTCACAAGTGAGAGAGAAAGTCAAAGCCTCGTATCAGAATGAAGAATATCAGTTTGTGTTTCGTATTTTAGCAGATTCTTAGAGATTCTAGTGAGGTTTTGTTGCTAAAATGGGGCAATGCCAAACAAATAGAAATATAGAAAAAACAATAATAGATTTGATCCCGCACATCTATAATTACTACATCCTTGTCTCTAGTTTTGGAAAGTCAACCTTATCTAAACTAGTTTTCAACATTGTAATTATTAATTAATGCAAATAATGAAGAGGACGGGCTAAGCTTGGAAGTAATTTGTGCCCCATACTTCCAAACTTGGAAGTATATATATATATCTTGTATGGTAAATGACTTATTAGTTATTTTTTGACGGGTTGAAAGGTTTTAATATTTGATCACGTCAAATTGCTGATAATTATGTTTAGTAATTAATTAATTGCATTGGCGGATCGAACTTAATCTGCTGATTTTGAAAACGCTACTATGAAGAACGTTTTCTTTCAACAACTAAAAGATTATTATATCCAAAATTATTACAAATTATTCAAAGAGATGGAGATACATAAAAAAAGAGATAAAGATAGCAATATAAATATAAATTTGACTTAATTATACAAAATTTAAGAAGTTAGTCATTAAATTAAAAATTAAAATACTTAATATTAAATTAAAATATTCAAAAATTAAATACTTTTAAATTCATTGTCTTTAATTATATTACATTAATTACTTTTGTACAGACACTGATATTTATGTCCCTTTTATATCAATATTTAGTATATAATGTTATTATCACATGTAAATTGTGTTTAATTCAATTCAATTTAATCTAAAATTAATAAGTCAAATTTAAATTAATTATTTTATCTAAGTTTAAATTTTAAGAGATTAATATAAATAATTTTCAAAATAATTTTATTTTAATTTAATATGTTAAAGATATTGTTTCAATTTTAAAATTTTAAAAATTAAAATTAAAATTAAAAATATATTTCCTTAAATTAGAAATTAAATCCATATCATTTTTATGGACCCAAATTCCATATTAAATAAGTTGGTTTTAAATTTAGGAAAAACTTCCAGCGTGATCCTACCAAACCCATGTTCAAGCTTATTTTTAGTGGCATTTTAGTGATTTCTTAAGTTTTTCGGTTGGTCTTTCGTGGTGTAAATCCAAGAGAATCTCGAGATGTTTTAAATCTAGCTTATTTGTCATTGGGAAGTTGTATTTAGAGAGTTTTCAGTGTTCTTAAGATTCGATAGAAGATATTGGAGAAAATAATGATGTTGACTTCTTTTGTTTTATCTAAATTCTTATGAAAATATTAAAAAAAAGAATATATAATCACATAATATTCATATACTTATAAATATTTTTTAAAGTTGTACCTTTGTAGGTCATTTTACACGTAAACAATTAATAATAAGCGGTTAATTTTATCAATCCTCTTTAAATAAACATGTTATCCATTGGTCAAATAAGCTATATTAATTTGCTATTAGCTAACCACTGATAAAATCAACTAACATTTAATACAATCCATTGATTGTCAAACAAGACTATAACTAATTTATAATTGGTGAAAAGGTTCTTTTTAAAGATAGTTATAATAAATTATTAAATTGAGCATAACTTAAAGTTTGAAATTTTAACAAGAGTTAATTACAAAAATTATCAAATTTTGTTCAATTTTATAGTTATAGATCAATTTTAAAAATAACACTTAAATATTCAAAATTTTAATTTTTTCAATTTTAGCTCAATGTTGGTATCTTCGTTAAGTTTATTGATGTAACTTGCCACGTGTTGTAAAAATTCTAAATACTTATACATGTGAGACCAAATTAACAAAACCAATGAATATTAACAAAACTATTTCATTTAATAACATAACTAGAACTACGTCCTGTTTTTGAATGAAATTGCTAAATCAAAGAGGAGCCGCTGTGAATCCTGTGATGCGAGAACAAACTGAGCTTCGTTCGTTCCGATGCCAGAATGAAAGGAGGAGCCTGGTGCAATGCGAAAGCGAATGGAGTAGCTTGGTACGACGTGGGAACAAAGGGCTATGCAAGAACAAAGCGTTGCCTCTTTGATTTAAGGATTTCGTTCCCAAAAATGACGTAGTTTTAGGTATGTTATTAAACTACGTAGTTTTGTTAAACTTCATTAGTCATATTAATTTAGTCTGACATGTACAAGCATTTAGTGTTTCTAGAATACGGAACAAGACACGTTAGTAAAATTAACAAAAATGCTGACTTTGGATTAATATAAAAAATAAATATAAACATTTAATTACTATTTCTTAAAGTTTGAATTATAATTAAAAAATTAAATAAAATTTGATATTCTTTTTTAATATCCAACTTTTGAAACATTATGAAAGAGTTAGGCGTGACTAGTTGAAAAGTTGTTCCGAAGTGTAAGAGCTTTCGTGTAAGCTCAACGGTTCATTTGGATGAGTTCAGATCTCCTGTTTAAATCTACTCTGCCTTACTCTGTTTAATGAAAAAATGACGTCGTTTTCTGAACAAAAATTGAACAACGTTATTCTGAAATAGACAGGTGCCGTTTTTAAGCCAAAAGTGGAAGCCAACAAGCCGCTCTTAACTTTATTGTTTAGCGATGTTCCAAAGCCAACTTCATTTTTTGTACTTCTCGACTTTTGCAGTACTGGATTTTTATTAAAACATGTTTATGATTATTTATAGACATTATTAATTTCGTTATAATTATTAAGTGTATATATTAATTTATTTAGTGATTTATTATTTAATAATAATAATAATAATATTTCCATTATATTATTTAATTATATTTACATTATTATAATAACGGTTAAATATTATTATTAAATTTATTGCAGAGTAATTATGAAATTTATTATCATTATTATTAAATTCCTTGTTAATAATTTTTAATCTTTTTATATTTATTATTATAATTATTATTAGTATTAGTATTATTATTATAATTAGAATAGTCGTTATGATTATTAAATTTATTAATTATTTTAATTATTATTATTATTATGAATGTTGTTATAATTAGTAATTTTTTCTTATTATTATTAACTTTATTATTCTGATTAATTTTATATTCCTTATAATTGTAAATTATTATTATTATTATTTTCGACTTTCTATTATTGTAATAAAATTGCTTATTATTATTAATTTTCTTCTTCTTCTTATTATTAAATTTAGTATTCTTATTAACATAATGATTCTTATAAATTATTATTATTATTATTATTATTATTATTATTATTATTATTATTATTATTATTATTATTATTATTATTGAATTTTCTTTATGTACTTATTATTATAAATCTTATATATATTTTTATTATAAATTTTATTAATATTAGTATTATTATTATTCTTAAATCCTTATTATGATTAAACAAATCAACGTTTAGTGATAACGAAATGGCTTTATATAATGTATATAGTCAATTTAATTTTTATTAATTATAAGCATAAGCATACATAATTATTTATTTCTCTTTATTCTAAAAGGCAAATAATTTTTGCTTATTTGTTTAATTCTTTTATCTTGATGATGGCAAAATAAACATATATTTTTATCCTTATTATTATTAAGAACAAAATTAATAAAAACTAAGGAACCAAATTATAAATAATCAACAATTTAATGATATTATTTAATGTCATTAATAAATACATAATTTTTTAATAATAAGAATAAGAGTTAGTAGAAAATTAATAAATATCTAAACTTAAAACAATTAAAATAATAAGAATGATTAAAGAACTATAACGTTTTATTATTTATTATAATATAATTTATAATAATATTTCTTCAAATAATTTATAAATTAAAACTGATTATAAGGAATTAGAAAAATAAGCATATAATTTTCCTTATTATTATCAAGGACAAAATTCATAATAATCAGGAATGTAATAATCTAATTTAATATAATCAAAAACCGAAATCATGTAATAAGTTATAAGTCATAAGAATATGGCTAGGCTCGCGCGCGAGAGGGCTCACCCTCGCGAGTCGGGCACATGGTCAGCCTCGCGAGGGCGAGCCCTCACCCTTACCCTCGCAAGCCTGGCCATTTTCTGCTAGGCTCGCGAGGGCGAGTGCCTCGCAAGGGCGAGTCCTCGCCTGCCGGCCACCCTTGGCCATTTTCATGACCCTCGCTCTCATGAGCACAGCCATTTTACCCGACCTCATGAGGCGAGGCAATCATTTAATGGATTTATTTTTATTATTTAATAAAATTAATGGATTTGTTTTCGTCTGGTTTTTTATTATTAGAATTAGTAGTATTTTAATTTTAATTTCTTTTTTGTTATTTAATGGATTTGTTTTCATTAGGTTAGTTTGCTTTTATTTATTTATATTAATAAAGTAAGCTTCCTATTAATATTTTAAATTTATAAATGTTAATTATTTTATTTATGTGATTATTATGGTTAGGTTTGTAGTTCAAGATATTACTTATGATGAATAAATGTATTATTTGAAATGAAATTGCTTATTATTATTCATAACATTATTCAATTCGTTATTATTATTAACTTTTGTATTTATGAAATTATTTATCTATGGAATAATAATAATAATAATAATAATAATAATAATAATAATAATAATAATAATAATAATAATAATAATAATAATATAATAATGATTATGATTATTTCTATTATTATTATTATTATTATTATTATTATTATTATTATTATTATTATTATTATTATATGATGTGTTATAATTTTGAAATTATATATGGGTTATTATTATTATTATTATTATTAATATTATATATTGGATATTATCATCATCATCATCATCATCATCCCCATTGTTATTATTATTATTATTATTATTATTATTATTATTATTATTATTATTATTATTATTATTATCCTTTTGTATGATTATTATTATTAAATTCATTTTCGATATTTCAATTATGTTGATTATTTTTGTATAATAACAATTATGATTATTATTATTATGATCTTATTATTATTAATATTATTCATATTATTATAATGATTTTTATATTGTTATCCTAATTAAAAGTAATATTATTAATATGATGATGATGATGATGATTATTATTATTATTATTATTGTTATTATTATTTTGATGAAATTCATTATTATAACTTTTCTTCTTATTATTATTTTGATAAAATTATTATTATTATTATTATTAAATTTATTATTTAATTTTATTTCCATTATTATAATCACCGTAAAATATTATTATTAAATTTCTTCTGATTATTATGTAATTTATTTATATTATTTAATGGATTTGTTTTCATTTGTTTTTATTATTAGAATTAGTAGTATTTTAATTTTAATTTCCTTATTATTATTTAATGGATTTGTTTTCATTAGGTTAGTTTGCTTTTATTTATTTATATTAATAAAGTAAGCTTCCCTCTTAATATTTTAAATTTATAAATGTTAATTATTTTATTTATGTGATTATTATGATTATGTTTGTAGTTCAAGATATTACTTATGATGAATAAATGTATTATTTGAAATGAAATTGCTTATTATTATTCATAACATTATTCAATTCGTTATTATTATTAACTTTTGTATTTATGAAATTATTTATCTATGGAATAATAATAATAATAATAATAATAATAATAATAATAATAATAATAATAATAATTCTTATTCTTATAATTCTTATTATTATCATCGTCGTAAATCGTCATCATCATCATCATCATTATCATGATTATTATTATTATTATTATTCCATAGATAAATAATTTCATAAATACAAAAGTTAATAATAATAATTGAATAATAATAATAATAATAATAATAATAATAATAATAATAATAATAATAATAATAATAATAATAATAATAATAATAATAATAATTAATCCTTTCCATTGATGACATGGAAAGGATTAATTCAGTTCCTTCAAAAGCACTACATGAAGAATCAAAACTGTTGACATCAGAAATGTTTGTCGACTGTTTTCAAGCGTTAAATCAGTTGAATGAAGATATGAAGAAATTTCAGTACTATTCACAAAATCGTGGATGTTATGGACCAAAAGCAATAATCTTCCCTGGAGTAGACCCTTTGACAACCTATTTACCATTTCAAAGTGGATTAGCAGATACAATTTACATCCAAGATCCCAAATTACTAGCAGACTTTCCAGCCGGATTAGTCAAGGATCGTTTAGCTAAGGAACGAGAACTCTATATGAAAGTATACAACAGCTATCCTATATTCGAAGCAGTAGAAGCAAAAGAAGCTATTCATGTCGCTATTAAAGCACCAAGAATTGTCTTCCTCCAAATTGGAGTTAGCAATCTTCAGTATCAACCAATTGATGAAGCACCACAGTATGAGTTTAATTGGGATTTGATTAACAATTTCAATTTAAACTGTCTCAAAGGAGTATATCATCAATGCATCCGGATCACTTCAGAATCAACAACAAGAATCAATTATCGAGGAAATCAGATTATTATGACTTCAGCATATAAAAGTCCGATTTCTTCCAATGAATTACAAATTTTGCAGAAGTTCAGAGAACCATTTGATAATTTATCAGATTATTTCCAAGGACTCAGTATAGCATGGAAGGAAGCACTCTGTAAGCAAATACAAGAGTATCCCACACATCATTGTCTGACGTGCCCTTCAGCATCTAAAGTACCAGACGCTACCAGCACTATAGATGACGACTTAGTCATTATTGAAGAATAATCCGTTAGTAGTAACGGACAAAAGCACAAAAGCAAAGGACGTAGGTCTTTAATTTAATACCACCCACCTATACATAGCTTTTTAGCTTTTCTCTTTTTGGTACAAGCGAATCTTTCGCTTTACCTTTCTTTATGTCACTTTTGTTTCTTTTGTTTTTTCTTTATGTTTTAGGCAGTTCTTTTTTCTTTTCACTTTATTCCCTTTTGCTTGTATAAATAGATAGGTTGTATGCCTTCATTAGACACAATATGATAATCAATAAACGTTCTCTTCTTGAATTCTCTCTTCGCGTTAAGTTTGAGATTGACGTTCAAGCGAGTACAGAGAAAGATCAGGTTAGTTTACGTTTATGATTTCTTTTTGTCACATTATTATCATAATAATATATGTGATTATCTATTTGATTATCAAAACATATATGATTGTTTATCTCTTTTGATTACTCTTTGATTCATTTCAGTATGACATATTCATATTTCCATTACAAGCATGAGCTCAAGCAGTAAATTAAAAGTTTAGATAAACACGAAGCTCGTTATGAAGACATGATAGCCCAATATATAACATGTAGTAAGAAAGCACATGAATTATACATCGACCCTAAGTTTCAAGTTCCAGAAAATCACCCTCTTTATCAAGAAGCTCAACAAATCAAGAAAACAGCAACACTACTCATGAAGCAGGTAGATGATTTAATTAAGTTTCTTAAAGAATGTATTACAGAAATAGCATCAGTTCGCAAGCAACTTGTATCCAAACTTTCTACTCTCATCAATTAAAAGTATGTCTTATTTTGATTATAGACGACATCTTAAGCAACAAATTCAAGTTTATCAGGAAATAGAAAAAGAACAGAAGAAATTTATTCAATTATACAAGGATCATATCGTTTTAGCTAAGCAACATCAGTGTTCTCAATTTTTAATAAAAGCACAAATTTTATTAGATCAAACACTTTATATTTATAATTCAGTAAAAACAGATAGATTAGCACTTCAACATGACATGACATTTCTCATTGATTAATGACCATTCAATTAGCATACTTCTTTAATTATTGTTTATATTCACTCATTTATCAATTATCGGTCTATGCATGTCTAATTTTTCAATTACAACCATTATTATTATTTACATTTCTTAGCATAATATTTATTCCTCTCGATCACATAGTATTTTATTTAGAAGTTAGTCTTTATTATCTCAATATTACTTTAGATTATTTACGGAGAGTTATATTTCAATTAGATACTAATATAACATATATAGTAAGATTAGACGAGGATGACATTATCTTTGATTTCAATAATCACCTTTATTGTTATGAATCAGATAGTTGGAATCAGATGATATAGAAATTACTAGCACATATTTTGAAAACGTAGATGAAGATATTAATTGCGATTTAGATTAAATGAATTGTCCTATTTGCGAAGATTTAGACGAAAGAATTCAGTCTACACAAAGACTAATCAATCATTATTTAGATCATATAAAATACAATGAAGACCGCATTAATTATCTTATTTTTGTAGGTATTAACAGAATAGGAAGAAGAGTCTATGAAGAACATCTATCAGCAGTACAAGAATTATATGAACTTTATACCAATCATCTAGCACAATTAGAACGAATTAGGTTTGTCACTCACCAATTATATCATCAACCAATATGACCTCAACTTCTACAGTATTAGATGTTGATAATTTAGAAATAACAGAATCATTAGGAACTTTCAAAGTTTCAACATTAATAAATCAAGGAAAACAAAAACAAATTGCAAAAGCCCAATTAGATTTAAAGAAAGGACAAGATATTCACAAATCAACATTAAAACAAATTTTTAATAGACAAAATCTTATTTATTTTGGAAAAATAATTCAAGAAACACCTATTAGAATTGATCAATGCAATGGTAATTTACGAATTAGTTTAATAGACCCCGATCAAATTAACAGACAATTACGATTATTACCTGAATCTAAAAGAAAGAAAATAGGATATATTCATCTATCAACAATACAAATTCAATTAAAATCCACTTTTAAGGAAGGAATTGATACCCCAATTAGAATGGCAATATTAGATGAATGAATGAACAATCTCAATGATCAAGTATTAGGAATGATGAATGGAAATTTACAATATGGAAAAATCAAATTTAATACCGGACTAAAATTAGGAATTCCTCTTTATCCTTAGAATTAGACAAAACTATTACTATAGCCTACAAATTTTATAGAGATAATCTTATGACACAAGGACAATATCCTTTTTCATTAACCTATCAAATTAGTTATGCATTAACCAATTCCCATCATAGTATAGATTTTAAACATACTAAACAAATTTATTTAGATCAATTATTCTAAGAAGTTACAAAAGTAGGAATTAAAATTTAACTAAAAATACAACCTCTTCCAGCAATACAACAACTTTTTATCAAACACCATTAATCGATCGAAGACATTCTTTTTCTGAATCAACATCTACTACAACCCCTCTTCTTAGATCATCATCCGTAAGATATCAACGACCAATTTATATAGAAAGACCCATTAGAATTACTGAACCAAATCAAAATAGGCATTTGAATGAAATTCAGAATCAAATTTCTACATTATCCACTTATTTAATTCAAAAGTTATGACTACACTGACCAGTATCACTCAACAATTAGACACTATAGTGAAAACTCAAGAAGTATTATTACAAAGATTAGAAGTCGTAGTACAAACTCAAATAGAAATTCTAACTCTCATTCAACAAATAAACGAAAATATAAAAATGAAGGATCCGCCCTCGAAAGTGACCTAATTCAAGCTGCCACCTGATGAGCCGTCCTTGATTATAATTAGTGCTTATTTGGTACTTAGTGAATGCACACAAATACTGAGAATCAGTTTGTATTGTGAATTTCACTGGTAGTAAATCAATGCGCCATTTTCTCAATGTCTTGAGACAGGCCAGTGTTTCTTTTTCATGAATGGGGTAATTCAATTCCGAAGAATTAAATGTCCCATTTATATACTTGCAAAGATTATACAGGAGCTACTATTTGTATAACCTCAAAACAACTTGCATTAAAATGGAAAAAATTAAATAAACCATTACAAGTAAAAATAGTCGATGGAAGTTTTAACTCCATCTGGTATGTCAGTTATTATAATACTCTTATTATTGAAAATTTTACCTTTATCGTTCCCTCTATCTATCAAAATGAATCAGGATTACCATTAATTATTGGAAATAATTTCCTCAAATTATACAATCCTTTTGTCAATATTTACATTATATAACCTTATGCACTCCTATATAAAAGAACTTAATCAACAATCTATCATTCTTGAATGCCTATCTATCATACTACATATTATCAACAACTTAAGATAGTTAATGAAAACTTAACACATCATATTTTATTTACTCAACAACACTTCAATACAACTAGAAGTTGACACTCTTTTAAACCAAGTATGTAGTGAAAATCCATTAGATCCAGAAAAGAATCATAATAATGAACTAATAGAAATCAAACTAAAGGATCCCCTTCAGGAAGTAAATATCAAAAATAATATCCCTTATACACCACAAGATGTAAAAGAATTTATACAAGAATGTAAATAATTATTAGAAAAAGGATTAATTAGCTCTAGTATTAGTAAACATTCTGTACCAGCGTTTTATGTCAATAATTTTGCCGAAAAGAAAAGAGGAAAAAGAAGAATGGTTATTAATTATCGGACATTAAATGAAGCAACAATAGGAGATGCTTATAAATTACCACGAAAAGACTATATTATCAATAAATTAAAAGGACACACTTGGTTTACAACATTATATGCAAAATCAGGATATTGGCAATTACGACTACATGACAATACAAAAGCATTAACGACATTTACTTGCCCCCCTAAAAAACATTATGAATGGAATGTATTACCATTTGGTTTAAATCAAGCACCTAGTATTTATCAACGGTTTATGGATAATAATCTTGCAGGATTAGAAGAATTTATATATGTTTATATTGACAATATTATTATCTATTCTAATCAAGATAAATTAGATCATTTAAAGCAAGTTCGAATTGTTTTACAACGTTGTAAGGATAAAGGATTAATCTTAAGTCAAAAGAAGGCGAAAATAGCTCAGCAAACTATTGAATATTTAGGAATACAATTTAACCATCATAGATATCTACAACTACAACCTAATATTTTACAAAAATTACAAGAATTTCCCAATCAGTTTTCTAATCGAAAACAAATTCATCAATTTCTAGGATTACTAAATTATATTTCTGACCAAGGTTTTTTGAAAGATTTAGCAAAAGAAAGAAGAATATTACATAAAAAATGCAGTAATAAACATCAATGGCAGTGGACCATGGCAGATACAAAAGCAGTCCAACGCTTAAAAAATCTCTGTAAGGAACTTCCTAAACTCTATAACTACCAGGTGAATGACCAATTACTAGTCTAGCTGGATGCAAGCATTGATGCATGGGTAGGTTGCCTTTTGGCAAAACCACGTAAGCACAAAAAGAATTATCTTTGTAAGTGTATAAATGGGACATTTAATTCTTCGGAATTGAATTACCCCATTCATGAAAAAGAAGCACTGGCCTGTCTCAAGACATTAAGAAAATGGCGCATTGATTTACTACCAGTGAAATTCACAATACAAACTGATTCTCAATATTTGTGTGGATTCACTAAGTACCAAATAAGCACTAATTATAATCAAGGGCGGCTTATCAGGTGTGTAACATCCCGTCACTGATGGGAAGGGTATTTTGGTAATTTGAGATGGGTTAGACGTATTGAATTGAATCTCGGCATGAACATACATCATATAGCCTCCATGATTAACGATTGGTTGCACATGCACATAGTATACATGCGTTCATGACATTTTCCGGCTTAGGTTTCAAATAGAGATTCTTTGTGTAATTTATGGGGTAATTGTGTTTGAAAAATTATTTAGAGTGCGCCATTAAGTGTTTTACATTTTTGGGGATTTATGAGAATTTTTCTGGAATTTTTCGGGGTTCTTTTCCGGACCGGAAAATTTCAACTGACTAACTGAGTGAGCCTTTTCTGTATTGAAAAGGGACTGCATAATGGCATAAGATTAGTGAATAATTTATTGTGAGAATTGTTATAGACTTATTAGCATAAATTGGATTAAGATTAAATTAGATTAAAGATTATGATTTAAGTATGTTACTTAAGTTATTTTGTCTTTTCTCCATTTCAAAAGCCAAGTGTCCCCTTTCATTAATTGATTTTGTCCCATCTTATTATCACCCACGACCTTCCTCCTTATTATACTTATAAAATTGGTCTTTGAAAGCTTTGGAAAGCTCATTCTTCCACCTTCCATCCAAACTTGCTTTTCTCCTTTGGGATGTTCCTTCTTCTCCTTTGAATTTTCTTCATCCAAGAAGGGTTGCCTTGGTTCTTTGCTGGTTTTTTCTTCACATATAAACCTAGCTAGATCCTTGAGTTGAGGATGATCTTGGTTATGCTTATGATTGCCGTGGGTGAGGTAACAAAGTAGGAAGTGTGGAGAGGTTTAAAGCTTTTGAGAGTGGAGGGCTTGAACTTGTGTAAGGTGAGTCTTGATGGTTGTTTTTATGTTTTTGGTAGTTAGAAGCAATTAAGGGAAGCACTTATGCATTTATTTCATGATGATAAAGGTAGGTTTGAATGGGTGTAAATGAATGCTTGTGTAGGGATGAATGAATGACTATACTTTCTATTGATTTTAGCTTGGTTTTGGATTGAGTTTGTAAGGTTAGATGGATGGAAAACTTAGGAAGATCATTTGTGTAGGTGCTGCCAATTTTTGTGTCATTATAGAAGTGTATGTTGTGATGAATTTGTGGTTGAATTAGTGGTAGAAATGGATGCTTAGTGATGTGTTATTGATGTTAGAAGTGTTAGGAGTTAGGTTAATGTGGAAAGCTGGAAAATGAATCTTTGACCTATTGGAATGTTTTGATCATAACTAATTGTGTAGGAATGAAAATGAGGTGAGGTTTGTGGCCACTTAAACTTTGGGATGTTGGCTTCAATTTAGTGTGAAATAGGTGTTGCTAAATTGTAATGTTAGAAGGTCGAAAATTTGCATGGAAAATTTCTGTTTTGGGGTCTGTGAACAGTACTCGTATTTATGACCTAATTAGTTTGGTGATTTTTCTGAATTAATTGATATGGAATTTGGGAAAATGGTCTTCATTAAAGTTGTAGCATATTGAGTTAGTTTTCCATTGCCACTGATCTTGCTATTTTTCGAGTTGTCTATTGGGAGATATGAACTGATTACTATAGACTGGTTTTATGCTTTGTGATGAAACCTAGCCTACTTGTCGATTTTGGGAGTTTTCGGATTGAAAGCATTTTTGGTAATTTTTGTGAATTGAATTGGAGTTTGAATTGTACTGAAGAGTTCTATATGACACATTGATCTAGAAAATGATATATGGCTTATAATTTTTGGAAAACAGATGTGGGAGATATGGAATTTCAACAACTGATCCTACATTGTGATGTTAAGTGCTGGTTAGGTCAGAAACTTGCATAACACATTTGAAACTGTTAGAGGCTGAATTGGAGTTTGGTTATTTCAGGAAGAATTGAAGTTTGAGGTTTTATCTTTTCAGAGATAAAAATTTCTGATTTTTCTGACTTGTGTACAGGGAGTTATGTTTGTTATAAGTTTACTGTTCAAATTGAATGGTTTCAGGGACAGCAGCATTGAGGGAATTAATTGACTTGTTTAGCAATGGAGTTTGATTTTGGGTTGTTCATGAAAGTTGTAGATGACATTGTGAACTTATTGAGCATATTTATGTGGTAATTTTTATCTGAAGAATCAGTGAGTTCTTGAATTTGCAAAGTACTGTCCTGTGTTGGTAGATTTTGAGTAGGTCAGTAGTTTTGATGGGATATTTGACATCCTTAGGGTTGGAATTGATTTTTTTGGTCTTCTTAAGAATTGTAGAGCTTTTCATGACCTTTCCAACAAGCTATGGTTTGTATTTTTTCGATTTGTGTGTTAAGAATTATGGTTGTTGGAAATTCAGATTGGCAATAGGAAAGAAAGGGGAAGGAAGAGAGGTAGAATTTTAATTTGTTATTATTGTTTTTTTGTTTGGCATTAAGTGACCTACTTGCTTCTTTTGTCAATTTCTTTTCCGTCCGACGTCCGATTGACCTGATTCTTGAGGCATCGGCTTCATAGAATATTGAATTTCGTTTTGTGAGAAATTGGGAATTTTTAGACGGGAAATTGACGTGGCCCCGGATAATTGTCCGGTGATCACTGTTTTAGTTATTTTTGGGCCGATTGAGGTCCAAATTGGGTGCCGTCAGTGGCTATAGCTTTCTAATTTGTAGATAGAATTTTTTATGATGGAAAAATTTTGGATTAGGGCTGGGAATGCCATGAACATGCATTATACACGTTTTAATTATTCCATGTGCATTGTTTGGTCATTCTAACTCTACAGTTGGTAATGTTTACCTATTTTAATTGCTATAGAGGCTCAATTGGACCGTAGATCCACGGACGTGGCAGAGACTTCCCGGCATTAGCTCGGAAGTTATTAGGTGAGTAACCTAGTTGGTTTCTCAATCTTGATGTGTTTAATATTACGCGTTGATGCCATGTGGAGATAATGGATGGGAATATGTGTGTTTGATTTTGATTGATTTCGGACCATGGGTGTCTGAAATATTTGGAATGAGATATCGAAGTGTTATAATTGATTTTCATGTGATTACTTGGGATTGACTTATGTGATTATGTTAAATGGGAATCGGTTATGGTATAGATTTTGTTATTTGGACATTTGCATCCATGCATAATTGCATGATCAGTAATTGACAGTTGTGACCAAAGCAGCCATCGAGAGCTTTAAGCTCAACGTAATTGGGCCTTGAGCCCACAGTGATTCAGAGCTTATGGCTCACCGTTTAATGCGCCCGTAATGGGACAGTTTTAGGCGCTCGGTCACAACAACGTAATAAATTGGAAAAGCGTCACATACGCATCTCATGTGCATCTGAATTGGTTCTTTTAACTAATATCGTAATAATCATGTGGTACTTCTGAATGTGTTTTAGTGAAATAACTGTATAGCTGTGATATACTGTGTATATGCATGAATTGGGTGAACCATCGATGATGGTTCCTCACTGAGTTCGCAAACTCACCCAAAATTGCAAATTATTTTTCGGAATGAGAGTAGACTTATAGCTCGGAGGGACTTTTTCGCGTGTAGATTGAGTTGGCAAGAGAAGTCATGGCACAATTCGGTCACCGGCACTTTTGAGGATGACCTAGCTAGGTTTATGTTTGACTCTCTTTTGGACTAATGTACGAAAAATAACAGTTGTGTAAATTCTTGCTTTGAGGTTATGAAATGAGAAATTTATGGTTTCAAAAATTAGTGGCTTTCATATTAATGCTTTATGATTTTCGATGCCATGTGTAGTGTTAGTGTTTGTTAAGTAGCGCACCCTTATCGTAGGGTGTGTATCGGAATGACCTACGAGCGTCAGGTGCATATCTATGGTAAGGGGTCTTCTGAGTAAATAACGAATTAGGTTAGTATCAATTTGATATTCATTATATTAAAACCGCTAACAATTTTCGTGTAGATATATTAACAAGAGAATGGAAGGAGTTATAGCACAATTGGAAAGTACAATAGCAATAAAAGAAGCAAAATTTTTGGAAATACAAGTTCAAAGTATGAATCTCCAAGTCAAAACCGACAATATTACCAAAGAACTTGACAGACTCAAAACTACCCTCACAATGTTAAAGGATCAACCTATCACTCCATCCAAATCATCAGAAATCACTCCCAAATTACTAGTAGCCAAAGAAATACCACGAGTTTTATCTCCTACTTCTCCCATTACTTCTAAAGTATCAGTTTCATCTTCTTTGAAACCTTCAATATCTCCTCCATTATCACAAAAAGCTAGTGATAACCAAGACTCTAAGCATTATGTTATATACAATGGACCCTTTGCAGGCATCTACGATCAATGGCACAAAGCAGCAATTCACATTACTGGCAAAAGTAGCATTATTCACAAGAGTTTCTCCACAAAAACAGAAGCTGAAAAATCCTATCAGGAATTTCAGCACCTATCATTACGACCACAGTATAAGGCTATCCTAGCAGCACCAGCACCACCAGTTTCACGAATGATCTCTTTGGGTAAAGCAATAGACATGGAAAGGATTAATTCAGTTCCTTCAAAAGCACTACATGAAGAATCAAAACTGTTGACATTAGAAATGTTTGTCGACTATTTCCATGCATTAAATCAGTGGAATAAAAATATGAAGAAATTTCAGTGCTATCCACAAAATTGTGGACGTTATGGACCAAAAGCAATAATCTTCCCTGGAGCAGACCCTCTGACAACCTATTTACTATTTCAAAGTGGATTAGCAGATACAATTTACATCCAAGATCTCAAATTACTAGCAAACTTTCTAGCTGGATTAGTCAATGCCATCAGGCAATACAAGGATCGTTTTGCTAAGGAACGAGAACTCTATATCAAAGTATACAGCAACTATCCTATATTCGAAGTAGCAGAAGCAGAAGAAGCTATTCATGCCGCTATTAAAGCACCAAGAATTGTCTTCCTCCAAATTGGAGTTAGCAATCTTCAGTATCCACCAATTGATGAAGCACCACTGTATGAGTTTAATTGAGATTTGATTAACAAGTTCAATCTAAATTATCAAATGGTTATCTGAACTTTTGCAAAATTTGTAATTCATTGGAAGAAATCGGACATTTATATGCTGAAGTCATAATAATATGATTTCCTTGATAATTGATCCTTGTTGTTGATTCTGAAGTGATCTGGATGCATTGATGATATACTCCTTCGAGATAGTTTAAATTGAACTTGTTAATCAAATCCCAATTAAACTCATACTGTGGTGCTTCATCAATTGGTGGATACTGAAGATTGCTAACTCCAATTTGTAGGAAGACAATTCTTGGTGTTTTAATAGCTGCATGAATTTGCAGAAGTTCAGAGAACCATTTGATAATTTAAATTCAACTTGTTTATCAAATCCCAATTAAACTTATACTGTGGTGCTTCATTAATTGGTGGATACTGAAGATTGCTAACTCCAATTTGGAGGAAAACAATTCTTGGTGCTTTAATAGCGGCATGAATAGCTTCTTCTGCTTCTGCTGCTTCGAATATAGGATAGCTGCTGTATACTTTGATATAGAGTTCTCGTTCCTTAGGGAAACGATCCTTGTATTGCTTGATGGCATTGACTAATCTGGCTGGAAAGTTTGATAGTAATTTGAGATCTTGGATGTAAATTGTATCTGCTAATCTACTTTGAAAAAGTAAATAGGTTGTCAGAGGGTCTGCTCCAGGGAAGATTATTGCTTTTGGTCCATAACGTCCACGATTTTGTGGATAGTACTGAAATTTCTTCATATCTTTATTCCACTGATTTAATGCTTGGAAACAGTCGACAAACATTACTGATGTCAACAGTTTTGATTCTTCATGTAGTGCTTTTGAAGGAGCTGAATTAATCCTTTCCATGTCTATTGCTTTACCCAAAGAGATCATTCATGAAACTGGTGGTGCTGGTGCTGCCAGGATAGCCTTATACTGTGGTCGTAATGATGGGTGCTGAAATTCCTGATAGGATTTTTCAGCTTCTGCTTTTGTGGAGAAACTCTTGTGAATAATGCTGCTTTTGCCAGTAATGTGAATTGCTGCTTTGTGCCATTGATCGTAGATGCCTGCAAAGGGTCCATTGTATATAACATAATGCTTAGAGTCTTGGTTATCACTAGCTTTTTGTGATAATGGAGGAGATATTGAAGGTTTCAAAGAAGATGAAACTGATACTTTAGAAGTAATGGGAGAAGTAGGAGATAAAACTCGTGGTATTTCTTTGGCTACTGGTAATTTAGGAGTGATTTATGATGATTTGGATGGAGTGATAGGTTGATCCTTTAACATTGTGAGGGTAATTTTGAGTCTGTCAAGTTCTTTGGTAATATTGTCGGTTTTGACTTGGAGATTCATACTTTGAACTTGTATTTCCAACAGTTCTGCTTCTTTTATTGCTATTGTACTTTCCAATTGTGCTATAACTCCTTCCATTCTCTTGTTAACATATTTGCAAGAAAATTGTTAGCGGCTTTAATATAATGAATATCAAATTGATACTGACCTAATTCAACCTACCACCTGATGAGCCGCCCTTGATTATAATTAGTGCTTATTTGGTACTTAGTGAATCCACACAAATATTGAGAATCAGTTTGTATTGTGAATTTCACTGGTAGTAAATCAATGCGCCATTTTCTTAATGTCTTGAGACAGGCCAGTGCTTCTTTTTCATAAATGGGGTAATTCAATTTCGAAGAATTAAATGTCCCATTTATATACTTGCAAAGATAATTCTTTTTGTGTTTAGGCGGTTTTGCCAAAAGGCAACCTGCCCATGCATCAATGCTTGCATCCAGCTGGACTAGTAATTGGTCATTCACCTGGTAGTTATAGAGTTTAGGAAGTTCCTTACAGAGATTTTTTAAGCGTTGATCGCTTCAGATACCGCCATGGTCCACCGCCATTGATGTTTAGTCTTGCATTTTTTATGTAATATTCTTCTTTCTTTTGCTAAATCTTTCAAAAACCCTTGGTCAGAAATATAATTTAGTAATCCTAGAAATTGCTGAATTTGTTTTCTATTAGAAAATTGATTGGGAAATTCTTGTAATTTTTTGTAAAATATTAGGTTGTAGTTGTAGATATCCATGATGGTTAAATTATATTCCTAAATATTCAATAGTTTGCTGAGCTATTTTCACCTTCATTTGACTTAAGTTTAATCCTTTATCCTTACAACGTTGTAAAACAATTCGAACTTGCTTTAAATGATCTAATTTATCTTGATTAGAATAGATAATAATATCGTCAATATAAACAAAAGTAAATTCTTCTAATCCTGTAAGATTATTATCCATAAACTGTTGATAAATACTAGGTGCTTGTTTTAAACCAAATGGTAATACATTCCATTCATAATGTTTTTGAGGGGGGCAAGTAAATGTCGTTAATGCTTTTGTATTGTCATGTAGTCGTAATTGCCAATATCCTGATTTTGCATATAATGTTGTAAACCAAGTGTGTCCTTTTAATTTATTGATAATATAGTCTTTTCGTGGTAATTTATAAGCATCTCCTATAGTTGCTTCATTTAATGTCCGATAATTAATAACCATTCTTCTTTTTCCTCTTTTCCTTTCGGCAGAATTATTGACATAAAACGCTGGTACAGAATGCTTACTAATACTAGAGCTAATTAATCCTTTTTCTAATAATTATTTACATTCTTGTATAAATTCTTTTACATCTTGTGGTGTATAAGGGATATTATTTTTGATATTTACTTCCTGAAGGGGATCTTTTAGTTTGATTTCTATTAGTTCATTATTATGATTCTTTTCTGGATCTAATGGATTTTCACTACATACTTGGTTTAAAAGAGTGTCAACTTCTAATTGTATTGAAGTGTTGTTGAGTAAATAAAAATATAATGTGTTAAATTTTTCATTAACTATCTTGAGTTGTTGATAATATGTAGTATGATAGATAGGCATTCGAAGAATGATAGATTGTTGATTAAGCTCTTTTATATAGGGAGTGCGTAAGGTTATATAATGTAAATATTGACAAAAAGGATTGTATAATTTGAGGAAATTATTTCCAATAATTAATGGTAATCCTGATTCTTTTTGATAGATAGAGGGAACGATAAAGGTATAATTTTTAATAATAAGAGTATTATAATAACTGACATACCAGATGGAGTTAAAACTTCCATCGGCTATTTTTACTTGTAATGGTTTATTTAATTTTTTTTCCATTTTAATGCAAGTTGTTTTGAGGTTATACAAATAGTAGCTCCTGTATTATCTTTGCAAGGATATAAATGGGGCATTGAATTCTTCGGAATTGAATTACCCCATTCATGAAAAAGAAGCACTGGCCTGTCTCAAGACATTGAGAAAATGGCGTATTGATTTACTACCAGTGAAATTCACAATGCAAACTGATTCTCAGTATTTGTGTGGATTCACTAAGTACCAAATAAGCACTAATTATAATCAAGGGCGGCTCATCAGGTGGCAGCTTGAATTAGGTCACTTTCGAGGGCGGATCCTTCTTTTTTATATTTTTGTTTATTTGTTGAATGAGAGTTAGAATTTCTATTTGATTTTGTACTACGACTTTTAATCTTTGTTCTAATACTTCTTGAGTTTTCACTATAGTGCCTAATTGTTGAGTGATACTGGTCAGTGTAGTCATAACTTTTGAATTAAATAAGTGGATAATGTAGAAATTTGATTCTAAATTTCATTCAATTGCCTATTTTGATTTGGTTCAGTAATTCTAATGGGTCTTTCTATATAAATTGGTCGTTGATATCTTACGGATGATGATCTAAGAAGAGGGGTTGTAGTAGATGCTGATTCAGAAAAAGAATGTCTTCGATCGATTAATGGTGTTTGATAAAAAGGTTGTTGTATTGCTGGAAGGGGTTGAATTTTTGGTTGAATTTTAATTCCTACTTTTGCAACTTCTTGGAATAATTGATCTAAATAAATATGTTCAGTATGTTTAAAATCTATACTATGATGGGAATTGGTTAATGCATAACTAATTTGATAGGTTAATGAAAAAGGATATTGTCCTTGTGTCATAAGATTATCTCTATAAAATTTGTAGGCTATAGTAATAGTTTTGTGTAATTATGAGGATAAAAGAGGAATTCCTAATTTTAGTCTGGTATTATATTTGATTTTTCCATATTGTAAATTTCCATTCATCATTCCTAATACTTGATCATTGAGATTGCTCATTCGTTCATCTAATATTGCCATTCTAATTGGGGTATCAATTCCTTCCTGAAAAGTGGATTTTAATAGAATTTGTATTGTTGATAGATGAATATATCCTATTTTCTTTCTTTTAGATTCAGGCAATAATTGTAATTTTCTGTTAATTTGATCGGGGTCTATTAAACTAATTCGTAAATTACCATTGCATTGATCAATTCTAATAGGTGTTTCTTGAATTATTTTTCCAAAATAAATAAGATATTGTCAATTAAAAATTTGTTTTAATGTTGATTTATGAATATCTTGTCCTTTCTTTAAATCTAATTGGGCTTTTGCAATTTGTTTTTGTTTTTCTTGATTTATTAATGTTGAAACTTTGAAAGTTCCTAATGATTATGTTAATTCTAAATTATCAACATCTAATACTGTAGAAGTTGAAGTCATATTGGTTGATGATATAATTGGTGAGTGACAAACCTAATTCGTTCTAATTGTGCTAGATGATCGGTATAAAGTTCATGTAATTCTTGTACTGCTGATAGATGTTCTTCATAGACTCTTCTTCCTATTCTGTTAATACCTACAAAAATAAGATAATTAATGCGGTCTTCATTGTATTTTATATGATCTAAATAATGATTGATTAGTCTTTGTGTAGATCAATTCTTTCGTCTAAATCTTCAAAATAGGACAATTCATTTAATCTAAATCGTAATTAATATCTTCATCTACGTTTTCAAAATCATGCTAGTAATTTCTATATCATCGATTCCATACTATCGATTCATAACAATAAAGGTGATTATTGAAATCAAAGATAATGTCATCCTCGTCTAATCTTACTATATATGCTATATTAGTATCTATTTGAAATATAACTCTCCATAAATAATCTAAAGTAATATTGAGATAATAAAGACTAACATCTAAATAAAATACTATGTGATTAGAGGAATAAATATTATGTTAAGAAACGAAATAATAATAATGGTTGTAATTGAAAAATTAGACATGTATAGGCGATAATTGATAAATGAGTGAATATAAACAATAATTAAAGAAGTATGCTAATTGAATGGTCATTAATCAATGAGAAATGTCATGTTGAAGTGCTAATCTATCTGTTTTTACTGAATTATAAATATAAAGTGTTTGATCTAATAAAATTCGTGCATTTATTAAAAATTGAGAACACTGATGTTGCTTAGCTAAAACGATATGATCCTTGTACAATTGAATAAATTTCTTCTGTTCTTTTTCTATTTCCTGATAAACTTAAGTTTGTTGCTTGAGATGTCGTCTATATTCAAAATAAGACATACTTTTAATTAATGAGAGTAGAAAGTTTGGATACAATTTGCTTGCGAACTGATGCTATTTCTGTAATACATTGTTGGATCTTGATTTTTCTAAATTGCTTAATTGATTAATTATGTTTATTTATTGGTTTAATTTTTTTTATTTAGAATTGGAAGGATGAAGAATTGGAATTAGAAAGAAGAGTAGGCTTAGTTAGAATTGAACTAAATGGGTTAAGTGGTGGTTAGAGCTTAAAAGACCAACCAAGGGCATAGTTGGAAAGTCCTAGTAAGTGGGGGGTAATTTTGGAAGAAGAGGAGTTAATAAAAAGACAAAAATTAAGAGGAGAAGAGGAGATTGTCGTGGGCTACCCAAGAGGAAGAGGAGAAGAGAGAGAAATGGGGTAGAAATAGAGAAGAAGAAGGAAATTTCGAAAATCCAAGGGAAAAGGAGGAAAAATTTTGGAAAGAAGGGAAGAATCAAGGCTTTTAAGGTAAGTTCTTCATCTTTCCTTCTTGCTTTACTAAAAAAAAAGGTTGTGTTGTGTTGGATGGAGAAAACCTAGAGAGAGAGAGGGATTTTGTGGAGGAAGAAGAAGATGGTGAAATCTTGGGATTTTTGGGTTTCTAAGCTAGGTTTTGTGATTTCTAACCTATACGAGCCATGGGTAGGTTGGATTTGAGTTGATTAGGGTTTATTGCATTTGATTAAGATGATGGAAAATTGGGAATTTTCCAATTGAGTTGAAATTCATGAAACTTTGTTTATGTTTAGGAAATCAAGAGCCTATCCAAGAGCAAGTAGAAGGAGGCAATTGATTTTGGATTTTTTCAAGATTGTCAAGGTGGGTAATTTATTTATGGTTATTGTGTAATGAGCAAATGCATTGTGTATGCAATATGTGTTAAATGAATTGCTTGAATTTCTATGATATGGAATTTGTTTTATGTTGTGTTCATGTCATGATATGCATTGATCTTTGATATGATTGTCATGCCATTGAATTTAATCATGGCATTTTGTATATGAATGATTGAATTGTGAGAATGATTGTCATGCCATTGAATTTAAGTCATGGCATTTTGATTAAATAGAAAGAAGGAAAGTATGAAAATATGAATTTGTGAATAATTGAATTAAAGCATGAAAATTTGGTTGTGTTTGGGCGAGAGAGGAACTGTTTAAGTAAGTCACGTGCGTTGGCGTAAAAGCCTTCTCCCTACCGCCTTGTATTACGAGATTCGAAAATGGACTCGTTTCGTTTACGGTATAAACCTCGGTTTATCCGTTTTGTTTCACGGAACCCTCGAGCCATTTGATTGTGCATTTGCATCTTAATGTGCTAAGCTATGCTTTGGATTGAATTGCATTCAAATATGTATTATGTGATGGTGTTATGAATTCTGGAATTGGAATTGAATTGTGAATTGCAAATGTTAAATTTTCATGTTGATGAATATGCCTACATGAATGTATGTATACATATAGAAATCTGGTTGACTGTGTGGTTCAATGCCAATGGATATAAATATTTTAGCCACTGAGCTGTGAAGCTCAATCCATTTTTCCCCACTCCTCAGGTGTAGATCAAGAAGACCGATAAATCCTTGCAAGGCATTTGGATCAATTGCGAGAGAGTTAGCTTTTGTATTAAGTTAGTAGTTATATTTTGGATAGCTTTGGTAGCATATTGAACATTAAACATCATATGTATTTTGTACTTGTGTTAAAGAATTGATGAAATGTCAATATGTAATTAAAGCTATAAATGAAAGCTTTGTATGAACTTCAGTTGATTTGGAAGGGAAATGAGACCTTGAAAGGTTTCCTTTTTGTATGATTGTGTATTTATCAAAGTTTGAATATGTTGATTGTGTATATTGTAAGTGTTAAGAAATTCCAATTGTTAATTGTGTTAGATTAGTATTTGAATGGTTATGAGGTTGGGTTGCATTTGAAGGGTTCAAATTGGGGGGATTTTGAGTAGATATGGTGTTAGGATTGAAGATGAATCCTTGGGAGATGAGATTCAATGATGTTGGATGTCTTTTAATGGATTGGTAGTGGTTTTTGTGGGGTTGGAGAAGGGTATGAGGTAAGGGAATGTTAGGAAGGGGTTTAGGAACTTTTGAAGGGGGCTTGGGGGGTGAAAAATTCATTTCACCCGAAAGTTATACGGTCTGCCCATGTAGATTTACACGGGTCGTGTAAATCTGGGCGCAAGAGGCACTTTCCACCCGAAGGTTACACGGGCTGTGTGATTTTTACACGGTCCGTGTAATTCGACTCCCATAACGACAGAATTTCAAATTTTGGTCTTCATGAAAGTTGTAACGCTAGATGTCTACTTTCTAACCGTCTAAGAACGAAGTCAATCCAACATCTATAGTGATAGTTATGACATTTTCTCCAAAGTATGTTCAGTAGGAATCAGAATATGAACATATCGGATTCGTTTGGCCATAACTCTTTCGTCCGACCTCCGAATGAGGTAATTATTGAGGCGTTAGATTCCTAACACGTTTTACTACCTCTCCATAAAATGCTTTAGCCATTGGATTTAAATTCAGAAATTTTGATGAAAAGGAAGCGATGGGTAGGTTTGGAGAGCATGATTGGGCCATGAACCTACTTCGATTTCTTAAGCATATCTTGAGCCATAGGGCTCCGATTGATGTGGTTCTTGTTTCTAAATGAACTAGAGACTAAGAGCTACCATTATGAAGAAGTCCATTGTGATTTCGTTGTGTGGGCTCGCCTTTGTGGGTTGTATGTCATGCAAATGAAAATTTTTCTGTTTATCGATTAGGGTTATAGAGCTTGGAAGTTCGCTTATGTTTTTATCTACGGTTCGATAGTTGGGCTTCGGAAACGGGGTCCAACATCTTGTGGTATCAGAGCTTAGGTTTATTCCTAGGATTAGAGTGTATGTTAGGATGAATTGTTTTTATATGTGCTTAATTGTTTGCATTGTTAAATTGATTGATTGTAATAACTGACATGCATATTGTGCATACATGTAGGAAATATGATTTAGAATAATGTTAGCTAATCTTTAGTGTTTCTATTGAAGGAGTGAAATGCCACCTCGTAGAAGGGCACGAGGAGTTATGCAAGGATCGGTCGCACCCGACTCTCCACCAAGGGAGGAGAGTACTGATGAGTCTGTAGCCCCAGTGAATGCTGAGGTTTCTGTCGGGAAAAGTAGTGAGCCCGCTAGGTCACAGTCGCGGGAGTCTTCTCTTCCGTAGGAGCGAGTGCCTGCTCCACTGGATCCGAGGATGTGTCAGGAATTTGCCCAGGCCTTCACTCAGGCCATGAGCCAGATGCCACAATCTTCTGCTCTGGCCTCAATTAAGAAGGGGAAGCAGTTCGATAAGCTGAGGAAGTACGGGGCAGTGGATTTCTATGGAATCACTGATCTCGAGGAAGTTGAGACTTGGTTACGAAAGACAGAGAGAATACTGGATCAGATGGAATGTGAAGCCGATGAGAAGGTTGAGTATGTTGCGAGTCTGTTACAAGGGGATGCTCTACATTGGTGGGAGGGTGTCCCGAGAAGTCAGTTGAAGCCGCCAGTGCTGGTATGAGAGGACTTTCTCGCTGCATATAAGAAGAAGTATCTGTCTGAGGTGTACATTCAGCAGAAGCAGGGAGAATTTTTGAGTCTCACCCTGAGGGAGTTGACTGTCAGTGAGTATGAGCGTCGGTTTACGCAATTATCCTGGTATGCGGCAGAGTTGATGCTGAGTGAAGTAGCTAAGTGCCGACAATTTGAATCAGGACTGCACTTGGCCATCAGGGAAAAAGTGGTGGTGCAGAACTTCTGTGATTTCCAACAACTGGTGGAAGCAACACTGAGGGTGGAGAATATTGAAAATATAAAGAGTGCTGTCAGCAAAAAGAGGAAAGACAGAGAGCAGTCTAAGAGGGGAGCCGGTGCTCCTATGTCGGAGAGGAGTGCCAGGACCTTTCCTGCACAGTCGGAGGAGAAGAGTAGTGGAGCAAGCAGGCCCTGACAAACGAGAATTGTCTCACATCAAGCCTCAACGGCTGGAGGTAGTAGGAAGGGAGATGGGGATAAGCCAGCCATTCCTAAATGTGAGCACTGCGGGAGGTTCCACAAGGGAGAATGCTACCGACTGACAAGAGCATGCTTCAATTGTGGGGAGAAAGGACATATGGCAAGAGAGTGTCCTCAGGATCCAAGGTATGAGAGAAGTCAGATGCAGACTTTAAAGAGAGTTGAGACTGTGGGGCACAAGACAGTAACAGAAGTGGGCAACAAAAGTTCTAATGCGACCAAAAAAGTGAACCCTCCGGGGAGACCGAGGGGACAAGTCCTTGCCAGAGTATTTGCTATGACAAGGGAAGATGCAGAGACAGCTCCAGAAGTTGTAACTGGTATGATTAAGCTCTTTGATGAAAATGTTGTTGTTTTGATTGATCCCGGTTCTACCCATTCGTTTGTGTCTTTGAGTAGAACAGTAACTAGTAGAGAATTGAGCCCATTGGATATTCCTTTGATGGTGAGTACTCCAATCGGCCAATGTATTATTATTAGTCAAATATATAAAGACTGTGAGATATTTATTGGAGAAGAACAGTTAGTGGTGGATCTAATGCCTTTGAGAATGGGAGGTTTAGATGCGATTTTGGGGATGGACACATTGGAGAAATATAATGCCAACTTGGATTGTAAACAGAAGATCGTGGAGTTCAAAATTGGCTATGGCAAAAGGGTACTATTTAAGGGGGACAGAAAAGCGAGTCCGATTAGAATAGTTTTGGGTTTGGCAGCAGAGAAATTGATGAGGAAAGGATGTGAAGCATTCTTGGCCTACGTGGTAGATACAAAGGCAGATGGAGGGAAGTTAGAAGAAATACCTGTGGTCATGGAATTCCTAGATGTCTTTCCCGAGGAATTACCAGGACTACCACCACCTAGGGAAATTGAATTTCCCATTGACCTTCTTCCAGGCACAATGCCAATATCGATTCCGCCTTATAGAATGGCTCCAACGGAATTGAAGGAGCTTAAGGAGTAGTTAGAAGATTTATTGGAAAAAGGGTACATAAGGCCGAGCTCTTTACCTTGGGGAGCTTCGGTCCTTTTTGGAAAGAAGAAAGATAGATCGCTGAGAATGTGTGTAGATTACAGGAAGCTTAATCATGCCACTATCAAGAACCGATATCCGCTCCCTCGCATCGATGATTTGTTTGATCAGTTGCAAGGGGCAAGAGTCTTTTCCAAGACTTGAGATCAGGTTACCACCAGTTGAGAATAAAGGAGTCAGATGTGTTGAAAATTGCCTTTAGGACTCGGTACGGTCACTTTGAGTTGTTGGTAATGCCTTTTGGATTAACGAATGCACCTGCAGCTTTCATGGACTTGATGAATCGAGTCTTTAAGTCCTTTTTATATCGATTTATCATTGTTTTCATTGATGATATATTGGTCTATTCTAAAAGTGACAAGGAGCATGAGGAACATTTGGGGATTGCTCTGGAGACTTTAAGGAAGAACGAGTTGTATGCCAAGTTCGACAAATGTGAATTACGCTAAGGAAGTTGTGTTTCTTGGGCATGTGATTTGAGCAGCACGGGTTCATGTAGATCCGAGAAAAATAGAAGCTGTGGTGAAGTGGGAAACACCTAAGAATCTGGCAGAAGTGAGAAGTTTCTTAGGTTTAGCTGGGTATTACAGGAGGTTTGTGGAGGGCTTTTCCATGATAACCGCTCCACTTACCAAATTGACAAGGAAAAATAAAAAATTTGTATGGACAGATGAATGTCAGAAAAGTTTTGAGGAGCTTAAGTATTGATTGACGAGTGCACCGTTTTTGACTTTGCCTTCAGGTGATGATGGATACACAGTCTATAGTGATGCCTCAAGGAAGGGATTAGGCTATGTGCTAATGCAAGGAGATAGGGTGATTGCTTATGCTTCGAGGCAATTGAAACCTTATAAGATGAATTATCAGACGCATGATTTAGAGTTAGTTGCCATAATTTTTGCGTTGAAAATTTGGAGACACTATTTATATGGAGTCACCACCAAGGTGTATACAGATCACAAGAGCCTTAAGTACTTACTGAGCCAAAAGGAATTGAGCTTGAGACAGAGAACATGGTTAGAACTGTTAAAAGACTATGATTTGATGATTGATTATCACCCAGGAAAAGCAAATGTAGTAGCGGATGCACTGAGTAGAAAATCGACTATAGCACATATGGAGACAGTGTATTTTCCTTTACTGAAAGAATTAGCCAAACTTAGGGTGACATTGACACAATCTCAGAGAATAGGACAATTCATCTAAAGTTAGCCAAATCTTTCGTCTAAATCTTTCGTCTAAATCTTCGCAAATAGGACAATTCATTTAATCTAAATCGTAATTAATATCTTCATCTACGTTTTCAAAATCTGTGCTAGTAATTTCTATATCATCTGATTCCATACTATCTGATTCATAACAATAAAGGTGATTATTGAAATCAAAGATAATGTCATCCTCGTCTCATCTTACTATATCTGCTATATTAGTATCTAATTGAAATATAACTCTCCATAAATAATCTAAAGTAATATTGAGATAATAAAGACTAACATCTAAATAAATACTATGTGATCGGAGGAATAAATATTATGCTAAGAAATAGAAATAATAATAATGGTTGTAATTGAAAAATTAGATATGCATAGATCGATAATTGATAAATGAGTGAATATAAACAATAATTAAAGAAGTATGCTAATTGAATGGTCATTAATCAATGAGAAATGTCAAGTCATGTTGAAGTGCTAATCTATCTATTTTTACTGAATTATAAATATAAAGTGTTTGATCTAATACAATTTGTGCATTTATTAAAAGTTGAGACCACTGATGTTGCTTAGCTAAAACGATATGATCCTTGTATAATTGAATAAATTTCTTCTGTTATTTTTCTTTTTCCTGATAAACTTGAATTTGTTGCTTAAGATGTCGTCTATAATCAAAATAAGACATACTTTTAATTGATGAGAGTAGAAAGTTTGGATACAAGTTGCTTGCAAACCGATGCTATTTCTGTAATACATTCTTTAAGAAACTTAATTAAATCATCTGCCTGCTTCATGAGTAGTGCTGCTGTTTTCTTGATTTTTTGAGCTTCTTAATAAAGAGGGTGATTTTTTGGAACTTGAAACTTAGGGTCGATGTATAATTCATGTGCTTTCTTACTACGTGCTATATATTGTGCTATCATGTCTTCATAACGAGCTTCATGTTTATCTAAACGTTTAATTTGCTGCTTAAGCTCATGCTTGTAATGGAAATATGAACATGCCATGCTGAAATGAATCAAAGAGTAATCAAAAGAGATAAACAATCATATATGTTTTGATAATCAAAAAGATAATCACATATATTATTATGATAATAATGTGACAAAAAGAAATCATAAACGTAAACTAACCTGATCTTTCTCTGTACTCGCTTGAACGTCAATCTCAGACTTAACGCGAAGAGAGAATTCAAGAAGAGAACGTTTATTGATTATCAGATTGTGTCCAATGAAGTCATACAACCTAGCTATTTATACAAGCAAAAGGGAATAAAGTGAAAAGAAAAAAGAACTGCCTAAAACATAAAGAAAAAAGAAAAGAAACGAAAGTGACATAAAGAAAGGTAAAGCGAAAGATTCGCTTGTTCCAAAAAGAGAAAAGCTAAAAAGCTATGTACAGGTGGGTGGTCTTAAATTAAAGATCTACATCCTTTGCTTTTGTGCTTTTGTCCGTTAATACTGACGGATTATTCTTCAATAATGACTAGGTTGTCATCTATAGTGCTGGTAGCGTCTGGTACTTTAGATATTGAAGGGCACATCAGACAGTGATGTATGGGATACTCTTGTATTTGTTTATAAAGTGCTTCCTTCCATGCTGTACTGAGTCCTCGGAAATAATATGATAAATTATCAAATGGTTCTCTGAACTTCTACAAAATTTGTAATTCATTGGAAGAAATCGGACTTTTATATGATGAAGTCATAATAATCTGATTTCCTCGATAATTGATCCTTGTTGTTGATTCTGAAGTGATCCAGATGCATAGATGATATACTCCTTCGAGACAGTTTAAATTGAACTTGTTAATCAAATCCTAATTAAACTCATACTGTGGTGCTTCATCAATTGGTGGATACTGAAGATTGCTAACTCCAATTTGGAGGAAGACAATTCTTGGTGCTTTAATAGCTACATAAATAGCTTCTTCTGCTTCTGCTGCTTCGAATATAGGATAGCTATTGTATACTTTGATAGAGAGTTCTTGTTCCTTAGCGAAATGATCCTTGTATTGCTTGATGGCATTGACTAATCCGGTTGGAAAGTCTGCTAGTAATTTGAGATCTTGGATGTAAATTGTATATGCTAATCCACTTTGAAATAGTAAATAGGTTGTCAGAGGGTCTGCTCCAGGGAAGATTATTGCTTTTGGTCCATAATGTCCACGATTTTGTGGATAGTACTGAAATTTCTTCATATCTTTATTCCACTGATTTAATGCTTGGAAACAGTCGATAAACATTTTTGATGTCAACAGTTTTGATTCTTCATGTAGTGCTTTTGAAGGAACTGAATTAATCCTTTCCATGTCTATTGCTTTACCCAAAGATATCATTCGTGAAACTGGTGGTGCTGGTGCTGCTAGGATAGCCTTATATTGTGGTCGTAATGATGGGTGCTGAAATTCCTGATAGGATTTTTCAGCTTCTGCTTTTGTGGAGAAACTCTTGTGAATAATGCTGCTTTTGCCAGTAATGTGAATTGCTGCTTTGTGCCATTGATCGTAGATGCCTACAAAGGGTCCATTGTATATAACATAATGCTTAGAGTCTTGGTTATCACTAGCTTTTTGTGATAATGGAGGAGATACTGAAGGTTTGAAAGAAGAAAAAACTGATACTTTAGATTAATGGGAGAAGTAGGAGATAAAACTCGTGGTATTTCTTTTGGCTAATGGTAATTTGGGAGTGATTTTTGATGATTTGGATGGAGTGATAGGTTGATCCTTTAACATTGTGAGGGTAGTTTTGAGTCTGTCAAGTTCTTTGGTAATATTGTTGGTTTTGACTTGGAGATTCATACTTTGAACTTGTATTTCCAACAATTTAGCTTCTTTTATTGCTATTGTACTTTCCAATTGTGCTATAACTCCTTCCATTCTTTTGTTAATATATCTGCAAGAAAATTATTAGCGGTTTTAATATAATGAATATCAAATTGATACTGACCTAATTCAAGCTGCCACCTGATGAGCCACCCTTGATTATAATTAGTGCTTATTTGGTACTTAGTGAATCCACACAAATACTGAGAATCAGTTTGTATTGTGGATTTCATTGGTAGTAAATCAATGCGCCATTTTTTTAATGTCTTGAGACAGGCCAGTGCTTCTTTTTCATAAATGGGGTAATTCAATTTCGAAGAATTAAATGTCCCATTTATATACTTGCAAAGATAATACTTTTTGTGCTTTAGGCGGGTTTGCCAAAAGGCAGCCTGCCCATGTATCAATGCTTGCGTCCAGCTCGACTAGTAATTGATCATTGATCTGGTAGTTATAGAGTTTAGGAAGTTCCTTACAGAGATTTTTAAGCATTGGACTGCTTCTGTATCTGCCATGGTCCACTGCCATTGATGTTTAGTACTGCATTTTTTCTGTAATGTTCTTCTTTCTTTTGCTAAATCTTTCAAAAAAACCTTGGTTAGAAATATAATTTAGTAATCCTAGAAATTGCTGAATTTGTTTTTGATTAGAAAACTGATTGGGAAATTTTTGTAATTTTTGTAAAATAGGTTGTAGTTGTAGATATCCATGATGGTTAAATTGTATTCCTAAATATTCAATAGTTTGTTGAGCTATTTTTGCCTTTTTTGACTTAAGATTAATCCTTTATCCTTACAACGCTGTAAAACTATTCGAACTTTCTTTAAATGATCTAATTTATCTTGATTAGAATAGATAATAATATCGTCAATATAAACAAAAGTAAATTCTTCTAATCCTGCAAGATTATTATCCATAAACCGTTGATAAATACTAGGTGCTTGTTTTAAGCCAAATGGTAATACATTCCATTGATAATGTTTTTGAGGGGGCAAGTAAATGTCGTTAATGCTTTTGTATTGTCATGTAGTCGTAATTGCCAATATCCTAATTTTGCATCTAATGTTGTAAACCAAGTGTGTCCTTTTAATTTATTGATAATATAGTCTTTTCGTGGTAATTTATAAGCATCTCATATTGTTGCTTCATTTAATTTCTGATAATTAATAACCATTCTTCTTTTTCCTCTTTTCTTTTAATGAAATTATTGACATAAAAGCATTGTGCAGAATGTTTACTAATACTAGAGCTAATTAATCCTTTTTCTAATAATTCTTTATATTCTTGTATAATTTTTTTTACATCTTGTAGTGTATAAGGGATATTATTTTGATATTTACTTCTCAAGGGATCCTTTAGTTTGATTTCTATTAGTTCATTATTATGATTCTTTTATGGATCTAATGGATTTTCACTACATACTTGGTCTAAAAGAGTGTCAACTTCTAATTGTATTGAAGTGTTGTTGAGTAAATAAAAATATAATGTGTTAAGTTTTTCATTAACTATCTTAAGTTGTTGATAATATGTAGTATGATAGATAGGTATTCAAGAATGATAGATTGTTGATTAAGTTCTTTTATGTAGGGAGTGCGTAAGGTTATATAATGTAAATATTGACAAAAAGGATAGCATAATTTGAGGAAATTATTTCCAATAATTAATGGTAATCCTGATTCTTTTTTATAGATAGAGGGAACGATAAAGGTATAATTTTCAATAATAAGAGTATTATAATAATTGACATACCAGATGGAGTTAAAACTTCCATCGGCTATTTTTACTTGTAATGGTTTATTTAATTTTTTTCCATTTTAATGCAAGTTGTTTTGAGACTATACAAATAGTAGCTCCTGTATTATCTTTGCAAGTATATAAATGGGACATTTAATTCTTCGGAATTAAATTACCCCATTCATGAAAAAGAAGCATTGGCTTGTCTCAAGACATTGAGAAAATGACGCATTGATTTACTACCAGTGAAATTCACAATACAAACTGATTCTCAGTATTTGTGTGGATTCACTAAGTACCAAATAAGCACTAATTATAATCAAGGGCGGCTCATCAGGTGGCAGCTTGAATTAGGTCACTTTCAAGGGCGGATCCTTCATTTTTATATTTTCGTTTATTTGTTGAATGAGAGTTAGAATTTCTACTTGAGTTTGTACTACGACTTCTAATCTTTGCTTTAATACTTCTTGAGTTTTCACTATAGTGTCTAATTGTTGAGTGATATTGGTCAGTGTAGTCATAACTTTTGAATTAAATAGGTGGATAATGTAGAAATTTGATTATGAATTTCATTCAATTGCCTATTTTGATTTGGTTCAGTAATTCTAATGGGTCTTTCTATATAAATTGGTCGTTGATATCTTACGGATGATGATCTAAGAAGAGGGGTTGTAGTAGATGTTGATTCAGAAAAAGAATGTCTTCGATCGATTAATGGTGTTTGATAAAAAGGTTGTTGTATTGCTGGAAAGGGTTGTATTTTTGGTTGAATTTTAATTCCTACTTTTGCAACTTCTTGGAATAATTGATCTAAATAAATTTGTTCAGTATGTTTAAAATCTATATTATGATATGAATTGGTTAATGCATAACTAATTTGATAGGTTAATGAAAAAGGATATTGTCCTTGTGTCATAAGATTATCTCTATAAAATTTGTAGGCTATAGTAATAGTTTTGTCTAATTATGAGGATAAAAGAGGAATTCCTAATTTTAGTCTAGTATTAAATTTGATTTTTCCATATTGTAAATTTCCATTCATCATTCCTAATACTTGATCATTGAGATTGTCCATTCGTTCATCTAATATTGCCATTCTAATTGGGGTATCAATTCCTTCCTGAAAAGTGGATTTTAATAGAATTTGTATTGTTGATAGATGAATATATCCTATTTTCTTTCTTTTAGATTCAAGTAATAATTGTAATTGTTTGTTAATTTGATCGGGGTCTATTAAGCTAATTAAGTGAAATTACCATTGCATTGATCAATTCTAATAGGTGTTTCTTGAATTATTTTTCCAAAATAAATAAGATATTGTCAATTAAAAATTTGTTTTAATGTTGATTTATGAATATCTTGTCCTTTCTTTAAATCTAATTGGGCTTTTGCAATTTGTTTTTGTTTTTCTTGATTTATTAATTTTGAAACTTTAAAAGTTCCTAATGATTATGATAATTCTAAATTATCAACATCTAATGCTGTAGAAGTTGAAGTCATATTGGTTGATGATATAATTAGTGAGTGACAAACCTAATTCGTTCTAATTGTGCTAGATGATTGGTATAAAGTTCATGTAATTCTTGTACTATTGATAGATGTTCTTCATAGACTCTTCTTCCTATTCTGTTAATACCTACAAAAAAAAGATAATTAATGCGGTCTTCAATGTATTTTATATGATCTAAATAATGATTGATTAATCTTTGTGTAGATTGAATTCTTTCGTCTAAATCTTCGCAAAAAGGACAATTCATTTAATCTAAATCGTAATTAATATCTTCATCTACGTTTTCAAAATCTGTGCTAGTAATTTCTATGTCATCTGATTCCATACTATCTGATTCATAACAATAAAGGTGATTATTGAAATCAAAGATAATGTCATCCTTGTCTAATCTTACTATATATGCTATATTAGTATCTAATTGAAATATAACTCTCCATAAATAATCTAAAGTAATATTGAGATAATAAAGACTAACATCTAAATAAAATACTATGTGATCGGAGGAATAAATATTATGCTAAGAAACGAAATAATAATAATGGTTGTAATTGAAAAATTTGACATGCATAGGCGATAATTGATAAATGAGTGAATATAAACAATAATTAAAGAAGTATGCTAATTGAATGGTCATTAATCAATGAGAAATGTCATGTCATGTTGAAGTGCTAATCTATCTGTTTTTACTAAATTATAAATACAAAGTGTTTGATCTAATAAAATTCGTGCATTTATTAAAAGTTGAGAACACTGATGTTGCTTAGCTAAAACGATATGATCATTGTATAATTGAATAAATTTCTTCTGTTCTTTTTCTATTTCCTGATAAACTTGAATTTGTTTCTTAAGATGTCATCTATAATCAAAATAAGACATACTTTTAATTGGTGAGATTAGAAAGTTTGGATACAAGTTGCTTGCGAACTGATGCTATTTCTGTAATACATTCTTTAAGAAACTTAATTAAATCATCTGCCTGCTTCATGAGTAGTGCTGTTGTTTTCTTGATTTGTTGAGCTTCTTGATAAGGAGGGTGATTTTTTGGAACTTGAAACTTAGGGTCGATGTATAGTTCATGTGCTTTGTTACTACGTGCTATATATTAGGCTATCATGTCTTCATAACAAGCTTCGTGTTTATCTAAACGTTTAATTTGTTGCTTGAGCTCATGCTTATAATGGAAATATGAATATGCCATGCTGAAATTGTAGGGTCCGTGAACTCTGGCCACGCGGCCCCACCCTGTAGGATCCATGGACTCTGGCCATGCGACCCCCAGTCAGATCTGTGAACTCTGGCCACGCGATCTGCGGTCGATGTGGATCCGTGAACTTGGGCCACGCGATCCAATGTCTGATGAAGGTTTGTCCCTCGGTACTTGTGTGAGTCACCACTCGAACACAAGACCTCAGGGTTTTGTCCCACTTTACGTGGACGCCTCTTACCATTGAGCCACGGATCCAATACTGACTGCAGATCGCGTGGCCAGAGTTCACGGATCTGACTGGGGGTCGCATGGCCAGAGTCCATGGATCCTACAGGGTGGGGCCGCGTGGCCAGAGTTCACGAACCCTACAGAAATGAATCAAAGAGTAATCAAAAGAGATAAACAATCATATATGTTTTGATAATCAAATAGATAATCACATATATTATTATGATAATAATGTGGCAAAAAGAAATCATAAACGTAAACTAACCTGATCTTTCTCTGTACTCGCTTGAACGTCAATCTCAGACTTAACACGAAGAGAGAATTCAAGAAGAGAACATTTATTGATTATCAGATTGTGTCCAATGAAGGCATACAACCTAGCTAAATATACAAGCATTAATCAAAAAATTACATCTTTCACCTCTAGACAATGAAGAACATACTCAATTATATCCTTTAATTCCTAAAGATCAAAAAGATGAAATTATTATTGGTTATGAATCGGATCAAGAATTATTTATGGAAAAAGATGAAAAACCCAAAAGTAGTAAAACACAAGAATTAAAACTTAAAGGAAAATTAACTGGGGATAAACGCAAAAAAGAATTTCAACCTACCAATTATTCTTGGATTCTAGAAAACAAGGATGAATTTTTAAATCAACAAGGTTATTATTATAAAGGAAAAAAATTTCGAAAATATCCAATCGAATATAAACCTAAAATTGCAAAGTTAGGTTCCGATAGTATTCTAAATCTCGATTGTACCACTAATGCAGAAGATTTATTTTATGAATGGTATGCACGATTACAATTAATAATATAAGTAGAAAAACCGTTTGGAGATAGAGCAGCTAATAAGGATTCACTTTGGAACTTTGTAGTATACAAAACATCAGGAAATGTTCAAAACTTTTTAATCGAAAATGCCCAAGCTTTACAAAAAACTCTTCATTATATAAACCAAATACAGGATGAAGATACTTTTGAAATTATTGGAGATGAAATATATAAAGAATTCTTCGGACAAGATTTCATATTTCATAAAGCTGATAGAGACAAAGAAAATTGACTAAAAGCTTTACGACATTTAAATAATATACATCTTTGTGATATCTATTATCTCGATTCTTTTATTTGTGAATTCCAAAAACATTATTACAAATTACCACGAATAGAACAAGAAATGTATATTCACGTTTTTATTCAAAAATTACCATACCCTTTTAACGTAAAAGTACAACAACAATTTCACGACAAAATCGAAAAACATTCAGTAGCCCCCAATTTAGGAGGAGCTATATTAGTAACACAAGACTTATTAATTGAATTTTGTTTAGAATCAAAGCTTAAACAAACTTTAAAACATCAACATTTAAAATTATGTTGTGAGCACAATGCAGATGTCCCACAACAATATGGATGTGAAAGAAAATATCATAAATCTACCAAAAGGAAGAAATTTAATCCTAGATCAATGTATAGAAAACATTATTCAAAGAAATATCAATGGAAAAAATACAAACCACAAGCCTATCAACCTAAAACTTATCCTAAATATTTTAGAAGACAAAAACATCGTCCTAGGAAATATCCATCAACACAAAAATATTGTCCTAAAAAAAAAAGAATTGTAAATGTTGGTTATGTAAGGAAGAAGGCCATTATGCCAACGAATGTCCAAAAAAGACAAATAAACAATACAATAACAAAGTACAAATTCTATATTCAGCTTTTGACAATCAATTAGAACCAATTGAATCAGACTATAATACTTATACTACTCTTTACATATATGCATCAGAACAATCTTCAGATGAATCAACTATCCAAAACTCTGAATCAAACACCGAATTCCAATTCAACTTTTATTCAAGTACTAGTTCAGACAATGAAAACTAAAGTCAACGCATATATAGATACATGAGCTACTATTTGTATAGCCTCAAAACAACTTGCATTAAAATGGAAAAAATTAAATAAACCATTACAAGTAAAAATAGCCGATGGAAGTTTTAACTCCATCTGATATGTTAGTTATTATAATACTCTTATTATTGAAAATTATACCTTTATCGTTCCCTCTATCTATAAAAAAGAATCAGGATTACCATTAATTATTGGAAATAATTTCCTCAAATTATACAATCCTTTTGTCAATATTTACATTATATAACCTTACGCACTCCTATATAAAAGAACTTAATCAACAATCTATCATTCTTGAATACCTATCTATCATATTACATATTATCAACAACTCAAGATAGTTAATGAAAAACTTAACACATTATATTTTTATTTACTCAACAACACTTCAATACAATTAGAAGTTGACACTATTTTAGACCAAGTATGTAGTGAAAATCCATTAGATCCAGAAAAGAATCATGATAATGAACTAATAGAAATCAAACTAAAGGATCCCCTTCAGGAAGTAAATATCAAAAATAATATCCCTTATACACCACAAGATGTAAAAGAATTTATACAAGAGTGTAAAGAATTATTAGAAAAAGGATTAATTAGCTCTAGTACTAGTAAACATTTTGCACCAGCGTTTTATGTCAACAATTCTGTCGAAAAGAAAAGAGGAAAAAGAAGAATGGTTATTAATTATCAGAAATTAAATGAAGCAAAAATAGGAGATGCTTATAAATTACCACGAAAAGACTATATTATCAATAAATTAAAAGGACACATTTGGTTTACAACATTAGATGCCAAATCAGGATATTGGCAATTACGACTACATGACAATACAAAAGCATTAACGACATTTACTTGCCCCCCTAAAAAACATCATCAATGGAATGTATTACCATTTGGTTTAAAACAAGCACCTAGTATTTATCAACGGTTTATGGATAATAATCTTGCAGGATTAGAAGAATTTACTTTTGTTTATATTGACGATATTATTATCTAGTCTAATCAAGATAAATTAGATCATTTAAAGAAAGTTCGAATAGTTTTACAACGTTGTAAGGATAAAGGATTAATCTTAAGTCAAAAGAAGGCAAAAATAGCTCATCAAACTATTGAATATTTAGGAATACAATTTAACCATCATGGATATCTACAACTACAACCTAATATTTTACAAAAATTACAAGAATTTCCCAATCAGTTTTCTAATCGAAAACAAATTCAGCAATTTCTAGGATTACTAAATTATATTTCTGACCAAGGTTTTTTGAAAGATTTAGCAAAAGAAAGAAGAATATTACAAAAAAAATGCAGTACTAAACATCAATGGCAGTGGACCATGGCAGATATAGAAGCAGTCCAACGCTTAAAAAATCTCTGTAAGGAACTTCCTAAACTCTATAACTATCAGGTCAATGACCAATTACTAGTCGAGTTGGACGCAAGCATTGATACATGGGCAGGTTGCCTTTTGGCAAAACCGCCTAAACACAAAAAGTATTATCTTTGCAAGTATATAAATGGGACATTTAATTCTTCGAAATTGAATTACCCCACTCATGAAAAAGAAGCACTGGTCTGTCTCAAGACATTGAGAAAATGACGCATTGATTTACTACCAGTGAAATTCACAATACAAACTGATTCTCAGTATTTGTGTGGATTCACTAAGTACCAGATAAGCACTAATTATAATCAAGGGTGGCTCATCAGGTGGCAGCTTGAATTACATCAGTATCAATTTGATATTCATTATATTAAAACCATTAATAATTTTCTTGCAGATATGTTAACAAGAGAATGGAAGGAGTTATAGCACAATTGGAAATTACAATAGCAATAAAAGAAGCAGAACTATTGGAAATACCAGTTCAAAGTATGAATCTCCAAGTCAAAACCGACAATATTACCAAAGAACTTGACAGACTCAAAACTACCCTCACAATGTTAAAGGATCAACCTATCACTCCATCCAAATCATCAGAAATCACTCCCAAATTACCAGTAGCCAAAGAAATACCACGAGTTTTATCTCCTACTTCTCCCATTACTTCTAAAGTATTAGTTTCATCTTCTTTGAAACCTTCAGTATCTCCTCCATTATCACAAAAAGCTAGTGATAACCAAGACTCTAAGCATTATGTTATATACAATGGAACCTTTGCAGGCATCTACGACCAATGGCACAAAGCATCAATTCACATTACTGGCAAAAGCAGCATTATTCACAAGATTTTCTCCACAAAAGCAGAAGCTGAAAAATCCTATCAGGAATTTCAGCACCCATCATTACGACCACAGTATAAGGCTATCCTAGCAGCACCAGCACCACCAGTTTCACGAATGATCTCTTTGGGTAAAGCAATAGACATGGAAAGGATTAATTCAGTTCCTTCAAAAGCACTACATGAAGAATCAAAACTGTTGACATCAGAAATATTTTTCGACTGTTTCCAAGCAATAAATAAGTGGAATGAAGATATGAAGAAATTTCAGTACTATCCATAAAATCGTGGACGTTATGGACCAAAAGCAATAATCTTCCCTGGAGCAGACCCTCTGACAACCTATTTACTATTTCAAAGTGGATTAGCAGATACAATTTAAATCCAAGATCTCAAATTACTAGCAGACTTTCCAGCCAGATTAGTCAATGCCGTCAAGCAATACAAGGATCGTTTCGCTAAGGAACGAGAACTCTATATCAAAGTATACAACAGCTATCCTATAGTCGAAGCAGCAGAAGCAGAAGAAGTTATTCATGCTGCTATTAAAGCACTAAGAATTGTCTTCCTCCAAATTGGATTTAGCAATCTTCAGTATCCACCAATTGATGAAGCACCACATTATGAGTTTAATTGGGATTTGATTAACAAGTTCAATTTAAACTGTCTCGAAGGAGTATATCATCAATGCATTCGGATCACTTCAGAATCAACAACAAGGATCAATTATCGAGGAAATCAGATTATTATGACTTCAGCATATAAAAGTCCGATTTCTTCCAATGAATTACAAATTTTGCAAAAGTTCAAAGAACCATTTGATAATTTATCAGATTATTTCCAAGGACTCAGTACAGCATGGAAGGAAGCACTTTGTAAGCAAATACAAGAGTATCCCACACATCATTGTCTGATGTGCCCTTCAGCATCTAAAGTACCAGACGCTACCAGCACTACAGATGACGACTTAGTCATTTTTGAAGAATAATCTGTCGGTAGTAACGGACAAAAGCACAAAAGCAAAGGATGTAGGTCTTTAATTTAAGACCACCCACTAGTACATAGCTTTTTAGTTTTTCTCTTTTTGGTACAAGCGAATCTTTCGCTTTACCTTCCTTTTTGTCACTTTCGTTTCTTTTCTTTTTTCTTTATGTTTTAGGCAGTTCTTTTTTCTTTTCACTTTATTCCCTTTTGCTTGTATAAATAGCTAGGTTGTATGCCTTCATTGGACACAATCTGATAATCAAAGAAATTGAAAAGAATATTCAACAACAATTAGTGGAAGTAACAACATTAATCCAAAAATTACATCTTTTGCCTCTAGACAATGACTAGCAGGATAACTCTGCGCAAATGCGCAGTGAATGTAACATCCCACCCCCACTGGGAAGGGTAAAATAGTAATTTGGAAAGGGCCGAGAGTGTTTAGTACTGGGTTGCAATATTTATGCAAACCATTACACGTGAATAGTGGAATTGCACATGAACTTGACTTACATGCATTCATGACATTTTTCGGTATTTGTGCCCAAATGAAATGTGGTTATGAATTACGTGGTAATTGTATTTGAAAAATTATTTGGAGTGAGTCTTTGTGTGTTTTATATTTTAAGGGAGTTTTAGGAAATTTTCTGGAATTTTCCTGGAAAATTTTCGAACCGGAAAGAAAATTTCCGGACCGGAAAAACCGCCAAGTGGCGAACCGGTTGAATTTTGGTATCGAAAATTTCAGTCCAATGGTACTGGAATATTGGGTACATTATTTTGGGATTGAAATTAGGGCCATTGGAATTGAATGGGTCAAAGATTCTTTTCATTAGGGTTTAATTTTATTAAAAGTTTGTCTTGTTCTTATTTTGTCCTTTTCTTCTTTACCTTTGACAAGTGTCATATTGACACATATCCATCCCATTTAATGCTTGCTTTCTCGGTGGTTCCAATTGAAAGAAGGAAAAAGAAGGGTATTTGGCTTTGCTTGGTCTTTGATCATCCACGTTTCTTGAATAAAAGATTGAAAAGATGAGTCACTTCGATTTTTCCTTCTCCAACCAAACTTCATCCTCTTCTTTGGTCTCTCCTTCAAATTTGGCTTAAATTGCTACTTTCCTTTCAACCTTGGGTGTTTTCCTTTCATGCTTACAAACCTCCTACTTCCTTACTATGATGGTGTGAAGGAGAGAGAGGATAATAGTTAGAGTATAAATTAAAGAATTGAAGAGTTGGAGTTGGAAGCTTTAAAGTAGGTAAGAAATTAATTATGTTCTTTTCTTAGTAGTTTGATGCATTAATTGGGAACTATTGTTCATGAAATATGAGTTATGATGTCTTGATTTCATGAAACCTATGTTTGATTTATTGGGTATAAGCTTATGCTTGTGTAAGAGTTAATGGGATAGAATATGATTAGTGTGTAAATTGTGTATGTTGAAGTGATTCTAGCAATGTTAGATGATTAATATTCAAAAGAAATTGATTGAGTATGGATGCTGCAATTTTGAGGGTTTATGTTGAACTGAAGTGTTTGATGAAAGATTGGTTGAATAGGTGGGTAAATTGAGTGCTAATTGAAGTAGAATTGACAAGGGAATGAAAGGAATTGAATTGAGTATCAAAGCTGGAAATTGTCATTTGTACATGGGTTAATGTTTTTTCCATAAATAGTTGTGTGGTTAAGCAATTGAGGTGAGGTTTGTCTTAAATTAAAATTGAGACATGTGGCTACAATCTTTGTGAAAGAAGCACTGTCCAATTTTGATTATAAGAGTGTTGAATCTTGCTTTGAAAGTGAAGTATGGGTGCAGTATGAACAGTGATTCGAGCTTGATGACCTGAACTTTTGATGAATTTTTCTAGATTGATTAAGGTTGAATTGGTGACATTGGTATTAATGAAAGTTGAAGCCTATCTTGTTAGCTTTCCATTGCCACTGATTTTGCAATTTTTTGATATGTACGTTGGGAGTTATGAATTGTTAACTATTGACTGGTTATGTGCATTTTGGGTGAAACCTAGCTATAAGTGTAGGTTTTGTGAGTATTGTGATTGGAAGCAAATTTAGAGATTTCTGTGATTTGAATTGGCTCAAGTTAGCTTCTGGAAAGATGTATAAGAAGCAATTATCTTGAAAATGGGATATACTATACTATTTTTGGATATCAGAATTGGGAGTTATGAATTTTCAAAAACTGGACCTAAGTTAAGTCATTGGCTAGTGACCAGGGCAGCCACTGGCATGATAGTTTTGAGTTTTTTAGAGATAGAATTGACTATTAAGCCCTTCATAAGAAGTGTAGTATTCTGTTTTATCTTTTCATGGGTATAAAGTATGCAAAATTTTGACATTTGTACAAGGAGTTATGCTTTTTATAAAATTGCTGTTCAGTTCAGGTGATTTCAGTGGGAAGAATCATTCATTGAATTGTTTGACCTACTTAGAAATTGAATTTGATTTCATGTTGTTCATGAAAGTTGTAGGTAACATTATGATATTTCTTTTGGAATAAATCTTGTAATTTTTAGCAAAGGGAATGAGAAGTTATGGATTTTATAAAATGTTGCACTGTTTTGACAAAATGTTGCACTGTTTTGAGAGGCATTGTGAAGGCAGTAACTTTGAGTGTATTTTTGACACCCTTAGAGGTGAAATTAGTTTTTGTGTCCTTCATAAAACTTGTAGAGCTCTCTTTTCTCTATAAAATAGACACTAAGTGTGTCCAATTTTGAATTCGTAGCAAGGAGTTATGAATTGTGAAAGTTGGGATGTCGGTGGACGTTTGTCCAAAACTGCCATTGTAATAGCATAAGTCGACTTGCATCTTCAGACAAGTCGACTAGGACATACACAGTAGCATAAGTCGACTAGGATTCTCAGGCAAGTCGACTAGGATCATATATTTTCCTTCTTTTGCTTATAACTTGTCCATCCGACCTCCGATTGACCTGATTCTAGAGGCATCAGATTCGTGAATCTTTAATTTTATTTCTATGTAAAATTGGGAATTTTAGAGGCGAAATTGAAGGAAATGGGTTAGGTCAAAGTGATGGGATCAGGTAGTGATTTTTGGACCCTTTGACATCCGAATTGAGCGATTTTAGTGTCTATGATTTTTTTGGACATAGGGGAACATTTTTACATTGTGATTTATGGAATAATACCGGGAATGTCACGAACATGCATTGTACGCATTTTCATTGATACATGTGCATCTTTAAATAGTTCTGCCTGTACATTTGGTAATGTGTATGCAATTGCATTGTTATAGAGACATATTTGGAGCGTCGATCCACCGACATTATTGAGTCTTCCAGGTATTTAGCTCAGAAGTATAGGTGAGTAACCTAGTTGGTTTCTCAATTTTTGACTGTTAAATGTTCTGTACTTGGAATTCTGTGTTGAATAATGATGAATATGTGAATTGTTATGTTTGAAATCTCGGACCAAAGGTCAGAGGGATTGAGTGATTGGATATGCCAATGTGATTGTTTGTGAACGAGAAAAATTGTCTATGACTGAAATACCGGACCGAAGGTCCGAGGAAATGGGAATTTGACATTGAAATGTTAATTGAATGAGATTGAGAAACTTTTATGTTTCCAATATGATATGACTGTTTCAATTATTGGTTTTGACTGTATTGCAATATATTGGGCATATTGCATTTCATGCACAGATACATGAACAGATAATGATAGTTGTGACCTGAGTCGCCACTGTTATTGAAACGAGCCTCGAGCTCGAAGGGAGTTAGGGCATACCCAGAGGGCTCTCCTACTCCCTAGACACGTCTACTGAACACTGATCACTGTTTATGCATTCGGTCACAACACTGAAATAAAATGGGAAAGAGTCTCATATGCATTGCATACACATTGTGATGATTGAATACAGTGAATGAGAAATAGGTAAGAGTGCATGAGAATCTGTAAACTTCTATAGGGTATTCTGAATGTGTTATGGTGATATGTTGTATGCTATTTGTGTAATGCATGAATTGAGTGAACCATCGATGATGGTTTCTCACTGAGTTCGCAAAACTCACCCAAAATTTGCAACTATTTTTCAGGCCTTGAAGTGTACTCCGTTAGACACGGAAGTATGCCTACTGCATGCCAGGAAAAGATAGGGGTCGGGATGTTGGCCCCTGAAATTTTATTATTATTATTATTCAAGCATGTCTAAATTATTTTGAGGTATTGTCTGAATTATTTTGAGGTTTTAGCTCTTAAGAAATGGAAATTAAATGAGGGATTAAGTTAAAATTAGAGTTGAATTAGTTGTTAGAAATTGAAAGGAATAAAATAGCTTGAGGGCAAATTAGGAAGTTTATTTATGTTTGTAAAGTCTAAGACTTTGAAGGAAGGTTAATTTGGTCCATTTAATTTTTATTTCAAACAAAAAGAAGAGGAAGATAAGGAGGAATCGTTTATGTAAGGGGAAAGGAGTAAAAGTTGCAAGGAAAGGAAGGTTTTATTTAAACTACGTAGTTTTGGGAGTTAGGGCTTAGGTTTTTATAATTTAAGAGGTAACTTATCTAAGGCTTATAGAAGAAGACACGAAATTATCATAGAGGAGGGAGAAAAGAGGTGAATTTCGGCCAAGAAGAAGAAGAAGAAGAAGAAGAAGAAGAAGAAGAAGAAGAAGAAGAAGAAGAAGAGAAGGAGCTTAAGTTTCTATGCCTTAGAAAGGAAGATTGAAGAGTTTCTTTAAGAAGAAAAGGGAAGAGAAAGAGTTTTAGTTATCCTTTGAAACAAAAACCCAATTTCGTGGGGCTCTCTTTAAGGTAAGAGAAAAGTGAAATCTTTTGGTTTTATGGATGGATTTAGGTATAAATGACTTAGGATATTTATGGGTAAGGTTAGTTAGGTTCTTTCCATGCTTTAATGTCCTTAGAAATGGCAAATTTTGACATCTCATGTTGATATGGGATTCTTTTGTGTTGGATGTGTTTGATGAAGGTGAATTAAGGCAATTGGAGGAAGAAAAAAGGCCAATTGTTCAAGCTCCTAGCTAAAGGAATTAAGGTGGGTGATAATTTAATAGTTGAGTTAATAAGCTACTTAATTGCTTTGAAATAAATGTCATATAATGTTTTCCTATGGTTTCTCAATTTTTAAAGGAATTGCTATTTGTGATAGTTTAAACTTATATGAAATGTTTTGAATGTAAAGACTTTGTGAAAATATGTGTGAAATGGTTTTATAAGAGAAAAAGATCCGGAAGGGATGATTTCAACGATTATATGAAAGTGATCTTGCCATTTGAGGCTAATGATCATAAATTGTGTGAATTATGTGATATACATGTTTGTTTGGGTTTGTGGTGGTCCCTTATGTGTGATAGGTGCACCTGTCAAATTATAGCCTTCCCCCGGCTGCCCGCTAGTGGCTATAGAGCTCCTCACGGACTCCCACATGTGTTCACGGCTACACATGACCGCTTCGCAGAAATGTGTAGTACGTCCTGTTTGGATCTACCCAAACCATCTTGTATGTGATTATGTGATATGCTTGTCTATGTTGTTTTTGTATGTTATGTTGTTTGATAAATGCTTTAGATAAATTGATTTATCACTTTCTCTATGCTTATGTGATCTTGATGTGTAATTGGTGGGAAGAAATGAGTTTTTCAAGAGGATTTGAAAAATTGAAAGTGTTTCGAACTATGTGATTTTGGGTTTGAAAATGAATGATGAAATGAATTGTGAAAAGTTTTAAATTTTGAAAGATTTCTATCATATGAAATTGCTTTGAAAATAAAGGAATAAAGAACGTTTTTGCTTATTTCTTAATTATTAAGTTGTTACCCACTGAGCAGTCAAGCTCACACCCCTTTTCCCCTCCATAGGTGACGAGCAGGAACCCGAGTTAAAGTATTGGATTGAGGCACCACTTCAATGTTTCTAATTTTAGAAGTCATTTTTGGAAACAAAGAGTTAGGTTGTATTTTGGAGAATTGATCCACTTTGTATTTTTGACATTTGATCTTTTGGATTGTAATGGGGCTAAATGCCCTCTAATGCGTTGTATTATCTCATATTGTTAATGTAAGTGCAAGAGTTTTAAGAGTTAAGGTTCTTTGTGCAAATTTCATGTGCCTTGTGTATCAAGATATTGTTGTATGGTTTGACTTTGACAAAAGAAGGAAATTGCGTTTGCTGCTATTTTTGAGTTAAATCATAGGTTTATATGGATGGGTTGATGATGTTGGAGATTGAAGATTTTGCATATTAAGTCTTGTGCAGGTGAGGGTAATTGGATTGAGGTTTGGCTAGTTAAATATACAAAGGAGATGTTGTCAAATTTTTACAAAATTTGACAGAAACTTTGCTTAGAGTTTAGACCCTCTTAGTGTTTGAATTGAATGGAGGTGTCTTCTTGAAGATTATAGTATTTTTTGAGAGCTTTCCATCGATATAGAATTTGTCACCATTGGACTTAAAATGAAGAAGCTATGAGGTTGGGAGTACATTCAGTTACTGTTCATAATGTGATTTTACTGTTTCATTAGTCCTAGTATGAGTAGTTTCTTTGAATGACTTTTTACCTTGTTTAATGATGAAAATAACTTTTTCATCCTTCATGAGAGTTGTAGAGCACCTTGTTATCTTTCCATTGAGATATAATATGTAATTTTTAGGATTTGGAGCAAGAAGTTATGAGAGTTGGAAGATAATAGCTAAGGTTCATTTTGTTGCTCTTATAGTTTGTGAGTTTATGATAGCATTGATGACTAAGGATTGAATTCATGATTTTTATGAATCCATTAAGCCGAAAATTGTGAAGTTGGTGAGTGAACTTGGAATTTGAATTGTTATGAAGTGTTTATGCTTTAGAGTAAGTTAAATTTGTGAAGTATACAAGTGGTTATGAAGTTGGGTTGAAGGTGAGATGTTTGGAAGAGGCATTGGAGTTTTGGGAAATCCAATGTCCATTAAACGGACATGGATGTTCGTTAAACGGACAGCCTCGGGTGCAAAAACACCCCTTAGCCTGCCCATAACCGTTTAACGGACATTCTCGAAGCATTTGGACCATTTTCACCCGAATGTGTCCGTTAAACGGACATGGATGTCCGTTTAATAGACAGCTACGAGAAAAATGTGATTTTCGACAAAGTTAGAGGCCGAATCTCATTTTGTGGTCTTCAGAAGAGTTGTAGATATAGATGTCTTCTTTCTAATGGTCAAATAACAAACTCAATCCGAAATCTATATCAAAATTTATGGAGATCGCGCCAAAAGAGGTTCAATTTGATTTTGGGCATGAACATAGTTTATTCTTTTCTGCATAAATCCCTCATCCGACCTCCTATTGAGGTTAGACTTGAACCATTAGATTTCTAGGACATATATCTTTCTCCCTACAAAACTTTGTACCATTTGGAGTTAAATTGAAGAAGTGCGCATTAAAATAAGTGAGAGGTCGGTTTGGAGATCATATTTGGAGCATGAGCTCTTTTAGGTTTTTTAAAGCATAATTTGAGTTATATAACTCCGTTTGAGGTGATTCCTGTTTCAAATCGAACTCGAGACTTAAGGCTACATTTTGTATGAATAAATCAACTCATGATTTTAGTGATTAATTCGTGTGCGCTCGCCACGAATGTTGAGTTACAGCTAATGACCCTGTAAGGAAATAAGCACAAGGCTTTAGGACTCCGGAAATTGGGCTCTGGAAATGGGTCCAATAGATGTGGAGTTAAAGCAAGGGTAAGAGTGTTAAGTTACAAGCAGTTGGGGTCTGGTCTCCGGATCGGGTCCCAACATTTATGGTATCAGAGCGCCGGAATTGAGATCTTACATGGGCACATGTGTATAAGTTACTCAGATAAGCAATTGTTAAGAGTTTGGGCTGACCGAATCAGTGAGGAAAATGATAATTTTTCATAGGATAAATGGAAATACGAAATAGCATATGGGTGATGTAGTGTATGGCATTATGGTGATATATCCCCGAATGTGAAATAGATGTAAATGTATGGACATGACTTGTCTGAGGAAGACAAGGATATAAGTGGAAACGTTGAGCTTAAAGTGAACAAGTGGAATGTATAGAAAACAAAGATTCTTATGGTCTTAAAAAAAAAATATGAAATCGGAACCTCAGTGGGTACAAGCTTATAATTTGAGTAATGAGCCTTTAAGTTTTCTTTTTCCGAATCTAGAAATAAAATTTTTTTTTTGCATCAAGAGAATGAAATGCTTTCAATTATTTGAAAAATGTTGCTTTTCTTGCTTGTGATTGATTTGAAAAATGTGCTACATGTTTGATATGTAAGTTGTGTGATAATTTTTCTTACATTTATGAATTGTGTGATGATTTTTGAATCAATGGTGAATTGATATATGTAAGATGTAATGTGAAGGATAATGGGAAGGGTATATGAATGAAGGTGATATTAGTACAAGTCCAAGAAGGTTAAATTGTTGTTATTGTGAGTATCTATATGATGACCCTTTATCATACACTAGTGATTATATTAAACACGTAGGTAAAATATTTATATAAATATATATGGAGATGATAGAGGAAGAAACTTATGACTTATTGGATAATTGTTAGTCATAGCTTCCATAGTCTAAAGTTTGAGGAGAAACTAGAGTAACATATGAAGGTGCTCATAATGATCATGTGGAAATAGATTGGGATTTTGTTAAAGATGTCACAATGAGAAATAAATTGATATGAGAAGAATATTTTCTGGGATTAATGAAGACCAAAGAATTGGTAAGTGATCAAAATAGGATGAATCTGATGACGCTACCCAAGCATGTGGGACAATAAGTATATTCTTTACTCCCTTGAGTTTTGGGTGTTTTGAACATTATGACCTTGTGAGGAAGATAGAAATTGGTCTTCCTGCGGTATTACGACTAGTTGGTAATAAGTGATTGATCAAGATTTCATAAAGAGTATAGATGATGGTAGCAAGAAACCTTCTTTTGAAGAAAAATTTTGTTAAGTGAGAATAAGCAGATTAGATAGTTTATATTAAGGATGATCAATGAAAGAACTAATCATAAAGGAATATAGAATGATTCGAAAGTGAGTACACTCCCTAATAGAGCATCAAGCAAGGAGGTGGAGTATGTTACAAAAATATATATGTATTTTATTTGATGTAAAGGGGTCACATGAGTGAATTCTTGAATCTATGGAGATACGAATTTGCTAGTATAAGGAGTAGGTACATTCAAGTTACATTATGTGAAAGTATATTGAGGAGATGCAAACTCAACTTGATAAATGTCTTAAAATCAAGAAGTGAAGTCAGCAAATAAATTTCAATGTGTGGAGAAATTTGTATGAATAACCCAACATGAGAATAAGTCCAAGAGAGATCTGAGAGAATTCAAGAAATGGAGAAAATCATTCGCGGAAGGAAGACAGTAGGCAATTGAAAAGAAAGTGAGACAATGTACCTTATTAAGGATCAGTTATTTAAGGAATCAAGAGGGCTAATCAGAAGGTATATACAATTTGATAATAATTGCTTGAGTAACAAATGCCTAATAGCACTATGGTATTGGAGACTAAAGAGATTCAAGATTTGATGGTGTATTGAAGGCATTCGAAGAACTGAGAAAAATAGTTTGAATACATGGAGAAAAATGTGTAAAGCGTATGAGCAACGTGCATAAAGAGAATTTTGAAGGAACTATGCTGAGGTAAATTATATCATATAGATTTGGAGATTTTATAGTATGCACTGATGTTGTATAAGACATTTGACTGAAATTCAATGCAGCGTAACAAAGTGATTTCATATGCCTGGAGACAATTGAAGTCCTATGAGTTGACTAATTGATACATGATTTAGAATTGCTACATTAATGATTATTTTGAAAGTTTGAAGAGATTATATGTACAGGAATATCTCCAATATAAATATGCAAGTGTCGATTGTAAAATTTTGAGACAATCAGTGAATTGGGAGAAGTAGTTCTAAGACGCAGGAGATTGCTATAAATACCGAAAGGCTAAGATTGTTCTAGCGAGAAAGTCCAAGTGAAGCTAAGTGGTGTATCAGATGCCTTAAATAGAAATGCGATTTTGAGGTTATCAGAACTAATACAAAAGAAAGCATAGAATAGAGGGTTTGATTTACCCCAAATTAAGGATTAAGAGATTGTGAAATTGAAAGCAGATATGAGTGTCAAGTTTGAATGAGAAGAAGGATATAGGGTGAGTGTATAAGAAGTATGTGAAATCAATAAAGATGCTTGATTAGAAAGAATTGAATATGAGACTAACGCAATAGATAGAGTTATTCGAAGGATTTTGATTGTATAAGTGAGTGCTATACTAGTAAAGCTAGTGATATGATCAGATGCATGGGATAGAAAAGTTAATAGCAGTGTATCATAAATTTGGATATTGAGGTTATTAAATCTAGTACAGTAAAGAATGTAGAATGTGGAATTGAATTTTTGGCAAAATGATTAGTCACTAAAAGTTTAGATCAGTTCATATGAACCAAGCCCAAATTGAAGATTCAACAATTGTGAATCTTACTAGAAAATTGGAAATGAATATGAATTTTGAGTTCGAGTAGGAATCATGGTACTGGGTGATTGAGATAAGAAGTATGCGTACCGGCAAGATGATTAAGCAAAGAGACTGTGAGAAATTAATGGTAATTTAAGCTATACATCCTAGAAGAAATATGTCAAGTGACTGAAAGTTTGAATTGTTGACGGTTTTAACTGTTGGAGATATGCTTAAAGTTTACAGTTTAGAGTTTGTAGGAGCATGAGATCAATGTATAGTTCTATTTGACTTTAAACATCTCAATCGTTGTCATAGTGTTTTTCAATAGAATACTGTATGAGGAGTTAGAAGATAGAAAGAGTCATTGCTTTTGTTTTATGATGAGTAAGGCCTAAAAATGATTGAATGTCAGATTGATTGGAGAGTTATTTAGAAATTAAGTGATCAAAAAGGATAAATGAATTAGGTGGATTCACGGTAAAGATATGGAATACGGGAGATTGACATCAGAGTTACATGAACTGAGACTAAAGTGATGTGAATTATTACGTGAAAACTGATTTGTCTCTGAAGGTATCACCTTACTCAAGTGTGTTCAAGTTAGGAAAAAAATTCGCTAAGCCGCTATAAATTGGTTCGTATGAAAGTATTATGAGTTAATTCTATTGACAAAAGGATTCAAAATCTGATATATGGGAGTATGTTAAGGAAATATTGATGTGATAAGAATATGGTGTTATCGACGCAAGAAGGAAAAAAAATTGAGTGATATGAAGCATAAGGAGGAACTAGTTAAGAAAGTAAATGGCCAAATAACAAATTGAAAGACCAAATGAGTATATTGAATACAATCATTTGAAAGAAAGTTTTAGAGTGATGAAGTTAAATGAGAAATGGAGGAGCATCCTATACTCCAAATCAATTCGATAAGAAATATTGGTTTTTGGATATGATATAGATGGTATTTAAGATAAGAGGTGAAAAATATTATGAATATGTGTGGTGAGAAATTTGAATATGCGAATGACTAGGATTATTTGGAAGACATGAGTAAAGAAATTGTATTGCTTGGCATTTGCTTAAGTATGAATTTCAAGGACGAAATTCTTTTAAGAGGGGGGAAAATGTTGGCCCCTGAATTTTTTTTAATTATTCAAGCATGTCTAAATTATTTTGAGGTATTGTCTGAATTATTTTGAGGTTTTAGCTCTTAAGAAATGAAAATTAAATGAGGGATTAAGTTAAAATTAGAGTTGAATTAGTTGTTAGAAATTGAAAGGAATAAAATGGCTTGAGGGCAAATTAGGAAGTTCATTTATGTTTGTAAAGTCTAAGGCTTTGAAGGAAGGTTAATTTGGTCCATTTAAGTTTTATTTCAAACAAAAAGAAGAGGAAGATAAGGAGGAATCGTTTATGTAAGGGGAAAGGAGTAAAAGTTGCAAGGAAAGGAATGTTTTATTTAAACTACGTAGTTTTGGGAGTTAGGGCTTGGGTTTTTATAATTTAAGAGGTAACTTATCTAAGGCTTATAGAAGAAGACATGAAATTATCATAGAGGAGGGAGAAAAGAGGTGAATTTCGGCCAAGAAGAAGAAGAAGAAGAAGAGAAGAAGAAGAAGAAGAAGAAGAAGAAGAAGAAGAAGAAGAAGAAGAAGAAGAAGAAGAAGAAGAGAAGGAGCTTAGGTTTCTATGCCTTAGAAAGGAAGATTGAAGAGTTTCTTTAAGAAGAAAAGGGAAGAGAAAGAGTTTTAGTTATCCTTTGAAACAAAAACCCAATTTCGTGGGTCTCTCTTTAAGGTAAGAGAAAAGTGAAATCTTTTGGTTTTATGGATGGATTTAGGTATAAATGGCTTAGGATATTTATAGGTAAGGTTAGTTAGGTTCTTTCCATGCTTTAATGTCCTTAGAAATGGCAAATTTTGACATCTCATGTTGATATGGGATTCTTTTATGTTGGATGTGTTTGATGAAGGTGAATTAAGGCAATTGGAGGAAGAAAAAAGGCCAATTGTTCAAGCTCCTAGCTAAAGGAATTAAGGTGGGTGATAATTTAATAGTTGAGTTAATAAGCTACTTAATTGCTTTGAAATAAATGTCATATAATGTTTTCCTATGGTTTCTCAATTTTTAAAGGAATTGTTATTTGTGATAGTTTAAACTTATATGAAATGTTTTGAATGTAAAGACTTTGTGAAAATATGTGAAATGATTTCTGAGAGAAAAGATCCGAAAGGGATGATTTCAATGATTATATGAAAGTGATCTTGCCATTTGAGGCTAATGATCATAAATTGTGTGAATTATGTGATATACATGTTTGTTTGGGTTTGTGGTGGTCCCTCATGTGTGATAGGTGCACCTGTCAAATTATAGCCTTCTCCCGTCTGCCCGCTAGTGGCCATGGAGCTCCTCACGGACTCTCACATGTGTTCACGGCTGCACATGACCGCTTCGCAGAAATGTGTAGTACGTCCTGTTTGGATCCACCCAAACCATCTTATATGTGATTATGTGATATGCTTGTCTATGTTGTTTTTGTATGTTATGTTGTTTGGTAAATGCTTTAGATAAATTGATTTATCACTTTCTCTATGCTTATGTGATCTTGATGTGTAATTAGTGGGAAGAAATGAGTTTTTCAAGAGGATTTGAAAAATTGAAAGTGTTCCGAACTATGTGATTTTGGGTTTGAAAATGAATGATGAAATGAATTGTGAAAAGTTTTAAATTTTGAAAGATTTCTATCATATGAAATTGCTTTGAAAATAAAGGAATAAAGAACGTTTTTGCTTATTTCTTAATTATTAAGTTGTTATCCACTGAGCCGTCGAGCTCACACCCCTTTCCCCCTCCACAGGTGACGAGCGGGAACCCGAGTTAAAGTATTGGATTGAGGCAAATGTTCCTCCCGAGATTTTCCTACAGTGGTATCAGAGCGTCTGGTGTCGTGTATGAAGCTTTAACTGAAGCTAGATCGGAAGCCCTATGTGAATTTGATGTTGATGCATGTATTCTGTCCAGATTTCGTATTCCTATAGAGATAGGGTTTTTGAAATTTTTCTGCCCAGGATTGTTCATAACATGTTATAGAATATGTCTATGAATTGTCAGAATTTATCGATTTGATTTGGTATAGTTTTGCTAATTAATTCCCTAAGGTTCCAGATGCTGTTTTGTGAAACACTCTGTGGACAGGTATGAGTATAAAATCGAGAATAAATTCTAGAAAAATCGTTTTCTGGATTTTCCTTCACCTACATGTCTCTAAGATGTTGGTGAATGTCTATGAGCATGGAAATTGGATTTCAAGGTGATTGGATATTTATTCACGAATTTATTCTATGCTGTTGGGAAATGCTGTGCTGATGAACACAGTTTTTGAATCGGCTTTGTTTTGGTTGACTGAGTTTTTGATGGCCTAAAATCCTGAAAAAATTCAGGTAGCATGTTCTGAACATGTAGTAACCTATGTAATTTTCTCAGAATTTATTGAAATTTTTTTATTGATCATTTCGAGCAATGTACAGAACTGGACAGTTTTGTGGAAATTGTTGAGACTGTTTTGCTTGGCTTGATTGAGAGTGCTTTTTCAGTTCCAATGCCTTGCACCATTTTTAATGTGATTAAAATGTGTTATCTTGATGTAGTATGATTTTCAAACTGAATTGCTTGAAGTTGGTTTTCCAAGAATTTTCGGATGCCTAATAGATCACATTAGCGTCTCGTTAGTATATATCATTATCTTGTTTGTTTTGGCCGTCATAAATTTTGTGGCTTGTGCCGAAGTAATTTTGAGAAAGTATAGACTAGCTAGAGATGCTTAGGGTGAGAATTTGGGTGTTCTTAAATTGTTTGGATATTTATGAGTTTTGACTCATTTTAAGCTTTTCATATATGGTTTATCCATATAAGGCATTCATGATTCAATGAAGTGTTCATTGAGGCATCAATTTACAGATATTACCCTAGGTATGATGGTATTGTGTAGTGCCCTAAAGGCAATCCCCTTTAGCGCTTTTTGTTCATAGTCATGTACAGACTTTATGAATAAATAAAGAAAGGCATGTTTCATTTATTTGATGTTCTTTATAAATTGATATTGATCTTTAATCAAATTAATGAAGTCCATGATATATGACATAGCATGAAGGAAATTATGATGTGATCATAATCCTGAGATTCCTATTATGTGCAATTATGTCAGTATCTAAATTTTCCCTAGTCATAGGATTAATGAGACTGGACATCATTAATCCGGACAGACTAGCATATGTCATACTCCTTGATTGGATCAGCGGTGGATCTCGAAGCGTAAATATGAGATATTTAGAGTTGACATATGGATGCTTACTAGTGGTAGTAAGTTCATTGGATGACCTGCCATGAGATCATCACATGGATTTAATGTCAGTGATAATCTCATCATAGCAATGGTGCAGTATCCTTGAGACTTGAGGTACTCGAGGATATCTTGAATCTTGATCCCGTACTTTGACTCCATTCCTTGTGGCCTTCGGAGGTTACTCATAGGATGGTGCTTGGAGTGCGATTTGAGGTATTCAAGGTAATTGAGTAGCCAATAAAGGATTCATCACTTGTGAGAACGAAGAGATACCTGACCTCTTGTCGGGATCATTACTTTAAGTCTCGGCGAGCATGATTATGTCATGAAGAGTGTCTTCATGGACATATAAAGTAATGAGTCCTCGACAGGCTGATTTCACTTGGGCTAGACTTAGTCTAGTAAGAGTTGACATATTAGCCATACTCATAACCAAGTGGGGTATAGGATGATGAAAGGACGAATTGCACATGGTTGTACATGGAAGGGTTAAATGTCTGGTTCGTGATGAATTCATCAAACCGATTACTTTTCGGTCAATTGGGGGTCATGATGTGTTGCTAGATACCGCTCATGACTTGCTCAGATTAATTGTTAATCTAAGTGGCCAACATAACCGGGAACCTAAAGGGTCACACGCATAAGAGTGACTCAGAGAATCTATAAAATAGTAATTGGACAGAGTTCCAATTATGGAGAGCATTAGGATTAAATGGATCCCAATGGGATTGGGATATGTCCCGATGAGATCGCGACATCAATATTGCTAAGAAAGGTTTCAAGGCATTTGACATCGGGGCCGATGGCCGTAGGGCCGACCCAGTTGGATGGACCTTAGCATTTATATTCTAATTAATTAATTAAGTAAATTAATTAATTAATTATTATATTTATATTCCATGTGTGTCGTTGGAATGAGGAGAAGGGATGATGACCTTTGACTTTTCAAAGGTTATTATTTACTTCATTAAAGAAACTAATGGCCATTAATCCCTACACTTGGCACCTTCTTATGGATTAATTTTTAATTATTAAAAATCAATATAAGATGGCTTTTGGGAGTGTGGTGGCCGTATGTTTTGCATAGGGTTAGAAGAGAAAAGAAAAGCTTAAGTGTTAAGCTTTGAAAGAGTTTCATTTTTCTTCTTCTTCCAAAAGGCACCATCGAATTTTCTCTTCTCCAAGGCAAAGTTCCAACGTGAATCAAGCTCTCCACAGGACAGAGGTAGGCTCTAGCAGGCTTTAGCCGATTAGAGATTTTAGCAAATTTCCCTGGATAAGGTGACTTGTGTATGGAATAAGTCGACTTGTTCAAGGTCTTAGTATAAGTCGACTTGTAGCACATTACAAGGCGACTTGTACATGGGCAGGTGCCATAAGGCGGACTTGTTTCATACAAGTCGACTTGTGTGTGGGAGAAGCATAAGGTGACTTGCATTCGATGAAAGTCGACTTGTGACATGCTCAGGTTGGATGATGGATGATTATAAGGATTGATTCAATTTGATTGATGAAACCTAAATCATGCCATATAGTTATAGTGACTATGATCCTTGACTTGAGTCTAGAGTTTCTAAATCCTCCCTCGGTATATGAAAACTAACGCCTTCCATTAATATGGTAAGAACGAGTTCTTATAGGGATGGGTTGTTAGGTAAACCCAAGCTCACTCTATCGCATATGTTCGAACCATGAAAATATAATTTTCTCGATTAATGGGTTGGTTTTCCTTTGGGCGTTAGTTTGTTGAGTAAACTCAAGGTCAGCGTGGACAGAGGTGAAATTGGGTAGCATACATCGGATGTATGCGCATCAAAGAGTTGATACCCAATGTAAGTGCATACATCAACAAGTTGATAGCAGCGATCGATAGTTGTGTCTAAGATGTAATTGTTATATCGATACCTCCGAGACATAAGGTGGCTTGTTGGGTAAACCCAAGGTCATTCTCAATGTCGGTTATCGATGATGCAATTGGTATGTTCGATACCTACCGATTGACCTAAGTTGTGGCTTGTTGGGTAAAGTAATGAGGGTTATGGATTCTATGAAACTAGTGGGAGCTTTTTGCATATCATTCAAGTCCTTATGATTATGCAGCTATTCCTATTCTAACATTCTTCCTCTCTATCCGTGTAGGTTATTTGAAAATGTCGTCAAGTGTGAATCTTAACCGCTTATGGATTCCAACAAGTTAAGCTGGACGAATTTTCTTGGTGATTAAGGAATCGAGAATAGTTCTCGGATCTGAAGGTCAGGATATATCCTAGATTTTACGCTTCCGAGATGCACTGTTGTCGATGCTTGATGATGATCGAAGGCATATAAGTAAGCATCTAAGGGCGGTGACATGGTTACTTGCATCATGCTTGCCTCGATGTCACCAGAGCTGCAGAAGCAGCATGAGTCCATGGATGCTCACACTATAGTTTTTCATCTTAGGGAGCTATTTGACGAGCAAGCCCGGTCTGAAAGGTTCGAGACCTCAAGGCTTCTCTTCACCACAAAGATGGCTCCAGGGACATCTGCTGTGCAGTATGCCCTGAAGATGAATGGCTATATTGAGAGATTGGCCGTCTTAGGTTTTGCAATGGATCATGAGTTAAGTATAGACTTAATTCTGGTTGGATTGTCCGACAGTTATGCACAGTTCGTGTTAAACTATCGGATGAACCAAATATCCACTACAATACTGGTGATCAATCTGCTCAAGCAGTTAAGCGAACTATTAAGAGTGATAGTAAGCAAGTCTTGGTAGTAGCTTCTTCTTCTTGAGTTCGAAGAAAAAGAACCCAAAGAAGAAGAAGGCAAAGAAACCAAAGGGAAGCGCCATCAAGAAGAAGACCAAAGAAGCTGCCCCGAAAGGAACTTGCTTCCATTGCGGTAAAGATGGCCATTGGAGGCGCAATTGCAAAGTCTATCTCGAGTCGCTGAAGCAGAAGAAGGCATCAGATGCCTCGACTACTTCAGGTTTGTATGTCATTGAAGTTAATCTTATCGATCACAACATTTGGGTATTTGATCTGGTTGTGGCTCACATATGTAATGATATGCAGGGCCTCAGGGACAGTAGGCAACTCATGAAGGGAGAAGTAGACCTACGTGTTGGAAATGGAGCAAGAGTTGCTGCATTAGCCGTAGGAACCTATGTTTTGTATCTCCCTACTGGGCTTGTACTGGAATTGGATGATTGTTATTTTGTACCCGTTTTGACAAAGAATATATTGTCTGTTTCTTGTCTAAATAGAGCTGGATTCCATATGAATTTTAATAACAATGGTTGTTCTATCAATTCTAATGGAATGCTTTATGGAACTGGTACATTGTGCAATGGTATTTACATATTAGATATGTCTAATCCAATTTTAAATGTCAATGACACCAAACGGTATAAAAGAGATAATCTAAAGTCAACTTACTTATGGCATTGTCGACAGGCCATATAAATGAGACACGCATCGCTAAACTCCATAAGAGTGGCGGTTTAGGGTCATTTGATTATGAATCATATGACACATGCGAATCTTGTTTATTAGGCAAGATGACTAAGTTACCCTTCAGGAAAGGGTGAGCGGCGATTAGAGTATTAGACCTAATACATTCGGATGTATGCGGTCCGATGTCCATCCATGCGAAGTGGTTGTCGTTACTTCATTACCTTTATCGATGATTATTCACGATATGGGTACTTGTATCGATGAGATACAAATCTGAAGCGTTGAAAGGTTCAAACAATTGAAAATGAAGTAGAAAACCAACTTGGTAAAAGTATCAAGGCATTACGATCCGATCGTGGTGGAGAATACTTAGACCAACAGTTTGAGGATTATCTCGAGATAATGGGATATTATCTTAGTGGACTCCTCCTTACGCGCCGACCTGATGGTGTGGTGAAAGGAGAAATCGAACCTTGTTGGACGTGGTACGATCAATGATGGGTTTCGCAAAGTTACCAAAATCGTTTTGGGGTATCGCTAGAGACGATTGTTTACTTGTTAAGCGAGTTCCCTCTAAGGCAGTTGATGTTACTCCATATGAGATGTGGACTAACGAAAACCTTATCTTTCTCATCCGAAAGTATGGGGTTGTCACCTACGTGAAGCGGATTCAGTTAGATAAGCTTGAAGCAAAGTCTGACAAGTGTTTGTTTGTAGGATATCCTAAAGAGACCATGGGATATCAATTCTACCTTGCTGAGGAACAAAAGGTGTTTGTTTCAAAGCATGCTGTCTTCTTAGAGAAGAGTTTCTTCCGCAAGAGGACGGTGGGAGCAAAGTCGAACTTGAAGAAGTTTAAGATGCTCAAACAGACCTGGATCATTTGCTGAACACGAGGCTGCCACTCATTCAGATGAAGTAACAGTTCAACCTTCTGTGACACACGAAGTTCGTAGGTCAAGTAGGATGCGCACTGTTCCCGAGAGATATGGATTTCTCGTAAGTGAACAGAATGACGTATTGCTCATAGAAGATGATGAGCCTGCTACCTATGAAGAGGTTCTGAAAAGTTCAGAGTCTGAAAAATGGCTTTGTGCCATGAAAGCCGAAATGGATTCCATGTACATAAACCAAGTATGGACTTTGGTTGATGCACCTGAAGGGATAAAACCTATAGGGTGCAAATAGGTTTTCAAGAAGAAAACCGACATGGATGGTAATGTGATTACTTACAAAGCAAGGCTTGTGGCCAAAGGATTTCGTCAAAGACAAGGAGTTGACTATGACGAGACCTTCAGCCCCGTAGCAATGCTTAAATTCATTCGGATACTCCTAGCCATTGCCGTTCATTATGATTATGAGATATGACAAATGGATGTGAAGATAGCTTTCCTTAACGGAAATCTGGCCGAGGATGTGTACATGACACAACCAAAGGGCTTCACTTCCAGTGATGGCGAAAAGGTATGCAAGCTTCAGAAATCCATCTATGGATTGAAGCAAGCATCCAGGAGTTGGAACATTCGTTTTGATGAGTCAATCAAAGAGTTTGGTTTCTCACAAAATCCGGATGAACACTGTGTGTACAAGAAGGTTAATGGGAATGCAATCGTTTTCCTTGTGTTGTATGTAGATGACATCACATTACTCAAAACGATGTCTCATTGATCTGTCAGTTAAAATTTGATTGTCCAAGCAATTTGCGATGAAAGACCTTGGTGAAGCAACTTATATCCTTGGGATAAAGATCTATAGAGATAGATCAAAGAGGTTGCTTGGTCTTTCACAATCATCGTACATAGACAAGATGCTAAAGAGGTTTAGCATGGAGCAATCCAAGAGAGGATTTCTTCCCATTACTCATGGGATAACACTCTCGAAATCTATGTGTCCTAAGACACAAGATGAGAGGATTCGCATGGATCGGATCCGTATGCATCTGCGATGGGATCGATCATGTATGCTATGTTATGTCACGAGGCCCGATGTATCGTATGCTCGAGTGTCACGGCGGATACCAATCGGATCTGGTGAGGTCCTTGGGTGGTGTCGAGAATATCCTCAAGTACTTGCGAAGGACTAAGGATGTTTTCTTGATATATGGAGATGAAAATCTCAAGTGGCGAACATCTGGATGCGGTTTCCAATCGACAAGGATGACTTGGATCCCGTCAGGTTATGTTTTCACGCTAAGCGGCGGGCGGTCGATTGGAAGAGTTCCAAATAAGAGGCGGCTGCGATTCGACGACAAGGCGAGTACATTCTTTGCATCGGTGAAAGGAAGGCTGTTTGGATCGGAAGTTCATTTCGAACTTGGTGTGGTTCTAAACGTGATGGACCCATACTGGTTGTATTGTGACAACAATGGGGCTATTGCTCGAGCAAAAGAACCGAGGTCTCACCAACGATCTAAACACGTACTCATGGATATCATCGATTCGAGAGATCATTGCTAGAGATGATGTCGCGATCGAGAGGATTCCCAGGAGAGAACATTCTGATCCGTTGAGCGAAGCCATTGTCACGGAAGAATTTTGATTCTCATGTACTAAACTTATGGTATTAGATACCAAGGCGATTGGCTTTAGGTCAAGTGGGAGATTGTTAGAGTAGTGTCTAAAGGCAATCCCTTTAGCGCTTTTTGTTCATAGTCATATACGGACTTTATGAATAAATAAAGAAAGGCATGTTTCATTTATTTGATGTTCTTTATAAATTGATATTGATCTTTAATCAAATTAATGAAGTCCATGATATATGACATAGCATGAAGGAAATTATGATGTGATCATAATCTTGAGATTCCTATCATGTGCAATTATGTCGAGATCTAAATTTTCCTAGTCATAGGATTAATGAGGCTGGACATCATTAATCCGGACGGACTAACATATGTCATACTCCTTGATTGGATCAAGCAATGGATCTCGAAGCTGTAAATATGAGATATTTAGAGTTGACATATGGATGCTTACTAGTGGTAGTAAGTTCATTGGATGACCTGCCATGAGATCATCACATGGATTTAATGTCAGTGATAATCTCATCATAGCAATGGTGCAAGTATCCTTAGACTTGAGGTACTCGAGGATATCTTGAATCTTGATCACGTACTGACTCCATTTCTTGTGGCCTTCGGAGGTTACTCATAGGATGGTGCTTGGAGTGCGCTTTGAGGTATTGAAGGTAATTGAGTAGCCAATAAAGTTCATCATACGTGAGAACGAAGAGATACCTGACCTCTTATCGGGATCATTACTTTAAGTCTCTGGCGAGCATGATTATGTCATGAAGAGTGTCTTCATGGACATATAAAGTAATGAGTCCTCGACAGAGGCTGATTTCACTTGGGCTAGACTTAGTCTAGTAAGAGTTGACATATTAGCCATACTCATAACCAAGTGGGGTATAGGATGATGAAAGGACGAATTACACGATGGTATACATGGAAGGGTTAAATGTCTGGTTCGTGATGAATTCATCAAACCGATTACTTTTCGTCAATTAGGGTCATGATGTGTTGCTAGATACGCTCATGACTTGCTCGAGATAATTGTTAATCTAAGTGGCCAACATAACAGGAACCTAAAGGGTCACACGATAAGAGTGACTCGAGAATCTATAAAATAGTAATTGGACAGAGTTCTAATTATGGAGAGCATTAGGATTAAATGGATCCCAATGGGATTGGGATATGTCCCGATGAGATCGCGACATCAATATTGCTAAGAAAGGTTTACTGGGTGTTTTGACATTGGGGTCCCAGGTAGGCGGTGGACCGACCCAGTTGGATGGACCTTAGCATTTATATTCTAATTAATTAATTAATTATTATATTTATATGCCATGTGTGTCGTTGGAATGAGGAGAAGGGATGATGACCTTTGAATTTTCAAAGGTTATTATTTAATTCATTAAAGAAACTAATGGCCATTAATCCCTACACTTGGCACCTTCTTATGGATTGATTTTAATTATTAAAATCAATATAAGATAACTTTTAGGGAGTGTGGTGGCGTATGTTTTGCATAGGGTTAGAAGAGAAAAGAAAAGCTTAAGTGTTAAGCTTTGAAAGAGTTTCATTTTCTTCTTCTTCCAAAAGGCACCATCAATTTTCTCTTCTCAAGGCAAAGTTCCAACGTGAATCAAGCTCTCCACAGAGACGGTAGGCTCTGGCAGGCTTTATTCATTACAGTTATTCCGGTCAAAGTGTTTGATCCGGTTAGGTTTCGATCTCTGCGTGGATACCTTTAGAGATAGTCTCTATTGGCTATTCAGGTTTGAGTTTTCATACTGACACCGGGATCCTGGGTTTTCGGGAAGGTCCCGGGAACAAAATTTTTGTTTTCCGCTGCTGGAACATGTGATGTTCCTCCCGGGATTTTCCTACAGGCACCACTTCAATGTTTCTAATTTTAGAAGTCATTTTTGGAAACAAAGAGTTAGGTTGTATTTTGGAGAATTGATCCACTTTGTATTTTTGACATTTGATCTTTTGGATTGTAATGGGGCTAAATGCCCTCTAATGCGTTGTATTATCTCATATTGTTAATGTAAGTGCAAGAGTTTTAAGAGTTAAGGTTCTTTGTGCAAATTTCATGTGCCTTGTATATCAAGATATTGTTGTATGGTTTGACTTTGACAAAAGAAGGAAATTGCGTTTGCTGCTATTTTTGAGTTAAATCATAAGTTTATATGGATGGGTTGATGATGTTGGAGATTGAAGATTTTGCATATTAAGTCTTGTGCAGGTGAGGGTAATTGGATTGAGGTTTGGCTAGTTAAATATACAAAGGAGATGTTGTCAAATTTTTACAAAATTTGACAGAAACTTCGCTTAGAGTTTAGACCCTCTTAGTGTTTGAATTGAATGGAGGTGTCTTCTTGAAGATTATAGTATTTGTTGAGAGCTTTCCATTGATATAGAATTTGTCACCATTGGACTTAAAATGAAGAAGCTATGAGGTTGGGAGTACATTCAGTTACTGTTCATAATGTGATTTTACTGTTTCATTAGTCCTAGTATGAGCAGTGACTGTGAATGACTTTTTACCTTGTTTAATGATGAAACTAACTTTTTCATCCTTCATGAGAGTTGTAGAGCACCTTGTTATCTTTCCATTGAGATATAATATGTAAATTTTAGGATTTGGAGCAAGAAGTTATGAGAGTTGGAAGATAATAGCTAAGGTTCATTTTGTTGCTCTTATAGCTTGTGAGTTTATGATAGCATTGATGACTAAGGATTGAATTCATGATTTTTATGAATCCATTAAGCCGGAAATTGTGAAGTTGGTGAGTGAACTTGGAATTTGAATTGTTATGAAGTGTTTATGCTTTAGAGTAAGTTAAATTTGTGAAGTATACAAGTGGTTATGAAGTTGGGTTGAAGGTGAGATGTTTGGAAGAGGCATTGGAGTTTTGGGAAATCCAATGTCCATTAAACGGACAGCCTCAGGTGCAAAAACACCCCTTAGCCTGCCCATGTCCGTTTAACGGACATTCTCGAAGCATTTGGACCATTTTCACCCGAATGTGTCCGTTAAACGGACATGGATGTCCGTTTAAAGGATAGCTATGGGAAAAATGTAATTTTCGACAAAGTTAGAGGCCGAATATCATTTTGTGGTCTTCAGGAGAGTTGTATATATAGATGTCTTCTTTCTAATGGTCAAAGAACGAACTCAATCCGAAATCTAGATCAAAAGTTATGGAAATCGCGCCAAAAGAGGTTCAATTTGATTTTGGGCGTGAACATAGTTTATTCTTTTTAGCATAAATCCCTCATCCGACCTTCTATTGAGGTGAGACTTAAACCATTAGATTTCTAAGTCATATATATTTCTCCCTACAAAAATTTGTACGATTTGGAGTTAAATTGAAGAAGTTTGCATTAAAATAAATGAGAGGTCAGTTTGGAGATCATATTTGGAGCATGAGCTCTTTTAGGTTTTTTTAAGCATAATTTGAGTTATACAACGCCGTTTGAGGTGATTCCTGTTTCAAATTGAACTCGAGACTTAAGGCTACATTTTTTATGAATAAATCAACTCATGATTTTAGTGATTAATTGGTGTGCGCTCGCCACGAATGTTGAGTTACAGCTAATGACCTTGTAAGGAAATAAGCACAAGGCTTTAGGACTCCGGAAATTGGGCTCTGGAAACGGGTCCAATAGATGTGGAGTTAAAGCAAGGGTAAGAGTGTTAAGTTACAAGCAGTTGGGGTCTGGTCTTCGGATCGGGTCCCAACACGGGATCAGTTCGAGTCTGCATTAGTGTCATCTTACTTTTATACAATTATGTATTCCGCATTTTTTCTGAAAAATAGTGTTGTAGTTCTAGTGGGCCCCAAATGGGCTATTGTAATTTTATTGATTGTAATGTGATCACTGAAATGTTTATGAATAAAATTGGGCCTAATTTGGTTATGGATCTGTGTACGTTGACTGGCTTTTCTAAATACTGTCGAGTGTACTGTTATCACTGAAAATGTTTACAAAGTAAAGCGGGCCCAAATTGTCTACCGTTTTTCGCAGATGTGAATGTCTTTTTTTTTTATTAAAATGTTATTGAATGTTTGACGGTATTCGAGTACTCTAGCATACCACTCTCGTGAGGTACGAACTCGGATATCACCCACGATATCGGGTTGGTCTTGGGAATAAGTCTTACATATGTGGTATCAGAGCCCAGAAGTACGATTGTACATGGGCATTCTGAAATTTGTGTTAAGTTACATGCATTTTGGTCATGTCAAAGCAGACAGTAGCAACTGATCCCTAGTTGAGTTACATGAACATGTATAAAGTGTTTAAGTTGATATAAATAGGGCAAAAAGTGATGGTATATCGTAACGGAAGGTTGTGGATGTGTAGAAATGAGAAATTGTACATGATTTGATATGTTAGATAACGATATGAGCCAATGAAGGTGTATGGGCCATTAGGAATGAGGAAGGAACAATGGACAATGATATTCATGTTGTAATGTGATTGTAAACCCTTGAAGATGATATGAATGTAAATACATGGGTATGGGCTGCTTCAGGAAAGAAGTGATGTCAAACCAAATACTGAGACATAAAGTGTATAAAGTGAGTTGAATGAAAACGAAAATTTCTGTAACCGGAAGAGGTCAAAGTTGCACATGAGAGGAATATCGGTTAAAGTGATAAAAGAATGATGTGATGCTAAATATGCCTATACGAGATTAAAAGTTCAGGCTAACTACGTATTTACGATTCGGAATTGTGATTTTATATGCATAGAGACACAATGAAAGTCTCGAGGGCTAAATTGGGTACATGGTTTAGAATTTCTATCATAATGATTGGTTGAGAATTTGGAAACATTAGGCATACCAAGACATGTCGGAAATGTACGGATCAATCCAATTTGAAGAAAAGAAGAATATATGTCGAAAGAACGAGACTAAAAAATACAAGCTCGGTTACAGGAACTAAATTTCTCTTTATAACCATGAAAGGTTCGATTCGGATACGAAATGAATGTTGTATGCTTGTGTTGTTGGGACCAAAATTTTAGGGGTGCCCAAGTCTCTATGTGTCTGAACTGACTCTGGACGATAAAGTGTGGATAATTTGGCAACGAGAAAAAGTATATGGTTCGACAAGGTGGATAGAAATTCACTATTTTGTGTTGGTGTGTACCTTAGAGCATAATGATATTACTATTGTACTCGAATGTTCTACCTCGGAATGTGAAAAGAACATAGAAATACGCCTAAGTTTGGATTTTAATTATACACGCGATTAAGAAAGAAATACTGAATCAACAGAAGAGGAGTGATTGCGCTTATCATGCGAGTTCAATTACTGTGAAATGATGTTGTTTCCACAGAGGTACATGCTAGGAAATTGAAATAGAATCACTGGTAAGATATGTGTTCCATAAGAAAGAAAGTACAAGGCATGACGATGGCCTACACAAAATATGATTTTGTGATGATCATATGGGAAAACCCCATTCATGGATAGGAACAGGGATAGAAATGTTATCTAGAAACAATTGGAATGTATATAGCATTAGTGAATGTTCTTACTTGGAAACTTGACGTGAATGTAATTAGGCGAGATGTAAGGATTTTGGAAGGTATATACATTACCTAATACCTTATGGCGAGGGTGTTTTGACCTTCTTCGTCATGATATGTCTTGATCTTAGCGAAACCCTAGGAAAACTTATTGAGATCCTATGCAATGTGGAAGCTAATTTTTGCAAAGCGCTACAACAGATTAATAAGAAAGTATAGGAACTGGGATCATGAACAATATGGAAGGGAAAAGGAAAAAAATGACCAATGAAGGAACAAACCCAAATGACCAAAGAGTAAGTTAAAAGTGAATATTGGAGTTGCATTAGACGCATAGATTCATGCATATGAGTCAGAAGGGGATATTAAGAGTGTATGCAGTTTGTTGATATAACGTATCCCACTATATAAGTGGATTTGTGAATTCGAGAGGGAGTTAGGTAAGAGATGAATTATGGGCACAAGGACCCTACTCTTTTAGATTTACGTGATTTTAGTTACATGATAGAAAGTAGTGATTATGATCATAGACCGTATTCCGAATGTGCTTTAGAAAACGTAAGATGAGATTTTGACTAATTGTGATATCATATGTAAGTCGCATCAGTGAGGAGATCCCAACAAATGTTTGAGAAATTTATGACCTCCGTATTGATGATACTGTTTTGAATTGGAGATTTTGTAGGGAATATATCACGTTTCCTATTAGTGATTTCAATACGATTGTTTGCAACACTATAAAGTGATTCGTGTATTGAGGACAATTCTTGTCTCGGGAGCTTAGGTCGAAAATGTGGAGACACCGATGAGAGTAATATCATTTTTTATTTGGGAATGGAGATTTCCATACAATGATGTTTTATAGCCAGGAATAGAACTATAAAAAAGTAACTTCATATGCATCGAGATGACTAGAGTCCCATACGCTGATTTCTGAATGCATGGGGTAGAACTTGTTACAGTAGTGATTACTTCGTTCGTTGGAGATATTATAGGTGCAGGGGAATTCATTATAGAGGTTGACAGAATTGAATCTTCGATTGAGACAATGAATAGAGGTATAGAAAGATGTTGACTAAGCAAATGAGTACTTTCCGTAAGGCTAGTGTTGTACATCGGTACATTGAACATAAAATCCGATAATGGTATAAAACAAATTGAGATATTGAGGTCACCATTACTACTGCATTAAAAAAGCACAGGAAGTTGAGTTGAAGTTTGGGTAAACCGAAGTACTTTTAAAAGTTGAGTTTAATCTTAGTCTCACATGAAAAGTTGAGCAAGACCCCAAATTGGCGATTCATAAATTTTGGCTCTCCCTGTGAAACTGACAATGAATTCAGATTCTGAAGACAATGAATTCGGATTCTAATGAGTGAATACAGAAATGTGATCGTGTGATTAATGTGATCGTGTGATTAACATACAGAGGACATTGCCTTGACTAAAATAGGCAAGAACCGTATTAAATCGAAAGTCTTAATGGGTGGCGAATATGTGATTAGTTTGCAATCAGTTATGTATCAAGAAACTGACAAAGCCTAAATCGAGGAGTTAGAACTTGTCAATTTTATCGGGGACTTTAATTGAAAATAGACCCAATTTGTGAGTAAATGATATGATAAAGGAGGATTAAGCACTGTTAGTAGAAACATAAGGAACAATCGAAGCTTTATGGTTTAGTAAGAGTACGCCGAAAGAACAATTGTTGAAAAAATGAAGAACGGAGTGACTACACATTTGAATTGCCAGTAGTCCTAACTATCAGAGACGAATGTACAGTCCATATTTTGGAGGTCTTAGGAACATGGGAGTGATTTGTCATATAAGTGATTACAGATACATAGTGTCCCCATTAGAATTTTCTATGAGGCAAGGAACGACAAAAAGAGTCGTTCGCCATTTCATTGCAATAGAGAGAGAACCTAGAAAAATGATTACTGTTAGTGAGTGAAATGAGTATAGAATCAAACTGAAGTGATTTATGAAAGCTGAATGGGTTGGCTGGGGTGGAACAAGATCGGACAAATGAAAGATAATAAAATGAATATACGAATTGAGTGCGTGAACACTACAGAATAGGGAATTGACAAAGGGGAGATGAATCTGAAATAAGAGTCAATGAGATATGAAGGATAAATGAGTTAGAGATGAAGGAATTTATAAGTATCACTGGAAAAAGGTAGCAATGAAGCTATATGAATTGGTCTGTATGTTACTGGAGAAAGAGGTATTGGATTTATAACACATGATAAGTGAATAGGTGCGGAAAGAATGATCTGATCCTTAGCATACGAAATAAAGTTAGTGTCTATTTTGAAATAGTCAAGTGAGATAGTTAAGATAGTGAGATAGCCAAATAAGTGACTGAAAGGCTGACTGAGTCTGTCTACCGTGATCTTTCAGAAAATGAGTAATTGAGTGATGAGGTGTATGGGAAATGTAGGGAGCTTATGACAAATGATCATTTTCTACCATAGTGAACCATTGACTGAGAATTTCGAGGATGAAATTTTTATTAGGACGGGAGAATTGTAACATCCCACCCCCACTGGGAAGGGTAAAATAGTAATTTGGAAAGGGCCGAGAGTGTTTAGTATTGGGTTGCAATATTTATGCATATCATTACACGTGAATAGTGGAATTGCACATGAACTTGACTGTACATGCATTCATGACATTTTCCGGTATTTGTGCCTAAATGAAATGTGGTTATGAATTACGTGGTAATTGTATTTGAAAAATTATTTGGAGTGAGTCTTTGTGTGTTTTATATTTTAAGGGAATTTTAGAAAATTTTCTGGAATTTTCCGGGAAAATTTCAAGACCGGAAAAACCACCAAATGGCGAACCGGTTGAATTTCGGTATCGAAAATTTCAGTCCAATGGTACTGAAATATTGGGTACATTATTTTGGGATTGAAATTAGGGCCATTGGAATTGAATGGGTCAAAGATTCTTTTCATTAGGGTTTAATTTTATTAAAAGTTTGTTTTGTTCTTATTTTGTCCTTTTCTTCTTTACCTTGGACAAGTGTCATATTGACACATATCCATCCCATTTAATGCTTGCTTTCTCGATGGTTCCAATTGAAAGAAGGAAAAAGAAGGTTATTTGACTTTGCTTGGTCTTTGATCATCCACGTTTCTTCAAATAAAAGAATGAAAAGATGAGTCACTTCTTGATTTTTCCTTCTCCAACCGAAACTTCATCCTCTTCTTTGGTCTCTCCTTCAACTTTGGCTTAAATTGCTACTTTCCTTTCAACCTTGGGTGTTTTCCTTTCATGCTTACAAACCTCCTACTTCCTTACTATGATGGTGTGAAGGAGAGAGAGGATAATAGTTAGAGTATAAATTAAAGAATTGAAGAGTTGGAGTTGGAAGCTTTAAAGTAGGTAAGAAATTAATTATGTTCTTTTCTTAGTAGTTTGATGCATTAATTGGGAACTATTGTTCATGAAATATGAGTTATGATGTCTTGATTTCATGAAACCTATGTTTGATTTATTGGGTATAAGCTTATGCTTGTGTAAGAGTTAATGGGATAGAATATGATTAGTGTGTAAATTGTGTATGTTGAAGTGATTCTTGCAATGTTAGATGATTAATATTCAAAAGAAATTGATTGAGTATGGATGCCGCAATTTTGAGGGTTTATGTTGAACTGAAGTGTTTGATGAAAGATTGGTTGAATAGGTGGGTAAATTGAGTGCTAATTGAAGTAGAATTGACAAGGGAATGAAAGGAATTGAATTGAGTATCAAAGCTGGAAATTGTCATTTGTACATGGGTTAATATTTTTGCCATAAATAGTTGTGTGGTTAAGCAATTGAGGTGAGGTTTGTCTTAAATTAAAATTGAGACATGTGGCTACAATCTTTGTGAATGAAGCACTGTCCAATTTTGATTAGAAGAGTGTTGAATCTTGCTTTGAAAGTGAAGTATGGGTGCAGTATGAACAGTGATTCGAGCTTGATGACCTGAACTTTTGATGAATTTTTCTAGATTGATTGAGGTTGAATTGGTGACATTGGTCTTAATGAAAGTTGAAGCCTATCTTGTTAGCTTTCCATTGCCACTGATTTTGCAATTTTTCGATATGTACGTTGGGAGTTATGAATTGTTAACTATTGACTGGTTATGTGCATTTTGGGTGAAACCTAGCTATAAGTGTAGGTTTTGTGAGTATTGTGATTGGAAGCAAATTTAGAGATTTCTGTGATTTGAATTGGCTTAAGTTAGCTTCTGGAAAGATGTATAGGAAGCAATTATCTTGAAAATGGGATATACTATACTATTTTTGGATATCAGAATTGGGAGTTATGAATTTTCAAAAACTGGACCTAAGTTAAGTCATTGGCTAGTGACCAGGGAAGCCACTTGCATGATAGTTTTGAGTTTGTTAGAGATAGAATTGACTGTTAAACCCTTCATAAGAAGTGTAGTATTCTGTTTTATCTTTTCATGGGTATAAAGTATGCAAATTTTTGACATTTTTACAAGGAGTTATACTTTTTATAAAATTGCTGTTCAGTTCAGGTGATTTCAGTGGGAATAATCATTCATTGAATTGTTTGACCTACTTAGAAATTGAATTTGATTTCATGTTGTTCATGAAAGTTGTAGGTCACATTATGATCTTTCTTTTGGAATAAATCTTGTAATTTGTAGCAAAGGGAATGAGAAGTTATGGATTTTATAAAGTGTTGCACTGTTTTGATAAAATGTTGCACTGTTTTGAGAGGCATTGTGAAGGCAGTAACTTTGAGTGTATTTTTGACACCCTTAGAGGTGAAATTAGTTTTTGTGTCCTTCATGAAACTTGTAGAACTCTCTTTTCTCTATAAAATAGATACCAATTTTGTCAAATTTGGAATTCGGAGCAAGGAGTTATGAATTGTGAAATTTGGGATGTCGGTGGATGTTTGTCCAGAACTGCGATTGTAATAGCATAAGTCGACTTGCATCTTCAGACAAGTCGACTAGGACATACACAGTAGCATAAGTCGACTAGGATTCTCAGGCAAGTCGACTAGGATCATATATTTTCCTTCTTTTGCTTATAACTTATCCATCCGACCTCCGATTGACCTGATTTTTGAGGCATCGGATTCGTGAATCTTTAATTTCATTTCTATGTGAAATTGGGAATTTTAGAGGCGAAATTGACGGAAATGGGTTAAGTCAAAGTGATGGGATCGGGTAGCGATTTTTGGACCTTTTGACGTCCGAATTGAGCGATTTTAGTGTCTATGGTTTTTTTGGACATAGGGGAACATTTTTACAGTGTGATTTATGGAATGATACCGGGAATGTCACGAACATGCATTGTACGCATTTTCATTGATACATGTGCATCTTTAAATAGTTTTGCTTGTACATTTGGTAATGTGTATGCAATTGCATTGTTATAGAGACTTATTTGGAGCGTCGATCCACCGACGTTATTGAGTCTTCCGTATTTAGCTCGAATGCAATTGAGTAACCTAGTTGGTTTCTCGATTTTGATATTAAATGTTACGTACTTGGAATTACATGTTGAATAATGATGAATATGTGAATTGTTATGTTTGAAATCTCGGACCAAAGGTCAGAGGGATTAATGATTGGATATGCCAATGTGATTGTTTGTGAGCGAGAAAAATTGTCTATGGTGAAATCTGGACCGAAGGTCCGAGAAATGGAAATTTGACATTGAAATGTTAATTGGTGAGATTGAGAAAATTTTATGTTTCCAACATGATATGACCGTTTCAATTATTGGTTTTGATCAGACACAATATATTGGGCATATTGCATTTTATGCTGAGATACATGAACAGATAATGATAGTTGTGACTGAGTGCCATCATTCTTGAAACGAGCCTCGAGCTCGAAGGGAGTTAGGGCATACCGAGAGGGCTCTCCTACTCCCTAGATAAATCTCTTGAACATTGATCATTTGTTTATGCGCTCGTTACAACCTTGAAATAAAATGGGAAAGAGTCTCATATGCATTGCATACACATTGTGATGATTGAATACAGTGAATGAGAAATAGGTAAGAGTGCATGAGAATATGTAAACTGCTATAGGGTATTTTGAATGTGTTATGGTGATATGTTGTACGCTATTTGTGTAATGCATGAATTGAGTGAACCATCGATGATGGTTTCTCATTGAGTTCGCAAAACTCACCCAAAATTTGCAACTATTTTTCAGGCCTTGAAGAGTACTCAGTTAGACACGGGGTATACCTCTGCATGCCAGGAAAAGATAGGGGTCGGGATCAGTTCGCGTCTGCATTAGTGTCATCTTACTTTTATACAATTATGTATTCCGCATTTTTTCTGAAAAATAGTGTTGTAGTTTTAGTGGGCCCCAAATGGGCTATTGTAATTTTATTGATTGTAATGTGATCACTGAAATATTTATGAATAAAATTGGGCCCAATTTGGTTATGGATCTGTGTACGTTAACTGGCTTTTCTAAATACTGTCGAGTGTACTGTTATCACTGAAAATGTTTACAAAGTAAAGCGGGCCCAAGTTGTCTACCGTTTTTCGCGGATGTGAATGTCTTTTTTTTTTAAAATGTTATTGAATGTTTGACGATATTCGAGTACTCTAGCATACCACTCTCGTGAGGTACGAACTCGGATATCACCCACGATATCAGGTTCGGGTCTTGCGGGAATGGGGTGCTGCAGTGAAAGTGCCCATTGAATTTATACGTCGGGGAAATTTTAAGGTCATAGTTAAATAAAAAATAATATGCAAATGTAATGAAATAATCATCGGTTGGGAGAAGAAATAAGATGAAATGACTTTCTTTGAGATTAAAATAGCAGTATAAAGATACCTTAATCTATAAGTTTTTTAATTTGTGCTTCATAAAATTTTCTAGTCTCGAAGTTAACTTCTTTGATGAATTTGACGATAATATGTCGCGTTTATGGCTTTTTTTCAAATATCTCTAGCGGTTGAAATAGGTGGAATTCATATCTGTGATTAAAATAATGAAATTAGTCTATAAATGTCATAATTATTTCATAAATTTATGGAGACATTATAAATTGGAAAATTGGGATAAAAAAAGTCATGGAGAAAAGAATCGGTTAGTGACCTGAACGGTTGTTTTTTGTTTGTTGAAATAGAAGAGGTTAATGTTTTCCAAGAAGGATTAGTCAATTCGTATATTCCAAGAAGGATTATAGAATTGGTAAGTGAAATTTAATGCGAGTTGGAAATGACATCAACTCAACTACTTTAAATAAAGAAGAACAAGACGAAGCTCAAAGAAGCAAAAATAAGTTAAAGTGGAAATATAGAAGTAAGACGAAGAGCGGAGAGAAAAGTAAGAGGAAGCGGAGAAACAAAGATAAGACGAAGTCCTGAGATAAAAATAAGACGAAGCGGCGATAACATGAAGGAGAAATTAAGGAGAAGTTGCACTGGAAAAGGTTAGGCAATTCGACTTCGAATCTTTTTCAAAGAAAGGACCGACCCCAACGAATAATCCTTAGTGCATATTAGAATAAAGAATATTTTTATCGTGCACAGATAATGCAGGATGATTAAAGTTAAAGGAAGCGAAAGTAAAACGATGTCGAAGTAAGAGGATAGAAGTCAGACGATAAAAGTGAGACGATGAAAGTATGAAGTTGAAAAGCAGACAAAAGAAGAAAAACAGACGCGAGTTGAAAAGCAGAAGGAAGATGAATACTTTGTCGATATTAGAATGAAGAATGTTCTTATACTGGACAGATAATCTAATGGAAAATCTTCAACAGTTTGGCGAAAAAATTGACAAACAAGGCTGATTTGTTGACTGATCTGTGCAAAAATGCGGGAAAGAATAAGACGAAGCAGAGAAACAAAAATAAGATGATGTGAAGAAAGCAGACGGAAGCTGAAAAGCAGACGAAAGAAGAAAAACAGAGGGAAGTTGAAAAGTAGACGGAAGCAAAAGCAGACGGAAGCAAAAATAGACGAAAGTAAAAGCAAACGGAAGCAAAAGGTTACGCAAGTAAAAGGAGACGCAAGCAAAAGTAGACGATGAGCCATAATTGAGAGAAGATTATTTTCTGAATTATGTAGAGCTATCTTACTATAACAATGTGTTAATAGGTGAGTTCTTTTTTGATTAAACAACATACTAACCTTTTTTTCGATAACTATTATAGTTTCCTAATATACAATTATCATCACTAGGTTATTGGAAAACGTCTTTCCTGACCTAAGCTTATATTCATCCGACCCATTTCAGATGATAAATCTTGCGTAAATTACACAATTCCTAAAGCAACATTTTTCAGATTCATCGATAAACATTCTTACTTAATAAAAACAGAAAGAATGATAGGAACACATAAGTTAAAAGAAAGAATACCAACCAGCAAGACACAAACACTGAGTACAACATATATTAAAATCCCAGAAATATATAGTTCACCACACACTATAAAAACTTCAACTACGGAAAGTAAAACATGAAACGATAGAAACTAAGACGAAGCAGAGTCAAAATAAGATGACAGTAAATTCAAACTAGTTATCAGAGCTTTAACTTGAGGAAGATTTCTGATTATCTCCTCTCTGTTTCGGTGCCTCTGCCTTAGGAACGTCTTTATTTGTTCCAGAGCTTGAGGAAGATTTCTGATTACCTCCTCTGTGTTTGGGTGCCATGATTTTTTCGTATAGCTTGTCAAGTTTCTCGTAACACTCTTGAATCTGTTTGATTGTTTTTCTGGGATCCGCGTAACCCATTGATTACAGAATTCATATTTACGTGAAAGATAAATTTGAGGCAATGCGTATAATAAAATCAGTGAAATTAATCTAACGAACTCTAGATGGTTATTCTGTGATTGCTTATTATAAAAAGTAATTATAGCTTGGCAATGTGATGTTGGAGAGAATAGTAAGGTGAATGGTGGTTAACGGATTAAAACATGGAACGTAAAGATAAAGAAATGATTTTGTTGAAATTATAAATATAAAAATTTGGGGTAAAAAAAGTAACGAAGAAAAGAATTCCTTACTGAAGTGAAAGGTTGCTCTTTGCTTGTTGAAATAGGAGATGTAACTTTGAGAGTTGTTATCTTCTTGGAATGGAGGATGTGATGAATATTGGTTAAACAAAAAGAAGGCAAAAGAAGAGGCTACGAATTTTTTGGTTGAAGTTAAGAGGAGAAAGGTTTCAAAGTTTAAATATAGGCGTATTAGTGAGCAAATGCAGTAAGGAAGAAATATAGGCATGTAGTACTTGAAGTTGAAGAGTTGGATGTATTAAATGAGGGTAGTCTTGTATTAAGCGATGGTGATACATTAAAAAGGTTAAAGAGGAGCGGATGTACAAGGCATTTAATATGTAAGGGTTCCTTATATTTCATTATATATATTTATATTGGGCATTGATAGATGATCATAAGTCGAACTAAGAGGTGGGTTGGTTTCATATCCTAGTAGAGGATATAAATTTGGGGTTGAGAGGCGAAAGTAAGACGAGAGTACGCAGGAGAAATTTTAACGTCATAGTTAAATAAAAAATAATATCAAAATGTAATGAAATAAGCATTGGTTGGGAGAAGAAATAAGATGAAAACTTTCCTTGAGAATTGAGATACATTTAAAATAGTTTACATGTCTACTATTTACATTTGCAGTATGAAGAAACGTTAATCTATAAGTTTATGAATTTGTCTTTCATAAAATTTCCTTGTCTCAAAGTTTACTTTTTTGAGATCGTTCGCCATCTCTATCATTCGACTAGTTTGATACATCTCGATATAGCGAAGTTCATGTGAACTATTATGTGCCTTTTTATTCCGTGCATGGTATCCGATAAGTAATTCATCTAGCTCATTTTGAAGATCATATGTCTACTTTATGACACTTTTCAAATATGTTTTGCGCTCGAAATAGCTGGAATTCATATCTGCCATTAAATTAATCAATTTAGTCCACAAATGTCATAATTATTTAATGTAATAGAGAATAAGGAGGAAACCTATAAGAAATGGCGTGTATAGATAAAGAAACAATTTTGTTGACATTATAAATTGAAAAGCTTGGGATAAAAAAAGTGATGGACAAAAGAATCGGTTACTGACCTGAACGGTTGTTCTCTGTTTGTTGAAATAGAAGAGCTGAAGAGGTAACCTTGACTATTCTTATGTTTCTGGAATGGAGAATGTGATGTATTTAGATTAAACAAGAAGAAGGGAAAAGAAGACGGCAGGAATTCTTTGATTAAAGTTAGAGGAGAAAGGTTATAAAGTTTCAATATAGAGGTGTTAGGGGACCGTGTGACAGCTAAGATTTGATGAGTTTTAGGGTATTAAATAAAGGCCGGCACTTGAAGATGATAAAGCGAAGCAGAAATGATTTTCCTAGAGATGTGTAAAAAACAGGTGACATGTGTAAAGAGGAGGAAGACATCAAAATAAAAAATTTTGCTGGTCATTGAAACGTCAATCTCCGTTCTGATTCTCTTGTTTTCTAATTCTCATAATGTTTGGTTTCTTCTGCAATACGTTATTGGGAGTGCTTGACATTATTATAGCAGGTAGAAGATTATACCTATCAATTCAAACGTCAAATAGCTGGAATTCATATCTGCCATTTAAATAAAATTATTAGTCTATAAATGTTATAATTATTTCAAAACTTTATTGAGAAGCAAGAATAAGACGAAGGTTGGAGTGGAAGAATGCAGCAGAGAATAAGCAGGGAAGCTATAAAAAATGGTGCGTAAAGATAAAGAAAGGGTCAATTCGTTATTGACAGTATTTGACATTATTATAGCAGTTAGAAGATTATTCGATACAACGAAAACACGGAAACTGAATACTTAGTCCATATTAGAATGAAGAATGTTGTTATACTGGACAGATAATCTAATGGAAAATCTTCAACACCTTGGCAAAAAAATGACAAACAAGGCTCATCTATTGAGTGATCTGTGCAAAAATGCGGGAAAGAATAAGACGAACCAGAGAAGGAAAAATCAGACGAAGTGACGAAAGCAGACGGAAGCTGAAAGGCCGACAAAAGAAGAAAAGCAGACGGAAGCAAAAGGAGACGGAAGGAAAAGCAGACGAAAGCAAAAACATACGGAAGCAAAAGGTGAGGCAAGTAAAAGCAGACGATGAGCCATACTTGAGAGAATATTATTTTCCGAATTATGTAGAGTTATCTTAGTCTAACAAACGAGAAGCCATCGAAGCATTTCAGAGATCTTACGTAAATTACACAATTGCTAAAGCAAGATTTTTCACATTGATCAACCAATATTCTTACTTAATAAAAACAAAAAAGAATGATAGGAACATATAAATTCAATGAAAGAATTTGTAATTATCTTGTCTCTGTTTGGGTGCCTCTGCCATGGAAACGTCTTTATTTGTTCCAGACCTTCAGGAAGATTTGTGATTATCCCCTCTCTGTTTCGGTCCTATGAATTTTTCGTATAGCTTGTCAAGTTTGTCGCAAGAGTCTTTCACCATCCCCTTCAACTCTTTGACTTCTCTTCGTAGTTGCATCACCTCAGCTTTCAAGTCAAGAGGCGAGGTCGGTTGATCATCATCTTCCAGCAGTTCTACAAATCCAATTGTAGTAACATATGCGTCTGAAGATGGAATACAATCTTCAACAATCTGAAGGGTAGGCACTTGTATTGTCTGCACAAGGAATTGATGGCGTCCACGTAGTTAGCTTTCCCCATCGGGCGGTGTTCATCCTTATCTGTAAAACTACAGCTGGCTTCTGGAAACATCTTCTTTGAAGCGCATACAACATCTATTTGTCGCACTTCTTCAACAATCTCATCTGCGGACAGATCATCAATTACCCCTTCTGGGTATAACTTCATCTTCCCCTTATTAACATCCAAGGGATATCTTGGTTGTAGGTTTGGTACAACCTTTATCACCGTTTCCTCTGTAATTGGATAATTAGTGTGGGGATGACTGGTCATCTTTGAAGGGTATGGCTTTGTGGCAGCATACCGCAAGGCTTCATAGAAATTCCTATCATCTTCATTCAATAGATGCCATGTCTCACTATTTATAGGAATAGGTTGTAAGTAAGTCTTTACTAACCTCGTCGGTGTATCCCTGATGACAATTGAACTACTCCTCTTAGTCATAGGCTCAACTACTTGAATCAATCTGGTTTCCAATTTGTCTTTCCTAAAAAATTCAGAATAATTGAATGGAACGAAACTGTGTTCTTCAGATTCCTCCTGTTCGACCTGCACTAAACTGAGCTCTGCTGTTGGCTCGTCTTGAATAATGATAGGAGTAGTCTGAACCAGGCTAAGCTCCATTGGCTCTTCCTGTTGAACAATGATAGCAACAGTTTGAACCTGGCTAAACTCTACTGGCTCAAATGGAACCAAACTACGTTCTTCAGATTCCTCCTGTTCGACCTGCACTAATCTGAGCTCTGCTGTTGGCTCGTCTTGAACAATGATAGGAGTAGTCTGAACTAGGCTAAGCTCCACTGTCTCTTCCCGTTGAACAATGATAGCAGCAGTTTGAACCTGGCTAAACTCTACTGGCTCCTGCTGTTGAATAGCAATGGGAGTTTCCTTCCTCTGACTAACTTCTGTCTGACTTTGTTTTCTAGAGCTGCTTTCTTGCTGTTGTCTCAAGGTTTGAATCCTGGGCGTTCTCTTTGCCTTCTTTGGAATTTCACTCATCAGATTCTCCCCTTTTCTCTTCAACACAGCTTCATCTGTAGTCCGAACTTGGCTAATATCTTTTCCAGAAATCATCTTTTGCTTCACAATTTCTTGACACGATTCCCTTCTTTCAACTATGGGCATGCTTCGAGTAGCTTGAGAATCTGCTTCTCTAGTATTGAGATTCTTCAAGCCCATTTTTTCTATTGTAGTCGAGTTGATAAAACTTTTGACAGGCCTCCTCATTCTGTTTCCTCTGTCAAGAAGGACTCCAGACTCCTTGAATATCCTTGTGAGTAGCATTCCATAAGGATAACTGTTTGTATCCTTCATGGCCTTAACCATATACTGAAAAATCAGAAATGGTAAGTCTATAGGTTGGCGATTCAGTAGGTAGAAAAGGCATTGTTCATCTAACGTCGTTACCAAATGCCTTGATCCTACTCTAGTTAAGACGCAATTAAACAAAATTGCATGTAAGACCCTAGCCTTTGGCACCAGACTGGAGGTTTTCCTCTCCTTTGGGTCATTATCTCCATATAACTGTCTAGTGACTTCGTCTTGGTTTAGGTTAACTTTAGTCATCCATCTGGCTTTACTTGTAAGCTTCTCTCCAGCCGATGGGGATTCCGTTACCTTCTCTATCAAATCGGCTGTGACAATAACAGATATTCTATCTTCTACCCTAGAAACAATAGTTTTGTCTACCAATTGGACATTCTTCCAGAAATCAAACACCTCATTTGGATATACGATCTCCCGTATCTGGAAGAAGTTCCTCCAACTAGCTTGTACTATCTCTGGTTCGATATCCATGTTGTTCTCCCTCAAGGATTCAAAATCGACATGTCTACCGAAGACCATTGTTTGCTCCATCTGAATCTTTGATAAGTGATAAGTTGATTTGATGAATTGATTTTCGAAAGTAAAGTTGATTTCAGAGAATTTGAGATAGTTGAAAAGTTTGTGATTGAGAGTATTGGAACGGTTTCTGATTTGAGACTACTGGAAAGGTCTTATGAGGCGTTTTCTAGAATAGGTGAAGTTCTCAAGGCTTCCAAACTTTCCCTCCAAGAATTTTTTCGGAGAGAAGTTACCAACTGTAACTCGGTGTTCTTGTGCCGTTAATTTGGCGACCTTTTAACTTGGTCGTGAGATATCGACGGTTGATTATTTAACATCACTATGTTGAGGTTCCGTCTGATTTCCTTTAACCGTTCGTCTTACTTTAATCGTCTTACTTCTATAGTCGTACTTTGACTTCGTCTTACTTTGACTTTGATAACTTTGAGTTCGTCTTACTTTGATCGTCTCAATTTTATCGTCTTACTTGCACTTCGTCTTCACTTTTGCTGTTACTTTGATTGTTTCACTTCACTTCGTCATTCACTGTTTGCTTTTGCTATAAATACATTTTTGCTTCAAATCGCTTTAAACACATGCGCTTTTCAACTTCCGCCTACTTTTCTTGTTTTGTATGTTTTCAGCTTAAATGCCTTTTGCTTTAAATCGCTTTTCAACCTCCGTCTGTTTTTCTTCTTTCGTGTGCTTTTCAACGTCCGTCTATTTTTGTTCCATTATTTGTACTTCATCAAAATCATTTATGTAAACTCATTTTGACTTAACAAACTATCCTCAGTTCGTATTAGAATGAAGAATGTTGTTATAGTGGACAGATAATCAAATGGAAAATCTTCAACACCTTGGCGAAAAAACAAGAAACATGGCTGATGTGTTGACTGATTTGTGAAAAAATGCCGCAAAGAATAAGACGAAGCAGAGAAAGAAAAATAAGACGAAGTGGAAAGACAAAAACAAATTCAACGGTGACGGGTAGGAGAAGTTCACGAGGATGTTAAGATTATTCGACGTAGCAGACGTAAGAATGAATTTATTGTCCTAAAAATATTGGCCACTAGTTTTGATTTTATGATATGATTGTTTTTAGTTTGGAGATATTCTTCTTTTATTATTGATGTATTGTGGACTTAGTTAAGTATGTATGAGGAGAAATCGGGCTGTTTACGTGATACCACGTAAAATCAATAACATTAAAAAGTAAACCTTAAACCAGAGGTAGGAGAAGAATATTTTTGAAGAAGAAAGAATCAGAATATGAAGAGGGATATTTATTTGATGAAGTACAAATAATGATGAAAAACGGAGACGAGGAAAAACAGACCAAGAAAAACAAAGGGAAGCTATTGAAAAGCATACGGAAGTTCAAAAGCAGACGGAAGGAAAAGCAGAGGAAAGCAAAAGCAGACGAAAGTTATTCAAAAGCAGACGGAAGCAAAAGCAGACGATGGAAAGCAGACAAAAGCAAACCACCTCCGAATTAAGAATCAGTTTTAGTTAGTTACAGAACTTGATTGAATAACTGCTTCTTTTAAGATTGAAGAAGGAAGATTGAAGAAGCAATTGAACACGAAGGTTATAAATAAGAGTCGGAGTTGACGTATTATTTAATATATTTATGTAAATAGTATTATTCCTGTTAGGTTTAAAAACATTTTTGGCTTATATTAATAAAAACAAATATGTCATGAACCTTATTATGATTATATAAAAAAACACGAATATATGAATCAAGTTGAATAATAATAATGAATTTAATAAACCTTAAACCAGAGGTAGATTAGTGTGAAAATCGTCTGAAATCATTCAAAAGATACCACAATGTGACATTAAAAGTTTATGAGAATCTGGGTTTTTTCCTATTACGACGAGTGTCTATATAGGTGTAAGGCCCGATTGTGGCGTACATTCGGTGCTATTGATCGGCTTATCCATTTGTGACGGCGAGTTGTATTCAGCATCGGAGAATCTTTTTTTGAGGCATTGTTTAGTCGATGAAGAAGATTCAGGATTTTTTTAATGAAAATATCAGAAATGAGTATATATTAAGCAAGCGATATAAGGGGAGATCACTGCAAACTAAATGGCATATACATAAATAATCAAAGATGATGTTATCGATAAAATCAAGATGAAGGAAGAATAAAAAGGACCTGAGATGGGAAAAAGTGAAGTCTGTTGTAGTTCATAAGCATAGATTTTGTGGCAGTAAACAACAGTAAATCGTTGCACCCCATCTGAAGACCGAGTGTTTGCTGGCTTTACGTGGAGAAGAAAGGTATCGGTTTTCAATTATGCGTGCGCTTTCTCAGCGGAGATCCATGTTCTTATAACGTAAAACAAAAATCTCTATTGTCGATGGAATAAGTACATCAACATATTTTGTGCTGATTAAATTGGAAATGTAGATGAAAGAAGGAAGGAAAATATAACCTCATTGTAATATTTCATAGTCTCAACGACGGTGAAGTTTAATAGTTTTTCAGCGAGGACGCCGAAAATGGAAGCTGTTATAGTTCTGGTATCGTCGGTCAAATCCATGTCATATCGGCATCTATACAATAAAGTCAAAATAGTGAAAAAGGAAGAGTGTGGACAAAAAAGAAGTGCAGGTGACATGGAAGTAAAAAAGTGATGCGAAAATTACGGAATGCACACGGAAGGAATAAGCAACAAATGGAAGATTGTAAATAGAAGGCAGAAACCTTGGCTCTCTGTTCATTTTCTCTCTGATATTACAAGTGAAGAAAACTCCAGATCAGTGTATGAGACCGGAAGCATTTGTTGCATGCCATATACCAAAATTTTGCAAAATGTCTTTGGAAGAAAATTTTGGCTTCAATCCATGATATCTAGGAAAACCGATAAGAGCGTTCGGAGGAAGAAGTTCTAAATTCAATATCTCACGGAATACGATATGCGATTACCTTGGGGTAGAATGTAGAGACATAATCTTGGTGATATTCTCGAGATCCGTAAGATATCTGAGGATTATATGTGAAGTAAGATCTTCGATTGACGAGGTTTTCATATGGTCATTATTTCATTGTGTCTGTAACATAATAATTATATAGGAGAAAATAAAGAAATTTTAAAATTGGTATATAATTTGTGACAAAATATTAGAAAGGTTCTAGGTAACATAATGGATTGCCAATTTTTGAGATCTGTAGCTTCATGTATCGGTGGGTCAACGACGATGGCTGAGTCGAACCACGTTGACAATGTAACACCTAACATTTGAAAATCAATGTTTGAGATAGAATAAAAAGGGACAGAGTAAGATGTGTTATTATGAGGAAGGAAAAAAATACCGTTAAAGAAATTGACTTTGAGCTTTGTGCAAACAATAACTGGATGAGAGTGAAGTGATTCGATAATCTGCTGGCCCTCGTTCTCAACAAAAGAATTCCAAAGCGATAGTATGACTGTTTGTTGCCTAAAAAAAAGAAGACATTACGAGAAGATGTTAAATTTGTTTACTTCCAACGCAAAATAACAACAAAGATGCAGACTGAGAATTACTCTTCATTCATGATAACAAATTTTTACACAGTTGAAGTTTTTCCATCTCTCATGACATCTTTTTTTTCCAACACTTCAATGACGACGACTAAAATATCTATCATGTGTTAAAGATTAATGTAATCAGCAACGGTCAACTTTATGGAAGATTGTATGAACAAATATATTAAGCATCTAACCAACAGATTTATGCTTATCGTCCACATAATCCATAAGACTCTGGAAAGGTATGAAGTTGAAAATCAGAGGGACGATTGCATCATCTTGTGTGACAGATTTGATGACCGTGCGGCTTGTATCTTCAAATTTTGAGTTTGGTAATGAGGGGGAATTGATTTGACAATCACATTAGAAATGATATATTCCTGACACTGCTGTAAGATGTCCCCAATTCTTTGGATATCATTGTTGAATATGATACCCTCAACTTGCGATCCCTGTTCATTATCAAGGAATTATCGATAGATAAGTTGATAAAATGTAAAAGGAAGAAAGTGTAATTGATATCCCTCAGAATCGCAGAAGACAAACTTTTGTCTTCTAATTGGTGAATTAACCGAAGCAACGACCTATTGTTTTTCTTGGACTATCACTTGACAAGACCATGATTGCTCTCCAGGGAAAATATTCTTCATCAATAAACGATTATCCATGCTGAAAGAAAATGTTGGATGGTCAAGGGAAGACAAAAAACTAATCATATAAAATTGAATTATGTGAACTGACAAAACAAACAATGTAACATCCCGTCACCGATGGGAAGGTTATATTGGTAAATTGAGACGGGTTAGGATTTTTACCGCATATTATTGACTGAGCATCCATTTGGCCTCTAATTTTAGAGGAATGAGTCTTTTGCACATGCATATATAGATACATGCATTCATGACATTTTCCCGGCATTTGATTGTGAATATGATATGAATTGTGAAATTGTGAGATAATTAGATTTGATCATGATTTATTGAAAATCTTGGAAGAATTGGGTTTGAAAATGTGAATAGGAAATATTTTAGAGTAATTGTCAGTCGAAAGTGACTCTTCGGAAATTTTCTGGAAAATTCGGGAGAAAAAGTCCGAAACGGAAATTTTCTGAGTGATGGACTGATTATTTGCATAGTGCTAGAATAACTGTCCAATGGCCATGAAAAAATTTAGAGATATGATTTTAGAGAGTAATATGTCGAGCCATTGAATTTTTGGAGACAAATTGGACTGGAAATGAAATTGAAAAGAGAAAGAGATTTAAATGTTTTGGGAGGAAAAAGACAAGAGGCTTAATTGTTCTGTGTATAAATGCCTTGAGTTTTGAGTTTTGAAGGAAAAGAAATCCTTCTCTCCTAGGGTGATTGCTTCTTCTTCCTTGGGTGATCTTCGATCCTTGCCCTTCTATTTGCTTGCTTTTCCTTCCTTGTGTAATGCCAAGCCTAAACCTTAAGGGAAGACGATGATTGTGAGAGTTTGAAAGCTTAATCGTTGGTGTTAGGGTTTGGAAAGATTTCGGAAGTTAAAGAGAGGAAGCTTGATTTGGTAAGTAAATTGGTTTAATGTTGTTTATTTATTAGTTAAATGCATACATGAGTTTATTTGAGGAAGATTGGGGTAGTTATGGATGATTTATGACTGGTTTTAGAGGGAGAAAAGAAAAAAGGGAATCGGACAAGACGAACCAGGGCCTGCACGTCGCGACGAGAAAATGATTAGACGTCGCGACGAGAAAAGGGTTAGACGTCGCGACGATAAAAGGAGTATACGCCGCGACGTGCGTATGCCTCGACGTGCATAGGCACCACGACGAGCGATAAATTGCACGTCACGACGAGCGATAGATTGGGACGTCGCAATGAGCAAGTTTGTACATCGCGCCGAGACACTGTATAGACGCCGCGGCGAGCGTTCATACGTCGCGGCGAGGACCGGATTTCTGAACTGATTTAAATTGGTTTTTGAGGCATAACTAATGGTGCAGACCTCCAATTGATTTTGATTTATTTCGGACCATGGGTGTCCGAAATATTGGGAACTTGATATTGAAGTGCTATTGTATGTAAATGATTATGAATGCATTAATGAAATAAATTGTAAATGTATATGACTGAAATACCGGACCAAAGGTCTGAAGGAATGAGAAATGGCATTGAAATGTAAATGACGGTAACTGGAAATTGGAGCATATGCATTCATGCACAAATGCATGATCAGATAATGGCAGTTGTGACCGGAGTAGCCAACGTATTACAGAGCTTTAAGCTCAGCGCAGGAGCTCGTGTCTAGCGTATTTCGAGCCAACGGCTCAACGTATCAGGGCATTCAGGCCCAATGTATTCAGAGCCACAGGCTCAACGCAATGTGCCCGTCACTGGGATAGTTCAGGCGCACGGTCACAACAACGTAATAAAAATGAAAAGTGTCACATGTGCATTGCATATATGGTATGATTGAATGTCAATTGTGTGAAAGGCGAAACGCCTTACATTTGAGAAATGTGATCGTATGTGATATTTGGTAAATTGTGTGTAAATGCATGAATTGAGTGAATCATCGATGATGGTTTCTCACTGAGTTCGCAAACTCACCCAACATTGCAATTATTTTTCAGGAATTGTCGAGTACCTCGTTAGACAAACGGGAGTATGATTACTGCAAAAGAGTTAGAGTTGAAGTTGGGATCAATTTCACATCTGCATTAGAGTCATTCGGTATTATTGTAAATTTGTAATTCTGCAAATCTCGCAAATTAGTACCGTTATTGTATTGGGCCCAATTTTGGCTATGGATAATGTGTGTATGAATTGATTTATGACTGGAATTATTTTATGATTGAAAATGATTTCGTATTAAATCGAGCTCAAATTATTTACTGATATCTGCGCACTCGATTGGTTTTTAAAAAGAAAAATGTATTACCGAGTTTTTAAACTGTTTTGACTGCTCTAGCATACCACCCTCGTGAGGCACGGGCTCGAATATCACCCTCGATATCGGGTTTGGGTCTTGCGGGAGTGGGATGCTACATTTGTGGTATCAGAGCCCAGAAGTACAATCTTACATGGGCATTCTAAAAAAAAAGTGTGTCAAGTCACATGCAGTTAAGTCATGTCACGGAGACAAAGACAAGCGATCCCGATTTAGTATATGAGTCACGTGCATGAGTATGTCTCGATCGTGTAAGCGGTTAGAATAGAAAGGAAAATGAAAATGTGTTAGAATGTGATAAAAAGGAAGTTGTGGATGTCGTGAAATAAGAAAAAGGTGTATAGTTCGATTGGACAAAAGAAGATTAAGTGTATTGGTATCAGTGGATATAAGTGTTACATTAAGGTATACCCTTAAATGTGGGATAGAAATGAAGTTATAGTTGTGGATTGATAGAGGAAAATAGAGATATGATAATGGCAAGATTTCAAGTGTATAAAGTGGATGAAAATAAAATGTCCTATGATCTTGAGAAGTTACAAATTGGGTTTGATTACTGTGACGAGAGTTATGAATAATGATATATGATTTTGAGTCAAATTATGTTAGTGGGGAAAATTCAGAATGATTGTCTATCTATGATATTGCTTTAAGAGTGAAAATACATGGGTATAATGCAGTAATGAAAAGATTGAAACGTAAGACAATGAAAATGATAGATGAAAAAGTTATCAAGGTTTAGTTGATTTGCTTGTGTAAATACACATCTGATTATGGGAGCCCATGACAAGTGAAAAGAGTAAGCTTAATTGTTCCATATATGTGGTGACGGCATGGGAAGCAATTGATGAGTTAGTGGATAATTGCCAGTCATAATTCTTATAGTTTGAAATTCTATAAGAGTTAGAATAAGAAGTGAAAATGTTTATAGTGATCACTTGGGAATAATTGAAATTGTTATATGTTAAGGACATGATCATGGCATAATCTTCACAAGCGAGGATAGGGACAAAAAGAGAGATTGTTGTCACAAATCAAAAGAGATTAAGGTATCCTTATCGTAAATGACTGATTGGTCCTATCTCTCGCTAGATGAAATGATCTTGATGTTATGTACTTCACTGACAAGAAATGTGACGATTGTTGATGATTAGGAATTTCATGAGCGTTATTTATGAAAGTAGTAAGAAATCTTCTTTCAAAGAAGAGTTCCTTGAATTGGGTTAAGTCGATTAGATGACTCAATTTAAACATGATAAATGAAAGGATAAATTGGAGATAAATCTCAAATGAACTAAAAGTCGTTCTGAGAGTCCTAATCTTAGTGGAGACTCAAGTGTAAGAGATAGAATATGCTACTGAAAAAGTGTACATTATGTTGGTGAAATGACTCTGATTATGTAAGAGAATTACTGAACATCAAGGAAATATTAATTGCGTATATGAGGAGAATATAGGTTCGTGTATATTTTGTGTAATTATGTTATGAAAGTATGAGATTAATATAATGAATGTTTATTTAGCCCAGGGAGTGATCTATCGTAAATAAATTTGGTTATGTGGAGAAATTAGGGTAAAGGAACATGTGTTAGAATATGTTATGATGAAACAGAGAAAATTATAAGAAAATTGTTCCTCATTGGAGACATCCGATATTTAAAGAGTTATATGAAGCAATTAGGGGTATAAGGAGTTTATTGTATTACTGAAGAGTAAATTATCTCAATTATATTTAAATCAGAAAGTGACTATGATCATCAATGATCGATCAAATATATTTAAAAAGTGAAGAAGATAAATTGACATCGTTGAGGAATTTTATATCATGCAAGTTTCATAAGAGTGAATCTTAACATGATTGAATGAATAGTGGATGAATTAGTGTTGGAACCCCTCCCCGGTGAGTCGCGTGCCCGACATGCTACGTGACATCTGGACGTGCATCTCACGAGGGAGGAATTCTTCACCACGAAAGAAAACTCAAATCGAACTTAATTTAACGTCATCAAGACAAAACTTGAAATTTACCTATTTATCCTCGATAAAATTGATCCGCTTAGGGCCCATAATAAAATCCGATTCCTCGAACTTAAATGAAATTCCATGTCTCTTGGTCAAATAGAATTAGAAATCTCCTCAATCGGATCTCTATAGATCACAAAATTGTCCAAAAACGGAAAATATTCAATATCGTCACATGATTGGCTTTCTTTAATAGTATCCATAAATTCCCGTTAAAACCCGAATCTCTAATTTTATCAAAAGGGGTAGAAATTTTTTTAATAGAAAACCAACGCTCAAAATTGAGTAAATCAGGGCCAAGCGAAAGGTTACAAACAAAAGAGTGAGAGGACATTCAGAGCCTAGGCGTGGGCACGTCTAAGAGATTTAGAGACTAGGCGTGGCCACGTCTAAGGATAATCTGGATTTGCAGGAAAATTTCAAATTTACAAACATCATAACTTTTGCTCGAAGTCTAAAATTCGTAAATTTGGTATCAATAAAAAGGTAAAAGGAGCTCTACAACTTCATGAAGGATTTAAAACTACTTTAGTCATTAAGAGGTCAAAATTTGCTTTAAAGTTTCAGCCCAAACTCAAATCCTCCTACACCATGCCAAAAGTTTGAAAATTCATATCTTCTAGCTCACAAGTCAAAAATGTCACATTTACCTCATTGGAAAGATAAAGAAAGGATCTACAAACTTTATGAAGGTGCAAAATTAAATCGGTCATTAAGGAGGTAAAAACACATAACGTTTCAGCCTAAATGAAAAAACCAATGAAACAATAATTTGACACAATGAGCGATGGCATCACAACATTCCAAACCTCATAACTTTTATTCCTAACTCCAATAATTTCAAATCATACCTCATTTTAAATATAGAAGGAAGAAAGAACAGAAACAAAAGCACAATTTCTTTTCAAATTCGGAAACGAGATCCAACATTTATGGTATCAGAGCAAGAAGAGTTTATAAGGAATCATGCGTACGTATGAGGGAATCTGTATGAGTAGTTGGATTTCGGAAACGGGATCAACAATTAGTATCTGTTGTTAGAGTAGTGCCACAAAAGCGATAGCCTTTAGCGCGTTTTAATACAAAGTTATTGTACATACTTTTGAATAAATAAAGAAAGACATATTTCATTAATTTATTGTTCATTATTTATGAATGGATATTGATCTATCGAAAATTAATGAAGTCCATGATATATGACATAGCATGAAGGAGATTGTGATGTGATCATACTACTGAGATTCTATCATGTGCAATTATGTCGATATCTAAATAATCCTAGTCATAGGATTATTGAAGCTGGACATCGGTAATCCGGAGACTAGCACATCTCAAGCTCCTTGATTTGATCAGCGGTGGATCTCGAAGCTGTAAATATGGGATGTTTAGGGTTGAGATGTGAATGCTTACTAGAGGTAGTAAGTACATTGGATGACTGCTTATGAGATCATCACATGGATGTCTATTCTAATGTCGGTGATAATCTCATCATAGCAATGGTGCAAATATCCTTAGACTTGAGGTGCTCAAGGATATCTTGAATCTTGATTACGTGCTTTGACTCCATTCCTTGTTGCCTTACGAGGTCGCTCATAGGGTAGTGATTGGAGTGCGACTTGAGGTATTGAAGGTAATTGAGTAGCCAATAGAGGATTCACCACTACGTGATAGCAGAAGATGATACCCATGGCCTCTTGTCAGGGTTATTACTTGGAAATCTCTGGCCGGAGTTCATATGTCATGAAGAGTGTCTTCAGTGACATATAAAGTAATGAGTCCCAGGATGAGAACTGATATCACTTGGACTAGATTTGATGTAGTCAGTCTAGTGAGAGTTGACACTTTGCCCATACTCATAACCAAGTGGGGTATAGCATGGTGAAAGGACGAATTGCACAGTAATTGTCTATGGAAAGGTTCGTGATATGGTTCATGATGAACATAAGTTCATTCGTCAAACCAATTACTGTCCGGTCAATTGGAGGTCAAACCAATTACACATGCACAAGTCGACTTGTATTCGCAGATAAGTCGACTTACACATGCATAAGTCGACTTGCTCGTGCACAGTAGTCTAAGTCGCCTTGCATTCTCAGGTAAGTCGACTTACACATGCAAAGGTCGGATGATGGATGATTATAGGGATAGATTCAATGTGATTGATGAAATGCCCTCAATCATTCCATATAGTCATTGTGACTATAATCCTACAGCTTGGATGATGAGACCAGACTTTGAAATCCCTCACATATAATATGAAAACTAACGCCTTCCATTAATATAGGGAGAACCAGAGTTCTTATAGAGTTTGGGTTGTTGGGTAAACCCAAGCTCACTCTATACGGATATGTTCGAACCATGAAAATAAGATTTTCGGATTAATGGGTCGGTTTTCACTAGAAGCGTTGATTTGTTGAGTAAACTCAAGGTTAACGTAGACAGAGGCGAAATTGGGTAGTGTACATCAGATGTACGCGCATCAAGAGTTGATAAACCAATGTGTGTGCATACATCAAGAGTTGATAGCACATAACGATAGTTGCATCTATGATGCAATTGGTATGTCCGATACCTACCGATTGACCTAAGGTGGCTTGTTGGGTAAACCCAAGGTCATTCTTAGCAATGTCGGATAATAGATGCAATTGGTATGACCGATACCTACCGATTGACCTAAGGTGGCTTGTTGGGTAAACCCAAGGTCATTCTTAGCAATGTCGGATATCGACCCACTAGGACACTTTGTCCTAATGTTTCTTGGATTCGTAGTGAGGGTTATGGATTCTTTGAAACTAGTGGGAGCCATATGTATGTCATGCAAGTCCTTATGATCATGCATATATTAATATTCCAACAGTCTTTCTCTCTTTCCCTTTAGGTTATTGAAGATGTCCTCTAGTGTGAATTTGCGCTCACTTATGGAGTCTAGTAAATTAATTGCACCAAAAGGACTAAAAGGAACTTGCTTCCATTGTGGCAAGACTGGCCACTGGAGGCGAAACTGTAAAGTCTATCTGGAATCCTTGAAGCAGAAGAAGGCATCAGATGCCTCAGCTTCTTCAAGTATATTTGTCATTGAGGTTAATACTGTTTCTAATCATAACATATGGGTATTAGATACCGGTTGTGGCTCACACATATGCAATGATATGCAGGGCCTCAGGGACAGTAGACAGCTCATGAAAGGAGAATTAGACCTGCATGTAAGAAATGGAGCAAGAGTTACTGCATTAGCCGTAGGCACTTATTTTTTGTCACTCCCCAGTGGGCTTGTAATTAAACTGGATGAATGCTATTTTGTACTGTTTTAACAAAGAACATATTATACATTTCTTGTTTAAATAAATTTGGTTTCCATTTGACTTTTAGTAACAATGGTTGTTCTATTAGTTTGAATGGAATGCTTTATGGTATCTTGTACATTATGCAATGGCATTTACATATTAGATATGTCACATCCAATTATGAATGTCAATGACACAAAAGACGTACGAGATAATTTAAAATCAACTTACTTATGGCATTGTCGCCATATATAAATGAGAGACGATAGCTAAGCTCCATAAGAATGGTAGTTTAGGTCATTTGATTATGAATCATATGACACATGTGAATCTTGTTTATTAGGCAAGATGACTAAGTTACCCTTTAAGGAAAGGGTGAGCAAGCGATCGGAGTATTAGACCTAATACATTCGGATGTATGTGATCCGATGTCCATCCATGCTAGAAGTGGTTGTCTTTACTTCATTACCTTTATCGATGATTATTCTCGATATGGGTACCAGATGTCGATGAGATACAAATCTGAAGCATTTAAAAGTTCAAACAATTGAAATGAAGTAGAAAACTAACTTGGGAAAAGTATCAAGACATTACGATCCGATCGTGGTGGGGAATACTTGGACCAACAATTTTTAGATTATCTCAAAGATAATGGGATTTTATCTCAATGGACTCCACCTTACACACCACAGCATAATGGTGTGGCTGAAAGGAGAAATCGAACGTTGTTAGACATGGTACGATCGATGATGGGCTTTACAAAATTACCAAAATTCTTTTGGGGGTATGCACTTGAGACAGCTGTTTATTTGTTAAATAGAGTTCCATCAAAGACAGTTGATGTTAGTCCATATGAGATGTGGACTAACAAAAGATCCTATCTTACTCATTTGAAAGTTTGGGGTTGTCCTGCTTATGTGAAGCGGATACAGTCAGATAAACTTGATGCAAAGTCTGACAAGTGTTTGTTTGTAGGATATCTTAAAGAAACAATGGGATATCAATTCTACCTTGTTGAGGAACAAAAGGTGTTTGTTTCAAAACATGCTGTCTTTTTAGAGAAAGAGTTTCTTTTACAAGAAGACAGTGGGAGCAAAATTGAACTTGAAGAAGTTCAAGATGCTCGAATAGACGCAGATCAACTGCTTGAACTCAAACTGTGACTCATACTGAGATGAAGTAGCAGTTCAACCTTCTACAACACATGAAGTTAAGTAGGTCACGTAGGATACGCTCTGTTCCCGAGAGATATGGATTTCGTTAATGAGCAGAATGACGTGTTGCTCATAGAAGATAATGAGCCTACTACCTATGAAGAGGTTCTGAAGAGTTCAGAGTCTGAGAAATGGCTTTAAGCCATGAAGGCTGAAATGGATTCCATGTATGAAAACCAAGTATGGACTTTGGTTGAGGCACCCGAAGGAATAAAACTCATAGGGTGTAAATGGGTTTTCAAAAAGAAAACCGACATGGATGGTAATTTGATTACCTATAAAGCAAGGCTTGTGGCTAAAGGTTTTAAATCAAAGACAAGGAATTGACTACTGACGAGACCTTGACCTAGTAGCAATGCTTAAATCCATTAGGATACTCCTAGCCATTGCCACTCATTATGATTATGAGATATGGCAAATGGATGTGAAGACAGCTTTCCTAAATGGAAATCTAGCTAAGGATGTGTATATGACACAACCAGAGGGCTTCACATTCTATGATGGTGAAAAGGTATGCAAGCTTCAGAAATCCATCTATGGATTGAAGCAAGCATCCAGGAGTTGGAATATCCGTTTTGATGAGGTAATCAAAGAGTTTGGTTTCTCACAAAATCCGGATGAACACTGTGTGTATAAGAAGGTTAGTGGGACTGTAATCATATTCCTTGTGCTATATGTAGATGACATATTATTACTAGGAAACGATGTCTCTATGCTACAATCGGTGAAGATTTGGTTATCCAAACAATTTGCCATGAAAGACCTTGGTGAAGCAACTTATATCCTTAGGATAAAGATTTATAGAGATAGATCAAAAAGATTGCTTGGTCTTTCACAATCAACGTACATAGACAAGATGCTAAAGAGGTTTAGCATGGAACAATCCAAGAGAGGGTACCTTCCCGTGACTCATGGGATAACACTCTCGAAATCTATGTGTCCTAAGACACAAGATGAGAGGATGCGCATGGATATGATCTCGTATGCATCTGTAGTAGGATCTATCATGTACGCTATGCTATGTACGAGACCTGATGTATCATATGTTCTAAGTGTTACGAGCGAGATACCAATCGATCTGGTGAGGGTCCTTTGGGTGGTCATCAAGAATATCCTCAAGTACTTGCGAAGGACTAAGGATGTTTTCTTGATATATGGAGATGGAGATCTCAAAGTGAGCGGTATATAGATGCTAGTTTTCAATCGATAAGGATGATTCCAAATCCCAATCAGGTTACATATTCACACCGAATCGAGGCGGTCGGTTGGAAGAGTTCAAACAAGAGACAATTGTCGATTCAACAACCGAGGCGAGTACATTGCCGCTTGGGGCGTAACAAAAGGCGCAGTTTGGATCAAAAGTTCATTCTTGAACTTGGTGTGGTTCCTAATGTGATGGGCCTATCTGATTGTATTGTGACAACAATGGGGCTATTCTTGCAGCGATGGAACCAAGGTCTCATCAACGATCCAAACACGTACTTCGCATATATCATCTGATTAGGGAGATCATTGGACGAGGTGATGTCCAGATAGAGAGAATTCCCACCGAGCAAAATATTATTGATCCGTTGACAAAGCCATTATCACGAAAGAGTTTTGATTCTCATGTACTACTTTATGGTATTAGATATCAAGGCGATTGGCTTTAGGTCAAGTGGGAGATTTTGTTAGAAGTAGTGCCCTAAAGACAATCGCCTTTAGCGTGTTTTGTACAAAGTTGTGTACATACTTTATGAATAAATAAAGAAAGGTATATTTCATTAATTTGTTGTTCATTATTTATGAATGGATATTGATCTATAAGCAAATTAAAGAAGTCCATGATATATGACATAGCATGAAGGAGATTGTGATGTGATCATACTAATGAGATTCCTATCATGTGCAATTATGTCAAGATATCTAAATAATCCTAGTCATAGGATTACCAATTGGACATCGGTAATCTGGAGAGACTAGCACATCTCAAGCTCCTTGATTTGATCAGCGATGGATCTCGAAACCGTAAATATGGGATGTTTAGGGTTAAGATGTGAATGCTTACTAGAGGTAGTAAGTACATTAGATGACCTGCTATGAGATCATCACATGGATGTCCTATTCTAATGTCGGTGATAATCTCATCATAGCAATGGTGCAAATATCCTTAGACTTGAGGTGCTCAAGGATATCTTGAATCTTGATTACGTGCTTTGACTCCATTCCTTGTTGCCTTACGTGTCGCTCATAGGGTGGTGATTGGAGTGCACTTGAGGTATTGAAGGTAATTGAGTAGCCAATAGAGGATTCACCACTTCGTGATAGCGAAGATGATACCCATGGCCTCTTGTCGGGTCATTACTTGGAAATCTCGTCGGAGTTCATATGTCATGAAGAGTGTCTTGGTGACATATAAAGTAATGAGTCCTAGGGCGAGAATTGATATCACTTGGACTAGATTTGGCGTAGTCGATCTAGTGAGTTGACACTTTGCCCATACTCATAACCAAGTGGGGTATAGCATGGTGAAAGGGCGAATTGTAGCACTGACTCCCGCGACCCGAACCCGACATCTACAAAGATATCCGAGTCCGTGACCCTTGAGGGTGGCATCTAGAGCGATCAAATACACTTAAAACCTCACTATGACATTTTCTTTCAAAAGCAGTTGAGTCTTGTGAAACAATAACATTTTGGGCCTGATTTATTTCAACAACATTTTCAAATACTAAACACTTTCAATCCGGTGCATAAGCGAAAGGCATGACCTAGTGGGTTCCAATGCCATTTCAACACATTTCAATAACCACAAACACGATACACTTTTACATTTATTACCCTAGGGCCGCTAAATAGAACACTATACTAATGCGGATGTGGCGACATCGATCCCAACCCGATACTCGCCTTGCTAGCGGCGATCATACTCCGTTGGTCTAACGGGTACTCTTGATTTCTTGAAAAAACAATTGCAATGTTGGGTGAGTTTGCGAACTCGGTGAAAACCATCATCGATGGTTCACTCAACTCATGCATATACACAAATCACATTTATTTCACATATTAACAAATTCATAAGTCACATCGTCACACACACTCAATGTCACATTAATAAGCGTTAGCCTCTCATTATATTCATTTCCAATCATTCATACATATATGATGCACATGTGGCGCTTTTCACTCTCATTTCGTTGTTGTGACCGAGCGCGTTCGTAAATCGGAATCACATTTTGGCAAGTAGGAGAGCCTCCGGGATGCACTACGCCCACTCACATTAGGGATAGGAGAGCCCTCGGGTATGCACTAATCCTTTCACATAATAGGACCCCACACCCCACCCGTAGGTGTTTGCAGAGTTTTATCATGCGGCGTGTGTTCTTGGGTTTTACCGCGGCATCCTCAAATATTCATGGCGTCTCGGTCCACACTATCATTAAATCGATCATTTAACTATGCATGAATGCATATGTTCACTATCCATTTTCAGTCATTTCACATTATCTGACAATATATCTCCTTTCTTGGACCTTTAGTCCGGTATTGCGATTATATGCATTTACTATCATTTACACTGAGGCATTTATGCACTCATAAACACTTATTCACATTAACACTTCAATCTCACATTTTCAGTATTTCGAACACCCATGGTCCGAAATCAATCAAAAGCAATCACATATATCCATCCTTAACTCCACATGGCATCTGTGCAATAAATTAAACACATATAGGTTGAGAAACCAACTAGGTTACTCACCTGTACTTCCGAGCTACAGCCTGGAAGTCTCAGCACTGCCCGTGGAATTGCTCCATCGGTGTCTCTATAACAATCAAATAAATCTCATATTACCAATTATACCAATTTCAATGATCAATAAACATATTTAACAAATGCGATAAATACTATACATGTTATGACATTTCCGATCCTATTCCCGAGTATTCCCAATTCAATTCTCTTTCCTCTGACCAATAGCAATTCCTAATACCATGATTCAATTTACAAATTTCATATTCTAAAGTCACATTTCAATTGAAATCACATTCACTATTCATTGCCACTCGATTCTGATAATCCTCTGATTAAATTCCAAATTCTCAGTCTCTACTTTCTAATTAATTTCTAAGGAACCAATTCATTTGAAATCAAACCTCCAACACATTACTTGTAACAATCACCTTAAAATCACTTAATTTCATTTCTTCTAATTGCAATTCCCAGTCTCAGAAATTCAATTGATTCAATAACCAAACTTATAAGAAATGAATCCTCAAAATTTCCAATTAAAATAAACCATTTCTCTTGATTCACGTGACCTCGCCATGACGAATCCACATGTGTAACCTCTCGCCATGGCGTAAAATCCTCTCTCACAAGGCGGCGCTTGCCGCATCATGGCGTGAGACTCACTTGCATGGCGCATCAAGTTCCTCGTCGCGGCGTCGACAGATCTCACTGTCAAGGCGATAAATTAAATTATTTCCTTATCGTCGCGACGTGCGCTGGGTTGGCTCGCCATGGCGTGTTCATCACGTCGCATGTGCGATCGCAGAATCGCGATAGAAACCCGAAATTTCTCGATCTTCCGTTTAAATCCATCCAAAACACTACTGATTACTCCCAATCAACTACATATACTACACTCCACTCATTTCTAACCTTAAATCCATCGATAACCATTATTCATTAAAACCCAAATCAAAATCAACGCTTTTCTCAAAACCTAACTTCCGTAACTTTCAATCTCTAAACAATTTCATAACTCAATCAATGATCAAATTAAACGATTCAAGGCATAAAGAAGAAGAAGCTTACTTGATTCTAGCTTTAAATCTTCAAAAATTCCTCAAGAATCTCCAAAATCAAGCTATCTTCACCCACGGCACAACTCCCTTTTCTTTGAAAACAAAGGAAAACCGTCGATGACGATTTTCAAAGGTTTTAACTTATATATATACAAAGAGACTTAGGGCTTGTTTGGCAATTTAATTGCCACAAGTCCAAATCAACTACCTCAATCCAATTTCTGATTCTAATTTCTCCCGATTCGCAATAACAATTAAATAATAAATCCTAAAGTCATAACTCAAAATGTCTCGTATCAATTGCCAATCAATCACGGACCCGAAATCTAATTTATCAGTCATTATATCATTTTTCCGGTCCGGACTCGATTCTCTAAAATTTCCAAGAAAGTTCCTATAATTTCACAAAATTAGAATTACATATTCCTACACTCAAATTTCAATTTCCAATATTCAAAACCAGTTTCATTTCTAATTCCATTTTCAAAACCTCATTTATACACTTATCACACAATTTCCAATTTTCACAATTCAATCGGAAATGTCATACATGTACGATATATTCATATGTTTATGTCATAAATAATCATGTACCGATGAGTACAGAAATTATAATGCATGCACAATTCACATTAGCCTGTACTTAACCTGACCCGATCCATTTTACAGATATACCCGTTACTTCGATAACGGGATGTTACACGAATTGCACAGTAATTATCTATGAAAAGGTTCGTGATATGGTTCATGATGAACATAAGTTCATTCGTCAAACCAATTACTTTCCGATCAATTGGGGGTCATGATGTGTTGCTAGATACCGCTCATGGCTTGCTTGGATTAAGTGTTAATCTAAGTGGCCAACATAACCGGGAACCTAATGGGTCACACACATAAGAGTAGCTCGGAGAATTCGTAAAATAGTTTTGGATAGAGATCCAATAAATGGAGAAATGGATCCCGATGAGATTGGGATATGTCCCGATGAGATCGCGACATCGATATTGCTAAAACAGGTCTTCGGTGTTTTTTCCATACCGGGACCCGGTAGGACCGACCAATTGTGGATCGACCACTTGAAATATATATATATATATATCTTATTAATTAATTAAAATGGCTTATGTAGAAATGAAAGAAGGTTGATGATCGTGGGTTTTGAAAGGTTTAAAAAGAAGAAAGAGTTATTTTCCTTAATCTCTTCATCATCTTCTCCAAGCTTCATCTTCTCCTTCTCCAAGCTTCTTCTCCTTAGCTCTCCAAGAATAAGTTAAGATCTAGCAGTCTTCACTTTGTTCTAGCTATTCCCAAGTCAAAGGGTTTGCCCCGGTTATATTTTCCGACCTCTGCGTGGATACCGTTAGAGATGGTCTCCTTTGGTCGTTATGGTTTGACTTTGTTATATGGACACATGGATCTTGGCTTTCGGGAAGGTCCCGAAATAAAATTTTTTGTTTTTCCGCACCGTGTGTATGTGATGCACACATCGGGATTTTCCTACACGAACATGGTATATTGGGAGACTTAATGAAGATATAGGTGTTGATAAAATGCAAAATTTCAAGGGATATATATATACGGGATTTGGAGTTAATTAGAACTAACTGAATGCTGGATGCGTCCAGAAATTATCAAATATTTTCTGGTTTAGCTTTGATAATAATGTTTAAGGAAAATCGTGTGAATGGTATGACTGATGATTGTAAAAGAGACATTTGGAGAAATGTTCAACTTAAGTATTGATCGTATCGCTTTAAATTGGAGATTTTGCAATATATACTGAAGTGTCCCAGTAAAGGTTATGATGCAATCTGTTGAAATGGTGTAAAGTGATTTTATGTACCTAAGGAAAAATATAACTTCATGGGTTGTATTGTGATTGGTGATTTGAAATTTGTTGTATTGAGTGTTGTTTTAAAAGCTTGGACACATTAATTGTACAGAAACATTTGGAAGATGTTCAGGGATACGCAAATCGATAACGGTCAAGAGATTTCAGGAATTTGAAGGATTTGAAAAGGATTAAGCGATTGATTATTTCAAACTAAGCTAGTGATGCAATTCAATGGATTGAACAGAAAAATTCAATGGCAGAAGATCACAATTCGAGCGATAAGCTTGTATTACTGAGTGCAAACTATCGATCTATCAAAGGGGAAAAAAGAGTGTATTATTAGTTATTGAAATTTCCAAATCAGTTGTGTATATAAAGGATTGGCAAAGACCAAATTAAGGTGTTTGAAATTTGCGAACCTTATCGAGGAATTGAAAATAACTTTAATTATTGAGGAAAGTGATACGTATAATTCAATTAAGAAATATGTGTAGTACAGACTAAAGAAACCGTTAGAGAAATCGCGAGAACGATCAGAGCCTTATGGTTTAGTAAGAGTACATCGAAAGAGTAATTGATGGTTTAGAGGAAAAATCGAATGATTATATGTGAATAACCAATGACTAGACTCTTGGGAATAAATGTCAAACTAGTATTTTGGAATTCATTGGGATATGAAATTGATGTTTAGTTCAGATTGATTGTGAGCATATTAATTGTTGTATGGGAGACACCATTTGAATAGTGTATTATGTTGATTAGTAAAATGAATTTGTAATGGGGATTGAGAAATCCAAGTAAAAGGATAATGAATTGAGTGGATCGAAGTTATTAGAATCTTATGAGATTAGTGTTTTAGCACAAAAGAGACGTAATCTAATAAGTGAGAAATGAAATGCTTCAAAGTGTATCGCCTCGACCAAGATACACTTAGATGAGATAAAGGTGTAATTGGGGGAAACTAAATTCGTTATAAAGTGGCCTCTATGTGATTGTAATGTGAATGGAACTAGGAATTGGTAAGTCAGTCTAAACCTGAAAGATGATCCGAATCCAAAGTGTTACATAGATAGGATTCGGAAATATTGTTAGGATCCGATATATGTGTTATTGATATTGAAAGTGGCGACTTGCGAGTAATCATGAGAAAACAGTAAAGCAATGTAGAGTTTAAGAAAGATGAGTGGTTCATCGATGGTTTTGATTTCAGTTAAATGGTAGAAATTATTCGTGTAGCGAAATAAGTGGGAATAAGAGAGTCATTGATCGAAAAGACTCCCCCGCCTTCCTGATCAGTCGTGTATGAAATTTCGAGGACAAAATTTTTGTTAGGAGGGGAGAATTGTAACATCCCGTCACCGATGGGAAGGTTATATTGGTAAATTGAGATGGGTTAGGATTTTTACAGCATATTATTGACTGAGCATCCATTTGGCCTCTAATTTTAGAGGAATGAGTCTTTTACACATACACATATAGATACATGCATTCATGACATTTTCCCGGCATTTGATTGTGAATATGATATGAATTGTGAAATTGTGAGATAATTAGATTTGATCATGATTTATTGGGAATCTTGGAAGAATTGGGCTTGAAAATGTGAATAGGAAATATTTTAGAGTAATTGCTAGTCGAAAGTGACTCTTCAAAAATTTTCTGGAAAATTCGGGAGAAAAAGTCCGAACCGAAAATTTTCTGAATGATGGACTGATTGATTGCATAGTGCTAGAATAACTATCCAATGGCCATGGAAAAATTTAGAGATATGATTTTAAAGATTAATATGTCGAGCCATTGAATTTTTGGAGACAAATTGGACTGGAAATGAAATTGAAAAGAGAAAGAGATTTAAATGTTTGGGGAGGAAAAAGACAAGAGGCTTAATTGTTCTGCGTATAAATGCCTTGAGTTTTGAAGGAAAAGAAATCCTTCTCTCCCAGGGTGATTGCTTCTTCTTCCTTGGGTGATCTTCGATCCTTGCCCTTCTATTTGCTTGCTTTTCCTTCCTTGTGTAAAGCCAAGCCTAAACCCTAAGGGAAGACGATGATTGTGAGAGTTTGAAAGCTTAATCGTTGGTGTTAGGGTTTGGAAAGATTTCGGAAGTTAAAGAGGGGAAGCTTGATTTGGTAAGTAAATTGGTTTAATGTTGTTTATTTATTAGTTAAATGCATACATGAGTTTATTTGAGAAAGATTGGGGTAGTTATGGATGAGTTATGACTGGTTTTAGAGAGAGAAAAGTAAAAAGGGAATCAGAGAAGACGAACCAAGGCCCGCACGTCGCGACGAGAAAATGATTAGACGTCGCGACGAGAAAAGGAGTATATGCCGCGACGCACGTATGCCGTGACGTGCATAGGCACCGCGACGAGCGATAAATTGCACATCGTGACGAGCGATAGATTGGGACGTCGCGACAAGCAAGTTTGTACGTCGCGCCGAGACACTGTATAGACACCGCGGCGAGCGTTCATACGTCGCGGCGAGGACTGAATTTCTGAATTGATTTAAATTGGTTTTTGAGGCATAACTAATGGTGCAGACCTCCAATTGAGGTGATGTTTAATTCGTTATGATCTAGAGAAAGAGGTCTACAATTGAGGAAAAGGATGAGAGTTTGAATTCCGGTTTTTGAGATCTCAATTATAGAAAGAAAGTTAAAAATGTGATTGTATTTCAACCTAAGGATTGTTCTTGGTAATTGGGATATAATTGTGTAAAGAAAGGCTATTGGAATTTAGAACTGAGCATAAAGAATGAATTCGATCTAGAGAATAGTGATAATGATTTTGAGGTAATACCCTAGCGAGTATGACTTGATAAATTGACTAAATATTAGAATGGAATTGATGGAGTTCCATAACATGTTATTGAATTGGAAGTGAGTTATTATTGAGCAATTGAGTAGAAAGTTAGAATTTGACAAAAGAAAGTGGAAAATGGGAAATAACACCGGGAAAGTCATGAGTAGGCATCGTACATATTTTATTTACGGCATGTGCATCATCAAATTGTTTGACTGTGCAATTATTTGACTGTTATAGAGGCTTCGATGGACCGATATTCCACGGATATTCTTTGGACTTCGTGTTGTAGCTCGAAATGCAATGTGAGTAACCTAGTTGGTTCCTCAATCTATGTGTGTTTAATATTATGCATTGATGCCATGTGGAGATAATGGAGGGATATGTGTGTTTGATTTTGATTGATTTCGGACCATAGGTGTCCGAAATATTGGGAACTTGATATTGAAGTGCTATTGTGTGTAAATGATTATGAATGCATTAATGAAATAAATTGTAAATGAATATAACTGAAATACCAGACCGAAGGTCCAAAGGAATGAGAAATGGCATTGAAATGTAAATGACGGTTGTGACTAGAGCAGCGAACGTATTACAGAACTTTAAGCTCAACGTACAGGGCTTCGTGCCCAACGTATTTCAGAGCCACTGGCTCAACGTATCAGGGCATTCAGGCCCAATGTATTCAGAGTCACAGGCTCAACGCAATGTGCCCATCACTGGGACAGTTCAGGCGCACGGTCACAACAACGTAATAAAAATGAAAAGTGTCACATGTGCATTGCATATATGGTATGATTGAATGTCAATTGTGTGAAAGTTGAAACGCCTTACATTTGAGAAATGTGATCGTATGTGATATTTGGTAAATTGTGTATAAATGCATGAATTGAGTGAACCATCGATGATGGTTTCTTACTAAGTTCGCAAACTCACCCAACATTGCAATTATTTTTCAGGAATTGTCGAGTAACCCGTTAGACAAACGGGAGTATGATTACTGCAAAAGAGTTAGAGTTTAAGTTGGGATCAGTTTCACATCTGCATTAGAGTCATTCGGTATTATTGTAAATTTGTAATTCTGTAAATCCCGCAGATTAGTACCGTTATTGTATTGGGCCCAATTTTGGCTATGGATAATATGTGTATGAATTGATTTATGACTGGAATTGTTTTATGATTGAAAATGATTTCAGATAAATCGAGCTCAAATTATTCTTGATATCTGCGCTTTCGATTGGTTTTAAAAAGAAAATGTATTACCGAAGTTTTAAACTGTTTTTGATCGCTTCTAGATACCACCCTCGTGAGGCACGGGCTCGGATATCACCCTCGATATCGGGTTTGGGTCTTGCGGGAGTGGGATGCTACAAACAAGTAATATACCTTTGAGGAAATTTGATGTTTTATAATTTGACTAATTGAAAAATTTTACGGAAAACAATATTCCTTGTCTGTTTTTCAAAGTCTGAAGATTGAAAAGTTCCTGGAATAATAAGAACTTTAACTGATTCAGGACTTTGAGCCCTCGATGAGCCATATAGAGTCAGTCTGTAAGAATCTGAGTTGATAGAGAAAAATTCCTACATGATCAAGTGTTTAACCTTGGGATTTGTTTATGGTCATTGCAAAACATAGACGAATTGGAAATTGTGTTCTGATGAAAGGAATTCCATTTTTTTCGTTCTCCGGAGATTGCAAAGGAATCTTAGGTATAAAAATGAATTTTCCTTTGTGAGGTCCAAAAACAATTTCAGCTGAAATTGTATGATCTTTTAGTTGTCTGCATATCAACCTTGTTCCATTGCATAATCTGTCAGTTGGATTTAAATTTCTCAGAAGCATAATTGGAGAGCCTTCTTTCAGCAAAAGCTTATGTGGAGGTAGGCCTTTAGGGTTCAAAGAATTGAGGAAATCTTGATAATCAGCTTGATGTCTGCGATCAACCGTCTTGCCAAAACTCACATATGAATGCAAATCTCCTGCTAATTTTTGAATCATGATGTCAGTAATTTCATCAACACAACTATTTGTTGGACATAGCACGCATCTGTTTATCATCTGATATAGGTCGGATGAATATAAGCTTAGGTCAGGGAAGACGTTTTCTAATAACCTAGTGAGGATAATTGTATATTAGGAAAGTATAATAGTAATCGAAAAAAGGTTAGTATGTTGTTTAATGAAAAAAGAACTGACCTATTAACAGATTCATCCTTGTCGTCGTAAGGAATAATGAGTTCATTTGGTAAACATATTTGATCTTATTCATCCATTGGTTCAGTGCCTTCTCCAACCTGCAATAAGAAATCACAAAAAATTGGATTTGAGATAGCTCTCATATTTGTCGTTAAACAGAATTTAGATATGTGGCGCCAGAGATGTGAATTTAGAAGACTTGCATCAATGAGTTGTTGTTTGTTTCGTTGCTTGGTGAATAATTGGCAATGTCTGGCAAAAGTCGCCACCAAATACAACATTTTTACCTCCAAAAGGCTGATCAGAGTTCATTATATCTTGAAGTAAGCTGTGAAATGCTTCGATGGCTTCTCGTTTTGCCATGGAAGCCTCATCCCATAAAATAAGGCTAGATTCAAATATCAATTTTGCAATACTGCTTTGTTTGCTCAATTGACAAACTTTTTGCTTTGAGAAATCAAGTGGGATTTTAAATCTTGAGTGAGTTGTCCTACCCCCTGGAAGAATTGAGGTAGTAACGCCTGATGTCACGACTGCGATTGCAATATGTCCCTGTGATCGTAAATTTGCAAGAAGAGCTCGGTATAAGAAAGTTTTTCCCGTTCCCCCAGGACCATCGATAAAATAACTTGCAGTCGTTGAAGTGAGAACTGAATTCATTATTAAGTCAAATATGTGCTTTTGCTCGCTGTTTAGTTTTGATTGTAATAAGAGGTCTTCTTCATCAATCTCTATATTCATCTCACTCTCTATTTCCTTAGTCTGCTGCTGGCGGTAATCAGTACGAAATTCATGTTGAGTGAAATGATAATCAGCTAAGCTTTTCCCAATTTGTTCCAGAGATTTATTGATATCTTGAAGAGCCATCTTTGCAATATCATCAGTTGTATACGTATTACAGGAAGAATAAGCATACAGGTAGTCAGAACAGAGGTCGTCTCTGAAAGTTTCCCAGAGTTCCTTAGGATTTGTGGGCGAACAATAAAACAAGAGTGTAACAAATAACAATCTGAGCGACGTTGGCATTTGAAATATCGCAGCTTCCTCAAGTGTTTGTTGTATGTAAGAGTCAGATGCTAGCAATCCTAATTGCAGTGCAGCATCTCTGAAAGAGTTCATCTTTTGACCATCAACAGTTAACAAGTGGTCAAACGATGTTGGTCCTCTAAAATTTGTGAGCAATAATCTCAAGTAATACCTTTCTCCTTCTCCAGGGTTAACAGTAACTAATCGTACTATGACTTTTCTTCGCTTTCTTTCTGACCATGTTTTTGTTTTTTTGATTCCAAACAAAATGTTGTGGGAAATCCGCTTACAGACATTTCATTTCTGCAGCCTTTTGATTTGTTGAATTGGTTTTAAAAAATTCAGTCAGCATTGTTTTGGAGAAGTCAATATTCCTTAATAAATAAGACAAATTAGCATCTCTTGCAAAGGAAATAGATTGTTGATCCGGAAGGTGAACTTGGAGTATATAGATGGATGGATTAATCTCTGCCAGGCGGAATTCATATATGCGCCATAAAGGGGGGGGGGGGGGGGAATCCAACGACTTTCTTGAAAATTTGTGATTTCGTCAATATCAGGCGTGGTTTCTTGGTCGCCAACGCTAAAGTTTACAAGGTCGTGGCCCTTAAATACATATTTGTATAAGTATTTAACAAGCTTGACAGTCGAACATATTTTAACATTAATGTGGCAATCAAGTAACATTAGAAGGTATGGGTTATGAGGAACCACCCATCTATTATCAACCTCATGTCTGGAAAGTTTAACTTTTCTTCCATTATCTCTACGTCTATAGCACGGATAACTGCCTTCACCATGGACGAGGAAAGGAGTAAAACTTGGGTAATGACTTTTGCATGCACCATTTCTCATGCAAGGGCACTGTTTGTTCATGAAACCACAAGGACCGTAGATCATATGCTTAATGACAAGAGAATATAACCGGGAATTGTGATCAGGATTAGGTATTTCAGCTGATATGATTTGATCATAGGAATCTGGATTCAACAACTTAAATTGTGGTTGAAGTATTAGAAGCAAATGAGCATGAGGGAATCCACGCTTTTGAAATTCAATAACGTAAACAAATGCGGCAACATCTCCGAAAATTCCTTTTTTTATCAACTCATTTTTTAAAATTTCCATTTTTTGAACACTATGGACAATAAATCTGGTTTGTCTTGTGCTTTTTCGTGGAATTTAAGATTCTCTTGTATTTCCTTCCACATAGGGTTGCAAGTCATAGTGATGAAAATATCTGGTTTCCCATATTTTTGCACTAGAGCCATTGCATCCAGATAATGGCGTTTCATGTCCCTCGGGCCGCCGATAAAGGAAGCTGGGAAGACAACTCGCCGGCCAATTGTAAAAGCTTCAGTTTGACCAACATTAACGCTATCTAAAACACCCTACAAAATTTCGGACCGTATCTCGTTTTGTTTTTTCTTATGGAAGTCAAACCGTGATGTTTCAATCTTTATATAAGAACCAACAACGAATTGTTGTAGTAGTCTTAAGCTGTGCAGAAGCATGGATTCATCATAACTTCTTATTTGAAGCCGATAGTAGTAATACTCTCTGGCAGATACAACGCCATGTTTAGAGTTCGCTTCTTGAGTAACTAGTAATAGTAAGAATAAAATGATAAATTAATTTTGCGTAATTACACAATATTTTGGAAAGAAGGGAATAAGCAGACAACTAACTTATGTTTTCGAGAGCAAATAATTCAGCTGGTTTAGTAAAACTGCATAAAAGGAGCAATGCTTGTTTCATCGGAAACATTGGTGCTATTTGCTTATGGCATTAACCGCTTAATGCGAGGATGCCATCCTGATTCACCCCGTGGAAACAAAAGTGGGTATTGAAGTGGGTCGTAGCATGCATAATAAGATTGAATTCTATAGGTCGGACCTGAGTGAGTGTAGACTTGGATATGAGAAGATTTATCATGTTGTTCATCACCGCCTCGATCCATATAAAGAAGAATCAGTGATGCAAGAGAAGATTGTAAACGCTACCGATCAAGACCCGGATAACATCTCGAGAACAATTTGGTGATTTTCGTTTACGGAATATCTTTAAGACTTTAAAAGAACCTAGCATAAGGGTTATCTTCAAGAATTGTCATAATCGCCTTCAATGTACTTTCACGAAGTTTATCGAATCGCCACCCTTTGTTGTAGTTCTTCATCAAGATCAAAGAAATAAAGTTGGATTCCAGATACTTTATTGCTTGTCGACACTAAACTGTCAAGGAAATGGTAAACTTGTCCTTGAACGCGAATGTATAAACTCCCTTTGTGTTTTTGTGAGGTCACGATCATATCCGGCTCCATAGGAAGTGAAAGCTACATTGTTATTGTATGTACGAACATTCTTTCTGAAATGTTCCGATTCTTCGTCACTATTTAGAACGAAAGACTTTAAAGCATAAGGCATCTGAGGAGCAACAATAGAAATTTGTCCGGACGAGCAACAGAACGATGAAGGTTCAAGGTGAAATCATTTTGCGTTACAGTATTGACAATCTGGAACAGAACGGAGCTGTTGAGGTTTAAGAGGTAAATTCTGCAAGGATGTTAATCTTGAAGGAAAGGTGTGATGATTTATACCTTGAAACGTATAAAAAAGACATTATCATTATGTGCATAAGTTAGCTTGGAAATAGTCTAAATATAGTGAAAAAAAGTTACCTTCATTTATGTGATGAGTATGGATATCAATACATCGGTCACGTATTTGTTGATAAGAGGGTTCATGAGTGGGTTGTTGACCGGTGGAAGGTTCGATATTAACGAAAGAATGGCAATGTTGAGGAGTAATTGTTTGCTGAAGTGTCGATGAAGTGGAAGTTGTGTTTTTTGCAGATCGACTTTCTCTACGTCGTCGTAACAATTCTTGTTTTTTCTCATTTGCCATTTCAGCATATTTTTGACGTCTTCTAGCATTTCTATCCATATCTAAATACCTGAGGGATGGACATAATATGAACGTCTTTGATCGATCCATTAATGATGTTGGCTAAAAATGAATTGTTAGATATATATATACAGACATACATGCATAGCTATAGATATGTATATATATATATATATATATATATTGTTGGGACCCGATCCGGGAACCGGATCCCAACTGGAAAGCGGAAACCGAAAACAAATGTAATTCGAATCGAATGCTAATCTAATCAAATACAAAGCGAACGAATTAATCAACTCGAACAAACATCGACATCCGCTGCAAACATGGAGCATAGGAAACTAATCGCGTTGGAAACCTTAAGACGCACTATTCCTAATCCCAGATAAATTTTTTTTCTTTCTTCTTTTTTATTCCTTTTCTTTACTTAATCACTTTATTTCATTACATACAAAATCGCTCATATGCTCGATACTCATACAAATCCCAAATCGCACTCAAATCATAATAAACTTCTTAACATTAATACCAATCTCATAAATCTATCTTTCATACATCTAAATTTTATTTTTCTTCTTTTCCAATTTATTTTCTAACTAAAATTCAAGAAGATAACTACTGCATTTATCCTATCCTAAAAATTTCTGCAAGGAAAACACACTTCTAATATCACAAAATCCATAATCATCTGGACTCTCCCGTCCTAATCCAAACACCAAAGAAACAAACGCAATCTTAGTTCTAAACACTTCAATCAAATTCCCATATCAATTAACAATATATTTTCCCAAAATCATACACAATTTCATATACAAATTCCAAAATCATTTACAATCACAGAATTCAAAATCCGTACATCGACCTCTTCATTCTTTTACATCAACCTAATATATACAATTTCATACAAACTTCATAAATCATATACATACATGGCAATTCGCCATATTCAATCTTAATACCAAAATCTCAATTTGCATAAAAATACAAATAATACAAAATCGAATCAAACGTCTTGATACTCTTTCATCTGATCTCCCACGAAACCCGGAGATGGGGATGAAAGGGGTAGCTTGAAGCTCGTGGATAATATATTTATAAATTGAAACATAAGCGAAAAATTATCTTTTCAAAATTTTCAAACATTTCTCATTCGAAATTTATCCAAAACCCATTTTCAAACTTTCCAAAACATTCATAAACAGCTCAAATTCATGATTGAAAATTCACTTTCTCATTTCTCAAATTCTCAAACTTTTACCAATCATGCATGACTTTAAACATGAATGCATCACATAGCACATAAACAAAATCAAAACCACATAACATAATAGAATGGTTTGATGTTGACCCCACACCCCACCCGTAGGTGTTTGCAGGTTATACTACGGCGTGTGTTTGCGGGTTATACCGCGGCATCTAACACAAATCACAATAACACATTAAATGGTTTGGTTTGGTCCATAACAGGACGTACTGCACACTTCCGCATAGCGGTCATGTGCAGCCGTGAAGGGAGTCCGTGATCGAAACTTCATGCCACTAACTAAATAATGGAGAAGGTTATAACAAGTAGAGACAAGCAATCGACTCACAAAAGACCTGACCAAACCCACATAACACATAAGCAAAACGGAAATTCAGATTGCTTCAAGGCACTTTTCAAAAATCTTGATTTTTTCACATTTTCAAATCATAACATCAAATCAGGTCAAAAGTTTGACACATGATATTCCACATATACAATCATATTCAATAAATCAATTAATCGCATATAAATCAAACGATAAACATGAATGCAATTATTTCTTTCATACATAAATCAAAACATATATAGTTTTATAAAACACATTGCTCAAATTGTCTAAAACATGATTTTCATAAATCTTGTATTTTCTAAAATCATTTCTAACATAAGGAAATTAATCCTTCAAAATCATAATATCCAAACATTTTATAAACATTCATTTCTCAAAACTTTGCTTCTTGAATTTTCAAATTCACATTTTTAGCTTAAAATTCAATAAATAAATATACTACCCACCTCATATCCATGCTAACAACTTGCTTTCAGGCCTCAATCGCTCCAAAGCCTCCTTCTTTCTTCCACATTAAAATTTCCTAAACCAAATTAATCCAAATTCAACTTCATAAATGTCATAATTCATCAATTTAAACTTAGAAAACACTAATTCCACATAAAATCAAGCTATCTAAATCATGAATTTCTAAAATCCTTCAAAATTCCCAAATTCCAAAATGCACCTAAACCAATCCACTCAAATTCAATATCATATTTAACTTAATTACTCAAATTGAGCTTAGGAAACATCAATTCCTCACATATTCAAGCTATTTCAATCTCCAATTTTGAAAATCCCCAATTTTCAAAATTGGCCTAAACCAATTTACACAAATTTCATATCATAAATCACAATTTCTTCACAATTGATTTCATATTTCACCAATTCATACTAGTATTGATAATTCTACACCATTAATTCACAAAATCCCCAAATTTCAAATTAAGCCTAAACCCCCAATTTACAATTTTTCAAATTAAACTTCACCTAAAGCATAAACATCAAAATTGACTTAGGATATCTTAAATTCATCACTAATTCAAGCCATCTAAAGCAACAATTTCACAAAACCCCAATTTTGAACTTTGACATAAACCCCAATTTCATTCCATCCAAAATTAAACACAACCTAAGGCATAATCATCAAAATTGACTTTATATATCACCTACCTATATCATTTTCCATGTTTCTCAATCAAAAACTCAACAAAAACTCAAAGTTGAAAATTTTCTCTTACCTCATTTCTCCACCAAATTCGAATTTTCTTGGTTCCTTAGGAAGCTCTCATGCTTTTCCATCTTTTTCTCTCTTGGAACAACCTCCAAATCTTGCTTTAAGACTTAGAAAAATCATAAACTCACTTACTTTTCTTCTTTCTCCATTCTTTTCTCCCATACGAAAGCAACTCTTCATTCTCTTCTTATTTTCCTTCTATTTTCTTCTCTATTTTCGTGGACCAGCAGCCTTATACGACAGCCCTCATGTTGTTTCTGCCATGTCATTAAAATGGGGCCAAAATGACCAAGTTACCCTCACTTATTTGCCTATTTCCCAAAATTGCCCCTGCAGGAACTTGAAAAACTGATTACTTGCGTCCTATTTTCAAGCATCTAAACGAAATAATGTGGACAAACGTTCTTCTTAAAAATTGTTCCTCTAGATCATACGAATCCAACGCCACCAACCGCGCTCAATTCGGATCAGAAACGAAGAAGTTATAGCCGAAATACTATCGAACCTTCACAAAATCCGAGACTGAACATTACTCGAATTTAATTCCAGAAATTAACAATCTTAGGGATGAAATTAAATTTTGATCCCTTCACAAGAGTTGTAACCCTATATATTAACTTTATTTTTCCTTAAGAATCAACTCAATCAGAGTTGTACAGCTCCCGAAATTCACAAAATACCGAACCATGTTCAGAAAATTATCCAACTTATAATCTATAACCCAATCTCTTACTTTGGTTCAATCAATCTCTTTCCATTTAATCTCCTAAAAATCATAATTCTTCATAAAAATGGAATTAATTGTCTTAGGAATCCAACACTTTGAGAATCAAATCAATCGGATGTCGGATAAAGAAACAAAGTAACGAAACGTCAAAATTGAACTTTTCCAAAATCATATCTTTCGATCCCGAACTCGGAATTTGACAAATTTTGTGTCAATAGAAAGATCAAAGGAAGCTCTACAACTTCCCTGAAGAACTCAAAATCAAATTAGGTCTCGAAAGAGGTTGAAAACTCAATCAAAGATTCTGTCCAAAACAGCTTTTCCTAAACGACTTCCAATTTTTATAAGCAAAAGATTACGAAAGGGATCGGATAAAGAAACAAAGTAACGAAACGTCAAAATTGAACTTTTCCAAAATCATATCTTTCGATCCCGAACTCAGAATTTGACAAATTTTGTGTCAATAGAAAGATCAAAGGGAGCTCTACAACTTCCCTGAAGAACTCAAAATCAAATTAGGTCTCGAAAGAGGTTGAAAACTCAATCAAAGATTCTGTCCAAAACAGTTTTTCCTAAACGACTTTCAATTTTTAATCGCTCATAACTCCTAGCCCCGATATCGAAAAATTGCAAACTTTATATCAATGGAAAGATAAAAACATCATCTAAAACTTTCATGAAGACTACTTACTCCAATTTAAACTAAATTCATACGACGAGTGACCTCGAAGCATAGAACACACAAATCTATACTTAATAGCATTTTCAAAACAAAGCATATCTTCAGAAATTCATATCTCTCAATTCCGACATCGAAAAATAGCAAACTTTATGTCCACAAAAAGCTCTCGACAGAGGCTACAATTTTCATGTTGATCATTTTCTCGAATTTTGCCTAAATCAAAAAGTCAACTTTTTCTTCAAAAAGTCAAACTCCAAGCGAACTTTGACTGATCATAACTCTCACTTCCGATATCGAAAAATATCAAACTTTATAGCTACAGAAAGCTCTTCACATAAACTACAAGTTTCTAAAAGATCATTTTTTCAAATTCTCCCAAAATCAAAAAGTCAACTCTCAAGTCAAACATTTTATCTCCAAAAGTCAAACTTTCTAAATTCTTCAAATTTTCACACTTTTTCTTTTTAATTCTTGCTATTTACCTTCATTTTAATCAACTCATCCACTTTTTTCTCATAATCCATATAAGTTCACTCAAATATCAAAGTCCTCAAAATTAAACAATTCTTTTCTCATAAATTATTTTTTTTCATCAAATTTCCTTAAATTCATAATTTTCTCACCAATTTCTTTCTCACTTAAATTCATTTTAATATTTCTAATTTTCATCAAAAGTTCGGGGTCCAATATATATATTGATATATCGATATATATATACAAACAATAAAATTTAATATATATTGTAAATGATTTCATAGTAAACATGTTAAAAACAATATTTTGTTTATGATATAACAAACAATATGTGGAACAAAATGATAATAAACCATTAAAATAACCATAGTAGAATTTTTAAAAATTTATTTCATTTAACTACACATACCTTACTACTCAATAATCCAAAGAGAATAAGCGGGGACCTATAAAAATGGAGTATACATGCAATGTAACGTAGAAAGGACAATTCGATCTATTCAGATTAATAAATAACTATAGCAGAATTTCTACAATAAATTTATTTAAGGTAAGCATGTATACCTTAGTACTCAAGAATGCAATGGAGAATAAGCGAGTGGGCTTAACAAAATGGAGTATAAATGCAATCGAATGTAGAAGGAGAATTTGATAAGTAAAGAAGAGGGTAGTTGAGAGAAGTTAAGTTTGGTAGAGAAAATCTTTCAACGATTACGGTAGATTTGCTTTAAGGGTTAAGACAGCAAAAGAAAAGGTAAGAAGTTAGAATATAAAGGTGTCGATGGAGGCGTATAATGATCAAATTTCGATGTAAAATATTTTGATGACAAAGAAATGGCCCTTAAATGATTGATTGATAAACGGATGGAAAAAATGCAAGAAATGATGGTTATTTCTGAATGCGTAGAGAAGAGTAAAGGCAAGCAATGATAGTAATTTCCGAAGAAGAGAAAATGATTGTAGAAGGTCAACCTGTTAGGAAGAAGAGTAAAGGCAAGCAATGATAGTAATTTCCGAAGAAGAGAAAAGGATTGTAGAAGGTCAACCTGTCAGGAGTAGGACGTGTATAATAATTAGAAACGTGGATAAACAAGTTGTTTGATTTGATAGTTCATACATTGTGGGGGTTAGCGTGTCTTTCCTTGTTGCAAGTAAAAATGAAATCTATCACCTATGAATTGAAACGTCAATCTCTATTCTGGTGCTTTTCTTCTCTAATTCTCCTCATATTCGCTTACTTCTTTATTACTTTTTTGAACGTCAATCTCTATTCTGGTGCTCTTCTTATCTAATTCTCCTCATGTTTGCTAAGTTCTTCAATACGTTTTTGGCAGGAATCCACATTATTACAGCAGTTACAAGATTATTCGATATAAGAAAAACAGATCTGAATGTCTGGTTCATACATTTTAGGGGTTAGCGTGTCTTTCCTGGACACAAATAAAAAATGATGACGGTCTGTAGAAATCTATCAGCTATAAATTGAAACGTCAATCTCTATTAAGAGTAAAGGCAAACAATGATAGTAATTTCTGAAGAAGAGAAAATGATTGTAGAAGGTCAACCTGTTAGGAAGAAGAGTAAAAGCAAGCAATGATAGTAATTTCCGAAGAAGAGAAAAGGATTGTAGAAGGTCAACCTGTCAGGAGTAGGAAGTGTATAATAATTAGAAACGTAGATAAACAAGTTGTTTGATTTGATAGTTAATACATTGTGGGGGTTAGCGTGTCTTTCCTTGCCGTAAGTAAAAAATGAAATCTATCACCTATGAATTGAAACGTCAATCTCTATTCTGGTGTTCTTCTTCTCTAATTCTCCTCATGTTTGCTTACTTGTTTAATACGTTTTTGGCAGGATTCGACATTATTATAGCAGTTAGAAGATTATTCGATCTGGTTCATACATTTTGGGGTATAGCGTCTCTTTCCTCGCCACAAGTAAAAAATTATGACAGTCTCCAGAAATCTATCACCTATGAATTGAAACGTCAATCTATGTTCTGGTCGTCTTCTCTAATTCTCCTCATGTTTGCTTACCTCTGCAATACACTATTGGCAGTGTTTGACATTATTATAGCAGCTAGAACATTATACCTATTAATTGAAACGTCAATCTATGTGACACAGGAAATCTGTCCAGTTAAAAAGGAGGAGATTGTTAAGTGAAAATAACTTTACATAAATGATTTGGATGAAGTACAAATAATGATGAAAAAATAGACGATGAAAAATGTATTTAAGAAAAATGCATGTAAGCTTTTGAAAAGCGATTAAGTTGAAAACAAAGGGGAGCTGAAAAGCAGATGGAAGCAAAAGCAGACGGAAGCAAAAGGAGACGAAAGCAAAATAATGGTAAAAAAATAGACGGAAGTTCAAAAGCAGACGAAAGAAGAAAAACAGACGGAAGTTGAAAAGCAGACGAAAGCAAGAGCAGACGGGAGCTGAAAAGTAGACGAAAGAAGAAAAACATACGGAGTTGAAAAGCAGATGGGAGTAAGACGATCAAAGTAGGATGATAAAAGTTAGACGAAGCGAAAGTAACACGATGTCGAAGTAAGACGATAAAAGTGAGAAGATAGAAGTAAGATGATCAAAGTCAGACATTAAAAAACAAAGGAAAGAAGAAAAACAAACGGAAGTTGAAAAGGTGCTAAAGCAAAAGGCATTTAAGTCAAAAGGCATTTAAAGAAGAAAATGACGGCGTCAAAAAGCGATTTAAAGTAAGGCGATTAAAGTAGGACGATATAACTTAGACATAGCAAAAGTAAGACGAGCATGTGAAAGAAAGACAGAGTTAAAAATATGCGATGAAATGTTATTATGATTATACATGTAAATATAATAACAAATATATATATTAGTGAGACGATGTCGAAGTAAGACGATAGAAGTGAGACAATAGAAGTAAGACGATCAAAGTAAGACATTGAAAAGCAGATGAAAGAAGAAAAATAGACGGAAGTTGAAAAGCAGAGGAAAGCAAAAGCGATTTGAAGTGAAAAGCGATTTAGAAAAGAAAAAAACGGAGTTGAAAAGCGACGGAAGCAAAAAGCAGACGGAAGCAAAAGGAGACGCAAGCAAAGGCATTTAAAGCAAAAGGCATTTATGAGCCATACTTGAGAGAAAAATAATTTGCGAATTATGTAGAGCTATCTTACTGTAACAAAGCGAATTATGTAGAGCTATCTTACTATAACAAAGCTCAAAAAATGACTCTATCAACTTCTCTCAAGCTTTATCTCTCCTATCTTTCAAAGTTCAGGTACGAATTGTTTGATTGAAGTTAAGAGGAGAAAGGTTTCAAAGTTTAAATATAGACGTATCAGTGGACCGTCTGGCATCTGAAAGAAAGATAGAGCTAGAAATATGCGATGAAATGTTATTATGATTATACATGTAAATATAATAACAAATATATATATTAGTGAGACGATGTCGAAGTAAAATGATAGAAGTGAGACAATAGAAGTAAGACAATCAAAATAAGACATTGAAAAGCAGACGAAAGAAGAAAAACAGATGGAAGTTGAAAAGCAGAGGAAAGCAAAAGCACACGGAAGTTGAAAAGCAGACGAGAAAAGAAAAACAGAAGGGAGTTGAACAGCAGACGGAAGCAAAAACAGACGGAAGCAAAAGGAGACGCAAGCAAAAGCAGACGAAAACAAAAGTAGACGATGAGCCATACTTGAGAGAAAAATAATTTGAGAATTATGTAGAGCTATCTTACTGTAACAAAGCGAATTATGTAGAGCTATCTTACTGTAACAAAGCTTAAAAAATGACTCTGTCAACTTCTCTCAACCTTTATCTCTCCTATCTTTCAAAGTTCAGGTACGAATTGTTTGATTGAAGTTAAGAGGAGAAAGGTTTCAAAGTTTAAATATAGACGTATCAGTGGACCGTCTCGCATCCAAAAGAAAGACAGAGCTAGAAATATGCGATGAAATGTTATTATGATTAGATATGTAAATATAATAACAAATATATATATTAGTGATTCCTTTTATTTAATTTATTAATGTAAATAGTATGATTCCTATCAGGGATTTTTTTTTTGCCTTAAACCAGAGGTAGATTAACTTGAAAATCGTTTGAAATCATTCAGAAGATACCACAATGTGACATTAAAAGTTTATGAGAATCTGGGTATAATTAAATTTTTGTGTTAAGCCAGAGGTAGATTAACTTGAAAACCATGTGACATTAAAAGTTTATGAGAATCTGGGTTTTTTCCTATTACGATGGAAGTGTCTGTGGTGGATTGTGCATCTAATTGTCGCGGACATTCGGTGCTGCCGATCGGCTTTTCCATTTGATATCCATTTTATCGCCTGACTTTCACTCCGTCTTACTTTTATATCGTCCTACTTTCACTTGGTCTTTACCTCTATCATCTTACCTTGACTTCGTCTTTACTTTAAAAAATAACACGAAGCGATATGTCAGATGAACTGGAAACCGAGACGAAGTAGTTACCATATTATGCAATCTAATATTACAATTTTTGTAAATACAGTCCTGGTGAGCGCATTTACAATCTTCCTATTGTCTGCACTACGCCTTCTTTATTTCAGCCATCCTTTTTCAGTTTTTATCATCTTACTTTTATTGTCTTACTTTCACTCCTTCTTACTTTTATATCATCTTACTTTCACTTCGTGTTCACTTCTATCATCTGACTTTGACTTCGTCTTCACTTCTATCGTCTCACTTTCACTTCGTCTTTATTTTTAATCTTTACTTTTAAAAATAACAAGAAGCAATATGTCAGAAGAACTGGAAACCGAGACGAAGAAGTTACCATATTATACCATCTAATATTACAATTCGTCAAGATACAATCTCGGTCAAAACATTTACAATCTTCCTATTGGATCACAAGTACCCGCTATATGGACTGAACTGACGATGAACAACATGATAACTCTCCTCATATCCAAGTCCGCACTACGCCTTCTTTGTTTGACGCATCCTTTCTCATATTTTTCTCCCCTGAGAACATGATAAATCTCCTCATATCCAAGTCTGCACTACGTCTTCTTTATAGACAAAGAGACTTCAGATCCGACGTAGAATTGGTCTCAAGGGTGGGAACACATCATCCATAGAATATGGAATGGCACTGACGATGAGAACATGATAAATCTCCTCATATCCAAATCTGCACTAGGTCTTCTTCATAGACAAAGAGACTTCAGAGTGTTACCCAAAAACTGATTCACACATTAGACATCGGACGTAAAGTTGGTCAAGGCTAGGAATACATCATCAGACGTCGAGTTGGCCTTGGGTGGGAACACATCCGACGTGGAGTTGGTGAACACTGATAGACATGATAAATCTCCTCATATCCAAGTCTCCACTACGTCTTCTTTATGTGAGCCATCCTTTTTAAGGATGCCAACATGATAAATGTCCTCATATCCAAGTCCGTCGTTGGCCAAGAGTTGGTGAGCACTGATATTCTTTCGACACCAATGACAGTCGACAGCAACAACAGCGAAACTCCCAAAACACCTGTACACACCCAAAAAAGCTTAAAGAAGATTTACAAGTAACAGAGGAATAAAAGTAACATGAAGCGAAAACGAAGAGCAACAAAGCTTAAAGAGGAATAAAAGTAACATGAAGCGAAAATGAAGAGCAACTGGAAACTGGGACGAAACGGTAACAACATTCGACGCCGAGTTGGTAAACAATCTTATGCTAGGTTCACCAGGTTCAAGATACAACATCTGACGCCGAGTTGGTGAACACTGATACCACAGCAACAACAGTCGACAGGAACAATAGCTACGACAACCACCACAACCACAGCTGGAGAAAGCAGAGGAAGCCAAGGGCGGAGAGGAAAAACAAAGAGAGAGAACACATATAAGCAGTCACAAGGGCATGCATTGCGTGGCCGCATGCGTTGTCGCCTCACAAAATATTGCATCAGAAGATTGGGTCAGAAGATTGCGTGTATATCGCGCCAAGACACAACATTCAATAAACAGAAGATTGGTTAAGAAGATTGTAACATCCCACCCCCTACTGGAAGGGTAAAATAGTAAATTTGGCATAGGATGAGATGGATCGGAATGACTTAGGACTGTTCATGCATAATAGGATTGGTATACAGTATCATTTGTGTGCATGAAATTACTGTACATGCATACATGACATTCCCGGTTTTTGTGCCTAAGGCAATTTTATTGTGATTAACGTAGCTATTGGGTTTGAAAAATTATTTTGAGTGAGTCATGGAGTGTTTTATATTTTAAGGAATTTTTAGGAATTTTCTGGAAAAAATTCCTGGACCGGAAAAAAATAATCGCCAAGTGGCGAACCGGTTGATTTTCTACTGTTATTTTGGTACTAAACTATTGAATATTTTGGTGGGACCAAAAGTGGACCCTTAAAGTTTGTTGGAACCGAAATTGAGTGGAGATTTTATTGTTATTTGGGTTAATTGTTTTTATAAAATTTTGATTGGTTTGTTGACTTTTCCTCCTTTCTCCTCCAATTGCCAAGTGTTTCTTTAATTAATGCATGATTATCCCTCATTCTCGGTTTTGCCTTATGGAAAAGAATAAAAAGAAGACTTGGAGGCTTAATTGGAACCATTCCACCGAAATTCCTTGGATTCTTTTATAAAAGACCATTTGTTTCTTTGACTTTTCTTTTAAGCTTGGACTAATCTTATATTGCCACCTCTCCACTTCATTAATTGCCTTTCTTGGTTTGCTCATTGTCTCATATTCGGTTATGCTTTAAGATAAGAAGGGAAAGAATAAAAAGAAGCCTTTTATTGCTTATTGGAATCACTCATCCGAAACCTCCTCCATTTTTCATTCCTCCATCGATTTTCTTCTCCTTAAAGTAAATCCTTCCTCCAAACTTAAGGGTTTCTTCATGCAACCAACTCCTTTCTTTCCTTAATGGAATTACATACGCATGGTGGTAAAAGAGAGTGGAGAAGGTAGTGAGTTAGGGTATTTATTCAAGAAGTGAAGAGTGGAAGCTTGAATTGGTAAGTGATTTAGTTAAACTTTTATTATGCTTTGATTATGTAGTTAATAAATCATGATTGTTAGATGCATTCAATGGGAATTTTGGTGTAATTATTATGCTTATTGATGCTTTAATTTGATGAAAATTATAGGTGGACTTGTTGGGTATAAATGTATGGTGTGTTAGAATAATGAATGATTATGGTTGAATTTGGTTTTAGCTTGATTTTGGAATGAACATTGATGACTAACCTTGCATCGACATCAATACTGCAAAATTGTTCCTATAGGTCTATGTGAATGTATAAATGACCTAGTGACTGATTTTGTGTCCAATTGGGATGCTTATGGTAGTAGAAGTTCAATTGGCATGATAGGAGTTGTGATTGAGTAGTCAAGCTGAAAATGTGAGTTTGATCTACTGTACGGTTTTGAGCATAACTCATTGTGTAGTTATGAAAATGAGGTGAGGTTTGTGCCAAATGAAACTTTAGTTTGTCGACTACAATTTTGTGTAAAATAGGTGTTGTCTAATTTTAGCATTAAGAGGTTGAAATTTGGCTTGGAAAGTTACTGCTGGGACTTATGTGAACAGTATCTGGATTGATGACCTGATTGTGTTGATGATTTTTCTAAATTAATTGAGAAGGAATTAGGGCAAATGGCCTAAATGAAAGTTGAAGCCTGTATTGTTAGCTTTCCAATTCCACTGATTTTGCAATTTTTCGATATGTATATTTGGAGATATGCATTGATGACTATTGGCTGGTAAAATGCATTTTAGTGAAACCAAGCTGAAATGTCAGTTTTGTGAGCATTCTGATTGGAAGCAATTTTAGCAATTTTTGTGAATTGAATTGGCTTAAGTGATCTTCTGAAGAGTTGTAGAGGAAACATTGATCTTGAAAATGGTATTTAGCATGCAATTTTTGGAGATCATATTTGGGAGTTGTGAGTTTTCAAAAATGGAACCTGCATTAGGTTTTTAACTGCTGCCCTGATCAGTCACTTGTTTGGCAGTTTTGAATTGGTTAGAGATGGAATTGGCTCTTAAGCTCTTCATGAAACTTGAAGTATGTGGTTTTATTTTTCCAATGATATAAGGTAGTGACTTTTTTTGACTTGTGTACAGGAAGTTATGCTTGATAGAACATTACTGTCCAGATTGGGTGATTTCTGGGGCAGCATCATTGATTGAATTATTTGACCTAGTTAACAATTGAATTTGATTTTGGTTTGTTCATGAAAGTTGTAGAAAACATTGTGATCTTTCTGAGAATATTTATTGTATAATTCTTGACTGAAGAGAATGGAAGTTACTGAATTTACCAAGTACTGTTCTGTTTTGATAGGTTTTGAATGGGCAGAAGTTTCAATTGAATTTTTGACACCCTTAGGGGTAAATTTGATTTTTATGGTCTTCACGAAACTTGTAGAGGGTTTCATGATTTTTCCAACGAGGTATGGTTTGTAATTTTCTGAATTGTGTGTAAAGAGATATGCTTGTTAGACTGTCAAACAGGAAAAAGGGAAAAAGAGAAGGAAATAAGGGCTTATATATATATATATAGTAATTATTTTATTTGATTTTTGTGTTCTTTTGCTCATAACTTTTCCGTCCGACATCCGATTGACCTGAATAGTGAGGCATCGGATTCATGGAATATTTAATTTCATTTCCTGAGAGATTGGGAATTTTTGGACGGGAAATTGACGGGTGTCCGGGAAATAGGTATTTCATCACTGTTTTATTTAATTGGGGACCTATAGAGGTCCAAATTGAACGCCGTCAGCGCCATTAGATTTCTAATTTTTTTAAACGGATTTTTCTGATGGAAAAAAAATGGGATTAGGGCCAGGAATCTCATGAACATGCATTTTCCCCTACATGTGCATCATTAACTAACTCGGATTGGATATTTAGTGATCGTTTTGTTCTCTGATTCTTATAGCGACACAACTGGAGCGTCGATCGACCGACATAGCAGAGACTTCTTGGCATTAGCTCGGAAGTAATAGGTGAGTAACCTAGATGGGTTTCTCAATTATTACTTGTCAAATATGGGATAATGGCGACCAGAATGTATACATTGGTGACCCGCCCGCCATTACCGTGATTGATTGTGATTGATTGTCTATTATGAACTGTTCATTGTTGTGAATTACGGACTGTTACTTGTGCATATTGACTGTTAATTGACTGTGCTTGACTATGAATGATTAACTGCTTATGGGATGTTGTAATCGGGCATGCGCATTCATACGTATGCATAAACCGATAAAGGAAAATTGTGAACCGAAGTCGCCATCGACATCGAACGAGCCTAGAGCTCGAAGGAGATAATTCTCCCAGCCGCCTACTAATCATCGAATATCGCTTACGCTCACCACAATACTGTAATTAAACTGGAAAAAGAGTCACATGTGCATTGCATCATTACTGGACTGAATACCCAAAATGGGTTTTACAGACATTGATTTGTACATTATCGGGATATGAGACCGTAGCATTATTGCAACTGCCTTATTACTGTGAATTGATTATGTGATGCATGAATTGGGAGAACCATCGATGATGATTCCTCATTGATTTCGCACACTCATCCAAAATTGCAATCTATTTTTCAGGACTTGAAGAGTACCCCGTTTGACACGGGAGTAGGTTTACTGTAGGCAAGTGAAGGTTAGAGGTCGGGATCAGTTCGCGTCTGCATTAGTGTCTTATCGAATTAGTTTCTGCAATCATTGTACAACAATGCTTTATATTTATAATGAGCCCATTGTGGTTTTATTGTTTTTATACATTGACTGATTGTAAAATATTATTGGATGACTGTAATAACTGAAAATGGTTAATTGTGAACATGGACTCAAGATTGTATTCCGCAACCTTTGTAAACTGATTAGTATGTGAATTTTATGGTTACTGTAAATATTGTTAAATGATTGTAATAACTGTAAAGGTTTTCTACTGTCTACTGTTTTTGCCTCGCTAATGTACGGTTCAAAAAAAAACAAGAGAGAAGAAAATGATATACTGAGTTTTCACCGACTGATGTAGTACGCCACCCTCTCGGAGCACGGACTCGGATATCACCAACGATATCAGGTTCGGGTCACTCGGGAGTGGGGTGTTACATTTAGGTGGTATCAGAGCCTAGCAGTACGTATGGTATCTGGGCAATTTCTGGAACATAGGGCGCATGCATTTGAGTCGTGTCGTTGCAGACTGTGGCAACTGATCCCTAGGTTGAGTCGCACGAGGATAAATCCTACGTGTACACAGGTGTTAAATGATTAAGTGTGAACTCCTGAACGTGTATAAGCAATTAGGAAAGGAAAAAGGAAAAATGGATAAGGAGATTGATATTGTACTATGGTTAGAAACCCTCGCCTATGATATTAGTATGACCTAGCCTGATTAAGGAAAGAAGTGATATTCAAATGGCAATATTACGGTGACAGAAAAACGAACATGTCTAGAACTTGGAGAGGTCCTCTGTAGATATGAGAAACATACTGGTTATAGTAGGCCTATGTGAAAGTAAATGATGAAGTAATTAGAGCTCATTCAGATATGTGATGAAATGGGAAACATTGGAACTGAGTAAAACGTAGATGGTCCGATCAGGCAGATATTGTTTCACTGCATTTGTGTTCGATATCAGTAGATATCAAAATGTTGCGATACATTTGAGTGGTGTATTTTCTAAGTATAAAGAGTTTTCAAGGGATTTTAGCGCATGCATATATAAGTATGAAGAAGAAGAAAAAGAAGATTTTTGCATTGCATGGACGAAGATGTTGGAAACATATGAACTTGGAGATAATGACTGGTTGAAATGTTTGTATGGCATAAAGGAAAAATGGGCTTTGGTTCATGGCCAGAAAATATTTTATGTAGACATGATGACCACGCAACGAAGTGAGAGCATGAACAATATGATAAAAAGGTACGTCAGTTACCAACATAACTTATTACAATTTTTTAACCACTTCCAGAGGCTTATTGATGATCGTAGATATGAGGAGTTAAAAGCTGATTTTAGAAGTTGTGTGAGTAATCCAACATTTTCAGCACCGGTGAAATTTTAAAGCATGCTTCTACTGTGTACATGCTAGAATTATTTAAATGGTTTCAGGATGAATGGAATCATTGTCATGATTATAGTTTTCGTCTTAGCGGTGAGGATGGAACAATAGAGAAATATGAGATTAGTATTGCTGGGAAGAGCTACTCTTAATTGGTCAGCTATGATTCGTGTAATGATGAAGTTCATTGTAGTTATGGAAAGTTTGAGTTTGCTGGCATCTTTTACTCTCATACGTTGAAGGTTTATAGCTTGAAGAATATTTGGACAATCCCAAGCAAGTATATTTTGAAAAGATGGACAAGGAAAGCCAAAAGTTGGTCGATTGCACAAATGGAGTCCACTGTCAATGATACTAATATGGATTCGAAAATGCTGTCAAGTATCAGGTATAAAGAATTGTGTACAAGTATGTGATTGGTGACAAGGCCAGCAAAGAGGAGAGATACATACAAAGTTGTGAAAGACAATCTTTTGAACATGTTGAAGATGGTTGATGAGAAATTGGAAGGTGAAGAAATAGTTGATGAAGAGAACCAAATTGCACCAGATCATGAGTTAAGCCAACGCTCACGCTCAAATAATGAAAGGAATGTGCTAAATGAAGCTGAAAGTAATGTTGTCGACATGAATCACATAAGAGGTCTGAAAATGAAGACAAAGCTGACATCAAGTAAGCGACTGAGGGGTGGACTAGAGAAAAATTCAAAGAAGAGGAAAAATGCGAAGAATTGCAACACTTCGACAAATGTTGATATCCTCCTTTTTAATACCCAGGTTAAACTTTTGGTGATATCGGTTTGCAATGATGTATATAATTTCTAAACTTATTATTTTAAGTTAATTTCGCCTAAACGACTTTATTCAGGAATCTATGATAATTCCCAACAAACTCATATTATCTTCAGCAACAAAGCTCCCATATTTCATCAACATCAGGTTGGTTATTGGGTAATTGATAAAGTTTGCATGTGTTGTGCTATTTATTTTCAACTAAATTTGCTTTGATTGCTTACGAGAAAAACCAAAAGCAGACAGTGTCTATTTGTAAGGATTTCATAAGTTTGGCTTCCAATCATGAAGATCGGCTACAACAATCTCAGGTTCAATTTCTAAAATTGTCTTATTGGTATAATAATTTGAATCAATGTAATGTTTTATTTATCAACCAATTGGTTATGAAAATAACGAATTGCAGGCAATAGGTGTTCATATGGATAAGTCAACAATGTTATACAGTCATCATCATTATGCAACAACTCCTCTGGTATTCTCTGTTAAACTATTTGTTTCTATTGTTTTAAATATTATATGTCTGTAATGTGTTAATAAACTTTGAATTATTTATGGTGTTAGGTAAATGATATAAGAAGAAGTCAACAACATGTTAGTGTTGTTATCCCACCTTCAATGCGCATGACTGATTTACTTATGGTAATTCGAAGAAAGTATTTGTCTTAATTTCAATTAGGTTTTATGATTGCATTACATGTTTTGTTCTGTTTGAATTATTTGACATGCATATTGATTTACAGGCACAACAGACATTTGGTAATGCAAATTTGGAAGAAGTAAACAATTTAGGAGTTGGTATTTTCATTGACAACTGTCACAATTGCCTTCATGCCAAAAAGTTATGTATGTGTACAAGATGATTCTGATAATAATGTAAGTAAGAAGCACCATATACCATTCTACCGTAATTAGTCATAAAATTGAACTATGCTTAATTTGTGTGGACAGTAGCTGATTTTATATAAAATTTTAGACACATATTAAACATGTAATTCATGAGAAAATCAAAATAGATTAGACAAAGTATGTCTATCGATAATTAAAATATGATGTCTTATACGCACATATTTATTTTATTGGATGTTGAAAAATAATACTTACATAGGTCAGATAATTATGTGAATGGAGAGAAACAATTCATTTGGAATACATATAAACTTGATTACACTCATCAATCTTTCTGGATTAATGCTTCAGATTTTTGCTATTCTGCTTTGCATTTCTTATTCTGTTTTGTTCTTCTTCGTATTACAAGTCCTGAAGGAAGAGTCAATTTGTAGTGATTAAGAAGCAGTGTCAGACTGAAGATGAAAGCAAGACAAGTGAGACAAATGATGCTACATGCAAAGAAAGATTGAACAATGAAGAATTAGAAGATGTTCAGCAAGCTTAGAGCTGATACTACATCAACTGAAGAGATAAACCTGAAGCAAAGATATAAAATTGCTGACATATGTTCTTAACTAATTCATGAAGCAAATTACTGAACCAACTTAACGTGAAGCCCTACAGGTCAATGGAGGAGAGGAATTGAAGGTCAAACTTATATTAGCATTGAAGAAAATAAAACAAGTCGAGCATCAGTTTCTGTTCTCATAGCTTGGAAGCACTTTCTGTCTTTTTTTCTTTTGCAACTTTAGTTCATAAGGAAAGCAAGACTCAACCTAACTTCAACAGAACTGGACTGCAAGTCAGCTCCAAGCTCCAAGATGTGATGAAGAAAACAGAAGCTGAAGTGGAGAGCAGAACCTTTAGAATGGCAACAAAATGAGGCACACTTCAACATATTCCTCCAATCTACTTAGGTCTGTAGTTGGAAGATGAACTTGAAACTCCAGCAACAATTCCTCTGCAAGATGAGAAGCTCCAAAAGATGAATTTCAAAAAATCAGTATCAATCCTATATATGCTAAGTGTATTGTCTATAAAATTTCTCTCAAAGTATATCGCAAGTGTTTGTATGGTTTTTGTTTTCTGTGTATATGAAGTTTGATGTTTAAGACTATGAGTTTTTGGTTTTTGATTCTGGTTTTTGGATCCAAGAATTTTTGAAATGCCCTTAAAACCATCATCTCTATCTTCCTTTTAAACACTGAAATTATGGTTCTCAATCTGCTTCTCTTCCTCACTCTTATTGACTATGCACATTCCTCCACAAATCTCAACATGTTTGGTTGCATGAAACAACACAAATCAACACTTTTGTGTCTTGCTAAATGTATGTACTACACTAGTTTTTATGTTTGAGGTCATGTTATTACCTTACAGATTTAGAAATAGATGGAACAGAATGCTTTGAAGCTAATATAAAGCATATATATTTTCATTGTCTTTTCATGAATGTAAGGAAAAAATTGCTAAAACCTTATCAATACAACTTTCAAATTAGTTCATTTTCCTTCTTCCCGTTTCTGTTTTTGTTTAACAGAAGCTAATCAAAATTGATGATTGAGTAGCTCAAGTCGTATAACTTACACAAAACATAAGGATTGAATTTTTACAGAAGTTGTAAAATTGAATGTATAATGTATCTAAAATGAATTGCAACTCAGATTCCTCACAAATTGGTCAATGTATAGTTAAAATTTGGTGTTTTTGAGAAAATGGTTGTTTCTCCCCTTTGGACCCAAAATCAACTTCTGTATTGAAAGTATCTGTTTTATATATATGTTGCCTTAGCTACTCACACCTTAAAAAGACTAAATCTACTTCTGGAATGAAAACTGAAAATGACAATGCAAGCAGCTTATATGAAATAAATTAGATGTTATGTGTTGATGAATTTTGTGGCTTTCACTCTCAAATGCAAAACTAAAGCTAACTTCAGGTTTTTTTGTCAATATATCATAAACTACAGCTGCTATTCAACTTCAAAATAACAAAAAACACTGCAAAATCAACTTCATGGACATATTAATAAATCTGGAGAAATAGTACTGAACTTTTTTATTGATGGTGTTTTTCAATTTTTCCATTTTCCTGCATTAGAAAACTAAATTGATGAGGATCATGAATGTTATATCACCTCCAACATGAGGATACAACTTGAAAAATAAGTAGAAAACACAAGGATAACCTGATGAGTAAAAACCTAGACTAGTACAATCTGTCAAAAAATGAGGGAACTTGCACTCCAACAGAAAAATAGAACTTCAAGTTTGCTCCAAGCTCAAACCTTTGTATAAGAACAGAAATTTCAGATATTCAACAAACCGCTTCAGCAAAGATGAGCTTAACTCCAATTGATTCGTCCAACAGTAACTAAACTGAGGTGATGTTGGACCCCGAACTTTTGATGATAATTAGAAATATTAAAATGAATATTAATGAGAAAGAAATTGGTGAGACAATTTATGAATTTAAGAAAATTTATGAATTTAAGAAAAATTTATGAGAAAAGAATTGTTTAGTTTTGAGGACTTTGATATTTGAATGAAGTTATATGGATTATGAGAGGAAAGAGAATAAGTTAATTGAAATGGGAGTGGAAAATCAAGAAATAAAGAAAGAAAGTGAGAGAATTTGAAAAAAATTAAGAAAGTTGACTTTTGGAGATAGAAAGTTTGACTTGAGAGAGTTGACTTTTTGTTTGAGGCAAAATTTGAGAAAATTGTCTTATGGAAACTTGTAGTTTATGTCAAGAGCTTTCTGTAGCCATAAAGATTGATATTTTTTGATATCGGAAGTGAAAGTTATGATCAGTCAAAGTTCGCTTAGAGTTTGACTTTTTGAAGAAAAAATTGACTTTTTGATTTAGGCAAAATTCGAGAAAATGATCAACATGAAAATTGTAGCCTTTGTCGAGAGTTTTTTGTGGACATAAAGTTTGCTACTTTTCGATGTCGGGATTGAGAGATATGATTTTCCGAAGATATGCTTTGTTTTGAAAATGCTATTAAGTATAGATTTGTGTGTTCTATGCTTCGAGGCCACTCGTCGTATGGATTTAGTTTGAATTAGAGTAAGTGGTCTTCATGAAAATTTTAGATGATGTTTTTATCTTTCCATTTATATAAAGTTTGCAATTTTTCGATATCGGGGCTAGAAGTTATGAGCGATTAAAAATTGGAAGTCGTTTAGGAAAAGCTGTTTTTGACAGAATTTTTGATTGAGTTTTAGACATCTTTCGAGACCTAATTTGATTTTGAGTACTTCAGGGAAGTTGTAGAGCTTCCTTTGATCTTTTTATTGACACAAAATTTGTCAAATTCTGAGTTCGGGATCGAGAGAAATAATTTTTGAAAAGTTCGGTTTTGAAGTTCGGTTACTTTGTTTTTAATCTGATCCCTTTTGTAATCTTTTGCTTATAATTCCTTCGTCCGACATCCGATTGATTTGATTCTTGAAGCGTTGGATTCCTAAGACAATTAATTTCATTTTTATGAAGAATTATGATTTTTTTGGAGATTAAATGGAAAGAGATTGATTGAACCAAAGTAAGAGATTTGGTTATAGGTTATAAGTTGGATAATTTTCTGAACATGATTCAGTATTTTGCGAAATTCGGGAGCTGTACAACTCCGATTGAGTTGATTCTTAAGGCCAAATAAATTTAAGATATAGGGCTACAACTCTTGTGAAGGGATCGAAATTTAATTTCATCCCTAAGATTGTCAAATTTCTGGAATTAAATTAGCATAATGTTCAGTCTCGGATTTTTCGCAGGTCCGATAGTATTTCGGCTATAACTTCTTCATTTCTGATCCGAATTGAGTGCGGTTGGTGGCGTTGGATTCGTAAGATCTAGAGGAACAATTTTCAAGAAGAAAGTTTGTCCAAATTATTTCGTTTCGATGCTTGAAAACAGGACGAAAGCTATCAGATTTTGAAAATCCTGTGCAGGGGTATTTTGACATTTCACTTAAAAGGAGGGGCAACTTGGTCAATTACCCCTCACTTAAGTGACATGGCACTTTATTAGGCACATGTCTGTCTTTGGGAAGAAGCAATACACGAATTTGGGAGAGAAAAGAAGAAAGAAACGATAGAGAGGGAGAGAAGAAGGAGAAGGAGAAGAAGAAGAAGAAGAAGAAGAAGAAGAAGAAGAAGGAGGAAGCAAGGTTCGTTTTTTTTTTGGGTTTTTCTAAGAGTTTTTCGTTACTTTTCAAAGGGGAAGGAAGCAAGAAGATGAAAGCTTGCCTTGGAGCTTGAAAATAACGAAAATGGTGGAGAAAATGGTAAGTGAGAGAAAGTTTTAAGTTTTGAATTTTTGATGAGTTTGTTGGTTGGTTTAGCTTAAGATGGTTATGGATTGAGTTTTCCCTAAGGTTATTTGAAGAGAATAGGTTGTGATTATGTTTAATTTTGGATTAATTGTGAATTGGGGGTTATGCCCAAATTTGTGAATTGGAGTTTGTGTAAATTGATGCTTTAGATAGCTTGGATTAATGATGAATTTGAGATTTCTTAAGTCAATTTTGATGTATATGCTTTAGATTGTATTTAATTTTAGATGGAAATTAATTAAGGCTTAGGCTTAAATTTGTGATTTGTGAATTATTGGTGTAGAATTATAGGTTTGTGAATTATGATATGAATTTTGAAGATTATTGGTTTTATGATATTGAATTTGTGAAAATTGGTTTAGGCCAATTTTGAAAATTTGGAATTGTGAAAATTGGAGATTTAAATAGCTTGAATATGTGAGGAATTGATGTTTAGGAATTGCTTGATTGAATTGAATTAATTTTGGAAGATTGTGAAGTAGAGTTTTAGGCCCGATTTTGTAAATTGGAAAAATGAGAGAGTTTTGATTTAGATCTCTTGAGGCTAGTATGGCTTTGTGAATTGTGAAATAAATTTTGAGGATTTATTTATTTATGAAGTTGAATTTGGATGATTATGGTTTAGGTTAAATTTCAATTGGAAGAACAAAGGACGTTTTGGTCAAATTGATGATCGGGACGAGGTCCTTGCATCAGTTCGAGGTGGGTAGTATGTTTATTTATTGAATTTTAAGCTAAGCATGAATATTTGAAAATATGAATCTGAATAAATTTGATTTTATGATTGAAAGAAGTTAGTGCATACATTGTTGTGAATTTGATTGGTTCGTGATCAAATTGATGATGTAATTTGTATTAGATGTGTTACATGAATTTATATGGATATGTGAATGGTTGATAAAAATTTGAAGAAAAGCAAGATTTTGAAAAGTGCCTTCGGGCATTCTGAACTTTTGTTTTCGATATGTGTTATGTGGGTTTGGTCAGGTCCTTCTGTGAGTCAGTGCACTGTCTCTATTCGATATAGCCTTCTCCCAGCTGCCCGCTAGTAGCATGGAGCTCCGATTTCGGACTCCCTTCACGGCTACACTGGACCGCTATCTGGAAAGTGTAATATGCGTTCTATTCTGTTACCTGGGACCGCTATCTTGAGAATGTGCGATGACGCTCTATTTAGACCGAACCAGACCATTTGATGTGTTTTGTGTGCTTTGTTTATGTTTATAAGTGTGTTGCATGGCATCTTTTGAAAAAGAAATGTGAAATGATTTTTGAAAAGTTCGGTTTTGAAGTTCGGTTACTTTGTTTTTAATCCGATCCCTTTTGTAATCTTTTGCTTATAATTCCTTCGTCCGACATCCGATTGATTTGATTCTTGAAGCGTTGGATTCCTAAGACAATTAATTTCATTTTTATGAAGAATTATGATTTTTTTGGAGATTAAATAGAAAGAGATTGATTGAACCAAGGTAAGAGATTTGGTTATAGGTTATAAGTTGGATAATTTTCTGAACATGGTTCATTATTTTACAAAATTCGGGAGCTGTACAACTCCGATTGAGTTGATTCTTGAGGCCAAATAAATTTAAGATATAGGGCTACAACTCTTATGAAGGGATCGAAATTTAATTTCATCCCTAAGATTGTCAAATTTCTGGAATTAAATTAGCGTAATGTTCAGTCTCGGATTTTTCGCAGGTCCGATAATATTTTGGCTATAACTTCTTCATTTCTGATCCGAATTGAGCGTGGTCAGTGGCGTTGGATTTGTATGATCTAGAGGAACAATTTTTAAGAAGAAAGTTTGTCCAAATTATTTCGTTTCGATGCTTGAAAACAGGACGAAAGCTATCAGATTTTGAAAATCCTGTGCAGGGGTATTTTGGGATTTCACTTAAAAGGAGGGGCAACTTGGTCAATTACCCCTCACTTAAGTGACATGGCACTTTATTAGGCACATTTCTGTCTTTTGGAAGAAGCAATACACGAATTTGGGAGAGAAAAGAAGAAAGAAACGATAGAAGAGGGAGAGAAGAAGGAGAAGAAGAAGAAGAAGAAAAAGAAGAAGAAGAAGAAGGAGGAAGCAAGGTTCGTTTTTTTTTTTGGTTTTTCTAAGAGTTTTTCGTTTCTTTTCAAAGGGGAAGGAAGCAAGAAGATGAAAGCTTGCCTTGGAGCTTGAAAATAACGAAAATGGTGGAGAAAATGGTAAGTGAGAGAAAGTTTCAAGTTTTGAATTTTTGATGGGTTTGTTGGTTGGTTTAGCTTAAGATGGTTATGGATTGAGTTTTCCCTAAGGTTATTTGAAGAGAATAGGTTGTGATGATGTTTAATTTTGGATTAATTGTGAATTGGGGGTTATGCCCAAATTTGTGAATTGGAGTTTGTGTAAATTGATGCTTTAGATAGCTTGGATTAATGATGAATTTGAGATTTCTTAAGTCAATTTTGATGTATATGCTTTAGGTTGTATTTAATTTTAGATGGAAATTAATTAAGGCTTAAGCTTAAATTTGTGATTTGTGAATTATTGGTGTAGAATTATAGGTTTGTGAATTATGATATGAATTTTGAAGATTATTGATTTTATGATATTGAATTTGTGAAAATTGGTTTAGGCCAATTTTGAAAATTTGGAATTGTGAAAATTGGAGATTTAAATAGCTTGAATATGTGAGAAATTGATGTTTGGGAATTGCTTGATTGAATTGAATTAATTTTGGAAGATTGTGAAGTAGGGTTTTAGGCCCGATTTTGTAAATTGGAAAAATGAGAGAGTTTTGATTTAGATCTCTTGAGGCTAGTATGGCTTTGTGAATTGTGAAATAAATTTTGAGGATTTAGTTATTTATGACGTTGAATTTGGATGATTATAGTTTAGGTTAAATTTCAATTGGAAGAACAAAGGACGCTTTGGTCAAATTGATGATCGGGACGAGGTCCTTGCATCAGTTCGAGGTGGGTAGTATGTTTATTTATTGAATTTTAAGCTAAGCATGAATATTTGAAAATATGAATCTGAACAAATTTGATTTTATGATTGAAAGAAGTTAGTGCATACATTGTTGTGAATTTGATTGGTTCGTGATCAAATTGATGATGTAATTTGTATTAGATGTGTTACATGAATTTATGTGGATATGTGAATGGTTGATAAAAATTTGAAGAAAAGCAAGATTTTGAAAAGTGCCTTCGGGCATTCTGAACTTTTGTTTTTGATATGTGTTATGTGGGTTTGGTCAAGTCCTTCGTTGATAAAAATTTGAAGAAAAGCAAGATTTTGAAAAGTGCCTTCGGGCATTCTGAACTTTTGTTTTTGATATGTGTTATGTGGGTTTAGTCAAGTCCTTCTGTGAGTCAGTGCACTGTCTCTATTCGATATAGTCTTCTCCCGGCTGCCCGCTAGTAGCATGGAGCTCCGATTTCGGACTCCCTTCACGGCTACACTGGACGGCTATCTTGGGAAAGTGTAGTCTTGATTCGCATTTACGGTACGCAGGACCGCTATCTTGAGAATGTGCGATACGCTCTTTTGGACCGAACCAGACCATTTGATGTGTTTTGTGTACTTTGTTTCTGTTTATAAGTGTGTTGCATGGCATCTTTTGAAAAAGAAATGTGAAAAATTTTGGGAAAGAAATTATCGTAGTTCTTCAACTGAAAAGTGATTGAAATGGTTTTGATTATATTTTGAAAAGTGTGAGAAATAAGAAATTGTCGAATTTTCTACTGTGGAATGTGTTTTTTAAAAAAAGAAAAAGAATGGCAAAGGTTTTTGCAAAAATGTTTTCACTTATTATTCAATTTATAAACATATTATCCACGAGCTATTTTAGCTCACCCCCCCTTTCATCCCCATCTCCAGGTATTCAAGCAGGAGATCGGATGAAAGAACGTTAAGACTTCTATTCGTTTTTGCACACCTTGTATTTTGTGTTTTGATTTTGATATTGTTTATGGCTTGGGAAGCCATGAAAAATTGTAGCATTTTCAGTTTGGATTGTAAATAAATGGTTGAATTTAAGTATGGATGTGTATATGAATTATGGATTTGTGTGTATGGAATCGAGTATTGGAATTGAGTTTGTATATGATTATGAGTAGAAATGGTGAATGTATATGAATATGAGTGAATTGTATTCGGATTGAAATATGTATTGGGGAATGAGATTATGAAGTGTTCTAGATATAGGTTTATGTCTTTGGTGTTTGGATTAGGAAGGAGGTCCGATGTTGATTTGTGTTGTTGGATTGTGATATAGAAGTGTGTTTTTACCTTTGTAGAAATCTTTGGGCTGTCAAAATACAGCCGTTATGCTGCCCGATTTTCGGTAAAAATCGGGTTAAGATAAGAATAAGAATAAGAAGTTAGTTTGTTAAAGATAAGTGTTTAGTTAAGAAGATGAAATTTTTGGGATTTGTGTGATTGGTTAAGAAAAATAATATGAATCGAAATGTTGTTTGAGATTTAAGTGAATTGAAATTTGTGAGCGAAAGAATTTCCAAGAAAAAGGGAATTGTATGTTTTGATTGACTTCGAGGAAAAATGAATATAAGAAAAAGAAACAAAAAATTATACCAGTTTCGGATGGTTAGTCTAGGTTATCCAACGCGATAAGTTTTCTATACTGTGTGCTTCTCTGGGATGTCGGAATGTGTTTCTGTTCGATACATTCGTTTTTCCGATTCGGTTCGATTTGCATTTCTTCTACGCGATCCTTTGCTTTCTTTGATTCCGCTTTCGCTTTGTTTGTCGTTATCGAATTCAATATATCCATTTTGAATTCGCCTCGTTCTTCGTATCCGTGCCTGCTTTTCGGTTGGAATTCGGTTCCCGGATCGGGTCCCAACAGGTGATGTGCATCAGATGGAAATTCTCCACAGAAAGGCAGCACCTTGAGTCTTATACATTTAATGTATTCGATGTTGTAAGTGTCACTCAAATTTAATGATCTATCTATCTCTCAAATGTATGAAAAATTCGAGAAGCTGTTTTTGTAATACAAAATGAGGATTTGCAGAAAAATGGAGTTGCAGAAATTTTAGAAATGGAAATTTGCACTTTCAAATTTGCTTCTTTTCCACTCTTACAAATCTTTAGCCCATCTCGCCACACACATTCATAACATCTCAATAGGAACACAATAAAATCTTTAAAATGAAGAAGATGAAGAGAAGAAATTTTTTCATAAAATGCTGCAACTGTTCCATTACACAAGAAGAAGAGTTTTATAGCCTTTTACGTTGGCTCTTCACACCTTTCTTGCCTAGGTACATCAATGGTTCAACATAAAAATGAAAAACAACTAATGAGTAAGATGTTGACAAGTTTTTTACTCTCATTGGTTCAGCAAGTACAAAAGCATTTCTGTTGGGTGATACATTAGCAAAAGACTAACATTGTGATCTCCTAATAATTTAAAGCTTCAAAAAGTAAAAAGACAAAAGAGGCTTGAAAACTATGGAAACAAAAGATGATGCTCAACTTTAGTAGCTTAATTGTCTTCAATAATATGCATTCCTTTACTCCATTGACTGCGGGATCTCTTTTCAATTGCTTCAAAAAATTTTGCATCAGGTTTTGATAACTCTGTTTTAGGTTTTGCTTCAGGTTTATTCACTGTAGGCTTTTTGTTTGTAGTAGGGAGGAGTAGTGTAGTGACTGTCATTTATTGTTGTTTCTGAGTTTTAAAAAAAGAACCCAACTTGGATATCCTATCATCATCACTTGTTTGAATTCTCCTGTTAGCCCCTGTCTTTTTTCTTCTCTGTTGTTAACTCACTGACTTGTTTCTTGAGTTCTAAAACAGCAACACAAGTCTTGAAGAGGCCCCCACGAAGGATTGAAGAAACCACCTTCAACACCCAACCTGTTGAGCAATGTATCTGATTGAAGCAAATCGTCAAACACAACATGCACTGTTCACGCAAGTTTCCTCCAAATGATAAAATTTGGAACCACTGTCCCTCGATTTTGATCTGAATGTATGAAGTGTCTCCAAATATTGCAACTCAAATCCCTCACAAATCAGTGAATGTATGAAAAATGATTTTGTGTAAATTGAAAACGAATGTCGCTCTCCTATTGTATCCGAATAGTGAACTTCAGTTTTGCAAACTCTGAGTGTGTGAAATCTACTTCAGCTAATCATTCCTCAAAATAAAACTTTGCTTCTGAAGAAATAAAAATGATATAAAAAGATGTCAATCAGATCAAAAGAAATATAATTGAATCTTACTATCTGAAGGAATTTTGGTTTCACTCTCAAAACTTATTCCAAACTAGTTTCAGATCTTTGGAAAAACAAAACATCCACAAAATGCTCCTTCTAAAACTCAACTTCTGAACTTGCTACTGGTAATCAAAACATATGAAAACATAACATAACATAAATATGAATAATGAAACTTGAATAAAAGATTTTGTATTGATTTCTTTATCCATCCGAAAGTGAAATAAAGAGCTTTATATGTAGCTCTTCCATGTTCTGATACAATCTGATTTTTAACTAAAGGATAAAGACTTGAACTAATAAGTAAAACTTGTCTAGTGCTAACATTTCCTAATTTGACAAAACACAGAAGCAATTCATTTTGTTTTTAGCATAACTAGAACTAACATTAGTAAAAGCTTAAACTTGTAGCATGAGCAGTAATTAATTTCTTCAGCAGCAACTTGATTCTTCAGTAACTAAAATCCTGACATGCAAATCCAATTGTCAGACCATGAGAGTGAAATGCTTGATGGATGGACCAACTGCACTTGTTTTGCTTATCTCTAATAACTCTTAATTATGCTGATTAATCTAACTTGATTTGCTTCAATTTTTTCATTCTTCCTACTCTACATCTCTTCTTCTGATTTTCTTCCTGCTGCAAAATCTGATTTTTCTTCAACCTGCTAAGCTGCTTCAATTTCCTTTGAATTCCTTCAACTCCTTCTCTTCTTAATCTTCAAACTTCAGAACTTTGTTTCTTAAATGCTTAGCTTTCTGAATTATCCCCAAAATCAATAGCTCGATTTTTTTGATAAGTCTTGGAGGCTTCAACTTGATATTCACCTTCCTTTTCTTCTTCAGTTTGATTGCCATTGCAAGATCTTCAGCTAGCTTCAATATAGTAGGTTTTAAAAAAGTATTCATTCCAACAACAAACAGGTGCAAGCAAACAAGCAAATATAGATGCTAATTAATTTCAATCTCCATAACTTAGGAGGATAATTGTTGGTTGTGTTGTTTTTTGATAAACTAAGTTAGCAAACAATCAAAACGTAAAAGAAGCAAAACTCTCAGCTAGCATCTCCCAAAAGTAAATCAAAGGATATCTTCTTTACTAAATACCATATTAGCAGCAGAAATAACAATGAATTGTTTATTCCTTGTACCAAAAGAGAGAAAAGAGTGAGAGAGTATAGTTTACCTTTAGGATATCAAAGACTTTCTCAGCAATATTTTTTTTTTCAAGGGTGGCACCTTTCTGTTGAACCTTATCTGGATGGACGCATAAAGTTGCCTGCCTACATACTTTCTTCACTGAGGTTGATGTTACCAAATCAGTCAGTGACACTGGCTCCCAGCCACATTCAGACCATAAAACCTGTTCATTATTCAATTAAAAGAAGTTTCACCCCCCCCAAAATAAACAAAAAAAGAAAAGATGAAGAAATTAGCTCTAAATAATAGACAAAAATTGTAAGGATGCAGTTGATTTTCTGCCAACACCTACGCCTCTAATGTCAATCTTAAATAAATAGAAAAAACCAATACAAAAACTAGTTCTTGACCATGAACATACTGAAAGTTGAATGAAAGTGGGTATCTTTGCATTATTTAATCATATTGTTAAACAACATACATATTGCAATGATGACAACAATGCATGCATATTTCCTTCTTTTTCTGCAGCGCAGCACTTTATCTCAGCATCCATTTGATCAGCAATCCTCTACAATTAAGATTCAATGGGAATAATAATAACAAAAAGCAATTAAGTCAAATTGTTGTAACATAATTATAGCTCGTTTAAAATATAAACAAGCAAAATACACTAGCTGCCACCAGAATTGTTTAAATTTGCAGTGTTATTAACAAATGCACAGCACGCTAAGCTCAGTACAACTTCATCTTTAACCCATCAGACATACCACACACAAACCTTGCATTTAAATATGTAGCAGATAGTAGAGATGAAGCACACAGATAAGAAAAATTACACTTACACGTCTTTCTTCCTGCTCATGCTGAGTCTGAAATTCACGCTGATTCATGTCAGTGACTGCTTGTGCCTGTATATGGAAAAATTCAAATCTTTATATATTCTACTGTGAAGGCAAACTATTATTGAATATGTATAAATTAATATAGTGTTGGAAATATAAGTTTATTGATAATGTATTGAAATTACTCAAGCAATATGCAGCCATGCAATTAAGGCCACATTACATTCTGCTTACTGTATTTACAAGTGGGGCAAGCTCAAGATTGAAATCAACAAGTAGTTTGTCGTATAGAATAGTGACTAGTTCAAGGACAATACTTTTTTTAACAGCAAACTTAAAAAGAATTCATGGATGTGTTAATCAATCTGTTGATGATTGGTAATTGCAAATCCTTATTGAACATCACTTTTTTTCTCTTAGCCAAGTATTGGATTTAATGAACCTTCAACATCTGTGCAAAAATAAAAATAAAAAAGGGGACATCCATCTACAAACATAGCTATATAGGAAAAAAAGGAATGAATAATAAGGAGCCAAAAGAACAGAAAACAAATACCACACGATGTTGCGTCCTCTGATGGCGTCCCATTCGGCTTTTAAATCATCTTCACTTTCACCATCAACTTCCTGGAATCCTCCAAATGGAGCAGCTTTTGGGAACAGAGCAATAATAGAATATTATAATAAAAAACAAATGGGAAAATCTATGCCTTGTCATAAGAAAAAAGACTCAGTTCAAAAGCAAGTACCTCCAAAAATTGATGAAAGGTCATCCGCTATATTTGTTACAGAAGAAGCCTTTTTCATGCTAGATGAGGCAGCAAATGATTTCTTCTTGGCCACATCAGGTTTTCCTTTTACTTTTGTGTCAAATAAAGGATCCTGTCAGTGTCATCAGGAAACAAGTAAGTACACTATTATTGGTGTAGAGACTGTTCAATTGCAATATATAACACTCATTAAAGGTGTAGCTCTTGACTTTGGCACATTATTGGGTCGAAAACCCATTCCAAAGAAGGATTCCAAATCATCTACACTTTTGTTCTGAGACTGCCTTGCTGCATAATCAGCGTCCTTAAATTTGCTACATTGTACATTTTGCCTTTCCCTTTCTTCCCTTGCGTGCCCATCAGCCTTATTTCGTACCCTACCTGTGGCGAAATCGTCAAGTTCATCTATTGAAGAAGCATCCGAACCTTTGAATGCAATAGAAAGCACCTTAATGATAGTGACGATTATGAAGTGAATCACACGTTAATACAATACTTTAGAAAACAATATAAGAATGCACGAGAAGGGGGGGTTGAATTGTGTATTCTCCTTTTTTGAAATTCTTTCAAAAAATGATTTGTTAGAAATAATATTCTTTTACAGAACTTCCGATAGATTCTAATTAATCAAAACTTTGAATATTTTGTATACGAATTAAGTAATGATAACACTTGAATCTAAAAGAGAGATAGAGTAAGAGTAGTTGACACGGTGATTTATCCTGGTTTACCACAAACCGTGGGCTACATCCAGTCCTCAGAGTTCTTTCTGAGATTTCACTATCTCTGCAACTTTTACAAGTATTCTTTACGAGCCTCTTCAGGTCTCTACAATCAGTATTCTTTCACGCTTAGCCTCTGCAGGCTATCTACACTACTTTCTAACAGATAAGTGTTTGAACACTTGTTACAGTAAAAATAGCTCTCGGCTATTTTGCACAGAATGCTTTTACGATCACGTAGATATAATTCAACTAATTTTCAATTACGCAATTTTTCAACTAACTTTGCAATCTTCGACTTCGATTTGTATTTATAGCCTTCGTCTCCAACTGCTTCTTGAATCTTGTTTCTTTAACAGAAACAGTTAATCAGTTGATTTCTGTAACTAACCCGAACTGACTCTTGCGTCTGCTTCTCAATTCTTCTTCTGCGTCTTCTTTTCTATTTGCTTCTTCGTCTGTTTCATTATTGTGTCTTCGTCTGTGTCTTATTGTGCGTCTGCGTTGCTTCGTCTGTGTTGCTTTGTCTGTGTTGCTTCGTCTGTATTGTTTTATCTGTGTTGCTTCATTTATGTTGCTTTTTCTGTGTTGCTTCGTCTGTTTTACTACTGTGTCTCCGTCTGCGTCTGTATTTCTCTTTTGCGTTCTTCATCTACATCTTATTGTGCATCTGCGTCTGTTTATTTCTTCTTTTATTTTGCTCTTTGTTATACATCAAAATTATATCTAAGTAAAGTCATTTTGACTTAACAATCTCCCCCTTTTTTATGATAACAAATTATATACAATCAAGAAAACAAAATACAATGTATAAGAAAAAAAAACTTATCTTCAAAAATTTTCTTCTTTAGCTCCTTCAATCACACCCTTAAGTTTTGACAATTTCCATTCCTCTTCTGCTTATTCTCTTCTCCCCCTATTTGTCATAATAAAAAATGATTAATGACGACGACTTTTCAACAGTTCTGTCATCATTTTCTTCAGATCATTCATCGTCTCCTTTATCTCATTTACTTCTCCACGTAATTGACTGATTTCTGCTTGGGAGGCAAACGTTGAGGAGGATTGATCATTATGTTCGGACGGTGAAGTGAGCGCAATTGTTGTAGCATATGCGTCCGAGGAGGAACATAGTCTTCATTAATCGCAAATGTGGGTGGATGAATGAATACTCTTGACTCTGAAATATCCAAGTCACGAGGGCAGTAGCATCAAGAATGTCTTCCTTGCAAGGTATACCTTGACTTCAATAGGCGATGTATTAGATAAGGGTCTAATACGCAACCTTTGTCTGGACAAGGAATTCAATGAAAGTCCTGTTGTCAATCTTCCCTTCTTGGGGCGGTCTTTTTCTTATCGGTATAGCTACTGACTAGCTCCACCATTATTCTCTTTAGAAGCGCATGCCTCATTAATTTTCCGCTTCTTCTTCTTCAATCGATCTGCGGACGGATCATCACAAACTTCTTCTTGGGAAAAAGTTTGATTTCCCTTATTCAAATCCAAAGGATATCTTGGCTGAATATACGGTACAACCTTTATTATTGATTTGTTACGTATTTGGATAAATAGTGCGGACGAGAAGACATTTTTGTAGGGTATGACCTTGTAACGGCATACCTTAAGGTATCATAGAAGTTTCTTCGTCTTCATTCAATATGTGCCATGTCTCACTATTTATCGAATATAGGTTGTAAGGCGATCTTTATTTGCCTTATGGGTTATTGCGGATAGCAATTGCGGTACTCCTCCTTGTCACCACTTGACGATCGACTTCAAACTTATCCTTTCTCAAAATTTGGAATAGTTATGAGCGACGGACTAGGTTTATCAGATTTCTTCAATGGTACCTGCACTGAACTCAAATCTACTGTGACTTCTTGTTGATTATCATCAAGAGTAGGCTGAACCAGGTTAGGCTCCACTGGTTCCTCCGGTTGCTCAACAATGGGAGTATTCTTCTCTTGATTAGCTTCCACAAGAGTAGAAAAACTCCTCCTTCGACTAACCACTTTAGTCTTTATTCTTGGCGTTTTCTTCACTTGAGACTTCTGTGTCTCAGACTCCAATTTTCTCTTCTTCTTGGTCTCCTTGCTTTGTTTGGCTGATTGTTCCTCCAAAATTGAGACGAGAGATCTTGTCACCTTTGCCCTTGGTGTGCTAGATCCAGAGGCTTCTTCTTGTTCCTGCTCTCTGGTTCTTCTCTCTTCTTATTGCCTTAAGGTTTGAATCCTAGGTGATCTCCTTGCTTTCTTAGTGATTTCACCCAAAAAACTCTCTCCTTTCCTTTTTGTACACCATAAATACATCCTTGAGCAATATCATACTCTTTTCTAGGACATGCCGGTTTTATCAAAGGCCTTTTATTTAATCTTCTCCTTTCTTCTATTGGCATACTCACACTTCCATGAGATCTAGAACTTGTTGCTGGGGAATTCTTTAATAAACGCTCCCCCTCATTTCTAGTTCTCCTTGAAGAATCTGCTTCTTCTTGACTCACTGTCCTCAGACCCATTCGTCGTATTGTGACTGAGTCAATTTTACTTTTCACAGGTACAATCCTTCTATTTCCTCTGTGTAGAAGGACTTCGGATTCCTTAAAAATCCTTGTAAGAAGCATGCCATAAGGATAGCTGTTTGTATCCTTCATTCCCTTAATCATATAATGGAAGATTAAGAAGGGTAAGTCAATAGGATTGCGATTCAGCAGGTAGAACAGACATTGTTAATCTAGGGTGGTCACCAAATGTCTTGAACTTGCTCTAGGTAAGATGCAATTAAACAAAATTGCATGAAGAACCCTAGCTTTTGGGACCAGACTTGAAGTCTTCCTCTTCGAAGGGTCGTTCACTCCATACAACTGTTTGCTAACATCTTCTTCCTTCATATTGACCATTGTCATCCACTTAGCCTTGGTTGACAGAGTCTCACCAACTGATGGACAATCGGTCACCTTCCTTATCAACTCCTTAGTCATGACAACAGATATACCGTCTACTGAGGATATAATAGTGTTGTCTACAAGTTGAGCGTTCTTCCAAAAATCATACACCTCGTCAGTATAGACTGGTTCCCGTAATTGGAAGAAATTCCTCCAACCAGCTCTTTTAATCTCAGGTTCTACGTCCATACCATCCTTCCTTAGTGACTCAAAATCCATATGCCTTCTGAATATCATAACTGCCTCCATTGTTTCAGAACGAAAATTGTCTCTGGTAAGCTTTTCTTCTAGGGTAGGATGATTGAGAGAATTTGAAAAACAAGATGAACCGTCTAAAGATGAGAGTAACCGCAATGATATCAACTTCAGGCTACTTGAAGAGTCTTATCATGCGTGCCCTAGAATCATCGGGATTCTAAAGGTCGTGTGTCAGAGAAGTTACCAGCTGTAACTCACAGTTTCTGACGCCGTTATTTTTGACGTCCCTTTAGCCTGATTGTTCGCTTAACATAACCATGTTAAGGTTGCGTCTGATCTTCTGGAATCGTTCTTCACTCAATGGTTTGGTGAAGATGTCTGCCCACTGATACTCTGTTTCAATGAACTGGAGTTTAACCACCTTCCTCTGAACATAGTCTCTTAAGAAGTGATGTCTGACTTCTATGTGTTTCACTCTCGAATCTTTGGATCGATTCTTTGTGATTGATTACCTTTGGTGTTGTGCAATAGATTGGAATCTCCTCTTCTTGAACTGCATAGTCTTGAGTTGATATTTGATCCTGGCGTTTGTGAACAACGACTTACGACGAACATATACTACTGCTTGGCGATTGATAGAAACAATTGAGTTTTGTCTCTTGCTTGACCATGAAACTAAGTTTGAGCCAAGAAAGTGACATCCTCCACTTGTGCTTTTCCTTTCGATTCTATCTATGGCATAGTCCGCGTCGCAATATCCAATTAACCTGAAATCTTTACATTTCTCAAACATTAAGCAAAGATCAGTAGTACCTGCGAGATATCTCATAATCCTCTTAACAGCAATATAATGAGACTCTCTAGGATCGGCCTGAAACCTTGCACACAAGCATACACTGAACAATATATCAGGTCTACTTTCTTTAAGATAGAGTAAAGAACCGATTATCCCTCTATACAGGGTTTGATCCACCTTCTTACCAAGTTCATCTTTCGACAAAAGGTTTGAAGGATGCATCGGAGTAGTCATTGACTTCACATTTTGCATATGAAACTTATTCAACAATTCTTTCACATATTTTTGTTGATGGATAAAGATTTTCTCTTCGGTTTGCTTTACTTGCAACCCAAGAAAGAACTTTAACTCACCCATCATGCTCATTTCAAATTCATTTTTCATTAGACTCTCAAATTTCATGCATAATTTCTTTGAAGTAGCACCAAAAATAATATCATTAATATAGATCTATACAATTATAAATTCATTTTCATAATTCTTCCTAAAGAGCGTCTTATCAACTTGACCTCTACTAAAATCATTCCCTAGGAGAAAAGTACTCAAACGATCATACCAAGCTCTAGGAGCTTGCTTTAAGCCGTATAAGGCTTTATGAAGTCTATAGACATGGTCTGTATTCTTAACATCCTCGAAACCAGGTGGTTGCTTAACATACACCTCTTCGTCTATAAAATCGTTCAGAAAGGCACTATTCACATCCATCTGAAATAGCTTTATATTATGACAGACCGCATATGCCAGTAATATCCTAATGGTTTCAAGTCTTGCTACTGGAGCATATGTCTCATTGTAGTCTATTCCTTCTTGCTGATTATAGCCTTGTGCTACTAATCTAGCCTTATTTCGACTCACTCTTCCTAATTTGTCTAACTTATTCTTAAAGACCCATCTCGTTCCTATAATGGATTTCTTAGGGGGTTTCAGAACTAAGGACCAAACATTATTTCTAGAAAATTGATTCAGCTCCTCTTGCATAGCTAACACCCAAGCTTCATCTCGAAGGGCTTCCTCAACCTTCTTAGGCTCTATTTCAGAGATAAAAGCCACATTAGCTTCTCTTCTGAATCTGGACCTTGTCCTAACTCCTTCTGAGGTCTCTCCGATAATCAACTCTTTTGGATGAGAACTTTTATATTTCCAGTCTCTTTTCAGTCTAATGGTTTCTGGAATATCTTCAACTTTGTCTTCTTGAGTACCTAGTGCTGGAGTGTTTGTTGTGTCGTCTAAGTTCTTTGAAGGACCTTCACTCTCCATGTCATCTTCCTTATGGGGTTGGGAACTATCATCAAACTTGATATGGATGGTCTCCTCAACTTTCTGTGAAATAAGGTTGTACACCCGGAATGCCTTAGACGATGATGAGTAGCCTAGAAAGATTCCTGGATAGGTCTTTGAATCGAATTTATCTAACACTCCTTTGTATTCGAGATAGAAACACTTGCACGAATGGATGAAAGTAAGATATGTTTGGTCTTCTTCCATTCCATAACTCATAAGGAGTCTTCTTCAACATGGGTCGCAATAGAATTCTATTCTGAATATAGCATGTTGTATTCACAGCTTCTGGCCAGAAGTACTTAGGAAGATTCATCTCACAAAGCATAGTCCTAGCCATTTCTTGAATCGTCCTGTTATTCATAGCTTCTACCCAGAAGTACTTAGGAAGATTCATCTCACAAAGCATAGTCCTAGCCATTTCTTGCGTCTGCTTCTCAATTCTTCTTCTGCGTCTACTTTTCTATTCGCTTCTTCGTCTGTTTCATTATTGCGTCTTCATCTGTGTCTTATTGTGCGTCTGCGTTGCTTCGTCTATGTTGCTTTGTCTGTGTTGCTTCGTCTGTATTGCTTTATCTGTGTTGCTTCGTCTGTTTTACTATTGTGTCTCCGTCTGCGTCTGTATTTCTCTTTTGCGTTCTTCGTCTACGTCTTATTATGCGTCTGCGTCTGTTTATTTCTTCTTTTATTTTGCTCTTTGTTATACATCAAAATTATATCTAAGTAAAGTCATTTTGACTTAACAGATTATACACAGCAAGGTAATAAACTATTGAAGTTCAGCTATTATTTCCACTTAAGAAAGCAAAACAACCTTTTCCAGCCTTCAAAACTTGCCCTGACTTTGGAGGAGGCCTCAATAAAGGGGAAGCAACTGTTGAACCAGTAGATTTGTTGCTTTTAGGAACATTAAGATTACTTATTCCACCTAGTGGATCCGTAAATATTGAATCTGATGAAGTTGATTTTGATTCCAATACCACAAAAGGCTCATCTGCCGATGTATAGGTCCCTTTAGTCGTCCCTGTATTTTCACTGCTGCAGATGCATACGAAAAAGAGGGGAAGCAGAGAAAGATTTCGCATTAAACAAGTCTATAAAAACATATTAATTCATTCAACCAGAAAAATAATCAATACGCTTCAGAATAATTGATTGCTACACATCCCCAATTGCAACCCAAGTTACCATCTCACTGATTGTTCTATACACATGCATTTAGCTAAGGTTAATCTCGGATGGCAAATAACAGAACTAACTCCACATTGAAAAAACATAGAACGTAACATGAATAATTTAATGAAAGATAAAAATGCATTTTCAAAAAAGAAAGCATCTCTAAATTACAACAAATCTAAAGCCATACATTCATAAAGTTTTGGTATTCAAGTTTTATTACAAATTTGAAGAATATTTCAGAATACAAACAGAGGATCAGAAGTTGCAGAATATAGAAAATGCATAAATGTCTTAATTCCACAATTCAGGAACAGGAACCTTGTGGAGATTCCGGAGCTGATGAGGTTGGAGATGGCACGTCCAGTCCTTGCATTTCCCAAGCCTTTTCTATTTTCTCGCCCACGTATTACAGATCCTTGCGTACCATGTCCACTTACTAATTAAGGATATTCATCTGCTGCTTAATTACATCCAGTTGTTGTTGTGTTCTTTTGTGGTTTTCAACCATGAGTGTATAAACTATGCCCCAATCAGGTTGCGGCTGATGTTATGGTAGCTGTTGTTGTGCTTCCTGTTGTTATGGTCTCTGTTGTTGCCCCTCAGTCTCAGAAAAATATTTAGTAGCGTTACATTCTAAACTTGAATCTATAGCTGCCAACATATGCTTCAATGTTGTACGAGTTGAAGGGTCTCGCACCTGCATGGTTTTGTCGTCTACAATCTCGCACCGTTTCAGGTACGGTACATCGAAATAATGAAACTCCATCATGTTAAGATCACTAACATCAATCCTAAAATTTTCAGCCAAAACAGTAGCTAAATAACCCATTCCCAAGCTTTTCTCTTTTCTCCCCACAGATTCGATCAAAGTTTTAGAAACATCAGCGAACATATTCAGCTTATGGTTATGATCGATGCACCATAATAGGAAAAGCTCCTTCCCCGAGCATTTTGTACTTTGTCGCTTCCCGAAAATAGCACCACATATGAATTTATGCAGCAACTTCAGTTCTGCATTAAGAATTTGTGCATTGGATGCAATGTGCAGATCATACTCATCCAAGCCAGTTAAATATTTCCAATACAAACGAATGGTGAAAGATTGATGCCCATCATCAATTTCTTTTTCTGCAAACCCAAATATAAACCGTAACATACGGTCATCCATAAAACATACCTGGCCTTGTAATCTAAACCACAATTTCTTCGGTTTGCTTGAGACAAACCTCAAAGATGTGAAAAACTCAAATGTCAGGTCACGGTAAACAGGGTAATTCATTCGTACAAACCAATCCCATTTACCTCTCCGACATAATCCCATCAATTTACCTGCCAACCCTATTTGATCTAGCACCTCAAAATTAAAATACGTAGGAACCTCAATGCTTTTAGTCCGGAGTTCTCTGTACCTCTCTCCTTCTTCCTCTGAGTAAATGAAAAAAGGGGCATCATACACACCTGCAATGTCTGCAGCATTGTCCCCTCGCACCTTAGCTTCGATGGTTTCCTCTGTTTTTTTAACTCTTCGAGGGGGCATTTTCACGGTAAAAGCTGCAAAATTTATAAATAAAGGACGTTATGGTTGAAAGCAAATACCAACATGTTGTTGAAACCACTTTTTCTCTTTTACTTGAATTTATGCCCTTAAAAGTTCTTGAGTTGAAGCTATTTATACAGTAATTTTTCTTATAAATCAAAAACCTACACATGTATTTGAAAATAAAACACCACAATTTTGCTTGTACAAGAAATCACCCATTTCCTCTAATCTTAGAGTCTTCGATTATGCATTTTTTTGTTTTAAAGCCTCCATGTAAATGAAACAAATTATCTCCTCAGGCTGTGCAAATGAAAGAAATTATCTCCTAAGGCTGGCAAATGTAAGTTTTTTGGTTATGGAAATAGACATAAAGGCTATCTTTGTTATGATTTTTAAAAAATTAAGGATGAACTATATATTGGTCAATTATAATAAAGAGACAAAAGAGTGCCAAATTTATAATTCGATTACTAAAAAATTAACTATCATTCACAATGTTATTTTAAAAGATGAAATTTAGGATTTAAGAGGAGCTACGTATGATGCCAAAGAAATTATAGATTTTGATAGAGAGTTTATTAGGTCAAATTCAGGTGTTTGTAGTTCTAACTCAACCACTCCTCTTACAGTTGACTCTACCACAGGTTCTCTTCTAAAAATAATAAAGACTTTTTCAAAAGTTTATTCCTCTTGTGATATTTCTTATTTTGTTGTAGAGCCTACTTGTTTTGAGGATGCAATTACTAAAGAAGAATGGGTTAGAGCAATGGAGGAGGAAGTGGCAATGATTACAAAAAATTAGAATTGGACGTTTGAAGATTACCTATTGGAAAAGAAGCAATAGGTCTCAAATAGATTTTAAAGTAAAAAAAAATCCAACAAGCGTGTATTGTGACAACAAATATACAATTGATGTCTTAAAACATCCAGTTCAATAAGGGACAACCAAGCATATTGAGACACAATATCATTTCATTAGAGAATTGATAAATAAAGGAGAAATTAAATTACATCAATATGGTCCCAAAGAGCAATTGACAGATATGATGATGAAAGTTTTTGACTGAAAATAAATTTCAAAAGTTTTGTAACTTGCTTGGAGTTGTTTTCCTTGCTTGAAACTAATTCAAGCTTTAGCACTTTTGTTCATTTACATGGCTATTTATCATGTTTTAGTTTGTGATTTTTTAATATGTTCACTTAGTTTCTAATGTTTATTTGTTTTTTTAAGGTCTAAAATCCTAATTAAGGACCAATGTTTAAATTTGATAGTAATATGTTTTTTTAGCAATCGAATTATAATAAAAGAGTATTTTCTTTGTCAAATACTTCAAGTTGTAGTTTTTTTTTTCTTCTAAAATGAGGAATGGAAATTTTTAGTGGCTCTCTAAGGTATAGTTCTATTCCAAACTTAAGCATAGTGTCTAGTTCACATGTGATGAGAAATTTACCCCTTATATAAATGCGAATTCCTATAGTTTTGGTTAATGGTGGAAGAAGAATAACATTTTGATGACAAAGATTTTTTTCAAACCTGAAGAGGAGGATTAATTAGAGGGAATAACATTTAACTATTATTATAATCATAGGGAGCCTAAAACTTGCCTAAGACTAATTAGTTAGCAAGCAACCTTGGGGATTGTAATATGACAAATTAGGAGAACATTGCTTTTAAACACTACCTACAACTGTTAGACAATCACAACTCCTTAATTCAATGGAGGTTAAGAGTTAACTGGATAAAGGAGGGGGACAAATGTACACAATTTTTCTTTAATGATTTTTTAACTAAAGGAAATATCAATAGAATTTACTATATACAAACCGATTCTTGTGTAACGGTATGCAAACAAGTTGAAATAAAAAAGGAAGTAATGAATTTTTTCAAAAAACTTCTAGGATTTGGGACAAATCCAAGTATACTTGTGGAAGAACTGAGGCAATTTATCTCTATAAGGATGTTAAGGGAAGATGCTAATAACTTGTGATCAGACTACTGAGTGATAGTGAAATAGAGGTAGTGGTATTCAAAATTAATGGGTTTAAGCCTCCCGAACTAGATGGAGTTAGTGACAACTTTTATTGCAAAACGTAGCTAAGATTGGTAGTATAGTCAAGGAAGCATTGCATGATTTTTTTTCAAGATGATTGTTTTGCTGAAAGAGATTAACAAAACATATTTATGCCTAATTCCCAAAGTTCCTAATTTTGTTTCCTTAAGTGAACACCAAACCTTAAGAACACAACCAAAAAGTAGCAAAAATGAAGCCCTTATGTATGAAGCAAATAATAGGATGCAAAATGGACCGCAGGAATACAATGTAGGAGAATAAAAGAGCAAACCTTGAAAATCATTATCAAAAGAAAAACCCTAAAATGGTGCAACCTTTAACACATAGAATATGGCTTCCTGGATCTAGGTCAATCCATCACAGTTTCTCTAAAAAATTATGGATCTATCATGCCAGCTTCAAAAAATATGCAGTATTCCGTAACCACATAAGAGTAAACAACAAATTTCAGGGAATGACACTCTCATGATCCTAACCCACTCAAGACACGAATCAAATCATGCATATCAAGACAAAAGATTGCTTTTTACCAGTTGACACTGAAAATCACTTGGAGCTTCAGAAGATGGTGGTAATTTAAGACTTCTTCCCCACAAAGATCTTTCCTTTTTCACTCCCTGCGTTCCAAGGTAAGGTAACAAAGAAGATTGGATGTGAATAAGAGAGAAAAAGAAGAAGAAGAAGAGAGAGGCAACAGAAAAAGAAGGAATTTTTGTGGAGAGACACGTGTTGTCGAAGACTGAATAATAATAATAATAATAATAATAATAATAATAATAATAATAATAATAATAATAATAATAATAATAATAATAATAATAATAATAATAAAATGTAATATCAATAAAGAAATTAATAATAATAATAAATAATAAATTAAATACTCACCAATAAATTACATAATAATCGAAGAAATTTAATAATCATATTTTACATTGATTATAATAATGGAAATAAAATTAAATAATAAATTTAAAAATAATAATAATAAAATTTTATCAAAATAATAATAAGAAGAAAAGTTATAATAACGAATTTCATCAAAATAATAATAACAATAACAATAATAATAATAATAACGATGAATAATTTTATGAATAATAATAAGCAATTTCATTTCAAATAATACATTTATTCATCATAAGTAATATCTTGAACTACAAACCTAATCATAATAATCACATAAATAAAATAATTAACATTTATAAATTTAAAAATATTAAGAGGAAGCTTACTTTATTAATATAAATAAATAAAAGCAAACTAACCTAATGAAAATAAATCCATTAAATAATAATAAGGAAATTAAAATTAAAATACTACTAATTCTAATAATAAAAAATAGTTGAAAACAAATCCATTAATAATAAAAATAAATCCATTAGAGGCTGACAAAAAATGGCCATGCTCGCGAGGGTGAGGGCTCGCCCTCTCGAGGCTGGCCATGTACCCGACTCGTATGGGCGAGGGCTCGCGCTCGCGAGGCTGGCCATGTGCCAGCTCGCCCTCGCGAGCCTAGCCATATTCTTATAACTTATAACTTATTACATGATTTCAGTTTTTGATTATATTAAATTAGATGATTACATTCTGATTATTATTAATTTTGTCCTTAATAATAATAAGGAAAAATTATATGCTTATTTTTCTAATTCTTTATAATCAGTTTTAATTTATAAATTGTTTGAAGAATTATTATTATAAATTATATTATAATAAATAATAAAAATGTTATGGTTCTTTAATCATTCTTGTTATTTTAATTGTTTTAAGTTTAGATATTTATTAATTTTCTACTAACTCTTATTCTTATTATTAAAAATTATGTATTTATTAATGACATTGAATAATATCATTAAATTGCTTATTATGTATAATTTGGTTCCTTAGTTTTTATTAATTTTGTTCTTAATAATAATAAGGATAAAAATATATGTTTATTTTGTCATCATCAAGATAAAAGAATTAAACAAACAAGCAAAAATTATTTGTCTTTTAGAATAAAGAGAAATAAATAATTATGCGTTTATGCTTATAATTAATAAAAATTAAATTGACTATATACATTATATAAAGCCATTTTCGTTATCACTAGGCGTTGATTTGTTTAATCATAATAAGGGATTTAAGAAGAAGAATAATACTAATATTAATAAAATTTATAATAAAAATATATATAAGATTTATAATAATAAGTACATAAAGAAAAGTCAGAAAATAATAATAATAATAATTAAAATTATAAGAATCATTATATTAATAAGAATACTAAATTTAATAATAATAAGAAAATTAATAATAATAAGCAATTTTATTACAATAATAGAAAGTCGGAAAATAATAATAATAATTTACAATTATAAGGAATATAAAATTAATCAGAATAATAAAGTTAATAATAAGAAGAAGAAAATTACTAATTATAACAACATTCATAATAATATTAATAATTAAAATAATTAATAAATTTAATAATCATAACAACTATTCTAATAATAATAATAATACTAATACTAATTATAATTATAATAATAAATACAACAAAAGATTAAAAAGTATTAACAAGGAATTTAATAATAATGATAATAAATTTAATAATTACTCTGCAATAAATTTAATAATAATAAGTAATTTAATAATAATATTTATCAATTATTATAATAATGGAAATATAATTAATTAATATAATGGAAATATTATTATTATTATTATTAAATAATAAATCACTAAATAAATTAATATATATACTTAATAATTATAACGAAATTAATAATGTCTACAAATAATCATAAACATGATTTAATAAAAATCCAATACTGCAAAAGTCGAGAAGTATAAAAAAAAATTGAAGTTGGTTTTGGAATAGCGTTAAACAATAAAGTTAAAAGTGGATTATTGGCTTCCACTTTTGGCCTAAAAATAGCGCCTGTCCATTTCATAATAACGCTGTCTAATTTTTGTTCAGAAAACGACGTCATTTTTTCATTAGACAGAGTAAGACAGAGTCAGAAGATCTTAACTCCATTTGGATGGTTGTGAAAAGTTACTCTTGTGTGCAAAGGAACTGTATTCCTTTCTTGTTAGAACTATTTTTTCTTGTCAGCAAGAGTCGACCTGAACCAGGTTATTGTGCAGATACCTCCAGGAGTTTGGTAGCTGGATATCTCTTGATGCACCGAGCCTGCATCTTGGCAACTGCTTGAGCTAATGGGTAACTAATGGCAAAACCAACACCTCCATAGGCCATTTGATAAGAAAATCGTATGTTCTGCAAGTGACTCTCTGATACACTTTCAATGTAATAATACAAATTATGATCATATTTGGAAAGAACCCGAGCTAGTTATCTGGAACAAAGAACGTATCACCATCTCCCATAACAAACCATCTCACACCCTTTGTGCTTTGTAGCTTCAACGTCTCTGAAACTATCCACGTTAAACGTATCGCAGACCTGTCACCTTTTAGGTTGCGATACTCGAACTCCTATACGTTAACATTGGATATTCTCACCGACGGCAAGAGATGGTCGTCTGTTTCCTGTTGGAATTATGCCCATGACCCAATCGTTATGTAATAGAATTGAACAATTTAGTTTTGTGATTATTAATTTTGATTAATAACATGGCAAATGATTTTATTATCATATTACGTTTATTGTTTATTATTCTAATATGATAAGTCCTTGATTAAATTTATACACTTGCCATCATAATGGAGATTATGATAATGAGAGTCAAGTCTTTAGGATTTAATCTAAAATGTTCTTGATCATAGGATCATCAAACAAGGACTTTTATGATCCGGTTAGATCAATATATATGTAATAGTATCTATTGGATAGATATTAGTAGATCTCATTTACTAAGTTACATATATAGATGATGCATATGGAGATATGATCATTGAGGCGACCAAATCGAGAATTCCCATGGTTAGTATTACTATAAAGCTGTCAAGTGGGATATTCTCATAAAATTTAAATGTATATTTTCCTTTGACCGAGATCATCATAGTAATCAAATAGGTCACTTATTATATTTTGATGTCGGACACCTAGTATGTAAAAATGCTAGTTGAATGATCATTGGATATAATTAAGTACCTATCTGATTAGTGGTGAGTCAAGATGGGATTCATCGACTCTAGGTAATGAGTTTGAACTCTATGTTGTCATTGATCTTAATGATTGTTTCAAGACCTTGGCCAGGGCAATTGAATGAGTGAGGAAATGGAGTTTTCTAAGTCATTCACCAATCATTAATGATCGACATGTAACATAGTTGGTTGTCTAATAAGGTTTGACAGTTAAACCATACCTTAGGATAATCCGGAGTTGTAATGATGAAAGGTAATTATACATTATCCTTAATCAGGTTCTATCTTTGTAAAGTTGTTACTTCACACTATCCGGTCGTTGAGGAGTGTTCTTATCATGAACCTTGATTAGTAATTAATTAGATTAATTACTACCGGTTTAATGATGAACCTATGTGGTCACACACTTACGAGTGTAATATTTTCCGTTTATGATTATTTAATTTATTAAATAATCTATATGGCATATTATTATATTTTTTGCTAGCACAGAAAATATAATTAATATTAGAAATTCTCTTGTACAAAATAAATGAATAAAATAAAATAGTTTTATTTTATTTCATTTTAGAAATAATAATAAAATAAAATAGTTTTATTTTATTTTATTTTATTTCAATTATTAATTAAATATTTAAAAAAAAACATTGTAAATATACAATGAAGAGGTATGTCTTTTGTGATGTAAACGTTGCATGCATAAAGGATATGAATTGAAAATGAACTGAAGATGTGGGTAGGTTTTTAATGGTTAAAAAGTTAACCGATGTACAATAGAGAGATACATTGTTCAGTGGTGGTTTTTAAAATAGAAGATACGTGAATGAGTGAAAAAAACACCGTGACTTCCCTTTGGTTAGTAGTGTGCGTCATTTTTCTAGAATACGGTTGTATTCTTTTCCTTTTAGTTTTGACAAAACCGAAAGGAACAAAAACAAGAGAGATATTCTTCGTTCTTGATCTTCGGTACTGGAAAAGAAAAACAAGAGATTAAGAGAAAATTGTTTTCTCTATTATTGAAGAAAGGGTTCTTCAAATCAATCAAAGCCATATCAAGTGTTGAAAATGGGATATATTTTTCGGTGTGAAAAATATAGAGGCTTCGTGTTTTCGAAGTTCAGAATTGAGTAATCGTCATTTCCAGGTATTTATTCATCTGTCTATTCTGGTTTTGAGTATAATTATTAAATGCAATAGATCAAATATGTGATTGCAATTTTAATTTCCGCTGCGTATTGCGATCCTTCAATTGGTATCAGAGCAAGGTTTTTGCGTTTATATCATACTATAAAACACGTGTTGTATTTGTTGATAATTGTTATCATAAATTGCACTGCGTTTGAAATACTCACGTTGGTGTTCAAAGATATGTCCAGTGAATGCATTTTTTGAATGTTATACGTATGGATAAAACTCATAAAAGCCAAGCCATTGTCAGATTGCGTAACCTTTATAAATTTCTAAGCATTGGACACATATTGTTTAAGCACAGTAAAAGTATAGTGATATCTACTGTGTAAATGGGTATTGTCCGATGGTGAAATGCAAAAGGTTTTGTGTTTGGTTTTGGACGGTAATAGTCATGACTCACTTATACACGTTTCCAGAAAAGATGAGTGGGTTCTACAACTCATTAAAATGCATGTAATATCTATTGTACGAATCAGTGGCAAGTTACATGTATACGGGAGTAACGTGTAATATCTATTGTTTTGTTTTGTTTTGGTATTGAGTAAGTCAATTCGTAAACAATAGATGACTGTGAATTCAATGTTAAAACCTTAAGGAGATTCAATGACAAGTGTTGTCTGGGTATTGTCCGATGGCTATCTTACACGTTATACATGGTTATTTGGAATGATGTTAAATATAAGCACAGTTATTGTTATATCGTGTACAGTGGACAATAGGTTGCAATGTATTTTTCATTTGCAGATGTGATATACATGTTTTAATTGAAAGTTGGCTTTTGGTGAAAAGTTTTTTCTTTACGGTTGTTATCACAAATCAACAGTTTTAAAAGCAAATGAAACGCTTTTGACAGATTTTAATACATATATTTAATTTTTGCTAATTGTTATCAGAAATTAAAAAAATGATATGATCATTAATGTTATTAAAATTGTTTTAATAGCATAAAATCTTGACATTTAAAATTATAGAGTTTATTTTTGATATAATATATGATATTTTATCAAAAGAAAATTTTCCACCAAATAGATAATAATATTTATTTTTGTTTACAAGGAATGACACGATAACGGTAACTTGTAGTTCAGGAATAAATAATATTTTCTATTGCATATGATGCATGTGTGAAGAAAAATTATTTAATTTTATATTTTTGGCCTAGACTACCTAGGGAGTATAGAATTAATTAATTCTCCGTCACTTGGATGGATAAATTAAATTATACAAATAGGAACGACCTGACAACCAGGGGACTATTTAGTATTGAGCCTACTATAAAATTTTATATGATAAAATAGGCAATTTATCACTCTTTAATTATGCATGAGTAACGACTTGACAACCAAGGGGCTCATTCATGTTTTAAAGATGTTATATCATTTAGATAAAAGTCCATGTCTAATGATATATGACTTTGTTCTTATTTTGATGTTTTCTCTGTTATTAGATTTCTCAAAATGTCTATATATCACTGCGAAACATTCTTGATGCTAACAAGCTAGCGGATAACAATTTTGATGATTGGTACCGCAATCTGAGAATTGTTCTCATGCACAAAAACCTTATCGATGTAATCGATAAACCCATGAAGGAAGAGCCTCTTGAGGGAATTGATGATGCTAATGCATTGGATGCATATTTTAAGTATCGCCCAGAGTATTTGGGCATTTTAAAAGGCAAGAAACAAGGTGGGACATTTATGAAAAATATTTTCATGATTTCTTTAACCACTATTGATTCTACTAAATGGGTATTAGATACCGGTAGTAGCTTTAACATCTGCAATATGTTGCAGGGTTTAAGGATCAGTAGGAGATTAAAGAAGGGAGAAATAAAGTTACAAGTTGGGAATGGAGCAAGTGTTGCTGCTCTAGCTGTAGGAACTATTTCTCTTGTTATGCCTACGGGAAAGACTCTATTATTGGAAGATTGTTACTATGTTCCTAAGTTTGTTTCGAACATTGTTTCCATTTCGTTATTAGACAAACGTGGATTTCATACAATCTTTAAGAATAATCAATGTAATATTTTTCATGGTGATGAATTATATGTCAGTGGTTATTTACAATATGGTCTTTATGTCTTACCTGAAATAGTTGTTTGTCCAATTATGAATGTTTACGGTCATAAAGGAAGAGAGATAATCAAACAAATCAAACTTACCTTTGTACTTTGTAGACTTGGTCATATTGGTGAGAAAAGAGTAAACAAGTTACCTGAGGAAGGATGTCTTGGTCAATATGATTATGAATCATATGAAACTTGTGAATCTTGTCTCAAAGGCAAAATGACCAAATCTCCTTTTCTTTGGAGCTGGAGAGAGCTAGTGAACTTTTAGGACTCATACATCTTGATGTATGTGGTAGATGAAAGTTCAAGCTAAAGGTGGATATTCTTATTTTATCACCTTCACTGATGATATGTTAAGATATGGATTTGTGTATCTTATGAAATACAAGTCTGAATCTTTTGAAATGTTCAAAAGATTTCGTAGTGAAGTTGAAAAACAAACTGGTAAAAGTATAAAGGCACTAAGATCTGATCGTGGTGGTGAGTATCTTAGTGATGATTTTGTTGATTATCTAAGGCAAGATGGAATCTTGTCTCAGTGGACTTCTCCAGGTACACCACAACACAATGGTGTTTCCGAAAGGAGAAATCGAACCTTATTGGATATGGTGAGATCCATGATGGGGTTCACTGATCTTCCTATCTTCCTATGGGGATATGCTTTAGAAGCAGCTGCATATTTATTAAACAAAGTTCCCACTAAAGCAGTCACTAAAACTCCATATGAGATGTGGAAAGGACGTAAGCCTAACCTAAAACATTTGAAAGTTTGGGGTTGTCCAGCTTATGTCAAGAGATTGCAGCCAGATAAGCTTGAAGCTAGATCTGTCAAGTGTAGATTTGTTGGCTATCCCAAGGAGACTATGGGATACTATTTCTATCACTCTTCTGAACACAAAGTGTTTGTGGCTAGAAATGCAACCTTTTTAGAAAGGGAGTTCCTTAATGAAGGAAGTCATGGTGTAGAAATAGATCTTGATGAAATTCAAGATTCTGATGAATCAACACAAGCTCAAGAGCATCAGATGCATGTTGAGCAACCTTTTCTTGATATCTTGAAATTAACACATAAGGTACCAGCCTCAACCGTTGAGGTGAGTGGATTTGTTAATGAACTGTCGAGAACACATGCAACAACAAGATCAAGTAGAGGAAGAGCGTGTTGTACATGAGCCTCTTAGAAGGTCTATTAGGGATCGTCGTGCATCGGATAGATTAAACTTAATGGTGCAAGATGACGAAGAGAATCATATTGATGATGACCACAAGACTTCGAAGAGGCTATGGCAAATCAGTTGTGAGAAGTGGTTTAAGGCCATGGAATCGAGTTAGAATCCATGAGAATCAACAAAGTATGGACTTTGGTTGATCCTCGAAAGGATATAAAACCCATAGGATGTAAATGGGTATTTAAGAGAAAAATTGGAGCGGACGGGAATATTGAAACCTATAAAGCCCGTCTTGTTGCCAAGGGATATAATCAAAAAGAAGGTATTGATTATGATGAAACTTTTTCCCCTGTGGCAATGCTCAAATCTATTCGGATTCTACTTGTTATAGCTGCATATTATGATTATGAGATATGGCAAATGGACGTGAAAACAGCTTTTCTTAACGGAGAGCTCAAGGAAGATGTCTATATGACTCAACCAGAAGGTTTCACGTTGCCATCTTCTCCTAATAAAATATGTAAGCTACAAAGATCCATTTATGGATTAAAGCAAGCTTCACGAAGTTGGAATATTCGCTTCAATATAACAATCGCAAAGTTCGACTTTGTTAGATGCGAGGAAGAGCCATGTGTGTACAAGAAGGTTAGTGGGAGCGTAGTTATTTTCCTAGTGCTGTATGTAGATGACATATTGCTAATAGGAAATGATGTATCAGCCATGCAAAAGACAAAGATTTGGTTATCTGAACAATTCTCCATGAAGGATTTGGGAGAAGCAGCTTACATTCTTGGAATCAAGATCTATAGAGATAGATCAAGAAAGCTGCTAGGACTTTCCCAATCCATGTACATTGATACTATTTTAAAAAGGTATCACATGGAAAATTCCAAAAAAGGTTATCTACCAATCGGTACTGGAATTTCTCTTAGTAGGGAGGATTGTCCTAAAACCCTAGAAGAAAGAGAGCGCATGAGTAGGGTCCCATATGCCAACATGATGGGAGCTATCATGTATACCATGACATGTACAAGACTGATGTGGCCTCTGCGCTAGGAGTAGCAAGTAGGTATCAAGGTAACCAGTGAAGAACATTGGAAAGTGGTTAAAACTATCCTTAAGTACTTAAGAAGAACTAAGGACCAATTCCTCATATATGGAGATTGTGAATTAAAGCTAATAGGCTACACTGATGCTAGCTTTGCATCAGATAAAGATGATAGCAAATCTACCTCTGGTTATATTTTCACCTTGAATGGAGGAGCAATGAGTTGGAAAAGTTCCAAGCAAGCTCATGGCTGATTCGATTCTTGAAGCGAAATACATAAATGCATGTGAAGCACTAAGGAAGGCTGTTTGGATGAAAAATTCTTAACCGAACTTGGTGTGGTTCCTTGATAAAGGAAGTTGTTCCTTTATTGTGTGACAATACGGTGCTATTGCACAAGCTAAGGAACCAAGGTCACACCAAAGATCCAAACATGTTCTGCGGAAGTATCATTTGATTCGAGAAATTGTTGGCGTGAGGACGTTCAAATTCAAAAGGTTGAAGGAAAGGAGAATCTGCAGATCCCTTCACTAAAGCGCTTGGATCAAAGGAGTTTGATAAGCACAAGTGGAAGATAGGATTGAAGTTCATGAGTGATTGGGTCTAGGTCAAGTGGGAGATTGTTGGAATTATGCCCATGACCCAATCGTTATGTAATAGAATTGAACAATTTAGTTTTGTGATTATTAATTTTGATTAATAACATGGCAAATGATTTTATTATCATATTACGTTTATTGTTTATTATTCTAATATGATAAGTCCTTGATTAAATTTATACACTTGCCATCATAATGGAGATTATGATAATGAGAGTCAAGTCTTTAGGATTTAATCTAAAATGTTCTTGATCATAGGATCATCAAACAAGGACTTTTATGATCCGGTTAGATCAATATATATGTAATAGTATCTATTGGATAGATATTAGTAGATCTCATTTACTAAGTTACATATATAGATGATGCATATGGAGATATGATCATTGAACTGACCAAATCGAGAATTCCCAATGGTTAGTATTACCTATAAACTGTCAAGTGGGATATTCTCATAAGAATTTAAATGTATATTTTTCCTTTGACCTGAGATCATCATAGTAATCAAATAGGTCACTTATTATATTTTGATGTCGGACACCTAGTATGTAAAAATGCTAGTTGAATGATCATTGGATATAATTAAGTACCTATCTGATTAGTGGTGAGTCAAGATGGGATTCATCGACTCTAGGTAATGAGTTTGAACTCTATGTTGTCATTGATCTTAATGATTGTTTCAAGACCTTGGCCAGGGCAATTGAATGAGTGAGGAAATGGAGTTTTCTAAGTCATTCACCAATCATTAATGATCGACATGTAACATAGTTGGTTGTCTAATAAGGTTTGACAGTTAAACCATACCTTAGGATAATCCGGAGTTGTAATGATGAAAGGTAATTATACATTATCCTTAATCAGGTTCTATCTTTGTAAAGTTGTTACTTCACACTATCCGGTCGTTGAGGAGTGTTGCTATACGCCAACCTTGATTAGTAATTAATTAGATTAATTACTACCGGTTTAGTGATGAACCTATGTGGTCACACACTTACGAGTGTAATATTTTCCGTTTATGATTATTTAATTTATTAAATAATCTATATATATATTATTATATTTTTGCTAGCACGAAAATATAATTAATATTAGAATTCTCTTGTACAAAATAAATGAATAAAATAAAATAGTTTTATTTTATTTCATTTTAGAAATAATAATAAAATAAAATAGTTTTATTTTATTTTATTTTATTTCAATTATTAATTAAATATTAAAAAAAACATTGTAAATATACAATGAAGAGGTATGTCTTTTGTGATGTAAGCGTTGCATGCATAAAGGATATGAATTGAAAATGAACTCGAAGATGTGGGTAGGTTTTAATGGTTAAAAGTTAACCGATGTACAATAGAGATACATTGTTCAGTGGTGGTTTTAAAATAGAAGATACGTGAATGAGTGAAAAAACACCGTGACTTCCCTTTGGTTAGTAGTGTCGTCATTTTCTAGAATACGGTTGTATTCTTTTCCTTTTAGTTTTGACAAAACCGAAAGGAACAAAACAAGAGAGATATTCTTCGTTCTTGATCTTGATCTGGAAAAGAAAAAAGAGATTAAGAAAATTGTTTTCTCTATTATTGAAGAAAGGGTTCTTCAAATCAATCAAAGCCATATCAAGTGTTGAAAATGGGATATATTTTTCGGTGTGAAAAACATAGAGGCTTCGTGTTTTCGAAGTTCAGAATTGAGTAATCGTCATTTCCAGGTATTTATTCATCTGTCTATTCTGGTTTTGAGTATAATTATTAAATGCAATAGATCAAATATGTGATTGCAATTTTAATTTCCGCTGCGTATTGCGATCCTTCATTTCCTTCTTCACTAGCTTGTCCAACCACACTACGCCACACATCTTCTCTGGTTTCCACCATAGCTTTCTAGAAGATGCTCCTTGGAAGGTGGAAGATAGCTCCTTCACTGCACAACTCTGTCGAGGAAGAGTATTGGCTGAAACCTTTTGTCAAATACCTTGTGCACTATTCACGTGTACTGTTCACGCAAGCCTTCAACCCAAGGAAAAAATGTTGCAACCTTTGTATTCTTGATTTTTGTCTGAAAGTATGAAGTCTAGAAATTTGTTACTGAAATCTCTCACAATTTGGTGAATGTATGAAGAATGGTTTTGTGAAAATTGGAAAAATGAATGTGGTGCTGCTGTTGTATTAAAACAGTGAATTTCAATTTTGCAATCTATATGTGTAATGAAATGTTGCTTCTAAAGGAATAAAATGATATGGAAAGATGTCAATCGGATGAAAAGAGAAGGGTTTTGTAGAAGGGTTTTGTAACTTGCAAAACCGATAGAGTTCGTTAACACTATCAAGACTTTTCAAAACTAGCTTCAGGTTTTTCAAAACAGAACATACACCAAGGGCTACTCCTCTACTCGATGCTTTACTTGACTTAGATACAAAACTAGCTTGATTTTTGCAAAGTAAAACAAAACATCTACTGCTCTTCTAAACTACTAAAGTTCAGCTGCTGGAAAAATCAAAGAGCAAAAACGCAATATGTAAACTGAAGTTTGTATTGAGAGTTTTTCTGGTTTTTTTCATTCATATGCTCTCTACTCGAAAAGTAAAACATGAGCTTCATAATAAGCTCTCTACATCTGATACAACTTTTTCTAATAACTGAAAAGTAAAAACAAGAACTGATGGTCTAACAGAACTTTCCTCATCTGGAAAAACATAAAAGCACTAACTTGTCCTTTGCATAACAGAACCTAACTTCTTTAACAGCTAATAAAATCAAAAAACCAGTAGACAAAACCTGACTTTGCAAATCTTCTTGTCAACTACGAAAATGACCAGCTACACATGTCTTGTTCAGTTCCAATTACCTCTGATTATGTTGATTAAACTAACTTGAAACTTGATCTGAAAAATTGCTTGTTTGTTGTTGCAGAACCCAAATTCCAACCTTAGGCGTGCCCACGCCTAATCTCTGAATTTTGGCCAAATCTGGGGATTACGAATTTCTCTCATTCCTTTGCATCCTTTTGATCCTATTTCGCCCTTAGAGTGTTAAAAAACATAGTTGTTCCTCCCGCCTGCATCTTTACTTATTTTGTTCTTCTTTGCAAAATCTGCACATTTTAATTCTCTATTATTGCTTCCATCTTGCCTCCATCTTCCCCTTTCCATTGAATTTCTCTCATCTGAATTTGATCTTCATTTCCTTGAACCATGCAGCCTTGAATTATGCCCAATATCATCAACTTCAATTTTCTGATGAGTTTAGGATGATTCAACTTGATCTTCACACTTCTTTTCTTCTTCAACTTGATTGTCATTGCAAGATCTTCAGCTAGCTTCAACATAGCAGGTTTTGCAAAACAATTTACTCCAACAGCTCCTCCTTTGTTTTGTAAAATCTGCACACCTATCATACTTCTCAAGGATTCAAACCTCCATTTCGGTAGTGCTTCTTGAAAATCCAAGCCAACTCCTTCATTTTCTGGACTTGACTGATTCTCCTCCTGAGCTCCATTGCTGTCTTTGTCATTTGAATTTGGTGTATCCATGTGAGATCCATCACCTCCACGATTATGATCAAGCATCTGCAACTTCTCTTGCTATTTCTTACGCATTTGGATCAATTAATGGAAGTTTAACACCAACTCTCCACGATTTTTGTCAATCTGCTCATCCCACTTGCAAGCCTCATTTTCATCAAATTTTACATCTCTAGACACAAACATTATCTCAGTTTCAGGATTATTTAAAAGCTTCATTTTCTGAATCTCCCTCTGTTTTTTCTCAATAATTCGTTTAGCATCTTCCAACTTTCTAGAAAGATCTTCAGCTCAAGATGTTTCTTCCATTATTTTCCTCTCTACCACACATCTTTGCTCTTCTATTTTAGCCCTCTCTATCTTAGCACGTTCTTTCTCTTTAGCTATATCAGCCGTTGTTGCCTTTAATTTTATGATTGCCTCCTCAAACTTCAACTTAGCTTCCTCAACTTCTTTCCTCAATGTCTCCAACTGAAGGCGATACTCCTTAGCCTTCTTTCTTTCAATATCGGCCGTTTCCTCTCTTCATTTGCCTAGCCTTTTACGCTTCCACTTGCTTCCATGCTTCAACAACACAAGTTTCAACAGAGGGTCATGTTCAATGGTTTTGTGACATGTTTCCACTACAAATACACTTTCTTCAATGATTGGATTTTCGGATGGTTTTGCTATTTGTGAGGTTCAGTTGGGTATTGGAGTTTGGTGATGATTAATCTGGGTGTTTGGACTGATTTACGTAGAGAGTTGAGTTGAAGTATGGTTGATAAGACAAGTGTTTTGAGGGAATTGATATGATGCTTGAGCTTGCATAGGCTTTGGTAATGTGACCGGTGAGAATAATTGGACTGTGACATATAGGATTGGCTCACTTGAGGTTGAATAGGTTGATGATGAGTCATTTGAGGTTGTGGTGTATGAGGCTGAAGTTGATAAGGTTTGTGGAATTTGTAGTTTTCGAATTGGTGACAAAGTTAGCTTAATACATTTGAGGTTCGAATAGTTTTGGAAGGGCTTGATGCGAGGTGGTATTGGACTAGAAGAAGTGTTTTGTCTTAGGTAGGGATGTATTGGAGGGTTTACCATAGATAAGACTTTGGGGATTTAATTGTTCGCCATCCACCTCTCATAACAAACTCTCTTGGATGTCCCTCTGCCACAATAACCACAATCAGCATTTTCATTCCAAAACACTCCTCGGCTCCATGGTTGGTTTTCCACAAAATCTGCAGCTAGAAACATGCCCCAACATGTTGCTCTTGTACCACCTGCATTCTATTGACATTACTTCCAGAAATTTGGTTAGTTGGCTGGAAATTTGAGTAAGGTATTTGAGGAGAGTAATGTGTTTGAGGACAAGGTTGTTCTGTAAATATTGTATCTGGTTTTGTAGGGGTGTTGTTGTGGATAGGTTGATGTTTGGAACTGACTTTGGTTATTTTGTGGGTGAGTTTGTGTCGGTGGTGAGTCTGTGAGTTCATCAAGCTTGGTTCGGGATGGTTTTGGTTCGGGTTTGTTGTTTGGGTTTGGAAGGTGGAATTTACGCTACCTTAAATCGTTCACCTTGAGGCATATTCCTCACCTTCTCTTCTCACTTCATGCATTTCTAAAACATTAAAACTTGCTCCAATGTAATGTAATCGGGGTCATTACTAAATTGCCATTCAACAGAGCTATGCTAGCTTCAAATCTTAAAGGTAATCACGAGAAATTTATCTACTAACCTCTCCGAACTTGTATTTTCACCAAACTCCTTCAATTGTTGGACTAGCCCCATGAATCTTGTCTTTGCAGCAGCTACATTCTCTTCATCTTTCATAGAAAAGTTCTCAAACTTCTCATAATAGCTTGTTTCTTCAGCCTTAATGATTGCACGTAACCCACATGTTCTAGCTTCAAGGTATCCCACAACTCCTTTGAACTCTTGCAACCAGCGTGTCTCAACAATATAGACTCACTCACCACAGATCCGAGGAAAATAAGAGCTTTAAAGTCTTTCTCTTTATCCTGTCTCACCCTTACCTCTTCTTTGCTTACATCAAGTTTTCTATTCCCTCAATCTTGCTATCCTTCATTCACCACATCCCAAAGATTCACATATTTTAAGACAATCTTCAACTCTAAGAGACCATGCTTTATAGTTCTCACCTATTAGAATTGGTATATTAGCTTGGATGCTCTACAAACTCATCACCTAATGTTTGTCCTGCCATGCTTCGGATCACCCAGTTAGGTGAACCGTGCAGCTCGATACCACTCTAGAAGATGCTCCTTGGAAGGTGGAAGATAGCTCCTTCATCGCACAACTCTGTCGAGGAAGAGTATTGGCTGAAACCTTTGTCAAATACCTTGTGCACTATTCACGTGTACTGTTCACGCAAGCCTTCAACCCAAGGAAAAATGTTGCAACCTCTGTATTCTTGATTTTTATGCGAAAGTATGAAGTCTAGAAATTTGTTCTGAAATCTCTCACAATTTGGTGAATGTATGAAGAATGGTTTTGTGAAAACTGGAAAATGAATGTGGTCTTGCTGTTGTATTAAAACAGTGAATTTCAATTTTGCAATCTCTATGTAATGAAATGTTGCTTCAAAGGAATAAAATGATATGGAAAGATGTCAATCACATGAAAAGAGAAGGGTTTTGTAGAAGGGTTTTGTAACTTGCAAAACCGATGGAGTTGAGTTAACACTATCAAGACTTTTCAAAAACTAGCTTCAGGTTTTTCAAAACAGAACATACACCAAGGGCTACTCCTCTACCTCGATGCTTTACTTGACTCGAGATACAAAACTAGCTTCAGATTTTTGCAAAGTAAAACAAAACATCTATCGCTCTTCTAAACTACTAAAGTTCAGCTGCTGGAAAATCAAAGAGCAAAATGCAATATGTAAACTGAAGTTTGTATTGAGAGTTTTCTGGTTTTTTCTTTCATATGCTCTCTACTCGAAAAGTAAAACATGAGCTTCATAATAAGCTCTCTACATCGATACAACTTTTCTAATAAGCTGAAAAGTAAAAACAAGAACGATGGTCTAATGAACTTTCCTCATCTGGAAAAACATAAAAGCACTAACTTGTCCTTTGCATAACAGAACCTAACTTCTTTAACAGCTAATAAAATCAAAAACCAATGAGACAAAACCCGACTTTGCAAATCTTCTTGTCATTCTGAAAATGACCAGCTACACATGTCTTGTTCAGTTCCAATTACCTCTGATTATGTTGATTAAACTAACTTGAAACTTGATCTGAAAAATTGCTTGTTTGTTGTTGCAAAACCCAAATTCCAACCTTAGGCGTGCCCACGCCTAATCTCTAATTTCGGCCAAATCTGGGGATTACGAATTTCTCTCATTCCTTTGCATCCTTTTGATCCTATTTCAGCCCTTAGAGTGTTAAAAACATAGTTGTTCCTCCCGCCTGCATCTTTACTTATTTTTGTTCTTCTTTGCTGCAAAATCGCACATTTTAATTCTCTATTATTGCTTCCATCTTGCCTCCATCTTCCCCTTTCCATTGAATTTCTCTCATCTGAATTTGATCTTCATTTCCTTGAACCATGCAGCCTTGAATTATGCCCAATATCATCAACTTCAATTTTCTGATGATTTTAGGATGATTCAACTTGATCTTCACACTTCTTTTCTTCTTCAACTTGATTGCCACTGCAAGATCTTCAGCTAGCTTCAACATAACAGGTTTTGCAAAACAATTTACTCCAACAAGCTTGACATAGTTTTTCCTGTGGTGTCATAGCTCAGACCTGGAAGCAATCCCGACAACAATGTGATTAAGCTTTTTAGTTTCAGGGATCAGCAGGGATGGTGTGAGTGAGTGATTTGACGTGGAAATAGCAAGCGATTGTTGAAGAATGATGGCCTAGTAAGGAGGGAAACTGGATTGAAACAAGGGTATAAGGAGTAATAGAGATAAGGAATAGAGACGAAGAAGAGCCAGACTGAGTAAGATTTTTAAATCTACCTACTCTTCTTAATGTTGAGTGTATGGTTCATTTAATGCTTAACCTTCCTCGCCATGCACACGTTATCAACCATGTTTCATGAGTTTCCTCCTCTATGATGGGCAGAGGTGTTGAAACGGTTTAAAAGTCAGTTTTGGGTCTCCATCCTTATACTCGCGATATTGACACCATCGCTACCTGAAAGACCAAGAGGATAGAAGATTCAAAATATCGGAGATGTTGAGGATCATCGGTGAAGCAATGACTGGAGGTATTTTATTTCGGTTGTGCTTCCATTGCTATATATATAACATGGTTAATATGCATGTGTCTTACGTAAATATGTTGTCGTATAAGATGCATGTTGTGATATTATTTCATTTGATATCAGAGCTTTAGTGATGCCTTTATCTTACTTATAAACCATTGGAAAAAAAAGTCTCTATTTTGTTTTGTTCTCGTTGTTTTTCGTCCGCAAGAGATGAGCTTGAAGTTGTTGAATATTTCGACACTTTTGTACATGATGGATGTGAGAGTCGTGTTTTGATACTCCATAGAGCACCAAACCGTAACTGGACCGTAGAGAGGGTAGGGACGATGATGATGGCTTTGGATGTTACTATCCATGCAGTGTCGCATGGTCGGTTTTCCGACATCTTATGCACGTCGCCTAGTTGTTGTCATCCCATCAACGACCCTCATCCATCTTCTAGCATCTTCTACACACTTGGTGCGTCGAGGTTCCGTCGAGTTACAGCCGGGTCATACCCGACCCAACTGGAGGTTGAAGATGATTTATGATTTTTTTGAAAATTTTATTAATATTAATTACGTTAATATTAGTGATTAATTGGGTTAATCAAGACCAAACCAATTTTGTTGTGATTTTTAAATATAAAATCATTTTCGTATTAATATTTTATGAAAATATTAATTTTAATTATGTATGTCTAATATTGGAATTGAATTTTGACATACTAGTAATAATTGTTTAATTATTTGCACAAATTACTTGTGATTAATTAAAAATTGTGTGTATAAATTTATGATCATTATACATGCAAAATTAGATTTAATAATTTGTGCATTATTATTTGATTTATTTGCATTATTTATTAATTGATGCAAATGTTTAGGCTTTATTTAAGCTTAAGATGATGTGAGTGATTAATATCTGTTGAATAAACTTAAATGTGAAGTTCAAGGGTTTGAAGAGTTACGGTGGTTACTGTTGGAACCCGATCCCGGAACCCGATCCCAACCGAATCAACGTAACACTTTCACTCTATGCTTTGATACCATAGCTGTTGGATCCCGTTACCGGAACCCAACTACATAAGCAGAACGGAAACCGAAGCAAACGGAAACGAAAGGAGACAGAAATTTCGGATCGAAATCAAAATGCGGAAGCGAACAAATCCGAAAGTAGCGAAGCGGAAGCAAATGCAAATTGGAATCGAAATACAAACGCAAGCGGAAGCAAAAGCTAATCGAATCAAACGAACAGATTCAATCGAATATAGCGAAGCGAAATAATCGAATACGGATCACAAAGCGGAACGAATAAGCAAAAGCGGGATCGAATCGAATGCAAATCGAATTCGGATAGAAAACAAAGTAAGCAAACAAATCAATGTAAACTGAAATACTTTCCGACATCCGTGCATAAGCAAAGAACAAGAAACAGAATCGCGTTGGGAATTCTAAGACGTTCCAAAATCCGTTATGAATTTTTTTTTTCTTTTCTTATTCTCATTCCTTATTCATTTCTTCTCTTACTCAAACTCATTTAAAACATAACCAATGCATCCAATTTCCAAAATTACACTTTTATTCCAAATCTTATCGAAAATTCGCAGATAACGGTGCGCTTTTATCCTAACCCAAAATTCTCGCAAAGGCGTAATACACTTCTATAATCTCCACAGACCTCAGAATCATCGGACACTCCCGTCCGGAAACCCAACACCAGCAGAAACACAAACCTAAAACTAATACTTCCATAATTCTCAAATCAATAAATACCAAATTCATAATTCAACTCATTTCCAAATTCATACATATATATTCCCAAATCAACCATACAATATAGATTCCCAAACTATTCATAATTTCATATACAAATTTCTCATTCATTCACAATACTCAACTTTATACACAAATACATTTTTCCAAACTTTTCTAAAGTCATAAACATATTCATACACAAGATCCAAATTTCTCAAAAACCAACGTATTCAAATGTCGAAACTGACGTCTTGACATACGTCTTCACATTCTTTCATCCGATCTCCTGCTCGAAACCTGGAGATGGGGATGAAAGGGGGGGTGAGCTCGAAAGCTCGTGGATAACACATTTATAAACTGATAAATAAGCGAAAATCATTTTTCATAAGCTTTTTGCCAAAAGGGCTAATTTTTCAAACTTTATAATTTTTCAAACAATTTCTTCAAACACTTTTTCATATTTTCAAACTTTTCAACTTTCAAATATTTCTCTCAAACTCTTTCCAATTTTCCCAAACTTCTCATAAAATATCATTTTCTCATTTTCAAAATTCTCAATTCTTCATAAATATGAATGCAACATAATTTCAATTTTCATTTCTCACTTTATAAACAAGAATGCGAACACGAAACAAAACAAAACACATAACATATCGAATGGTGCAGCTAGGTCCAAGCAGAGCGTCTCGCACATTCCGCATAAGCGGTCCTGTGCGATCGTGAGCGAACGTATTACACTTTCCGCATCATGCGGTCCAAGTATGGCCGTGAAGGAGTCCGAAATCGAGACTCCGTGCCACTAGCAGCACTGGAGAAGGCTATACACATAGAGACAGTGCTGACTCACCAAGGGACCTACCAAACCCACATAACACATAATCGAAAACGAAAAGTCGGATTGCCCGAAGGCACTTTTCAATTTCTTAATATTTTTCACACACGTGTCCTCACAGACATATTTTCATTCATAAATTCACAATCTTCAAGCAATACAATACACATAACACATTATCAAAAAGTCAATAATGCACAACCATAGCAATTATTAAAACTTCATATATAATGATGCAAATTTTATTCAAAACTCATTTGGGACTCGTAATGCCAAACGATAACAAACTTTTATTTTCAAATATTTACAAAAAACCTTAATTCATCAAAATCCAAATTTTTACTTTCTTTAATTTTTCAAAAGTTGCATATTGCTCACAAATCAAAATATAAATATGCTACCCACCTCGAATTATTGCCGGAAACTTGATTTCAAGCTCCAATTGATCCTTGCTTTTCTCTCTCTTCCAAAATACCAAAACCTAAACCATAATCATCCAAATTTCACATCAGAAAATACTTAATTTTTACAATCAACTTAGGAATTCACCAATTCCATTTACATTCAAGCTATTTCAATCTCCAATTTTGAAAATCCCCAATTTTCAAAATTGGCCTAAACCAAGACACTCGAATTCAATCTCATAAAACATAATTTCTTCAAAATTAATCTCGCAATTCCTCAATTCACATTAATTCCAAACTATTTAAATCCTCAATTTCAAAAATCCCCAAATCTTAAAATTGGCCTAAACCAATTTATCCCAATTCAATACCATAAAATACCAATTCTTCAAAATTGATTTCATATATCATCAATTCATCATATTTCCTATAATTCTACACCAAAATATCTCAAAATTCTCAATCATAAAATTTAGCCTAAACCTTAGTCAATTTTCCATCCAAAATTAAACCCAACCTAAAGCATATATATCAAAATTAATTCCACAATCCATAAACCCATCTCATATGTCATACTTCTAAGCGAAAATTAATCAAAATCTCAAAGTAGAAAATTTCTCTTACCTCTTTCTCTTCCAAATTCGAATTTTCTTGGTTCCTTAGGAAGCTCTCATCATTCTCCACTCTTTTCCTTCTTGGAAAAATCCCAAAAGCTTGAAGAATTGAGTAGACAAAATCAAATTTACCTTTCTCTCTCTTCTTTTCTCCATCACCCGAAACTCTCTCTTCTTATTTCTTCTTCTTTCTCTTCTTCTGTAATTTTCCAGACTTCTCCAGCCACTTCCGTGGCTTTTAATAAGCCAAAACGACAATCATTAACGAGTTTCATTAATTGATGGTCAAATGACCATTTTGCCCTCCATTCAAAACTTAAAGTTACGCTTACTTGCGGTTTGATTCGCACTATCGAGTTGAAGGAATTTGTCCAAACTTCCTTCTCGATAAATGTTCCTCTCACTCATACGAATCCAACGCCACTGACCGCGCTCAATTCCGAGCACCACATCAAAAGTTACGTGCGAAACAGTGCGGAAATATCCATATTCTACCACATTTTCAAGGTACGATTATTTCCGTCCAAAATTTCACATTCTTAATCCCAGAATTGAAACTCGATGTCTTCATAAAAATTGTAGCCTTATGTCTCTAGTTTAATTCAAAACAAGAATCGTCTCATTTCGATTCCCAGATCAAAAGTTATACTCAAATTACTCTCAGGTGTTCCCAATCCAAAAATTAAACCCTAATCCGAACTTAAATTCAAAAATTAAAAGTCCTAAGGGCAAAATTGACATTTCATGTCTTCATATGATTTGTAGCCCCTTGTCTTATCTTTATTTAGCCTCAAGAATCGCTTCAATCGGATCTCTACAGATCCCGAATTTCTAAAACACTGAATCATGCTTGGAAAATTTCCGACTCACTTTGATTAAATTAATCACCATTAATTTAATCTCAAAGTTCTAAATTTCTTATAAAATGAAATTCAATGTCTTAGGAATCCAACGCAAAAGAATCAACTCAATCGGATGTCGGACGGAAAGATATAGGCAAAATAGTGAGCAAAGGTCGGATTAAAAACAAAGAAATCAAAATTTCAGAAAAAAGCGGCGTCGTATGCGTCGGACGCCCCAACTCATGAGGCGGCGCCTTCAGCGCGAGGCGCCGCTCATGAGGCGAGGCCCGCTCATGAGGCGAGGCGCCGCTTCGCTAGACGCCTCGCCTGGCGAGGCGCCTGCAATGACTCGAGCCCTTGCCTCGAGGCGAGCCTTGCCTCTCATGAGGGCGAAGGCACGCCCGCCTCGCCAGGCGGGCGCGCCTAGCGAGGCGCTAAAACTTTTTCCTTTTTTTTTTTTTTTCACTCTAAACTCCCAAAATTCATAACTTTTACTCCCGAACTCCGATTTTGACAAACTTAGTCTTTATAGAAAGCTTAAAGAAAGCTCTAAATCTTCCAAGAAGAACATAAAACTCAATTCGACTCCTACGGGAATCCATTTTCCGGTCAAAGATACTATCCTCTATACACGCTTGCAAAAATCATAACTTAATATTCCGAGATCAAAAAATTGCATACTTTATATCGAAATAAAGATCAAAACAAATCCTTCAATTCTTATGAAGAACATCAAAGCTCAATTAACCTCTAACTAGGTTAATTTCTCAGTCAAAGTTTCAATCATAATAAAAGTCAAACCCGATCAAACATAAACTTTGACTGATCATAACTTTCACTCCCGATATCGAAAAATTACAAACTTTATGTCCACAAAAAACTCTCAACATAATCTACAAGTTTCATGTAGATCATTTTATCAAATTTTGCCTCAAACAAAAGTCAACCTTCAAAGGCCAGAAAGTCAACTATTACACAATTTTTCATATTTTCATACTTTCTCTCTTTATTTCATGATCTTCAACTTAATTTCAATCAACTCATCCACTTGATCATAGTCAAATTGTCACTCAAGGTTCGGGGTCCAACATTTCTCCCCCTCTTAAAAGAATTTCGTCCTCGAAATTCACACTTACTTAAACTCCAAGTAACTCATTCTTGCATAAATTTCTTTCTAAACACTGATCATCAAGCACTTTCTTACTAATTTCTTTCCACAACTCATAATCAATGTCTTTTTCATCACATTTACTCTTCATACATATTCTCAATCTCTTCAAATTTCCACTTCCTTAACTCATATATCACTCATATCATATCAAAACACTATATCTATAACTCATTATTTCTTCATATATGGGCACAAATTAATGGTCCATTTCTTAAGGAACCCTAATATGGTTCAATCATCATTATGCCATCATTCTTTCATCTATATCAATTCATCACAATTTCTCAAGAAGTTCTAATCTTAATTTCCTCAACACATTCCGAAAATCAAACATATTCTTAACACTCAAATCAAACCAATCACTTGAATTTATCAAATAGTCATACATATCAATTTGCAAATTCCTAAAGGCAATCATACTTCTTTCATCAAAATCAAATGATCACCTAGCACACTCTCACAAATTCACTCTTATCTCTTTACAAACTCGTATCAATTCCTTATTCATACTCATACGCCCAAGTAAAATCATATTACTGGGCTCTGATACCATAAATGTTGGGACCCGATCCGGGAACCGGATCCCAACCGAACCAACTTAACACGAAGAACGAATGCCGGAATCAATGGAAACGGAAGCGAAAGGAGCCAGAAATTTCGGATCGAAATCAAAATGCGGAAGCGAACAAATCCGAAAGTAGCGAAGCGGAAGCAAATGCAAATTGGAATCGAAATACAAACGCAAGCGGAAGCAAAAGCTAATCGAATCAAACGAACAGATTCAATCGAATATAGCGAAGCGAAATAATCGAATACGGATCACAAAGCGGAACGAATAAGCAAAAGCGGGATCGAATCGAATGCAAATCGAATTCGGATAGAAAACAAAGTAAGCAAACAAATCAATGTAAACTGAAATACTTTCCGACATCCGTGCATAAGCAAAGAACAAGAAACAGAATCGCGTTGGGAATTCTAAGACGTTCCAAAATCCGTTATGAATTTTTTTTTTCTTTTCTTATTCTCATTCCTTATTCATTTCTTCTCTTACTCAAACTCATTTAAAACATAACCAATGCATCCAATTTCCAAAATTACACTTTTATTCCAAATCTTATCGAAAATTCGAAAAGATAACTACCTTTATCCTAACCCAAAAATTCTGCAAAGCGTAATACACTTCTATAATCTCCACACCTCGTAATCATCGGACACTCCCGTCCTAAACCCAACACCAAAGAAACACAAACCTAAAACTAATACTTCCATAATTCTCAAATCAATAAATACCAAATTCATAATTCAACTCATTTCCAAATTCATACATATATATTCCCAAATCAACCATACAATATAGATTCCCAAACTATTCATAATTTCATATACAAATTTCTCATTCATTCACAATACTCAACTTTATACACAAATACATTTTTCCAAACTTTTCTAAAGTCATAAACATATTCATACACAAGATCCAAATTTCTCAAAACCAACGTATTCAAATGTCGAACCGACGCCGTCTTGACATACGTCTTCACATTCTTTCATCCGATCTCCGAAACACGGAGATGGGGATGAAAGGGGGTGAGCTCAAAGCTCGTGGATAACACATTTATAAACCGATAAATAAGCGAAAATCATTTTCATAAGCTTTTTGCCAAAAGGGCTAATTTTTCAAACTTTATAATTTTTCAAACAATTTCTTCAAACACTTTTCATATTTTCAAACTTTTCAACTTTCAAATATTTCTCTCAAACTCTTTCCAATTTTCCCAAACTTCTCATAAAAATATCATTTTCTCATTTTTCAAAATTCTCAATTCTTCATAAATATGAATGCAACATAATTTCAATTTTCATTTCTCACTTTATAAACAAGAATGCGAACACGAAACAAAACAAAACACATAACATATCGAATGGTGCAGCTAGGTCCAAGCGAGCGTCTTGCACATTCCGCATATGGTCTGTGCGATCGTGAGCGAAACGTATTACACTTTCCGCATTGCATGGTCCAGTGTAGCCGTGAAGGAGTCCGAAATCGGAGCTCCGTGCCCTTATGGCAGCACTGGAGAAGGCTATACACATAGAGCAATGACGACTCACCAAGGGACCTACCAAACCCATATAACACATAATCGAAAACGAAAAGTCGGATTGCCAAGGCACTTTTCAATTTCTTAATATTTTTCACACGTGTCCTCACGCACATATTTTCATTCATAAATTCACAATCTTGAAGCAATACAATACACATAACACATTATCAAAAGTCAATAATGCACAACCATAGCAATTATTAAAACTTCATATATAATGATGCAAATTTTATTCAAAACTCATTTGGGACTCGTAATGCCAAACGATAACAAACTTTTATTTTCAAATATTTACAAAAACCTTAATTCATCAAAATCCAAATTTTACTTTCTTTAATTTTTCAAAAGTTGCATATTGCTCACAAATCAAAATATAAATATGCTACCCACCTCAATTATTGCCGAAACTTGATTTCAAGCTCCAATTGATCCTTGCTTTTCTCTCTCCAAAATACCAAAACCTAAACCATAATCATCCAAATTTCACATCGTAAAATACTTAATTTTCACAATCAACTTAGAATTCACCAATTCCATTTACATTCAAGTTATTTCAATCTCCAATTTTGAAAATCCCCAATTTTCAAAATTGGCCTAAACCAAGACACTCAATTCAATCTCATAAAACATAATTTCTTCAAAATTAATCTCGCAATTCCTCAATTCACATTAATTCCAAACTATTTAAATCCTCAATTTCAAAAATCCCCAAATCTTAAAATTGGCCTAAACCAATTTATCCCAATTCAATACCATAAAATACCAATTCTTCAAAATTGATTTCATATATCATCAATTCATCATATTTCCTATAATTCTACACCAAAATATCTCAAAATTCTCAATCATAAAATTTAGCCTAAACCTTAGTCAATTTTCCATCCAAAATTAAACCCAACCTAAAGCATATATATCAAAATTAATTCCACAATCCATAAACCCATCTCATATGTCATACTTCTAAACCGAAAATTAATCAAAATCTCAAAGTAGAAAAATTTCTCTTACCTCTTTCTCTTCCAAATTCGAATTTTCTTGGTTCCTTAGGAAGCTCTCATCATTCTCCACTCTTTTCCTTCTTGGAAAAATCCCAAAAGCTTGAAGAATTGAGTAGACAAAATCAAATTTACCTTTCTCTCTCTTCTTTTCTCCATCACCCGAAACTCTCTCTTCTTATTTCTTCTTCTTTCTCTTCTTCTGTAATTTTCCAGACTTCTCCAGCCACTTCCGTGGCTTTTAATAAGCCAAAACGACAATCATTAACGAGTTTCATTAATTGATGGTCAAATGACCATTTTGCCCTCCATTCAAAACTTAAAGTTACGCTTACTTGCGGTTTGATTCCGGACTATCGAGTTGAAGGAATTTGTCCAAACTTCCTTCTCGATAAATGTTCCTCTCACTCATACGAATCCAACGCCACTGACCGCGCTCAATTCGAGCACCACATCAAAAGTTACGTCTTGAAACAAAGGCGGAAATATCCATATTCTACCACATTTTCAAGGTACGATTATTTCCGTCCAAAATTTCACATTCTTAATCCCAGAATTGAAACTCGATGTCTTCATAAAAATTGTAGCCTTATGTCTCTAGTTTAATTCAAAACAAGAATCGTCTCATTTCGATTCCCAGATCAAAAGTTATACTCAAATTACTCTCAGGTGTTCCCAATCCAAAAATTAAACCCTAATCCGAACTTAAATTCAAAAATTAAAAGTCCTAAGGGCAAAATTGACATTTCATGTCTTCATATGATTTGTAGCCCCTTGTCTTATCTTTATTTAGCCTCAAGAATCGCTTCAATCGGATCTCTACAGATCCCGAATTTCACAAAACACTGAATCATGCTTGGAAAATTTCCCGACTCACTTTGATTAAATTAATCACCATTAATTTAATCTCAAAAGTTCACAAATTTCTTATAAATGAAATTCAATGTCTTAGGAATCCAACGCAAAAGAATCAACTCAATCGGATGTCGGACGGAAAGATATAGGCAAAATAGTGAGCAAAGGTCGGATTAAAAACAAAGAAATCAAAATTTCAGAAACAAAAGCAGGCGTCGTATCGTCGGACGCCCCAACTCATGAGGGCGAGGCGCCGCCATGAGGCGAGCCGCCTGCTCATGAGGCGAGACGCCGCTCATGAGGCGAGACGCCTTAGCTAGGCGAGGCGTCGCCTGGCGAGGCGACAACTCATGAGGAGCGAGCCTTGCCTCATGAGGCGAGCCTTGCCTCATGAGGGCGAAGCAACGCCCGCCTCGCCAGGCGAGGCGCCTAGCCTAGCGAGGCGCTAAAACTTTTCCTTTTTTTTTTTTTTTTTCACTCTAAACTCCCAAAATTCATAACTTTTACTCCAGAACTCCGATTTTGACAAACTTAGTCTTTATAGAAAGCTTAAAGAAAGCTCTAAATCTTCCAAGAAGAACATAAAACTCAATTCGACTCTACGGAATCCATTTTCCGGTCAAAGATACTATCCTCTATACACGCTTGCAAAAATCATAACTTAATATTCGAGATCAAAAATTGCATACTTTATATCGAAATAAAGATCAAAACAAATCCTTCAATTCTTATGAAGAACATCAAAGCTCAATTAACCTCTAACTAGGTTAATTTCTCAGTCAAAGTTTCAATCATAATAAAAGTCAAACCCGATCAAACATAAACTTTGACTGATCATAACTTTCACTCCCGATATCGAAAAATTACAAACTTTATGTCCACAAAAAACTCTCAACATAATCTACAAGTTTCATGTAGATCATTTTATCAAATTTTGCCTCAAACAAAAGTCAACCTTCAAAGGCCAGAAAGTCAACTATTACACAATTTTTCATATTTTCATACTTTCTCTCTTTATTTCATGATCTTCAACTTAATTTCAATCAACTCATCCACTTGATCATAGTCAAATTGTCACTCAAGGTTCGGGGTCCAACAGTTACAATAATCAAGGGTCAGAATTTATGGTGATATTTAATTTTCTGTTTTTGAGTTGTTTAGTTTTCCTAGTTTTAAATGTTGTATGAAGTTCAAGAGTCAAAAGTAGCTTATAAATAGGTTTGTATTATGTTGCAAATGACATGAGAAAATAAAGAAAACAGAGAAAGGTTTAGAGGAAAAGTTTTGTTTTTTGTCAAATTGGTATCAGAGCTAGATGGAGAATGTGATGGGTCAAATGTCGCTACCTCGATTGACGAAGGCGAACTATGAGAATTGGAGCATTCAAATGAAAGCTCTTCTCGGGTCTCAAGATGCTTGGGAAATAGTCGAGACTGGTTTTGTAGAACCAGAAATTACTACGGGCTATTCGGCAGCTCAACACAAGGCGTTGAAAGAAACGCAAATGAAGGATAAAACGACATTGTATATGCTGTTCCGAGCTGTTGATGAGTCGGGCTTTGAGAAAATTGCAGGTGCAATAACTTCAAAAGAAGCGTGGGATATTTTGGCGAACGTATACAAAGGAGCCAATCGAGTCAAGCAAGTCTGCCTCCAAACTCTTCATGGCGAATTGGAAGGTATGAAGATGAAAGAGTCTGAAGGTGTATCCGACTACATCACACGTGTCCAGACCGTGGTGAACCAACTCAATCGAAATGGCGAAGCGTTAACCAATGGGCGAATTGTGGAGAAGATCTTGAGGTCGTTAACCGATAGTTTCGAAAATGTCGTATGTGCCATAAAAGAGTCAAAGGACCTAGCAACGCTCACAGTTGACGAGCTCGCGGGTTCTCTTGAGGCACACGAACAACGTAAGAAGAAGAAGGAGGAGGAGACACTCGAGCAAGCACTTCAAACCAAGGCGTCAATCAAAGACGAAAAGGTACTTTATTCTCAAAACTTTCAGGGTAGAGGGCGTGGCAGTAGACGTCGAGGAAATGGTCATGGTTGGTCAAGAAGGGTATGATGAGCAGAATGAGCAATCAAGCCAACAAAATTGGCGTGGAAGAGGACGTGGTCGTGGGAGAGGTGGCCGGTCGAATCATTCCAACATCAAGTGCTACAATTGTCACAAATATGGTCACTATGCGAAAGATTGCTACTCCGATAAATGTTACAATTGTGGCAAGGTGGGGCATTTCGCCAAAGAATGTCGAGTCGAGAAAAAGGTGGAAGAGACAACCAATCTAGCAACAGAAGATGAGGAAGGTTTTCTCTTGATGGCGCACAACGAAATCAACACCGACAATGACACGGTGTGGTACCTCGACTCGGGTGCAAGCAACCACATGTGCGGATACAAACATTTGTTCAAGGAGATGCGAAAAGTTGAAAATGGACACGTATCTTTTGGAGATGCATCGAAGGTTGAGGTCAAAGGCCAAGGTACGATTTGTTACTTACAAAATGATGGATTGGTAGGGTCAATCCAAGATGTGTATTATGTACCAGACCTCAAGACCAACATTTTGAGTATGGGGCAACTCATGGAGAAAGGTTATTCAGTACTTATGAGAGAACGGGTACTGCATTTGAAGGATAAGAAAGGGCATCTAGTTACTCAAGTCGAGATGGGGAGGAATCGCATGTACAAATTGAATTTGAGAAGCATACAAGAAAAATGTTTGCGAGTTGACGTAGAAGACAAGGCATCACTGTGGCATCTCCACTTTGGTCACCTACATCATGGTGGTCTAAAAAAGTTAGCAAAGAAGAATATGGTGCACGGGCTACCCGACATGGACTACGAAGGAAAATTTTGTGAAGAATGCGTACTCGACAAGCATGCGAGAACCTCGTTTCAAAAGAAGGCTGAATATCAGGCGAAGCAACCTCTTGAGTTGATTCATACCGATATCTGTGGACCAATAGCCCCTGAATCTTTCAGCGGTAAAAGGTATTTTATTTCCTTTATCGATGATTTCTCACGGAAAACTTGGGTTTACTGTTTGAAAGAAAAATCTGAGGCGTTCGAGGTGTTCAAAAAGTTCAAAGTAATGGTGGAGAAGGCAACTGGTAGTCACATCAAAGCCGTACGATCCGATAGAGGTGACGAGTATACTTCGGCGGCTTTCATGAAGTATTGTGAGGAGCAAGGGATAAGGTGATTTCTAACCGCACCGTACACTCCTCAACACAACGGTGTGGCCGAGAGGAAGAACCGGATCATTCTCGACATGGTTCGGTCAATGCTGAAGAGCAAAAAGATGCCAAAGGAATATTGGGCAGAAGCTGTGCAATGTGCCATCTATGTGCAAAATCGATGTCCACATGCGAAATTAGATGATCAAACACCACAAGAGGCATGGAGTGGACAAAAGCCAACAGTCTCTCACCTCAAGATATTCGGTAGTGTGCCTTATGCACATGTACCGGATCAGCAAAGAACGAAGCTCGAAGACAAAAGCAAAAGGTATGTATTTATTGGGTATGATGAGAAAACAAAAGGATACAGGCTACTCGACCCGATAAGCAAGAAAGTTGTGGTGAGTCGTGATGTACGAGTTAACGAAGCAAGCGAGTGGGATTGGAATAACTCAACGGAGATTATCATCACAGTTGGAGAATCATCAACCGCTAGACCAACAACTACACCAACAGACCCTGAAATTACTGATGATGAAGATGAACCGCGACAAGCCAAAATGCGAAGTTTGCAAGATTTGTATGATTCGACAAGTGAGGTACACCTTGTATGTCTTTTGGCAGATGCTGAGAATATAAGCTTTGAAGAGGCAATGCGAGAAAAGAAGTGGAAAAATGCCATGGATGAGGAGATTAAAGCAATTGACCGCAACAACACATGGAAGTTAGTGGAATTGTCGAAAGGATGTCAGCCTATTGGTGTGAAGTGGGTGTTCAAGAAAAAGATGAACGCTCAAGGCAAAATAGAGAGGTACAAGGCACGACTTGTTGCGAAGGGATACAAGCAAAAGGCAGGAATCGACTATGACGAGGTGTTTGCTCCTATTGCAAGAATGGAGACAATCCGATTGCTCATTTCCCAAGCAGCTCAATTCAAATGGCCGATATTTTAAATGGATGTAAAGTCAGCATTTTTGAATGGTGTGCTCGAAGAAGAAGTCTATATCGAACAACCACCAGGGTACATGAAAATCAGAGAAGAAAAGAAGGTGTTGAAATTGAAGAAGGCGCTTTACGGTTTAAAGCAAGCACCGCGAGCATGGAATACTCGTATCGATACTTATTTCAAGGAGAACGGGTTCAAACAATGTCCCTACAAGCATGCCCTTTACATAAAGAAGAGTGGAGGTAACGTGTTATTTGTTGCTCTTTACGTTGATGATCTCATTTTTATGGGGAACAATGATGTGATAGTAGAAGAATTCAAGGACACAATGACACGAGAATTTGAGATGACAGATTTGGGCTTGATGAAGTTTTTTCTTGGTTTGGAGGTTAGACAAGGAGAGACAGGTATTTTTGTATCACAGGAGACATATGCAAAGGAGATTTTGAAGAAGTACAAAATGGCAGATTGCAACCCGGTATCGACACCAATGGAACCAGGTGCAAAACTTTCAAAGTTTGATGGAGGAGAACGAGTCGACGCAAGTAAATATCGGAGTTTGGTAGGAAGTCTTCGCTATCTCACATGCATAAGACCGGACCTTTCGTTAAGTGTCGGCATTGTAAGTCGGTTCATGGAGGAGCCGGTTTATGCACATTGGAAGGCATTGAAGCGAATTTTGAGATATGTTAAAGGGATGGAGTCACTCGGGTTATTTTACTCAAAAGCAGAAGAATTCAAGCTAATGGGCTATACAGACAGCGATTGGTGCGGTGATATTGATGATCGGAAGAGTACATCAGGATACGTGTTCTTTATGGGCGACACAGCATTTACTTGGCTTTCAAAGAAGCAACCGATCGTGACACTCTCGACATGTGAAGCTGAATATGTGGCAGCGTCTTGGTGCGTTTGTCATGCGATATGGCTCAGAAATTTGTTGGGCAAGTTGGAGCAACAACAACTCGGTGCAACTGAGATACGAATTGACAATAAATCGACAATCGAGTTGGCAAAGAATCCGGTGAATCATGAGAGAAGCAAACACATCGATGTTCGATTTCACTTTATCCGAGATCAAGTGAAGAAAGGAAGTGTGGAATTAGTGCACGTAGCAAGTCGGGACCAAGTTGCTGATATCTTCACGAAACCGCTACCGATGGTACTTCTTGAAAATTGTAAGAAGTTGAAAATGGTAGAAATATTTAAGTTTACGGGGGAGTTTTGTTGAATAAACTTAAATGTGAAGTTCAAGGGTTTGAAGAGTTACGGTGGTTACAATAATCAAGGGTCAGAATTTATGGTGATATTTAATTTTCTGTTTTTGAGTTGTTTAGTTTTCCTAGTTTTAAATGTTGTATGAAGTTCAAGAGTCAAAAGTAGCTTATAAATAGGTTTGTATTATGTTGCAAATGACATGAGAAAATAAAGAAAACAGAGAAAGGTTTAGAGGCAAAGTTTTGTTTTTTGTCAATATCATCATCATTATCATCACACCCAGTCTGAAGTTCCGCAGTGAAGCGAGATTTGGGAGGTCTGATAGTACGCAACCTTAACCCTCCATAGTAGAGAAGTTGTTTCCTATAGACCCACATGCAGATGTGACAGGAAGAATGAGATGCAAGTTAAAAGAATAAATAAGCCAAAAAAAATCATGACACGCAAAATATTTAAGTAAATAAAATCACCTTAAATGTATAAGGATAATAATAATAATAATAATAATAATAATAATAATAATAATACTAAATAATAATAGTTGTAGTAGTAGTAGTAATAATAATGATGATGATGATGATGATGATGATGATGACGACGACGACGATGATGACGACGACGATGATGATGATGATAAAACTACTACTAAAAAAACTCAATAAAAGGATAGCAATAATAACAAGTGCTTATTTCTACTTAAAGAACCCCAGAGAGCAGCTGGAGAATGGGTAAAACACATGCCTAGGTCGATGATCTTTGGAAACCCACTAGCAATGAATGATATTGGAGTCGGTGATGGAAGCGTAAACAACATTAATTTTTGCACATTATCCAAAATAAACACATACCTGTGACCTTGATCCAACTATGCGTGACATGAGGTATTTTTCCATTGAACACTTACATAGTATCACAATAAAACCATGCAATGAAAGAAACGAAAGAGAGCTACATAGAATAATAGGATTAAAGAGAAATTCAGAAATCATACACATAAAGTTGAAATCATACACACACATGATATGAGAAAAAAGAAAATAAATAAATAAATATAAATAAAAATTATTTGATATCAACAAACAATGACATGAAAGTGGAACCATATACTAGAAAATCCCAATGAAGACGCAACATTTTGAGAATGCGAAGATGAAAGGGGGTTTGAAGCAATACTCATAAACGATAACAACAAAAAAAGGAAACTTTACTGTTTTACGTTGAAGCAACGTACCATTAGCATATTTACAGAAAACAAAAGTACCCAAAAGGCCAAAACAAACTTGAGTACTTGAAGATCTTCAAGGCTACGAGGGAGCTTTACGAGGGAACATATTATTTTCATAACATTTCATTCCTAACTCAACCCTACACATAAAAATCAAATCTTGAAATTAAACCACAGAAGAACCAGCAATCAAAAGAAACCCTGAGAAGGTTTGAACCCTGAATGACCCAACCCAACGACTAGCAATCAAGGGAACACTTTGAAAAGAAAGGAAAGGGAAAATCTAAAAAAACCCAGAAATCCCCAAATCAAAACTTCGAGATCTGGAAAATTCAAAAACTACAGAGGACAAATCGAACATAAATATAGGTCATAAACACTATGCATTAACATATCTAACCACAACAAAATCACTGTAAAGTTCAGGGAAAAAAATAGTAACAATGCCATGTGAGTGATTAATATGATTTTAAATAATTGGGAGTAACCATAGCATCTCAAATTAATTACAATTATATAATTAGTTTTAAGATCACATTAAATCATTAATTGTAATTAATCATACGTGATATGATAAAATCTACCAATGGGAATTTTGTTATATTTGTATGATTAATTAGGATGAAATATCGGATTATATTTTTTAATCTACCCACAGGATTTAAGAAAAGAAACATAATTCAATAGTTTTGTCATAGAGTTTTGGATGAATCTAATTGAGTAGAATTTTAGCCCACATGCAAGTCTTATGTCACTATATTCATCTGTTAAATGCATGATTTACATTAGTAAACCATGAATTATCATTGGCCTCGAATTATATATAATGAGCATATATTTTTATTTCTTAATTTGCAGTTACTCAGACTGTGAATATTTATAATATTAAGTGTGATATTCCCAAATTGAGAGGTTACAACTACAAGGTTTGGAAGGAGAGGATTCTACTTCATTTGGGCTAGATGGATATTGTAACGCCCCATAGTAGGGGTTAGAATATTAAGAAAATTCAATGCATGGTATGTTTGGCATAATTGAGTTTTTGCTTATTTGTGCATATACATTTTTGGACTCATACCAATATTTATGCATGCATTCATGACATTTTGGGTATAATTGAGTTGTTAACACGAATAAAATGTGATTTGACAATTTTGGTAATATTTCGGGAATTTCAAAATTTTGGTGAATTATGGATTAATTGTCTTGCATTATTAAATTAGTGTGCATTTTTGGAGACATTTAGGATGTTTTAGAAAGCTATTGAAAATTTGAGGTAATTTAGATTAAGAAAAATAAAGAAATTAAGAGACAAATTATGGAGTGACAAATGGATAAATGAACGTGTGACATTTGGACAAATTACTAAGCAACAAATTGTAGCCTTCCATTAATGACAAATGGGCTACATGCAAGAGTGACATGTGTCAAGCCTTAAAGAGAGACACCTAGGCATTAGGAGAAATGTTTCTGCAGCCCTCTCCTTGCTTTCACCGAAAGTCTTCTTCTTCACAAAAGTTTCTCTTTGTTGTTTATCACCAAAGACACCATCTTGCTCACTTATGAACATTGGCTTTTGGATAATCTGTTAAGGTTATATCTTGTGAAGTTTTCTGTCATTAGAGGTTTTAATTGTTGCATAAAATCCCCTATTTATCCATCACCAAAACTAGTTGTTTGCTCTCCTAAGTTCTGGAAAATTTCTGAAGAGAGAGAAGCTTAATCAAGTAAGTTTTATGATAGTGTAAATGATTTCTGCTGAGATTTTAATGTTTGTAACTGGATGCATGTGTAAATGGAGTACATTTTCGTGCTTGGGGAGTGCTGCATATGTAAATGGTGTTGATGCATGTGTGGGTGGTGAAAGAAGAAGCAGATATGGTGATTGACTAACAAGATGAAGGATTACAGTCATTGGAATATGATATATGCAGTATTTTACTGAACATACATCTGTATTTAGGGTATAACTTGTTCTGTGAATATCCAAATTGGATGAAGTTTGAGTTTTAGTAAACTAAAGACATATAACTACATTTTTCATGAAATAATAGAATTCAAAATATGCCCTTGAGAGTTTGGAAATTTGGCTTGAATTTGAAATTGGTGTTCTGTCAAGGTATGAAAACAGTCTGCAGATTTTTTATTATAACTTGAATGATACTAAACCAAATTGCATAAAATTGGTGTCAGTAGAAACTTAAGACATAAAGGAACAAATATTTAGAATAATGTTTGACCTAGATCCTTCATTTTCATTGTCAAAATGACTGTGTAACATTGACACAAAAGTCTGTTTTGGGGAAAAACCTGGAAGAAAATGATGAAGTATGTGTTTTCACTGAACTTGCTTTGGTATTTCGATTATAACTTGAACTGTATATATCCAAATGAGTTGGTTCTTAATTTTGCTTAAACTAGAGACATGTCTACAACTTTTGTGAAGAATTTTAATTTGAATTCTTTCTCTATGATTTTCAAATTTGGCATGCAAGTGAATTGTAGCTTACGCTGAAGCACTATCAGGGACAGAAATCATGTCCTGTGGTTATTTAATAAAATGTATTCATATAGGCCGAATTAGAGTAAGATGTCTTCACCAAAGTTGTAGCTTATTCTCTTAGCTTTAATTTGGTATAAATTTTGTAATTTTTGGATATCTGACCTGAAAGATATGAGTTGTGAAAATAGAGGGTATGATCATGTACTAGATAAAAATTCAAATGTGTACAGTCTGTGGTATTTTGTGCATAACTCTTTGAATACTAAATCAAATTGGATTATTTTAGAGTCATTAGAAACTTGAGACACTTTAGAACAACTTTCTAGAAGGAAGTGTTGCCTAATTTTGTCATTTACCCTACCAGATTAATTATGCAAAGTTAACCCGAAATCATATGGGTAGAAAATCTGAAGTGGTCACTTAGGTTATGAAATTGATTTCACATTGTTTTATTTTGGTCCAAATTATAAGTACCAAATGTTATTAATGAGGGCGATGAATGTGTATTAAATTGTGTACTGATTCCGCAAATGAAGGTCCGAGGTACTTATTGATGAATGAGATATTGAAGTGTTATTTACCTTACTTTATTCTGCTTGTTGAATTTGATTTATGTTGATTGTGTTCTGAATTCCGGACAATGATTGTCCGAGGCGTTTTATGCATGTTTATATCATTGGAAGTGCTTTTTCATGTGAATATGATTGACTATTTGTTTTGCACATGTAATGTCTGAACTGACCTTGTTTTGTTTTAAAATTGTTGAGTCCTAGTTGTGGGTAAATAGGCATTCCTAGAAGGGTCTGCAATTGCTCCTGTGACACTCCGGTGTCGAGACTTCGGTCTCTCCTGGACGTTTCAGTGTCGAGATTTTAGTCTCTCCTGTATAAGTCCCGTTACCCACCTCTATAAATGGATTTAGTAGTCATCTTATTTTGTACTCTGATATATGTTTGATGTTGACATAAACTACATTATGTTCTGATTCTGAAGGGTTTATACCCTCTTGTGTTATGTAGTTCTATTATTTATAAGAATCTATTCTGAAATGCATTCTGTCCGACTTATTGTTAAAGGAATCTTTGAATGCATGCTAATGTTGTTACATGATTCATTGTGATGAGTTATCAATTTATGTATAGATTAGTTATTACTCACTAAGCTATATGCTTAGCACGGTAGATTTGCCCCGTGTAGGTTCAGAGAGAAGGACTTAAGGAATGAGACAAGTCAAACGCATTGGCCAAAAAAGTTTGAGTTTTGTATTGCTCTAAAATGTATTTTGTTGAGTTTGTTTTGGGCTTGTATATAACTTTAGATTTTTGTTTGAAGGTTCGTAATAACCTTAATTCAGGCTAGTTTATGAAATTATGATATGTATTATATGTTTGTTTGAGATTCTGAAAATGCACGGTGAAATGTTTCATTTGTTTTTGGAAATGTTTATTTTTGAATGCTATGCTTCCGTGAAATATTTTGGTTTGTTTGTACTGTTTTGGGTGGCATCCACATATCCTTCAGGGGTATTATAAGGGTGTTACAGATATAGACTATGCTATTAGAAAGGATGAACCACCGAGCATGACTGAGACCAGCACTCCAGATGTTGTTGCTCTTTATGAACAATGGGAGAGATCCAATCGCCTCTCTGTAATATTCATACAGACCAAGATATCTGCTGGTATTTGTAGTTCCGTCAAATAACATAATAATGTCAGGGATCTATTGAAGGCCATTGATGAGCAATTCGCTACATTTGATAAGGCCCTTGCCAGCACCTTGATTATCAATTGTCATCCTTGAGGCTCACTAAAATAAAGGGTGTACATGATCATATCATGCGTATAAGGGATATAGTGGCTCAGTTGAAAGCGTTGGAGGTTACTATATTCGAATTTTCCTGGTGCATTACATTCTGTGCACTCTGCCCCAACAATATGGTCCTTTCAAAATCTCTTCTAACACATATAAGGACAAGTGGTCGATCAATAACCTGTTGACCATGTGTGTGCAAGAAGAGGACAGGTTGTTGATGGCAAAGGGTGAAAGGGTAAATTTTCCCGTTTCAAGAAAGAAGAGACAGAAACCATCTAAGTGTTTCTTCTACAAGAAAAAGGGACACATGAAGAAAGACTGTGCTAAATTTAAGAACTGGCTCGAAAAGAAATATACTCAAATTTCATTAGTTTTTATGAATCTAACATGGTTAATGTTAATCATAACACATGGTGGATTGATTCTGGTTCTACAATCCATTTTTCAAATATCTTGCAGGGTATGCAAAACTTAAGGAAACCAGTGGGAAGTGAACAATTCATCTATTTATGAAGCAAGACGAGTTCACATGTAGAAGCCATTGGCATTTGCAGTTTGGTTTAGAGCAGTGACTTTATTTTGTGCTTGGAAAAGACCTTTTATGTTCCAAATTTCTCTAGAAATTTGATTTCTGTATCAAGACTTGTACCTTTTGATTTTTCCTTTAGTTTTTCAGATTCTGGTTTCAATTTATGTCATGGATCTGAAGTTATTAGTTATGTTACATTATTTGATGGTCTTTATTCCATTTAGTTACAAAATGATGATGCTTATAATTCGATGCATGTCACTGTTGGATTAAAACGATGTGTTGTGAATGAAGAATCCTCTATATTATGGAACCGTAGATTAGGACACATCTCTATTGAGAGAATTAAGAGATTAGTAAATGAAGGGGTGCTTAGTACTTTAGATTTTGTTGACTTTGAGACTTACGTGGATTGCATTAAGGGAAAACAAACCAACAAGTCCAAAAGGGGTGCCAAGAGGAGTAAAAACCTGTTATAAATCATACATACAGATATTTGTTATTCCGATATGGACACAAATAGTTTGAAATACTTTATCACCTTCATAGATGACTATTCGCGACATACGTATCTCTACTTACTTCGTTCTAAGGACGAAGATTTGGATGCCTTTAAAAAGTTTAAGGCTGAAGTGGAGAATCAATGGGAAAAACTGATTAAAATCGTGAGGTCAGATAGAGGTGGAGAGTACTATGGTAGATACACTGAAAGTGGACAAGTGCCTGGTCCTTTTGCGAAGTTTCTTCAAGAACATAAGATTGTTACCCAGTATACTATGCCTGGTTCTCCGGATCAGAATGGTGTGGCAGAAAAAAGAAATCAAATCTTAATGGACTTAATAAGAAGTATGAGGAGTAACATAAAACTTCCTCAATTCATGTAGACTAAAGCTATAAAGACAGTTGTGTATATATTAAACCGAGTTCCAACCAAGGCTATCTCAAAGACACATTTTAAGTTATTTAAGGGTTAAAAATCGAGTTTGAGGCATATACGCGTTTGGGGATGCCCGTCTGAAGTGAGAATTTACAATCCACAGAAGAAGAAGCTAGACCCAAAGACCATTAGTGAGTATTTCATTGGATATGCTGAAAGGTCTAAGGGGAATAGATTCTATTATCCATCTCACAACACTAGAATTGTGGAATCAAGAAATGTAAAATTTCTTGAGAATGACTTGATATGTAACATCCCATCACCGATGGGAAGGTTATATTGGTAAATTGGAATGGTTTAGGATTTTTATTGCATATTATTGATTGAGCATTCATTTGGTTTCTAATTTTAGAGGAATAAGTCATTCTGCACATGCACATATATGTACATACATTTCTGACATTTCTGGCATTTTACTATGAATATGACGTGTTTTATGAAATCTGAGAAAATTGAGTTTGAATAGTTGATTAGGAATTGTTTTAGAGTGATTGTCAGTTGATAGTGAATTTTAGGAAATTTTTCTAAAAATTCGGGAGAAAAAGTTCGGACCGGAAATTTTTAGTAATGATCGGTGTTGATTGTATATGGTATCAAATAATTGTCCAATGGTAATGGGAAATTTAGATTTATGACTTTAGGAATGAAAATGATGAGCCATTGGAATTTAGAGACGACTTAGACACTGGAAATGATTATGAAAAGAAAGAGGAACTTGGTGAGTGTTTGAGAAAGAGAGAAACCCCTTTAAAAGCTTTAGGTTTTGAAATTGGTAGAAAAACTTACTTCCTCTAACATAGGGCTTTTTTTTCTCTTCTTCCGTTGGCGATTTTCGATTCCCCACCTTTGAGATTCTTGTTTACTCCTTCATTGTGGTTGAAGACCAAGCTTAAACCTTGGAGATGATGATGTTTTTTGTGGATATGGGAGATAACCGTAGGTGTTAGGGCTTGGAGGAGATTTTTCGGATATTTGAAGATTTAGGGCTTGATTGGTAAGTAAATTGGCTTATATGTTATCTATTGTTAGTTGAATGCATTTATTGTGGTTAATATGAAAGTTTGGGTAGTTGAGAGTGAGTTATTACTGGTTTTAGAGAGAGAGAAATGGCGTAAAGCTAGTCGGAGAAGACGGAGGAACCCTGCACGTCGCGACGTCTGAGAGGGGCCTCGTCGCGACGAGTAAATAGATACTGGCTGCGATGAGCGGTTAAGTCCTCGTCGCGACGAGCATGGTGAGACGTCGCAGCGAGCCCATCGATCCTCGCTGCAACGAGCGTATTGGACGTCACGGCGAGCGACCCCCTTGACGCCGCGGCGAGCTCCATTTTTCTAAAGTGAGGTATTTTAGTTTTTTTGGCATAACTAATGGTGTAAACCTCCAATTGAGGTGATTCTTAATTCGTTATGAACTAGAGAAAGAGGTCTACAATTGAGTTAAAGAAAGAAAATTTGAAATCAAATGAGTGAGATCTCAATTATTGAAAGAAAGTTGAGTAAGGTTTCCTACTTCAACCTAAGGATAGTTTCTTGAATTGGGGTATAATTGTGAGATTTTCGAATGTAAATTCAATGCTATTGGAGTATTCAATAGGTGAATTTGATCTAGTTCAAAATGAAATTGATTTTTGAGGTTTTCTTGAGATGAGTTTAGTGTATATGATTTGGCCAAAGGAACTGAATAGTAGAAATGAAACTTGTGGAGTTCCAGGTCAGTATATTGAAATAAAATGAGTCATTATTGATCAATTGAGTGAAAAGTTAGATTTTGACAAAAGAAAGATGGTGAAATTGGGGTATAGCACCGGAAAGTCATGAGCATGCATCGTACATCTTTTAATAAAGACATGTGCATCATTGAATTGTTCTGATTTTTGCATCTAGTAATGGGGAATTATTTGACTATTATAGAGGCACCGTTAGATCGACATTCCACGGATATTGTTGGGACTTCCAGGAAGTAGCTCAGAAGTTACAGGTGAGTAACCTAGTTGGTTCCTCAATTTTTAATTGTTAAATGCTCTGTAAACTGTCTGCGAATGTGAATTGTACGATCATGTGAATGATTAGGATCGTTACGTTTGCTCTTGATAAATCGGATTTGACTGCTACGTGATTCTGAAGAATATTGATAAATAGGTTTTAACGGTAATGTGACTGTGAATTATTGGGCATTTTGCATTTCATACACAAATGCATGAACAGATAATGATAGTTGTGACCTGAGTCGCCACTGATACTGAAACGAGCCTCGAGCTCGAAAGGAGTTAGTGCATACCCAGAGGGCTCTCCTACTCCCTAGACGCGTCTACTGAATACTGTTCACTATTTTAGCGCTCGGTCACAACACTGTAATAAAATGGGAAAGAGTCACATATGCATTGCATACACATTGTGATGGATTGAATTCAGTGAATGGAAAATAGGCAAGAGTGTATGCTATAATTGTGATAACTGATTTGTGAAATTTCTGAGTTCTATGATTGTATGAGAAATTGTAAACTGCTATATGGTATTTCTGAATGCGTTATTGTGATATGCTGTACGCTATTTGCGTAATGCATGAATTGAGTGAACCATCGATGATGGTTTCTCATTGAGTTCGCAAACTCACCCAAAATTGCATCTATTTTTCAGGATCGATAGATTAGACTCCCAGCTCCAGAGATAGACTTTTTCTTCCGTGTGAGCGCGTTGGCAAGAGAAGTTATGGCACATAGGTCGGTCAGCTGGGATTGATTTTGGGGATGACCTAGTATAGACTTTTGTATCAGATTCCTTTTTGGAGTAATGTATTTAGACAGTGGAAAACTGATGGACTTGTACATAATTTTGTTTGATGATGAAATGAGAAAGCATCTTGGTTTTTAAAATATAGTGATTTTTATATTGTGGCTTTTATTACTGATGCCATGAGAGTACTGTAGTGACTGACTGCTCATAGCCTCCCTTATTGTAGGATATGTCTCGAGATGACCCACAGACGTCCCGATGTGTACCCTACGGTAAGGGAGCGCTACATGATACATAAGAGTGGTCATTTTCAAGACATAGTTTTTGAAAAGGGATATTATGAAGCTCAACCCTCTAGTTCAAGTGATAGATTGATTGTCATTCACACCCTTTAAGTTGAAACGGGTGTTGGACAACCAGTTATTAAAGTTCCACAAGCTATTAATACCAATCCAGTAGATCAAGTTGTAAATGAGGAACAACCAGAAATTATTGAGCAACCAGTTGAACAACAGGTTGAGCAACAAGTTCTTCTTGAGGATGATGATACAATATTGAGGAGATCTACTAGGGTTAGAAAGTCAGCAATACCTAGTGATTATATAGTGTATCTGCAAGAGTCAGATTACAACATTGGAGCCGAAAATGATCCTAAAACGTTTTCGTAGGCTATGAGTTCTAAAGAATCGGACTTCTTGTACAATGCTATGAAGGATGAGATGGATTCTATGGAATCTAATCAAGTCTGGGATCTTGTTGAGTTGCCAAATGGTGTGAAAATCATTGGATGTAAGTGGGTATTTAAGACAAAGAAAGACTCACGAGGCAACATTGGGAGACGTAAAGCAAGACTTGTTACCAAAGGGTTCACTCAGAGGGAAGGAATCAACTACACGGAGACTTTTTCTCCTGTATCTAAGAAAGATTCTCTTCGTGTAATCATGACATTAGTAGTTCATTTTGATGTTGAGTTAGATCAAATGGATGTGAAAACATCATTTCTCAATGGTGGACTAGAGGAAGAGGTTTACATTAAATAACCTGAAAGATTCTCCTCTAGTGATGGTGAGTATTTAGTCTACAAGCTTAATAAATCTATATATGGATTAAAACAAGCCTCTCGACAGTGGTATCTAAAATTCCATGAGGTTATCACTTCATTCGATTTTGAAGAGAATATAATTGACTAATGTTTATACCAAAAGTTCAATGGAAGTAAGACTTGCTTTCTTGTATTATACATGGATGATATTTTACTTGCGACTAATGATAAAGATTTGCTCTATGAGGTGAAACAATTTCTCTCAAATAATTTTGATATGAAAGATATGGGTGAAGCATCTTATGTCATTGACATCAAGATTATTAGACTCTGTTTCCGGAGCCCAACATTTGGAGTCACAAAATGTGAGCAAACTCATTCTTCTATTTCAGAACAGATTTTGGGAAACTTCTAACTAGAATTTCAGTTTTACTTCTTCAGAATATTTATTTTCAATTGTCTTAAGTTTCTAAAAACACCAAAATCATTCCATCTGGCTCATAAATTTGAGAGTTATGGCCCAAACACTTTCGGACTGTTACTAAATTGAAACAATACACTATGCCCAACTTCACTCTAGAAATTGAAAGTCTTAGGGACCGAATTAAAATTTAATTCCTTCAGATAATTTGTGGCTCTATGTCTTTATTTTATTTAGAGACAATAATCATGCATTTGGAGCTCTATAAATCAAGATATCACCAAAATACTAAAGCATGTTCAGTAAAAATATCCAACTCATACTCTTCCAAATGATCCCCTCACTTTGATTCAATTAATCTTCTGTAAATTAATACCAAACGGTATAATTTTTTGTGGAGAGATATAGAAATGTGTTACGAATCTAATGCTTTAAAAATCAAATCATTTGGAGGTCAGACGACAAAGTTATGGTCAAAAGAGTGAAATATGTTCGGGCTTAGGAGGAAAGAACCCGCGGGTCGTGATTGTGCATACGCATGCGAGGCCGCAAAGTCGCGATTGCACATTTGCGTGATCGCGACTTTCACAATCGCTCTGCAGAATCGTGATCACGACTTTCGCTTCCTGATTTTCTTCTCCGACCTGTGTTAGTAAAAAGGGCATAACTTTCACTAAAATATTAGATTAAGATCATTCAAAGATCATTTTGAAGAGGACTTCTAGACCTACAACTTTTATGAAGACCTAGAATACAATTTTTGCCTTTATAAGGGTCAAAATTTCAAATAAATGTAGTTGTCCTAAAAATCCATCCTAAATAGCATCACAAACTTCTAATGATCATATCTCTCAACTCCATTGTCCAAAAATTTCATACTTTATATCAATGAAAAACTAGAAAGATAAGCTACAACTTTCAAGAGACAACTTTGTCTAATTTAACCTATATCTATCCAGATTTTCCACTAAAGTCAGAAACCCAATTTCACCCTTATGAGAAACTTGAAATTGCAATGTACAAATTGGAAAGTCATGAGCATAACCATTCAACTACCAACTTTACTTCATTAAACTCCCTAATCGCTACTCATTTGACTCATCCCTTACAACTAATTTGCTTCATTCATAAAAATCCTATCTTTTCTTTTCCATAATATATCACTTATAAGCAACAACAATTCATGTTCAAAGTTCATCAACTTAAGTGGATATCTTCTTCAAGTATATCTAATTCCAACTCAACAACACCCCATACGCAATTCATATTTTATTAACAACAAAATAGGAGTTTACAAAGCTTTAATGGCATTCCAAGCCACATTACATTATCGGTATCAAAATCTAAAATACAAAAGATACCAAATCTAATAATTCTCAAAATGAATCTAAAGATCTAAAATCTTACTTTTACAAAATCTAACTTAATATACAGAAACATTGCAAAAATAGAATGATGCCTAAAATCTAACTTAATATACAGAATCATTGCAAAAATAGAATGATGCCTCATCTTTTGGTTACTCGATCTCATTTTCTTCACCTGAAGAGGGGAAAGAGAGTGAAGGTGAGCTTAAAAGCTCGTGAGTAACAGTTATAATTGATAACAAGCAAAACCATTGAAATTATTCATTTGTTATAGAAAATTCTTATTGAATTCAAGAAAAATATAGTTCTCAACCAATTCACAATAATACAAATCATGTATACATCAACTTGATAATTCACAGATGCAATGCACAACAAATGGCTCGAGAGTTTCGTGGAACGAAACGAAGCAATCAAAGTTTACACCGTGAATAAAACGAGTCCGATTTCTCAAGATCTCGTGACCTCAAGCGAGTAGCCGGGAGAAGGCTATGGGTCAACGTGCACGTGAATAATGAAACGGGTTTCTCTCTTGCCCAATCACAAACAAATTTATGCTCAATTTAGTCAATCACAAATTCGTATTCTCATGCTTCTTTCATTTCATTATATTCTCATATTTTCATGCTTTTTCTTCTTTTCATTCAATTCAAAATGTCATAACCTTTTTCAAGGTATAACATGGTCATAATTCATCATGCATTTTCAAATCTTCACAACAATTCAAATTCATGCAATTTAAGCATAAACACACAAGTAGGGCATTTACCCATCATACAATAACTATAAACATATTACCCACATTCACAACAATTCAAACCAAATCAATTAAGCATGTACACACACAAAAACAAATTCTTTAAATCATTTAAAAGCAATATATGCACATTTATGAAATAATTGAAATCATTTTTATTCTCTTGATTTGGAAAAACTTTATTGGCTCATTATTCAATTATAAACATGAAACCTATTTCATTTTTCGCTTAAAAATTCAAACTCAAATGTTCCCTTCCTCTTGCTTTTGGATAGTGTTTCTCTTGATTTCCTAAAACAAACCAATCTTCCATTCAACTCCAATTCCATAAAATCCCAAAAACCTCAAAATCACAACAAATGAAATTAACACAAATCAAGCTCAAATCTAACTTACCCATAATCCATCTAGGTTACAAAACCCAATACCTAGTTTAGAAACCCAAAAAAAATCAATGGGTTCTCTTAAATCATCTTCCAACACAAAACTCCTTTCTCTCTCTACTCCTTCATTCTCAACACAATCCATTTCTTTAATAAAGTAAGAAGAAAAGATGATTACTTAACTTAAGAAGCTTGATTTCTTCTTTTTCCCACGATTTTCCTCCTTCTTCTCTGGCTTCTTCGATTCTTCTTCTCTTCTTTTCTTTCTCTCACATTTTCTCTTCTCTTCTCTTCTCACACTCACGACATTCTCTCTTCTTCTTCAAATTTTAAGACAACATTTTAGTTGTCTTTCTCATTTTGGCCCTCATTTAACTAATCATTCCATATTTACCCTTCTTTTGTCTTTATAACTCACATCTTATACTTCTAACTCCTTAACTAATGATCATGGGAAAATTGAAGGAATTTGATAACACTTCCTTCTAGAAAAATGTTTCTCGTTGTTTTAATTTTCTAATGACAACAAAATCGTTCAATTTGGTTTGGTAATCTGAAAGTTATACCCCAAATATTTTTAAACTGTTCTTATACTGAAACAAGATTCTATAATCGAATTTCATCCAAAAAGTGGCATTCTTAGAGACTGAATTAAAACTCAATTTCATCAAAAAATTTGTAGCCCTATATCCTTCGTTTACTCCAAATTAAAAATTATCTCATTTGGATAACTAGAGAAAACGTTATGGATAAAACATCGAAACATACTCAATGAACATGTTTTAACTACATTTTGTAGCTTTTTGACTTCCAACATTTCACTTATAACCTATCTTGTACCTAAACCATTTATTACCTAGAATTCTTCTTTCCTTTACACATGAATAATCGCCAATAATTTCTCATTTAATAGTTCTAACTTTCAAGAAAAGTTCGGGGTCCAATAAAGATCCATAGAGAAAGATCTCGAGGTATTTTGGGTTTGTCTCCATAGACCTATATCAACAAAGTTTTAAAGAGATTTTGGATGAAAGATTGTACACTAAGTGTAGCTCCCATAGTGAAGGGTGATAGATTCAGTTTGAATCAATACCCGAAGAATGATTTTGGGCAAGAATACATAAAGAACATTCCATATGCTTCAGCTCTTGGAAGCCTTATGTATGCTCGGTATACACCCGACCTGACATCGCATATGCTATGGGAATGTTAGGTAGATATTAGAGTGTGTTGACCACTGGAAAGCTGCAAATAAGGTTATAAGATATCTTCAAGGCACAAAAGACTACATGCTTATGTAAAGGCGAACTGAGAACCTGGAAGTAGTTGGATACTCTGATTCAGACTTTGTTGGCTGCATTGATTCAAGGAAGTCAACATCTGGTTATATTTTCATGATAACTAGTGGAGCTATATCTTGGAGAAGTGCCAAGCAGACCCTGATTGCTACTTCCACTATGGAGGCTAAGTTCGTATCATATTTTAAGGCCAATTCACATGGTGTATAGTTGAAGAGCTTCATATTTAGGCTTAGAGTTGTTGATTCAATTTCTAAGTCATTAAGGTTGTACTACGACAACTCAGCTACGATCTTTATGACTAAAAATAACAAAATTTAAAGTCAAAGTAAGCACATCGAAATTAAGTATTTAGCCATAAGAGAACGTGTTAAGGAAAGGAAAATTTTCATAGAGCACATTAGCACAAATTTGATGATTACGAATCCTTTAACTAAAGGCATGCCACCTAAACAATTTAAGAATCATGTAGTGCAAATGAGACTTAGTTCTATAATGTGATTTTTTTTTGTACATTAGTTGCTTCAATGGAGATGTTATTTAATTTGATATTTTCTCATATGTTTTGTGCACACATATTTTGATTGGTTTTGAGAAATGTCATTTAATTTAGACCTAGAATAAACATATGGTTTATTCATTAAGTTTAAGGGCTAGTAATGAGAAATTTTATATATGTAATACATGGAAGATAATACTCACTATAAGAGGACCTATCGTCTTGATTCATATATTTGATTTCTTGCTATGTTTGGTGTTGGCTTAAATGGACCAAGTGGGAGAATGTAAGATTTTTAAATCTACTTACTCTTCTTACTGTTGAGTGTGTGGTCCATTTAACGCTTAACCCTCCTCACCACACACACGTTATACCTCCTCTATGATGGGCAGAGATGTTGAAACTGTTTAAAAGTCGATTTTGGGTCCCTATCCTTACACTCACGATATTGACACCATCGCTACATGAAAGACCAAGAGGATAGAAGATTCAAAATATCATAGACGTTGAGGATCATTAGTGGAGCAATGGCTGGAGGTATTTTATTTCGGTTTTGCTTTCATTGCTATATATATAACATGGTTAATATGCATGTGTCTTACGTAAATATGTTATTGTATGAGATGCATGTTGTGATATGATTTCAGACCAATGTCAACCTAGTAAGTGACCAAGTGACCATAGTGTATCACGTAGGATAAACCTTGTTACGTGTCTCGAATCGTTTATGAAAGGGTTAAAAACAAAGAAAATTTGGAATACCTAATTTCGGCTCCATCTTATTTCCGAAGCAGTTTTTGAAGCCAAAACGAGCTCCAATCTCTTGAGACCTTCATGGAAAGCATTCACGGACAAGCAATTGATGTCTTTCTATAGTTTTTTCAAGATGTAAGCGCTCTTAACGGGTTAAAGGATCCATATGCTTACGAATTATATGAGCAACTACAAGAAACTTTAACCTTTATATATAACTTTCATATCAGGCTTCCCTATCACAAGTTCAATATGGGTCCAGTCCACACTAATCGGGATCAATTTTTCTCATATTGTGACCCATTAATTTAAATCATTTATTGGGTCACTTTATTACCTTTCTCTGAATCAAATTACGTAACTTAATCGTTAAGTTGTTGAAAATTCGAAAATACAATTAATAGTTGTCCAACTTTATAAGGAATGACAAAACTGCCTAATATTCTCCCCATTGGACAAGTATTAATTGCAGTTTTCACTTAAGTTTAAAAAAATTTAAAAATCGGTTAAGTCACACTACTCAATTGGTACTAAAATTTAAAAATTAAAAGCATTTAATCCAAAGGTAATGAAAGTTCAACATTTTGTCCTACGGGGCTTTCGATACCGAAAAATATCAAACACATGTGTTATGTGTAACACAGGTCCAATATAATCTCGAATAACATATACCTCACTAATATGAATGGTAAAATGGATTGTGGTAAACTAGGATGATATCTGTGTTGGGCCCCAAATTTTTTATTTTATTTATTTATTTATTTATTTATTTATTTATTTACTTGACTTATTCTTTATTTTTGCTTTAATTGTTTAAGTATGTGTGTATATATATATGTATTTGTTGAGTTTTGAATTAGTTAGTATGATTGGGAATTGGAAATTTTTGAAGTTAAAGTGAAGGGTTAGAATTAATTGGATTTATTGGAAGTAGGCTTGGATGTGTAGAGCCACATAAGACAAAAATAAGGGCTTGTTGGATGGAATGGGCTTTGGGAAAGAATAGAATAAGTAGAAGGAGGAGAGCCCAAAAGGAAATGCAAGTGAGCTTTAAAGGAGTATCAAAAATACATAGTTTTGAGGTAGGCTTTTAAGTTGAGACATAAATGAATTAAAGGAAGAGAAGGAAGCAAGTTGTTGTAGACCTAAAGGAAAGAAGAGAAAGCAAAATCGTGAGCTAAGAAGAAAGCAGGAGCTTTCGGCCAAGAGGAAGGAGAGCCGTAGGAGGTTTGAAAGAAGAAGAAAAAGAAGAGAAACTACTTGTGAGAGGTAAGTTCTATCTTTGTTTGTGTTGGGTTCAATAATGGGATAAAATGGAAGTTAGGGTTTGTGTAGAGATTGAAGAAAGATAGAAGAGAAAGGTAAGATCTATGGATTTTGGGATTTCTAAGTTAGGGTTTTGGTTATTCTAGCATAGATGGCTTAGGAGTAGGTTAGGTTTAAAGTTTATTTTATCATGGCTTGATTTATAAATGCTATGCCTTTCTTTTAGAATATATTTATTAAATGGAGTGTGATTTAGTTGAAGGAAATCAAGAAAACCCCACTCAAGACAAGGAGGAAGGGTAATCTTGAGTTCAGATCCCGACGTTAGGTGGGTAACATTTTTATAGTTGTTGTGTAATGGGCAAATGCCCTATGTGTGCTATCTTTGTTAAATTGTGTGTATATTGAAAGTGTATTCCTTGATTTGAAAGAAAAGAATGAAACTATGATGATTCGATACAATGAAAGAAGCATAAAATGCTATTCTTGTGTTTGAATATGTGAGCATAAATTGGTTGTGATTGGGCGAGAGAGAATCTATTTCGTTAAGTCACGTGCACGTTGACCCCCCTAGCCTTCTCCCGACTGCCCGCGTGAGGCCCACGAGATCCGAAAATGGACTCGTCGTGTTTACGGTAAACTTCGGTTTCCGTCATGTTTATGGAACTCTCGAGCCAAATGTGTGCATTTTATCATTTTGGTGTTTATGATGCATAATATGTGTTTTAATCGATAGATGATTCCATGCTATGCTTTATGTGGTGATTTTGGATAATTTATGTGATGAAGTTGAGTTATTTGTGTTTTATATGATAGATTGCAAATGTTTTGGATTCTCTATGTGTTGTATGGCTCATTACTTGATGGCTATAAAGGTGTTAGCCACTGAGCTGTGTTTTGCTCACCCCATTCTCCCTCCTCAGGTGCAAATTCTAGTTGATCGCGGAACCTTGCAAGGCATCGGGCATAACTCCAAGAATTTTAGACACTTTTGTATTAAGTTAGTAACTAGCTTTTGGATAGCTTTATAAGTATATTAAGCATGGAGCATCTCATATGTTGTATTTTGGTACTTGATTTTCAATGGATTTGATGAATATGCTAATATGTAATTAAAGCTATGATTGAACTCTTAAATGATTGATAAAGAGAATGAGAGCTCTAGTACTCTCTTATGCATGTGTATGTATTGAATTGCGATCTGTGCTTGACCTTGAAAAAGGGTATGTGTATGAGTCTTTTGATCATTGAGTTGCTATTGGGTTTTTGCTTTGGGAGAGCTCGCTGGGAATTTGTAAAGGTTTAGGAGCTGTAGAAATTCTGGGCTGATGTGTTCATAGGGTCAATTTTGGGTATTTTGAGTAGAGCTGAAATTTTTGGACTGTCATAGATCGAATAGGATCATTTAGACTCCTTGAGAGTGTTAGGCGAGCTGTAGAGCTTTCCATGATATAGTATCAGCTATCTTAGAGTGTGTTAGTTGGTAGATATGAGTTGTTAGAATTAAGTGCAGGTGTTGTCAAAATGATAGATGTATCTTAGCAGAAACTTTGAATCCATATGCGACCTATATAGAGTTGGATTTTGTCCTTTTGGTCTTCATGAAAGTTGTATATCGTTCTCTTATCTTTCCATAGACACCAAGTTTGTTAAATTTGAAGTTCTAGATCAAAAGTTATGGTGTTTACAAGTTTCGGTACTGTTTAGGAGGAGCTAGTCGATCGGTTTTGGAGTAAACTTTTGATTCCTTTAGTATCCGAGCTTGCCTTTGAGTCCTTCTTGAAAATTGTAGAGTTGTCTTTTAACTTTCCAACAAAACAAACTAGGTCTAATTTGGAACTCGGAGTCAAAAGTTATGAGGTTGAAGTCGATAGGTCGGATCATTTGGGCGTCGCTCGACCCATTGCTAGAATGCCCGGCCTTCACCGCCTGAGCAAGCTTCAGCGTTGGGGTCGGTTTTTGGCCGACCGACCCTTCTTCCTTTTTTTGGCTATAACTTTTTAGTCCGACCTCCGACTAAGCTGATTTTCGAAGCATTGGACTTCTAAGAAAATGTTTTATCTTTTTATGCCTGATTGATCAGTATTGCTTTTAAATTGTAAAAAGTAGATTGAAACAAAGTGTGATGGTCGGTCAATAAAGTCTGAATATACTTCACTGATTTTGAAATATCTTGAGCTATAGAGCTCCGATCGGGTTGATTCTTATTTTAAATTAATCTAGAGACGAAAATCTACAAGTTTTATGAAGGAACCGATCAGCAATTTAGCCGCTAAGATTTTATATTTCTGACTTGAAGTCGGTAGAGTCGGTTTTGATTGTTTTCTTCATATAGTATTTTGAGCATAACTTCTTCATTTCTAATCCGAATTGAACGTTTTCAGTGGCGTTAGAATCGTTAGATCATGAGGAATAAATGTCCTTAAGAAGTTGATCCGAATTTCCTTTTGGAGGTTTTCCCAAATTGTGGTCGGTTTTGGGTCTGCTATGCTTATGTGTTTCCGAATGTTGAGCCTCGGAGACGGGGTCCAACAATCTGTATGTGTTCGTGAACCGCAAGTGCACGGTTGTTGAAGTGAGAAATAAATCGGTAAGAACCGAGTCGTTTCCACAGGGATTATGGGAAAATTTAATTCTACGCTAGCTAACGATATTTGAAATCTGGTTGGATGAAATTTTAGAAAATTAAAATTAATGTAAATAAATTTTTTTTCTTTTTTAAAACAACATTTAACTCAAATAAATTTCTTAACAACTACCAAATTTAATGCGACCCAAAATAACTATGAATATGACAAATTTGTGCAGTAAGTAATTAAGAAAAGATTTTAACAATTTACCAATTAAAAGTTTTAACAGCAAAGATGAATGACTTTCTCTTAGGGAATGATATTTTTGTCAACCTTCATATTAAATTAGTTATTTTCCACAACTGAAATATTCTACCCTTGTAGGTGAATTTTAAGAATAATTAATCCCCTTTTTTCAAAGATAAATTAATTTATCCACTCTAGACATCACTTAGTAATCCCTTACTTAAGTTTTTCCTAGAGTTTTTTAAGTTCCAAAACTTCAATTTTTACCTCCTAAGTTTCTCGGGTCTCCCAACTCACAAGCAAATCCTAGTCAAATTTTCTTTTTATCTTCTAGCAAAAATTCCCTTCTCCCAAACGCGAATTAATACCAAGTCATTTTCCAATAGTCTAAAGGAATAACAAATAAATCCAAGGAAAAATCAACAAGCATATGAATATTCAATCATGTATTATAGCAAATTTTAATATTAAAGCATCATCAAGAATATCAAATCCCTAAGAGAAATTAAATTTCTAGCCACAAATCATCATGCCAAACAATCCACAAACAAAAACTCTGAACAAGCTCATGACAGAATCAATTAAAAATTAAGAACAAAGCTCTAAACGTACAGCAAAATAAAATGAACTCTCCCCTCTCCTTGCGTGGTTACTTCTTTGGTGATGAATGGATGTTGCGTTGTTGGGCAAACAGAGGCTGGAATGTTGTTGAAGACTCTTGGTTGTGTCTTGATGAGGATTGAAGCTGCTGGAAAGATGAATGAAGGCTTGTATGAGTGAGAGGATGGAGGGCTATCTATGTTGCTTGGATGTGTGTTGCTTTTGTTAAATGGAAACGAAAATATTGGCTGAAGTTTTTGTGAAGTTGTGAGGTCTAAAACTTAAATGATGAGAGAGAGCTAGTGGTAGAGATTGAGTGGAGGTTGAAGGCTGTTTGTTTTTAGTGGAGATATGAAGAGTGTTGTGTGATGAAGAGTTAATGAATGAAGGCTTAGAATGGGTGGCTTTTGGTGAGTGGCGTGATGTGTGTACAAGAGAGCTGGTGAATGTTTAGTGGCTGGTGCATGCTTATTTAGAAAATGGATGCTGTAAGCATTGAAAATGGGTGAAAGTGGATGGAGCTTGTTGTCTTATGCGTGAATGGAGAGGAAGTTTGGTGGCTGCTTTGTCTTGTCAAGAATGGAGAGCATTTTTTTCTTGCTTTGGAGGCTGTCTTGTTGTGCATAATTTGTGGGCTGCTACTTGCGTGAAATGCATGGTGTGCTGGTCAATAAAAGCTGCATTGTCTTGAATAAAATGAAGGCAATCCTTTGTTTTGTCTTGGATGCTAGCTGTGGAATGGACTTTTCAAGATAAATTTCGACAATGTATAAAAGTTAAATGGTGATGACTTAGGAGCTCAAATTTTATTAGTCTCTTCTTCTTTGAGTTAACTTCGATATGAGACTTGAATCACAGGATTTCGACATCTGAGTCAAAAGTTATGGCCGAAACATCATCGATAGGTCATTCTGGCTCTCCAACATATGACGTGAATTTTCGTTAATTTATTGCTCTTAAATTCCCGCTCCAAAAAATCTGCAATTGGTCCCAAAAATCCGTCAATGAGTCAAGAATTTACATATGAAATTTCAGAATTTTTGGCTTAACCAATCTCAAGATAAAAATCCCACAATGACTAGAGGTCAAATCTGCCGGAAACTCAAAAACAATGCAACTCAAGTCTATTTGTTTCAATTTTGCATTTTACATCAACAGACCTCAAATAATGCTAAAACACGATAAATCAGCCATAGATGAACATAAAATGTATGTAAAAGACTATGAATTAAGTCCTAAACATATATGAAAATATGAGCGTATCAGTATGATCTAAAACATATCATCTTTGCTTGTAGGTCTCGATTTTCTCTAACTTGATGGTAAACTACATGTGCTAAATTGCAGCAGAAAAATCCTATTTTCTCTCACCAAATGCTAAACAACATTAGAGAAAACTTGTTTTCTCTCACTGAATGCTAAATAACATTAGAGAAATGCTTTATCTTCTCTAACTGAATGCTAAACTGCATTAGAGAAACTTTATGGGATTGAAAACTTATATCCCCCTATGTCATGTTAAATTTATGGATATCCATACTAAACTGTATGTGTCAAAATGACATAGGCTCAAGGACAATCTTTATATGTGCATAATGACCTTTAAAATGATTAAGATCAACACAAATCTTAAGGCTTTCATATGTATTATGACTATACGCAAGAACAGTTATTACTGAGGATGAAAAGATGATCATCTATGTTAATAAATAATCATAATGTCATAATAATTGATGTAGCTCCATGTCTTAATAAGCTACTATTGTCATAATCACTCTAAGTGCATCCTTCGAAGATACAGGAGAGAAGGTAACATTGAAGTCAACTCTTTCTCTCTGAGTGAATCCCTTAATAACCAAACGCACTTTAAACCACTCAACTTGGCGCTCTTAAATAGCCACTTGAAACTAACAGGCCTGTCATGTTGAGATAAATCAACAAGCTACCATACCTTATTATACCTCATAGACTGCATCTCATCCTTTATCGCTTCCCACCATATATCCACATGGGGTCTAGAAATGGCTTCTATAAAAGTGACCGGATCCACAATATATTCTATGCCATAATCTTGCTCACCCAACTTGTAACATCTCGTCACCATATTAAAGGTTAGGACCTGAAATTTCAATGCATGTAGGCTCAAAGAGAGATTAAGGAAATGCATTTTTCTTGCTTATGCATAATGTTAACATATATGCACATGAATATTGAATCTTTGCACAAAAATAAGTGTACATGCATTCATTGACAATTTCTGGGTATGATTGTTTTAAATGTGATGTTATTGAAAGTGAGAAGTAGAGGAAGTGGAAAGACTGATTTAGGTATGAGTTGAGATAAGGAAATATTTGGAAACAAAATTGGTAATGATCTGGAAAATGTTCACTGAATATGCTTCAGTCCTTTAGCCACAATGTTTTCTCTAATTATTCAAACGAGATGATTCTTAATTTGGATTAAACTAGAAACGTATGGCTACATTTATTATGAAGACATCAAATTTCAGTTCTGTCTCTAAAAGTCTCAAAATTTCTTGAAGTGAGGTTGGTCCAGTACGTTGGTGTGTGTGTGAAAAATTCATCTTCAGACTTTAGGGGCAAATTTGGGATTAATATAAAGAGATTTTAGCAAAGATGCCTCTGGAAAGTTGTAGATCTTTCTTTGATCTTTCCAATGGTATATAGTATGAAAATTTTAAACATCGGAGTCAAAAGTTATGATCCTTATAAATGGAGATGTTCTGGGGAAAAAATGAGACGATAGAAATGAGACGATAGAAATGAGACGGAAGAAATGAGACGAAAGAAAATGAGACGGAAGAAAATGAGACGGAAGAAATGAGACGGAAGAAATGAGACGGAAGAAATGAGATGGAAGAAATGAGACGGAAGAAATGAGACGGAAGAAAATGAGATGGAAGGAAATGAGACGAAAGAAATGAGACGGAAGGAAATGAGACGGAAGAAATGAGACGGAAGAAAATGAGAAGGACAAAAATTAGACGATAGGAATGAGACGATGAAAATGAGATGATGGAAATGAGATGATAAAACTAAGATGAAAGGAAAGTGAGACGACACAAAAGTGAGACGATACAGAAGTCAGACAATAGAATTAGCATTCGAGATCTTAATAAAAGTTGTAGATCTCGAAGTCCTCTTTCCAATAGTCTAAAAATGAAGTCATTATGACATCTGTAGTGAGGGTTATGGTAATTGCGACGAGGAATGTACAATATGCATAAGGACATAAACATGTTGGATTCTTTTGGCCATAACTTCTTCTCTAGACATCCAAATGGTTTGATTCTTGAACCATTAGATTCCTAAGACATTGATATACATCTCCACCAAGAATAATAGCCATATGAAACTAATGGAGAAAGATTTAGTGAAAAGAGTGGGACAGGTACAGTGAGTGTGTTCTATTTTCGGGATCTGTAGAGGTCCAAATGAGACGATTTTTATTTTATGATAAACTAGAAACATAGGGCTACAAATTATATGAAGAAAACAAATTCTGAATCGAACTCTAAGAGTTTCAAGTTTTGGATGGAAGTTGAGTATAGGGTACTGTCCCAAAATAAAAGCAGTCCGGAGATATTGGAGTATAACTTTCACACTACTGAACCAAATTGAATGCTTTTGGTGTCATTGGAAACGCAAGATAATAGAGAAGAGTCTTCTAGAAGAAAGTGTTATGTTAGAATGATCAAGGGTGTTTTTGGCAAGACACTTAAGTATAGAAGACATGGGACATAAATAGAAGGGCAAATGAGACAATTCTCAATCATTAAAGGCACAATTGGAAGAAGAAGTGTTGTCTTGCCTATAAATGAAGTAGAAACACATGAATAAAAGGAAGTAGAAGAGAAGAATGAAAATTCTAGAGAAAAGAGAGAGAATGTCATGAAAAGAGAGAGAAGTACAAAGAGAGGAAGAGAAAGAGAGAGAGAAGAGAAAACAAGCTAGGGTTTCAATTTTCCTAACTTATAAGAGAGATTTTGGAGTTTATCAAGAAAGGAAACAAATGGAGGAAGAGAAGAACTTCCCTTTTGAGCTAAGGATCCCTTCATTTGGTGAAAAATCAAGGTAAGATTATTGTGAATCTTTTAGATTTTTGGAAGGATTCTAGTTCATAGAGTTTAGAAAATGTTTGGGTTTAAGTATTCTAGAATCAATTTTAGTGATTTTGGCATTATGAGATTTTCAATTAGATTCATATTGGATGATGATTTGGATATTTTGAGATCATATGAGGTTAGAAAAGAGATGATGAGAAATTAAGTTATGATATAAAGTAACCAAGTGTTCTTGAGGTGTAAGCTTATGAATAAACTAGACACATGAAAAAGGTAAAGATTGAAAGGAGAGTTTAGAAAGATTATGTACAAATGAAGTGTAAAGTTAATTTAAATAGATACATATGAATTATGAAATGGGAATGAGCATAATATGTGTTCTAGAATATATGCCCAGGGATTGTCATTGAGCATGCATTATACATAGTTCATTATTACAATTGTGTATAAATGAATGTTTATGAGTGTGCAATGTGTGTCTTGCATAAATAGGTGATGCAGGTCAAGTGTCCGCATTCAGGCGTTCACAGAATTTGAAAACAAATGCTAATCTAGAGCGTACTGTGAGTAGACCTAGATGGTCTCATTCTATTGTTTGTTCTGTTTGCCTTTTCGATATTAATTGAATTCCGAATGTGTTTGATTATGTTGGGTTTCGGACAAGAGGTCCGATGATTATGATTGTGATTTGGATATTGAAGTGTGAATTGTATGTGAATAAGATGAACTAAGTATACTGAAGTGTTTGCTAAGTGAACTTTGAATGTGATATTGCATGCAAGTTAAGTGTGAATTCTCAACTACTTGTTGAATGCTGGACTACGGTCCGATGATAAGTGATTATGACTGAATAAGAGTAGGCAATATAAGTGATGCATTCCATTGCATGAATGCATGAAATATAATGGCAGTTGTGACCAGAGTAGCCAACGAATAGAACTTAGAGCTCAACGAGTGAAAACGAGCCTCGAGCTCACAAGTGATTTAAAGCCTCAGGCTCAACGTTTAATGAGCCCTGTATCCCCCAAGTGGATAAGGGACAGTTATCAATGAGCCCAATATGGGACAGTTTAGGCACTCGGTCACAACAAAGTAACAAATGAAAAGTGAGTCTCGTGTGCATTGCATATGCATAATATGAATGATTAAGTGCAATGGATATGAAGTGTTAAAGTGAATTTGAAGAGTGAAATAATGTGAAATGTGTGATGTATGTGTTATGTGAATTATGTGTTATGTGATTGGGTGAGCCATCGATGATGGTCACTCATTGAGTTCGCAAAACTCACCCAAAATTTGAAACTATTTTTCAGGATGAGAAGAATACCCCGTTAGGCCAACGGGAGTATACGTACAACATTCAAGTGAAGGATAGAGATCGGGATCAGTTCGCGTCTGCATCGCATTTTTCCCATATTTGTATTGAATTGCAATCTCCACAACTTTTTGTATAAATTGGTATTCCAAAATGACTTATGTATTTTGTAACTGTAAAAGGGCCCTAATGGCTATTGAAATTTTTATCGATGGTTTAGCATTAATTGAAAATATTTATGAATGAATGTGTGCCCAAATTGAGTATCGATTTCCGCATTTTGTGTTATCAATTTTCAAAAAAATATTTATGTGGACTTTTAAAAGATTGAGTGTTTTAGCACGCCACCCTCTCAAGGCACAAACTTGGATATCACCATCGATGTCGGGTTCGGGTCTTTGAGGGAATGAGGTGTTACATTTATATGGTATCAGAGCTCAGAAGTACTATTTTATATGGGCATTCTGAAATATGTGTCAATTTGCATGTACATTAGTCATGTCATAGCAGACAGCGGCAACTGATCCCCAATATAAGTCACATGCATGAGCATTCCTTAAGAGTCTGAGCTGTTAGAAGCATTGAGAGAAATGATGATCTGACAAAATGTGAGAAAATAAGGTTTATGGACATTTTGGAAATGAGAAATAGTATCTGGTTTTGCATGATAGATAAGAGTCCACCACAAAAAGGGTACATATCCTTGAAGGTGATATATCCTTTGGGGGTGAAATAAGTGTGAATCGGTATATTGCCATGGATTGATTGACGAAAATAAGAATATGAATAGAAATGAGGAGACTAAAGTGTATAGACAGAATGAAATGAAATCATAAAATTGTTATGATCATAAAAGGGCAAATTTGGAATTGAAATGATTATGTGAGTATTGTGATAAGAGAAAATTGAGACCAAAAATTCATAATGATTATGTGTGTGTGTGTGTGTATATATATATACACACATGGAAAAAGAAATAGTATATGGTTAGATATAACAGATAAAGATTCAGTGTATTTGTATCGGTTGATATACTATTGAATATGAAATCGATATTGCGTTCAAGTGACACGTCCTCGAAGGTGAGATAAATGTGAATACACTATTATGGATTGTTTGAGGAAAAATAAGGATATAAGTAGAGATAATGAGATCAAGGTGTCTAAGCCAAGTGATATGTAACATCCCATCTCCGATAGGAAGGGTATTTTAGTAAATTGGGTCGGGTCAGGAGTATTAAATTATATCTCGGCATGCACATACAGCATATAGCCTCTATGATTGATGGTTTGTTGCACTTGCACATGGTATACATGCATTCATGACATTTTCCTAACAGGTTTCAAATTGAGATCTTTTGTGAAATTTATGGGATAATTGTACTTGGAAAATTATATGGAGTGCGCCATTGAGTGTTTTACATTTTTAGGGATTTATGAAAATTTTCTGGAATTATCCGGAGAAAATTCCCGAACCGGCAAAATCGCCGGTAAATGGCCTAAATGTGTTTTTGTTGTGGAAAATATGGTTTTCGTGTTTGAAAAATTATTGGGAGTGGACTCTCATATGTTTTACAATTTTGGGAAATTTAGGTAATTTTCAAAAAAATGATTTGGGGAAATTTCTGGACCGGAAAAAATTGCCAAGTGACGAACCGATCGATTTTCGGTAGCGAAAATTGCGACCAAATGGTACTGTCATTTTGGATATATTATTTTGAGATTGAAATTCGGGCTATGGGCCTAGAATGGGTCCGATTTCATTAGGATTTTTAAATCCTATCCACATTTTGTCTTTTTCCCTTAATAGGCCAAGTGTCTTAGCATATTTAATGACTTTGTCTTATTCTCTACTCTCATCCACGACTTTGCTCCCTTGAAAGAATAATCCAAATTGTTTTGGAAGCAAAAAGTGATCTCTCATCCGTGGCTTTGCTTCTTCCATCATGGTTGTTCTCCTTCGATTGTCTCTTCTCCTCTCATAGTTGGAATTCTTCTTGCTACTTGCTTGCCTCTTCTTTAGTTGCTTGCTTGCCTCTTCTTTAGTTGCAACCAAGACCAAATTTAAGTCTTGTAAGATATGTATTATAGTTATAGCCGTGAGTATTGGTGAGAGGTAAAGAAGTGGTTGAAGCTTGGAAGCTTGAGTTAGATACTTGAAGAATTGAGAGCTTACAACTTGATCAAGGTAAGAGTTGTGTTTGTACTTATTCTTTTGGTAGTTAGAAGCATGCATGGGAATCCTTTGAGCATTTATTTGATCATTATAAGGGTAGGTTTAAATGGGTTTAAATATATGCTTGTGTATGGATGAATGAATGAATAAGGTTTCCATTGATTTGGCTTGGTTTTGGATTGAGTTTGCAAGGTTTGATGCATGGAAAAGTAATGAAAGTTAATTGTGTATGTGCTGCCAAAGTTTGTTTAAGTATACAAATAAATGTTGTGATAAGTTTGTGGCTGAATTAGAGGTTTAAGTGGATGCTTAGTGATGGGTTATTGATATTAGAAGTGATAGGAGTTAGGTTAATGTTGAAAGCTGGAAACTGAATCTTTGACCTATTATAATGTTTTGATCATAACTAATTGTGTAGGTGAGCAAATGAGGTGAGGTTTGTGCCCAATAAAACTTTGGGATGTTGGCTTCAAATTTGTGTGAAATAGGTGTTGTTAAATTGTAATGTTAGAAGGGTAAATTTTTGCATGGGAAGTTTCTGTTTGTAGGGTATGTGAACAGTACCCGCATATATGACCTGATTGCTTTGTTGATTTTTCTAAATTTATTGAGATGGAATTTGGGAAAATGGTCTTCATGGAAGTTGGAGAATATTGAGTTAGCTTTCCATTGCCACTGATCTTGCTAATTTTCTAGTTGTATATTGGGATATATGAACTGATTACTATTGACTGGTTTTGAGCATTTTGATGAAACCTAGCCTAAGTGTTGAGTTTGTGAGCTTGCGGATTGGAAGCTATTTTAGCAAATTATGTGAACTGAATTGGTGTGAGTGATCTTCTGAAAAGTTGCAGAGGAAGGAATTATCTTGAAAATGATATACGTTGTGTAATTTTTAGAGGTCATATTTGGGAGTTATGATTTTTCAAACATTGAACCTGCATTAGGTTAGGAATTGCTGATCATGGCAGTAACTAGCATGACAGTTTTGAAATTGTTAGAAATTGAATTGGAAATTAAGTTCTTCATGAAAATTGAAGTTTGAGATCTTATCTTTTCAGGGATATAAGATTGTGATTTTTGTGACATTTGTGCTAAGTGAAATACTGTTTGGAAAATTACTGTCCAGATTGGTTGATTTCAGTAGACTGATTCTTTGTTGAATTGTTTGACCTAGTTAGTTATGGAATTTGATTTTGGATTGTTCATGAAAGTTGTAGATGACATTGTGAACTTATTGAGCATATTTATGTGGTAATTTCTGGCTGAAGAATCTGAGAGTTATGGAATTTGCAATGTACTGTTCTGTTTTAATGGGATTTGAGTAGGCAGTAGCTTTGAAGGGATTTTTGACATCCTTAGGGGTGAATTTGTTTTTTTTGGTCTTCTTGAGAATGGTAGAGGTTTTTATGATCTTTCCAACAAGGTATGAATTGTATTTTTCTGAATTGTGTGCCAAGAGCTATGAGTGTTGGAAGTTGGATTAGAAATCAAGAAAAAAGGGAATGCGAATGTGGAATCATGCCCGGTCACTAGGCGACGCCGCCTAGTGACGAGGCTCAGATGGACGACATCGCTAGGCGACGCCGCCTAGCGATGAGGCCGATCAGTCGGCCTCATGAGGGCGACGCCGCCTCCCAGGCTGGTTTTTCTTATTTATTATTATTTGATTATTTGGTATTTGGTGATTCTTTTGTCAATTTCTTTTCCGTCCGTCGTCCGATTGACCTGATTCTTGAGGCATCGGATTTGTATCATATTGAATTTCATTTTTTGATAAATTGGGAATTTTTAGACGAGAAATTGACGTGGTCCCGGGTACTTGTTCTGTGATCACTATTTTATTTATTTTTGAACCGATTGAGGTCCAAATTGAGTGCTGTCAGTGGCTATAGCTTTCGAATTTTAGTTGAAATTTTTATTATGGGAAAATTTGGATTTAGGACCGGAAATATCATGAACAAGCATTATACACTTACATGTGCATTATTACTAGTTCGGATTGGATAATTAGTGATCGGATTCCTCTCTGCTTGTTATAGAGTCACAGTTGGAGCGTCGACCTACCGACGTTGCAGAGACTTCCCGGCAATAGCTCAAAAGTAATAGGTGAGTAACCTAGTTGGTTCCTCAATCTATATATGATGAAAATGATGTGGTTATGCCATGTGGAGATAATGGAGGAATTATGTGTGTTTACTTTAGATTGATTTCGGACCATAGGTGTCCGAAGTATTGGAAACTTATTATCGAAGTGCCATTTGTGTGTGACTGTTTGTGAATAATTACATTAGAGACCTCGGACCTAATGGAAAATTTATATTGAAGTGTTAATTGTCTGTTTTGATACATTGAATGTGACTTTTGATATGATATGGTTGGATGCAAGAATTTGTAAATGTATATGATCAAACACGGATCAAGGTCCAAGAAACGAAATTGGTCATTGAACTATAACCGATCAGAATGGGAATTAGAGCATATGCATCCATGCATGATGGCATGATCGAGATAAAGCGCAACAGACCGAGCAACCACCGTGTCGAGCATATCATGCCTAACGATATGAGAGCTTTCACCAACGCACGGACCTCGGGTCCAACGTATTGAGCCTCGTGCTCATGTACGAGGCTTCAAGCCCATGTTTTCGAGCCACGGCTCAACGCAATGTACCGATTCTTGGGGCAGCCAAAGTATACAGTCACAACAACGAAACGAAAATGAAAAGTGTCACATGTTCATTGCATAAATGGTATGACTAAATATGGATGGTATGAAAGGCGATATGCTTTACATTTGTGAATTGTGATAGTATGTGATATTTGGTAAATTGATTGAATATGCATGAATTGAGTGAACCATCGATGATGGTTTCTCACTAAGTTCGCAAACTCACCCAACATTGCAAATATTTTTCAAAAATTGAAGAGTACCCCGTTACTGAACCGGGAGTATGATTACTACAAGAGAGTCGGTGTTCGATGTCGGGATCAGTTCACGTCTGCATTTGTGTTATTTTGACTTATGTGTAAATTTATATTCCGCAAAAATAGTACTGTATTGTTTGAGGGCCCTAATTGATAAATATTGTTTGAAAAGTGATCTTTGATAAAGTGTATGACTGAAATCGGTTTTCGTATCACGGGCCTGAATCTTTTAATTCTTAATTCCGCGCACTCGACTGTTTCAAAAAAAAATCATAATGAGTTTTTACACTGCATTGACTGCTCTAGCATACCACTCTCGTGGGTCGCGGGCTCGGATATCACCGTCGATGTCTGGTTCGGGTCTCGCGGGAGTGGGGTGCTACATTTGTGGTATCAGAGCCCAGAAGTACAATCTTACATGGGCTTTCTGAAAAAAAAAAAGAAGTGTCAAGTTACGTGCATTTAAGTCATGTCACGATGACATGCGACAATCGATCCCAGTGTAGTATGTGAGTCGTAGGCATAAGTATGTCTTAGTCGTTTAAGCGGTTAGAAAAGGTGAGAAAAAGAATAATGTGTTAGAATGTGAAAAAAAGGAAGAAATGGATATCGCAAAATAAGAAAAAGTGTATGGTTCGATCAGACAGATGAATATTTAGTGTACTGGTATTGATGGATATCTTGTGAAATATACTATTAGAGTGATATGGGGTATATCCTTGACTGTGAGTTTGAAATAAAGATTATAGTTGTGAATTAATAGAGAAAAATAGAGATGTGATAATGGTAAGATTTCCAGTTTATAAGGTAAATGACAATAAAGTGTTCTATGATACAGAAAAGTTACAATTGAGATTAATTACCGTGATGAGAGTTATATATAAGGATTGGTGATTTGGAGTCAAAATATATTAAGTGCAAAATCAAGAATGATTTCATATCTGTGATATTGATTTGAGTGCGGAAATATATGGGTATAATGCAATAATGAAAGGATTGAAATGTAAGACAATGAAATTGATAGATGAAAAAGTTGTTCGGGTTTAATTGATCTGCCTAAGTAAATGCACACCTGCTTATGGGAGCCCTATGGTAAGTGAAAATGTTCATTGCAATTCTTTGAGTTAATGGATAATTGCTAGCCGTAATTCTTGTCAAAAAAAATAATAATAATAATTCTTTATGAGTTAGTATAAGAAATGAAAGTGCTTATAATGATCATTGTGGATGAATAGAGATTGTATATGATCCTCACGAGCAAGGACGGTGTAAACAGGAAGGTTGTTGAGTTCAGAATATATTGTCACTATCAGTGTATATCTGGATCAAGCATAAGCATAAATGAATAATTTGCGTGAATATGATATAGGAGGTAATCAGTGGCCTATTACGTAAGTTTCGATTATAATGCCGGTAGCTCAAGTTCAAAATGAGTGAGAGTAAGGTATGAGAATGCTCAATGATCAATTGAGAAAGAAGTGATACTGCTTAAAGATGTTAGCATCGGTAATGAGCTTGAGAGAAGAAAATGAGGGACATGAATAGAGTAAGGTCCCCATGATCGAGAACTGTACCAAAAGAGAATGGTTATCGAGAATTAAATGAGATTAAGGCGTTCTTAGCGGTATGAGCTATTAACGGGCAAATTGATGGGAATATATATATATATATATATATATATATATATATATATATATATATATATATATATATATATATATATATATATATATATATATATATATATATATATATATATATATATATATATATTGTCGATAAGATGTAATGATCAAGGTGATGTATGGTAAGATATTAGAGGAAATGAAATTGTTTAAGTGCCATTCGAGATGTATCTTAGTGAAGTATCAAGAGTAATCGATTTGTATTACATCCGCGAGAGACTCTAGCGTAAGAGCTAAACTATGCTACTAAAAAGAAAAAGTGTACATTATGTTAATGAGATGATTACGATTATGTAAGAGAATTATGAATAGTAATTGCGACTTTGAGGGATAAAAGGTTCGTGTATATTTTGTGTAATTATGTTTTAAAAGCACGAGATCGATATAACGATTGTTTATTCAAGTCAGTGAGTGATCTATCGCAAATAAATTGAGTTATGTGGAGAAATGAAGGTAAGGAACATGTGGCAGAATATGTTATTATGAGACAAATTATACAAAAATTGTTCCTCATTGGAGACGTTCGATAATTAACAAGTTATATGAATCAACTATGGGTACGGAAAAGGAACATGTCTCAATTGTGTTGCAGTGGATAATGGATATAAGCATAAGAAATAGATACATTGGTATAGGTGAGGAGATTGGTTATCATGCAAGTTTCATAAGAGTGAAATAAGGGATGAATTAGTATGCGAACATGGGATATTGGAAGAATTAATCAAGATATTGGTATTGATAAAATGCGAAAGTTCAAAAGATATGTGTATGCGGAATTTGGAATTCATTAGAACTAATGGAATGCTGGATGCGTTCATCAATCGTCAAAGATTTTCTGGTTTAGCGAATCGACAAGAATAACTGAGGAAAACATGTGAATGTTATGACTGATGATCATAAAGGAGACGTTTGAAGAATTTACTATCTATATTGAAGTGCTCCAGTAAGGGTTCTGATGTGATATATGGAAATTGGATAAAGTGATTTTATGCACCTTGGGACAAATATGAGTCCATGGGCGGTATTTTGATTGATGATTAGAAATTTGTTACACTGAGTGTGGCCTAGAAGCTTGGAGATATTAATCGTACAGAAATAGTTTAGAGATGTCTATGAATATGCAAATCGATACCGATTGAGTTATTTCGTGCATTTGAATGATTTGAAAAGGATTCAGCGGCTGATTACTCCAAACTAAGCTAATGGTGCAATTCAAGGGATTGAGCAAAGAAATAAATAAATTCAATTGCAGAAGATCAAAATTCGGGTAATAGGGGTAATAAGGTTATCAAATCTAGTGTATTATTGAGTGTTAATAGTCGAACTGACAAAAAGGGGGCAAAAGAAAGCATTATTAGTCATGGGAATTTTAAAGTAGGTGTGCATCAAAACGGATTGGCAAAACCCGAAGTGAGGATGTAGAAATTGTAAACCGTATCGAAGAACTGAAGATAATTCCAATTGTGGAGGAAAGTGATAGGTATAGTTCAAATTAAGAAATATGGGTGAAACTCATTACGGGAACTGTTAGTGAAAACGTAAGGAATGATTGAAGCTTTATGTTCTAGCAAGAGCGTATTGAAAGAGTAATTGAAAGGTTAGAATGAGAAATCAAATGATTATAAATGAATGGTTCGAGAAAGCACAAGAAACAATCGAAGTGTTATGTTCTAGTAAAAGTATTGTGGAAAAGCAATTGATGGTATAGTCTGTCAAAGTGAACGATGACATGTGTGATTAACCAACAGGTATTTTTGGATTTCATTGGGATATAAGATTGATGTATCGTGCAAATGGGTTATGGCATGACAATCATTATATTGGTGTCACCATTCGAAAAGCGTATAAGGGGTCTTACTGCCAAAAAGGAGTCATTATCTCTATATTATGTGATCAGGGCAATAAAGTGATAGGTTAAGTAATTTAAGATGGTGACATTGAGTTGAATTGATTCACACTGAGATAATAAATCTCATGAGATTTGTGTTTTGATAATAACGAAATCTAATAAACGATAAATGAAATATTTTGAAGGGTATGGCCTCGGCCAAAAGGTACTTAGATGGAAATAAAGGAGTAATTAAGGGAAATTGAATTCGTGATGAGGGGCCTCTATGCGATTGTGGTGTAAATAGAATTATGGATTGGTAAGTTAGGCTAAAACCTAAAAGATGATTCGGATTCACAAAGTGTTTCATAGATAGAATTGGAAATATTGTTAGATCCGATATATATGTTATTGATATTGAAAGTGACGAATCAGCGTAATCATAAGAAAGCAGTAAAATCATGGAAAGTTTGAAAAGGGTAATTGATTGTTTTGATCTCCGTTTATTGACTGAATTTGGTCGTGTAGTGAAAACAGTGGGAAGCAGTATTAATCAAAAGACTCCCCGCCTTCCCGATCATCAGATATGAAATTTCGAGGACGAAATTTTTATTAGGAGGGGAGAATTGTAACATCTCATCTCCGATGGGAAGGGTATTTTAGTAAATTGGGTCGGGTCAGGAGTATTAAATTATATCTCGGCATGCACATACAGCATATAGCCTCTATGATTGATGGTTTATTGCACTTGCACATGATATACATGCATTCATGACATTTTCCGGCTTAGGTTTCAAATTGAGATCTTTTGTGAAATTTATGGGATAATTGTACTTGGAAAATTATATGGAGTGCGCCATTGAGTGTTTTACATTTTTAGGGATTTATGGGAATTTTCTGGAATTATCCGGAGAAAATTCCCGGACCGGCAAAATCGCCGGTAAATGGCCTAAATGTGTTTTTGTTGTGGAAAATGTGGTTTTCGTGTTTGAAAAATTATTGGGAGTGGACTGTCATATGTTTTACAATTTTGGGCAATTTAGGTAATTTTCAAAAAAATGATTCGGGGAAATTTTCGAAATTTCGGATCGAAAAATCTCCAGTGATTTAACCGATCGATTTTCGGTAGCGAAAAATTGCGACCAAATGGTACTGTCATTTTGGATATATTATTTTGAGATTGAAATTCGGGCTATGGGCCTAGAATGGGTCCGATTTCATTAGGATTTTTAAATCCTATCCGCATTTTGTCTTTTTCCCTTAATAGGCCAAGTGTCTTAGAATATTTAATGACTTTGTCTTATTCTCTACTCTCATCCACGACTTTGCTCCCTTGAAAGAATAATACAAATTGTTTTGGAAGCAAAAAGTGATCTCTCATCCGTGGCTTTGCTTCTTCCATCATGGTTGTTCTCCTTCGATTGTCTCTTCTCCTCTCATAGTTGGAATTCTTCTTGCTACTTGCTTGCCTCTTCTTTAGTTGCAACCAAGACCAAATTTAAGTCTTGTAAGATATGTATTAGAGTTATAGCCGTGAGTATTGGTGAGAGGTAAAGAAGTGGTTGAAGTTTGGAAGCTTGAGTTAGATACTTGAAGAATTGAGAGCTTACAACTTGATCAAGGTAAGAGTTGTGTTTGTACTTATTATTTTGGTAGTTAGAAGCATGCATGGGAATCCTTTGAGCATTTATTTGATCATTATAAGGGTAGGTTTAAATGGGTTTAAATATATGCTTGTGTATGGATGAATGAATGAATAAGGTTTCCATTGATTTGGCTTGGTTTTGGATTGAGTTTGCAAGGTTTGATGCATGGAAAAGTAATGAAAGTTAATTGTGTATGTGCTGCCAAAGTTTGTTTAAGTATACAAATAAATGTTGTGATAAGTTTGTGGCTGAATTAGAGGTTTAAGTGGATGCTTAGTGATGGGTTATTGATATTAGAAGTGATAGGAGTTAGGTTAATGTTGAAAGCTGGAAAATGAATCTTTGACCTATTGTAATATTTTGATCATAACTAATTATGTAGGTGAGCAAATGAGGTGAGGTTTGTGCCCAATGAAACTTTGGGATGTTGGCTTCAAATTTGTGTGAACTAGGTGTTGTTAAATTGTAATGTTAGAAGGGTGAATTTTTGCATGGGAAGTTTCTGTTTGTAGGGTCTATGAACAGTACCCGCATATATGACCTGATTGCTTTGTTGATTTTTCTAAATTTATTGAGATGGAATTTGGGAAACTGGTCTTCATGGAAGTTGTAGAATATTGAGTTAGCTTTCCATTTCCACTGATCTTGCTAATTTTCTAGTTGTATATTGGGAGATATGAACTGATTACTATTGACTGGTTTTGAGCATTTTGATGAAACCTAGCCTAAGTGTTGAGTTTGTGAGCTTGCGGATTGGAAGCTATTTTAGCAAATTATGTGAACTGAATTGGTGTGAGTTATCTTCTGCAAAGTTGCAGAGGAAGGAATTATCTTGAAAATGATATATGGTGTGTAATTTTTAGAGGTCAGATTTGGGAGTTATGATTTTTCAAACATTGAACCTGCATTAGGTTAGGAATTGCTGATCATGGCAGTAACTAGCATGACAGTTTTGAAATTGTTAGAAATTGAATTGGAAATTAAGTTCTTCATGAAAATTGAAGTTTGAGATCTTATCTTTTCAGGGATATAAGATTGTGATTTTTGTGACATTTGTGCTAAGTGAAATACTGTTTGGAAAATTACTGTCCAGATTGGTTGATTTCAGTAGACTGATTCTTTGTTGAATTGTTTGACCTAGTTAGTTATGGAATTTGATTTTGGGTTGTTCATGAAAGTTGTAGATGACATTGTGAACTTATTGAGCATATTTATGTGGTAATTTCTGGCTGAAGAATCTGAGAGTTATGGAATTTGCAATGTACTGTTCTGTTTTAATGGGATTTGAGTAGGCATTAGCTTTGAAGGGATTTTTGACACCCTTAGGGGTGAAATTGTTTTTTTTGGTCTTCTTGAGAATGGTAGAGGTTTTTATGATCTTTCCAACAAGGTATGAATTGTATTTTTCTGAATTGTGTGCCAAGAGCTATGAGTGTTGGAAGTTGGATTAGAAATCAGGAAAAAAGGGAATGGGAATTTGGAATCATGCCCGGTCACTTAGGCGACGCCGCCTAGTGACGAGGCTCAGATGGACGGCATCGCTAGGCGACGCCTCGCCCTAGCGACGAGGCGGATCAGTCGGCCTCATGAGGCGACGCCGCCCTCATGAGGCTGGTTTTTCTTATTTATTATTATTTGATTATTTGGTATTTGGTGATTCTTTTGTCAATTTCTTTTCCGTCCGTCGTCCGATTGACTTGATTCTTGAGGTATCGGATTTGTATCATATTGAATTCATTTTGTGATAAATTGGGAATTTTTAGACGGGAAATTGACGTGGCCCCGGGTACTTGTTCTGTGATCACTATTTTATTTATTTTTGAACCGATTGAGGTCCAAATTGAGTGCTGTCAATGGCTATAGCTTTCGAATTTTAGTTGGAATTTTTATTATGGGAAAATTTGGATTTAGGGCCGGAAATATCATGAACAAGCATTATACACTTACATGTGCATTATTACTAGTTCGGATTGGATAATTAGTGATCGGATTCCTCTCTGCTTGTTATAGAGTCACAGTTGGAGCGTCGACCTACCGACGTTGCAGAGACTTCCCGGCAATAGCTCGGAAGTAATAGGTGAGTAACCTAGTTGGTTCCTCAATCTATATATGATGAAAATGATGTGGTTATGCCATGTGGAGATAATGGAGGAATTATGTGTGTTTACTTTAGATTGATTTCGGACCATTGGTGTCCGAAGTATTGGAAACTTGTTATCGAAGTGCCATTTGTGTGTGAGTGTTTGTGAATAATTACATTGGAGACCTCGGACCAAAGGTCCGAGGGAATGGAAAATTTATATTGAAGTGTTAATTGTCTGTTTTGATACATTGAATGTGACTTTTGATATGATATGGTTGGATGCAAGAATTTGTAAATGTATATGACTGAAACACCGGACCGAAGGTCCGAAGAAACGGAAATTGGTCACTGAACTATAACTGACTGTAAATGGGAATTAGAGCATATGCATCCATGCATGATGGCATGATTAGATAAAGGCAGTTGTGACCGGAGCAGCCACCGTATCAGGACATATCACGCCCAACGTATATGAGAGCTTTACCAGCGCACGAGACCTCAGTCCAACGTATTGAGCCTCGGGCTCAATGTACCAGGGCTTCAAGCCCAATGTTTTCAGAGCCACTGGCTCAACGCAATGTGCCCGTTACTGGGACAGTTTCAGGCACACGGTCACAACAACGAAATGAAAATGAAAAGTGTCACATGTTCATTGCATAAATGGTATGACTAAATATAGATGGTATGAAAGGCGATATGCTTTACATTTGTGAATTGTGATAGTATGTGATATTTGGTAAATTGATTGAATATGCATGAATTGAGTGAATCATCGATGATGGTTTCTCACTGAGTTCGCAAACTCACCCAACATTGCAAATATTTTTCAGGAATTGAAGAGTACCCCGTTACTGAACCGGGAGTATGATTACTACAAGAGAGTCAGTGTTCGATGTCGGGATCAGTTCACGTCTGAATTTGTGTTATTTTGACTTATGTGTAAATTTATATTCCGCAAAAATAGTACTGAATTGTTTGAGGGCCCTAATTGATAAATATTGTTTGAAAAGTTTGATAAAGTGTATGACTGAAATGGGTTTTCGTATCACGGGCCCGAATCGTTTAATTTTTAATTCCGCACACTCGACTGTTTCAAAAAAAATATCATAATGAGTTTTTACACTGCATTGACTGCTCTAGCATACCACCCTCGCGGGTCGCGGGCTCGGATATCACCGTCGATGTCGGGTTCGGGTCTCGTGAGAGTGGGGTGCTACATGATATGACCTTGAAAGGTTGAACTTGGACTTAGAATGGTTATGTGATTATCGAGATAAGAATTTATGATTCAGTATGAGAATATATGGGTGGAATGGAGATCTAAGTTTCGTATGAGTTATGCCCCTATGATTATGAATTGATAGAGAATATACATGTGAGAGATGAAATAAATGACAGTTGGAGAAAGAGATGATGATAGTGATATATGAAAAAGTTGTCGAGTTTAGGTTGATTCATCATTGTGAGTGCACACCTGATAGAGGGATCACCATGACAAGTGAGAATATTAAGCATATGTGTATAAAATGCATGGAGCTAATATAGGAAGCAATCGGTGACTTATTAAATAAGTGTTAATCATAGTTCCTATAGTTCAAAGTTCAAGATGAGTTAGAGTAAAACGTGAGAGTACTTGTAGTGATCGATTGGGAAGGAATTGAGATTGTCAATGATATTATCATAGGTGATGAATTTAAGGAAAGAAGAAGGACACGATTAGGGCATAATCCCCATGATTGAGAACTGGCACAAAAGGAAAAAAGTTATCTAGAATTGAATGGGATTAAAGTATCCTTAGTATAAGTTACTAATTGAAGAATCGACATAAATACATCTCTAGATAAGATGTAATAATTTTGGTGATATATGCCAAGTTATTAGAGAAAATGAAATTGTTTAGTACCTCATAGAGCCTCATTACAAAGGATTTTCTGATCTTGTAAGCTATGGCATAAACTGATCTTATTGAGATATGACGCATAGTTGAAATTGATCTTCTCGAGGTATTAAGAATGACTGATACGTAATTATAGAAAATAATTGATTGATAAGGATTTCATGAATAGTATCGATAATTGTAGCAAAAAATCTTCTTTCAAAGAAGAATTTTCCTAAATTGAGTTAAGTGGATTAGACTATTCGATTTAAGAATGATCAATGAAGAGACAAATCAGAAATGAGTATATAATAAGTCAAAAGTGAATAATGGAGTCATATCCCAAGTGAAGACTCAGGCATAAGAAGTGGAATATACTACTAAGAGTATATGCATCAACTACATGAGTGGATTATAAATTCGAGGTGACATTAGTGCAAATGTGAGGAGAATATAGGTCTACCTTATATTCGATGAAAATATGTTCGGGAGATACAAATTGAATCTGAGGAATGAAATACCAACACACAAAGTGAAGCATTCAAATAAATTGAAATGTGTGGAGGAACTAGTACAAATGAATAGGCGTTTGGAGTAAGTCGTTGTGAATTAAAGGAAATCGAATGAAAAGAGAAAATCATTAGAGACAAGAAGTCAAGTGAGAGACTGGAAATTACATAAGACAATATTACTTTCATTGAGGAATTAGTCACCTAAGGAATTGTAAGAATTAATTTTTGGATATAAGGAAATTTGGGATTATTTCTATTGGAGATATCGATACCCCGACAGTATCATGAAGTTGAAAATTTTAATGATCCAAGTAAAATCAGATTAATTGGTGATGATGATCATGGCTGAGATCTTGAGTGTAGTCGAACAGTTAAAAGAATATTTTGAAGCATTTGAGGAAACAGGTGTAAATCGTATGAATGATTAATATAAGAAGAATTTTGAGGATCTATAACCTCAATGTTAATTATGCCATTTGGATTTGGAGATTATGCAGTGTATAATGAAGTTTCACATCAGAAATTATGATACAATCTGTTGTAACAATATAAAGTGGTTTTTGTATGCACAAAGACAATTAAAGTCTTATGAGTTGATTTTGATACGTGGTTGAAGTGTTATGATAGAAATCGCTTTGAGATCTTGGAGATATTAGATGTTCCAAGTCAGTTGAGGAAATTATTGAGTCTAAAAGAAATGTACAAATGAGTGCTATACTGGTAAAAGTAGTGTGTAATCTGACACATTGAATCGACAATTTTATAATGGAATAGTACAAATTCAGATATTGAGGTTTCCAATTGTAGTGCAATAAAGAGTGTAGAATGTTGAGTGGAATATGGGGTAAAATAAAGTGTTGTTAGTTACATTGAAATTTAAGATCAAGTATACTAGAAAGAAGTAAGAAATCTAAAAGCTAAGGATTCAGAATTGTGAATCATCTAGAGAAAGTGAAAATGAATATAAACTTTCGAGTGAAATCGGAAAAATGATATTTGGTGAGAGAAATAAGAAGTATGTGCACCTGGTAAAGATGATTGAGCAAAGAAAGTGTTAGAGGAGCCTAAGTAACAACCTAAACTAGACATCCTAGTAGGAGTATGCTAAGATTGTATTTTAGCTGCTAAGGATGTAGAAACAAGTGGTTGAAGATTTGAACTACCAGCAGTTTTAACTGTTAAGAATATGCTTGGAGCTCATATTTTTGAGTTCATAGGAATATGAGATTGACATATAATTCAAATTGACTACAGGTATAACAATTGTTATCATAGTGGCATCATTAGAAGCAATATGGGGCATGGTATGATAGAAAGGTGGTCGTTCACCCATACATTGAGATGAAGAGGGCCTAAAATGATATAAGGCCATAATAAATGTGAGATACTGTTATTAAGTGAGATGAATCTAAAATAAGAGTAAAGTGACTCATAAAAGATGAATGAGGTAGGTGGACCAACACCGGATTTAGAGACTATAGTGAAATGGACATAAGAGTTTAATGTATTAACACTGAAGAGTGAAGTAAATTTTTAAAGGAGAGATGAAGCATTTTTGTGAGTATCACCTTGGTAAGATGCGCTCAGATTTGTAGAAAGAATAAGTTAAGCTATTATGAGTTGGACTATATAAAAGATTATTATGAGTTAGTGTTACTGGTGAAAGAGGTTTTAGATTCAAAAATATGTTATATGTGAATAGGTTAAGAAATAATGATATGGTCGACAAAGATGGATTGACAACATACGAAGTAAAAGTTGGTAAGTAATCTGAGATATACTCATGAAATAGTCAAGATAGTGTGATAACTGAAGTAATGATTGAAAGACCTATTGAGTTATCAGTTGAGGTCGTTTAGAAGAAGAGCATTTGAGTGATGAAGTATATAGGAAATGGAGAGGCATAATACCCCTGCCCTACTGATCCTTTAAATATTCATTTTGGGGACAAAATTTATTTAAGGAGGAGAGCAATGTAACATCCCGTCCCCATATTAAGGGTTAGGACTTGAAATTTCAATGCATGTAGGCTCAAAGAGATATTAAGGAAATGCATTTTTCTTGCTCATGCATAATGTTAGCATATATGCACATGAATATTGAATCTTTGCACAAAAATAAGTGTACATGCAATCATTGACAATTTTCGGGTATGATTGTTTTAAATGTGATGTTATTGAAAGTGAGAAGTAGAGGAAGTGGAAAAAGTGATCTAGGTATGAGTTAAGATAAGGAAAGATTTGGAAACAAAATTAGTAGTGATCTGGAAAATGTTCACTGAATATGCTTCAGTCCTTTAGCCACAACGTTTTCTCTAATTGTCCAAAAGAGATGATTCTTAATTTCGATGAAACTAGAAACGTATGGCTACATTTATTATGAAGACATCGAATTTCAATTCTATCTCTAAAATTCTCAAAATTTCATGAAGTTATGAGGTTGGTCCAGTACATTGGTGTGTGTGTCGAAAATTCGTCTTTAGATTTTAGGGGAAAATTTGGGATTGATATAAAGCGATTTTAGCCAATTTGCCTATGGAAAGTTGTAGATCTTTCTTTTATCTTTCCAACGGTATATAGTATGAAAATTTTGGACATCAGAGTTAAAAGTTATGATCTTTATAAGCTGAGATGTTCTGGGGAAAAAAATGAGACGATAGAAATGAGATGGAAGAAAATGAGACGAAAGAAAATGAGACGGAAGAAATGAGATGGAAGAAATGAGACAGAAAAAAATGAGATAGAAGAAATGAGACGGAAGAAATGATACGGAAGAAAATGAGACGGAAGGAAATGAGAAGATAGAAATGAGACGATGAAAATGAGACGATGGAAATGAGACGATAGAACTAAGAAGAAAGGAAAGTGAGACAATGCAAAAGTGAGACAATACAGAAGCCAGACGATAGAATTAGCCTTTGATATCTTCATAAAAGTTGTAGATCTCGAATTCCTCTTTCCAATAGTCCAAAATCAAGTCATTTCAACACCTGTAGTGAGAGTTATGGTAATTGCGTCGAGGCATGTACAATATGCATAAGGACATGAACTAGTTGGGTTCTTTTGACCATAACTTCTTCTCTAGACATCCAAATGATTCGATTCTTAAACCATTAGATTCGTAAGAAATTGATCTACATCTCCACCAAGAATCATAGCCATATGAAACTAATGGAGAAATATTTAGTGAAAAGAGTGGGACGGGTACAATGAGTGTGTTCTTCAATAATATGAACTGGTGTTATCTCACTAAACATACTTCAGTATTTTGATGTTTTCGGGATCTGTAGAGGTCCAAATGAGACTATTTTTATTTTATGGTAAACTAGAAATATATGGATACAAATTATATAAAGAAATCAAATTCTGAATCGAACTCTAAGAGTTTCAATCTTTGGATGGAAGTTGAGTATAGGGTACTGTCTCGGAATAAAAGCAGTCCAGAGATATTGGAGTATAACTTTCACACTACTGAACCAAATTGAATGCTTTTGGTGTCATTGGAAACGTAAGATAATAGATAAGAGTCTTCTAGAAAAAAGTGCTATGTTAGAATGATCAAGGGTATTTTTGGCAAGACACTTAAGTATAGAAGACATAGAACATAAATGGAAGGGCAAATGAGACAATTCTCAATCATTAAGGGCACAATTAGAAGAAGAAGTATTGTCTTGCCTATAAATGAAGTAGAAACACGTGAATAAAAGGAAGTAGAAGAGAAGAATGAAAATTCTAAAGAAAAGAGAGAGAATGTCATGAAAAGAGAGAGAAGTACAAACAGAGGAAGAGAAAGAGAGAGAGAAGAGAAAACAAGCTAGGGTTTCAATTTTCCTAACCTACAAGAGAGATTTTGGAGTTGATCAAGAAAGGAAACAAATGGAGGAAGAGAAGAACTTCCCTTTTGAGCTAAAGATCCCTTCATTTGGTGAAGAATCAAGGTAAGATTATTGTGAATCTTTTGGATTTTTGAAAGGATTCTAGTTCATAGAGTTTAGAAAATGTTTGGGTTTAAGTATTCTAGAATCAATTTTAGTGATTTTTGCATTATGAGATTTTCAATTGGATTCCTATTGGATGATGATTTGGATATTTTGAGATCATATGAGGTTGGAAAAGAGATGATGAGAAATTAAGTTATGATATAAAGTAACCAAGTGTTCTTGAGGTGTAAGCTTATGAATAAACTAGACACATGGAAAAGGTAAAGATTGAAATGAGAGTTTAGAAAGATTGTGTACAAATGAAGTGTAAAGCTAAGCTAAATAGATACATATGAATTATGAAATGGGAATGAGCATAATATGTGTTCTAGAACATATGCCCGGGGATTGTCATTGAGCATGCATTATACATAGTTCATTATTACAATTTTGTATAAATGAATGTTTATGAGTGTGCAATGTGTGTCTTGCATAAATAGATGATGCAGGTCAAGTGTCCGCATTCAGGCGTTCACAGAATTTGAAAACAAATGCTAATCTGGAGCGTATTGTGAGTAGACCTAGATGGTCTCATTCTATTGTTTGTTCTGTTTGCCTTTTCGATATTAATTGAATTCCGAATGTGTTTGATTATGTTGGGTTCCTAACAGGAGGTCTGATGATTGTGATTGTGATTTGGATATTGAAGTGTTAATTGTATGTGAATAAGATGAACTAAGTGTACTGAAGTGTTTGCTAAGTGAACTCTGAATGTGATATTGCATGCAAGTTAAGTGTGAATTCTCAACTACATGTTGAATGTCGGACTATGGTCCGATGATAAGTGATTGTGACTGAATAAGAGCATGCAATATAAGTGATGCATTCCATTGCATGAATGCATGAAATATAATGGCAGTTGTGACCAGAGTAGCTAACGAATAGAGCTTAGAGCTCAACGAGTGAAAACGAGCCTCGAGCTCACAAGTGATTCAGAGCCTCAGGCTCAACGTTTAATGAGCCATGTATCCCCCAAATGGATAAGGGACAATTATCAATGAGCCCAATATGGGACAATTTAGGCACTCGGTCACAACAAAGTAACAAATGTAAAGTGAGTCTCATGTACATTGCATATGCATAATATGAATGATTAAGTGCAATGAATATGAAGTGTTAAAGCGAATGTGAAGTGTGAAATAATGTGAAATGTGTGATGTATGTGTTATGTGAATTATGTGTTATGTGATTGGATGAGCCATCATGATGGTCACTCATTGAGTTCGCAAAACTCACCCAAAATTTGAAACTATTTTTTAGGATAAAAAGAATACCCTGTTAGGCCAACGGGAGTATACGTATAACATTCAAGTGAAGGATAGAGGTCGGGAACAGTTCGCGTCTGCGTCACATTTTTCCTATTTTTGTATTGAATTGCATTCTTCACAACTTTTTGTATAAATTGGTATTCCAAAATGACTTATGTATTTGTAACTGTAAAAGGGCCATAATGGCTATTGAAATTTTTATCGATGGTTTTGCGTTAATTGAAAATGTTTATGAATGAATGTGGGCCCAAATTGAGTATCGATTTCTGCATTTTGTGTTATCGATTTTCAAAATAATATTTATGTGGACTTTTGAAAGATTGAGTGTTTTAGCACCCCACCCTCTCAGGGCACGAACTTGGATATCACTATCGATGTCGGATTCGAGTCTTGCGGGAGTGGGGTACTACACAACTAGACTATATAATCTAGTGAGATAGCAGGTCACTTCTCTCTAGTGGATCTGCACAATTGTATAAGTTCTTATACCTCATAAACATCTTCATGAACAGATATAGGTTCCTATGTTTGCATAAGCATGGTACTTAGACCTACATCCACGGGACCTGAGTATGTGAGAAGCGGATTCGAAACAATCGCAATATCCATCTTGCTATCTCCTGGAGGATATGAAGATCCTCCCTCATTATGGACATCGTATTCCAGAAACTTAGCCATCGTGATTGTAGCACCCCACTCTCGCAAGACCCGAACCCGATATCGTGGGTGATATCTGAGCTCGTGCCTCACGAGGGTGGTATGCTAAAGTAGTTAATGCAGTTCAAAACCTCGGTAATGCATTTTTATTTTAGAAAATAATCGAGTGCGCGTAAATCAGAAAACAAGTTGGGCCCACGACACGAACATATTACCAATCAAAACACTATTTCAGAAATCACTTTACAATCATAACAATATCCAATTGGGGCCCTAAAACAAGACAGTACTATTCTGCGGAGTTTGCAGAGTTACAAATTTACAATAATACCAAATAACTCAAATGCAGATGTGAAACTGATCCCGACCTCAAACTCTAACTCTCTTGCAATAATCATACTCTCGTTTGTCTAACGGGGTACTCTTCAATCCCTGAAAAATAATTGCAATGTTAGGTGAGTTTGCGAACTCAATGAGAAACCATCATCGATGATTCACTCAATTCATGCATATACGCACAATTTACCAAATATCACATACGATCACATTTCTCAAATGTAAGGCGTTTCACCTTTCACACAATTCACATTCAATCACACCAAATATGCAATGCACATGTGACACTGTCCAATTTATTACGGTGTTGTGACCGAGCGCCTATCAGTGATCAGTAATCAGACGCGTCTAGGGAGTAGGAGAGCCCTCTGGGTATGCACTAACTCCCCTCGAGCTCGAGGCTCGGTTCGATATGATGTTCGGTAGGCTTAAAGCCTAATCTGATGAGCCTGTGGCTCTAACGTTGGCTGCTCCGGTCACAACTGTCATTATCTGATCATGCTCTTATGCATGAATGCATATGCTCCAATTTCCATTTACAGTCATTTACATTTTAGTAACCAATTTCTGCTTCTTCGGACTTTCGGTCCGGTATTTCAGTCATATGCATTTACCAGTTATTTCATTGATGCATTCATAATTGATTACACATAATAGCACTTCTATATCACGTTCCCAATATTTCGGACACCCATGGTACGAAATCAATCAAAATCAAACACACATATCCATCCGTTATCTCCGCATGACATCACTTCAATCGGAGGTCTATACCAAAAGTTATGCCTCAAAAACCAAATTAATTCATTTCAGAAAAGGCCCCTCGTCGCGACGTATGGACGTTCGTCGCGACGTGAAAAGGTTCACTCGCCGCGGCGTGAAGAACACTCGTCGCGGCGAACACCTTTCATCAGCCTCGTCGCAACGTGAAATCGCACGCTCGCCCCGACGTCCGACCGAGCTCGCCGCGGCGAGCAACTGTTTGCTCGTCGCGACGAGGCCCTCAGAGCACGTTGCGACGCGCGAAGCTCCGATCGTCTTCTCTGATCGATTTTTCGCCCACTCTCTCTCTAAAACCAGTATTAATTCATTTCTAACTACCCCAATCACAATATAAATGTCATAAATGCAACAAACAACATTAAAAACACATTAAAACCAACCACTTACCAAATCAAACTCTAAATCTTTCGAAATCTTCTAAACTCCAACACTTTTCTCAAACACCCACGGTGAGCTTCTCCAAATCTCAACAAATCTCCATCCTCTCATGGACTAAGCTAGACTTTACAATCTGAGAAGGAACAAACGAGAATCTCCAAGGGAGAAAGAGGGGGGGCATCATGCCCTAGGAGGAAGGAGAAGAGGATTTTCTTTCTTCTATTTGAAACCTAAGGCATTTATAAAGTAATCACTTAAGCCTCTTGTCCTTTCTCCTCGCAAAACATTTAAATCTCTTCCTCCTTTTAATTCATTTCATCTAATTAGTCTCCAAATTTCAATGGCTCAACAAATTATTCTCCAAAATCATATATCTAAATTTTCTATTGCCATCTACCAATTATTCTAGCACTATGCAGTCCATCAGTCCGTCACTCAGAAAGTTTCCGGTCTGGACTTTTTCTCCCGAATTTTCCAGAAAAATTCCGAAGAGTCACTATCAATTGGCAATTACTCCAAAACATTTCCAATTTAATATTCAAACTCAATTATTCCAAAATTCCCAATAAATCATAATCAAATCTAATTATCTCACAATTTCACAATTCATATCGGTATCATAATTAAAAGCCGGAAAAAAGTCATGAATGCATGTACTTACATATGCATGTACAAAAGACTCATTCCTCTACAGTTAGAGGCCAAATAAATGTTCAGTCAATAATATGCGGTAAAAATCCTATCCCGTCCTAATTTACTAATATAACCTTCCCATCAGTGACGGAATGTTACAGTGATGCCACTATTCTGGCCCTTGCTTCTCTACAATGAAATCTGTAGCCCTTAAAGTGGTCGGGATAAACTACCAAATAACAACGAGTGGAACGAGGTTACAATTTGCTATTATAAGGATTATATAATCTTATCTTAACAGGGCAGCCTTATATTCGAATGTACGCAACGCTTGGCTTCCATCCTTTCCAGAGTTCAAAAGACGTCTTGGATAATGACTTACTTAGGACTCTATTCGAGATATACAATGTCGTCTTGATGGTTTCACCCTAAAGGTATTCAGGTAGGTTAGTCTCGCTCTGTATTGATTTCATTATGTCCTTTAGAGTGCGATTGCGCGTCTTTCGACCACATCATTTTTCTCAGGACTATCTGACATAGTGAACTGAGTCATTATTTCAACTTATTCCAAATATTTGGCAAACAAATCATTTTCTTGCCTTGCAACTCCATGCTTGCCATAATATTCCCCTCCCCTGTTAGATCTTACAATCTTTATTGATTTTCCCAACTAGTTCTTAACCTCATTCTTAAAGATCTTAAATTTATCAAGAATTTCAGACTTTTTCTTAAGTAAAAACACATAAACATAGCGGGAATAATCGTCTATAAATATCAAAAAGTATCTAACATGGCATAATGTGACTGTATGAGGACCACTAGCGTCTGTATGTATGAGGTTCAATAAACCAAAAGCAAGAGTGGGCCCTTTTTTCTTTATCTTGATCAACTTACCCATACAATAATCGATATATGTTTCCAAATCACTGAAGTCCAGAATTGGGAGAATGTTATCCCTTATTAATCTCTTAACCCTCTCTCTAGAAATGTGACCAAGAAGTTTATGTCACAATATGTACGATGTTTCCTTTATAAAGGCTCTCTTTCGAGTAACAGGTTCGACAATATAAGAAGAGGCATACATTTCATTAGGAGTAATACACATTTTATACAATCCATAGGATAAGAAGGCAGTTCCGATATGTCTTGTATTAATAGAAATATTTATAACAGAATTATCAAATACAAAACGATAACCTTCTTTATCCAAAGTTGATACAGAGATCAAATTTCGTCTAAAAGACGGTATATAAAATGTGTCTCATAAAACTAATGCAAACCCCATTTTGAGGTTCAAATCTACATCTCCTACAAACAAAACTTCCACCTCCTCATTGTTGTTGACCATCAGCTTCTACTCTCCTTTAGTCGACCTTCTCCTGGATTTGAACCCCTACATTATGGAAGCAACATGGTTAGAAGCTCCACTATCTAACCACTAAGAACTTGAAGTGGTTATAGCTACGTTGGATTCAAGAATCATATAGGCTGAGGAGTTACCTGATAATTCCTGTTTAACCTTCCATAACTTGGACTTCTCGCAATTAGCCTTCTTATGCCCTTTCTTCTTATAGAAGAAGCACCTCATACCTTTTAGATTATGTGGCCCTTTAGCAATGATGGACTGTCCAATTTGAATCTTTGGAGAGGGCTTGTGTTTCTTACCCTTACCCTTAGGTTGTTGGGGCTTAGCTTTCCTTTTACCTTTGACAGCTGCAGGCATGGCTATATGAGGAGAACTCTCAATCTTCTCCTCTGCTGCAACACACCGGGAAATCAAGGCATTGATGTCTCAGGCCTCATCTTGAGAGATGTAGGAGGTAGCCAACATCTCAAACTATCGAGAGAGAGTATTTAGTGTCCGATACATTATGAGTTTATCAGGAACTAGTACATCAAGTGCCTTCAGCCTAGTCTGAAGGTGAACCATCTTGATAATGTACTCTCGAGCACCTCGTTCTCCTATATACTTCATGGAGAATAGCTCTTTGATCAAAGTGCTCTGCTCCGCATAAGAAGACACCTTGTATCTCTAGGAAATTTCATCCATAAACTCCTTCACTATGATCGTATTTGGTAATCCACTCAGCAGATGATCTAGAATCAACCTCTTGATGGTCAAATAGCACATCCTATTTAACCGCTCGCAGATTGCTATAGCTACTTTATCAGCTTCTGAGCTAATATCAACAAGTAGAGAAGGTCTCTCGATGTGCATCGTCATACTGACGTCAGCCATCTCCAGTGCAAACTCCACATCCTTCTTCCACTTCTTGAAATTGAAACCATTTAAGATCTCAATCGTGACAACATTGTTGTTTACAAAAAAGGTAACTGTAAGATGAAAAAGACAATGTAAAAATCAATTTAAATGAAGGACAACAAAGATAACAGTATCTATACAAAGAATCTGATCGCACATATTATAAAACACCTGTGGATTGAATACATAATATATGCAATTAGACCTCTACATAAAAACGAGTAGAGAACAAACTATCAAAACTTATGACACTACTATATATGGGTAAATAGATCATTTAAGGAACAACTTTCCTCCATCTAATTCCTTTATGTACATCTCAAAATCTCACATAAGGTCAACACATATAGGCAGAATAACCAAACATGAGACCATAGACATCTCCCAACATACACATGGTACAATCCAAATCATCATCATCATCATCATCATCACCCAATCTGAAATCCGGTAATGAAACAGGATCTGGGGAGGTCCGATAGTACGCGGTACAATCCAAATACTAACTTTAAAAACCACTGTGGTGACTACAATCGTACCAGTACTAAAAAAGACCACAAACACAAGGGATATATCTTTATGTCATCCTCACATTTTATATGGGCATAATGTATGTGAAAATCGATTATAACTGCAAGAACTAAATTCACAATCAAATAATCACATACTAATATTGAAAACATTGTCTTTAAAATTTATTTGAGACTTTTATTTTAACAAATTCTTAATGAGAGTGACTATCATACTTTTCTGAATACTGAACCTACCATACGAGGCACAAAACCTTATGTGTCTCTCTTATGTGTAGTTCAGAGCACAAAAATACACTCAAAATTAGCTTTAAAAAGCTTTAAAATTTTTCTGGAATCCAATTACCAATGTAATAATCCAAAAAATTTGAAAAATCACTTTAAAAATCCCCCTACCCGAAAACTGAACCAAAAGAACCCGAGGCATCCTTTTATAGGAATTATGTAGTTTTTCCCCTTTTTTTAAGTTGCTAACATCAGTATGATATCAACATCATCAGAAGGCCTCTTACCGATGTCAATGACGTTAATACTGCGTATGCCACACGGGAATGCATGCGTTACATGCACATTGGCCGACACCCACCAAATGTGTCTAGCGCGTGTCCTGTACATGTCGTCTATACACATAGCTGCCCATGTTTCCTCATCATGTCCATACACGTGTCGGTATAAGGCGCGAGAGAGTTCATCACACGCGCTAGCCAGTCTTGCGCCCACGCACGAGCCTACGCGACCCGACATCCCATGGAGCCACAAGGGTGGATGCAGTTGGTACGTGCGTTGCATGCGTCAACCTTAACCGCCCAATGGCAACACTTTAGCATTATCGAGTGTGTGCATCTATCGCATCAAAGGGCGATTTTAGGTGATCCCGGAACCTTTTTTTGTCCTTTTTGACCCATTTTTGACTCGTTCTTCATAACTAGCCTTATGTATACCACTTTTACGTAATCATATATGCAAAAAAATAATAAACGAATCAAAACTGATGCAAACCATAATAGGTGAAAACAAAAAAAAAACCTTCATTTCCAGCAACTTAATCAGGTAACCGCTCTAATACCACGTGTATCACATAAAATAGACCTTATTACGTATCCTGGATCATTCATAAAATGGTTAAAAACGAAAGAATGTGGAATATTTGATTTCAGTTCCATCTGATTTTTTGAGTCAATTTTTGAAGCCAAAACGAGCTTCAATCTCTCGAGACCGTCACAGAAAATGTTCACGGATACGTAGTTAACACCTTTCTATAATTTTCTCAAGACGTAAGCACTCTTAACGGGTCAGAGGATCTGTACACTTACAATTATATGAGCAACTGTAGGAGACCTTAACATTTATATATAGCTTCTATATCGAGTTTTCCCATCACAAGCTCGATGTAGGTCCGGTCCACACTAATCAGGATCCATTTTTCTCCCAGACTTTAACCCATTAATAGATTATTTATTGGATCACTTTATTACCTTTGTCTATATCAAATTACGTAACTTAACCGATAAATTATTAAAAATTTGAAAATACAATTAATAGGTGTCCAAATTTACGATGAAGGACAAAATTGTCCACCACATAGAATGTGGAAACCTCATAATGGTCATTCTATATAGGGGTGAGCATAATTCGGGCTGGCCCGATTACCCGGCCCAGCCTGAATTAATTCGGGTAATAAATTGGTAAAGTTCGGGTAATTCGGGTCAGCCCGGGTATAACCCGAATTTTGTTCGGGCCGGGACAGGTAACTCTGAAAAAATTCGAGTTACCCGAATTACCCGAACTTTACCCTAAACCAAATTAGGTTTTAACGGATCTGATTTCTTAAAAATCAAATCCCACGCTCCTTCGGTCCTTCCGCAGCCGCACTTCGCACTGTTTCTGAAATTGAAACACAAACATTGTTCACGTTCACGGACCACGGTCGTCCCTCGTCCGCACTCCGCAGAAGAGAAGGCTCTTCCGGCTTCCGCACTCCCTCGTTCACACTGCGCACGGTCGTCCCTCGTCCGCAGGACTCCGCACCTGCCCTTCGCACCACTGCGCACGGTCGTCTCTTCTAACTTCTTGTTCTTCTCTTCTCTGTTCCTAGTTCTCTGCGATTTCTAGGGTTTGGGTATTTTTCTTCTAACTTCTGTTCTTCTCACTTCTCAGATCTCCGTTCTCTACCTTGCTCACGGTACAAGAGAAACATCATACACGTTTCACGTTTGAGAGTGCTCATGCTCACTGCTCACGGTAAGGAGACCTTTTCTTGGATTTTTGAATCAATATAGAATATACTGCACCTGGATTGCTTCTTGATTACTTGGATTTGAAGTTCAATGTTCAGTCTCTCTCCCTTCTTGCGCATCAATAACGTCTTTCCCCTTGTTTTTCACTTAATGAGAAATTTCGATTTCTGTCATCGTTTGTAGGACCCCATCTCCCTTTCTAGCTACATATTTTCTTGATGTGGATGAATAGATCATGTTCCTCAATCACTCACTAGTCTTGAAATATTATTCTAATGTGATTACTTAGTTGAATTCTCAATTCTCCGCATTTTAGTTAGCAGGTCCCTGGAATAAGAACTCACATTTCACCTACTAATTAATAGTTTTTTTTTTCAGTTCTATCAACTTGAAAATGTATTTCCTTTTATGAGGCTAGTCACTTAAAACCTAATTATTGAAAACAACAAAGATAATCTAGTAAACGCGAAATCCTAAGGTTCTAGCAGTAAACATGGAAAATAGTCATATACTCATATGGAGTTATATACAGCTGAATCAGCCAAATTAACCAAATCTAGATTGTTTGGTTTCTATGTTACATTGGGTTAATACTTATATGATTATATCTGATTTTCTGGTTCTTGTTTGTTTTATGTTCTCATTGAGAACAATCTGTAGACTTTAGTGAAGCTCACAAAATCTGTTGGCCTTAATTGTTCATTCTTGTTTCTATTTCGTACTCATCTTCTTCTCATTGTTACTCCTCCTTGCCTTTCCCAAATCTAATACTTTTTCCTTTTGGAAATTAAGATGTTATTTATAAGGTAGAAAGCTAAATTAAATCTGTCTCAATGCATATGCATATGCATAACTATCGTCCCAAATTAGTTACAAATCTAATATTTTTTTTAAATCAGTTGTTAGTTAATTATAAATTCACTTCTAATGTGCTTTGAAGATTCATATTTGAAGTGAGTTAATTATAAATTGACTTCTGATTGGAAAGAACAGAACTTGGTTCTCCTATAATGTTAGTCTGACTGAATGATTTAATGAATTAGAGATCATAACCATGTATACATTTGTTGTTGTGTACGAGGCTCATAAGCCTCCCTAGTTCTTGAATTGTATAAATAGAACATGTTTGGATTTCGATCTTGAATGTTGAGTTTGTTTTTTCCTGTTTTCAGATGGAGCAAGGAGGGTCAAATAATCCAATGATTCCATTTAACGTCGAGTCTCCGAATGAAGAGGCTAGAGAGGCCTCTGGAAAAGAGATGCCTCCAGTTCCACTAGCACCAAAGCGAAAGTCTATGGCAAAAAGATCTGAGGTATGGCATCATTTTACTGCATTTGTGGCTGAAGATGGAACTAGAAAAGGTAGATGCAATTATTGTGGTAAAGAGTATACTGTCGATTCAAAAAGTATAGGTACTCGTCCACTTATTTATCACATGAATCATTGCACAATGAGCTCCTTCTTAGATCCTAATCAATGTGAAGTTAATGTAGTTAAGGGTGAGGGGGGTAGTCAAAATATTTTGACAGCTTGGAAGTTTGATCAAAATGTAGCTAGGGAGGCTTTGACATATATGGTTGTACTAGACGAACTTCCTTTCAAATTTGTAGAGAACCAAGGCTTTAGACATTTTATGTCTAAAGTTCAACCAAAGTTTGTTTTTCCATCCCGATTTACTGTGTCTAGGGACAGCTTCCAAATCTACATAAATGAGAGGAATAAGTTGAAGCAATTGTTAAGGAACTCCACCCATAGGGTTTGTCTGACAACGGATACATGGACTTCTTTGCAAAGAATCAATTATATGTGTTTAACTGTGCATTTTATTGATTCTGATTGGAAATTGAACAAGAGGATCATTAACTTTTGCCCTATTGATAGTCATAAGGGTGAGGCCATTGGTATGGCAGTTGAGAGGAGTTTGATTGAATGGGGCATTGATAATGTGCTAACGATGACAGTTGACAATGCTAGCTCGAATGATACTGCCATTGCATATTTGAAAAAAAGGTTTAGCACTAGAAAAAATAGTGCTATTCGATGTGAACATTTTCATGTTAGGTGTGTTGCTCATATAATTAATTTGGTGGTTGGTGATGGTTTAAGTGAAATTTCTAGCTCAATTATACGAATTTGAGCTGCTGTTAGGTTTGTTAGACAATCCCCTGCTAGGTTGAAAATGTTTAACGAGGCAATTGTGATGGAGATGATTGATTGTAAAAAGTCTTTGTGTTTGGATGTTTCAACTAGATGGAATTCGACTTACTTGATGCTTGATGTTGCCCAAAACTTTGAAAAAGCTTTTGAGAGATTTGAAGTTCTTGATCCTAGTTTTAAGAGTGAGATGGAGGGTGATATGGGGATTCCTACTTGTAATGATTGGGAGGTTGCTAGAAGATTAACATTGTTCTTGAAGCAATTTTATGAGTTGACTTTGAGAGTTTCGGGCTCTTATTATGTGACTTCAAATACTTATTTTAGTGAAATAAGTACAGTGGCTAGTAATTTAGATCAAATGATAAAAAACAATGATCTTGAATTGAGTTTGATGGCAAGCAATATGAAAAGGAAATTTGACAAGTATTGGGGAAATATTGAGAAGGCCAATATGTTCATTTATATTGCTGCTATTCTTGATCCTCGATCTAAATTAGAGTATGTGGAATTTGCTTTTCAAAGAACTTTATAATGGGAGGATGTTTCACGTATGTGTCATAAGGTGAGAGATACTTTGTTTGCCATGTTTAATGAGTATAAATGCATGTTGTCACTGAAACTAGCCGATCATTTGAAAGAGGGCAATCTTGAAGCAATTTAGATAAGGATAGTGAACCATTTGAGACTATGAAATCCAAATTTAAGAAATTCAAGAGTGCAACGGGAGGTTGGGATACGATCGAATTAGATAAGTATTTGGGTGAAGGGCGAAGCGGATTGTGAAAACTTTGATATACTTGGATGGTGGAAAATTAATGGAGCAAGGTTTCCTACACTTGCTATCATGGCTCGTGATGTTCTAGCAATCCTATCTCAACCGTGTCTTGAGAGTGCTTTTAAGCACAGGGACGGAGGGTTCTTGATGCATTTAGGAGCTCACTGACTCCTAAAATTATTCAAGCACTTATATGTGGACAGGATTGGATTAGAGCTTCAGTGACTCGTCACGAGATCAAAATTGAGGAGGATTTGGAGGACTTAGAACGTTTGGAAAATGGTAATTTTCTTTTTTATAGCTTTATTATTTAATATTTCAATTTGTTATACATTGTGATATTTTTGCATGATTGATTTATTCTCTGATTTATGTTCTTTTAATGTAGAATTGTCACAAATTTCTTTGGATCTTGGATTACCTGAAGTTTGATGACTTTCATGATTTACTGAGACTCCATCGGTGAAAGACAAAGTCAACAACAAACACTCCGGTTTAATTTACCAGGCTACTTTTCATGACTGTTTTTTTTCTTGTAGAATTAACAATCAAATTATGCTAGTCAATTGTAATATTTGCATTTGGACTCTTTATTTTTATATTATTTCGGGTAACTCAAAATTTTCGGGCCGGATACGTTCTGGTTATTAAAATTTCGGGTTCGGACTGAAAAATTTCGGGTTATTAAAATTTTAGGTTCGGGCCGGGTAACTTCAATCTTGGTTAGGGCCGAAAAAATTCGGGCTATTAAAATTTTAAGTTCGGGCCGGGTAACTTTAAAAAAAATTCAGGTAATTCGGGCCAGGCCCGAACAGTGAAAATTCGGCCCGAATTACCCGAATGCTCACCCCTAATTCTATAACATGAAGAGTTATCTATGTCGTTCAAGTTTGGTTTCATATTAGCTCACAAGTGACAAGAGAAAGTCAAAAACTCATATCAGAATGAAGAATATTAGTTTGTATTTCATATTTTAGCAACTTCTTGGAGATCTTCTTAGAGATTCTAATGAGGTTTTGTTGCTAAAATGGGGGAATGCCGAATAAATAGAAAAATATAAAAAATTAATACTAGATTTGATTATAACATTTCTATAATTACTATATCCTTATCTCTAGTTTTGGCAAGTCAACCCTTTCTAAGTTACTTTTGAACATTGTAATTATTAATTAATGTAAATAATGAAGAGGATGGGCTAATCTTGAAAGTACTCTTTGGGCCAATTTTACTTCCAAACTTGGAAGTATATACAATCAATTTATAATTGGGGAAAAGGTTCAGTTTTATTAGGTAAAAACACAAATCACTTTGTATTTTAAAATTTTTATAAATATTGAATTATTAAAAATTCTTTGCAGTTTTAATTTTATAAAATTATTTCTTTTGAATTTAACTAAAATATAGCAATAAAATACAATACAATATGAAAATCATAATAAACTAATCAAATACCAATAACACGATACTCCATCTTAACTCTTAAACCCGACCCAAATTAATTAAACTCAACTTGAATTAATAATTTAAGATAATCATAATAAATTGTTAATTTAATCATCTTAATTTGTTTAACTCTATTTTAAAAACTGAGTTAAATTATCACACAATAACAATAACAATACTAAGTAGAAATCTTGTTAACACGTGAGATCTGGTGAGGTCTACTAGTACATGACGTTACTCTTAACTAATAAACAACATTTGATTATCATGTAAACAACATTTAATTGGTTCACGTATAATGGCTATATTACTCGTGTTTTTTTGTCATTTTTAACCCAAAATTAAGAAAAAGGACTTTTAATTAAAATTTTAAAAATTGAAAATTTTAAAAATTAACGAGTTTTTAAATTTTTTTGAAATTACTGGGAGTTCAATATCTTTTACCCTTTTGATTAAACTTATGCAACCTACATAGATTTAATTGAAAATTAAAGAGTTTGGATGATTAATTAAACTTAAACTTAATAATTAAATATGACTAATTCAAGTCATTCTAATAGAGTCTCTTTGTTCTTAAAAATATACATCTTTTAACTTTATACTGATTGTGATCAATATTATTATTTAATTTTAGTTATTTATTATTGTGTTAGACTAATTTAAGTAAAATTAATGATAATAAATAATAATGATTAAAAAACCTAATTAGTTTGACTAATTCAATTGTAAAACTTTTAAAAGTTCAAGTTTTAGTTTAATTTTAACTTTCGAGTTCATTTTACTTTAATGACTCTTGTTGTCAAAAGCCGATTAGGTTATTAATTAATCGGTTAATTTTGTAAATTAATAAGTTAATCCATTTAACAATTTTTTAATTAAAATTTAAATTATTCAATGAATAAAGACAATCTATTTTAATCACATTTAAAAAATTTAATTTTATTTAAATTTTAACAAATTTTATAATAATATAATACCAATTGAACTTTTAAAATTTTAAATCTTCTCTTGTCTTATCCGTTTACGTTTTTAAAATATTGATAAATGATGTCACTGTTTCATGATAACTACATAATTAAAAACAACATTACTTCAAGGAAAAGCAACTTTTAAGTGAAGGGAAAAAGCTTTTTATAAAGTAGTAAATAGGACGAGACAAGTTAGTTGGAATCCAATAATTCAAAGTGTATCTTCAACGACCAACTTCCGACCACATAGACAATTTTGTGGTCTATTCGGAATTTCAATGTTTAACCTTCCGTTATCTGTCCCATCCTATCTAATTTTAACCTACAACTTTCATTTTATTTTTTTTGGTCAAAAAAAAAACAAGAGCAAATTGACAAAGAAGACCCCGCTTAGTTAATAACTTTGTATATAGTGTTTAGGACTTGAACCTAAGAACGACAAAATTTGTTCGATCCGAATTGGTTCGAGTTAATTAGGGTGCTCGATGTGAATTGAGTCGAGTTAATCAGGGTTTGAAATTTTTAAAAATTTTAGATTTTTGCTTGAGTTTAGATTCCAGTAATTTGAGTACGAGCTTAGGTCTAATCCAAAGTTTGAAATTTTCGATAAAACAATTTTATTCTAATTTTTTTAAATTAAAATATATTTAAGTGAAATTAATTCTATTTAATTGAGTCTATGACGTTTCGGGTCACTTAAGTCTTATCTAATTCAAGCTTGTTACGAACTTTTATAACAGTTTAGACCATCCGCACACATATATTATTTGATTTGAATTGTTTATCGGGTCAAAACCTTTACGATTTTGCTCTTCTTGCACTCAAAAAATACATTTATGGGGAAGAGATATTCGTACTTTTATAAGATGTACTTTGTTCTCTTATCCAACTAATATGAGATCTCACAATTTTAAACTTAATTATATTTCGGGTCAAGTCTTGGCCTATCCATAAGACTCGTATCCTAAGTTCGACTCTATTCATTGTTACTTATATTTGTAACTATGATGGAATTTTCTTTGTTGAATAGTTAAAGACTAAAAATTAAATTTTGATGAATTATAATGATGATAAAATAATATAATTAGATAAACTTAATCATAGTAAAAGAAATAATATGTTATAAGTATAAGATGAATAATTATTGTATTTGTGTAATAAAGAGACTCAATAAAATTAATATACATAGTTATTATATTTTGTTTAAATAAGTTTATGCATATATCTATTTTAATTTGTTAAAAATATGTCCATAAATTCTTATAAAAGACGATTAAAATTTTAATAAATTATTTAAAAGTTCAACAGTTTATTTAAAATTTCTAACTATTTAATCAAATAAAATAGATATTAAAATATGTATATCTTTGTAATGCTTCTCATTTTACAATTCCTTATTAATCATTAATAAAATTTGTGTTATATTAAATAATTTAATGACCATTTAGTTTAAATTATCATCACGAAGACTTACTATAACCACCAATGTTTTAAAAATTGAAACGAAAATTAAACCGATAATACAGGTGGTTCAAAGTTTAAGCGATAAATTAAAGAAATTAAAATATAAATAAAATAGGATGTCTTTATTCATAAAAAATATAAAGTTTAATTGAATTTATAAAAATGACTGATTAATTAATAAATTAATCAATTTTAACAATAAAATTATTATAATAAATTCAACTAAAATTTAAAAATTAAACTAAATTATTTAATTAAAATTGTTCTTATTGACTCGGTTAGATATGGTTGATTATTAATATTGTTAAGAGTTTGCGGGAAAACTTAGGTTGGAGCATCCTATTCTTGTTACACTATTTTAATAATGTACTACTTAATTTTATTTATATATTTATATAAACACATATAAATGTGTTGATAAAATTTAATATTTATATAAATATGTAAATAAAATTTAATAAAGAATTAATTTAGACGCGAATAATTTAAAATATTTTTTATAATTGAGATATTTTAAATTACGTCGTAGGTAATAAAAAATAAAAAAGAAATCAGAAGAGAGAATTTAATTCCGTGATACTTGCGCGTGAGTTGTTTGAGTTGTTGAAAAGTTGTTAAAGTAGTTACACTTACAGGGTTCGTGTAAAAGTTGAATGATTCATTTGGATGGTCATGGAAGGACCCTTTGAATGGCGAAAAATTACACTTTTAGGACTCCATTTTTAATCGCACCCGTGAAGTGCGTCGGCAATTGTGGGCCGGTGTAAAACTGGAATGCGACGGTCACGACTCACGAGAGGTTCATGTACTTGATTAATGATGCATTTCCCAATAAAGTGAAGAAGTTGATTAGGACCCCACCCCACCACGACTCGGTCCAAAATTAATGAAATGGGTTTAAGTTTAAGCTGGGTAATTAGCTCGAGTCCCATTTAACTTAAAACTAATAAATTTGACTCAATTTAATCAAAATTTAAGCCTAATTTTTTAATAAATCGAGTATCTGTCAAACAATAATAGAATGGATTCGATTTTGCGTACCCGTATTCATATCTCTTCTTCGTTAAATGTTGATTGCTTTTGAAAGAGTTTATCGAGTCAGAACTTTGATTTTAATTATTTAAGAAAGTGGTTGATTAGCATAAAAGAATGATAATAGAGATGATAATGAATATAGTGAAGAATGAGAATAAATATTATCGTTATAATTATGATGATTGACTAAGAAAAAGAATGATTATCATTAATATTGATAGTAGTTGGTTTGTAAAAATATTGTAATTAATTAATTATAAAATGAATTATATTTTAATTAAATTATATTTTAATTAATTATAATATTTTAATTAATGAATGAATTATATTTTAATTAACTATATTGTAATTAATTAATTAATTATAATATTTTAATTAATTAATAATTACATTTTAATTAATTATTTAGTTAATTTTATTATAAATTTAATTATTGATATTAAAGCTTTACTCTCATTCCTTTAAATTGTGAGAGGAATGGAAGATTGCCTAAAAGTAAGGAATAAAACTCTTAAGTCTTCAATAATAGGTTCATACCAAACATCAATTTTTATTCCATACCCGGACTCTTTTTCCATACACCTCAAACAAACACCTTCTAAGTTTGACCTAACTTGAAGCCTAACAATTATAAAAACAATGAGTTAATTTAGGTCGAGCAAAAATTAAACGAGTTAATTTAGGTCGAGCAAAAATTAAATTTAAGAAATTGATATGATGTCCTGTTTAAAATATCCATATGATGTCATTTAAAACAATTTTATTTTAAGCGATTTGATAAACTTTGAATCGAACTCGATTAATTGTATTGTAAATTAAGATTAGATTTATGAGTTCTTTCTTATATCTAAATTAAAATATCCCAATAACCTAAGTTTGTCTAAATTAACATTATTTTAAGTGGTTCGATTAGGTTTAAACCTAGATTTGGATTATGTGATTCGAACTCAATGAACTACAAATTAAACCTAGATTTGGATTATGTGATTCGAACTCAATGAACTACAAATCAAACTCGATTGATCGAATTTTAGATTAAGATTAAATTTAAGAGATTTATCTCCTATTTGATTTAAAATATTCAAATAATTCGTTATAATATAAAATAACATTATTTTAAGTGGCTTGATTGAGTTTAAACTCAAATTCAAATTATACACTTTGAACTCACTAAATTTCAAAGTAGACTCGATTAATCAAATTATAATTCAAAATTAATTTAAAATATTCATTTGAGATTCTATTTTAAATACTTAAATAATCCAATTTTATCTAAAACAACATTATTTTTTGACCGAATTTAAATCTAAAATTAAATTATTTAACCCGAACTCATTAAATTTTAAACCGAACTCGAGTTACGAGGTAAAGGTGAGTCCACATCAACCAACTAAGTTACTATTCTGTGCTTGACTTCTGCTGTACTTGTAGGCACTTAGCTCAGCTACTCTCTGCCAAAATTACGCTCATAGGGTCTCTAGTATTTAATATTCTCCTGGTCTTCCTTTTTAGAAACTAAAAGACGCCACTAATTCAGGCATGTCAAGTTGAAATTACATGATATATATATATAAACCCTGAGTAATTTAAATCTTTTAAATATTTAATAATTGTAAAGATGATTTTTTAAAAAATATTTTATTAAAGTTTTAAATAATTTATTATTTTATATATTAGTTAGAATATAATAAGTACTATTTTATTAATATAAAATGATAAAAAATTTATTTAAATAAAAATTAAAAAATCTAAGTTTAGTGAAATGGTGAAAAAGTATAGTTAGTGGATAGACATGATTGCCGGAGACAGTGGACACAACGGGGTATGGGTTCTTTATTTTTCAAAAAAGAAAAAGGTGTGGATTCTTTTAACCGAGTATTAAGTTAATCAATTTTTACACTATTCTGTTAAATCTTATTTATATATTTTGTAGAATTTATATAAATATACGAATAATATCGATAAAATTAAGTGGTACAGGCAGTGATTTGAATGAGAAAATTAAAGTAAGGGGCCAAATTTTAATTTTTTAAATTTTAGAACCAATATATAACTGACCCTTAAATAATTACATTTTTTATATATTTATATATATATATTAAAAAAAATAAAAACCTTGGGGGGCCCAATGCCCCCCCAAGTATACATGTAGCTCCGTCCCTGGGTACAGGATTGGAATATCTTAACTGGAAGAAGGTGCTCCAACTCCTCCATAAGTTGTTTTCATATGTTATTTAGAATATAATAAATATAAAGAAAAAGTGAAGAATGCATAAATTATGACCCTTATGAAACCTTCGCAAACCAGAAAATCTTATGTGCTAAATAATAAATATGTTAAAATTGACTTTTATTTTGTAACTCCTAAATTCTTCATATGTTAATAACCTAATACTAAATATTACTGATAACATAATATAAAATCGGAATAGAATAAAGGAATTAAGCAAATTTCAAGTTAATAAGTCAAGTTTGATATAAAAAATAGTCTGTTAGACTATTATATGACACTTCGGTGAAAAAAACTACCCATTAATACAATTGAGTTTGTATAAAGTGATTGTGATTAAAGAACTAATAGGTTCAACTTTGAAATGAATGGCAATTGACTAAAGTTCTCATGAGATCATTATTGCTAAAGATGATGTTAAATCAATTGTAATCTGTTTCCAAGGAGGAACAACATTATAGTGGCTGAGCATTTTCTCTCTATAAATACATTCTTAACAAATAACTCAAAACATATTCAACACTATCTTCACTTCTAATGGAGTCCCTGCGGATTAGTCCCAAGAGAGTTAAAGTAAGCCAACGTAGACCCTTCTCTTTTCCTTCCTGCAGAAAAATTTCCAGGCATAGCTTCAAGTTTCATGAACTTTCCATTTACTTCATACCCTTTTCAAGTTACTACTTGAAGCTTGTTTTGATCTAACCCTTTGCATGGAATTTGGTTTTAAACGCATGAATTTAGATACAGAACACGAGTAATCTGAAACTGATTTGTGTTTTTCCTTTTCCTCAGGTGATAAATGTGATTGTAATAGTAACTTCTGTGGTGGCATTAGCAAACTTAAGAGCAGCTGAGTGCAGAAGAGCAAGAGTTTCCAACTCGATCGAGTACAATGCCATAAGTTGCAGAGCTCACAGTGCATCCATAACAGATTTTGGAGGGGTTGGAGATGGAAGAACATCAAACACGAAGGCGTTTCAGGTGGCAATCAATAAGCTGAGTCAGTACGCCAAAGACGGTGGTTCTCAACTCTTTGTTCCAGCCGGAAAATGGCTGACCGGCAGCTTCAGCCTCACGAGTCACTTCACCCTATACCTCGACAAAGACGCTGTTCTTCTAGCCTCGCAGGTTTTGCCTTTTTATTGCGTGTGTATTCATCATAGTGGGGTGTCAGTATCAACTGATAAATCCTGATAAGTGACTGCATTGAAACAGGACATTAAAGAGTGGCCGGTGATGAAACCCCTGCCGTCATACGGCAGAGGAAGAGATGCGGCGGCCGGAAGGTACGGAAGTCTCATATTTGGAACCAACCTCACCGACGTTATTATTACAGGTACTGAAGCAAACTCTTTAAGCATCTCAGGTGAATCTATGTTGGGTGTCAGGTCGACAGTTTACTGAATTAAGATTGTTCTGAACTGTGTCAGGCGACAATGGCACAATCGATGGTCAGGGTTCATTCTGGTGGCAGAATTTTCACAAGGGAAAACTCAAGTACACTAGGCCCTACTTGATCGAGCTCATGTACTCTAACAATCTTCAAATTTCTAACTTGACTCTCCTGAACTCTCCAAATTGGAATGTTCATCCTGTTTATAGCAGGTAACCCTGAAATTTCCCCTGTTTTCCCTGTTTTTTAACCATAAATTCACACATTTATCCTCTTGTTATGTTATATAATCAAATAGTCACATTTGCATATTGTCTAATTTTATTAAATTTTTGTTTTTAGATACTTTATTTTCCTCAGGATAGTATATGGACTTGAATTCGATTAAATATGAAATCATTGAGTTAAATATTAGTTCATTAAACTTCGAGTTAGACTTAGGCATAATGGTCAACAACAGATGAGAGTTAAAAGGTCCAAATAGCTTAATCCCTACCTGTTAAAGTGATTGTGGCAAAGTTAGAAGCTCTTTATTGTTCTTTACCTTAAAAATTCTGGCGTTGCAGCAATATACTGGTGCAAGGAATTACAATTATTGCTCCTGTCAAATCTCCAAACACCGATGGCATCAACCCAGGCATGTTTTTCCTTCCAACCAACTTCCATCAACACCATAATCTGTAAATACCATAAAAGAAAGTTGAGAATTCTTAAAAGTTGACTTACTCTGGATGTTTCAGATTCTTGCACAAACGTGAAAATCCAAGACTGTTACATCGTATCTGGAGACGACTGTGTGGCAGTGAAGAGTGGTTGGGACGAGTATGGAATTGCATATGGAATGCCCACAAAGCAGTTGATCATCAGACGTCTAACATGCATATCTCCAACAAGTGCCACAATTGCATTAGGAAGCGAAATGTCAGGTGGGATCGAGGACGTGAGAGCAGAGGACATCACAGCCATTAACACAGAATCAGGTGTCAGGATCAAAACAGCTGTAGGCAGAGGAGGGTACGTTAAGGACATATACGTGAGAAGAATGACCATGCACACCATGAAATGGGCATTTTGGATTACAGGCAACTATGGTTCTCATGCGGATAAAAACTTCGATCCACACGCATTACCTGTGATTCAGGGGATCAATTACAGAGACATGGTTGCTGACGGTGTCAACGTAGCTGCCAGATTGGAGGGCATTTCAGGTGACCCTTTTAAGGAAATTTGCATATCCAATGTCACAATTGGAATGGCTCCCAAGGCCAAGAAGTTGGCTTGGACTTGCACTGATGTTGAAGGAATCTCCAGCAACGTGAGTCCTCGAGCTTGTGATTTGTTACGTGATCAAGGGCCTGCGAAGGTTACAGCCTGTGCTTTCCCTCCTGATAATTTACCAATCGAATCAGTGAAGCTCCAAAAGTGCTCTTACAGAAAGAGCTATATGTGATGTATAACTTAGTCTTACAGTATATAGGGCCTGAAGCTTGAAAATCATTATATAACTTCCATTATTAGCAGTGTATATGCTAAGTTTGGACAAGCAATGAATTTTAGCTTCAGTTAGTCACACATCTTACTGATAACAACACATCATGGTCCATCTTCTTCTGCTTCCATTTCCAGGATTGAGTACACACAGAAGACCTGAAACCTCTGCACAAACATTAAAGGTTAGAGATGAGATTTGTGTTAGCGAAAGTGCCAGGTCTACCGATGTGTCAACCCTCTGAATTCTGTCATACGCAAATTGCCATAGACCCAAATGAAACATTCACGCTCAACATTGAAAGTAGACTAATAGCAAGACAATGTATCATCTGCTTCCATTTCCATGATTCTAGTATACACAGAAGTTCTGAAGCCTCTGCGCAACGACAATGGATAGAGTTGAGATTTGTGTTATCGAAAGAGCGAGATCGTTAGATAGATCCGACTCTCCGAATTCAGTTACAGCCATAAAAACATACAAAATGCCATGGACCAAATGATAAAATCTTGCTCTGACACTGGAAGTAGACTAATAATAACACAATTTATCAGAAGCAATATTTACAGATTTTAGCTTCGCCATGTCTGTGGTCGAGAGCTGTTATTACCTACTAAATCAAAGAAATTCTTCACATACAGATATGTTACAGAAATTGAGAACTGATAAAATTGGATCTCACAGCCTTGCCCACTCCAGTACAGGATGGATATAGGAGAAATCCGAGTTTAAGTAAAGTGCAGAATCAGGCGCTTGCCGAACAGACATATTACAGCAACCGGCAAATGCAATTTTCCTTGAGCATAATGCTACTGACTACTCTTATATTGAAATGTTTGAATATTACAAAGGATCTTATATCGCAGCTGAAAGAAGCTCTCCTGCTGACATTAGTGACACTGGGCTCTTTGATCTTTTGTTCTTCAGATTTCTTGCAGAATCTGACTGATTATACAATAACATTAAATTGGAATCATGGAGTACATTCCTAGTCCTACGTGTACCCAACACAATATCTGATGATTCTCAAGGATCTGGATAGAATTTTACAGATTCCCTCCAGATGAGTTCCTTGATGTTTTCTTCGGTAAATGAGGGTTGTTCAAAATCAAAGCTGAAAGGTCGAGGACAAACAGGCTCCTCATTGATATCATGAAGTGGTGCCAAATATGGATGACAAAGAGCCTCATCAACTGCAAATAAATCAGGGAAACATCAGATTCTAGTTTATAATCAAAAAACTTATCCCTCAAGACACTTGGACAAAAAGATTTATGCTACTAAAAGATTGAACTAAAAAGTTTTTACTACAAATAAGTCCAGATTCAATTTAGTATGATTTATGGAACTAACAGACTGAACTAAATAGTTTTTACTATGAGGGCGGTTGCTCCTTTCTGACTATAAGGTCAAGAATTCAAGTCACAGAAAAGCCTTTTTATAAAAAATACAAAGAGAATACTACGTAAATATTGATCCTCCTAAGACCCCCGCGAGGAGCCTTGTAACTTTTTGACGTTTTTAGTTTTTACTATATATAAGTCCAGATTCAATTTAGTATGATTTGTGGAAATAAAAGAATGAACTAAATAGTTTTTTCTAGATACAAGTCCAAATTCAATTTAGTATGGACAACGTTTCACATTTTGTTCAGTAATTTAAGCACTTGCAAATGATGGAAAATGCCACAGCTGATAGAAAGTCCACAAAAAGATGATATTCATCACGAAATTCCAATCTAACGCAGTTAGCAATATATTAAACAATCATAAAAATTCAGTAGAATTTCAATTTACCGGTAATCCGCCTGTGTGGGTCAAAGACCAGCATCTTGTCTAACAAATCAACAGCACCAGAAGACATATTAGGAAATCTAGCAGCAAAATCTTGTCTTGGGTATTGTGGAAATTGCCTAACATATCTTCGAGCATTATTACTTCGTAGGAATCCAAGGCTGGAATCATCTGGAGAACCTATGAGCTTTTCAAGTATACAAATGCGTAAGCAGCCAAATTCAACACGATCCACTTGGGAGGGCATGCCATAACATTTCAACACTATCAAATTGTAGTAGAAGTTTCACGGATATGTAAACAAATTAGCCTTGTGCAATGACGGCAAAGTAAATTTTCCGAGTAAAATTGTTAATGTCATATTGGGGACGAGAAATCTCATTTTCAAAAAATCTATCACGAAAGGACAAGATGAAAATGGTGCATTATGGAGGTTTCAGTAGAAAACTCTTCTACCTAAATATTCCGGTACTTGCAATTGAGATATCAATGCTATAATCCAATTCCATATACAGATTCCATGGTCATGTAGTCCCCAACAGACACTCACAATAACCAAAAACAGGAATAGGGAAATAGAGATATAGTTTCAGTTTTAAAATTTAACGAGAAAAGGTCAAAAGCATTCTGCTTCAAAATTTCAAACAACAAGACATGAAGAAAACAAAAACTTTGTGATAAGTCCACAGCATATATAGGTATATTTAAACAAAAGAACAACGAAATCTTGTATATTCATAGAAGGGATATAATTGTTTTGGAGAATATTTGCTGAATAGCCAGAATGAAAATACCTCCGTGATAAGTCTCAGCTGATGAACATAGTCTTTTCCAGGAAATAAAGGTTGTCTCGTCATGATTTCACCGAATATGCAACCCACTGACCATATATCAATGGCTGCAGTGTACTCTGAACAATTGAGAAGTAATTCTGGTGCCCGGTACAAACGAGTAACAACATACTCGGTCATAAAATCTGTTTCAGATGTTGTTCTTGCGAGGCCAAAGTCCGCAATCTTCAGGTCACAATTAGCATTCAAAAGCAAATTGCTGGGCTTTAAATCACGATGCAGAACATTGGCTGAATGTACATATTTGAGTCCTCGTAGAAATTGGTAGAGGAAGTACTGCAAAATTTTAAAAAAATAGATTACTTACTAAAAGTTCAAACATGTAATCCAGCAATAAATTAGTCACATAAGCATTATCTACGTCTATGTCGTGAGTAGTCTGCAATTTCACATGCAGAGTTGAGAAAGGATGATAAATCTGAAGAAAGGAAGCACATGGTATTAAAAATGGGCTAGACAGTAGCTGGTCCCAACAGTTATCGGTAATTGTGACCCAATATAAGGAATAAAAGCTAAAGTGAGTACGCAGTAAAAGGGGACTGTAATAGCATCAAGAAATCTTCCCTGACCATTTCTGGTCGACTTCCAGCATGAGTTCCTAAACGAGAAAAAAACAGCTTTTGAGGTCAATTCATGATAGCTGACCACAAAGCTGTGTATCAATCTTTAAAACAACCATTCGAAATTGATTATTGTGCATATTGTTCCATGTTACTCTTATCGTGACCCCAATAATTCCCATGGTCTGTATTAAAATATATTTTGCATTGTTAACACTTCTCCTACTCCCCACCCCCATCCCCGACCGAGCAGTTCAAACTCGCAAGATCAAAATTATATATTGACAGTTATGGAGAGGCATAGTATCATCCCAAGAAAGAATCTATTCTAGCTTCATAGTGGATCATGGCATTTGCAGCCAACAATAATCTACAATCTCCGAAAAGAATGAATAAATCAGTAGGAATGTCGAATAAGCAAATAAAACGGATTCGCCAAAGTAAATAAAGACGTAGCAAATTTAGTGTGAAATCAATGATGCCAACCCGACAATGATCATCTGTCAATGGTTGATTAGACCTTATTATTTGATGAAGATCAGTATCCATTAATTCATAAACAATATAAACATCATTAAAATTCTCCTTTTGGGGAGGTCGAATGATGTCTTTGATAGCAATTACCTGCAATGAACAGAACAATCAGTCAGAAAACCACAATCCTCTCAACAAAGAACAAAGTAACGGCAACAGAAAGTTGATAAGTCAATTTCTCAATAATCAAATTACAACAGAAAACGAGAAAGTTTTCAACAACTTAGAATTGTAGCAGTCAGTAATACTTCTCAACCATGGGCACTGATAAATCTGAAAAATAGCTAAAGCAAACAATCTTACATTCTCATGATCCATGTGGCGAAGAAGCTTAATCTCTCTCAAAGTCCTTTTAGCATCTATCCGGTTGTCAAACGCATTACCAATCTTCTTAATGGCTACTTCCTCACGAGTCTCAGAATTCACGGCGGCACTGAAGGAAACCAAAAGTCATATCTTCCTTCACATTACTGATAACACAGATATTTAGTGAAACGCATGGGACTTGTAACTACTACATACACCATATCACTAACAGCTGTCTGAATTCTCATCAAAACAGAATAAACAAAAACGACTCAAACCATTTTCTTCAGAATCATATCGAAGTTACTTACATGTTAAATTACTTGTTGCAAAATCCAAAGCAAATAACCGCAACCTCCATGATCATATGATTAATACTTAACTGACTTGCCTTATAGATTAATCTCATAAATTATCTTAAGAAACCTCATAAACTAAGACCGTGGTCAAACGAAGCTCACATAATCAACACCTCTCTAGATCAAGAACCGCAAAACCAAAGGCCAAATCTCTCTCAACGTGATATTCATCACAAGAGGTAAAGAAGCTAAACAAACGCGTAGTAACGAAGAGCAAGAAACTCACCAAACGATGCCGTTCGCGCCTCTACCTACGGGACGAATAGGAGGCACGTACTTCCTGGAGACCTCGAAGAGGTTACCGTACACATTGTACTGCACGTAACGGCCGCCGTGAGTAGGCGTGCCTCTGATGTGATGCTCCCCCGAGCCAAAGCAGCTCGACTCCGTTGACATATTTGGATCCAAATCGGATCCACTTAACCGCCCGAAGCTTAACAGATTCTGAAGACACGAACACAGACAGGCGATCAGCTGAGTTGAAGTTGAAGAGCGAGAGACTAAATTGGAGGGGAAGCATCGGCAGGTGTAAAGTAACTCCACATCTCTTTTCACTTCACACTTAATGTGAACTTTTGAACTGGAAGAGCTTGCGTCTCGTGAATATATACGACTTTTTCATAAAGTTCTCCTTTTATTTATTTTTTGATTTCGTGTCGTTTAACTATAGGCTACTGTGATGATTATTCATCAATCGTAAATATGTTAAAGTGTAATATTAATTTATTAAAAACTTTATTTAAAATATATAATTTAAACTAGTTTGAATCGACTTAACTCTTTTTAAAAGGTCATTTTAGAGTCAATTCAACCATTGAACGTAAAAGTCAAATTGCATTTTAAATACTAGAGTTAAAAAATTAAAAGGCGGAATTAAATAATGATATTGATGACTAGTTAGATAAGGATTGTGAATGCAGTTTGATGACTGACGTGGACGCCAACACGTGGGTGGTTTTCTCATGTACCAAATCCTCGTGACTTGGTCAACCTCGGCCTTTAATGGCCTGTGTTAATCTAAATATCTAATGTTAAAATGTTAATATATTTTTATTAATATTGATAAAGAGATTGATAATCCATTACCGTAATTAGGGATGGTCATGACGAATTAACAGATAAAATTCAATAAAACTTGAATGATGCTAATTGATAGGTCCAAAATATTAAAACAAGGTTTGTTAGAGATGACATTTGGGCGTGGGCCTAACCAGGCCCGGCCCAGCTCGAGATTAACGAACTAGGCTTATTTGATTAGGCCTCAACTATACAGAAAAATACATTGTTTTTATTTTCAATTTAAAAAAATAAAAAATCAAGCTAGGTAGAGCAAAGCCGAGCTTGAGGTCAGGCTTAAATGCCTCACACCCAATCAAGTTTGGGTTGAAAAATCACGTTATTAACTATTATTAATTTCAGGAAAAAAAAAACAAGTTAAGAAAGTCAAGTCGGACTCAAGCTTGGGCCTGATTGCCTCACACCTAGTCTGGCTCAGGCTTGGGCCTAACTACCGCAAACCCGATCAAGCCTCCAGACTGACCTTTTGTCGAAGCCCATGCTCGGCTTATCGTACTTACCCTGTATTTGGTTATTGTCCTCAGGAGTGAGGACAGTGGACAATGACGTAAAAGTCCTGTCCTTCAGAATGTTTGGTTGCTGTCTTCATTAATTTCTGTTCTGTCTGCAGTGGACAAAGACAGAAATTTCTATCCAATCCCAAAGTGAGGTACAGAGAAATGTTGTCCTACAGACAAGAATGACAAAAGACTTTACTCTCCTTGTTCGGTCCGAAACCTACAGACGTTCCTCTGTCGCACCTCGTCTTCTGCCATCTGCTTCTTCCAACTGCTTCGTCTTTGTCGCACCTCCTCTTCGTTCATTTGCTTCGTCTCTCTCGCACCTCGTGTTCTTCCATCTGCCTCGTCGCCAGAAACGTCACTCTCCCTTCAAGCGAACCCAACGTTCGACAGTCGAGCCTCTCTTCTAGGTAAGACTCTTTTCATCCCATTGTGTTTGTTCTTCTGTAATACGTAATGGATTTCGGTAGGGATGTTTCTTTTTATAGTTATTGACAATGGTCTTGCATTCGGTTTCACGGTTATTGAGTTATGGTGTTTTGATTTTGACTCTGAGTCTACTCGCAACTCTATCCGAGTTAGCGTCTCAAGCCTTCCGGAGAGACCCCGGCCACCCTCAGTGGCATCACGGAGCTTTTCAAGACATCAGAGACAGCGTCCGATCCGATGTCCGCCGCATGCTCCACACTCACGCCGAGGTACTTTATCGTAGCTCTCCGATTACTTCTTTCGTTTTTTGTGTTAATTTGATGTCTCTTACACTTTCTAAGCTGAAAATAGTCCTTAACTCTCACGCCAACAGTACTTTCTAAATGAAATTTGTGTGGATCGCAGGTTCCGTTGGAAGTGAATGTGGTGCTTGTTGGATTTAACGGCGACGGTGGTTACAGGTACTCTTTGGATGCCCACAAATTGGAAGAGTTTATGAGAACAAGCTTCTCAACTCACAAACCGACATGTCTGGAGACTGGCGAGCCGTTGGACATTGAACATCATGTCGTCTTCAATTCGTTCCCTGTAAGGATTTGCTCAATAATCATCTGTAATTGATCATTTTTTATGGCTAAGCAAGAGTAGTTTAGAGTAGTTATCTTTGTCATATAATGATTACTTTAAAAAGTGTAATTGTGTTGGTTTGTTGATTTATGGCTTGTCTGCTCTCGTTATTGCAATAGGTAGGGCAGCCGGAACTGATTGAACTTGAGAAGGCACTGAAAGAGGCTATGGTTCCCGCCAGAACCACAAGGGAGATGAGCTGCATTAGGTGGTTTAGCCATTTAAGAGCTAGTTTTGCATTATGGAGTTATCTGTTGTATTATAGTTTTGTTTTGTTATTTGAATTTTGTGCACAATTTTGTAGAGTGAATTTGGGAGGGAAGTCCCATTGTTTGAGGTGGAGGCAATAGTTGTGGAGCCGATATTTCGTAAATTATATTCCTATGTGTTTGACATGGATGGTATAGGGTACTCTGCTGCCGAGAATGATAGGTCTGTACCTAATGCAATATTTGTTGTCAATTTTGATAAGGTGTGTTTACTTCTCCAAGTAATCACAACCTTCATTTGACCTTGTAGAAATATCACTCGGTGTTGTTTCTTTCTTTCTTCTGTCTCTTTAACTTCTGTTTTAACCAAAATGAAAATTGGTGGGCTTGGTTTTCTCTCCTTTTATATAGGTGAGGATGGATCCTCGAAATAAGGAAGTTGACCTTGACAGTTTAATGTATGGTAGAATCAGCCATTTGAGTGAAGAAGATATGAAGAAGCAAGAGGGAGACTACATTTATCGATATAGATACAATGGAGGAGGAGCAACTGAAGTTTGGCTGAGCTCAGACAGGTACCAACTCAAGTTGTGCCTATTGTTTAAAATTCGCATGTATATGAAATTTTCAATTGATGTTCTTAACTGTGTTTTAAACTTGATTTGTTGAATGCATGTATGGTATTGTGGGCATTATAATTAATTGAAACACATGCTCTTTGCGGGTCTAACATTGTCTTCAAACAATTCAGATTCGTTGTGATCGACCTCTCTGCAGGACCTTACACATATGGAAAGATTGAAACTGAAGAGGGAATTATTAGTCCTAGGACGTTGCCACGGTCGTGAACTATGATTTTTCCAGGAGGCAAAGGCTCCTTTATTGATCATTCCACTCATGATATTTTTGTCGGACAACTTGCCTCTTTGATATCAACCACAGTTGAGCATCTAATATGTTGAACCCCGAAAATTTTATTACTTTATTGTATTAAACATGATTTAATTTATTTTGAGGTCTTGTTAGATTTATTATTTTGGAGTAATTAGCATGTCAATGTTAGGAGGAATTATTGTTGGAATTGATGGAATTAAAGTATAAACGTAGTAAGAATGCATGAGGGGTAATTTTGGTAAATCACTTAAACCTTGAAGTTATAAGGCATAAGTGGAAGGGCATAAGGGTCATTTTACAAGCTTTAAGGGTGTAAATTAGAAGAAGTGATTTTGTCTTGTATGAGAAGAGAGTGTCGTGGGTGTGAGGAGGAAAGAAGAAGGGAAGAAAGCCAAGCTAGGGTTTTGGAGAAATTGAAGAATTTGAAGCTTCTCCAAGTAAGTATAAGTATTAATTGGATGAATGAACCTTGTTTAATGATAGTTGGAAGTGAAAATGAGGTTGAATGTGTGTAGAGAGTTATTGTGGAATGGTGTACGAGAATGTTGTAATCTTTTAAGGTTCATGATTTTGTTGTGTTTGTGGCTAATTTTGGGGTTGGAATAAGCTTAGAAATGAAGTAGAAATGATGGTTTAGGGTTAAGATGAATTATATTTGAATTATGGGAGGTACATGATTGAAGAATGTGGGGAAAGCAGGTTTCGGGCGATTTTGGGCTCGCACGTCGCGACGTGCTCATGCTCACGTCGCGGCGTGCTCTAGCTTTCCTCGTCACGTCGAGCTCCAACATTTTCGCCACGGCAAAATCCTGTTTTCCTGCATAGACATATTTTGTTATTTTAGGCTTAACTTTTGCTGTAAATGTCCAAATGAGATGATTTTTGATTCGTTGTAAACTAGAGACATATGGCTACAAGTTTTATGAAAAAAGGAAGTTTTGAATCAGTCTCTAAAGATCTCAAATTTTGGATGGAAGTCGAGTATAGATTATAGTGTTAACACTTTTGATTTTCAAAGATTTTTGAATTTTCTTTGAATGTTGTTTGAATGCGAACTTAGTTTGTTATAGGAAACCAAGCAGACCTAATCCAATCGCAAGAGGAAGGACAACATTGAACTTGTATTATCAAGCGATATTTGGTGGGTAATATATTTATAGTTGTTGTGTATGGGCAAATTGTCTTGCTTGCTTGCATGTGTGTGTGACATTGCTTGTTTTAAATTATGAAAAAAATTTAAAATACATTGTGATTGTGATCATGTATTGCCTTGAAAAATATCATGGCATTTTGTATGAATGAAAATATGAAGAAGCATGATGAGCATGAAAAGTATGAATGTGTATGAAATGAGTTAAGCATTGACTTTTGATTGTGTTTGGGTAAGAGAGGAACGTTTTGTTAATCACGTGCACGTCGACATATAGCCTTCTCCCGGTTGCCCACTTGAGGCCACGAGATCCTAAAAAATCAGACTCGTTTTGTTCACGATATAAACTTCGGTTTATCTGTTTTGTTCCACGAAACTCTCGAGCCATTTGTTGTGCATTTCATTATTGATTTGTTAGGCATGATGCATAATTAATTGTTATGTGGTGATAAAGAAATTACATGACATATTCTTTGTGATGACATTTTGGTAGCTATAAGATTGTGATTAAATTGTTAAGTATTGAATTGCTATATATTTATGTTTATATATGCTTGAGTGTGTGGCTCGTTATCAATGGCTATAAATATATAAGCCACTGAGTTTCGCAGCTCACCCCATTACCTTCCACTCCTCAGGTGTAGAACGAGAAGATCGTTGATCCTTACAAGGCATTGAAAACTCCAAGATAGTTATAAGCTTTTGTACTAAGTTAGTGATTTTGGTTAACTTTTCAAGCATATCAACATTGAGCATCCTTATGTATTTTGTTTTAAGCTTTGATATGTATTGTGTTATGTTAACAAAGTTTATTCAATCTATTTAAAATTGTAATGACATGAAGAATTGAAGTTCCTTTTGTATATGAGTGTGTTTAACTTTTAGTTAAAATGAATGTGCAAATGTTGGGAGTCGGGTCGCAGAAATTGGGAGTTCGCCGCGGCGAGATAGTCTTTCTCCGCGGCGTTTCCCATGAGAGTTCGCCGCGGCGAAGTCAATGTTCTGCCGCGGCCACCCCTCTCCTGCGAGGTGCTTGCGGCAGCGAGCATTTTATCGTCGTGGCTAACCCGCCATTTTTTCCCCGCTGCTGACCTTTAAACTTGAATATTTTCGACTCTCCCCTCGCATGATCCTTACTCGATGACCCCGAGTAGTCACCTCGGGATAGGAAATGGGTCCCGAGCCCAACATGTTTGGTATCAGAGCTTAGGCTTTGTATCCTCGGCTTAGCATGCATAATAGTATGAATTGCTTTGATATATGATTATTTGTTGCATTGTCAATGATTGATTGCATTAAGTGACTTGCATATCATGCATACATATAGGAATTAAGATTGACATGTAGCTAATCCTTAATGTTTATATTTGAAGGAGTAAGATGTCACCTCGTAGAAGGACACGAGGAGTTCTGCAAGGATCAGTTGCACCTGACTCTCCGATAAGAGAGGAGAGTATTGATGAGTCGGTAGCCCCAGGAAATGCTGAGGCTTCTGTAGGGCAAGGTAGTGAGCCCATTCAATCGCGGACACAAGAGTTGCCAGTTCTGCAGGAGCAAGTGCCTCCGTTGGATCCGAGGATGTTCCAAGCCTTCACTCAGGCATTTGTCTAGGCTATGAGCCAGATGTCACAGCCTTCTGCTTCGGCCCTAGCTAAGAAATGGAAACAGTTTGATAAGTTGAGGAAGTATAGGGCAGTCGACTTCTATGGGATAACGGATCTAGAAGAAGTCGAGACTTGGTTGAGAAAGACCGAGAGGATACTAGATCAGATGTAGTGTGAGGATGATGAGAGGGTTGTGTATGCAGCAAGCTTGCTACAGGGAGATGCTCTACATTAGTGGGAGAGCGTGTTAGGGAGCCAGATGAGACCGGTAGGGTTGGCATGGAAGGACTTCTTAGCTGCTTATAAGAAGAAGTGATTGTCTGAGGTGTACATTTAGCAAAAGCAGAGGAAGTTTCTGAGTCTCACCCAAAGGGATATGACAGTGAGCGATTATGAGCGCCAGTTTACACAACTATCCCGATATGCAGCTGATATGATGATGAGTGAGGCAGCTAAGTGCCGTAGGTTTGAATCGGGTTTACATCTAGCCATTAGAGAGAAGGTAGTAGTGCAGAATTTTTGTGATTTTCAGCAGTTGGTCGAAACGGCACTGAGGGTTGAAAACATAGAGAATATAAAGAGTGTCATGAATAAGGGGAGGGAACAGTTCAAGAGGGGAGGTGGTACTCCTATGCCAGAAAGGAGTGTCAGGACCTTCCTTGGGCAATCTGAGGAGCGGATCAGTGGGGCCAGCAGATCCAACGCTTTGAGGACTCCCTCTTTTTCTCATCAAGCCTCTACGGTAGGAGGCAACAGAAAGGGAGAAGGGGACAAGACATCCATCCCTAAATGTGATCACTGCGAGAAACTTCATAGAGAAGAATGCTATAGATTGACAGGAGCTTGCTTCAACTGTGGAGAAAAGGGGCATATGGCTAGAGAGTGCCCTCAGCATGCAAGACAGGAGAGAAGTCAGATGCAAGTTTCCAAGAGATCTGAAATTGTGGAGCACAAGACTGCAACGAAAGTGGGCAGTTCTTATGCAGCTAATAGGGTGAATCCTCAAGGGAGACCAAGAGGACAGGCACCAGCTCGGGTGTTTGCAATGACACGGGAGGATGCAAAAACTGCTCCAGAAGTTGATACTGGTATGGTTAAATTATTTGATGCTGATATTGTTGTTTTGATTGATCTGGGGTCCACCCATTCATTTGTTTCGTCTGGTAGATTTATGTATGGTAGAGATTTGAGCCCATTGGATACTCCGCTGATGGTGAGTACCTCAATCGGCCAGTATATTATTATCAGTCAAGTGTATAGAGAGTGTGAGATATGTATTGGTGGGGAGCAACTAGTGGTGGATCTAATGCCATTGAAGATGAGAGGATTAGATGTGATTTTAGGTATGGACACATTAAAGAACTACAATGCCTGTCTGGATTGTAAACAAAAGACAGTAGAGTTCGAATTGGACAACGGCAGAAGAGTGGTATTTTCAAGGGATAGAAAAGCAAGTCCGCCTAAAATTGTTTCAACTCTGACAACAGAGAAGATGATGAGGAAGGGATGTGAGGCATTTTTGGTCTATATGGTAGACGCAAGGGCAGATAAAGGGAAGCTAGAAGATATTCCCGTAGTCATGGAATTCTCAGACATCTTTCCTGAGAAATTACCAGGACTACCGCCACCTAGGAAAATTCAGTTTCTCATTGAGCTTCTTTCAGGTACTGCACCGATCTCAATTCCGCCTTACCGAATGGCTCCGGCAAAATTGAAGGAGCTTAAGGAGCAATTGGAACAGTTGTTAGAGAAAGGGTACATAAGGCCGAGCTCTTCACCTTAGAGAGCTCCGGTCCTTTTTGTGAAGAGAGCTTCGGTCCTTTTTGTGAAGAAGAAAGATGAATCGTTGAGGATGTGTGTGTATTATAGGAAACTTAATCAGGACACTGTCAAGAACAGATATCCACTTCTACACATAGATGATTTGTTTGATCAATTGCTAGGGGCAAAAGTATTCTCCAAGATAGTTTTGAGATCGGGTTACCACCAGTTGAGGATAAAGGAGTCTGATGTACCAAAGACTGCTTTCAGAACACGGTATGGGCATTTTGAGTTTTTGGTTATGCCCTTCAGATTGACAAATGCCCCTGCAGCCTTTATGGACTTAATGAATTGAGTCTTTAAGCCTTTCTTGGACCAATTTATCATTGTTTTTATTGATGATATATTGATTTATTCCAAGAGTGAGAAGGAGCACGAAGAGCATTTAAGGATTGTCTTGGAGACATTGAGGAAAAACGAGTTGTATGCAAAATTCGACAAATGCGAATTTTGGCTAAGGGAAGTAGCATTCTTCGGACACGTGGTCTCAGAACAAGGAGTGCATGTGGATCCAAGAAAAATAGAAGCCGTGGTGAAATGGGAAGCACCTAAGAATATAGCAGAAGTAAGGAGTTTCTTGGGTTTAGCTGGATACTATCGGAGGTTTGTGGAGGGCTTTTCTGTAACAACAGCTCCACTTATCAAATTGACAAGGAAGAATCAGAAGTTTGTGTGGACAGAGGAGTGTCAGAGTAGTTTTGAGGAATTGAAGAATAGGCTCACAACTGCACCGATCTTGACTTTTCCTTCAGGTAGCAATGGGTATACAGTGTATAGTGATGCCTCAAGAAAAGGATTGGGCTGTGTATTAATGCAAGGAGATAGAGTCATTGCTTACGCTTCTAGGCAATTAAAGCCTTATGAAATGAATTATCCTACGCATGATTTAGAATTAGCTTCTATAATCTTTACATTGAAAATATGGAGACACTACTTATATGGAGTCACTACCAAGGTGTTCACGGATCACAAAAGCTCAAGTATCTGATGAGCTAGAAAGAGTTGAATCTGAGACAGAGAAGATAGTTGGAACTACTGAAAGATTATGATTTGATGATAGACTACCACCCGGGGAAAGCTAATGTAGTAGCGAATGCACTGAGTAGAAAATCGACCATGGCACAGGTGAAGACAATATTTGTTCCTTTGTTGAAGGAATTAGCTAAACTTCGGGTTACTTTAAGACCAGATGAATTTGGGAGCTTATTGGCTAACTTTAGGGTAAGGCCAGTACTAAATGAGAAGATTAAAGAATTGCAGGAACAGTATGAGAATTTGCGCAGGCTCAGAGAAGAGATTAAAGAGGGTAAGCCTTCGGAAATTGAGATAAGAGAAGATGGACTGATGGTTGTAGGAAACAAATTGTGTGTCCCGGACTCATTAGAGTTGAAAGGTGAGATATTTGATGAGGCACACAATGCTCCCTATGCAATGCATCCGGGGAGTACGAGAATGTATAGAGATTTGAAAGAACACTTTTGGTGGAAAGAAATGAAGAAGGATATTGCAGAGTATGTTAGTAGATGCTTAGTGTGTCGGCAAGTCAAGGCTGAGCACTAAGCACCTTTAGGCAAGCTTAAGCCTTTGTCTATTTCGGAATGGAAGTGGGAAAAGATCACGATGGATTTCTTGATGGGGTTGCCCAGAACCCACAGGAAACACGATGCAATTTGGGTGATTGTGGATAAGCTAACCAAGTCAGCACATTTCTTGCCAATTAAGCAGACAAATTCCTTGAATGCTTTGGCCAAGAAATACATAGATGAAATAGTCAGGCCTCATGGGATTCTGATTTCTATAGTTTCTGATAGATATCCGAGGTTCACCTCTAGGTTTTGGGAAAGCTTACAAGAGGCTTTGGAAACTAAGTTACACTTTAGTACGACTTTCTATCCACAGACTGATGGACAATTGGAGAGGACAATACGGACTCTGGAGGCAATGTTGAGAGCTTGTGTTATGAATTTTAAAGATTCATGGGATGATCATTTGCCTTTAATTGAGTTTGCTTATAACAATTCCTATCACTCGGGAATTCAAATGGCACCTTATGAAGCTTTGTATGGTAGAAGGTGCAAGACTCCTATTTGTTGGGATGAGAAAAGTGAAAGGAGACTTGTAGGGCCTGAGTTAGTGCAAGTTACAGTTGATAAGATCAAATTAGTGAAGCAGAGAATTAAAGCAGCTCAAGACAGAATGAAGACTTATGAGGATGCACATAAAAGAGAAATGGAATTTGAAGTTGGAGATAAAGTGTTCCTTAGAGCTTCTCCATAGAAGGGAGTGTTGAGATTTGGTAAGAAGGGCAAGCTTAGTCCGAGGTATATAGGCCCGTATGAGATTTTTGAGAAGATTGGGCCTTTAGCCTATAAGTTAGCTTTGCCACCAGAATTGTCCAAGAGTCATAATTTCTTTCATGTATCGATGTTGAGAAGGTATCAATCTGATCCGTCACATATAGTTCAACCTTCAGAGGTTCAGTTAAGGGAGGATTTAACTTATGAGGAGCAACTAGTGGAAATTTTGGACTCGAAGGAAAAGGTTTTGAGAAACAAGACAGTGAAAGTGGTTAAAGTTTTATGGAAGAATCATTCGACAAAGGAGGCTACATGAGAGCCTTTGGAAGCAATGAAGGAGAGGTATCCACATCTCTTTAATAACTCAGGTAAGAATTTCGAGGACGAAATTCTTTTAAGAAGGGGCGAAATGTTGGACCCCGAAATTTTTATTACTTTATTGTATTAAGAATGATTTAATTTATTTTGAGGTCTTGTTAGATTTATTATTTTGGAGTAATTAGCATGTCAATGTTAGGAGGAATTATTGTTGGAATTGATGGAATTAAAGTATAAATGTAGTAAGAATGCATGAGGGATAATTTTGGTTGATCACTTAAACCTTGAAGTTATAAGGCATAAGTGGAAGGGCATAAGGATCATTTTACAAGCTTTAAGGGTGTAAATTAGAAGAAGAAGTGATTTTGTCTTGTATGAGAAGAGAGTGTCATGGGTGTTCGGAGGAAAGAAGAAGGGAAGAAAGCCAAGCTAAGGTTTTGGAGAAATTGAAGAATTTGAAGCTTCTCCAAGTAAGTATAAGTATTAATTGGATGAATGAACCTTGTTTAATGATAGCTGGAAGTGAAAATGAGGTTGAAGAAAGTAAGTTTTGAATCAGTCTCTAAAGATCTCAAATTTTGGATGGAAGTCGATTATAGATTATAGTGTTAGCACTTTTGATTTTCAAAGATTTATGAATTGCCTTTGAATATTGTTTGAATGCGAACTTGGTTTGTTATAGGAAACCAAGCAGACTTAATCCAATAGCAAGAGGAAGGACAACATTAAACTTGGATTATCAAGCTATATTTGGTGGGTAATATATTTATAGTTGTTGTGTATGGGCAAATTGTCTTGCTTGCTTGCATGTGTGTGTGACATTGCTTGTTTTGAATTATGGAAATTTTTGAAAATGCATTGTGATTGTGATCATGTATTGCCTTGAAAATTATCATGGCATTTTGTATGAATGAAAAGATGAAGAAGCATGATGAGCATGAAAAGTATGAATGTGTATGAAATGAGTTCAGCATTGACTTTTGATTGTGTTTGGGCAAGAGAGGAACATTTTGTTAATCACGTGCACGTCGACATATAGCCTTCTCTCGGCTGCTCGCTTAAGGCCACGAGATTCTGAGAAATCAGACTCTTTTGTTCACGGTATAAACGTCGGTTTATCCGTTTCGTTCCACGAAACTCTCGAACCATTTGTTGTGCATTTCATTATTGATTTGTTAGGCATGATGCATAATTAATTGTTATGTGGTGATAAAGAAATTACATGACATATTCTTTGTGATGACATTTTGGTAGCTATAAGATTGTGATTAAATTGTTAAGTATTGAATTGTTATATATTTATGTTTATATATGCTTGAGTGTGTGGCTCGTTGCCAATGGCTATATATGTATAAGCCACTGAGCTTCACAGCTCACCCCATTACCTTCCACTCCTCAGGTGTAGAACGGGAAGATCGTTGATCCTTGCAAGACATTGAAAACTCCAAGATAGTTAGAAGCTTTTGTACTAAGTTAGTGATTTTGGTTAGCTTTTCAAGCATACCAACATTGAGCATCCTTATGTATTTTGTTTTAAGCTTTGATATGTATTGTGTTATGTTAACAAAGTTTGTTCAATCTCTTTGAAATTGTAATGACATGAAGAATTGAAGTTTCTTTTGTATATGAGTGTGTTTAACTTTTAGTTAGAATGAATGTGCAAAATGTTGGGAGTCGGGTCGCAGAAATTGGGAGTTCGCCGCGACGCTTCCCATGAGAGTTCACCGCGACAAAGCCAAAGTTCGGTCACGGCGACCCCTCTCCTGCGAGGCGCTCGCCGCTGCGAACCCGTCATTTTTCCCCCGTTGCTGATCCTTTAAACTTGAATGTTTTCGACCCTCCCCTCTCGTGATCCTTACTCGATGACCCCGAGCAGTCGCCTCGGGATAGGAAATGGGACCTGGGCCCAACATAATAGCTCCAGATGTAAGGTAATAATTGATAACATAAACTATTTCTTATGGATGATAGCTTCTCGAATACTTTCATTTTTTTCAGCTTCTCGAATACTTTCACTTTTTTCTTTTATTATTATTTATAGTTTCTCATAAAATCACTATCAGCACTCCATCCATGAAACTAGCCAGTAGCTTGGTTTTCTAGTATTTTGGTTGAGGAACCTTGCCCCTAGGATTTAACTTTTATATTTTGTACCTTTTGCAAAATCTGTTAAATTAAATCGTTGATGCAGGTTTGAGATTGTTGATTTGACTACAAGGATCCTTATACCAATCATTGTACTTCAAAACCACGATCGCTATAATATTCTAGAGAAGGGTCACAACTACAGCATAAACATAGAAGAAATTGAATCAGAGGCAAGTCTTCTTCAGGGAGTTCCTTCAGCACTGTCTTACTTTTTTCTCTGAATTACTTATATGTCACCTCATTTCTTTTCTCATCTAGAATATGAAGCTAATGAAAGACTGGATGCAAAACTAAAGTAGTTAACTGGACCCAACATATACTTGTCCTAAATTATTATGCTGTCAAGAAATATTTTACTGAGCATGATTTTACCAAAGCTTCAAAGTGATGAATATATAAGCAGATAGATCATCATTTGTGCCATTTTCTTTAATCCACAAAATTGGTGAGTGCTTCTATTGCAAGAAAGTATTTGAAGGAAACCTTTATAAGTTTATGTAACTGGTAAAATATTTGCTATCTTGACCTGAAAGTTTATTATGTAAATAAATGATCGATGCTGTTAGGAGAGAACCAAAGGTCGTATGTAAGCAAATGACCTGATATTTGTGATATAGTCAAATGTATTAAAGTGGAATGCTGCATATGTTCCCTTTTTCAGGTCAAGAAGATGGTTCATGAAGGGCAAGAAGTTGTAATTGTTGGGGGGTCACATGCATTGCATCATCATGAGAAGTTGTCAATTGCTGTTTCAAAGGCAATGCGTGGCCATTCCCTGCAGGAAACTAAAAATGATGGGTGTTTCCATGTTCATACCAAGATATATTTGGATGGTGCTATACTGAAAGAGGTAAAAATTATATTATTTTATGGATTCATTTTTTGTTTAGTCTTTGAGTTGCTATTGATGATGTGATTTTGAGTATTTGTTGGTGAAAATATGGTTGCAACTAGCTCTTTTGACTATATGGAGGCACTTTTTTTTTTCCTTTGGCATATGCCTCTAAGCGAGCAATAAGCAATTTACTTCATGCCCCAAACGCATTGCACAAATCACCTTGACTAATGTGTGCATTTGTGTTTCTTGTAGGTTTTATCACTGCATTTTATGAACTCTAATTTCTATTTAGCCATGAAACTTTGGCAACCTGCTAGTTTTCTGTGATTTCCTTCCACTTATATAAGTTCCCTTATGAGGATAATTAGTGGTTGGAATATTTTTGTGTGATTTTTCTACCCCATAGCACTGAATCATTTTGCTTTAATTTGCTTTAATCTGCCCCAGGTGACGAGCTTAGGAGATTGGGTTTTTCCACCGAAGAGGTTATTAGGGCTCTCCACATCTTCTCAAGGAATCCTCATGTGGGCAATCTTTTATGGGGTGTAAATGCAGTTAAAAAATAGGCTTATGTGCGGAGCCTGTTAGATATGGATCTTTGACTTTATTATTGAAGTTTCTAATTTGTATGTTTATCTCAACTATTATATACACATGTATGATGGTAACTATGCGTTGAACTTAACTGATTTGTGCTAGTACCATGTGATGTTGACTGATGCGATGATATATTTTGGACTGTTTTTGTACACATTTTTATCAATAACGAATGGTTGAGTTTTAATTTATTTAATGTTTACATTTTCTGTACATTTATGAATGGTTATGATATGATTCATTTGCAGGTACAAGAATAATATGGGCAAGTACAATTTCTATGTTGTCTTCGTTGGACGTCAAGTAGGAATTTTCACAAATTAGGATGACGTCAATTTGGTAACTGCGGGCTTTCCAAATGCTAGATTCAAGGACTTTCGGACCTTGGTTGAAGCAGAAACTGCTTATGCCATGGATCAAAATAGGAGCAGTCGTCCAAACGTGGAAATTCTTCCTCCCGCCAGTGAACCCTCACAAATCCCGCTTCAATTTTCACTGCCAACATCTGAAGAACCACATGCAGTTGCAACATTGAACTAAAAAATAGCATGGAGTCAAGCATTTTTACTAATTGCTCTTGGGGTCATTTTGGGAATTATTATTAAGGACATTCTCAATAAATTTTAAGGGTTCAATGTAATTTAAGCAATGAATGCCTATATGTTTTTTTAAATTATTATGTATTAGAATTTCTTGGTTGTCGAAGCTATTTGAACCTATTATGTAATTAATTCTATTAATGTTTAGATGTTTTATTAAATTATTTTGTCCTAACTAATGTTTATAATAATAATCATAATTAGAAGAAGAAGATAATTAATTATGTATAATATTTATAATCATAATAATAATACTTACAATAATAATAATAATATTTACAAAATAATATATAATAATTGATAATAATAGCAATGACAATAATTAATAATACTAATAATTATTATTTTATTGTTTTACAAAATTTATAATAAATCTTAGTAATAATAACAACAATAAATAATAATAATAATATTCATTATAATAACATAATTAAATTTGTATAACAAATATCATACTAAAAATAATAACAATAACAAATACTAGTCATAACAGTACAACATTTTTATTTGTAATTATATATATATATATATATATATATATATATATATATATATATAGCAATAATCACACAACTGAAATTTTAATAGAATTACAAGTTAATAATAAAATAATTAAATATTGTAAAATAAATATTGATACAATTATAAAATGATCAATCAATTACATCTACTATTCATATTATACTACAGGGCTTTTCATCATTATTAAGACTTTTTTGTTACATCCTCTGATCAAACACATTTACGTAATCGTGACGAAGACAATTTATTAGATTATGTCCACATAAACCAAACATCTCTCATTTTTTCAATTAACATTATGTTCGATTACATTACATTTAAATCGCCCCATCTTTACATGTTGAAGACGCAAACCAAACAGACAATTAGGGATGTCCATGTCAAATAGACTATGTTGTAAAGCCCACCAAAAGAAAGAAAAAGAAAACTCAATTTTAACAAAACTAACTATATATATACGTATGTATATATAAAACTTTATGTAAGTAAAACTTTTTGGCAACAATTTTATAACTTTTATTTGTATTTTTAATATCTTAAACTACTTTATAATTTGAAACCATACGGTGATTATTTGGGACAATAATTTTGAAGTAATGAAAAATATAAATGAAAAAGATGACCAAAAATGAGAAAAGAGGAAGTTAGAGAATAAGAGAGGATAGAAAAGAAGACAATATAAAAATTTTAAGCTATATTAAAAGGTAAAATAAAAATGTAAAAATTTAAAGATAATTTGGAATTTAATTCTTAAAAGAATATTTTATAATAATGAAAATGAGAGTAATATAGAATTTGTAATAGTTAAAGGTATTTTAATAATCATGACAGTTATAATTAAAGGACAATTTAAATAAATTACAATTTAATAATTATTATAACTTCGTGTGCATGCGTAAGAAACCAAATTTTACTTTATCCATCTTTCCTTTTCTTGCAATGGTTTCTCTAATTTTTGTAAAATATTTTTTTGAAATTAAAAGTATAATTTTTTTTTGTTAAATTCAGGCCTAGATTGTCCAAACTCAAGCCCGCCTCAGACCTAACTCTTTTAAACAAAACGATATTATTTTATTTAGAAAAGTTAAATTTTAAATTAATATTGGCCTAATTTGGCCCATAAGTTGGCCTATTGAAAACAACCGAATTACAAATTATAAACTCTATTATAAAGAAACAAATTGTTAAGTATGTTTTGAAGTAGAAACTCTAACCAATGATACATTACAAATTATAAACTCTATTATAAAGAAACAAATTGTTAAGTATGTTTTGAAGTAGAAACTCTAACCAAAGAGTATCATTGAAGCCTCGTGAGTGCCAAACCCACCATCAACTTAGGCAAGAATCTGAATCAAAAAGGAGGTATCTTGTGTCTCACGCCCATCATGAAGCTGGTCACAATAAGGTGGTTCGTGAAACCAGAAAGACTTGTCATTCGAGTAAAATCCCAAACCTCATTGATGTTGGGTGATGCAAGTTATATGGGAGTGTGACTTCAAAATACTTCAGTGCATGCACTAAAGTCTGAAAAGCTAGGAGTTATAGTTCTTCCCCCACAAGAAAAGCTAAACTCAAAATAACTCATAAAGCCATACTTGTTGCGTCAACAATCCACAGATATAAAGCATGAATCTAGAAACAAGCTTGTGGTCAGACAATTAATGAGATGAGGAGGGGTGGAGGAAAAAGGTGGTTGAATGGTGCTTACCAAGTTGATGAGAAGAAACTTCCTCCTACAACATCAAAAAGTTAGGATCAGATTTCTTCCCAGAAAAATATAGTACTTTGCCATGTACGTTTCAGGGAGAAACATGATCCAACCACAATGAACAATCCATAAACGTCTTCACCTTAACTAATCTTGGCAAACATCAAATTTCTTGTACCTGAGAGCTTGAGTACGCAGAAGTAGGATAATCGTGCACCTACTGATAACCGATGAGAAGAAACTCAAAGTCAAATATCTGCATTCAATAGTATGATCAACAACCGAAGTAACATGTTCATGAACATAAAGTTTCAATTAACAACACAATCTAAAGAACAGAGAATGCTATCAATCTTTTCATGTTGAATCTATGGGATAAATGACAATAAGGATATAAACATAAACAAACTGAGTACAATCAACAAAATGACAAAACACTTTCTTATATTGATCAAGATTACAGAACTATTACACTTGTACGAAACAAATGCATCACAGCACACAGAATACTGTAAAAGACACAAGATATTATCAGTAAGAAAAAATCTTACTCCTGAAACATTTGTATACAGATGAAAAACTAACTCAAACATATTATCTCACAGCCTGCTTTTCTACGTTACACCCTAGAATTGGGTCAGTCACATTAGCAGAGTCTCTCAATTTACAAAGCAAAGCATCACGACCCGTTAAAACTATTTTGAAAAATCCATCCACTTCCTTGGCTAGAAAATCGAGCCCTTGAGAAAGTTCCTCAGACACCCTTCTCAAATCTGAAATAGAATTTTTAAATGCTTCCTCTTCAGTTGATTCAATTCCGTCTTGGACCATGGGATACAGCTTCTTAACCTCGGCATCAACAGAATCCAATTCCTTCAACATGATAAATTTTTCATCAGATGATAACTCCTTAATTCCCCCGTACACATTAGTTTGCAAAGCAGAATATGATTGGGACCACAAGACTGTATCAGGAATGTCCAAATCTAAAGACTTTTTTAAACCTGAGAAGGCAGCAGCAAAAACACTACACACAAACACGGTCTCAACTTTAACTCCATACATTGCTCGTATCAACACTTTTCCCTTGGCTGAGTTCTTAACCTTTGGCAGATCCATTGACTCCACGAGATTGTCTAATATGGCATGAACATTCTTAACTCTAGGATTTCTCGAAGATATGTGCTGTCTCCATGTATCAAGAGAAGAACGGGCCCGTGTGAATCGTTCTGATGTATCCGATTCCAAACTATGCAGAACACACTGAAGCAAGAGATGACCCTGGTTGAGTCTCGAGATCTCAGAGCTTAAAGCAATGCATATATCAAGCAACTTCACACTGATGTCGAAGTACATGTCTATCCACTTATCATCCCATTCAGTCACAGGAAGCTCAAGGTCCACAATAAGGCTTTTTATGTCAGTGTGAGTCTCACAAAGTGATGCCATAGCCGATTTCATCCACGCCAAGGTAAGAACATCATCCTTGTTTTCTGGATTAAGCTTTCTCAACCTCTCAGCCAAAGTTTCCTCAAAAGCATGCAATAGCGAGAGAAGCTTAGGAGATAGATGCGAGCTCTTTGGTGATATCATCCGCAAAGGGTTTCCAAATGGAAAGAACGGGCGGTGTGGATCCTGTGGCCGACTCATTTTGTTTATTCACTACAAGATATTACATAAAAACAAATTCATCAACCCCATATCTAAGCATCAATATAAAATTACTAGCAATAACTTAGGTACATGGTACATACAAAATCCAGTAAATCATCAACAAAATAAAACCCATCAAGATCTACAGCTTTCCCAGAAAAAAAAAAGTTGGATAAGCTGGAAATTTCTTTTAAAGGAAACCACTTTAATCCATAGAGCATTCAAAAGATCTACAATTCATCATCCATTCAAACAAAACACAACCAACTAAAGCAAATCGAATGATATAACCCTACCTAAATGTTAAATTCACGTATCAAAATCAGATTACGGGGAAATTTGAAACGAAACCCCGCAAATTCTAAAAAACTCAGCCTAATTTAATTATACATAAGAAAAGGAAAAAATTTGAGCCAAAAACAGTCCTCGATCTTCACTCCGTGAAGACCAAGTCGACAATTCATCTGCTTTTTCGCGGATTTAAAGGTATAAAACAAAATTTTTGAAGCAAAAAGGAAGTGTTGACAGATTCGTACCAGGAAGTGTACTCGTTAGGGATAGGAAATTTCCTTTAAAATTTCAGACGCGGAGATTGAACTGCTTCTTCCTTGCAACTTCCGACCTTTTTATCTTCCGGCCTTTTTATCTAAAGGAGACTTGATTAGGTAGACGTTGCTTTCCTATGCAACAGGAGGATGAGAAATGGGACAGTCACTGACTGTCACAAAATATCGTCACAGATTTCACACGTGGAAAGAGATGAATGGAGAAAATCGAATCGGGTTTTATGTGACCGTTAACTTAGGGCCGTAGGATCCCTATTTTAATTAAATAAAAGAAATTTTTAATTTTTTTATTAAATGTGAGACCACCGTTTTAATTAAACTTTAATCTAACCTTAACGTACTTGATTTAAGTATACCACCTTGCAGGAGGATGTCATTATGTCGGCTCAGGTTAGGTCGGGTCTGATCGTTCTTGGGCCGGTTTCATTGGAACATTATGGGTGACCTTCGGGCCAATCCTATCCAACCCAACTATCTTTTTTTTTTTTTAATTACAAAATAACGGTTTTTTTTATCGTTCCGATTAAACCATAGGCTAAATTAGGCAGTGTTCGGGCCGAACTATTTTAGCCCATGATCTAATCAATTTGGACCAAAATCAGAACGATCGGGGTAAGCTGGTTTTAATTTTTTGATTAAATGCGAGACCACCATTTTAATTAAAATTTAATCTAACATTAATGTACTTGATTTAAGTATACTGTTGCACCACCTTGTAGTAGGATATCATTATGTCGGGTCGAGTTAGGTTTGGATTGTTCTTGGGCCGGCTCCATTGGACCATTAGACGGGTGACCTGCGGACCAATCCTATTCAGCCCAACTTGTCCTTATTTTTGAAAAAAATTACAAAAATAACATTATTTTTATCGTTTTGATTAAGTCATAGGCCAAATTAGGCAGTGATCGGCCCAAACTATTATAGCCCATGATCTGATCATTTCGGATCAAAATCAAGAAAGATCAGGCCAAGCCGGTTTTAGTTTTTTTATTAAATGTGAGACCATCATTTTAATTAAACTTTAATCTAACCTTAATGTACTTGATTTAAGTATACTGTTGCACCACCTTATAGTAGGATGTCATTATGTCGGGTCAGGTCTTGATTGTTCTTGGGCCCGCTCCGTTGGACCACTAGATGGGTGACCCGCGGGCTAATCCTATCCAGCCTAATTTATCCTTATTTAAAAAAAATTATAAAATGATGTTGTTTTTATCGTTTCCATTAAACTGTTAGTCGAATCAGGCGGTGTTCGAATTCGGGACCAACTATTTTAGCCCTGATCTGATCAATTCGGAGCAAAATCTAGAAAGATTGAGCCAATGCGGACCAAAATTTACGCCCCTATCTCGTGGCACTGTGCACCCTTAGTCATCTCCCACCACATGTACAGATTGCGCGGCCACCATGACAAAGCCAAAAGCTACACCCTGAAATCTTGCCATCTCTCTTTTATATTTTGTATTAACACTTCAGCCTCAATAGCTTCCCTAGTTCCTCGCTTGTTCACAATTAATTGATTTTGCCGTTTATATGATATATCAATAACACCAAAGTTGTGCGTTAACTGGAGATAGAAAAGATCCATGTGTAATGCTTTTTTCTTTTGATATTAGATGCGATACCCAAACATTTTTTTGATGCTTTTATCTGGTCTCCAAATCATGATATGATAACCGTATCATTTTCTAGTGGCATGGAAATCAGATCATGAAATGGATTCTGGTTATGTCGAATTTTGGTGGGGTTGGGCGCTACTGTTTGGATCAACAAGATTGGCTGATTCTGGGTTAAAGATACCTGTAAAATAATAAAGACACACCGGAGGTTAACTTCCGGTAGGCCCCTTTCGACGCTCAAGTCAGTCTCTTGGGAGAGTTTTGGTGGCTGATAAAATAAAGAAAATAAGGTTCTTGAAAATTATTCATTTTTCATAATGAGGTAATAAATTTATATGGCTAATACCTTTAGGAATTAGGTTAATCCTCGAGGATGGGCGATCGGCCACGCTGCTGCTCAATCTGAATCTGAGCTTAAGCTGACCGATCCAACCATAAGCCCCTACTCCTCGAGTCCGACTAAGGAGAAGGGTCGAAGAATAGTAAGGATCGTCGGGCTAAATCGTAGGGATGATTCGTGATAGGCCCGATCGGTCGAACATAAATGCTTAGTTCATGACAGCTCGTTATAGGCTCGATCGGTCGGACATCAATGCTTAGTGCATGACAGCTCGTGCCAGGACCGGTCGGTTGAACGTCGACGCCTAGCGCATGAAGGCATTTGATTTAATCATTACTAACGGCACGTGTTCTCTGACAGGTTTTCAAATTTTAAAACGAAACGTCTTTGTAACCGTTGTGCAGCTGTCACATATGTCCTTTCAACTGCTGCGCTGCTATGAGTAACTAATAACCCTAATTTGCACGACTTATATTTTGTCGCGCGTTCAAGTTCCATCAGTACACCCGCTCAGTATCTTGTTATAAATACTCGGAATTGACGCTCTCCTTCACTTTCTGCGTGTTCGATTCTTCAATCTTTGCTTCATCTCTTCTTCATCTCCTTATTCGCAGTCATCGAAATTTCCTTTTTCACCGTCATTCAAATCCCCAATTCCAGTCTCTAAACTAGGTACGTTCTTCTTCCTTTCCTTGTTCTGTAAGTTTGATTTTCAGTAACCATGTCGTCGATTAGCCCTAGAGACGAACTTAAGCTTAGGAACGAAACTAGCTCCCCCTCTCCTTCTTCGTCGCCTCCTCGTCAGCCTTCGTCGCTGGCATCCCCGAGTCTTAGCGGGGAAGTAAGTACGGTTCTGAGGGAGCTCCATCAGGAACTGGCCACCGAGAGAGCTTTACAAGTTGTTAGGTCGCTGGAGATAGCAGCGGAAACGATGGAGGTGCCAAAAGCCGGCGAAAATGAAGCGTAGGAATCAAGGGGGAATGAGGAAATCGGAGTGAGCGCCCGGAAGGATGGGCAAATTGTTGAAAAGCCACCGAGCGACCCTTCGACGATAACCGAAGAGGAGTTGAATCGGTCGATTATTAAGAATAATATCCCTTCGTCTTGGGGACCTAGACTGGCTGGCAAGAACGAAAGGATTCATAACAGTGAGGGCGGCTACTTCGCTGTGACAGAGAGCTTTTTCTCGGTCGATGGTATGAAGCTTCCATACGCCCCGATCATCGATGAGGTATGGCGCGCCTACCAATTAGGCCGAGCCAGATTCCCACAAATGGTTGGAGGTTCATCAAATTGTGCCATTATTTCGGGTGTCCACCATCAGTTGGCGTCTTGCGTCATTTTCTAAGGATGCACGAGCTCAGCGTCGGTAGGATCCTCATCTCCGGTATAGGATGCGAGGTATCGCCTCTTCGGAACAAGCAGGATCAATCAAACCGTGGAAGACGAAGTACTTCTTTGTCAGGCCCCCAGGATCCACCTTTGAATTCCGGCCGTGGAGGTATCCCTTGTTCGAGCAATGGAATGATATTGCCGATCTACACCTTTCTAGGGAGGAATGGGAAGTGATCGATAGGATCAAGGCGCTCGGTCGGTATTCTTTTGACCGTCTCGTTCTGGGGTATCGTGGAGGGGCATCAGCCGATACCTTTTTAATTGATCCCCCTCCTCGAATTAGTAGAAGAGGAAACTGCCTCTCCTGGTTAACTCCTCGTAGTTTAACTATTTGTTGTATTCATAGGTACTAATTTCGATTTCTAACCTGCTTTTATAATTATTCAGCCATGGTAAAGGTTAAGGATTTCGCCGGGTCTTCCAGTCTCCCTAAATCCAAAAAGCAAACCAAAGGGCCTAGATCTTCTTTGAAGGTGAAGAAGCAAAGGAAGGAGGCAGAGGCCAGCGAAGACATCGCTCAGCCAATGATGTTGGATTAGTCTACAACATTGCTGGCCCTTCCGTCCACTGAGGACCAACCTGACGTGTCAACGTCGTTGCTAGTCCAACCGGTGAGTGCGGACCGAGCAGATTCGGAGGAAGGGATGGAGCCACCGCTAAAAAAAAAAAGACCACTCGGTGTGCTGATCGATTGTCCTGTCAACTGGACTGAGGAAAGGGGGAAGAGCAAGCACCCCGATTAGATAAGGGCAAGGGGAAAGAGCGAGCCTCCAGCGGTGGAAAATGGGTGTCCACGATCAGCCTTGATAAGGTTGCATCGATTAGGGACATCAATGTGGCTCTGCACATTGCCCAGAAGGTTGTTCCTCCTGCGGACGAGAAGTTTTTGGATACGTTGAACAATAAAGAGCTGATGGCTAGTCTAGTCCGCGGCTGTGCTAGGGATCTGGCGTTCGCCTCTGCGATGCATCAACATCTCAATCAGCTCAATGAAGTAAACCAGACAATGGACCGGGAGGTTCACGATCTTCTGGAGCAAGTTAATGCTTTAAGAGCTGAACTTGCAGAAGCGAAGAAGGAGAAGGACGTTTTACGAGCTCAACTCTCTTCACTGGAGGAGGAGAAGAGCGTTTTGGAGGAAGAGAAGGGCGTTTTGAGAGCTCAACTCGCTTCGGGGGAGGAGGAGAGGAGTAGAGTGATTGCTTCCAGGGGTGAGCTGAAAAGTGAATGCCGGTTTTTGCAGCTCCGTATTGAGGGCCTAAGGAAAAAGGTGCTCGATGCCACTTCAAAGGCGAGAGTGGAGGAGGAGCTCGGTTCGAAAGCCCTCCATGACTGTCATGAGGCAGTGACAGATAAAATAAAGGCCGAGAAGAAACTGCTGGAGCTGCAAGACTCCGTCAAGGAGTAAAGGGTCGAAGCGATCAAGTGATAGAAAGAGCGGTATTTACACGAGGAGTGTCTGGAATTTGCTTGCGACTTGGCTCTTTCCATCTTGAGGAGCTGCCACAACATTTGCCTCCCTGACGGGTCGGATGGTCCTTCCTTCGAGGATTATGTCGAGCCGATGCTTCCTTCTGAGCTCGGTCTTTCACTTGAGGAGATGAGAGAGATAGCTGAAAAGGAAAAAGAGGTATTACCGGATGAGATGCTAGACCTGAGTTCAGATGAGGAAATGGATGTCTCTCCGCCGTCTTCTCCTGCCGATCCAGCTACTGGCCCTTCTTCTTCCACCGAAGGATCAAAATGATTTTCCACTTCTCAAGGCTCATCTGGTCGGGCTTGTGACCAGAACATTAATTCAAGGAAATAGAATTCTTACTTTTATTTTTCATTACCTTCTTTATTTGTCGTATTAAGCTTGGACGATCTTTTCAAATAACAGGTAGTGAACGAGTGCACTCGATGTGCGTCGATCGATTGTAGGGTTTGAGAGAGCCATGGTCGACCGAGGCAAGAGAACTTGGCCGAGCAATGTAGAGGCCGAGCGATCCAAGATTTTAGCTCTTGGCATCATCTGGTTCCAAGATCCTGTCTTGGCAACCTGGCCGAGTGATGTAGAGGCCGAGCGATCCAAGATTTTGGCTCTTAGCATCGCCTGGTTTCAAGATCCTGTCTTGGCAATCTGGCCGAGTGATGTAGAAGTCGAGCGATCCAAGATTTTGGCTCTTGGCATCGCCTGGTTCCAAGATCCTGTCTTGGCAACCTGACTGAGCGATGTAGAGGCTGAGCGATCCAAGATTTTGGCTCTTGACATCGCCTGGTTCCAAGATTCTGCCTTGGCAACCTGGCTGAGCGATGTAGAGGCCGAGGGATCCAAGATTTTGTCTCTTGGCATCGCCTGGTTCTAAGATCCTGTCTTGGCAACCTGGCCGAGCGATGTGGACGACGATCAGTTGGTAGAATTTTCTCCTCTTTGCCCAATTTAGTGAGATTTTTCTTGCCAAGAAATTTGAGACCCCTTTATTGACGATGACAAGGGCGTGAGCCGCTAAAAAACCTGACTGGCAGGGCCAGGAAAAAGGTACCCACAAGTTGCGTGTACAAGAGTATAAACAATAATAAACAAAGAAATAAGTGAACTAAAATAAAGCTTATCTATTGGTAGAACGTCTTCAGGTTTTGAGAATTCCAGGACCTCGATAGAATCTTCTCGTTCGTATCGCGCAGGATGTAAGAGTCGTGTCCGACTTGTTTGATCACTTGATAGGGTCCTTCCCATGTCTGACTGAGCTTCCCGGGATGCTTTCCAGCCTCCTCGGCCTTTCGCAGAACGTACCCATCGACCTTTATGTCGTTCGGCCTTACCCTTTTATTGTAAAACTTTGTTGCTTTTTTTCTTACGGCTTATGAGTTAGCTTCTTCCCTATCTCTATCCTCACTGAGAAGTACCAGTTCTGCCTTGCGGGCTTCATCATTCTTTTCTTCTTCGTAACTCGAAACCCGTTAGTTATGTAGTACTACTTCTACTGGGACTAAGGCCTCTACCCCGAAGGTCATTTTGAATGGTGTCTCACCTGTGGCCCCGTTTGGGGTTGTTCTGTACGCCCACAACACTCTATCTACTTCGTCCACCCAAGTCTTGTGTCCATCTAAGCTGTTGGAACCCGATCCGGGAACCGGATCCCAACCGGCAAATGTAGCGAAAGAGCGGAAACAAAAACAAATCGAAGGCTCGGCACCGAAGGCGAAGCAAACCGAAAGGTATAAAACGGAAGCAAAGCGAAAATCGAAAGAAGCAAATCGGAATAGTCAATAGTAACAAATAATAAGGCAATTCAATTACAGAGCTAAGCGAAAACAAATCCGACATCCGGAAATAAAGAACAGAGAAAAGCGTCGCGTTGGAATTCCTTAGACTCAAACTATCCCGAAATCCGGTATAAATTCTTTTTTTTCTTTCTTATTCAATTCATTCCATCACAGACAAAAACTCATAATCCATATTCCATACATTTTAATCATCTTTTCTTCTTTTTCAATTTCTTTTCTAACGAAAATTCTATGACATAACGGCTGCATTTATCCTAACCCAAAACCCGCAAGGGTAAATAAACACTTCTATAATCCCAAACAGATCTCGAATCATCGGACTCTCCGTCCTAATCCCAACACCAGCAAAACACAAACCTAAATCTAATACTTCCATAATTCTCAACCTGTCAACACATCAATCTCATCTTCTATATCCAAATCACAATCATCATATTTATAATCAATATACAATCCTCATCATTTATAAATGACAATTTCAATCTGATTAACCATTCATGAATAACACAATTCTAGAAATCGAATATGCTATACTCAAATCCCTTCCATAACACAATTTCTTATACAATTTCAATGATTTCATAAGCATCATAATTTAATTTCTTACAAATCCTTAATGGCTTTTCAAGTCATTTACAAACTTATACAAAGATCCAAATTACTCAAGATACAAAAACATACACAAATCTAACTGGTGTCCTGACAGTCTTTCATCCGATCTCCTGCTCGAAACCTGGAGATGGGGATGAAAGGGGGTGAGCTCGGAAGCTCGTGGATAATATATTTATAAATTGAACCATAAGCGGGAAATCATTTTCAAAACGTTCTTCAAAGCTTATTTCTCAATCCTTCACTTTTTAAAAAACACCATTTATAACACGTTTCCAAAGTCTTACCTTTTCAAACATTGATCTCTTATTTTTCAAACTTTTCAAAACTTTCATATTCATAACCAAATACAAATCATGAATGCACTACAAACATAACAAAAACAAGACACATAACATATCAAATAGTTTGGGTCGGTCCTAACAGAACGTACTGCACATTCCCGCATAGCGGTTCTGTGCAGTCGTGAACGGAGGGAGTCTGAAATCGGAACTCCTAAGCCACTCATGGGCACCGGAGAAGGCTATCGAGGGAGGCAAAGGACTTGACTCTTACGGAGGGGACCTAACCAAACCCACATAATCACATAATTCAAAACTGAAACTTTCGGATTGCCCGAAGGCACAAATTAAAAACTTGATTTTCAAACTTTTCATACTGTGTCATACTAGACACATTCGCATATTCACACAGTTCACATATTCACATATCACATCAATTTATATACCAATCATATTATCAATTAATCGCATATCAATCAACTGCATAGGAATGAATGCATTTATTTTCCAATTCTTTGAAAACATATTTTCAGAAATATTTGTTTTCCTTTCTTGATTTTTCAAATTCACATAATTTACTCATAATTCAAAATATAAATACATTACCCACCTGAATTTTCCTTGTTAGCATCTTGGATTGGTCCAATTGCCTTTCCTTTACTTCTCATGCCTTATTGGACCTTAATCAAGACAAAAAATCCTAATTACCATAAGATACACATGCTGGAAAATTCTAAGGCTTGGGAAAACCTGCATTTAACCTATTCTAATCTTCCCTATACCTTCATATTCACACTACAAACCACCATGTGTGAACAAAAATGCAAACCCTCACATATTCTCTATGCTGAAATTTTCAAACTTCGTGTATTCTTCTTCTTTCCTTTTCCTTCCTAAATAATGTCTTCTTTAAAGCCTTAACTAAATAAATTCTTAAACTTTACAAATCTCACAATAAAATCATGAACTAGCTAACATTACTAATGCTGGAATTTTAAACCATCAAGGAAAACATGAAATTTCTTTGCTATCATCTTAGCTATATTTTATCTAAGTCATTGTCATCAAAACCTATCTCAATAACCAACAACTTTCTCAAAGCTCATGCCTAAAAGTTACCTATCATAATCTGATTTTTCAACCTCCATTAATCCCTGTTTTTTTTTTCATCAATCATCTTCCAATCTCCATACTTAAGCTAGAAAGGCAAGAACTATAACAAGAAACCATGAAATCCCTACCTTGAAAAGTGACCCACGAATCTTCTTCTTCTTTGATGGCCGAATGTCCCTCTCCTTTCTCTCCTTTGAAAAGTCACAAGCTTCTCTCTTTTGCTTAGAGTTTCGTGGGTTTTAAAACAATCACCTTAGACTTCACTTTTTTTTTAACTTAATTAATGTGTAAACGACAAAGTATCACAATCCTTTCTTATGCAAATTTTCGTCCACTTTCACTCACCCATACGACTACTCACTAGAATCTTGTCTCTTATATATAATTGCAACTTTTCAAGATGCCATAGGAAGCTTCCACGTTGATAGGCTTAAGAACCATTAAAAATTTACTTTAATCATGACATTTGACTAAGTCAATTTAGCTTCAATATGCTCATCAACATGATCCACGCACACATATATATATATTCATTAATTAATTCCCAATTAATTAATTAATTATATATATATATATATCTATATGATTGCTGAAAGGTCAAATGACCATATTACCCCTCCATTCAAAGCTTAAAGTCATGCTTACTTGCGGTTTAATTTGCACTATTAATTTGAAGGAATTTGTCCAAACTTCCTTCTAGAGAAATGATCCTCTCGATCATACGAATCCAACGCAACCGACCGCTCTCAATTCGGATCTAAAACGAAGAAGTTATAGCCGAAATACTATCGGACCTGCACCAAATCCGAAATTCAACATTAACCCTACTTTGATTCAAAAATTAACGACCTTAGGGACTAAAATAAAATTCGAGCCCTTCACATAATTGAAGTCCCATATCTTAACTTTATTTAACCTCAAGAATCGACTCGATCGGACCTCCACAGCTCCCGAATTTCACAAGATACCGAACCATGTTCGGAAACTTTCTCAACTCACTTGATTAAAATCAATCACCTTCAATTCAATCTCCTAAAATTCATAATTCTTCAATAAAATGACATTAATTGTCTTAGGAATCCAACGCTTCGAAAATCAAGTCAATCGGATGTCGGACGAAAGATTTATAACAAAAGATTGCAAAAAGGGTCGGAGTTCAAGCAAAATTTACAAAACCTTAAATACCCACTTATAACTAAACTTTCCAAAAATCATATCTCTTAATTCCGACATCGAAAAATAGCAAGCTTTATGTCCACAAAAAACTCTCGACAGAGGCTACAAGTTTCATGTAGATCATTTTCTCAGATTTTGCCTCAATTAAAAAGTCAACTTTTTCCTCAAAGTCAAACTTCAAGCGAACTTTGACTAATCATAACTCTCACTCCCAATATCAAAAAATATCAAACTTTATGGCTACAGAAAGCTCTTGACATAATCTACAAGTTTCCAAAAGACCATTTTATCAAATTTTGCCTAAATCAAAAGTCAACCTCAAAGGCCAAAAAGTCAACTATTTCACAATTTCTCATATTTTCACACTTTCTCTTTTTATTTCTTGATTTTCAACTTAATTTCAATTTACTCATCCACTTTTGAGTATTTCTTATTTTCACTCAAAAATCGGGGTCCAACATAAGCGCTTCTTGAGAGCACTCATTATCTTCTTGTTAGTATTCTCAGCTAGACCATTACTTTGAGGATGGGGAACTGAAATCAATTGGAGCCTTATCTTCAATCGTTCACAGAAATCTTTGAACTTGTCATTATCAAACTACCGACCATTGTCTGTAACCAAAACTATAAGCATCCTAAAACAGCTCAGTATATTTTTTCGTACGAAGTTTTCAATTTTCTGCTCAGTGATGGTGGCGACCGCTTCCGTTTCTACCCATTTAGTGAAGTATTCGACTACCACTATCAAAAACTTCTTCTGTCCCGGACCAAGAGGAAAAGGACCTAGTATGTCCATTCCCCATTGAGCAAAGGGAATGGGATGGCTCACAATTTTCAGCTGCTCGGTCGGCTGGTGAGACAAATTGCTATTCTTCTGGCAGGCCTCGCATCGGTTAACTTTCCCTTGACAATCTTTTTTCATCGTCGGCCAATAATACCCCTGTCTGATCAATCTATTAGCCAACATTCTACCTCCTAAATGATTTCCGCACATTTCTTCATGAACTTCAGTTATTGCTCGTTCTGCCTCCTCTTCATTCAAGCAACTTAGTAGCGGCCAGTCATAAGAACGCTTGTACAGAATGTCATTGATAATCACGTATTCGGACGCCTTTACCCTTAGTTTCTTGGCCTCCAAAGCTTCCACCGGCTGTGTTCCCTTAAGAAGGTACTACTTGATCGGTTCCATCCAACTTGTCTGTTCATCATCTGCTTGAAGGACTTCAGCAGACTTCAGGATGCTAGGTTGGTCGAGCCGCTCGACCAAGATGTTGTTCCTGGCATTTTGGTCGGAATCCATCTTGGAAAGTGCGTCTGCTTGAGCATTTTGCATCCGTTCTATCCTACTGACCGAGTATTGCTCAAAATTACTCAACTCATGTTTTACCGATTCCAGATACTTGATCATGTTGTTCCCCTTGGCTTCATACTGCACAGTGAGTTGACCAACCACTATTTGGCTATCGATGTACACCTTCAGGTACTTTACCCCCATCTCTCTTGCCAATTGGAGGCCGGCTATTAGAGTTTCGTATTCTGCCTCGTTATTGGATGCTCTAAATTCTAACCGGAGAGCATACTCCACCTTTTCTTCCTGATGTGGGTTGATCAGTACCAGTCCTGCTCCGCATCTCTCAGCGTTGGACGACCCATCAACAAATAGGCTTCAGGCAGGGCGTTGCTCACCTTGCGAGTCAGGTTGACTCATTTTTGCAACGAAGTCCACCAACACTTGGGCCTTGATCGTTGTCCGTGGTTTATAGTGTATATCGAACTCTCCCAGTTCTACTGCTCATTTTATTAACCGCCCAGAGGTTTCGGACTTTTGGAGGTACTGCCTGAGGGGTTGGTCGGTCCATACCTCGATAGTATGACTCTGAAAGTAAGACCTTAGTTTCCGTGCCGCAGTTACCAAGGAAAGAGCCAACTTCTTAATGGGTGCATACCGCATTTCTGGCCCGTTCAGCACTTTACTAACATAGTAGATCGGGAATTGTTCACTACCATCCGATCGAACAAGAACTGCGCTGATCGCCCCCTCTGTGACTGCGAAATAAAGAATCAGATTCTCCCCCTCAACTGGGCTCTGCAAGATGGGTGGACTGGTCAGATATTACTTCAAGTGATGGAATGCTTTTTCGCACTCATCTAGCCATTGGAACTGGGTCACATCCGCCTTCCTCAAAACTTTGAAGAAGGGGAGGCACTTGTCCCCCATCCTGGAGACGAATTTGCTAAAAAAAACTATCTGTCGGTCAATATCTGTACATCCTTCAAACATCGCGGTGAGGGCATTTGGACAATAGCTTCGATCTTTTCTGGATTAGCTTCGATCCCTCGCTGAGAAATCATAAATCCCAAGAACTTTCCAGATGCTACACAAAAGACGCACTTTTCGGGATTCATCTTCATCTGGAATTTATTGAGGGTCAGGAAGACTTCTCTAAGGTTCTCCACATGTTCGGCAGCTGTTTTGCTTTTGACCACCATGTCGTCCACATACGCCTTGACTGTTTTGCCAATCTGTCTCTTAAAAACTTCCATGACGAGCCGCTGGTAAGTAGCTCCTGCATTTTTCAAATCGAACGGCATCACCTGGTAGCAATATGTGCCTTGGTCAGTTATGAAAGTCGTTTTTTCTTCGTCTTCGAGGCTCATTTTTATTTGATGATAACCAAAGAAGGCGTCTAAGAAGCTGAGGAGCTCATGCCCTGCCGTGGAGTCTACCAGTTGATCAATCTTGGGCAGGGGGAAACTGTCCTTTGGGCATGCTTTGTTCTGGTCGGTGAAATCAATGCACATTCTCCACTTTCCGTTCTTCTTCTTCACCAATACCACGTTGGCTAGCCATTCGGGGTACTTGACTTCCCGAATGAACCTGGCATCAAGCAGCTTCTCTATTTCTTTCTCGATCACCCTCTGCCGCTCCTTGCTATGCCATCGCTTCTTCTGTCTGACCGGCCTATAATTTTTCTGAATATCCAGGGAATGGGATGTTACCGCTCGGGAGATTCCAGGTATGTCGCTCGGTACTCAGGCAAAGACCGATCGGTTCTCTACCAAGCAACTTGTAATTGCTGCGTCCAACCCTTGTTCGAGTTCGGCACCCAATTTTGTGAATTTTGATCGGTCTTCTTCATCCAGTATGATTCGCTGAGTTTCTTCTGCGGGGTTCATCCTCTCGGTTTCTTTATCTGCTCTTACATCAAGAGAGCATGTCAACACTACCGCTCCCTCAAGGTTCTTGTCTCTGCCAAGTAGCATTCCCTAGCAATCCTTTGCTGACCCCTGACAATACCGATGCCATGGGGGGTTGGGAACTTCGTCGCCTGATAATAGGTTGAGATGACAACTCTAAGTGCGTTTTGTGTGGCTCTTCCAATTATTGCATTATAGGCTCCTACAAACGTCACCACTAGGAATTCAACATTCTTCACTACTTGGAATGGCTTTTGTCCGAACTTTATGTTCAAGAGGACTCGAGCGAATGGGTAGGTTGATGCTCCAGTTACCCCTTTGATTGGTCCCTCTATCGGCAGTAGCCGTTCCTCCGGAATCTCCATCTGCTTAAAGGCATCGTAGTATAATAGGTCGACCGAGCTGCCTGTGTCAATCATTACGTGCTTCACCTCACTATCATCCATATTCAAAGAGACCACAAGTGCATCATCATGAGGACAGCTGATGCCAACCAGTTCAGACTCGTCAAACGAGACCACCTCATTAACTTGCGACTTTTTCGTTGCTGACTGACCCTCAGCGATCTGCCTGGCATACCGCTTCCTTCCTCTAACGGTGGACCCCTCTGTTGCGCTACCACCAAAAATCATGTTTATGACCCTGACCGGTCGGTCATCCTGCTGTCCGGTATTTCTGTCATCCCTAGCCCTGGACTGTCCTCTCGTATCGCGTCGGTCGTCTATATTCCTAGTCTGCCTTCCACCATCATTCATGTTGTGTTGTCTCCATGGTTTTCGTCAATTGTCAGACCGACCGCTCCTGCCCTCATTACCTCGATCAACATTTTTTCCGTACTTCAAAAATCTTCTCAGCCTTCCCCTCTGGATAAGGAGTTGGATTTCTTTCTTTAGGTCCCAGCAATCCTCCGTGTCATGACCGACATCTCTGTGGAAACGACAATATAAAGAAAAATCCCTTTTCTTGAGAGGAGTTTTCAATTTATTGGGTTCTCGGAGGGATTCTCCTTCTGCTCTCATGACTTCCAGTACTTTCGCATATTGCCTGTTGAGCGGAGTGAAGGATTCTCGCCTTTGATCCTTTCGATCGATCGACTTCCTCCAGCTAGACTGATCCTTCTGTCGTTTATGTGAATCATCGATTCTACTATTTAGCCAGTGGTCATCCGCTCTACGTTTTGTGTTTTTCAACACTTCCTCTAGCTGGATATATTTATCTGCCCGATTTCTTATCTCTTGGATAGACCTGGGCTTATCAAGAGTCAGCGACTTCTTGAACTCTTCATCCCTCGTATTGCTCATCAAGGTGGCCAACATGGACGAGCAAGTGAGGTCAAAGACTTCGACAGCGTTGTTAAATCGGGTGATGAACTCCCGCAAACTCTCGTTCCTTCCTTGGGTCAACTGCATTACTTCCAAGGCAGTCTTCTGTGGTCGTTTACTTGTAGCAAACTGGTTGAGGAATAGCAGCTTAAAATCCTTAAAACTGGTTATGCAACGTGGGGGCAAGCTGTTGAATCATCTTCGGGCTTTTTCTTGAAAAGTTGTGCAGAAGGCCTTACATTGAATGGCGTCTGAAACTCAATGCAGGTTCATCATCGATTGGAAGTGCTGCAGATAGTCGAGAGGATCGGTTTTCCTAGTATATTTTTCTGGCGTCGGTATCTTAGTACCTACCGCTGGGAGGCTATCTAGGATCTCTGGGATGAAAGGAGAGCTGTATTGTGCTGATGGTTAGCTAGGACTGGAATTCATGGCTATATTGATTCGGTGATCCACGATTTTTTCTAGGGCTTCAGCAGAGTGCCGATCGGCCATCACACCAACCTACTGAGCGGGGGTTTGCTGCTGTTCCGATTGAGATTGTAAGATTTGGCGAATCAATAGATCGGCCGCTTCTTCTATTTGTCTTCGTGTGAGGAAGGCTGGTTGTGGTGCAGGAGGGTTCGTGTTGAGGGGGTACTGGATGTAAGAATGTGAACTGGTCCGAGCGTCATCCTCTAGGGCCACGCTTTGTGCTTCTTGGTCTTGGTTTTGGGATTGTTGTGGTTGATCATGCTGATGTGAGCGTTGAGGGGGGGGGGGATAACTCGTTTATGCTAGGATTTTGGTGTAGGGACGGAGGGTGTGTCTGGTGATCAAAATGCAGAAATGGAAGGGCGGCAGGTAATTGCAAACTCATTCGCTATAGTGCAAGTGCCGCAACAACGGCTACATCAGGATTTGTCGCTGCCGCCTGACTGATCTGAGTGTTTCTGGATGTGGTGCCTTGATGCCCGATCCCACGGTGGGCGCCAGTTGGTTTTGTTGAATTTTGGTGGGGCTGGGCGCTGCTGCTTGGATCCATGGGATTGGCTGATTCTGGGTCAAAGATACCTGCAAAATAATAAAAGCACGCCGGGGGTTGACTTTCGGTAGGCCCCTCCGACGCTCAAGTCAGTCTGAGGAGAGTTTTGGTGGCTGGTAAAATAAAGAAAATAGGGTTCTTGAAAATCGTATCTTTTTCATGATGAGGTAATGAATTTATATAGCTAATACCTTTAAGAATTAGGTTAATCCTCAAGGGATGAGCCGATCGGCCCATGCGTCGTTATGAGTCTGGGCTTGGGCCTAGCACGACCGACCCAACTATAAGTTTAGACCTAGCACGATCGACCCAACCAGATTCAAAAGAGAGTTTATCTAAATTTCAGAATTGTTGCTTTTTCTTTTTCACGTTAACAGCTCCTACTAGCCGTGGGCGCTAATCCGGAACATGTAATTACCCAGTTGGCTCGTGAGGTTGCTGAGAAACATATGGCAGTGAAAGGAGACCTGGTTGTTCAACCTTCAGATTGTTTGTTTTGGTTCAACCAACCCAAAGTTGCGTCGTTTTTTATTCACATCATCCTATTCAAGAATTCCTCCGAACTGGCATTCTTTTTATGGATAACGGTAAGATTTAACAAAAAACTTCCATAAAAACATGTGCTATTACCTGCATATGATATGAAGCTAAAATGCAAGTGCAATGTCGCTTCAACTCCTGCATTATGGGAAAAGTCTGCTCCTTGGAGAAAAATTTCAACGTTGGCCTATGGAGGTGATATGATCTTCCTCTTCATTCCTTTTCACTACCCTTTTGTCTCCAGTAGAAAAAAAGAAATTATTTCATATACGTATACCGGAGTGTGGTGGCTTCGTATTGGGATTTGTTTGTACTTAATAGTAATCAAGTATGCAATATGCTTAGAGAGATGATTTCGTTTGATGTGGTAGACCAGAAAGATTTGGTCTTTGTGATTAAATAAATGCATGAAATGATTCAAGTAATCTGTCGACATTTGAGATATTACAAGTCCTGGCAGTGGATAAAGGTTGCAAGTCTCGACGATGTTGTTGCTTGGTGGTGGTTGCCTCCCATTTTTCTTGCATAGTCGATCTGCTATGGAAAAGTTAACGAAAAAGAAGGTGTGAGGTAGGATCTTTTGCTGTGAAGTTAAAGATGGTGTGTTGTTGGTTCGGTTGGGGTTATAACGTTCCAACCTATAGAATGATTTATAAGTGATGCCGTTAGACACCTATGATGGGTCAAATGGTAATCATCTGGTATGAATAACTCGGTAGTTATTCATAGATGAAGTATATATAGTCAAAAACAATGGGTTGAAGATAGTGCATGTGTGTGTTTGGTCCGATCAAAACTGTTGCTTGGAAAACTTCTAGAGAGGAGAATTCTGCGTTCTTTAATCGGTGGAAACTAACAAATCATCGACAAGTATGTTTTGTTTTCCACGCATATATATAATCGATCATATGCTATATGATATGTTCATATGTTTTTTTTCTAACATTGGTATCAGAGCAATTGGTTTTTTGCATGATTTGTTATAGATATTCTACCGTATACGAAAATGGCATGCGTTTCTGACTGTGGGTTTCTATCTTTGAAAATGACATGCGTCATTTATTTTTTTCCTCTTTTCTCTTGGTGTTTCACTCGTATGGATGGTTCAAAATTGGAAGCACCGAATGAAATGAGTTTCGATTGTGAGTTTGTCCTGTATTGGGTTGAAAGCAACATATATATATGTGTTTTAATCTTCTGATATATCTACAATGTGTTTTTTTTTCGGTGATTAATTCAAAGAACAGACCTTGATGAGTTTGCGGTGTTTATGGAGTTAACGGGTGTTTATTGTGTTGGATTTGTGATTTTAATTTGCGGTTTGCTTGAATGGATTTTCAAGAAGACGTCTTCTTCTTGAAAAAAGGCAACTCTGGTTTTAATTAATGCAAAGGCACGTGGTTTTTTTCGTTTGCCTTATAATAATTTCATTTTTTAGTTTTTTTGTTTCTAAAGCCATAAGCCACGTTTTTTGTCTGTATGTATAATAAGACAAAACCAATTAATGTGTTTGTTGTAACTTTCAGAGGCATATATATATACATACTCATATAAGATAACGTGTGTACATATATATATATATATATATAAATATATATGTTATTATTAGGATTGAAGGCTTAGGCCTTAATAACTAAATTAAGGTTGAAGTAGACCCTAATATATATATTGATTTTTAAATTAAATGTAATATAAAGAGTTAGAAATAAGTTTTCTAATTTATTTATATTAATCATTTTTGTTAAATTAGTTTTCAAATTAAAATAAAACAAACTAATTTGTTTAGTTCAAAATAAACTTAGAAATAAACTCTATTTCGTTAGTTTATTTTCTAATTGAATAAATACTAATTTGTTTAGTTAACATTAGATAGAAGTTTCATTAGAAATTAGTTTATAATTAAACCAAGATAATTGATTAGTTCAATTATAAGTAAAATTAGAAATAAGTTTGAATTGATTAGATATTAAAAGCATATATTGATTAGTTCAATAAATTGTTGATAAATATATATAAATTTTTAATTATTTCAATATATGAGCATAAGTTAAGCTAAGTGTTAGAAAAAATAATTTGTTATTTTTGTATACTCTTCTAATTCACGAAAATTTGTTTTTAGAGACAATGTCTATTATTAAGCAAACACGTAGCTTATTCGATGTGAGGCACAAGAGGCAATTTGCGATGTATGGGAAGTTAGTCAACATGCGCTTAATGCTCGGACGTGGTGCAACACAACATGTTATTGCGAATAATAACGTGATGCAAGCGTTACATTTTAGGGTTGTCTAGCTTACAAGGATGTTGAAGTAAAGTACATGACTTTGCTTGCGATGTTGTCTCAACCTCAAGGCTAACTATTACAAATGCTGCGAATAATATGCCCGAGAAGACTTATAATTTGTTAGTGATGACATTTATGAAAAGGATGCGTATAAGAGAGTTAATTAGGACTTTATATCCTATAGGTATTCCAATGGAAATAGTTAGATCTATTGTAATTGAGTCAAGAATGTTTCACGCGAACTCGTGAACTCATTTCAGCGTGGGGTTCGTTACTATAAATTGTTCATAGGTATACAATAGGTTGTTTGTTTTATAAGAACAAGGTTTTAATATTTATGTAATATGTTTACATGAATTTTATATAAGAATTTGTCTAGAGTAAAGTAATTAGGATTCGATTGTTGTATGAATGATGATTGAACACATTTGTAGACTTTTGATTTCATAAGCAATTGTAATCAAATTATTTGCTCTATGAACAATTAGTGTGACATTAATGTGTATATATTTCTTTCTTATTATAGAAACTTAGTGTTTTGATAATGGCTACTGCTTCGAAGAATATAGTTGCTGAACTCAATAGGGGTGAGAAATTCAATGGTGACAATTACGAGATCTGGAGTATGAAAATTCAATATGTACTAGAAGAGCAAGAGGCTCTAGAACCATTAAACCTGACCATGAATGTTCCTGAGGAGGGCACAACAGCTTAACATAGAAGGGACCGTGATGCGTATGACTTATGGAAAAAGAAAAACTCTTTAGCTCGCATCACGTTGCTGAGTAGCATAGATAATGATATCATGCAGGAGTTCCGTAAGTTCGAAACTGCAAAGGACATGTGGTCCTCATTGGCTGCTCGTTTTGGAGGTGCTTCAGTGACCAAAGTGAGGTCACTCACAATTAAGTTTGATACTTATAAGAAGCGCCCAGATGATACAATGCAGAAGCATTTGAAAAAAATGTCCAACATGGTTATTGAGTTACGTGATGTTGGTCATGAGCTGCTGATGAGCAACAGGTGCAAGCTGTGATTCGTTCACTGCCTCAGAGTTGGGAGCATATGAAGATGCACCTAACTCATAATGAAAACATCAAGATAATGGAAGATGCTACGAGGCATCTTATCTTGGAGGAAGAGCGTCTTGAAGCCTCAAAGATGTCTTCTGAGGCATATGCAGTTAGTTCTAGCTCACATGGAGCTATGAACAAGAAACGAAAACATCATGGTGGATATAAGTGGAAAAGGAATAAGAAATTCAACCACTCCCCTCAGGAATCCAAGAAGAAAAATTGGAACCAACGTGGAAAGGGAAAGCGTCCCTTCAAGAAGAAGAACATGAAACATGTGAAATGCTATAATTGTGGTAATAAGGGCCACTTTGCTCGAGATTGTACCGAGCCCAAGAAGGTATAACTTTATAGTACAAACATTTGTTATGTGAATGTTTCTTGCTCTGTTTTTCTAACTGAATCACATCCTTTGTGGATTGCAGACTCAGGAGCAACCAACCATGTAGCGAAGGATCGTGATGCCTTCGTTGAGTTTCGTAAACTCCCGCATGGTAGTTGATGGCTTTATGTAGGTGACAATTCCAAAGTTGTTGTACAAGGAATTGGGACATGTAAATTGGACATGCGTGGAGGACGACCTCTCATCCTACATGAAGTATTATTTGCTCCACAAATTCGTAGGAATCTTTTATCTGTGTTGATGTTAGTTAAACTTGGTTTTAATGTAAATTTCCACAGTGGTGGAATGGATTTGTATCTTGGATCTATTAATTATGGTAATGGTTTTTTATTGGATGGTTTTATTGTACTGGATGTATTAAAGGAAAATAATAATATTAGTTATTCATTATTTACATCTAGTAATTCCGACAATGATGCAACTTTGTGGTATGCTAGACTATGCCATATTGGTCAAAATCGAATAAGTCGATTAGCTAAGGAATGACTTTTAGGTATTCTAAGTCAAGTAAATTTACCTACATGTGAGCATTGTTTAGCTGGTAAAATGGCAAGAAAGCCATTTGGAAAGGGAACACGAGCTTTATATCCATTGTAATTAATTCATTCCGACATCTGTGGTCCAATGAATGTAAGGGCTAGACGTGGGGCAATTTATTTCATCACGTTCATAGATGACTATACTCGGTATGGTCATATCTATTTGATTTCTCATAAATCAAAAGCATTCGATTATTTCATAAAATACTCGAACTTGGTTGAGAATCAATTAGATAAGAAAATAAAAGCATTACGAAATGATCGTGGACAAGAGTACTTGTCAGAAAAGTTCAAGGCTTTCTGTGATGAATAAGGAATAGAAAGGCAATTAACAATTCCTAGAACCTCACAACAAAATGGCGTCGCTGAAAGACGAAATATGACGCTATTAGAAATGATTAGGTCCATGATGGCCCAAGTAAATTTACCAATCACTTTTTGGGGTGATGTGTTGCTAACAACCACTTATGTACTTAATCGTGTACCCACGAAATCAGTTACTAGCACACACCATATGAGTTGTGGACTGGTAGGAGGCCTGATGTGTCAAGTCTCCGACCTTGGGGTGTGCAGCCTATGTTCATGATCTCTATCACAAACATGGGAAATTAGGCCCAAGAGGGAAAAAAGTATTTTTATTAGATACTCAGAACACTTAAAAGGATACGTGTTCGTAAGTGAACAAGGTAGTGGAGGTGTAACTGAATTTGAATCACAAGATGTAACATTCTTACAGAATGATTTTCGCAAGCAAGGCGAAATAGGTAAAGACCTATTATTATATGAGATGCTTGATCAGAATAATTCTGTTATGCAGAATCAAGATGAGGAACTTCAACCAAGTGGGAGCAATCAGACCAATCATGAATTTGTTTATGATGAACCTCGGTTAAGACGAAGTAATCGAGGAGTAATTTCCCGACATCGTTTTGAGATTGAAGGATAAATTAATATGATTGTTGCGTAAGAGGAAGAAGAGCCAATGAATGTAAATGAGGCTCTTACTGGCCCTGCTAAAGAAGAATGGATAAAAGCAATGACAGAAGAAATGGCTTCTTTAAGCTCAAATCAAGTATGGGACTTGGTTGACCTCCCCGAAGGACGTAAAACAATTGGAAACAAGTGGGTTCTCAAAATTAAGCGAAAAGTTGATGGCAATATCGAAAGATATAAGGCACGCTCAGAGCAAAAGGATATACGCAATGAGAGGAATTGATCATGAGGAAACTTTTTCACTGTTGTGAAGTTTGCTTCAATCACCTTATTACGCTATAGTAGCCAAGATGGATCTTGAATTACATCATGGATGTAAAACCGCTTTCAATGGAGAATTAAATGAAGAAATCTATATGGAACAACTCAAGGTTTCATCAAGGCAGTCATGAAAATAAAGTATGTCGTTTATTAAAATAAATTTATGGCCCAAGCGACCTTGAAAATAGTATATTCGCTTTCATAACGTAATCATTTCAGATGATTTTCAAATGATCGATGAAGACCATTGTGTGTATGTTAAAAGATCCAAAGATAAATTCGCGATTTTATCTTTATACGTGGATAATATATTGATTGCTTGTAATGACTGTGTGTTTCTTAAGCAAATCAAAGATTGGTTATCATCAGAATTTGAAATGAAAGACATGGGTGAAGCGACATACATTATTGGAGTCAAGATTTCAAGAGATCATTCAAAGAGATTGTTATCGCTTTCACAAGTGATTTACATTCAAAGAATTCTTGAATGATTCCATATGTAAGATTGCAAACCAATTGATAATCCTATTACTAAAAATGAAGGCCTTAGTAAGAGGAATTGCCCGTCTACGCCACAAGAAAGGGAACAAATGAAGAATGTTCCCTACACAAGTGCAGTTGGAAGTCTTATGTATGCAATGATGTGTACAATACTAGATATTTGTTATGCTGTTAGGATGGTAAGCAGATATCAGTCAAATACAGGCCAAGCACATTGGAAAGTAGTAAAGAGAATATTGAGGTATCTGAAAGGAACCGTGGACTATGTATTATGTTATCAAGGCAATGATCTATGTATACAAGGATATACAGATGCAGATTGGGGAGGAGATTTAGATGAAAGAAAATCTACTTCAGGATATGTATTCTTACTAAACCATGGAGCAATATCATGGAAAAGTAAGAAACAATCCTGCGTTGCATTATCCACAATGGAAGCTGAATTTATAACTTTCTCAACTACAGTACAAGAGACTGTGTGGCTCTATCGATTCCTTGTGCATTTGGGAGTCACTAAAAGCGAAATCAATCTAGTGACTATCAACTGTGACAGTCAAGCTGCAATCGCTTATACAAAAGACTCCACATTTCATTGTAAGACTAAGCACATAGATACTAAGTACAATTATGTGAAAGATATAGTTGCATGAGGAGAAGTGAACATGAGATATATATCTACGCGAGATATAGCAGACCCAATGACAAAGCCAATTTCTAGAGATATATTTATTGGGCATGTAAAGTCACTAGGACTGCGTAGATGTTGAAATGTACTGATAAAACATTTTTCTATGTATGTTCACTCAGTCTAATGTCACTTGTTTGGATATAATGTATGATGAAGATTATACATTGTGTATCATTTGATTCATGAATATGTGTTTTATGTACAAATATATTTGGAGATGAATCATAAGTATATGAGACAGATTATAGATTGGCCCTCTCACACGGGAAATCACCTCTAGTGTTTATGGTCGCTAAAGATGAGGCATGTTTAAAGTTTATTATCTAGGTGATAATTGAGAGCGCGAAACTTAAACCATAGATGCCGCAAGGAAATTGGTTCAAAGTGATTTATTAATCACTATATCTATCTTACGTTGCCAGATGTGGGTTCTAAATAAATTGATGAGTAGATAAGTGAAGTCAAGTTAAACATTGAGTATGTTTGAACTATCATCTGTACAGTATTTCTTGATTAAAAGATGTTCAAGGTAAACGAAGTGGGTAAATACCGTAGCACATGACTCGTACCATATGTGCATAACTGACCACAAAAGGGATTAATGTAAGTCGCAAGATCTCATCTTACATTGTGTGAGACCCTTGACTAGAAGAACCTCATCATATACCCTTACGATTCTTGTTTCATTCTTGCGAATTGAATTTAAGGTTTGCTACTTTAGGTTATTGCCAGAAGATCATGCAAGATACGATCCTATGGAATAATTATAGGAAAGCAAATTAAATTTAATTCAAAAGAGAATTGAGAACAGAGGAAGGTCATTTAATTTAGATCAATGACTCGCATAAAAAGTATTCATAGATGACCATCGTCTTTTTAGGAGAGAGCTTGAATACAGTCATGACTTAAAGAAACTAAACGAGATCAAAGGAAAAATGCAAATGCGAGATATGACCTAGGGTATAGCATACAATTTCTATTCAAGGACAAATAAGTCATAGGATCAATTTGTTAATCGAGATGTCATATACTCCTAACAGATATGTGACTATGTACTCTCGTCGTATGCTGGTCACACTGGTTATTGAACGAGTATGAGTACTGCAGAGTTTTGTTTTAAACCCATCATGTATGAGTGAGAGATGATGTCGTTTGACACCCATGATGGGTCAAATGGTCATCATCTGGTATGAATAACTACCATCGGTAGTTATTCATAGATGAAGTATATATAGTCAAAAACAACGGTTTGAAGATAGTGCATGTGTGTGTTTGGTCCGATCAAAACTGCTGCTTGAAAAACTTCTGGAAAGGAGAATTCCACGTTCTTTAATCAGTGGAAACTAACAAATCATCGACAAGTATGTTTTGCTTTCCACGCATATATATAATCGATCCAATGCTATATGATATGTTCGTATGTTTTTTCTAACAACAAGGATGATGCACCGACAACTAATGACTTGACATTCAAAGGAGGAACTTCAACGACAGTGTATAAACGACGTAAGCGAAAATGGAATTCTTGAAGACCCTGGAACTTGGCAACTTAGCTTCAGTTTTACACTAACACAGCTTTGAAATGGAATTCTTGAAGACCCTGTGTTGGTTTATGCCCTTGCAGCCAATTTTGGTTGTATTTTTTAATTGTATAAATTTGTTTTATTCAATAAAAGGCATTCTTTATCTTTGTGCATTTTAATTATTTAATTATTAATCATAAAGATAAAATCCCTGAAATAATTGTTATGCAATTAGAAATTATAATGTGGTTACAATTATGAGATTCAAATTGCATTTTGTATTATTCCTAAAATGTTCCTAGTCATAGTTTCATCAAGACGGGGTATTGATGAAATGGTTAGACTAGCACATATTTGTTTTTTTCTTATGAAGAAAGTAATCGATCTCATAGATTAAAGTATGGAGATACTTAAACAAGCTTGTGGGTGCTTATTAGAGAATAAGTTCACTGAACAGACCCAATTATGAGAATCCCAAATGGAACATTACTTGTGTGTCTGTGGATTATCTCGTTATGATGATTGTATAATTGATCCTTAGACTTGAAATTACCAAAGTTATCTCATGTAGGAATTACTATGTTTTGATGCTACTTATGTTCTATTCTTGGAATAGTTCAATTCGGTAGTTATTGGATATAGTATGAACTATATGGAGATAGTTGAATAAATCAATAAAGGATTCGTTGTCCTAAAGTAATTAGAAAGAATGTTCTGCTGTTCTTGATTAGTAATGATTTTGGGAATCTTTGGCCAGAATAAATTGAAATTTGAAAAAGTTGTTTTCAAATATCAATTATAAATATTAATTAGCAAGAACAAATATGATTGGATTATTTAGAGTAGACACGAATTCCATACTCTAATTCCAATTGGAACATTAGATGACGAAAGGATTAATTTATACAAGATAACCATGCATTGACAGGTTAAGTCAAACCACTTTGACATTCCTAATATTCGGGTGGTCATGACATGTTGCTAGACGTCAATCATGATCTATGATTATAAATTGTCTAATTAGGGAATTAAAGATAAATTAAAAGGAGTTTTAATTTATTTGATTTTAATTATGAATTAGAATTATAATTTGTAATCATTGCCAATATATTAGGAACCTAATGGGTCACACATCAAAGGTCTATTAAGGAGAAAATGAAATTAGAATTAAGTTGGACTTAATTGAAAAGTTTTAGAAACTTTAGGATCAATATGTGATACTTATAAGGATTTATTAATAATTATAATTAAAGTTTGACTTTAGTTGTAATTTTAATAAAATTCAAGGATATGAAAAATAAGATTTTTCATATAAAAAGGAAAAATTAGATCACATTGAGGCTAGCACTTCAAAACGATTTTTCCTCTCAAATTCGATTTGAGTTTTTCTCCGAAAAGATCTGTGGATACCGTTAGAGGTCGGACGATTGAACGGCTCGTGGACCCACGATTTTGGAGCAAAGAATATTTTGTATCGAAATCGGAAAAAGGTTAGTTTAACTTTATCAATTTCTTGTTTTATGTTTCGAATTTAAATCTGTTAAAGTTGATTCTATGGAAAATTTTAAATTTATTTCGCTGCGCTTAGATTCGATCTTGCGTTTATTTTCCAACAGTGGTATCAGAGCCACCTTTAACAGTTTTATTTTTGATTCGTAAGATTGAAAATGTTTCGTTTAGGTTTTAATATGCAAAAGTTGCATATAGATAATAGTATATTTTTACTGTTCAAAATTTCCTATAAATTTTGTTTTGTTTGTCGAAAGTGTTTCGGAAACAAAAGAAATATGATGATATGCGTTTCTGGAAAGCAGAAAATGTTGCATGTGTTTCTTGTTATATGGACTGCGTTCACAGTGTTTGGAAACGATGTAAAATGTTTGCATGTGTTTGATAAGCTTCTGGACATTTTCCAATTTTTCTGGAAATCTGGAAAGAGTTTCCAGTAGTTCTGGAATTTTTCGTGCGATTTTGGAAATGGTTTTATTATTTGATCTTTGATGCATCTGTTTCTCCTCTTGCGTGATGTTTCGTGAATCCAGACGTAGAGTTGCATGCGTTAATGACAGTTGAAGGGTTGCATGCATGCGTTATTGTTGTGTTTTCAGTTGCATTACTGATCGATAGATTTTCGAAACCGACGTTGTTAAATGCATATCGTATGCTTTGAGTTATTAACTGTTAAACTGGTTGTTTTTAAGAATAGTGTCTGTTTATTTGCTGTAAGAGTTACTGTTCTTTTAAACTACTTCCTCGTTAAATGCTGGTGGCCTTTTATTTGGTTTTATTGATTGCTTTTAATAAACTTCAGATGCTAAGGTTACAGTTTATTCAATAATTGTTATTGAATGTTTCATTAATGTTTATTATTACTATGCTTCATGTTGATGAACCGTTGGACTACCAGAGGCAATAGTAGCCATCGGTAGTTAGAGAACCACCACCTTCGGTGGTGGTGGTTTCTCTCTCTAGAGTGTTTTATCTCTCTAGAGTTTTATTTATTTTTATAAGGTTGTTATACTTATACATATAGAGGAGAGTGCCTTGAGATTGTCTGAAGGTAGACCTTGCAGAATAAATGTTATTCTTTGTTTTTTTTAAAAAAAAAAGTTTACAGAGAGCTGGAGAAGACGGGCGCAAGGCGACACACGCGCCCATCTCAGTAGCCGAGACGCCTGGCCAGCCACGTGGCGGAGACATGATCTCCGCCAAGGCCACTCACGATAGCAGCCAGAGACTCAATCTCTCGGCCGTGGGCCAACAGCCGGAGACTGCCTCTGGCTCAGTGGGCCAAGAGCCGTGGAGAGTCTCGGCCTCTGGCTTTGTTTTTTTAATTTAATTTAATTTTTCAAGTGTTGATTAATTAAATTTTATTAAAGAAAATGTCAATTTATTTTCATAATTAGATTATGTCAATAAATTATGTTATTTTGAATGAGATATTATTTTATTTTAAATCCTCATTAAATATTAAGTACATGTTTAGAACATGAATAATACCTTCCATTATTATATGATTAAACAAGTGTTTTGTTTATTGTAGGCTTGTTGAGTAAACTCAATGTCACATTAACCCAACATGTTTAGTTTTATAATAATGGGTTTTTGCTTAATTAAATTTATATGATTTGAATGAGTAAACTCATGATCATATTAATTTAAAGGCAAGGTTAGGAAAATATTATTAGATATTTTATGACAAAGAGTTGTCTCCTAACAGATCAAGGAATCACATAGATGTGATTGATAAATGTTATTCGCCTAATTTTAATTCAATTGGTTTGTTGAGCAAACTCAAGATCAATTAAATTAAAATGGGATCCTAGCCTACTAGGAAATTATGTGATAATTTCTCGAATTAATAGTGAGGGCTATTAATTTGTTGAAAATAGTGGGAGTAACCAAATTTTAAAAGTCCTTATTTATTTGGTTTTACCGTATATACTAATTTATTTTAATTTTGACGAATCAGTTTTTGAAAATGAGTACGAACTTGTTCCTGAGGAGCATCATGGATGCAAACAAACTGACTGGGCCAAATTTTTCTGACTGGTTGCATAATCTTAAAATTGTTTTAAGGAAAGAGAAAAAATTGTACGTTCTTGACAATGAGCTTCCACCTGAACCTGCTCAAGATGCTGCCAATGAAGATTGGGAATATTATCAAAGTCATATAGATGACAATGAGCAAGTGACATGTGTGATGTTAGCCAACATGTCTCCCGAGCTTCAGAGGCAACATGAAAATATGAATGCAAGGGAAATGTTCCTGCACCTTCAAGAGTTGTTTGGTGCGCAAAGTCGGGTGGAGAGGTTTGAGACTGCGAGAGCCTTGTTTCAATGTCGGATGGCTCCCGGAACATCTGTAGAAATTCATGTTCTACAAATGATTGGCTACATTGAAAAATTAGGCCAATTAGGGTATGACCAGGACCTGTAAGTTGAGCATTAATTTAGTGCTCCAGTCTCTTACCTCGAGTTTTTCACAATTTATTATGAACTTCCATATGAACAAAAAGGAAATGTCATTGGCTGAATTACTCAACATGTTCAAGACCGCTGAGGGATGCCTTAAGAAGGAATCCAGTTCTGTTCTTGTTGTTGGCTTTTCTTCTTCCAAGAATAAGGGTAAGACCCTTAAGAAGAATAATAAGAACAAGAATAAGAAGGCTTCTGCTAAAGTAGCAAAGCCAGCAGGCGGTGTAACACCCCACACCCGCAGGGTCCGAACCCGACATCCCCAGTGATATCCGGGTCCGTGCCCCGCGAGAATGGCGTGTTAACCACTCGATCAGAAATCAGTACATTACTTTTAAGTAACGCCCTTTAAAACGAATACATTCACTCAAAACACAATTTCAAGAATCACATTTCGCTTATACAATTATCACTGGGGCCCTATAAAATAGCATTTCAATTTAGTAGAAAACGCGAATTATTCATTTACACACACAACTCGGAAAGACACTTATGCAGACGCGAATCGATCCGACCCTAGTCTCCGACTCTAATGCAAAGAGATATACTCCGCTCGTTCGACGGGTACTCTTCGATTTTCGAAAAATAAGTTGCAATGTTGGGTTAGTTTATGAACTCGGTGAGAAACCATCATCGATGGTTCACTAAATCATGCATTACGCAGATCGCGTATAAAGACAAGACAAAGAGTAGTCAATTAACAATGATCGTATAACATTGATGCGACTATATAACAGCGATTTACTGTGATAAATTCTATGATTATATATACAATTCACAAGTGATAACTAACTACGTGATTACACCGTAGATTACGGTATGGCCTCACAATTCACGATGATCTATTAATACCTATGTTAATCATACATAACAATTTACTGTTGTCACATCACGGTTCATAGATATGCAGTAGCTTACAATAATCATGTCAACACGCAATCGATCATTGCCACAATTCACCATTCATTCACAATAATTTGCATGAGATAACAACGGTCATTCACAAGAATCATACCATCATTTCGGACATTCAATATAGTATGCAATGCATATGAGACTCTTTTCCAGCTTATTCAGATGTTGTGCCCAAGTGCTCATCGGTGATCACTGACGCTGTGATTTCTTCCCTCGGTCTAGGCAAGATAAAGGTTAGGGATAAATCCCCTGCTCGAGGCCCGTCAAGAGTAACAATGATTAGTGGGGCGCGCTGTGATTTTCTCCCCTCGGGCTAGGCCCCACAAGACAAAGATTCGAGCTCAAGCTCTTTTCATTGATATTAGAACTTGGGACACATTTCATTATCTCGATCACGCATTTATGCATGATATGCGATCTTCGAGAATTCAATGTTCAAGAATTCAAGGTTCAATGATTTACAGATTATCGCCATGAAAGCCCAAGATTACGAGCTCTCAAGGTCACCAAGAATTCAATCCAATACAAGAATCGATGCTAATCACCACATATAATTCAAGAATAATACGCTTCACTCATACATTTCAAAGGGTCATACAAGAGTCCATTCAATACAAAGGAGAACATACGATTCGATCATGTATATTTCAATAATCATGCAATTTTCAAAGGTCATGTAGCAAAGACTGCTCAAGAGAGTAAAAGCATACAATTCAATCATATTCATTTCAAGAATTCATACAAATGAGCATTTAGACAATCAAGAATTTTAGAAACCAACTAGGTTACTCACCAGAACTTCCGAGCTATTGCACTGAAGTCCCAAAGAATTTCCGTGGAACGATGATCCAACGACGCCACTATAACAAAGAAAGTACAACCCATTACTAATTGCCCAATTAAATAAAGACAAGAATGCATATGTCTCAAAGGCAAATGATGTACAATGCGTGTTCACGATTTTCCTGCCAAATCCCATTTCGATACCTTAAGCCCAATTCCACTTTCTTACTCAATTGCTCGACAATAATTGATCCAAATCCTATGATCCAATCCAATTTCCTATATTCATACTTCCTATAATAATTTCATATCCATCGGTCAAATTATCCAAAGAAAATCTCAATTAAAACTCCAATTGTCCCAATTCAAGACTTAGATCACACTATAAACCATAATTAACCTTAAATCTCAAGAATCAGCACCATTTACATCAAATTCTAACTCGATATTTCCTCAACAAGAATTCTTTCCCTAGTTCACAAAGTGAATCGAGAATCACCTCAATCGAAGGTCTACACCATAAGTTATGTCCCATAAATGAATATACATTTAATCGAAAATCGCCTATACGTCGACCTCGCTTTCGTCATGACGTGAAAAGCTCACTCGTCATGACGTAGGGGACCGCCGTCATGTCGTCGACCCGAGCTCGTCATCGCGACTAATAAAATTAATTACATTCAATTATTCGTCATGACGAAGCCCTCGGCGCTTCAAGGCCGTCATGACGTATGACGATCCGATCGTCTTCTCCGATCGCTTTCCGCTCATTTTCTCACCTAAACCCCATTAAACACTCTCAACTACTCAAATCAACTATAATAAAGGCCATAAATGCAGAGGAATCATTAATAACAACATTAAACCAATAAAACTTACCAAATCACAGATCGATCCACAAATCCTCAAAATCGCCAGAACCCTAAAATGTTTCAAATCCAACAATGATCCACTCCAAGCTCCTCAATCCTTTATCAATCACAATAGACTTGTTAGCCTTACACAATAAGAGGAAAACCACAAGAAATAATCAAAGAATCCTCACCCATAAGAGGAAACGAAGAACGCCGTGGAGAAGGGGAAGAACGAAGAGCCTTTCCAAATTTTTTCCCCCAACTTTCTCAAACCTAGGCTATATATAGTCCTAAGTCTCCTTATCAGTCTAAATTTCAGCTTCTAAATTTCAATACTCAACATATTTATTTCCTATCAAGAAAATTCTAATTTTTCCATTGCCATTGACGCTTCTTTCAAGAATATGCGATCAATCAGCAACACCCAAATATTTCCTATCCGCAATTTCTCCCTAATTTCTAAAATCTCCTATAAGCCACTATAAATTACCAACACTCAGATTCAATATTAAATCACCAATTGAACCCATTACCCTAATTTCTCAATCACCCCCCAATTCACCGATTCACCAAGATTCACCACAACCCAAATAATTTCAAATAATTCCAATTTACAATTAAATACCGAAAAATCATGAATGCATGTACCAATGAATATATGCATATGCAGTAACCCAGTTCCTCTATGATTAGAGGCCAGTAACATGCTCAGTCAATGTATGCATTGAAATCCTATCAGTCTGTCCCAATATTACCATAATACCCTTAATGACAGTAACGAGATGTTACAATTCACCACTCCTTATAAAAATTTCGTCCTCGAAATTTCATATACAGTTGATGAGGAGGATGAGAATTTATCCGCCCTTTCGATTCCGATTCTCGCCATATCTTTATAATTATTTGCCAATCCTTACTCTCGCATCGTAAACACATTTATCAATTCTTAGCATTGCATCTTAATTCAATCCAGAAATCACTTTGTAGATCGGATCATCTTTTCGATTTTAAACCACTTACCAATCCATTTTCATGACAAATACATAGAGGCCATTTAATGACTAATTTAGTTTCCTTATCGATTCGACTCGTTGCCATAAACCGGATCGCTCAACTCCTATTACGATTCGCTTTACGGTCATTATTAACTCAAATCAACCATAGTCTTCGACTATGTTCGCATAACTCGATGGATTCCAATGATATCGCCTCACGCTTGCCTCAAAGAATACATCCGCTAATTATTCCATAAATAACTATTCGAGTTCACACTCTAAACCTTTTCTTACTCTTTTCGCATTCTTGTTGAAACACAACACTTCATAACACGCTTATCACCATTTCTCGAAGTTGACTCCCATTTAAAATTTTCCCAATACAGCTTTGCGCTTTTACAATCACCGATTGTTTTGCAAGATCTTTTATACACAATTTATTTGAAATTCGATAACTCATATTACTTTCTTTTACCATTTGACAATTATCCATCAACAAGAATACTCTTATACACTATTGAATTTCATCAATCCATTTAATCTCCTTTGCTAATCATTCAAATTCCCAAAGTATCTCGATCATCATTGATTTGCATATCCATGGATATATCCATAACCTTTCTATACGCTTAATGCCCCACACTTTTTAAGCGCCACAATTTCGTAAAATCGATCACAAGACAAGATACAACGTTATCCTTGTCCCTAGATACGCTTAATCACATTGCACTATAGTAACTAATTACCTCATAACCTTTATCGACATTTCACTATATATTGCCACATCACCAATTTAAAACAATATAATTAACACTTGTCAATAGCCTCCAAATGTCTCTTCCACAATCATCACCATACTTTTCACACATTTCTCAAACATTTTGTCATTTCGGATAGATCCAAAGACTCGCTTAATTCTCAATAATTCAATATACATATTCTACACATGTTCCTTTACACTAACTTCTCCACATAAGCCGCTATAAATCACTCCCTCGGGTGAATAAACATTCATCACTTTCCTAATGCTTTTCTCAATTATTTGCGAATCAATATTCTCCTCAATGAGCAAAATCATATTACACATTCAGATCCCTTACATTAGCATAATACATATTTTCTCAATAATAGATTTTATCTCCGACACTTGAGTCTCAACTCGATTAGAATCCTCATTTCAAATTTAACTCTATCGTCCTTTCATTAATCACCATTTACTTTCATTCATCGATTTTACTCATGAAATTCTTCAACATCACAGCTTGTCACATGTCTTATCGGTCATTCTCAATACCTAGAAACTCAATTCCAACTATGCACAATATCCCATATAGATCAATCACACATCCATATAATCGATCAATTAAACCGAACATCTGTTTCATTTTTCCGTATCATTATCTTACCTTTCAATCTTTTCGTTATTACATCCTACCCTTAAATTTTCACACTCAAAATCAACATCACAGATTTACCATCATTCTAAATTTCTCACTAACGAATCGATCTTCACCATAAATCATTATTTATAACACTTATCACAAGAATCAATCCCAATTGTAACATTTCATTTCATTCCCTTTTCACACCGAACTCGTCATTTCTATCATATTTCTATTTCCTCTATCAATCCACAAGTCTATATTCATATCACATATTTCAGTGCCACTCTCTTTTGCATATCATCGTATATCCATCAATATCGATACACTAAATGTTCATTTGTCATATCGCACCATATACTTTTTTTTCTTATCCTTCGATGATCGCCACTTCCTTTTATCACACTCTCACCGCCTTATCATTTCCTCTCTATCTCTCGATCGCTATCGATCGATACACGCCATGCATGCGACTCATACGCTAGATCGGGGATCGCTTGTCACCGTCTGCCGTGACGACTTTACGACTTTTAATGCATGTAACTCAAGATAATTTCGAACGCCCATGTACAATCGCATTTCGGCTCGATACCACAAATGTAACACCACACTCACAGGTCCGAACCCGACATCCCCAAAGATATTCGTCCGTGCTCGCAGAATGGTGTGCTAACCACTGATCGTAAATCAAGACATTACTTTTAAGTAACGCCCCTTTAAAACGAATACATTCACTCAAAACACAATTTCAAGAATCACATTTCGCTTATACAATTATCACTGGGGCCCTATAAAATAGCAGCTCAATTTAGTAGAAAACGTGGAATTATTCATTTACACACACAACTCGGAAAGACACTTATGCAGACGCGAACTGATCCCGACCCTAGTCTCTGACTCCAATGCAGCAGACATACTCCCGTTCGTCTAACGGGGTACTCTTCGATTTCCTGAAAAATAAGTCGCAATGTTGGGTGAGTTTGCGAACTCAGTGAGAAACCATTATCGATGGTTCACTCATGTTGGACCCCACCCTCCACCCGTAGGTGTTTGCAGGTTATACTGCGGCGAGTGTTTGCGGGTTATACCGCGGCATCCAACCTTAATCAGTATTGTCCTCTTTGGTCATGGGTGAGCCACGACTCGAACCCATGACCTCAAGTTATAACTGTTGGAACCCCTCCCCGATGGGTCGCGTGTCCGACGTCCTACGTGACGTCTGGACACGCATCTCACGGGGGAGGGATTCCTCACCACGAAGGAAACCTCGAAATGAACTTAATTTAACGTCATCCGAACAAAACTTGATGATTTTACCCTAATTTTCCTCCAATAAAAGTTAATATGCTTAGGGCCCATAACTAAATCCGAATTCTTAGCTAAAATGATATTTCACATCTCTCGGTTCCATAGAATCAAAAATCGCCTCAATCCGATCTTTATAGATCACAAAATCGCCCAAAAACGGATTTATATCCAAATCATCACACAATTGATTCGCTTAATCTTATCCGTAACTCCGACTAAAACCCAAACTCTCATTTTACTAAAAGGGTATAAACTTTTTTTAGAAAACTTACGGTTCAAAATCGCAAATCGGAGGTCAAACGGGAAAATTATAAGCAAAAGAGTGAGAGAGAGAGAAAAATTGGAAAAGAAAAAGGAAAAAGAAAAAAAGAAAATCACCCAAAACGGCGTCGGAAGCGCGCGCGTAGGCGCGCGGACGCCCGGCTGGCGAGGGCGAGCCCGAGCCCTCGCGAGGGCGCGAGCTGAAGCCCGGGTCGCGAGGGCGAGTTGAAGCACTTGCGAGGGCGAACCTTCGCTCTTGCGAGGGCGCTCGCGAGCCAAACCAAATCATATATATATATATAAAGAAAATACTGAAATAATCTCTCAACTTTGCAACCCTATAACTTTTCACCCCGAAGTCAAAATTTTGCAAACTTAGTGTCATTAGAAAGATAAAAGAGAGTTCTACAACTTCCTAGAAGGATTTAAGAACTAATTTAGCCATTAGAGAGTCATAAATAGCTTCAAAAGTACTGCTATTAACACACATTTTTTTCCTACACAATGCTAAAATTTGAAAATTCATATCTCTTAGCACCCAAGTCTAAAAATGACACAATATACCTCTTTGGAAAGATAAAAAGAAGCTCTACAAGTTTCATGAAGAGAACAAAAATCAATTCAATCATTAAAGAGGGGAAAAACCTACGTGAAGTTTCAGCCTATAAACTAACCAATGGTACAGTAATTTTGCTTGTATGAACAGTAACTGTCAACTTCTAAAGCTCATAACTTTTGATTCCTAACTCCAATAACTGCAAATCATACCTCATTTTAAGGGTAGAAAGATAATCTACATTTTTCATGAAGAGAGCAAAAATCAAATCAGTCTCTAATTGAATGAAAAGTCCCTCCGAAGTTGCTGCAAAATTTCAGTCCCTCATGAACAATAGCTGAAACATTTCCATTCTCATAACTTTTTCATCTTAAGTCCAATTGGGACAAATTTTATGTCGTTGGAAAGCTCTAATCATGCTCTACATTTTTCAAGAAGACCATCCAAACCCATTCCAGCTCTAAGCCATTCTAAAACTGAATGGAAGTTGCTGCCCAATTTCTGGAAAATTGGACAACACCTCCCCTAATTTACATCTAACCCAAATTTTCAATTCGATTCATCAACCTGCATAAGAATTCAATATACAATAGCAGCAACACACTCCTAGGCTTCTAAACATTTCTCAAACTATAGAACAATCTCACTCCTAAGTATCTACTTATTTCCAAACTATAAATCTACACATTTCATTCTTTCTTCTTTTGTCATTTTCAACCATACAACAATACTTTTGCCAGAAACAAACACAAGATATATTTTAAATCCAAAACTCATACAATCATGTGGAATTAAATTCATACAAGGCTTTAGAGGGCATTTTGGCCCGATTACATCAAAAGTAGTAAAAATTACATAAAAGTCCAAAATGCAACCTAAAGCCTATTTTCTCAAAACATAACTTCAAATACAACTTCAAAAGTAAAACTGCATCGGAGTTGCCTCAATCCCGATGCGGTGACTCGGTTTCTCGCTCGACACCTGTGAAGGGGAAATGGGGTGTGAGCTCGACTTCTCAGTGGGTAACAACTTAATAATCAGGGAATAAGCAAAAACCATCATTCTTTCCTTCATTTTCAAAATAATGTCACATTAATGAAAACATTCTTACTTTTCAAATCTTTTCACAAAATTTATCCCAACAAATAATTTACACACTTAACACATCACAAAACAACCAAACATTTCACAAAAACACAAACAAAGTGGTTCGGGTGGATCCGAAACAAAACATACCGTGACAAATAGGAGTCCTTGAGAGGAACTCCACGGCCACTAAGCGGGCAAAGGAGAAACCTATGGGTGAGCAGTGCACTGACTCGGATGGGACCACCACAAACCCAAAGAAAGCACATAATTCACATAATTTGAAAACATTAGCGGCGGCCTTTACAAATTCACTTTGATAATCGAGCCAAACGGCAAATCTTTTTCCGAATCATAAATTCTCGTCTTTTTCACATAACAAAGCAGTATTCAAATCATTTCAACATGAATTCACAATCAAAGTGTCTCAGATACAAGTTAAACATATCGCAAAGAGTAATTCATACACAAAGTCGAAGTCATTGGAAAGCATAGTTCATTAAGCCTATAACTCAATTATTAAGGAATCACCCACCTAAAATTCCTTTAGCTTGTAGGATTGGTCAAATTGCCTTTCTTCTTCCTTCAAAAGCCTCCCTTTACCTTAATCAAGCACAAAATCTCTCTTTAACCTAGGATAATCCAAAATCTAACATTTCTAAGGAAAGGAAAACTTGAATCAACACCTACCCAACTTTACCCATAACTTAACTAAGCTTTTAGCATCAAAACCCATCCATAAAACCATAAATTTCACATTTTCTTACCTTAGAGATTGAAACCCACGAAATTCTCTTCTTGCTTCTCTTGGAAGATTCATCCTTCCTTTCCACTTTCTTCTTGAATAAAACTCTTAACGCTTTCTTATGTGTGTAACTTACACACATACGCCCATGATCCTAATGCTGGCGCTCTGACACTTATCCGAAGATTGCCCATGTAAACTTATCATTCTTGTCATTTAAATCAAACAATCACTTAGCATATTCTCCCAAATTCAAGCTTAACAAACATATAGCCCAAGTAAGATCCTAATATTGGGCTCTGATAATACATGCACCCAAGTACGATCCTATTACTGGGCTCTGATACCATAAGTGTTGGAACCCCTCCCCGGTGAGTCGCGTGCCCGACGTCCTTCGTGACATCTGGGCGCGCATCTCACGAGGGAGGAATTCCTCACCACGAAGGAAACATCGAATTGAATTTAATTTAATGTCATCCGAACAAAACTTGATAAATTCACCCTAATTATCCTCAAGTAAATGGCACGCGACTCACCGGGGAGGGGTTCCAACAACTCAAATCATGCATTACGCGTATCGCGTATAACACAGTACAGTAGTAGTCAATTAACAGTGTCGTATAACATTGTACAACACTATATAACATTCTGATGATAAACGATTCATGATATATATATACAATTCACAAGGATAACTAACTACAGCATTCCATACCGTAGATTACGGTATGGCCTCACAGCTTCAAGATAGTCTATTAACGATCTATGGTAATCATACATAACAATTTACTGATGTCACATCACGGTTCGCGATATGCAAGGCGATTACTGAAAGAATCATGTCAACACGCAATCAGTCATTGCCACAATTCAGTCATTCATTCACAATAATTTGCAGTAGACAGTCACAGTCATTCACAGTAATCATACAGTCATTTCAGATATTCAATATAGTATGCAATGCATATGAGACTCTTTTCCAGTTATTCAGTGTTGTGCCCAAGTGCTCATCAAGGATCACTGGACGCGTGAGATTTCTCCCTGCCAGGCCGGTCAAGATGCAAAGGCTTGGGATAAATCCTCGGGCTCGAGGTCCGGCCAAGAGTAACAATGATCGATGGGGCGCTGTGATTTCTCCTTCTGCCAGGCCGTCAAGACGAAGATTCGAGTCAAGCTCTTTTCAAAGGATATTAGCAACTTGGGACACATTTCATTATCTGATCATGCATTTATGCATGATATGCAGTACTCAGTAATTCAATGTTCAGTAATTCAGTGTTCAGTGATTTACGATTACGGCCATGAAAGCCCAAAGATTACAGCTTCTCGTGTCACTCAAGAATTCAATCCAATATAGTAATCGATGCGAATCACCACATATAATTCAAGAATAATACGCCACTCATACATTTCAAAGGTCATATAGTAGTCCATTCAATACGGTGAGAACATACGATTCGATCATGTATATTTCAATAATCATGCAATTTTCAATGTCATGTAGCGATGACTGCTCAAGATCAAAGAAAAGCATACAATTCAATCACATTCATTTCAAAGAATTCATACGGTGAGCATTTAGACAATCAAGAATTTGAGAAACTAACTAGGTTACTCACCAGTAATCTCCGAGCTATTGCACGAAGTCCCAAAGAATGTCCGTGGAACGATGATCCAACGGCGCCACTATAATAATAAAGTACAACCCATTACTAATTGCCCAATTAAACAAAGACAAGAATGCATATGTCTCAAAGGCAAATGATGTACAATGCGTGTTCACGATTTTCCCGGTACAAATCCCAATTTCGATACCTTAAGCCCAATTCCACTTTCTTACTCAATTGCTCGACAATAATTGATCCAAATCCTACGATCCAAATCAATTTCCTATATTCATACTTCCTATAATAATTTCATATCCATCGGTCAAATTATCCAAAGGAAAATCTCAATTAAAACTCCAATTGTCCCAATTCAAGATTTAGATCACACTATAAATCATAATTAACCTTAAATCTCAAGAATCAGCACCATTTACATCAAATTCTAACTCTCGATATTTCCTCAACAGTAGACCTCTTTCCCTAGTTCACAGTGAATCGAGAATCACCTCAATCGGAGGTCTACACCATAAGTTATGTCCCATAAACGAATATACATTTAATCGTAAAATCGCCCCATACGTCATGCGACCTCGCCCTTTCGTCGCGATGTGAAAAGCTCACTGTCGCGACGTAGGGACCGCTTCGTCGCGTCGTCGAATTCGAGCTCGTCGCGACTAATAAAAATAATTACATTCAATTATTCGTCATGACGAAGCCCTCGACGCTTCGCGGCTTGTCGCGACGTGCAACGATCCGATCGTCTTCTCCGATCGTTTTCCGTCCATTTTCTCACTCTAAGCCCCATTAAACACTCTCAACTACTCAAATCAACTATAATGAAGGCCATAAATGCAGTAGGAATCATTAATAACAACATTAAACCAGTAAAAACTTACCAAATCACAGATCGATCCACAAATCCCTCAAAATCGCCAGAACCCTAAAATGTTTCAAATCCAACAATGATCCACCCAAGCTCCTCAACTTTATCAATCACAATAGACTTGTTAGCCTTACACAATAAGAGGAAAACCACAAGAAATAATCAAAGAATCCTCACCCATAAGAGGAAACGAAGAACGCCGTGGAGAAGGGGAAGAACGAAGAGCCTTTCCAAATTTTTTCCCCAACTTTCTCAAACCTAGGCTATATATAGTCCTAAGTCTCCTTATCAGTCCAAATTTCAGTCTCTAAATTTCAATAGCTCAACATATTTATTTCCTATCAAGAAATTTAATTTTCCATTGCCATTGACAGTTCTTTCAAGAATATGCGGTCAATCAGCAAATACCCAAATATTTCCTATCCGTAATTTCTCCCGAATTTCCGAAATCTCCTATAAGCCACTATAAATTACCAACACCAGATTCAATATTAAATCAGTCAATTGAACCCAATTACCCTAATTTCTCAATCAGTCCCCCAATTCAGTCAGTATTCAGTTCACAACCCAGTCAATTTCCAGTCAATTCCAATTTACAATTAAATACCGAAAAATCATGAATGCATGTACCAATGAACTGAAATGATTAGAGGCCATGTACCAATATATGCATATGCAGTAACCCAGTTCCTCTATGATTAGAGGTCAGTAACATACTCAGTCAATGTATGCAGTAAAATCCTATCAGTCTGTCCCAATATTACCATAATACCCTTAATGACAGTAACGAGATGTTACAGGCAGTGTCAAGAAGAAGAATGACAAGGGCACTTGTTTTCATTGTGGCATAGCTGGACACTGGAAAAGGAACTGCAAAGCTTATCTTGCTAGCTTGAAGGAAAAGAAGTTAAGCGAAACTTCAACTTCAGGTTTGTTTATGATAAAAATCAATCTTTATACTTCTGTATCACAATCTTGGGTATTAGATACCGGATGTGGTTATCACATTTGTAACAATGTGCAGGTGTTGACAGACAGCAGAGCATTGAGAAAAGGCGAAGTAGACTTACGAGTGAGTAATGGAGCAAGAGTTGCCGCATTAGCTATTGGAACTTGTAGTTTAGCTTTGCCTTCTGGTCTTGTACTTGAACTAAAAAATTGTTATTATGTTCCTGTCATCACAAGAAACATTATTTCTATTCCATGTTTGGACATGAATGGATTTGTTTTCAATATTAAGAATAATAGTTGTTCTTTTTATAAAGATGACATTTATTATGGATCTGGTATGCTTACAAATGGTTTGTATGAATTAGATCTTAAAAGACTAATTCTTCAAATAAATAGCAAGAAAAGAAGATTAAGTGACCAAAATCCTTCTTATTTGTGGCATTGTAGGTTAGGTCATATTAATGAAACAAGAATCACAAAGTTACATAAAGAATGATATTTAGATCTTTTGATTATGAATCATATGAAACTTGTGAATCTTGTTTAAAGGGTAAATGACCAAACTTCCCTTTAGTGGAAAGGGACAACAGATTAATGAGTTGTTAGAGCTTGTACATTTAGATGTATGTGGCCTATGTCTACTCAAGCTAGAGGAGGATTTTCATATTTCATAACATTCACGAGATAACCATTCAAGATATGGTTATGTGTATTTAATGAAATACAAATCAAGCATTTGAAAAGTTCAAAGAATTCGGACTTGAAGTAGAGAAACAAACTGTAAGAGTATTAAGACACTTAGATCTGATCGAGGTGGCGAATACTTAGACAATGAGTTTCTTGGTTACTTAAAAGAGAATGGAATTCTCTCACAATGGACTCACCGAACTCCACAACATAATGGGGTTTCGAAAGGAGAAATCGTACTTTATTAGATATGGTACGCTCCATGATGAATTATGCATTCTTCGGTTTCATTTTGGGGATATGCTCTTATATCGCTATTTACCTATTGAACGAGTTCCATCCAAAACCGTTGACAAGACTCCATATGAGATATGGACTGGTAAAAGACCAAGGTTTTCACACTTAAAAATTTGGGGATGTGATGCTTACGTTAAGCGTGCAATGTCTGATAAGCTCGAAGCTAAATCAGATAAATGCATGTTTGCGGGATATCCAAAAGAAAGTTTTGGATATCAATTTTATTATCCCCTTGAGCAAAAGGTGTTTGTCTCAAGACATGTTATGTTCTTAGAAAGAGAATTTATTCTCAAAGAAAGTAGTGGGAGTGATGTGGAACTTAGAGAAGTTCTAGAACCACAAACACACATTGAAATAGAACTAGAACCACAAGTTGATACATTAAATGTCCAACCAATGGTTGAAGGAACACATAGTCCGCGACGATCTGGAAGGGTATGTCATCCTCCTCTTAGATTATATCTACATGTTGAAAAAGGAAGTGATGATACTTCAATTTTGAATGACGAACCTACTGATTTTAAGGAAGCAATGTCAGACATTGATTCTTTAAAATGGCAAGAAGCCATGAAATCTGAAATGGAATCCATGTATACTAACCAAGTATGGTCCTTGGTGGATGCACCTGAAGGTATAATACCTATTGGGTGCAAATGAATTTTTAAGAGAAAAACTGACATGGATGAAAATGTACATACGTACAAAGCAAGGTTAGTGGCGAAAGGTTACGCATAAAAAACAAGGAGTTGATTTTGATGAAACTTTTTCGCCAGTGGCAATGCTTAAGTCCATAAGGATTTTATTGGCTATAGCGGCATATCTTGATTATGAAGTTTGGCACATGGATGTCAAAACAACATTTCTCAATGGGAATTTGCAAGAGGATGTGTATATGACACAACCTGAGGGTTTTGAATCCAAAAAATTTCCTGATCAAGTATGCAAGTTGCAAAGGTCCATATATGGACTAAAGCAAGCGTCGCAGAGTTGGAACATCCATTTTGATGAAACAATCAAAGAGTTTGGTTTTATAAAAAATGTAGATGAACCTTGTGTTTACAAGAAGGTAAGTGGGAGTGGAGTCGTTTTCTTAGTGCTTTATGTGGATGACATATTGCTCATTGGAAATGACATTTCAATGTTCCAGTCTGTTAAGATATGATTATCTAAGAATTTTTCCATGAAGGATATGGGAGAAACAGCTTATATACTAGGTATAAAGATCTATAGAGATAGGTCAAAAAGGTTGCTTGGTTTGTCCCAATCCTCGTACATAGACAAAGTGTTAAAACGGTTTAACATGGAAAATTCCAAAAGGGAATTTTTACCTACATCACATGGGATTTCTCTTTCCAAGAACATGTGTCCTAAGACACAAGAGGAAAGAGATAGGATGAATGGTGTTCCATATGCTTCGGCTATTGGATCCATCATGTATGCGATGCTATGTACAAGACCAGACGTTGCTTATGCTTTGAGCATAACAAGCGATATCAAGCTAATCCCTTGAGGGTCATTGATACCGTGAAAAATATCTTAAAGTACTTGAGAAGGACTAAAGATATTTTTCTCGTCTATGAGGAACCGAAATGAGAGTTCAGGGTTATTCAGATGCTAGTTTCCAGTCTGATCAAGATGATAGTAGATCACAATCAAGGTATATTTTTACTCTTTGTGGTGGAGCGGTTAGTTGGAAGAGTTTCAAACAACCAACCATTCCAATTAACCATTGCAGATTCAACAACTGAAGCTGACTATATTGCAGTTTCTGAAGCAACAAAGGAAGCAGTTTGGATCAAGAAGTTCATTACTGAACTTGGAGTGGTTCCTAGCATTGTTGATCCGATAGTAGTGTACTACGACAACAATGATGCTATTGCACAAGCAAAGGAACCGAGATCTCATCAGCGATCCAAACATGTACTCAGGAAGTTTCATCTGATCCGGGAGATGGTGGAACGGAAGGACATCCAGATAGATTTAGTTCCCACCAAGAGAATCTAATGATCCTCTCACTAAGTCGTTATCTCAAAAGAAACATGATAGACATATGGATGACTATGGTATGAGATACATTGGTGATCGGCTTTAGTGCAAGTGGGAGATTGTTGGTTTATGCCTCGCAGCCAATTTTGGTTGTATTTTTAATTGTATAAAATTTGTTTTATTCAATAAAAGGCATTCTTTATCTTTGTGCATTTTAATTATTTAATTATTAATCATAAAGATAAAATCCTCGAATAATTGTTATGCAATTAGAAATTATAATGTGATTATAATTATGAGATTCAAATTGCATTTGTATTATTCCTAAAATGTTTCTAGTCATAGTTTCATCAAGACGGGTATTGATGAAATGGTTAGACTAGCACATATTTGTTTCTTTCTTATGAAGAAAGTAATCGATCTCATAGATTAAAGTATGGAGATACTTAAACAAGCTTCAGGTGCTTATTGAGAATAAGTTCACCTAATGCACTCCAATTATGAGAATCCCAAATGGAACATTACTTGTGTCTCGTGGATTATCTCATTATGATGGTTGTATAATTGATCCTTAGACTTGAGATTACCAAAGTTATCTCATGTAGGAATTACTATGTTTTGATGCTACTTATGTTCTATTATTGGAATAGTTCAATTCGGTAGTTATTGGATATAGTATGAACTATATGGAGATAGTTGAGTAAATCAATAAAGGATTCGTTGTCTAAAGTAATTAGGAAGAATGTTCTCATTGTTTCGATTAGTAATGATTTTGGGAATCTCGGCGAGTAAATTGAAATTTGAAAAGTTGTTTTCAAATATCAATTATAAATCATTTATTAATTAGCAAGAACAAATATGATTGGATTATTTAGAGTGAGACACGAATTCCATACTCTAATTCCAATTGGAACATTAGATGACTAAAGGATTAATTTATACAAGATAACCATGCATCGACAAGTTAAGTCAAACCACTTTGACATTCCTAATATTTGAGTGGTCATGACACGTTGCTAGACGTCAATCATGATCTATGATTATAAATTGTTTAATTAGGAAATTAAAGATAAATTAAAAGGAGTTTTAATTTATCCGATTTTAATTATGAATTAGAATTATAATTTGTAATTATTGCCAATATATTAGGAACCTAATGAGTCACACATAAAAGGTCTATTAAGGAGAAAATGAAATTAGAATTAAGTTGGACTTAATTGAAAAGTTTTAGAAACTTTAGGATCAATATGTGATATTTGATCTTATAAGGATTTATTAATAATTATAATTAAAGTTTAACTTTAGTTGTAATTTTAATAAAATTCAAGGATATGAAAAATAAGATTTTTCATATAAAAAGGAAAAATTAGATCACATTGAGGCTAGCACTTCAAAACGATTTTTCCTCTCAAATTTGATTTGAGTTTTTTTCCGAAAAGATTTGTGGATACCGTTAGAGGCCGGACGATTGAACGACTCGTGGGACTGACAATTTTGGAGCAGCAAGATTTTGTATCGAAAATCAGGAAAAAGGTTAGTTTAACTTTATCAATTTCTTATTTTATGTTTCGAATTTAAATATATTAAAGTTGATTCTGTGAAAAATTTTAAATTTATTCTGCTGCGCTTAGATTCGATCTTGCGTTTATTTTCCAACACCCTGAAACTTGACAACTTAGGGCCTGTTTGGTTGGATGTTAATTAATGGAATGGAATGTAATGGAATGAAAGGGAATGGAAGGGTTTAAAATGGAATGGAATGTAATATAGTAAAAAGTTATTTGGAAATGATGGAAGGGTTCATAATGTAATGTAGTGAAATATTGTTTGGAATATAAATGGAATGGAATGGAATGTATAATAAATGATATTTATACCCTTTATATTAAAATGGTTATTGCAAGAGATTTATTATTTTATTATTAATTATATAAAATATTAGTATTAATTATTTAATATATTTTATTTTATGTGATTTATATTAAAATAATTTATTTATATAAAATATATAAAAACAATTAAAGAATATTTTTACATATTTTCTATTTTCATTAATAAAATTTTATTAAATTTATTATTAATTGTATACAATTTATTATTAATTATTTAAAATATTATTATTAATTATTTAATATATTTTATTTATTTTATTCTATTCTACGTGATTTATATATAAAAGTAATTTATTTTTATTTTCATTTATATAGAAATATATACAAACAATTAAAAATAACTTTTAAATATATTTTCTATTTTCATTAATAAAATTTTATTTATTTATTAATTATATAAAATTTATTATTAATTATATAAAATTATTATTATTAATTATTTAATAAATTTTATTATATTAAATTTTATTTATATTAAAAAATTTATTTATTTTATTTATATAGAAATATATACAAATAAGAATAATTTTAATATATTTTATTAATGAAAATAGAAAATATATAAAATTATTATTTAATTGTTTTATATATTTCTATATAAATAAAATAAATAAATAAATGTTAAATAAAAAATTTATATTTTATTATAAAAATATATATAATTTATTATTATTAATATAAATATATTATTATTAATTATTTAATAAAATTTATTATATTAAATATTAATATATACAAACAAGAATAATTTTAATATATTTTTATTAATGAAAATCGAAAATATATAAAATTATTATTTAATTGTTTTCTATATTTCTATATAAATAAAATAAATAAATAAATGTTATATATAAAATTTTATATTTTATTATAAAATATATATAATTTATTATTAATAATATAAAATATTATTATTAATTATTTAATAAAATTTATTATATTAAATATTAATATATATAAACAAAATAATTTTTAATATATTTTTATTAATGAAAATCGAAAATATATAAAATTATTATTTAATTGTTTTATATATTTCTATATAAATAAAATAAATAAATAAATTTTAAATATAAAATTTTATATTTTATTATTAAATATAAATAATTTATTATTAATAATATGAAAATATTATTATTAATTATTTAATAAAATTTATTTTATTAAATATTACTATATTCTATTTGATATATTAATATTATGATTTGGTTATTAAGAAGAATTATTGAGGGTATATTAGGTAGTATGTATTTATTAGGTTACGTTCTATCCTAAACTTCCTAAATCGGAGGTTTCTTATTTTCACTGTTTAGGATGGAATGGAACGTAACATGAAATCCTCCGTTTCCATCTAATTCCATTATAAAACTTTCAAACAAATGATGAAAGTATATTACGTTCTATTCCATTCCATCCCTAATTCTCGAAACAAACAAAGCCTTAGCTTCAGTTTTACACTAACACAGCTTTGATTTAGGCTCTGTTTGTTTGGAGGGTTATTAATGGAATGGAATGAAACGTAACACGGTTCCATCGTTTGTTTGAAGGTTTCATAATGGAATGGAATGAATTTTATGAAGCGGAGGTTTTACGTTACGCCCATTCCATCCTAAATAAATAAAATAAGAAACCTCCGATTTGTGGTTTAGATTAACGTAACCTAATAAATACATATTACCTAATATACCTCAACAATTCTTTTAATATCAACTCGACCAAATCATAATATTAATATATCAAATAGAATATAGTAATATTTAATATAATAAATTTTATTAAATAATTAATAATAATATTTTCATATTATTAATAATAAATTATTTATATTTAATAATAAAATATAAAATTTTATATTTAAAATTTATTTATTTATTTTATTTATATAGAAATATATAAAACAATTAAATAATAATTTTACATATTTTCTATTTTCATTAAAAAAATATATATTAAAATTATTCTTGTTTGTATATATTAATATTTAATATAATAAATTTTATTAAATAATTAATACTAATATTTTTATATTATTAATAATAGATTATATATATTTAATAATAAAATATAAAATTTTATATTTAAAATTTATTTATTTATTTTATTTATATAGAAATATATAAAACAATTAAATAATAATTTTATATATTTTCTATTTTCATTAATAAAAAATATATTAAAATTATTCTTATTTGTATATATTTCTATATAAATAAATAAATTATTTTTATTTAAAAATTTAATATAATAAAATTTATTAAATAATTAATAATAATAATTTTATATAATTAATAATAAATTGTATATAATTAAAAATAAATAAAATTTTATTAATGAAAATAGAAAATATATTTAAAATTATTCTTTAATTGTTTGTATATATTTCTATATAAATGAAAATAAAATAAATTATTTATATATATAAATCACCTAGAATAGAATAGAATAAAATAAAATATATTAAATAATTAATAATAAATTGTATACAATTAATAATAAATTTAATAAAAATATTAATAAAATAGAAAATATGTAAAAATATATTCTTTAATTGTTTTATATATTTTATATAAATAAATTATTTTAATATAAATCATATAAAATAAAATAAAATAAAATATATTAAATAATTAATACTAATATTTTTATATAATTAATAATAAAATAATAAACCTCCTACAACAACCATTTTAATATAAAGGGTATAAAAATCATTTATTATATATTACATTCCATTTCATCCATCTTCCAAACAATGTTTCACTACATTACATTATGAACCCTTCCATCTTTCCCAAACAACTTTTTACTATATTACATTCTATTTCATTATAAATCATTCTATCCCTTCCATTTCATTCCATTTCATTCCATTAATTAACATTCAACCCAACAGGTAGGTAACGAGGGAGAAAAACCAAAGCAAATGCGAAAGAGAGGTGAGGGGGAGAAAAACCAGAGCAGATGCAAATTAAATTCAGTTTTACACTAACAGAGCTTTGATTTAGCTTCAGTTTTACTTACATTATATGGAAACTGTGAGAAAAGCTCACTGATTCTCCATCATCCATACACATAAGCAATAAAGACATGAAGATACTGTGATGTTTTCGTCTGAAATTCGAAAGAAGAAGAATGGAGACAAGAAAGGTTTTCAAAGGTTTGTGTTTCAGACAAGAAATGAACAATATTAAGCATGCCCACGTGACACAGATACAAACATATCTGCTGGAAGTCAAGACGTTGTCGTTCCAATAAAGCTATTAAACACAAGGTGTAGTCGTTTCGGTGTTTCACTTACATGGTCAAGCTAATTCACCCACGTGATAGAGAACTAGCCGTAAGCATTCAAATTCATTCAAAACACAAAGAACATCGACACATACGAGTTTTCAATCTTGGAATTATTATCAGATTCACTAGTTGAGAGAGATAGAAAATATTGAGAAGAAAATACAGAGAGTGCTAGAGTACCATTTTGGGTACCGTAAGCTTGAGGAGTCTTCATTGAAGTGTTCCATAGAACACCCAATCTCATATTTGTTCTTCATTTTCTTCTTCACTTAGTGAAATCTCCTACACCACCGCTGTGGGAACCTTGACGAGATAGTGTGTGCTATCGAACCAAGTAAATCTGTTGTCTTTACTTTTCTCAGATTTTTCATTCCCGCAAATATCAAATCTTTATCGCTTCTTTGTTGCAAAGATAGACAAGAAAGCAAGGTAAAATCCCAACAAATTGGTATCGAGCGTTAAAGACCTCCTGGGCCTTTCCTAGATCCCTCAGTGTCAAAGATTCATCAAGACTCATCAAGAAAGTCAGAAGTGAAAGTCTTTTGATTCTTTAATTTCAAAGAAGCATGGTAGGCAAAGAAATGGACATATTTTCCGGTAAAGAAGACTTTACCATCCGAAACTCCAGATGCAAGCTCTTCTTGAGTCATATGATTGCTATGGTGCAATAGATGATGAATATGACCTAGAAACCGACCCTACAAAGAAGTTGAAATGCAAAGACTTGCACATTGCAAGTTAATGCTTCACTTATCACCAACAAGGATAAGGAAAGTGCAAGATTGTAACACCGCACGTAAGCTTTGGGTGAAATTAGATGAATTGTTTGCTAAGAAGTGTCTTCCTAACAAGATGACACTTCTCCACAACCTGCTAACTATAAAATGAATACTTCAAGATCCTTAGATGATAACTTAGACTATTTCTTCAAGCTAGTGCAAGATTTAGAAGCTACAGTGAGAAAATAAGTGAGGAACATCAAGTCGTAGTAATCCTAAAGTCATTACCTTCCAATTTAATGCATTCAAGAAGGTAATTAAGCATGCTAGTGGTGAAACACTTATCTGAAAGAGGGTCCTAGATTCTCTTATGGAAGAAATAGTTGAAGTCAATCCTTTTAAAAAGAGGTCAAGTATTATTTGTAGAGAATAACTATGAAAATAAAGCTCATAAGAAAAACAAAGAGGGAAAGTGGCGTAAGGGAAGTGGTAAAGAAAACAATCAAGAAGAGGAAAAGAAAAGAAGAAAAGGGTAAAGTTAAGACTTGTTTCTACTGTGATAAAGAAGGGCATTTTGTAAGGGACCTAGGAAAAGAAGAGGAACAAGGCAGAAACCGGAATTTCGGTAATGTAGAAAAGCTCAAGACTCCAAAGAAGATGAAATTCTAAATGTGAGTGAGATGTGTGAGGACCTAAGTAGAGAATGGATCTTTGACTCAGATGTACAATGCATGTCACTCCTCATAGGACTGGTTCACTACATTTGAACCACCAACGCCAATGTTAAAATGGCGATTCAGGCAAAAGGATGAGGGCATAGGAAGGGTTTCCATCAACATGTTTGATGGAAAAGAAGGATCCTAAGCAATGTCGATTTGTGCTCGAATAAGGAGAATATGATTTCGAAAGCTTGCTTGATAAGCAAGGCTTTCAGATCAGATCCAAAGATGGACTTAGAGAAATCCTAAGGGATGAGAAAGTCATCATTAGAGGAGTGAAGAGAGGTGGCCTATACTATGTGATAGGCACAACTGAAATTAATGAAATTTCAGAAATTAGAAACCTTGAACCAACAGAAATTGTAAGGTTGGTTCATGCAGGTAAAAATAACCCGTATCACCTCTCTAGGCAAGGTTTAATACCTAAAGAAAACACTGATCTCCAAAGTGATATTCAGGAGGATTTAGGTTCATTAAACCAATCAGCCCACCTTATTGTACCACCAGAATCTGAAGAAGATAGTGGCTCACAATTAGATACTGTGAAGCCTCTAGTAGGCATAGCACAGTATGAAGAGAGGAGGGAAGTGGCTGAAGGTATTGAGAGTAATGTTCCTGAAAGTTATGAAGAAGCTAAGGCTCAGAAATTGCTAGGAATGCAAACTATAAGGAACAGGAGGGAAGGGAAACTGTGGCTGAACCAGAAAAGCTACATCCTAAAGTTTTTGGATCAGTTCAATATGGAATTGGCAAAACTACCCCATTCCTATAAGCCCACATCTTCAAATGGTTGCGCATAAGTGCACCCAATCAAGAAGAGGAGAAAGTCATTCTAAAATACCCCTATGATGTTGGAGATGGTAGCATCATATATATGATGTTGTGTACTGGACTGATCTTGCTTATGCTATTAGCATTCTAAGCAAGTTCATGTCTAATCGACTTAGAGCATTGGCAAGGATCAAGAATGTCTTCGATACCTTCTTTGAACTCTAAGTCATGGACCGTGTTTTACTAGGTTTAAGCTAGTTAATACTAACTGCCTAAGCCTACATGGTTATGTAGATGCGAGAATATGCTACGATAAAAACACATTGAAAACAATGTCCATACACGCTTTACACTAGCAGAAAAACACAAGAAATTGGAAGGTACAATGAACAATCAATTGTAACAATCCCAACCATAAGCGAAATTTCATGCAATTACGTAAGGGTTAAGGTATTAATATGGCTAATGTGCATCCTAGCGTAAATTAAAACTAACCTAACAAAGAACTTTCACAGATAGTCGAAATGTTCTATACCGAGCACGTGTCCACCTTGCATGAGAGGTCCAAGACGCTGACATCGGACTCCGAAGACGTGAGGGACAAGCTAGTGAAGACTTCACAACTCGAAATGATCAAAGGTGAGTTAAACCCTTCGATTTCAAATGAAAAACTAACGAAAATAAATTTATTTTTGCGTGGACTACTCACGATCAAAGATCCCCATGATACCGAAGTCTAATCATCAAATCTCACGAGGGTGAAGATTAGGGTTTGGGATTTTGGGGATTTTCAGATTTGGGGTTTTGATTAGGGTTCTTCAATTTCAGCTAGGCGGTGAAATAAGGGAAACCTCTTCAAATCGAAGCAGATATCGACAGATCTTACAAAGGTTTGGGAGAATTAGGTTTTCGGGTTTTTGGGTTTCACTCATAGATGGAGTTTCTAAGTATGGATTAATGGAGAAGGAGGGAAAAGATGTGAGAAAAGCTCACTGATTCTCCATCATCCATACACATAAGCAATAAAGACATGAAGATACTGTGATGTTTTCGTCTGAAATTCGAAAGAAGAAGAATGGAGACAAGAAAGGTTTTCAAAGGTTTGTGTTTCAGACAAGAAATGAACAATATTAAGCATGCCCACGTGACACAGATACAAACGTATCTGCTGGAAGTCAAGACGTTGTCGTTCCAATAAAGCTATTAAACACAAGGTGTAGTCGTTTTCAGTGTTTCACTTACATGGCTGAAGCTAATTCACCCACGTGATAGAGAACTAGCCAGAAGCATTCAAATTCATTCAAAACACAGCAACATCGACACATACACAGAGTTTTCAATCTTGGAATTATTACTGTATTCACTAGTTGAGAGAGATAGAAAATATTGAGAAGAAAAATACAGAGAGTGCTAGAGTACCATTTTTGGGTACTGGTAAGCTTGAGGGAGTCTTGCTGCAGGTGTTCCATAGAACACTCCAATCTCTGTACTTGTTCTTCATTTTTCTTCTTCACTTAGTGAAATCTCCTACACCACTGTCAAGTGGGAACCTTAGACGTAGATAGCTGTGTGCTATCGAACCAACTAAATCTGTTGTTTTACTTTTCTGTATTTTTCATTCCTGCAAATATCAAATCTTTATCAGGTCTTTGTTGCAAAGATAGACAGTAAAGCAAGGTAAAAATCCCAGAAGAAACAATGTGTCTTTTACCTCCAAAGTATACACATATATTTGATAGAACGGTACATCAGCTAAGAATCAAGCTAGCCCACAGAAAGGTTTTCAAAGATGAAAACGGAGGAGGACTGATAGGATAGTGAATGAAAAGAAAAGGATTCACTCATAGACTCAGTCCAACCAGGAAAATGAGCTTCAACTTGAAGATAGCTCTTTACCCTCAAAGTTTCTTTACCATTATACGTCTTCTCTACCTCTGATTCTGCTAGTGAACCCCAATACAATTTTGTTGGTTTTCCTTTCTTGGCTTCTAACAAATTAACGAGGAGTTTGTGATATTGATACGGTGATTGGCTAGTGTTCGAATAAGCTGACGAACCAGGAGGAGGAGGCGTGGTAAGGGTAGATGGTCCCGTCATTGTGGGTCTTGGTGATGGTTCCGGAGTACAATCGGCTAGTGTGTTGCCGGAAGAAGGTGAAGGAGTGGTCGGAGTAGTGGTTGATGTAGGTGTTGCATTTGGAGGTGTCTTTAAACTTGTATGGCCTGTTTGGTTCTAATGGAATAGCATTGTATTCGTAACATATTTCTAGATGAAAACTACCCCAACCTATCTTTATCTATTCGACGAATATCTATTCTTCTTCAGACAAATTTATCCTTCTCACGTTAAGCCTCCCGAAACTTCTCCTTCTTCGACGTCTGACGAGCCTCTCTCCCGAAACTGACTGGGCTCTTCTTCAAACTCGCGATTCTCTTCTCCAGTTCGTGATTTTTGTCTTCTGTAAGTGGCTATTTTCGTGATTTTTGTCTTCTGTAAGTTCGTGATTCCAATGCGGCCAGGAATAAGTTCTGGACGTGGCTATTTTCGTTATTCAGATTCATCTCTTTTGTTCTTGAACACAAAAGGGGATTGCATTTACTACGTTAAAATTTGGACCCCAAGTAAGAGGGGATTCTTGAACTCAACTGGTATCTCCAGTTTTTTTCTTAATCGATCGAATAGAATAGGTTGGTCCTATGTTCATACGTAGCTGGTATGAATCATCCATGGAGATTATATAATTTCATTGACCATTTATTTTCAGTTTCTCTTTCTTGCTATCGATAACCTACCGAAAGCAGATGAACTAATAACCATAACGGGACTGAAAGCAACAGCGCTGTTCCTCATTTTTTTTCCTACCTTAGAAGCTTTGGTTTCAGCCTTTTGTCAACGCCCGTGTTGTATGCGTCGTTGGTTAGTGTCCTGATATCCATAGCTTCTCATCCTTTTATCGATCTCCCAATGCTGTTGGGGAAAAACCCAGATGGGAGTTTCCCAGTTTGGTCGATTATCATGTTTAGTCCATACTTGTATTTTGTTAGGATCTTTTCATTGCTTAGAAGGTTCACAAGTGGTGAGGAGCCTTACACACCATACATTCTGTTTTTGATAATCAAACAAATTGAAAGCTCCGGAGCTATAGGTTTCACCTCTTTCTGGATCGTTAATTAGGTTCTTTATATTTATGTATTGCCACGTTATATATCAAGTGTTCTGATTTAGGTTAATCTCTATCAAGGAGGGAAAAATATGACTAGTTTGAAGCAAAATCATCATGACTCTGTATTGCGATTTGTCTAAGAAGTGATTTGTATGGAGTTGGAATTCGTGATGCGTCTTTTTGAATTTTGCAGTGGTTGATCTTAGTTTGGTGCTTAGTTCTGATTTTTCAGTCAAATAGTACTACATTTTGTTCAGTATTTGCTTATCAAACGTTGTCATTTTGTTAGGCACGCTAGCAAATAATTGGAAAGGATTTTGCTATATTAATTGATGGAAATAACGTGCTGTCAGTTATTTTATTTTACATGTTTCCTCTCAATACTTTTGTAGCTACTTTAAAAGGTGTTTTCCAGCTCTAAAGGCCTCCAATCAGCTACAAGGTATGCCCATTCCAATAGTCATATATGCTATTTAAACATCATGTTATCATGATAACAGATAATAGATACAAATAGTTTAACTGTTACAGAAATGAAAATTGAATTGTGAATATGCACGTGTATTGGAAAATGTGTGCTTGCTTGGCTAGATAACTATTTAGCAACATGATATTACATACTGTTATACTGGGGCATTTTCCATCATTGAAATCTTAACCAAATGAGAGTAGTTTAAACTAGCTTATCTTTCCAAAGATTTATCATTATGCAATTGATGATAAGTCCAGAATTCACACCCTTCATTTTCAATGTTCTCTCAAAAGGAATTTGCAGAGAGGTGAAGCCCATTACTGCATTACATTAGCTATAATACATAATAATTATCCACCCACATGTATAAATCGATATTGTTAAACCACAAATAGAAACAAATATGTCTGTCACTACTAAACCATTTTCTTATTGTTTCCGAGGGTTTGAAAACCAATTATTAGTTAAAATAACATAATATTAAGTTTATTAAATAACATAATAATAAATTTTCAATGTTCCCTTTTTTTTTTCCTTCTTCTCTTCATCATTAAAGTCACTTAAGTTTAACCAAATACTGACTTGTGTCCAGTTGGATCTCACAAACTCTAAACGTAAGCAAGTTTTATGGAAGCTAGGTAGAGATTGTGTCCTTAGCCATGAATGTTTCTAAGTTTAAATTGAACACCAAGGCTTTAGATTTCCATTTTGATCATTACTTTGTTAGTCAAAGTCTGAATTAAGAGAAGAAATTGTTCTTTGAACATAGGATCTTCAGTTCCTGTCAATCAGCAACTATTCTAAAGATCAGAGGATCATATCAGTCCATGAGCAGTAATATAAGTTACTATCTGCACCAAAATAAAGTAACAAAAGTTACAATTTACCACCACCAAAATTTGCTAATCCATCAAGAGGATCAAATCCAGATGGTTGCCCCAAAAACATTAAACTCTATTCTTCTTCCTTATCAGCTGGATTGAAAATAGAGATCGTTTTGGTCTCCTTCACTTAACGTAGAACATTTTAAGAAAACCAGAAATTGCAGTGTAGTCAGAGTTCTCTTTCTTTCTATTTCTTATGGCCAACTAGAAAATGGTCAGACATCACATGTCATCAATCCTAGAAAAGGAAGGCAACTCCAATGATCCCCTTCCCCTCCCTTACTCTAACCCTCTCTATTCATGCTTTTCCTTAATTTTCTCTCTCTCGAAATGATTACCATTTAAAACTAACATTTCATTATATTATGCAAAAAAAAGGAGAAAAAACTATAAAGGGCTTGGAAGAAATATTGTGGAATATATCTCATTAAGTATGTCGCCGTCCATTTTATCCAACGGCTACCTTAATTTCTTTTCTTTTCTTTTATTCTGTCCATTTCTATGTTCTGATGTCACGCCTGTGACTTATTGCTCACAGGTGTGACTTCTTATTTTTCATTTTCGTTTTTCACTTAACATTCCAATAACCACTCCATGCATGCATTTTTATTATTATCTTTGCATATTATTTATTTTTTGCTTTTTTTAGGCTTTTTCGTTATTAAGTATATAATACTAAGAACGGACGAAATGGACGAACACGCGATTCCATTCCGCCGTCCATTTTATCCAACGGCTACCTTAATTTCTTTTCTTTTCTTTTCTTCTGTCCGTTTCTATGTTGTGATGTCACACCTGTGACTTATTGCTCACAGGTGTGATTTCTTATTTTTCATTTTCGTTTTTCACTCAACATTCCATTAACCACTCCATGCAATTATTTATTTTTTGCTTTTTTTTAGGCTTTTTCGTTATTATTATTAAGTATAAGTATATAATACTAAGGACGAACGGGATGGACGAAAACGTGATTCCATCCCGCTATCCATTTTTTCCAACGGCTACCTTAATTTTTTTTAATTAAGTATATAATACTAAGGACGAACGGGATGAACGAACGCGCGATTCCATCCTACCGTCCATTTTATCCAACGGCTACCTTAATTTCTTTTCTTTTCTTTTCTCCTGTCCATTTCTATGTTCTGATGTTTGATGGCACGCCTATGCCTTATTGCTCACAGGCGTGACTTCTTATTTTTCATTTTCGTTTTTCACTCAACATTCCATTAACCGCTCCATGCATGCATTTTTATTATTATCTCTGCATATTATTTTTTTTTGCTTTTTTTAGGCGTTTCGTTATTGTTAATTAATAAATAGGAATTATAATATTAATTTTTCATTATATATAATTTAATTATGATTTAATTGTTAATTTAGTTCATTATTATTGTGTTATATTAATTATACTTATTTTTTATTTTAGTTTTTGACTCAACATTCACTTATTAAGTATTAAAATTTTGTTTTCATTTTAATAAAATAAAATAAAATAATAATTAATTAAAGTACAATTAGCGCATATATTTTTGTCATTTTTAATTAAATATAATTTATATATAATTATTTCTTTTCTTTTCTTCCGTTTGTGTCTATGTTGTGATGTCACGCCTGTGACTTATTGCTCACAGGCGTGGCTTCGGTGGAAAAAAAGCCTATTGGACACCTTCGGTGGCCAAAATAGCCCGTTGACACACCTTTGGTGGCCAAAACAGACATTTCTTTTTCTTTTTGAATCGCCGATTTGTAAGTAGCCAGAGAGCTCTTTTGTTTGGTAAGTTATCTCAGGAACATTTCACACAAAACCACTTCAAATTGGCGCTATTCCTCTCGTTCTTAAGATTTTAATGGTTTCTTCTGAACCTGATGTGATTTTGTTTGGTTATGGTATTGGTGACTGTTCTGTACTTGGATCTGGACTCTTTGAATTTAATTTCTTCAATTAGAGCTTCTTGCGTTTGATTGCCATGAATATGTGACCGAGGTGCAGGATTGATATTCGTCTTTTCTATTTTTATGCTTGAAAATTGACTATCATGCCTATGCTTAATAGGAAAACCTGAGTACATTTGTTCATTCAAGGATAGAAAGTAGAGTTACTTTAAGCAGTGAACTGCTGATATAGCTTGGCCTACTTTTTTTTTTTTTTGTCGAAATTAAGCAGTTATAAGGTAACTTGATCCTCTTGTTCTTTTACTTGGCTGCTCATTGGAGACTTATTAAATGATTGTGTTACATTCGGTTATTACTTTCCTTGTAAGACTTTGACTAAATTATCCAGAGGAAGAGAAGATAAAGGAATTCTGTTGGACCAGTTGTTAGTAGACAGTTATTGACGTTGGACGCACAACATGAGGTTTTTCGATGGGTTGCCAGTTCCTCCTGATAAAGAAGTAAGTAATGATCTTTTTCTTTTTAGTCGTGCTTGATAGTTTTTGGATGAAAAGTAAGTTTTGAGGATATACTGTTATTTATGTTGGCTAGTATCTTCTGGGATTTTTTGTTGGCTGGTATCTTCTGGGATTTTTTTACTTGGATTTTGATACTGCTGAAAACCAAGAATCCAATGAGAAGTTGTTTGGGCATGAAACTGATATGAAACTCTCAGAACATGCTGCAATTAACATCAATGACATATTAATGCAGTTGGTGTTGTGCACATCCTTAAGAGTACTAGACTGTTGATTATCTTGCCAAGAAAGGATATGAGGGTCTTATAACCATAATATTAATGAACTATGAAGCACAAATAGACCCATATCAGGATTTACATGATCGTTTTACTACATAACATCTCTTTTATGGTGGTCTGGTTTTCAATTTCCAGTTATATGTACTCTTTTTGTTTATATCTGCCAGGAAAAAAAGTTATGAACTATCAATCTCATATGTTTGATTGCACACACTGTATTGATTATATAGGCGATAATTGTGAGCCAAAAGTTTTTTTCTTTTTCAAGTATGGAAGAAGACCTTTTTTTGAAAATATTTTCAGCTGTAAAACATTTATTTGGTAATTGGTATTTATGACAGAAACTCCACGCAGTTGCTATTGTCATAAATAACATGTTTAACCATACTGTTTTACCTCCATATGGGGGTGCCTTTCATATTCTAGGCAAATCTTATTGTTCTAACTGAAAATATATTATAGGGGGTTGAAGTTGCATAATTTTCCCCACCAGTCTTGTGTTCTTGTGTCATCTTCCTTTTTGGTATATGCAGCATTTAAGACAGGAACTGGGCAGAATAGATGAAAGCTGGGCTGCTGCACGTTTTGACTCTTTGCCTCATGTTGTTCACATTTTGACATCAAAAGATTGTGATGGTGAACTTCAAGTTTTAAAGGATCAAAGTGATGTTGTTGAGGAGGTTGTAGATGAGGTTGTCCATGCTTATCACAGTGGCTTTAACAAGGCAATTCAAAATTATTCTCAGGTTTGTCAGAACCATCCGCTATACTCACTGAATCCAGGCTACTCTTTGAATATCCTGCTAATTGGTGTTGGAGGTATTAGGCAATCCATCATCACGTTTGCAGCCTTTTTAACCTATCGAACGAATACGCTTATCAGTTCTAAGCACATATTATTCTCTTCCGAGAAATTGGCATGTACATTGGCTTCAATGTGAATCTCTTCATGATATTAGATTTGGAAAACTCCAATTTATGGTGGTTAAAGTTTGTATTCTTATGACTCCATTATTTGAAAAGACAATGGGTGATATCTTCTAGGTTGTAATTATGTTTTCTTTATTCAGATTTTGCGGTTATTCAGCGAGTCTGCTGAAAGCATCTCTACATTAAAGATTGATTTGGCTGATGCAAAAAAGCGGCTTGGGGCTCGGAATAAGCAATTGCATCAATTATGGTCTCGATCTGTTACGTTACGACACATAATCTCACTTTTGGATCAAATTGAGGGCATAGCTAAGGTTTGTCATTTACTCATTTATAACATGTATTATGCCGGTTGCATTCTCTTTCACTATTAGATTCCTTTGTGTTTATACTCATGAATTGATGACTTAATCTCGTCACTAATTAAGAATATTTTTCACATGAGGTCTTTCCATGTTAAAAATCTGATCATGTTCTATAAGTAAAAATCTGATCACTAATTAAGTAACATATTGTTTATCTGATGGCCCAGGTTCCAGCTCGTATTGAGAAATTGATTGCTGACAAGCAGTTTTATGCAGCAGTTCAAGTCCATGCTCAGTCGACATTAATGCTTGAGCGAGAGGGTCTTCAAGCGGTATGTCAGTCTCCATGCAACATTACTTTTTGTTTATTTCCTTCGGTTGTTTGTTTGGTTTGGACTGGAGTATATCTGATTCTTGGGTTCATTGTGTAGTCTTTGGTTGTAGAAACCCATGCCACCATTTTAATGTCCTACTAAACAAACCTTGTATGCATCTGGAAGAAACTGGACAGAAATATTTTGTTTCTTATGGTGAATAACATATCAGGTTGGTGCACTTCAAGATGTCAGATCTGAGTTGACAAAGTTGAGAGGAGTTCTCTTTTATAAGATTTTGGAGGATTTGCATTCACATCTTTATAACAAGGGCGAGTACAGGTAAAGACTCCCTCTGTGTAAAATTTGCTCAAACTTCTTATTGCCATGATTATCATTCACATTTGAAACTGTACTAATTTTACTGGGGTTGAAGGTGATCAAGGACATTGTAGTACTTGTCATCCGCCTTTACATGGCAATGATTTATAGGAGTTACCAACTTACCATACACATTTTTTAGATGAACAGTAAAACTTGCATAAGAGAGCTTCTTAACTTTTAGTATTCATTTAATGAAGTCTATTTTTCTGGACTTTCAAGCAAGCTATAATCAGAAGAGGTTTCTGTTTGTGGAGCTCATCTTTGCTGAAGCTAATATTTTTTTCCAGCTCAGTTGTCTCAAGTATGGATTACAGAGACGATGAATTACCAACCACAACAGCTGTTGCAATTACAATGAGTAATTCTCATTCTCTATCTCGAAGAACCAGGTTAATGAAAGGTGAACATCATGGACCGGATGGATCATACAGGTCAGGTTCATTTGATTGAGGGAAAATTTAGTGAATTCTTACTTTTCATTACTGATTCTTCTCTGTTAGTTATCTGACTTGTTTTCTTTCTGCTTAAATTTTCACGTTTGTGTGTTTATATACGAATCAAAGTTACTTCTGAAACTGTAATTTGCTTAATTTATCACTTGAAGCATTTGCTTTGCCATTTATTTTGTTATCTTTTCTTCAGTGGCTCTGGCACAGACAATTTTGCTTCTTTCCTGTAAGAGGATGTTCTCTTTCCTTCAGTGGCCTTAAGCCAGGACCGTAGGAAAGTATTCCATGATTGATTCAACTTACTGCTCCATTTGGAGCCGCTTGTTTCCATTTATACAAATTATAATGTTTACTTTGTATTGTATTTGGTTGGTGGTTTGCATAGGGTAAGAAATTATTGGTCTTTGTCACCTACTCACTTTCTGCCCTGCAAATGCCTTGAATGGACACGTTGAATCTTTGTTCAATTATTACTAGTTTCTTTTAATTTTTAATTTGTCCAAAATTTGAAAAACACTTCCTACTGTGTTTTTTATTGACCTTCTGCCTGATTACCTTTTTCAGCTCTTCCATTGATGGTCATGATGAGGATGCTTCTGTAGATGTACATGATGATGCAGCTGCAGATGGTCTTGCTGCATCAAATGGGAGCATTAAGGATGTTAAAATCCACCGTCAAATACCAAGTTGGCTTTCAAATTCCACACCGGATGAATTCGTTGTATGAACACTATATGACCTTTCTTCTTTTCAAAATCCTTGTGTTTTTTCTTGTGCTGTTGTCCTAAATGCTAGAATTTAAATTGATGTAGGAAACAATTAAAAAGAGCGATGCTCCACTCCATGTGAAGTATCTGCAGACCATGGTTGAGTGCCTTTGCATGCTAGGCAAAGTTGCAGCTGCTGGTGCAATGATATGGTATGATTGTATGGTTAACGTGCCTCTTGTTATTATTATAATGATCATTCAATACATGATTTGGGACATTCATGAATATTCTCAAATAGTCCGCCCCTCTACTCTTTCCTAATTTTGTGATATGATCCAATTTTGCTGGAAGACTGCCTTAATTTGTTGACTCTGCTGCTCTCCAACAGCCAGAGACTGCGACCAACAATTCATGACATTATTACTTTGAAGATAAGAGCTCATGCACAGCATATCAACTCTTCAAGGTCCAGCATTGGTCAGGCAGCCCGAACTGCCACCACAGGACTTCATTTTGTCAAGGGACAATTAGAAAGCTTCCACTTGCCAAAACCGAAGCTCCAGAATGGAATATCATTGGCAGGTACTCTGTTAGCAGTAAGCCCTGTGTCACCTGTCATGGCTCCCACTGGTAGAGCACAAGTTGCTGCCAAAGAGCTTCTAGATTCTATCTTGGAAACTGCAGTTCGGATATTTGGTAGGTATTGACTTCCTTCTATGTGTAATGGATTTAAGCAAAGCATGTTCTATAATCCAATCAACTTAGTCATGCTATTTGGGTTACTGCTACTTCCAAACTGATTTTTCAACCTTTATGTTCCAGAAAATCATATTGTTGTTGGAGAGCTTCTAGAGTCAAAATCTTCCCAAAATGTTGACATGAACACCCCAAAAGCGATAGCAGTGGATATAAACTGGAATCCTGATTCTGAAGGAGCGCAAGTTACCGGAGGTTACAATATTGGTTCTTCTTTGACAGTATTACAGGTAGTTTGCTAGGTTTCCATTTCATTTTTCTTATTTCTATCCAGAAAATTTATATCTCTGAACCATTATGTTATCTTTTTGAACACTGGACCTATTGGCAAAAGAGTGAATGTCAACAACTCTTGTGTGAAATTCTGCGAGCAACTCCTGAAGCTGCATCAGCAGATGCTGCTGTACAAACTGCTAGACTTGCAAATAAGGTCCCTTCCAAAGAGAAGAGGTAAGTCACAGGACGATACATTACAATTTGTCTTCTGTCTGTATATACACAATGGGTAGATTATCAATCTATCTGCATCTTTAGCTGATTCTGTACGCATAGCCAAATTGTTAAAGAGAATACATTGATTATTGAATGCTGATTTAATGCATTACAGGGATGGTTCAGAAGATGGTCTTAGCTTTGCTTTTCGTTTCACAGATGTGACTATATCAGTTCCTAATCAAGGTATGCTGAGTATGGTCCAAATTTGTGGCTTATTCCAATTTTCCTTAGCCATATTATGAGTCCATTCAATGAGTCATCCCTAGCCATATTATGAGTCTCATTCAACGGGCCATCATTTGGAGTTACCTATTATTTAGTTGTTGATCTCCTTTGTACAGGATGGAGTAGGAGGGGCCCAAGTGTGTTACAAGAAGGCTATGGTTCTGCTGCTGTTTTGCCCGAGCAGGGGATATATTTAGCAGCATCTATATACCGTCCTGTTCTTCAGGTTTGGGCTTCATAAATCCAGACTGTCAGATTTCAATTATTCCTATCCGTTGCTCTTCTGAACTCATTCTTTCTGCAGTTTACAGATAAGATTGCTTCAATGCTACCGAAAAAGTATTCCCAGCTTGGGTAAGCTCAATACTTCTTACATTTTTCTTGGTCAGTGACATCAAACTTATAGACAATTTTGCATGATCAATGTATTTGGTATAGCAGGGGATGCATTCAATTGAAAGCTTTTTGTTAGGCTTTTCATACTTTGGTTTACATTTGTTTCTTGTTTCTCATGGGTAATTCAGATTGTAACTCTAGGGGAAATCCATGGGCTATTGTACATAACCAGAACAGAAAGTCTGTGCTCTACTTGAGCTTTTCCTCAATGTATCATAGGTTACCACTTATTTCATATGCCGAAGACATATCTAGTTTGATGTGATCCTAAGCAGAGTCAATTGTTAATAAGAACAACCTCAAAATGCTGAAAAAAATTTGTTTTGTTGATAGGCATTTCAGGATCAGAGTTGAACATATTGAAAAGTCTAGTGTGTTTGATTATTTTAAGGAGTAGGGAGCCACCATTTGCTTTAGATGCTTCTCCTAGTGGCCGTTTTCCTTGATTGGTTGCTGAAGTTGGCATCATTGACATCTATGTTATCTTTTCTGTGTGAATTTTGCAGATATTACTGTCTTTATCATTTTTTAATTCCATTCTCTTACCCTTAACCTTTTGGTACGTCGATATGACCCTAAATTCTTTCTTCTAAAACTGCAGGAATGATGGATTGCTAGCTTTTCTAGAGAACTTTCTCAAGGATCACTTTCTACCAACTATGTTTGTGGACTACCGGAAGAGTGTGCAACAAGCAATATCAAGAAAGTTCTAATTTGTTACAATTGAATTTTGTTTGTTGATTGCTTTATATGCTTACTTTATGCTAAGTGTTGTGCCTCTTAAATTTGGGTGGAAGCATTATTCTTTTGCCTACTTTTTTTTTTTGGGTATATATATGATCATCACTGTTATGAATATAGTTCATAGCTGCCTAGGTACATTATTAGCTTCATCTGTATGTAGCACCATGATCTTTATATATTTTGAACAAAGTGATAAAATAAATAACTCCAACCACAGTTTATTTATGATCTTATTTAGATCAAAGTAGATGAAAAAGATGGTAGAGCTGATCCACATAGATGGGAATTAAAACTAAATTGTATTTAGTGATATGAATATGAAAACTGAAACCAGATAAAGTGTGATAAAAAAACTAGTTTCAACTACCGCAAGAGAAGACTTAAATTCCAATAAAGCTTACACACTGGAATGTTTCAAACCTGTAATAGTTTGTCTGTTTCTATTCATGAGCATGAGGTATGCTGATGGTTAAATTACTTCTTATACTTAAGTTTTATCTGAACATCCAATGGTAGTTATATGCTGTATAACTCTACAACAGGTCCAGCTGCATTTCGTCCGAGGGCACATACTGCTACTTATACTCCATCCGTTGAGAAAGGTCGACCCGTCTTGCAGGGGCTTTTAGCAATAGACTTTTTAGCAAGAGAGGTTAGTGGTTTGTTACATTTTCAGTGCATAAGTGCTGTTTATTCAATGGTCATAATATCAACTTCTTACTTCAGAAGAACAAACTCATTGCTGCTTGTTTTTCTGAAATTAGGTCTTGGTTTTGAGCCCATTACATTATACTTAGAGAAAGAAGAAAAGAGAGAGGACATACACTTGGTGTTGAGTATTATCATTTCAGACTGTATGTGACCTGGCATATGTGGCTTACAATTCTCTGTAGGTACTTGGTTGGGCTCAAGCAATGCCCAAATTTGCTGGTGATCTTCTGAAGTTTGTGCAGTCCTTCCTTGAGCGTACATATGAAAGATGTCGGACATCATACACAGAGGCAAGGAAGTTCTATTCTATCACATAATATCTGCTATATTGCTTTTATCACTAACTCTGACAAAACGTTCATTGTTTACTAAATTCTAGTTCATTGACAGAATATTTTACTTCATCATGTTGAAACATATGGCTTTTTAAGCCACAACTTTTCTCCTTATACAATGGTCATGCCTAGGTATAAAGAGCTAACTAGTAGTGGTAGTTATAGAGAAAGTGTAAACCAATCAAGACTAAAGATCATTGGCATTTGTATATTACGGGATTGGTAAAGATCATTGGCATTTATATATTATGGGATCGTTATTAGTTGCCATTAATTCAGTCGTGTTGGTTATATTTCAGGCAGTTCTTGAGAAACAGAGTTACATGCTGATTGGAAGGCATGATGTTGACAGATTAATGCGACTTGACCCGTCAAGTGCATGTTTGCCTGGGAATCTTGGCCAGTCAAATACGATGAATAATACATCAAATGACTCTATTGAAATTGACACTGAATTGAGTGAATTAATTTTAAATTTGCGGCCTATCAGGCAGGTATTGTAAATGTCCATGTTATTTAGGATGCATTCATTACCTCTATATAAGCATTATCGTGCATTACCAATTTTATTTGTTTCTAGACAAGGTTGCATGTATCTATACGCTCCTAGATTTGACTTCTCAACCAAATTTCTGCATCATTATTTTCTTGCTAATAGGATATTATTTACTTTCAACTTATTGTGATAAATCCCAGTGCAATGCCCTTTATATTATTCATCTTTTTTTCTTGTAAATTTTTGCAGGAAAATCTAATTCGTGATGATAACAAACTTATTTTGCTGGCTTCTCTTAGTGATTCATTGGAGTATATTGCTGACTCCATTGATAGGCAAGTTATTTGCTTGCTATTCATTCATTTATTCCATAACATTATATTTAGTGTCCTTGCTTAGCAGAAAATGAAAGCATACTAAGAGCAAACAGTGTGCTCATATTGGTTTTTACTGGAAATGTTGAGTTTTTATTTCCAGGCATTTCCATGTATTCACCTATTACTGATTTAGTGATTTTGTGGCCTGTCAGATTAAACCCTTTTAGTGGTGGCCGTTACAGTCTCCATTAGAAATGGAAACTTGCTTTTTTCCTGTCACGAAACTTTCCACTTGCCTTCTGTCAATAAATATGTGCTGTGGAGGACATTCATACGTCTTGGAGATTTGGCACTAAAATTAAGGATCTCGTCATGGTTATAGATTTTGAGCCACCTGGTACCAACCAAGCAGTAGTGCATCCTTAGGTTGCTGCTTGGTCAGCCGTGCCCTAATCTTTTTATCACCCCAGTTCCTTCTAGATAGCCCGCCAAGCTGCATGAACATGCTATGAGGCTCAAGCTTTGAATAACCCTACTGGAATATGCTTAGTTCTTCACAAACTTTGATGATTGAACTTAGATTCTGCAATTCTTGCTAGGGGGAGCTGCTTTCCTTATAATTTATTCCTAGAAAACATAATTTGTTGTCTATCCTGCATATCCAGGATAGTTAACAATTTATCGAGCATCATATTATCTTTCGATTCTATTCCATGTTTTAGCTAATTTGTTATTTTTCCAGATGTGGGATGATATTACAGGGGTGGACTTATTGTATACCTTATTCGCTTTATTGATCAAATTGTTTGGGATATCTTGACTTGCAGGGGTGGACATATTTTATGCCTTATTTGCTCTGTTGATCAAATTGTTTGGGACATTTTTGACTTTCCAACATATAACTTTTTGTGAGATATCTTCTCAGTGAATTATGTGCAACAACTAATGTAATTCAATCTGCTTGATTTACAGGCTTGAGCAAACAACAACAAGAGCATCGAATCAACCAGACCAAAAAGGCAAGAGTCTGGCATCATTTGCGAACGAGTATAGAAAACTGGCAATTGATTGCCTAAAGGTTTTACGTGTTGAGATGCAACTGGAAACAGTTTTCCATATGCAGGTTTGCCGCCCATTTAGGCACTGTGAAACGTGTGCTTACATTTATTAGAATTTCTAGTTCAATGATGTGATCAAAATTGCTTCTTGAACAGGAGATGACAAACAGAGAATACTTAGAGGATCAAGACGCGGAAGAGCCTGATAACTTTATTATCTCACTTACTGCACAGGTCAGTGTCTGTCCTTACAGCTTGTTTTAGATCATAGTTTATCTGATGCTCTTACACATCTTATTTAGATCTTAGCATATGTTATGTAGTTATAAGAGACTGGCAATTGAAAGAGTCTTTGGTGGTTTCATTGTTCTTCTCATTTGTTAAGTGGAATTGCTTTGTGGCTGAAATTCTGATTTCTTTACAAAATTGCAAACAACTGCATGCTACCATCCATGTGGTTGGAAAAACTTGCTATGAGCAGGTGGTAAAAAGGTTTCCCTAGCATTTACTTGGGATTTCCTTGAGTACAAATTTTCTGGGTTTGTAGATAAGATAGGAAGATGTTATGTATGCTGTTTGGATTTGCCCATGGTGAAAAGAGGGAAAATTGAACATAAAGTTAATAGCCATTGGCCTTGAAGTTTATGAAATAAATAGTGGTTTGGCTTTTTTTAGAAGATGTTCATCAATCTTGGCATCTAATAGTTGATTGGCTGATTGGAAGATTTTGTGCATGCCATGCTTTTGGAATCAAAATTTACATTTCTATTTGTTTCTTTGCTCATAGATAGCTCGAAGAGACGAAGAAATGGCACCCTTTGTTGCAGAAGTAAAGCAGAATTACATATTTGGTGGAATTTGCAGCATTGCAGCAAATGCGTCTATCAAGGTACGGTTAGAGTACGAATTTTTGTATGTGTGATAGTCCTTTTAGATTTTGACATCCTTTAGAATCGATGAACGTCTGTTTTACTCGACCAATCAGGCTTTGGCTGATATGAAGTCCGTTAACCTTTTTGGGGTTCAGCAAATATGTCGAAATTCAATTGCTTTGGAACAGGTAGCCACTCTTCCTCATCCCCTATCATTGTTTTGCCTGTATCTTGGTTGAATTGTTTGCGTAAATGCATTTCATTGACTATTGATACTTAACTGCCCTTTGTTCATGTTGATGCGGAATATGTTTTTCCAATTCGGCACTGCAGGCCCTTGCAGCAATTCCATCAATTGATAGTGAAGCTGTGCAGCAGAGGCTAGATCATGTTCGGACTTACTATGAATTATTGAACATGCCATTTGAGGCAAGTTCAATATAATTGCAGCTTCTTCTATTAAGTAAATTCCTGTTCCCCAGCTGATGCAGTTCTCGATTTGCAGGCCTGCCTTGCTTTCATTACAGAGCATGAGCACTTATTTACAGCCACAGAGTTAGTACATATCTGTTTTAAAACTTTCGAGAGGTGTTGAGAAATCTCTATAACATAATTCTTTGTTTCCTCAGGTATTCCAATCTCTTGCGTGTCAATGTCCCCGGAAGGGAAATTCCTCCGGATGCGCAAGATCGAATGAAAGATACTCTGATGCATTAACGTATGTACTGTTGGTGAGATTGATTTGTAATGTAACTGTCAGATGCTTCAGTGGGGATGTGTTGGCTTATGAGATGGACGAATACGGAAATCTATCCCGTCGGGAATGTTTTTTTGCCGATATTTATTACTATCTCGCGTGATTTTTTTTTTTTAATTTTCTTATTCTTAACAATCATAAGCGTGATTTATTTTATGTTATTAATTATTTGATTTATGAAAATATAATTACTTGATTAAGTATTCAATATTAATATTTAGTATATGTGTTACAGTATTGTTAATTATTATTTAATTTATATCACTGAATATTTTTCATCATATTATTTCATTATGCTTAACTAATAGTTAATGAATTAATCATAATTAATTAATTAATTAATTTTGATATGATTAATAGTTATTATAATATAATAAATTAATTCAATTAATAATAATAATAATAATAATTGGAATATATTTAATTATTTGATTTATTAAAATATAGTTACTTGATTTAGTACTCAATGTTAATATTTGGTATATATGTTACTACATTGATAATTATTATATATATAGTTAATTAGAAGAACAAATAAAAGAAATAAATGAGATGTCAAGGGTGTGACTTAAGGTCTCACATAGTGTCTCACGGGTATGACTAATAAGTGTATAAAGTCACAATAGTGACTTTCAATATATATATATATATATAATTGATACTAATTAATCAATATTTTAATTAAAATGTGATAATTATATATACACAATGTCACGATTGTGACGTCACGGTTGTGACTATACTACGTCACACCCCATGACATATATAATAATAATAATAATAATAAGTCATAATGATAAGAATAATAAAATTAATAATAATAATAATAATAATAATAATAATAATAATAATAATAATAATAAGGATATTTTGATCTTTTGTTAGTTATTCTTTGTAAATCCAATTTTATATTTTCAAACCAAACAGAAGAATATAAATTATTTATCTACTTCATTTCTTGAACTAAATAAAGTAATACATATTCTATCCTATTCATCGCCTTTTTATTCATAAGAATAACTATTCTATTCCTTATCTAATTCCTTCCTTGTTTAATTAAAATAGTGGGTTTTACACATTAAAAATTAAACATTTTATTTTATTTAATTAAAATATAGGCTCATTGTGACGTTCAAAATGGCACAGGAACCAACTCAACTTAATTAAAAATATTTTATAAGTGTCAAGTTAGTGCTGAACGTTTTCAAATATTAAGATTATAATTGTTCACTACGAAATATTTGAATTAAACTTGTTAATTGATGCAAAGTTTAGGATCAAAAGTGACCATTTTGCCTATTATTTTAGGTCAAAGTTAAAACTCTTGTTTAGTTCAACCAACTTTTAAAAATAAAATTTTAATAATAAGAATTTTAATTTTTAAAAATAGTTCTATATAATTAGATAAAATATGCTATTCAATAAAATATTATTAAATAATGTAACTTTGTTTTTAAATTCTATCCAAATTAATCTAAATAAAATTTAAATTTGATATTAACTCATTATTCTAATTGTATTTAATTATATATATTATTTATACCTTATTTATTTCAAAATTACTTTTAAATATAAAATACAAATTTTAAAATAAAATTATAAATAATCATTTATAATTATTTATAATTTTAAACAATAACAATAAAATAACATCTAGCATAAATTACGCTTCAACCACGGAATCCGGAAGATTTAATAATACATGCCTTACCTACCCCGAGAATCTTTTATAATATTAAAGATTATGATAAAAGATATCTCCTTCTAATATAAGAAACATTTGAAAAAACTAATTACTCTTAAAATTTTTGAAAAATTCTTTTAGTTTTAATTTTTAAAAATATAAAACTCCCATTAAAAATAACAAACGAAAATATGCACGACATAAATATAAAAATATATTATTTGCACTAATTAAATATTGATTACATAACATTCAATAAAATTTTAAACTTGAACTAAACTAATTAAATTATATCGAAATTAATAATTTATTATTATTATTTTAAATTATTAATTTAATTTTAGTTTAATTGATATCAATCAAATTAAGATATGAATTAAATTGTCATATTAATGACATTTAATTGATTGGATATAAGAATGATTTTAATTGAGTTTATTATTTAAATTTGAATTCATAAGCTTTTAATAATTTACTCAAAATCTTAATCAATATTTTAAATTTCAGATTTTATAAGTTGAGAAATAGTTTATATAACACTTTCTCTATTAGTTAAGGTCAAGATTATGCTTATTAAATCTTCCAAATCTCATTTATCGAGAAATTTTTACTACATTGTTATTGTTATTGTTGTTATATTAGGGTGAACCACTAAATTTCTCGTGTTAACAATTGTATATTGAAATACATAAATTATTAAATTAAATATATAAATTAAGAAAAGTTAAAGATTTGACTTAAAATTATTTTCATATATTAATATTTTAATTAATATTATTAAAAGTTAAGTATTTTATGTTAATCTTAATAATTAGTAAAAATTTTAAGTAACTTGTAAAGTTTAAATTAATTTACATAAAAAGCAAATAATCTAATTGAATTCATATGATTTTTTAAGAGTATGAGTTAAATTAAAATTGAAATTACATTTAAAATTAAGAAATATGTCTTTATAAACAAATAATACTTGAAACTTTAGTTATTGAATTATTACTTAAATGTATAAAATAATTCAAACAATATAATCATTTTATTTTAAAGTAATATCTCCTTAAAGGAATTGATCAAAGCTACACCAAACTTCAATTCTATGAAATTTAGAATCTCAAAATGAATCACATAAAATATTTTAGATTTGTTTTAATATATAGTATTGTTCCTGCTAAAGGGCCCAAAAGATGTGGCTATCCATCGGGCTTACACTTTTCTAATAGATACGACAGCGTTTATCCGAAAGGTCCAAATCCGGCCCATGCTTGGAATAGATTATGAGGTATAAAATACTTCTAACTAATTTTTAAAATTGAACTTCTGAATTTAAATCTGGAAGACGAGATGTTTAAATTTTAGAGGTTTAATTAGTAATAAACTGTCATAAAATTTATCAAAACTTAAATAAAATTTAAAATTTAAAATATATTGATTAATTTATAAAATTTAGTTAATTAATAAACAAATCATAATTTAATAACAAATATTACTAAAATAAATTGAAAAAGTTAATAATTGAATTTAAAATTAATTCAATTTTTAAACAATTGTTATAAGTTATAACTCTACAATAAGAAACAAGTTTAAAAAATTGGACAAAGGGTGGCTAGTTTCATTTTCGCATGCCACCCTGTCTTCGAGACCATCTATCAATTCATTAAATCCATCTATCAATTCATTAAATGAAAAATTAGGTAGAGAGTGATTGTTTCTATTTTTGTATGTTACCTTATATCAGAAACTATATATCCATCAATTTATTAATAGATGAATGGTCTCGGATACAAAATGACATATAAAAACAGGAGTAAGAGAATTGATCCCCAGAGAATTTTGCACTTACAAGGTACTATAGATTTGGCATTTTATTTTTTAAAGGGTAAACAAAAAGAAAAAAGTTCAATTTCTGGTTGGTTCATATTTTGGGATTGAAGCATCATGTTCTCGTTATTTGAACCACGTGCTACTTAATTTTGTCTATACATCTATATAAATATATATATATATATGTAGATAAAATTTAATAAAATAATATAAAACTGATTAACTTATATATATATATATATATATATATATATATATATATATACGTAGATAAAATTTAATAAAATAATATAAAACTGATTAACTTGGACGGATATTATCCATATTTTGCGTCATTTCTCAAACGTTGTACTAGAAGTTTAGCATCGTTCACTTATGCATGATTGTCTTAGCGTGTTCGACTCGGGAGCGCACTTGACATCTCACCGTCCCCCTAGGTGGATCGCTTGGACCAAGTCACCTCCTGATTTTGTGAAGCTCAATACTGATGGAAGTGCAGTTGGTAATCTCGATCGAGCGGGGTATGGGGGCCTTATTAGAGACATGGAGGGTCGTTGGATTGCAGGGTTCTATGGCTCGGTTGGTATAGCGACAAACATACTCACAAAATTACAGAGGCTCAAATATAGTCTCCAACTCACGTGAAACTTGGGGTACCGTAGTTTGCTTGTAGAAACTGATTGCTTAGTTGTGGTTAATCTTATTTCCAACTTACCACAACCCTATCATCCTCACATTGTTCTTATTCGAGATATCCAGGACGGCAGGACCTGTTCGCTAAACAGTGGCGCTACTCCCTTTACCATGTTCTTCGCGAGGGCAATCATTGTGTGAACTTTCTTGCGAAGATTGGATCGTCACAGCCGCCCATGTGGCCTATGTTAAGAATGACCAGAATATGTTAAGAAGGACGCTATGTTATATACGTATATGTGAAAAAAAAAAAGCATATGATGTTGTCACCCACAAACACAACAAGACTTGATATAAGAACCAAACCGTCAATTGGGTTTTCGCCCATTTGGAGGATTCGGTGTTGTAACATAGAAAATGAAAGAATCAAACCAGGTTCAATTACTGATCAGGGTCGTTCCTATCGTTTTATAGGCCCTGGGCAAAATATGAAAAAAAAATGTCCTAATAAATTGACAATATACTTAAGTTTACATGTTTGTATGAAACATAAATGACTCAATTTATAATTTTACTTTTTTTTTCCTTTTTTACTTCCAGATAAATATTTTTAGGCAACATAATATAAACCAATTATAACACAATTGGACTAGAAAAGAACAAAAGCATTTGTATGAAAGTGGAAGAAGAATGCAGTACAATCAAACTCTAATAACTTCATAATATATCACAAAGATATATAAATAGTATTATATTTATGATAGAGGAAAAAATAAATAACAAAATTTAATGTCTAATATTAAAATAAAAACAAAGGGCAAATTTTAATGATAAAGAGACACTAATTTCTAAAAATACAAGAAATTAACATACTTAGGAAATAAGCTAATATAATGTCTAAGTTAATGATAAATTACAAATTAATCATAACATATTCAAATATTTAATAAGCTAAAAATACGTTAAAAATCGTAAACTTTACCTTTATATTATACTCAAGACTCGAAGATAAAATCAAGAAATTTTTGCTGATAATTTTAAATTGAAATATCTTAAATACATATATTGATGAAAATAAAAAAATTAGAAGATAAAAATACACAAAAATATTTCAAAATTATTTATAGGTATAAAAAGTTAACGTTGAATCTTGAAAGTTGCTTACGTTTATTACTCTTGAAAAATGAAAATATTAACAGTCTCACCAACGATTTCCACCGACTTTCTTATCTATATTTATTACTACATTTAATACTGTTATGTCTTCGGTAATGACAATAGCCCAACAAAGGAAGAAAAAGTAATAAAGAAGTAGAATAATGAAGCACGTCTAGTACAAGATGGGAGCCATGGAGTCCCTTTTTATGATGGGCCCTGGGGAGGTGCCCTACCGCCTTGCCTGTAAAGATCATATATCACTAATAGATCATTATGTTTTTTTTTAAGTACAGGCAGAAAGATTTCCGCAAAGAATGTATAAAATTGTAGGATTGTCATATTCTCGTGATTGTTCAGTGAAGATTTATAGTGTAATTAGCAACGAAAAAAGCAAGCATTTTTAGGGGTATAAGGTAATAGCAGATTATGGCTATCATCAGGCGTATACATATATTTATATATATATTGGCAATTGTTACGTATTTATTCTTTTAACCTGTATCATTATTATTCTGTCACATCTGCAGATAGATTTACTAAAAATAGTCTATCTATAATATAGAGATAAAGCTGCATACAATCGAACTGCTTTTATTGCGTAACTTGAACATAATGATAATGATGATGATGATAGAATTATTATTTTTATCTATTCGTTCAATAAGTAAAACTTATAAAAATTAAATGGCTAAGATCATTTAAAAATAATGTCGTTTTGGACATCATTGGGTATAGTTGATAAGAGAATCTAAACTCCAAAATAATAATTATATTTTTAATTTAATTTTAATTTATTCAATTCTAGAATTTTAAATATACTTTTAACGTAGTTATTTTAAAAGATTTAAAATGATTCGAATAGGGTTTTAAAATGAATGAATTATAATATCAAATTTAATTTTGATTATTGAGAATTAAGAGAAAACAAAAAAAGATTTAGAGTTTAAATATTTTCCCCTTTATCTAGCTGCAAAATACAATCATATTTATTCTTTAAAAATGCACTAATGTTTTAAGAATTAGGATATGTTCATTCTTATATATTTTATATTTTTGCATTAATAAAATTTTTATTATAATTATAATTATATAAAAATATTATTAATCATTAAAAGTTATTATATCCTATTTTATTTATGTATAAAATATATTTGTAATTGAAAATCATTAATATAAGTACATAAAATAATATGCTAAATTTAAGAATAGTAAAAACCAAAGGTCATTTTACATCCACAATTATATTATTTAGAAGGTCTAATAATTTATGAATTAGGTTATAACATTAATACTTTTATTTATCAATCTCTTTGTTTAATTTTACAAAATACATATTTTATTATTTGAATTTTATTTTTTCTTATTTCATATTATATTATAATTTTACTTTCATAATATTTTTAACATGAAGGAGAGTTTTAGAACAATTAATAAAAGTGAACCCTTTATGATCATAAAAGGTAACAAATTTAAGTAACAAAATAGTCTCTTTATAAAAATTAAAAATACCAGTAAGTAAGCAAGGAGCTTGTGCACAAAGTACATACATACATATATATATATAGATATACATATACATATACATATTACAAAAAAAAAGCAATGTGTTATAGAAAGGAGTGGCTTGGTTGATTTCAACTCCTCACTTAAGACTCTCTTTTATAAAAGGTCTTGAGTTCAAGGTCTTGAGCTCGAGTCATCACAAAAGAAGGGGAAGAGAATTTTTCTTGATCATGATCCTTTAGCTATCTTAGATTACTCTTTGATCGGATCAATTATGGACGTTTGATTTTCAACAACAGTGTAAAAATTAGAGCTACTAGAAAACTCCAGGCTTCTGGGATCAAGAGATACCTACGTATATATATATATATATAAGTAATGTTGTCACAAGAAGCTCAGGACGGGAGCTTATAGTCCACGAGATAGGAGTTGGTATTTGACAAGTATGATCAAAACATAGTCTTCAACAACATATTAGTACTATACGGGGTGTCGTGTCGTAAGGGTTATCCAATTTACTAGAAGTATAAGACTTGACGGAGATGAAGTCTCAACATGAACAAGAAAACTAGCAACCCTTCACATTTTTTAAAGCATAAGCTTTTTATGTTTTTTTTGCATGCTATCATATTATATCTTAGCCCTTAAATAATGATTATAAATCTTAACAAAAATTATATTTTTGGGATATTTTAGTATATCATCGTCAATTTAATTTTTAATTTGTATAGTCATCTAAAACAGTTTCTCTGCTAATTAATTTTTATTAGATCTTTTTAAATTCTACGTGATTATTATGAGAGTTGTTATTGTTGTTTATCGTCAATTTAAATATTAAAATATTATAACTAAATATGAATATAATCTTTAAAATATTTTTAAAATATTAATTAAATATGTAAGTTTACAGGGTGGACATGGAATGGATAGACACATGCTAGCTGGTTTGGTCTTCAGAGACGACAAGCCATCCAAGAAAGAGACCCACCCACATGAAGAATATGAAGGAGATGGACATGTTGCTCCTGAGTCCTGATACAAGAGACCTAGCTAGTTAAGCTTGGCAAAAAATTAAAAAAAAAAAAAGTCTCAATATTCTATCCGAATTTAAGGTTAAAATTGAGTTTATCTTTTAATTTAGGCTTTAAGCTTCAGATTGTTCGATGTGGTTTGACCCAAAGTCTTCAGAACTGATATTTCTTTTATAATTTAAATTAAAAATAAAGAAAAAAATTTAGCCGAGTCGAGCTCCATAAAGCTTTGACCCACTCAAATCGTGTAGCCTCGTGTTTCAAAACCAAACCAAAATTTTTGAACCAAGTTGAAACCGAACTTAGCTCATCCTAACTCAGTCCAAATACGAGCCCGACTTGGCTCTATCCTAACTTTTCTATATTTAAAATTTAAAATGACATCGTTTTGTTTATAAAAGTTGAGTCTTAAATTAAGCGGAGTTAGACTCATTATTAACTTTGGGCCAGGCCCGGACCCAGTAGTTGTCATCTGTTCATGGTCCGGGTCCTTTTTTTTTTTCCCCACAGTTACACAATTCTTCAAGACTAGTAATGATGTCGAGTGTTTGGAGTCATCGAGTACCGTTCGCGGTTTGCCCCATTTCGTAATGATTCAGTGCTGGCTTCGATGGTGACAAAGTCAAATTATGAACAGTTATATATTCTGTTTGTAATTATAAAATTTTAATTTGTAATTATTAATTAAAATTACAATAAAATACATATAATATAAATATTATACATAAATTAATCAAATATGAATACCATAATAATCCAATTTAACTCTTAAATCTAATCTAAAATAATTATTAATAAATTATTAATTTAATTCAAATTTAGATTGAATTTTAAAAATATATTAAATAATGAGAAGGGAAAAATCCTGTACGTACAATCGATACAACAATAACAATAACAACACTCAAATCCCGAATTCCGTTGAGTCTCAGGCAAACAATCAAAAACCCTAAGGAAGGTTAAAAAATAAATATATATGTATGCTTTCTATAAGGATAATAAAGGAATTTGTTCAATTTTACATCTGATCTGAATTGAAAAGTGGATTTTATGTGAAAAAGGGTATGGATAAATGCAGATTATTGTTTCTTAGAATTGAAGATACAACAAACACCCTACACAATACCTATGCAAAAGGGGGGTGACATTTAAATGAGACTTGAACTTGTTAGTCACCTAATGCTTCTTCGGCTCGCTATCTCCACCTAGTTTGCTCGCGAGCGCTCGTACTGTTTTCGCCTAATTGTGCAGCGGCGGCGTGACTCTCTTGGTCGGAATCACGGTTTGAGCTTGAAGCTTCTCTTGCTATTCTCCGTTCCTGAAAACACAAGGTGCAGAAAGAATTCGATAAAAGAGGGCTTTTGTTTACACTTTTCGTAAGAACAGACTGCTGGGTTTGAAAGAAGTGGCACGTACATCACGATACAGCAAGTCATCAGCCTCCAGCATGTGGATCACGTACCCCATTTTGGGCCGTTTTGTTGCATCGGGATCGACACATTTGAGAGCAACCAGCAGAATGCGTTTTAGAGCTTTTGAAGCTGGCATTTCAGGCAACTTAGGATCAACCACTTCTTCTGATTTTCTATCACCAACCATGGCCTTTAGCCAATCTACCAGATGAACCTGCAATTATTTCCACACTCCAGTTTAAAGTTGGACACCATGTGGACTGATAAACAGAGAGTACGAGCAAAACCGACCTCTCCCTTCGGTCGACTATAATCCACAGGGCTTCTTCCGGTTATTAACTCCATGATAAGGATGCCGAAACTATAGACATCGCTTTTTTCATTCAGCATCCCTGTACAAGCATATTCTGGTGCAACATATCTGAAGAATCCAATAAGCAAGAAGATGATTTTCTCAATCAATCATAATTCTGCAACAACAGTTTCAATGAATTTGTATGTACTATGGTGGAATCATCAACATCACCATGGACGGAATATAGAAAACTAAGATGAACCAAATCAAAGAGATGAACTCACCCAAATGTTCCCATCACACGAGTAGTAACATAACTACGCTCAGAACATAATAGCTTGGCAAGTCCAAAATCAGAGATCTTGCAGTTCCATTGGCGATCAAGAAGTATGTTGCTAGCTTTTACATCCCGATGCACGACCTTCGGTTCAAGACCCTCGTGAAGATAGGCCAATCTGCATATTAATCAAGTAGTAAACATATACTCGATCTGAAACAAAGAAGAAAGAACAAATTCGTAACTTGCTAGACCTGCATATGTTGAAACAACATAAAATGAACATACCCTTTCGCTGTTCCTAGAATAATGTTCATTCGAATATCCCATGTCAGAGGACTGACTTCACCAACATCCCCATGAAGCCATTGGTCTAGATTGCCATTGTCAACATACTCATACACAAGCATCCTACAAAATCAGAGATTGGCCAAACAGTTTCTCAACGAATCAACAAAACCAATCTCATGGTTATACCAACCTGTAAGCTCCCTCAACACAGTATCCAAGCAGCCTCACAAGATTCTTGTGCCGAACTCGTCCAATTGCTTCCACTTCTACTTTGAACTCCTTCTCAGCTTGACCCCTGATGAGAAATGAGAGTTTTCATTAAATTCTCATCACAAACAAGTAAAAGTTGCAAACTTTACTCTCAATCACCTGTTATTGAGCAAGTTCTTAACAGCGATTCGAGTACCATCACCAAGTACGCCATGATAAACAATGCCATAACCACCTTCGCCAATCACATTCGCCTCACAAAGCCCATTAGTAGCGGCTTCAAGCTCTCTGAGAGTATACCAACGTCCCCACCCAAGATGCGAGACTTCCGGCCCCACACTCCCGCTCCCGAACGAAGCCGTCTCCCCGGCACTCGCAGTCCCTCTGCTCTCCCCACTCGATGCGCGGTCGGAGAACACCACCCGATGCTCGATCTTGCCGATGTCGACCTGAATCTCCTGCACCTGAGCCGCCGCGTGGTTTTGGTGATGGTGCTGATCACGTGCGGCCGGCATGTGCATGATCTCCTGGATTTCCTTGGAGACAGGCGGTGTGGTGTCGGCGTTGGCGTTGGCGTGCTTAACACTAACCGAAGCCTTCCCCTTTTTCCGGCGAGAAGTGACGCAAAGTGAGATTAGGAACAAAGCCAACACTATGAACGAACCCAGTAAGATGCCGATCACTACCCATAACCGAAGCCCGAAGATTGAGGTCCGTTTCGATAGCTCCGTGTTCACAAATGCGGCGTCGTACGTGGTAGACATTGTGCATTGGTTCGCCGGAGAACCAAATAAGATATTCAGACAAAGAGAGAGAGAGAGGGAGAGACTGAAAAAATAAAAGAATAAAAGAAAATCTGAAAGAGAGGAATCAAATGGAATATTATAACAGTGAGAGAGAGAGATAGTGATAGAGAGAGAGTGTGTGTGTGAATATGAGCTGTCACTTTGTCCTCCTCTCTCTCTCTCTCTCTCTCTCTCTCTCTCTCTCGTACTCTGTAGTGTTGGAGAAGGGAAGCAGAGGGGCTGTCTGAGTGAGTTTGGTGTTAGTGTCTTACTAAGCAAGACTGTTAGTTAGTCTAATTGTTTGATGTACGCATAAATATCAACTTAATTATGTTAATAAAAAACTAAATATTTATTATTTTAAATTATTTAATAATAATAAAATTATAAAAATTTGTTTATTAAAGAAATTATATTAGTGGAATTAGTTAATATATTTTATTTAGTTTTATTATAAAATCGATTCTAAATTTTCTATTATAATAAGATTGCTTGTATTAAAATAATATATAAACGCTTAAAATTATTTTCAAAATTAATATTGTTAAAATATTTCCATAATAATTAAAATAATAATATTAATTATAAAAATTATACATCTTACTTAATTTTATAATATTAATCCTAATTTTAAAAAGTGATGTTAAAATCTGATTAAATTCTTTATTAGCGGAATAATATGATAAGCCATGTTAATTTAGTATTTTGTTATATGATTATCGCATACTATATATGTGTAACGAATATTTTTATAACTTGGAGCTATTTTTATTAAAAAACTGAAAATTAACGTTTCTTTCTAAATTTTGAATATTTTCAACTGATTAAAGAATTTTAATAATTAATCGAAATAAAATAAGGGTTAATTATAAAAAACCTTAAACTTTCGTCAATTTTAATTATAGTTTGAATTTTAAAAGTAACAATAAAATGTCCAAATTTTTAATTATATCTCGAATTTCAAAAAGTTGCAATAAAATATTCAAACTTTCAAATTTTTCAATTCTAGCCAGACGTTGATGTTTCTGTTAAGTTTGTTGACGTAACTTGTCACATGTTTCAAAATTTTTAATTATTAATACATGTTAGCTAAAATTAACACAACAAATGAAGATTCATGAAACGACGTCGTTTAATTATATAACTAAAACGACATCATTATTAAAAAATGATTTAAATCAGATTACGCAACTTCGACAACCTTATGTTTTGATTTCAATTTTTTCTTTCAATTTCAGTTTTTTCTCTCAATGCCCTCACCCTTCAATTTTCATATTACGCAGTCCCGACATCCTCACACTAAAAAATTCAGGAGAACGAACTAATAACAAAAAGCTTACTAGTGTAATACGCTATAATGCAAGAGTAGTTTGGAACATCAGAATAACAAATAAAAAACAAATGATTGAGGACATTGAGAGAACAACAGATAATGTCGGGCTATAATTGAAGAAAATTGAAAATTTAAACATTTTATTGCCACTTAAAAATTAAACTTTTTTCAATAATTATCCCTAAAATAATTATAAATGACACATCTAAAATTAATAATAAATTATATCATACAAAGGAAAAATAGGAAAAGGTAGGTAGGAATATTTTCTTTTCTTGTCTCTGTTGGCAAAATCTTCTTCTTTCTTCTTCAATGATTAAGCTAATTATGTTATAATACAGCAATGGTGCATTACTGTCAACTTACCTATAAAATCATGTGATCTTTGATAAGGAATCTTTTTTTTTCTTTTATTAGTATTTATACAATATCTAGACAAAAGGCATTGCTTTCACGACGACACACCACTCCACTTAGTGGAAAAGAAAGGCCTCAAATTCAAGCAAGCAAGAGCAGACAGAGAAATGAATTGACAAAAGCGTCACAAACAAAACTAACGAAGACATTATGTTAACCCTAACTCGCAGAGCTTAAATAAAGTTGCAAGCTCGAGCAGCTCTTATATATGTAATCATTTAAAATTTAAAACAAAAATTATATCTTCCACAAAAAAACCTACCTAATTTGAGTGAGGATTAGTTTGAGAGTAGATGATTTAAACACGTCTTCCTATAATAGAGACCTTCCTAAGACATCTTGTAGGCCATCAAAACAAAAAAAGACATGTTACTTGTATCTTTCCTTGTTCTTTTCTTTTCATTTTCCTTTTGATTCAGATAAGCAATCCAAAAAAAAAAAAAGAGGCATCTTTCCTTTGCTTTTGCAAGAGACCTACTTTGGATTGCATTTCACGAGAGAAAGAATCTCCATTTCAGGAAAAAGAAAAAATGGTCTCTTTCCATATATCACAGCAAAATATGACCAAACAAACCATTCAGAAACTTTCCTGTTCTGTTCAACACTTCGATGTTCATTTTGATGTTGGTCATCATTTCACTTCAGCTATTCTCTACTATTGTGAACTGAATTCTGATACAAGAAAGTGAACATGTACTATAAACTTGACAGAACCCCCATGCCAAAAAAAAGTGTAATAGACTGTGATGATCAATCAGATTGCTCCTCCTCCTTAGCCGTAATGGAATGAATCAAGTCTCAAGCAAGGCGGATTTTCACATATCATTCAGTCTTCTTCTCCAGTTCATCAAGTGCTGCCAGTCTTTCAACGAGGGGAGGATGTGAATAGTGATATGCTGAGTACCATGGATCTGTGTTCATGGCTGATAAGTTCTCCTCCTGGAAAACCATCGACAAGCTCTCTGGTCAGAACGTATTCTCATCACAAAACTTGTTTTAGATTGCCGACGCAATAAAAGGTTGACTCCATATAGTTGCCATCTAGTGTAGCACCTAATCTATAGATGACAACTCTAACAGGGGAAATTTGAGAAAGAGAGAACCTATAGTCACCTGTAGCTTCACAAGAGCTGCACGAAGAGAAGTGGTATAGTTGAGTTTCTTGGCAAAAGCATCAGCCTACAGAGAATAATGGATAAAATTAGATCAATATTCAGAAAGTCCCGAATGGCCAGAGACAAGGCATACTTGCGTGTGTCAGTGTACACACATACGCAAACAGAGAGAGAGGGAGAGAGATAACTGATACCTCAAATTCAAAAGATCGACTGACAAGATTAAGACCAAAGCTTACTAGATGTTGGAGAGGTATTACAGTATGCTGCAAACAAGAAAATAAAAAGAATAATGTTATCAATCAATATAGTTTGCAGCAACCGATAAATCATCTGAACAACTCAATTCCATACAAGTTATGCCAACTGAAAATACATGACTTTTTTCCATATGAAAGTACCTGAAATATGATCAGTCCTATGAGTACCGGCTGTGTATCAAACCCAAAACTTCTAAAAAGATCGGTTGAGTTCCTCACAAGGGTATATCCACCAAATTGCAAAAACGTGAGAATCTGCACTGGGCAAGAAATTATGCAGAAGAGATTAATAATAGCCTAAACGAGTTCGTACTATACCAAGAGTCAACCTTCTAGTAGTTGTTTCTTCCCATAGATTTTCATTAGATTTTGGTGCACAAGACATATTAGAAGCATAAAACATAGCTAGGGAGAAAAGATAAGAAGGAGAGGTTTTCAGACTATATTATCTCAAATTCAACAAGGTGAAAAAAGTTTTTTAAGTTTGCAAGTATACCTGTACAGCAATGAATGAGTACATTGTATGATTGAGTTTCCAATGCCCCAATTCATGGGCAATGACTGCTACAATTTCCTCATGGCTTTTGCACTGCAAGATATGATGCAACGTATTTACCAAAAAAGATATGACACATAAGAGGAAAAAAGACAAATCCTGCAGTTAAATATGATTAAAGCCATAGAAAAGAGATGTCATGAAGATTAAGGAAAAATTTAAACAATAAGACTTCCTCACCTGCTGAATTAAAGTATCATAGAGGACAATTCGCTTGTTCTTAAAGAATCCATACATATAAGCCTGCAAGAAAATAATTCAAAAAACGTTCATGCACAATAAAGTACTGAATAGTAAGATCATAAACATACTTTTGTGAGCACCTCAAATTATACAGGTAAAATATGCAAAGTACAAATTCTGAAAGAATATGGAATGCAAATTATAGCACTATCGATACTATGCAAAAGGATCTACTTTTGTTGAGCATTATAATTAACTATTCTGTCCTTCCAAAACATACAACATATGAGAAGCCTTGTGACTTCAAGAATAAAAATATAACAAATCAGCTATCAATAAGTTTAACTCCAGGCATAAACTGGGAGATATAGTAAGGGCATTTCAAATTAGGCAGTTTAAGCAAAAGGAACAGAAAGACAGATAGAAGGAGAAGAAAATCCAAATTTCATTTTCCTGCAAGGCAACCTAATAAGAAGAAAGAGAAGAGAAAAGAGAGAGGTGTCTGACCACTGCCAATCAGAATAAGATGTTATAACACATTTAATGTTAAGTGATGATAAGAAATGAATACTCACATTGCTATGACTTGACCTTGTAGATCCATCTACAACAAACAACTTTTTTAATGGAAACTTCAGGGAAGAAGCGAGAGCCTCAATTTTCTCCCTGAGCTCTCCTCCTGGAAGCTAAATTTCATACCATAAATAGGGAAAGTAAGACAAGATATCTTGAAAATGGCAGGGTGTACATAAACAGGAAGTCCTAAAAACTCACAGGAGTAAACTTGTTGAAAAGAGGTGCTATCAGAATTGGGTATAGCGTCATCATGACAAGCGAGAGAACAAACATAAAACCCCACAGATAAATCGCCAAGTAAGGACCTCCTTTCTGCAAGTAAAGCCAATGGCCAAACTTGTCACCATACAGCTGAAAATCATTGCACATTACAACAATACAAGCAGAAACAAACCTGAACAATTAAAATGATTGCTGAAACAATGGGTGGACCAAGTACAATAGTAAGGCAAATTCCTTTAGCTAAGTCCCTGAAGAACAACCATATTGTTTGCTGTAAAGGAGATGGAAAGCTAAATTACTATACTTCACAAAGCTTGCAACAAATGAAGTCAAACGAAAGCAATTGGAAATTCTATGATGGTCCAAAATAATGAAAAATTGACCAATAAAAAGCAATTAATTTTGCAGATGCAAAAGCGAACAAATACCAACTTTATTGAAACCATGGCGTGCCTCAATCACAAAAGTTGAATAGAGAGAAAAAGGTAAATCAGTGATCTGCATGGAAAATGTAAAGCAAATCAATCAAATAGTTAAAACACTTATGGTCAACTAGGCTGAAATGGCATGCATACCTGAGACCAGATCATGAAACCAGCCAGGAAAGCAAGGGTGTGGAGTATTTCATTCTCAGCGTTCAGGCCAGCTAAAACCAGAAAACTTCCCGATTTCTGCACTTAGTAAGGAATCTAGATTATAATGATACAACCACCAGTTTAGCTCAAATAACATTGGAAAAAAACACTCACCTTCCAAAACCAAGGCAAAATACCAAAGTACAAAATAACAGAGTCCAGAACTATGGTCACAAAATCGTGGACAAAACTGAAGTGGCTGGAAATATAAAAATAAGCCAGTGGAAAGTATCAACATCAATGGAAACAAAGAAAAGCCATTTAAACAAATCCTATTGCCTATAAAAAATGAAAGAATAAAGAAAAGCAATATAAGCATACTGAACAATGTAGACAAGCACTCAAAAAAGGAACCTTTTATCGAGACTATAAGCTCTAGATTTTTCAAATTTCTCTTGGCTGATGACTCCTTCCAAAGTTTTTGGAAGAGTTGGCAGTTTCAACGCAGAATGCTGCCGTATATCCAAATAAGTCTCAAAGATGTACATCAATATCATAAAACCTGCAAAGAGATTTTGGAGAACTAAGCGGAGCTCATCGGGAAACTGTCACAATTAATCTCATAAAAGTTAATGCCGAAAAGAAAGAGAGAATGAGAAAGAAGCAAGGAGCATTCTCAAAACCTCCCTGCAAATGATCAAAATCTTCCTCATCCTTCAACGTTATCAGTTAGAACTGCAGCACTCTCAATATGACAGATGCCCAAGAAAAAACCATAAAAGTTGGCTTAACAAGCCCTATCAAGTCCATACAAAAACTGATTGCCCTATTTCTAGTTTTTATTCGGACAACTCGTTCACCATACCAATCCCCACCAACATCTCGATGTTCAAAAGTACCCGCCATTCTTTACCCTAACAAGTTACATTTCCAAAAATACGCCACATAAAGGATACGTGAGTCTGAGTGTATTCAGTTCATTTGTACAATAAATAGACGGTACTGACTCTCTTTTAAAACCCCAAGAGCACAGAACTATGACTCTGAGCAGCTCCACCTTCTTGGTGTAAGTAATGCAGCATATTGAAGAAACAACATTTAAACAACATTTCATTCCAAAGGATAAATAAAAGATACAATCTTGACCATTAAAACCCTCATATTCTTCTCTTTCCCTAAACGTTCTACGCTTAAAATTTCAAAAAGACGCTGAATGAGAAGTGCCCGCCATGAACACAAGGCAGGGGTTAAAAAAAAAAAAGGACCAAGAACGTGAACAAACAAAAAGGAATTCCCAGACATGCAAAATAATGAATCTACTAAATACATAGCAGAATGCAAAATAAGAAAATAGGCCAAAATGCTGAGGGAAAAAGAGCAAATGAAGTTCAAGAAAGAAACAGGTAAATTTCAAGAACATAATAAGGGAAGTGATAGAAGAAGGGAAAAGGTAAGAAGAGAGTACCGATAACAGCTTCCATATAAGGAAAGGCCATGGAAGAAATCTTATGAGTGTTGCAGAGGTAGTGTGAGGAGAGGAAATGGGGTTTTGAGTTTCTTCTTCAAGAGCAGGACTTCGCTGGTTATAAATATCACTCCGGAAATGGGTCCAAAACCAACGACCCGCTTCGACCCGAGTTTTATAGCCCTCAGACTTGGCCCAACATATAGGAACATGTTTTCTAAAAAGAATTATTTTATAATAATAACAATAACACCCAATAAAAATATCGATAAATCGTGAAATATGTGGAGGTCTAATAAAAGAATGTTTATTTGATTATTATAATAATAATAATACAATCTCATGCTACACGTATAAAAATTTAATAATATAATAATTTAACCATCCAATTATGGACAAAGCCAAAAACAAAATCTTCGCAAATCTCTTTTCAACATATTTAATTGAAATGCATATTACAACTATATAATATTGGAAATTTTAGATAATTTTTAAAATGTTTTACAATTTTAATTTTAGGAAACTTTTAAGTCTTAATTAAAATAGCAATTAAATAAATGTGATGTAAATATTTTATATAAATCAATCAAACGTCACCTACATAATGATTCAATTTAATTTTTAAATTATAATTGAACTAATTAAATCAATCTAAATTAATAACAATAACAACAACATTCGGTAAGAGTCTTACTAAAATGTGAGGTTTAAGGAGATCTAATAATACACAACCTTATTCCTACTTGGTTAAAAGGTTATTTTGATAGATCAACATGCAATACAAAATAATTATAATACAAAATATAAATATAAATATAAAATATGCAATGCAATACAATATTGTACATAAAACATGGTAAATATTAACAATATGAGATAAAATAATTAAATAAATACACAAACAAATAAGAAAGGCAAATGCAAAAGTAAATCAAATCAGTTATGTCAAGATATGTCAAGAAAGTAATTAGGCTAAGTAATAAACTGTTTAGGTTAAATAACTAAGAGGCAAGTCCACACACAAAAATTATAGAATAAAAAACTTGAAAGAAAATGTATAAACTAAGAGAACAAAACTGCCCTCTCTAAAGGAGATTCTTTATTCGTATCCTAACGTGTCAAAGCTTACTATTGTGCGTGATGCCCTTGGTAAGTTACATCAAAGCTATATCAATCATGATCACTTTATTTCAGTTCTTCTTAAGCCTACATTTTTTCTCTTATAGTCTCTTAGTACTATTTTCTTGCACTTTCTCACAAAAGAGTCATAATGCCTCCTTTTAATATGCTTAAATCACCTAAATCTCGTATCTCTCAATTTTTCATTAATACTAGTTACCTTTAATCTGTCTCTTGTCATTACATTATTGACCTTATCTCTTCAGGTAAGGTTACACATCCAATTAAGGATTCTCATCTCCGTCACCTTTAGCTTACAACTATGTATTTATTTGATGGGTGAACACTTTGCCCCTTATTATAACATCCTGTTACTGAATTAAGGGTTAAAATGGTGTTCATCACAGCTTAATGAGAAATTAGGAAGCATAATTCATGCTTATGCATAATGTGGCATACACATACACGATACTGTGGATATTGCACATCAAAATAACTGTACATGCATTCATTAACATTTTTGGGTATAATTGATTGTTAAAAATGTAATTAAGATGTGAATTGTGAATTACTTGAGCTGAAAATTTATTTGAATATTATTTATATTATTTTGGAATTTTTATGAATTTTGAAAATTTTTCTAAAAATTTGAGTTTTTTTGGACTATGAAAAATAAGAAAAACAAATAGACTAGTAAAATTGTGACATGTGGCGGTATTGTATAACGACACGTATTAACCATGCAAAATGCGACGTACTGTATGAATTTGGTGAAGCTTTCCCATGTTGATGTTTCTTCATACCAAGGGTATTGTTAGACAAAACAAACCGAAACAACGAGCTGGACTATTTGTCCTTGTTTTTCTTCATCCATCGAAAACTCCTCGTTGGAATTTAAGCTGAACCAAGTAAGTGATTATGGTAATGATTTAATGGTATTTTTTGTGATGTTTGAACTTGACTGGATTGGTTATGATAAATGAAGTGACTGGAAATAATTGCAGAAATGAATATATACATACTCTATATACTCTGTTTTTGGTTTACAGAAAAACAAATATGGGTTGTTTTTACCGTTCAAGTGTGAATCTATGGAGTATGTATGAATATGAATTTAAATGAGTTTGATGATAAGAAACGAGGATTAGGGAAAGCTGTGGTATAAAAAGGTGTTAAATGATGTGAAAGTGTAGATGTTAGTGAAAAGAAATGCACCTGTTGAAAGATAGAAAAGTGCAGAAAGATGGAAACATGGATGAATATGTTGGTTTCGGAACTGGATGTGAATCTTGGATTTTGACTTATTTTTGGTGAGTTGGACTGAGAAGAAAGTGGTATAAGTGATTTACATATGAGTTGAATAATATAGGAATGAGAAAATTAGAAGATGAAAACAAATAAATTCTGGATATAGAGGATGCACGGGCATGAGAAGTTAACTCACACCCATGACATCAGTGTAGATGAATGAAGAAATATGTTTTACGTGTTTTAAAAGAAGTTGAGTTTAAACGAGTTTGATAATAAGGAATGAAGATGTAGGTGGGTCATGATATAGAGTCGATTAAATAATAAATTTATGATGAAATGAGGTTATTGTTGGATATTAATAAACACACCGAAACATATATGCAGTAAAGTTGATGAATATGCTCAGTTTTTCATTGTATATGCATAAATGTCTAGATATTGTTAATGATGGATTTATGTGAGGTTAGAGTTAAAGAGAACATAGAGCAATGTGGTGTTGTGTTTTAAAAAGGATTAAGATGATAGAAAAACGTGTACTGATAAGGCAAAAAATATAAAAATGCAGAAGTTATAAAAATACAGTCGAGAGAGGAAGTGTATTTACAGTTTCAGATTTTTAATGTATGAAGTATAAGTTTGGGCCTGATTTGTTTAAAGTTTGTATTGAATATAGAATTACCAAATAGATGAATTAGGAGTGTGTTAATATGAACCAAATGAAAACAATGGAAGGAGAAGAAGAAGAGAAATAATCGGTGAAGAAGAGCACGATCGCGACTTCACTATTAAGGGTTGCGAATCACGATCGTGCTTCTACATGATCGTGACTTCACAGGTCCAGGTAGAGGATCGCGGTCATGCAGACGCACAATTGTGACTTTCAACTTTTGTTTATTTCTTAACATCCTTTGGTTTTTCTTGTTATAACTTCTTCACCTGATATCCAAATGATTTGATTCTTAAACCGTTAGATTTAAAACACATTTTTCTTCATCTCCACCAAAAATTATAATCATCTGAAATAGATTGATTGTTGAATTTAAGATGAACATGTTGAGGAATACTGGAATTTGATAACTAGTATGATTTCACTTAACATACTTCGATATTCTGATTATATTTTGATCAATAGGTATCCAAATGGAATGATTCTTTATTTAAATCGAATTAGAGATATATGGCTACAATTTTTTTGAAGAGATCGAATTTTAATTATGTCTCTAGAATTCCAAATTTTGAAGTAAAGTTGATTTTAGAGAGCTGTTTTAGTTAATGAACAGTCTGAAATAATTGGAGTATAACTTTCAGATTACTGAATCAAATTGTATGATCTTGTTGTCATTAAAAACTTAAGACATCGGAGAATAGTTTTCTAGAAGGTAGAGTTGCCTAATTGTGTTATTTACTTTATCAAAATGATGATGCAAAGTTGACCTGAAAGCATATTGTTGGAAAGATTTGAAAAAGGTCATTTGATATGCAAAGGCGTGAGTTAAGATCCACAACCGTGACTGATTTAGTTTGGACTACACAACCATGAGTTTTTATTGAATGTATGCGCGAGCGTGCATTTTGATTACATGCTTGTGACTTGGTTATTTTGGAATGTAAATCATATCAATGAGGGTTTCGATATGTGAATGATTTGGTGAAAAGAATCACAATAAGATATCAGAATTGTCATGAATATGCATTGTACATATTCATTATACATAAATATGCATAAATGAATACAAAATTGTGCAATACTGTGATATGTGTATGTATTGTACATATAGAGGAACACACTAAGCGACAGCAACCCAGACATTGCCGGGACTTTAAGGCAATAGCTGTTTGGAGCATATTATGAGTAACCTGGATGGTCTCACCTTATTGTTTTGTATCTATACTGAATTGTATTGCTATACTATTGAACTGTATTGAAATGTGTTGATTGCATATTGGATTCCAGAAAATATTTTTCTTAGGTGTTTTGATACATGAAAATGACATTGGAAGTGTTGTTTGAATGTGAATGCAACTGCCTAAATGTTTTTCTAATTCTCAACTGAAAAGTTTAATGCCAAACTTAGTCTGATGATTACTGCTACTGTGACTATTACTGTAATTGATACTGTGATTGATATATTGTTATCTTACATGCAAATGAAAGTGATTGAATTTGATGACTGAATTGTGGCATGCACTTCATTCCAATGCATATAATATAAAGGAGTTGTGATTGATGTTGCTATTGATATTGTTACTGATAAGAACTTTAAGCTCACGCATTTGTAGTTCGAGCCTATGGCTCACTGTAATCAATGAGTCACTGACTGACTAACTGAGTCCGATGCTTTAAAATACTGTAAAAAGCACACAGTCATAATAAGATAAAAATGAACGTGAGTCTCATACATATAGCATTTGCATATGATTTGAATGATTTGCAAAGCTGGGTAAATATTGTTATATGACTAAACTGTTTAACCAAGAAATGAAATATCTGTGATAGTAATTTATACTTATCAAGTGTATTTGAACTGAATGATTATATGCTATAATTGATCTTGTTTTATGACATGAGTGAACCATCGAGGATGGTTACTTTACTAAGTTCGCAAAACTCATCAAAATTGCACCGTTGCTTTTCAAGTTCAAAAGTGAGACGAACTAGCTTCTAGGACTCTGTAGAAGCATATTTTGTGCAACTGTTACAGTCAAATATGACTCAAAGGTTGGTCAGCTAGGAACTGAGGACTTAGTTGTTCCTTCATGTTTGTAGTTTTCTGTGTGAACTGAGCTGTTTATGCTCACAGGACAAGGTTGTACGAACTTGGATGATATTATATTATATGAAACAATATAAATTATGGATTTTGATAGAACATGATAATATTTTAAGTTTTGGTTAATGTGTGATTGATGATTTAGTTTATGATGCCATGTTAAGTACAATAAAGGTGAGATAGTTAACATGTCATTTCTGTCAGGCATGTACACGTGTATCTGGTGACGCACGTGCATATATTAAATGAGAATGGGGTGTTACACTTATAACATGGTTAGTTTAATCACTATGTGATAAAATTGACATTTTAGCTTGAGTGGAATCTTTTTGTCATGTAAAACTTTTGATATATGTCTCAATTTAAGCCACCATAATTTGATACGATGGACTATATTTTAATTGATCTCTCCACTGCTTTGGATGATAGACCCTAGGTACTTAAAATACTATTTTCGTGGTATAACTTGTGATCCAATCTTTACCTCCATATCGGAAGCTACCTTATGATCCAAATAGTTACACTTTAAATACTCGGTCATAGTTATACAGAATTTCAAGTCCTTTGACTATAATGTATCCTTCCAACATTCTAACTTGACATTGATACTCTCTTTTATCTCAGTCGCTGAGACATTATCATCAACAAACAACATACACCAAGTCACATTCTATTGAATATTCACGGCGAGCTCATCCATCACTATTACGAACAAAAAATGGCTTAACGAAGAACCTTACTGTAGTCTAATACCAATAGAATTTTTTTCTCCTCCTATCATCCTTACTATAGTCTTTACCCCTTCATACATATCCTTAATCATACGTATATAAGTCATAGGTGCTCCTTTAATCTCTAAATACCTCTATATGATTTCTTTAGATACCCTGTCATATGCCTTATCAAAATCAATAAAAACCATATGCATATTACCTTGTCTTTCCTTGTAATATTTCATTAATCTTCCAAGGATATGTAAAATTATGTCATGGACCCTTTTAATAAGAAGGCAAACTGGTTCTTCGAGATAGGAGCATCCTTTCTCACTCTTTTCTCAATTACTTTCTCCCACAATTTCATGGTTTGATTACGTAGTTTGATGTCTTTATAGTTATTACAATTTTGGATGTCGATTTTGTACTTGTATAGAGGAATCAACATACTAAGTCTCCATTTATCTGACATTTTGGCGAATGTAAGGATCACATTAAAAAGGTTGACTAGCCAAGCAAGACCCTTTATGTCTAGGCTCTTCCATACCTCTATGTGTATCTCATCCAGCCCTATTGTCCTTTTGCTATTAATCTTCCTCAAAGCTCTTTTAATTTCTTCCCTTGTAACCTGCTTGCCACAAGACAAGTTACAAAACCTCTCAAACTTGTTAAGATCGCCTAAAGGGATGTTGTTTTTTATACCTTCACTAAAAAGGCTATAAAAGTATCTCTATCATCTTCTCTTGACGTCATTCTTGGCCACAAACACTTGTTATGCTTCATCTCTTACGTAAGGAAATTAATCTAAGTCTCTCGTTTTCTATTCCCTAACTCTTACTGACCTTAAAAATGTCATTTTCTCCCTCTTTAGTATCTAATATTTGATACAAATTCTAGTTATCTATGCTTTTAGCCACTGAGATTCTTTAGTATCTAATATTCGATACAAATTCTAATAATCTTTGTTTTAGCCATCGAGTTTGTCTTCTTCGCTTCTTTCTTTGCCAATTTGTATTTTTCTTTACTAGCTACTCTCTTTACCTTAATAGTATTATTTGATAGAGCTTTATAAGTCCTCTGCTTAATCTTAACCTTTTCTTGTATATCTTCATTCCACCATCAATATTTCATCTTACTATCATTAGGCCTTTTAGAAACCCCAAATATCTCTTTAACTGCATTTCTTAAAAAGTCACCACTCTCTCCCGTGTCTGGTTAACAGCTTCCTCGAATGTCCATTCATCTCCATATGTTATGTTGGCCCCGAATTTTTAGTATTGAATTAAGCATGATTATAATTCAATTTAACTGAATTATGAGATTTGATGGATAAAGTTTTGGATCTATTTGTTGTGTAAATGTTGGTAGAATTTATTTTATGATTTGGTTGTATTAAAAGTGGTAAGAATGCATAAGGGCATTTTTGTCTTGGAACTTAAGGTTATAAGGCTTAAGGCTTAAATGAAAGGGGCAAAATTGACATTTCACTTTTATTGAGAATAGAAAGTAGTAGAAGAAGAAGAATTAGAAAGAAAGAAAGAAAAAGAAGAAGAGAAGAAGAGGAGTATCGTGAAAGAGGAAGAAGAGAAGAGAAAAATTGAGTTTTCGATCCTTGTGATTTCTGACGGATTTGAAGTCATTTCCTGGTAAGTTTGAGTTCCTTCCATTATATTGTGGTTAGATTAAACCCTAAGATGGATTGAATGTGTTAGAATCGGTGGTTTAGGGTTTAAAGGGAAAAATGGTTAAAATCTTTGGGTTGATGATTTTGTGACTAGTTTTAAGTTGTTAATGGGTTAGAAATGTAGCATGGGACTTGAATCAAGGTTTAGATGTGTTGCATGCGATTAAGGAAAGGATTGAAGTTAGAAAATGCTGAAAAATTGAGTTTCGGAGTCGTTTTTCAGACCCGCACGTCGCGACGTGCGTATGAACACGTTGCGACGTGTGAGGAAGGGGAGCAACGTCGCGGCGTGCGAATTTATATTCACTGCGGCGTAAGAATTTGTGCACGTCGCGGCGTGCAAAATAGTATTCGCCACGACGAGCACAGGCCTTCGTCACGACGAGTGTGGATGCACGTCGTGACGAGCGGGCCGTTCGCCGCGGCGAGCGTGCCTTCGCCACGACGAGCCCTTCTGTTCCAGCAAAGATGAATTTTGGATATTTTGGGTATATCTTTTGATGTAGATGTCCAAATGAGGTGATTTTTGACTCGTTGTAAAATAGAGACAAAGTTCTGCAAGTTTTATGAAGCAATGAAATTGAAAAGTCAGACTATAAGAATCTTAAAATTGGGTAACGAGTTGGGCATAGATTCTTGTTTCAGCATAAGGATAGTCTCAACTTGTTTGGGGAATAACTTTCGAGTTTTTGAATAGAAACGTAAGACAATGAGGACTTTTATGAAAAAAGTGACCCGAATGTTGGACTTTGGCAGAGTTTGGGTTTGTTTAGAATTTATCTTAGTGAATGTGTGATTTTTGGGTCCCTAATTTGTATTCCTATTTGAATAGGAATTTTGCATTTGATTAAGGGAATCAAGGAATTGAAGAGGATCAAGGTGAGAGGTATCTTTATGCATGTATCCGAGCAAGGATATCAGGTGGGTTTCATGTTTATAATTTAGTAATGAGCCACTAAAGTTTTCTTCCAAATCAATAATGATTTCAGTTACTTCATAAATATCGTTTTGTTTCTATTGAATGATTTGCAAAATTTCTACATGTTTCAGCATAAGAACTTTTCTGATGAATTTCAAAATAAAGATGAAAATGCATTGAACATTTTATGTCATGCCTTGGAAAATTCATGGCATTTTGTATATTCGGAAAAGAAAGAATAGAGCATGAAAAGTATGAAAGCTTTGATAAAATGCTTTGTGCATGAAACGAATGATTATGTGTTTTGTTTGGGTAAGAGAGTTACGGATAGAGTCACGTGCACGTCGACGTATAGCCTTTTTCCGGCTGCCCGCTTGAGGCAACGAGATTTTTGAGAAATCGGACTCGGATAGTTTACGGTATAAATTTCGATTTATCCGGATCGTTTTACGGAACTGTCGAGCCATTTGTTTGTGCATTGCATCTTTGAATTGTCAAGTATGTGCATAAATTGAGTATTTTGTATTGAAGATTGAATGAGCATGTTGTGTTGATATGATAACATTTTTCACTATAAAATTACACTTTTCAACTACGAGTTTGAACTCAGAATTTCAGATTTGACTGAAAATTTGGAAGCAAAGCGTTTTATGAACTTATTATGATTTTTGTACAACAAATGAAATTTTTCAACGATTTTGCTTGTTTTTCGTTATAAACCTGTTACCCACGAGCTATACGCTCACCCCCCTTTATTCACATCCACAGGTGATGAGAAGAAGATCGGGTGAAGGGAAGTGAAGGTTTCGATTTATATGTGTACTTATTATATTGTTCTAAGTTAAATTGGTATTAGAAATTTTGGGATCGGTATATTTTGTATATTTGAATTTCGATATTGATATTGTATTGTGGCTTGGTATGCCATGAGAACTTGTAAATTCTATTATTTGATGTAAATGAATTGTGTATGGCTGATAACCTGTAACATCCCACCCTCTACTGAAAGGGTAAAATAGTAAATTTGGCATAGGATGAGATGGATCTGAATGACTTAGGACTGTTCATGCATAATAGGATTGATACACAGTATCATTTGTGCACATGAAATTACTGTACATGCATACATGACATTCCCGATTTTTGTGCCTAATAGAGTTTTACTGTGATTAACGTGGTTCTTGTGTTTGAAAATTATTCTAAGTGCACCATTGAGTGTTTTATATTTTAAGGGATTTTTAAAAATTTTCCTGAAATTTTTCGGAGAAAATTCCCGGACCGGAAAAATAGCCAAGCGGCGAACCGGTTGATTTTCGGTAGCGAAAATTTCTATCCAATGGCACTATAATATTGGGTATATTCTTTTGGGATCATAATTAGGGCCATTGGACTTGAATGAGTCAGATTTTATTAGGGTTGCTAAATCCTATTACAAGTTTTTGTTTTATCTCTATTTTGTCTTTTTCCAAAACATGTCACTTGTCCTACATGGATTTATTGTTTTTGTCTTATGCTTGGCCTTGTATTCATGGTAATTTCATTGTTAAGGAAGGAAAAAATCAAGGGTTTTACCCATTTCTTCATTCCAACCTAAATTGCCTCTTCATCTCCTTCCTTTGTTTTTTTTCCTCTCCATCGATTTTTGCTCTTTCTTAAGTTACACTCCCTCCAAACCTTAAGAGACTACCTTCTTTCCATGGAGAACTTGCACTTGCTTGGTGTTATAAGTAATTAGTGAGAGTAGTAAAGAAAGAATTGAAGGAAGTGAAGAAGTGAAGAGCTTGAATTAGGTGAGTTTTCAATTAAGCTTTAATTATGCTTTGTTTATGTTTTAATAAATCATAGTGGTTAGATGCATTCATTTGGAGTTATGGTGCAATTATTGTATTTATTGATGCATGAATTTGATGAAAATTATAGTTTGAATTGGTGGGTAAAGTTATGTTAAGTATGGTTGGATGAAGTAGTATAAGTGAAGTGTTTTTAGCTTGATTTTGAATTGAATATGGATGATTATTCTTGCAAAGAATTTAAGAGGTAGGTGCTGCCAACTTATGGTAGGTATTCCTAATGAATGTAGGAATGATCTAAGGACTGATTTTGTGTCCAAATGAGATGCTTATGGTAGTAGAAGTTCAATTGGCATGATAGGAGTTGTGATTGAGTAGTAAACCGAAAATGTGAGTTTGACCCATCTGACTTGTTTTGAGCATAACTCATTGTGTGGTTATGAAAATGAGGTGAGTTTTGTGCCCAATGAAACTTTGGTTTGTTGGTTACATTTTTGTGTGAAATAGGTGTTATCCAATTTTAGCCTTAAGAGGGTGAATTTTAGCTTGGAAAGTCACTATTGATGGCTGGTGTGAACAGTATCGAGATCAATGACCTACTAGTTTTGATGATTTTTCTACATTAATTGAGAAGGAATTAGGGAAAATGTTCTAAATTAAAGTTGAAGCCTGTATTGTTATCTTTCCAATGCCACTGATTTTGCAATTTTTCGATATGTATATTGGGAGATATCCACTATTAACTATTGACTGATTTTGTACATTGTGGTGAAACCTAGCCTAAGTGTCAGATTTGTGAGCATTCTGATTGGAAGCAATTTTAGCAATTTATGTGAATTGAATTGGTTTGAGTGATCTTCTGAAGAGTTGTAAAGGAAGAAATTATCTTGAAAATGGTATATCGCATGTTATTTTTGGAGATCAGATTTGGGAGTTATGAGTTTTCAAAAACTGAACCTGCATTAGGTTTTTAACTGTTTCCTTGATCATTCACTTGTTTGGCAGTTTTGAACTTGTTAGGGATGGAATTGGATTTTGAATCCTTCATGAAAATTGAAGTATGTGGTTTTATTTTTCCAATGATATAAGGTAGTGATTTTTTTGACTTGTGTACAGGGAGTTATGCTTGATAGAACATTACTATCCAGATTGGGTGATTTCTGGGGCAGCATCATTGATTGAATTATTTGACCTAGTTAACAATTGAATTTGATTTTGGTTTGTTCATAAAAGTTGTAGAAAACATTGTGATCTTTCTAAGCATATTTATTGTGTAATTTTTGACTGAATGGAATGGAAGTTACTGAATTTACCAAGTACTGTTCTGTTTTGATAGGTTTTGCATGGACAGAAGTTTCAATTGAATTTTTGACACCCTTAGGGGTAAATTTGATTTTTATGGTCTTCATGAAACTTGTCGAGGGTTTCATGATCTTTCCAACGAGGTATGGTTTGTAATTTTCTGAATTGTGTGTAAAGAGATATTTTAGTTAGAATGTCAGACAGGAAAAAGGGAAAAAGAGAAGGAAATAAGGGCTTATATATATAAATATGAATTGTTTTATTTGCTTTTTTGTGTTCTTTTAGGAATAATTTTTTCGTCCGACATCCGATTGACCTGATTCTTGAGGCATCGGATTCATGGAATATTTAATTTCATTTCTTGAGAGATTGGGAATTTTTGGACTTGAAATTGACGGGTGTCCGCGAAATGGGTATTTCATCACTGTTTTATTTTATTGGGGGCCTATAGAGGTCCAAATTGAGCGTCGTCAACGCCATTGGATTTCTAATTTTTAAACGGATTTTTCTAATAGAAAAAAATGGGATTAGGGCTGAGAATTCATGAACATGCATTATACGCCTACATGTGCATCGTTAACGAATTCGGATTGGATAATTAGTGATCGTTTTCTTCTCTGATTCTTATAGAGGCCCAATTAGAGCGTCGTTCGACCGACGTGACAGAGACTTCCCGACATTAGCTCGAAAGTGATAGGTGAGTAACCTAGATGGGTTTCTCAATTATTACTTGTCAAATATGGAGATAATGGCGGGATCAGGAATGTGTACATTGTGTGACCTGTCTGCCATTACTGTGATTGACTGTGATTGATTGTCAATTATGAACTGTTTATTGTTGTGAATTATGGACTGTGCTTGACTATGAATGATTAACTGTTTATGGGGATGTTGTAATTAGGCATGTGTATTCATACACAGATGCATAAACTGATAAAGGAAAATTGTGCATCGAGTCGCCACTGATACTGAAACGAGCCTAGAGCTCGAAATACTGAAACGAGCCTAGAGCTCGAAGGGAGATAATTCTCCCAGACGCCGTTCATCGATCATCGAATCGCTTACGCGCTCGGTCACAACACTGTAATTAAACTGGAAAAAGAGTCACATGTGCATTGCATCATTACTGGACTGAATACCCGAAATGGGTTTTACTGTATTGTGACTGTATATTACTGTGACTGTAGACCGTAGTTGTTGGACTCCGTCCCCGAGGCCCAACATTCGGACCCATATAAGCATGGAAGACCCAAAACTAAACACAAACCGACCACAATTAGAGAAACTTTTAATAGAAAATTTGGGATTGGCTTTTTAATAAAATGTTCCCCTTAATCTCACAATTCTAACGCCACCGAAATCGTTCAATTCGGATTTGAAATGAAGAAGTTATGGCAAAAATACTATCTTAAAGAAAACAGTGAAAACAGCCCCTCTACCGACTTCATGTAAATATTTGAAAACTTTAGAGGCAAAATTACTGATCGACTCCTTCATAAAAAGTGTAGATTTATGTCTCTAGTTTCATGTAAAACAAGAATCGCCTCAACCCGAGCCCTATAGCTCCAGATATTTAAAAATTAGTGAAGTATATTCAGAAAGAATCAGCCGACCTTCACACTTTGTTTCAAATCACCTTTTTCAATTTAAAATAAAAATGAAAATTTAAGTGTAGAAAGATAGAAAAAGTTCTTAGAAAACCATCGATTCGAAAATCAGCTCAATCGGAGGTCTGTGCAAAAAGTTATGGCCAAAAGAAGGGAGAGGGGTCGGTCGGCCAAAACCGACCCCCAAACGACGAGCTAGCTCGGCATGGCCGAGGGACGAGCGACCAGCTCGTCGCTCGCCCGCGCGGGTGAGCGCTGGTCGCTCGGCCTGCCGAGCGCCTTGGGCGCTCGCGTGCCGAGCCGAGTGACCTGCTCGACGATCCGACCTATCAGACTTCTAACCTCAATAACTTTTGACTCCGAGCTCTAAATCAGACACGGTCGGAAGCGTTGGAAAGCTAGAAGAAAAATCTACATTTTTCAAGAAAGAATTAAGGACAAACTCGGCCATTAAGGAAATCCAAATTTTACTCAAAGACCGATCGACTAGCTCTCCACAAACAGCTCCAGAACTTGCGACCTCCATAACTTTTGACCCAGAACTCCAAATTTAACAAACTTAGTGTCTATGGAAAGGTAAAAGAATTATATACAACTTTCATGAAGAACACCGACCTATATTCCAACTCTATGAGGGTCAAAAGTAGACTCAAATCTCTGCTCGACAATCATCACTTGGACAAAGACCTACATTTAAATCCAACGACTCATACCTACCAATTTAATACCTCTTAAATAGCTCATAAAACCTCCTAGGAGAGCTCTACTGCCCGCTAACACTCTCAACAAGTCTCAGTACTCCCATTCTACCTATACCAACCCAGAAATTTCAGCAAACACAACAAACTCAAAATTTCCCACATGAACACTTTAGCCCGATTCTGCAAAGACTATACTCTTCAACAACACATAGACCATAACAACATACCAGCGACCTTTCCCATGGCCAAAACCCAACAAAACTCATATAACAATAATACTCAAAATCATACACATGCCTTTCCAAGGCCATACACAGTACACAAATCAGCCAATTCACATAAAGAGAGTACTAGAGCTCTCATTCTCATTTCAAAATCATAACAAGATTCATGCATAGCTTTGGTTACATATTGGCATATTCATCAAAATCAAGTACAAAATACCAAAGATGAGATGCTCAATGATCAATATGCTTACAAAGCTATTCCCAAAAGCTAGTTACTAACTTAATACAAAAGTTCCTAAATTTCTTGGAGCGATGCCCGAAGCTTTTGCAAGGTTCCGAGTTCAATTTTGATTTGCACCTGAGGAGGGAGAATGGGGTGAGCTAACACGGCTCAGTGGCTAACAAATTTATAGCCATCACATAATGAGCCACACGCACACAATTTATAATCCAAAGCATTAGCAATTTACATAATAGGTTGAAACTCAACTTTATCACATAACTCACAATTTACTCAACTCATCACATAAGGTATAACATAGAATCATCTTGCAATTAAAACCCATATTATGCATCATAAACACTTATAAATGATGAAATGCACACAATTGGCTCTAGAGTTCCATACACACACCGAAACCGAAGTTTATCAGTGAACACATCGAGTCCGTTTTGGATCTCGTAAGCCCATGTGAGCAAATGGGAGAAGGCTATAGGGTCAACGTGCACGTGACTTCACAAAGGGGTTCTCTCTCGCCCAAACACAATCAATATGCTCACATATCAAAACACAAGATTCACATTTTATGCTTATCTCACTCTTTCAAATCATCAAAGTTTCATTCTTTCCTCTCAAAACACAAAATTTCATTTTCAATATGCACATAGTATAACAAAGATAGCACACATAGGGCTTTGCCCATTACACAATAACTATAAAGATGTTACCCACCTATCGTCGAAACCGGATTCACGATCGCTCTTCCTCTCTCTCTTGAGTGAGGTTTCCTTGGTTCCCTTCAATAAAACACATTCCGAGACTCATTGGAAAAGTCGAAACATTCAAGAATCGATAAATCGATAACGAAGTCTTAAACCTAACCTACCCATAGCCCATTTAAGCTAAAACAACCAAACCCTAGCTTAGGAAAACACAAAAACCCATAGATCTCACCTCTCCCTTCAAACTTTACACAAACCCTAAGCTCCATTTCATCCCATTTTCGAAACCCTACTAAGGGAGATGGTAGCTTACCTTACAACTTGATTTTTCTTCACTTTTTCTTCTTCTTTCTCCTTTCCCTCAAGCCTCCTACGGCTCTCCTTCCTCTCCTTGGCCGAAAGTCTCCTTTCCTTTGGTTGCTCACGTTTTTCTTCTATTCTCCTTTGGGTTCTACGACACTTCTCTACTCCTCTCCAATTCACTTAAGTCATTAGCTTTAACTTAAAGCCTCCCATCAAAACTACATAGTTTTGAGCTCTCCTAAAGCTCTCCTCCCTTCCTTTGGGCTCTCCTCTCTTATAACTACAAGCCCACTACACTAACCACTTAAACTCAAAGCCCATAATTTCCAACATTTAATTCTAACCCTCCATTTAATTTCTAACTTCTAATTCCAAGCCCAACATAAAATATTTATATAAACACATAATTTAAATCAATTAGGACAAAATAAATAATTAACGAATAAATCCATAAATAAATAAATAAATAAATCAAATAAAATAAAATAAAAAAATTTTCGGGGCCCAACAGTAGTATTAGTGCAACTGCCTTATTACTGTGAATTGATTATGTGATGCATGAATCGGGAGAACCATCGATGATGGTTCCTCATTGAGTTCGCAAACTCATCCAAAATTGCAATCTATTTTTCAGGACTTGAAGAGTACCCCGTTTGACACGGGAGTAGATATACTGTAGGCAAGTGAAGGATAGAGGTCGGGATCAGTTCGCGTCTGCATTAGTGTCTTATCGAATTAGCTTCCGCAATCATTGTACAACAATGCTTTATATTTATAATGAGCCCATTGTGGTTTTATTATTTTTATACATTGACTGACCGCAACCTTTGTAGACTGATTAGTATGTGAACTTTATGGTTACTGTAAAATATTGTTAAATGATTGTAATAACTGCAAATGTTTTCTACTGTCTACTATTTTTACCGCGCTAATGTACGGTTCAAAAAAAGAGAGAGAAGGAAATGATATACTGAGTTTTCACCGACTGATATAGTACGCCACCCTCGCGGGGCACGGACTTGGATATCACCAACGATATCAGGTTCGGGTCACTCGGGAGTGGGGTGTTACATTTAGGTGGTATCAGAGCCCAGCAGTACGTATGGTATCTGGGCAATTTCTGGAACATAGGGTGCATGCATTTGAGTCGTGTCGTTACAAACCGTGATAACTGATCCCTAGTCTGAGTCGCACAAGGATAAATCCTATGTGTGCATACGTGTTAAGTGACTAAGTGAGAGAAAAGTGAGACCGTATTAGAATGTGAGCCCATGAATGTGTATGGGCAATGAGGAATGGGAAAAACGAAACATCGATAATGAGAATTATAATGTACTGTGATTAGAATGACTATGTTGACCTAGACTGATTAAGGAAAGAAGTGATATTCAAATGGCAATATTACGGCGACAGAAAAACGAACATGTCTAGAACTTGGAGAGGTCCTCTGTAGATATGAGAAACATACTAGTTATAGTAGGCCTATGTGAAAGTAAATGATGAAGTAATTAGAGCTCATTTGTATATGCGATGAAATGGAAACATTGGGCCGAGTAAAACGTAGATGGTCCGATCAAGCAGATATTGTTTCACTGCATTTGTGTTCGATATCAGTAGATATCAGAGGTAGATGATGATAGTGAGATTGTAATAAGATCAATATTGTACCATAATGGTCTACCTAGAACTGAAAGAACTGAAAGAGCAAAGTGCCTAGTAGGGTAAGAAAAAGTAGATATGGTGAGATAAAAGTGTACAGATAAACTGAAATGAACTCGTGAAATGGGTATGATTATGAGCGCATAAGCTTGAGACTGAAATGGTTATGCAAATATGGTGCTAAGAGTTTGAAATCAGTATAATAAGATCGTGAGGGAAAAAGACAGACTGACAATTTCTACTGATTGTATATCGGGAAATTCTGGATTAGTTGAAAAGATGTATATGGACACAGAAATGGTAAATGGATGGGTAAATAGATAGAGATACTGTAACACCCTACTCTCACAAGACACGAACCCGACATCTATGGTGATATCCGAGTACGTACCCCGCAAGGGTGGCATGCTAGAACGATCATTCAGTCAAAAATTCATTACAAAACTTTTGTTTATAAAAAACAAAATACATGCAAGCAGAAATTACTATTCAAATTGGGCCCGTATCATTTGAAAACATTTCCATTTCCAATCCACAATCTTTACAAACATTAGTATTCAACCTTAAATTTGGGCCCATTTCAGATATAAAACATTTGAAGCCATAAAGTCATTTCATTACCAAACCGTTTACATACACTTTGTACAAATCTTGCAGAACATAATACAAAAATAAAAATCAATGAAGACATGTGCAGGTGCAAACTGATCCCGACCCCTAATCCATACCAGACCTCAGTGGCTATACTCCATTTAGCCTAGCTGAAATAATTCCTTAGAACCAGAAAAGTCACATTGCAATTTTTGATGAGTTTTGCAACTCAATGAGTGAACCATCATTGATGATTTCACCGGATTACATACAAACATCACATATATCACAGATATTCATTCAGAACATATAAATGTTTCTGATATTCACATAACATGGCATCTCATATGATCATACAATTCACATAACCAAGTATAGCAACGGTTCATATCAATGTATCACTCACTTCAACTTTGCAAATCATTCAAGGATTTTCAGTCTTATATGAATGGTATATGCATGAGACTCACATTCGTTCTTATTGTTGTGACTGAGTGCCTATCACATACTTATACAATTGTTGGCCCGTAGGGCTCAATCAGAACATAATCACGGAGCATAACTCTACGTGCACACACATATATCACGGAGCAAAGCTCTACGTGGAAGCGCTTCATACTGGCAACTCAAGTCACAACGCCTTTATCTGGGCATGCATTTATGAAATGCATCAAATACTAATTATGCCATATCAGACAATCACATATGATGCTCAAACAAAACTCATAATCATCGGACCTAAGTCCGGCATTCAACTTTCGTTGAGGATTCACATAACATTCATAATAACGTTCAGAATTCTATAGCAAACAAAGTCACAATCAAAGCGCTTCTAATGCATTCCCGAATATTGATCTCCTCGGACAATTAAAGTCCGGAATTCATAATCAAATCGCAAGCAATATAATAATATTGGAAGCTTAAACAAATCAAATTAAATCAATCCTAGGAAATCATCTAGGTTGACTCACAGTACGCTCTAATAAGCTATTGCCTGGATGGTCTGGCAATGTCCGATTGGCGTCCGATATGCTCCTCTAAAATAGGCAAAACACATTCACAAATATCACACTTTGCACAATTGCATAAATGTTCTTTCGTAAAAATATCAATGTATAGGATGTATGCACAATGCATGTTCAATGACAATTCCGGGGTGCAATAATGCGATCCATATCAAAAATCATTTAGGAATCAAAGCCCTCAATAATACCATGCATTCTTACAATTGAATTGGACCAAACAATGTTATATAATTTCATATCTTCATTGACCACTTCAGATTTTTCCTATAGAACAAATGCGGGTCAACTTTCCATACTAAATTAGATCAGGTAAATGACCGAATTAGACAAAACTTCCTTCTATAAAGTTGTTCTCCCATTTCTTAGCTTTCTAAGGACACCAAAATCATTTAATTTGGATTAGTATACCAAGAGATATCCCCAAAATATTCCAGACGGTTCATAAGTTCCAGCAAAATTTATACCTCAAATTCCAACCAAACTTTGAAACTCTTAGAGACAGAATTAAAACTCCATTTCTTCATAAAAGTTGTATCTCTATGTCTCTAGTTTACAGGAAATTAAGAATCACCCAAATTGGATCAGTATAGAGAAAGTTATGGTCCAAATACGAAAGCATACGAAAGCATGTTCGAGCAGTCAAAGAATGGGTGCTCGTCGCGACGAGGGAAAAATATGAGGTCGCGACGAACAGCCCAAAAAATCGATTTTCTCGGTATTTTTACAACGTTCGCCGCGACAAGTTCAAGGGGGGAAATCACCTACGTCGCGGCGAGGAAGAAAATGAACGTCGCGGCGAGGAAGAAGATGGATGTCGCGACGAATAAATAAAAACACGTCGCGACGAATAAATAAAAACACGTCGCGACGTCTGGTTCTGTAACTCGTCTTCCCCGATTTCTTTTTCCCATATTTTTCACTTCTATACCCCAAATAATCTCTAAAACTTCACTCCAATTAACTCCTAATCCAGTTCGAAATATTTACATAAGATCAAACTCAAGATTCATTTAAAACATCAAAATCTGATCCTCACACATGCAACTTCATTTCTAACAGAATGCATGCACAACTTCGGTATCAATCACCCGAGCATCATCAGACTTATCTCATTCATTTTTATGAACACTCAAATATCCATGCATGTACCGTGGGAAACAGACCATAGTCACTGAATCGCATGAAAAATAACACTTACTTGGTTCAGCTCCGATTCCAGCAATATGAGCAACTCGTAGACAACCACCGAGAGCAACTCCATGATCGGTGATGAACAAAACCAAGTAGAACATGCATGCTTCCGATGAACAAAGTTCAATAACTCATCCTAAGATATTTTTATTGCAACCTTAAAATACGTGGGTTCTTTGCATTATATACACGTGTCTCCCATTAATTGCCACTATTATATATTGACACGTGACACACATATACGTATACTATAGGTACACATGTCCCACATAATTTTATCCACTTGTCACTCTATAATTGGCCCGAAGATTAAGATTTTTCACAAAATTCACTAAAAATTCCAAAATATCCTAAATAATACCAAAATTGCCAAATCACAACTTAATCATATTTAACAACTCAATTGTACTCGGAAATGTCAAAGAATGCATGTACAATTATATGAATGTGCAAAAATGTGCATGTCAACATTAGCATAAACATGAATCGCACTTTCTAATTTCTCAATAATTCTCGTAATTCACAATTATATCCCTCACATGGGTAACGGGATGTTACAACTCTCCCCTCCTAACAAAAATTTCGCCCTCAAAATTATTACCTGATTAATCAAACAAGTAGGGGTAAGTGTTTTCATCATACGCTCTACCTTTTCCCTTTTTTGGTACTATCACTCGAATAATTTCTTTTACTTGACTAGTCAATGGAATCAATCGATTTTCCCGCTACTTGTTCAGATATCACACAATCTTATTTATCTCCTCAATATTTTTCAGATCATTCAAAATTTTCACTTCTAGTTCCACATTACATCTGGATCAGATCATATCATGATTTCTTATCATAATCACATATCATACTTAATGCATATAAAACCTCTTTGTTGGTGTTACAAACTTATGTTAATAGTCCTTTTCTTACAAAACTTTCCTATGGACAATTTTATATCGGGTTAACTCACCCTTTTTCCTATCTTAAGTATACCTTGGCAAGGTGATACTGTCAAAAACAATTCATCTCTTGCTTGATCTTTCATATCTCTTTTGTGTTAAAACACTTAACTCATGTGTCTAGCTCACTTTATTCCAATCTTTTGTGTTGATCCACCTAATCCATTCGTCTTTCTTGAGTCACTTAATTCTAATACACATCAATTTCACTTATCATAAATGTCTCCTATCACTTATGGCCTTAAACTATTTTTAGGTCTTATTCACCCAAATATAAAGGTGGTCGACTAATTCTGTCATGTAACCTCTTATATGAGCTTCAAATGATATCACTATGATATTGATTGTTACGCTCAAGTCAATTAAAACTAAGCATTGACCTCATATTTCTATGAACTCCAAAATATAAACTTTAAACGCATCTCCAATCGTTAAGGTATTGGCAAATGACCATCGACATTATTTCATCGCATTCTACCAGGATGTATAGCATAGGCTGTTATTTGTGCTATCTCTGACAATCTTTTACTCAATCATCTTTATTGCACACACAAACTTCATATTACAATCACACGATACTCTTTTCATGTTCAAACTCAAAATTCAGATTCATTACCAACTTACAATTTCCTCAATAAGATTCATCAACTCTAAATCCTTTATTTGGGCTTTGCCGATCTGTCCATGCGAAACTGGTTTTACATTCGTTAGCTAATAGTACCTTGATTTGCCCAAAAGTTAACTAAATATTCTATGCTCTTCATTGCACAAGATTTAGAAATCCACAATGTCTGAATTTGTGATATTCCTTTATTGAATTTTTTTGGTCAAGCAACAAGTATGTACACTAGTTTTACCAAGATAGTACTTATTTGTACAATTATAGGCCTTCAATACTTCTATCCATTGTCGCATTCTCATGCGAAATTATTTCAAGCTAATTAAGTACCTCAAACTTTATTTATCTGAATATAAATTCCGAAATGTTTCACTGCACTAATAGTGTCTCCAAGATCTTAAAGCAGTGGCTAATTCAACAAATTTCAAATCATGTGTCAAACATTCAACTTATGAGACTTTGATTGTCTCTATCTATGCATACAAGATCAGTTTGGTATGCTACAATAAGTGCATCTTAATTTCTGATGTGAAACATCATTGCATACTACAAAATATCCAAATTCGATATTATTTGTTGTGATCGAGTGCCTCTCAGATACCGATACAGGTACTGGCCAATAGGCTCAGTCAAAAACAGAAATCACGGAGCAAAGCTCTACGTGCAGAATTATGAGCTTAAAGCTTTTTTAGACTGGCTACTCTGATCACAACACCTTTATCAGAACATGTATTATATGATATGCATCGAATAACAAAATATGCTACACATAGCTTCACTTTAATGCACAGACAGAATTTCATACACATGTGAAACTACATATTTTCTTAAGTAATCAAAATATTCTTTTCAACTCTTCAATTACATTCAAAATATCATCTATGATCACTGCCACTAACTGATCCAAACATAATTGGATCACTTTATTCTTCAATACTATGACACTTTCAGGGGTGTAGTTAACTCTAACAAATATTGCCAAAACTCTGTGCACCCGTCATTAGTTCTCGTAATTCCTTACGCACTTGATTCCTCAATGACATAATATTATCTCATATTTTTGTTAATTTCTCAATTGACTTATTTTCTCGAATGATTCTTCCATTTGTACGATTTCCTCTGATTTCACGTTGACTTATTGCAATGTCGAACCATTCTAACTAGTGTCTCCACTCATTTCAATTTATTCACAAACTTAACTTCTTATATTGGCAACATACTCATCAAATCAATTTGTATTCCCAGAGCATATTTTCATATAACGTAATGTGGGCCTAAGTTCTCCTCATATTAGCAATAGCGCCACCTCAAATTTCAGAATATAATCTCATAGTTGGATACTTTGCCTCAAACAAAATACATACACTCTCTCCGAAGCATATTTTACATCTTATGCTTAAGTCTTCATTAGGAATAGGGCTCCCATATTCTTCTATTAATTTATTCCATTTTTGTTCATTCTTAAAAGTAAACCAACTGGTCTACTAAACCTGATTCGGTGAGATTCTTCTTCTAAGGAGGATTTCTTGCTACTGTCAACTAGATTGTTCATCTAATCCTTATCAGTCAACTATTCCCATCTTTGCTCATCAAACATTCTTAATATCCCAAAAGGGTCAATTTCAACTATTCATAATCATTACATCTCATCTAAAGATGTATTTGAGACAATTCACTAATTAATAACTTATGCTCATAATATCTTAATCTCATTTGATTTAGGAAAACACTTATCTCTTCTCTTTTTTTTTTCACCTAACCTCGGTCGTGGGAACTATGTCACAATCTTACCCTTCTTCTTTTCCTCGATTTCATCACACACAATATCATCTTTAACACTCTCAATCTATCCCCGATCAATAACCATAAGCACTTTCATTCATTACTCTAATTCATCATAGACGTTAAATTATGGGAACTATGACTAAATATTTATTCATATCTCATAGATTGCTTCTTATATCCTCTCCACACATATAATTCTTATGTGCTCGATTCTCACACTTGTCATAGAAATCCCATTCTTAAATATGTGCTCACAAAATAACAAATTAACTAAACTATGACAACTTTTACAATTCTCAATATCTTTATCTCATCATCCAATTACCACTATATCGTCATACATACGTATTTTCACCATCAATTCAGACTTATCGATACATAATCATCCTAAAATTCTGATCACAATTCCACCAACATATTCTTATAGTGAAACATAACTCATATCACATTTATTTGACAATCATTTCAAGTCCAACTTTGACCTCTCAAAGTCATAGAAAATTTTACTTCTTTCAACTCGCTTGTACACTCTAAATCTTGTCATTCATCTTTATATAATTACTTTCCTTAATCAATCCATGACAATGTATTCACATTTATAGCACATTCAGAATATCTTACCACAAGACAATCTCGATATCGTATGTCATACATCCACCAATACAAATATATTACATCATTATTCGTCATATCCAACCATATACTATTTTCCCTTTCTAAATATCCACAAACTTTCATTTTCTCATAGTCGACATGATCATCATTCTTCCAACTAATTCCATCAATTCAAACACTTAACAAATGCTCATGTATGTGACTCATATAAATGCAACTCAAACTAGGGATCGATTCTTACTTTCTTTATGACATGATTGAAATGCACGTAACTTAACACATATGTCGAAAACTGCCCATGTAAGATACTAAAGCTGGGCTCTGATACCAAAATGTAACACCCCACTCTCATAAGACACGAACCCGACATCTACGGTGATATCCGAGTACGTACCCCGCAAGGGTGGCATGCTAGAACGATCATTCAGTCAAAAATTCATTACAAAACTTTTGTTTATAAAAAACAAAATACATGCAAGCAGAAATTACTATTCAAATTGGGCTCGTGTCATTTGAAAACATTTCCATTTCCAATCTACAATCTTTACAAACATTAGTATTCAACCTTAAATTTGGGCCCATTTCAGATATAAAACATTTGAAGCCATAAAGTCATTTCATTACCAAACCGTTTACATACACTTTGTACAATTCTTGCGGAACATAATACAAAATATAAAAATCAATGAAGACATGTGCAGGTGCAAACTGATCCCGATCCCTAATCCATATCAGACCTCAGTGGCTATACTCCATTTAGCCTAGCTGAAATAATTCCTCAGAACCTGAAAAGCCACATTGCAATTTTTTATGAGTTTTGCAACTCAATGAGTGAACCATCATTGATGATTTCACCGGATTACATACAAACATCACATATATCACAGATATTCATTCAGAACATATAAATGTTTCTGATATTCACATAACATGGCATCTCATGTGATCATACAATTCACATAGCCAAGTATAGCAACGGTTCATATCAATGTATCACTCACTTCAACTTTGCAAATCATTCAAGGAGTTTCAGTCTTATATGAATGGTATATGCATGAGACTCACATTCGTTCTTATTGTTGTGACTGAGTGCCTATCACATACTTATATAAATTGTTGCCCGTAGGCTCAATCGTATCGTAATCACAGAGCATAGCTCACGCACACACATATATCACGGAGCAAAGCTCTACGTGGAAGCGCTTCATACTGGCAACTCAAGTCACAACGCCTTTATCTGGGCATGCATTTATGAAATGCATCAAATACTAAATATGCTATATCAGACAATCACATATGATGCTCAAACAAAACTCATAATCATCGGACCTAAGTCCGGCATTCAACTTTCGTTGAGGATTCACATAACATTCATAATAACGTTCAGAATTCCATAGCAAACAAATTCACAATCAAAGCGCTTCTAATGCATTCCCGAATATTGATCTCCTCGGACAATTAAAGTCCGGAATTCATAATCAAATCGCAAGCAATATAATAATATTGGAAGCTTAAACAAATCAAATTAAATCAATCCTAGGAAATCATCTAGGTTGACTCATAATACACTCTAATAAGCTATTGCCTGGATGGTCCGGCAATGTCCGATTGGCGTCCGATATGCTCCTCTAAAATAGGCAAAACACATTCAAAAATATCACACTTTGCACAATTGCACAAATGTTCTTTCATAAAAATATCAATGTATAGGATGTATGCACAATGCATGTTCAATGACAATTCCGGGGTGCAATAATGCTATCCATATCAAAAATCATTTAGGAATCAAAGCCCTCAATAATACCATGCATTCTTACAATTGAATTGGACCAAACAATGTCATATAATTTCATAGCTTCATTGACCACTTCAGATTTTTCCTATAGAACATATTCGGGTCAACTTTCCATACTAAATTAGATCAGGTAAATGACCGAATTAGAAAAAACTTCCTTCTGTAAAGTTGTTCTCCCATTTCTTAGCTTTCTAAGGATACCAAAATCATTTAATTTGGATCAGTATACCAAGAGATATCCCCAAAATATTCCAGACGGTTCATAAGTTCCAGCAAAATTTATACCTCAACTTCCAACCAAAATTTGAAACTCTTAGAGACAGAATTAAAACTCTATTTCTTCATAAAAGTTGTATCCCTATGTCTCTAGTTTACAGGGAAGCAAGAATAACCCAAATTGGATCAGTATAGAGAAAGTTATGGTCAAAATACGAAAGCATGTTCGAGCAGTCAAAGAATGGGTGCTCATCGCGACGAGGGGAAAATATGAGGTCGCGACGAACAGCCCAAAAAATCGATTTTCTCGGGATTTTTACAACGTTTGCCGCGACAAGTTCAAGGGGGGAAATCACCTACGTCACGGCGAGGAAGAAAATGAACGTCGCAGCGAGGAAGAAGATGGACGTCGCAACGAATAAACAAAAACACGTCGCGACGTCTGGTTCTGTAACTCGTCTTTCCCGATTTCTTTTTCCCATATTTTTCACTTCTATACCCAAAATAATCTCTAAAACTTCACTCCAATTAAATCCTAATCCAGTTCGAAATATTTACATAAGATCAAACTCAAGATTCACTTAAAACATCAAAATCTGATCCTCACACATGCAACTTCACTTCTAACAGAATGCATGCACAACTTCGGTATCAATCACCCGAGCATCATCAGACTTATCTCATTCATTTCTATGAACACTCAAATATCCATGCATGTACCGCGGGAAACAGACCATAGTCACTGAATCGCATGAAAAACAACACTTACTTGGTTCAGCTCCGATTCCAACAATATGAGCAACTCGTAGACAACCACCGAGAGCAACTCAATGATCGGTGATGAACAAAACCAAGTAGAACATGCATGCTTCCGATGAACAAAGTTCAATAACTTATCCTAAGATATTTTCATTGCAACCTTAAAATACGTGGGTTCTTTGCATCATATACACGTGTCTCCCATCAATTGCCACTATTATATATTGCCACGTGACACATATATCGTATACTATAGTACACGTCCCACATAATTTTATCCACTCATTACTCTATAATTGGCCCAAGATCAAGATTTTCACAAAATTCACTAAAATTCCAAAATATCCTAAATAATACCAAAATTGCCAAATAACAACTTAATCATATTTAACAACTCAATTGTATCTTTAAATGTCAAAGAATGCATGTACAATTATATGAATGTGCAAAATGTGCATGTCAACATTAGCATAAACATGAATCGCACTTTCTAATTTCTCAATAATTCTCGTAATTCACAATTATATCCCTCACATGGGTAATGGGATGTTACAGATACAGTGGAGTTGTATCACCGATTTTGTCGTATTTTGGGGACTGTGTGTAACACCCTACTCCCGCGAGACCCGAACCCGACATCGACGGTGATATCCGAGGCCGAGACCCGCGAGGGTGGTATGCTAGAATACCAATGCAGTTTAAAACTCATTATGATATTTTTCTTTTGAAAACAATGAAAAGCGAGGAAATAATAAGCGATTAAGGCCCGTGATACGAAAACCCTTTTCACCATACACTTTATCAAAGATCACATTTCAAAACAATATTTATCAATTAGGGCCCTCAAACAATTCAGTACTATTTTTGCGAAATATAAATTTAAACATAATTCAAAATGACACAAATACAGACGTGAACTGATCCCGACTTCAAACACCGAATCTCTTGCAGTAATCATACTCCCGTTTCACTAACGGGGTACTCTTCAATACCTGAAAAATAATTGCAATGTTGGGTGAGTTTGCGAACTTAGTGAGAAACTATCATCGATGGTTCACCCAACTCATGCATACACAAATCATATACACATAATCACACAATAACATTTACAGAAATATCACATGCAATTTCATCATTCACATTTTGCAGTCAATCATATACATATGCAATGCGCATGTGACACTTTCATTTTCTTACGGTGTTGTGACCGAGTGCCTATCATTGACCAATATTCAATAGACGCGTTTAGGGAGTAGGAGAGCCCTCAAGGTATGCACTAACTCCCCTCGAGCTCGAAGCTCAGGATTACGTTGGGCTTGAAGCCCTGATCATTGAGCCTGTGGCTCTAACAAATACGTTGGGCTTGAGGCCCTGATTGCGTTGAGCTTTAAGCTCTGAAAATCGTTGGCTGCTTCGGTCACAACCGTCATTATCTGATCATGGCATTATGCATGAATGCACATGTTCCAATTTCCATTTACAGTCATATACATTTCAATTTCAGTTCTCCTTTTCCTTCGGACTTTCAGCCCGGTAATTCAGTCATATTCATTGATGCATTCGTAGCCATGTACACACAATAGCACTTCAATATCACCTATTCAATATTTCGCATACACCGTGGTCCAAATCAATCAAATCGCATACACATAATCCTTCCTTATGTCTCCACATGGCATAGGTGCATAATATTAAACACATAAGGTTGATAAACCAACTAGGTTACTCACCTATTACTTAGAGCTAATCCGAAAGTCTCGCACGTCGATCGATCGACGCCCAATTCAGGCCTCTATAAGGATCGAGAATAAAACGATCACTAATTATTCAATCCGAACTAGTAATGATGCACATGTAGGTGTAAAATGCATGTTCATGATATTCCCGGCCTTAATCTCATTTTTTTCCATCATAAAATCCATCTAAAAATTAGAAACCTAATGGCTACCGATCAGACGCAAATCGGACCTCTATAGGTCCCCAATTAATTAAAACAAGGACTAAACAGATCTTTACCCGACCCACGTCAATTTTCCGTCCAAAATTTCCAATCTCTCGAAAATGAAATTAAATATTCTATGAACCGATGCCTCGTTAATCGTGTCACTTTGGATGTCTGGACGGAAAAGTTATTCCTAAAAGAACACAAAAGCAATTAAAACAATATATATATATATATATATATATATATATATATATATATATATATATATATATATATATATATATATATATATATATATATATATATATATATATATATATATAAGCCCTTATTTCCTTCTCCTTTTCCTTTTCCTGCTTTGACATTCTAACTAGCATATCTCTTTACACACAATTCAGAAAATTACAAACCATACCTGTTGGAAAGATCATGAAACCTCTACAAGTTTCATGAAACCATAAAATCACATTTACCCCTAAGGGTGTCAAAATTCAATTGAAACTTCTGCCCATTTAATACCTCTTAAAACAGAACAGTATTTGTAAATTCAGTAACTTTCATTATCTTCAGTCAAAAATTACACAATAAATATTCTCAGAAATATCACAATGTGATCTACAACTTTCATGAACAATATGAAATCAAATTCAATGGCTAACTAGGTCAAACAATTCAGTGAATACTGCTGCTCCTGAAAATACTCAATCTGGACAGTAATTATTAAAACAGTATAACTCCTTGTACACATGTCAAGAAAATCACTACCTTATATCACTGCAAATATAAAACACAGTACTACACTTCTCATGAAGGGCGTCAAAGCCAATTCCATCATTAACAATTTCAAACTTGTCATGCAAGTTTCTGCTGATCAGGGCAGTTAATAATCTAATGCAGGTTCAGTGTTTGAAATTTTATAACTCTCAAATATGATCTCCAAAAATTACATTCTATATACCATTTTCAAGATAATTGTTTCCTCTACAACTCTTCAGAAGACCATTTAAGCCAATTCAATTCACATAAATTTTTAAAATTGCTTCCAATCAGAATACTCACAAAACTGACATTTCAGCTAGGTTTCACCAAAATGCATTGTTCCAATCAACAGTCATCAGTTCATATCTCACAATATACAAATCGAAAAATTTCAAAATCAGTGGCATTGGAAAGCTACCAATACAGGCTTCAACTTTCATTTAGACCATTTGCCCTAATTCCTTCTCAATTAATTTATAAAAATCAGCAAAACTCTTAGGTCATCAATCCGGATACTATTCACCTAGGTCAAAACAGTAACTTTCCAAGCCAAAATTCAACCTCTTAAGGTTAAAATTAGACAACATCTATTTCACAGAAAATGTAGCCAACAACCCAAAGTTTAATTGGGCACAAACCTTGACTCATTTGCATAACCACACAATTAGTTATGCTCAAAACAGTATAGTGGGTCAAAATCTATTTTCCAGCTTTCATCTTCAACTTACACTTCCTATCATGCCAATTCAAATTCTACTACCATAAGCATCTCAATTGGACCCAAAATCAGTCCATATATCATTCATACATTCACTAGGAGTAACCACCTCAAGTTGGCAGCCCTAACCTCTTCATTTCCATGCAAGAATAATCATCAATATTCAATCAAAATCAAGCTAAAACCAAATTCAACCATAGTCATTCATTATCCTAACACACCATACATTTATACCCAACAATTCCACCTATAACTTTCATCAAATTAAAGCATCAATAATCATAATAAATGCACTAAAAGTCCCATTGAATGCATCTAACAACCATGATTCATCAACTACATAGGCAAAGCATAATTAAAACTTAACTTAATCACTTACCAATTCAAGCTTCCATTCTTTCCCACTCTCCAATCACTTCACTTTCTTACTTCACTTCTAAAGCCCATACATGGCTATCACCTTGGATAGAGACTTAAGCTCATATGCAAGTAAAGAGGACTCTTAAGGTTGGAGGAAATAAGAACACTTTGAGGAGAGAACCAAAAATTCAATGGAGAGGAAAACCAAGAGCAAGTTTCGGATGAAGGAAATAATAAGCATTTAAGTCTTCTTTTCATTCTATTTCATAGGCATAACCGAGAGAGAGGCTTATGCTAAAGACAAAAATCATTAATTCAAAGGACAAATGGCATTAGAAGGAAGAAAGAGACAAATTAGGTATAAGACAAAGTAAGGATAGGATTTAGAAATCCTACTGGAATCTGACCCATTATAGTCCAATGACCCTAATTTTAATCCCAAAATAATATACCCAATATGACAGTGCCATTGGGTAGCAATTTTTGCTACCGAAAAGCAACCGGTTAGCCACTTGGCGATTTTCTTCCGGTCAGGGAATTTTCTCCGGAAAATTCCAGAAAAATTCCTAAAAATCTCTTAAAATATAAAACACTCAGTGGCGCACTCAGAATAATTTTTCAAACCCAATAACCACATTAATCACAATAAAATTACATTAGGCACGAAAATCGGGAATGTCATGTATGCATGTACAGTTATTTCATGTGCTGGCAATCGACATCGTATCAATCCTATTATGCAAGAACATTCCTAATTCATCCCAATCCATCTCATCATATGCCAATTTACTAGTTTACCCTTCCTGTCGGGGGTGGGATGTTACAACTCCCCCCTCTTTATAAAAAAATTTCGTCCTCGAAATTCTCAGTCAACGGTTCACTATGACAGTTATCAAATGTCCCTACATATCCCATACACTTTTTCACTCAATGATTTATTTTTCCGAAAGGTCACAGTAACCACACTTAATAAGTTGTTCAGTCACTTATTTGGCCAACTCATTCTCACTCATCACAGTAGACGAACTCAACAATGTTGTCAGTTGGCGATCTCACTATCTTAACTATCTCACTTGCCATTTTCAGAGTAGCCACTACCTTTAGTTTCGATGCTATATTTCGGTTCCTTTTTTCGAACTGTCCACTTATCATATTTTATCAATCCATTACCTTTTTCGCCAGTAACATATAGACTAATTTGTGTTCCATTGATACCCCTTTTTATCTCTTTTGAGTACATCTTGTCAAGGTGATACTTACCATAACCTCCTTTATCTCGTCCCCATTTATTCACTTTCCTTTGGTACCAATCTGATGACATTTAGATCCATTTCGCTATAACCAGTAATAATTTACCTAATGCAATCATTCTTTATATTCCATTGGCTCTGTGTTCAAATTCAACTCTCCTTAGACAATTCACTGTTCTAAAGTGTTAACGCACTTTATTCAGATATGTACTTTACCCTAGTTCATTTGTCCGATCCGGTTCCACCTCCACTAACCCGTTCAGCTTTCCTGAGTCACTTTCCTTTGTTTCACTCATCACAGTCTCAAATCCATTAGGGTCTTTGATTCCCGTTAGGCACTGTGCAGTGTAGCAGTATATCCCTACAGTAAATCAAAACTCTATAACACGATCATAATCAAGCATTTTTCCTGTTGAGCATTCAAACCTATAAGCACTTGAATCAATAATCACTTCATTCTATATCCACAGTTATTCAATTTCACTTTTCGCATATAATTACTAGAATGTCTAGCTTCGACTGTTCACTTTCTTGTTCTAGCACTTTTGATCGGGTACCCATACTTCTTCTTTGAATCATTCAATATTGTTTTTTTTCCCGATTTCACTGGCATATTCAGACTCATCATAAGACTCACCACTTTAACTCCTACACTCTTAACCTTTCTTACCTCTATCCAATATCACTAAATCCACGACTTCAATTCTCTAGTTGTAACATCCCGTTACCGATGCGATGAGCATATTGGTACGGGTAGTGTCGTGATTGCATATTTAGTGATCGAGTGTTTTGTGGCCTTTGAGATAGATCATTTTGCACATGCATATACATAGTGACATGCATTCATGATTATTCCAGCATTTAAATTGTGATTATGAGTTGAATTGTGAATTTTGAGATAACTGAGTTAGATTTGATTTTAAAGTGAAATTAGGGATAATTCGAGTGGAATAGTAGAATTAGAGTGAGAATTGAATTTTAGAAAATTGAAAATTGAAAATTGAGTATGAGATCGAGTGTTTTACATTTTTGAGGAATTATGGGAATTTTTCTGGAATTTTTAGAGTTATGTGTTGGATACCGAAAATGACTTAGAGGCGATGATTGTGATTCGGTTTGAAAGTGAGTGGTAAATGGCTTGGAAAATTTAGATTTGTGAGTTTAAGAATTATTGTGAAGAGCCATTGAAATTTAGAGACCGAGATTGAATGAACTTGAGGATCGTGATCTATAGGTTTAAATCACCTATATATATATATATAGACCTTATGTTTGATAGAGGAAGACATTTTCTCCTAGGGCACGAAACTTTTCTTCTTCTCGTGGGTATCGTTGATCTTGCTTTCCTTGAAGAGTTTGCTTGCTTCCTTTCTCCTTGTGGTTGGAGAGTTGTTAGAAGCTTGGAGTCAGTGTTGGTTGGCTTGGATTGAGGAGTTTATCGTGAGTGAGAGAGCTTGAGAAGTTTTGAGATTCTAGGTTACCGTGCGATTCCGTGATTTGGTAAGTTTATTGTGTTTTAATGTTGTATTTATGGTTATTTATGGCATTTATGGTATTTAATATGTTAGCCGGGTAGTTGAATGTGTTTTATGGAGGTTTTAAGAGTATTAATGGCGGAAATGACGATCGGAGAAGATGATTGGGTCGCATGTCGCGACGCTCAGAATGAGACCACGCTACGCGAGAAAAGGCGTGTTCGCGCAAGGCGAGCCGCTGAGACGTCATGGCGAAGCAAGCAATTTAGACGCCGAACGACAGTGATTGCTAGAGCGCCGCCGGGCCTGAAAGAGTTGTTTGTCAATGACGTTCGCTCCCATCGCTGCGGAAGTCCCTTGTCAGGCGTCATGGCGAGAGACAATAAGCCGCGGCGAGGGACAGAAATTTTGCATGGGACTAGATTGGTTTTTAGGGTATAACTTTTAGCGTAGACCTCCAATTGAGGTGATTCTGGAGTTGTTATGAGTTAGAGGAAGAGGTCTATGAGTGAGGTTAATGATAAGAGTTTGAATTTTTAATTAGCGAGTTCTCAATCATAGAAAAAGAGCTGATTCTAGTTTCTTAAGTGACCTAAGAGTTTTGTATTATCAATTGGAGTATAATTAGAGTTTAAATGAGAGATTTGTGAAATTTATGGATGTTATTGACCTAGTGAGTAGTGAATTTTGGTTGTGAATCGAGAGATAGCGGAATGAGACTAAAGCGCTGGGAAATCATGATCATGCATCATATAATTTTAAATGTGAGACATGTGCATTAGTGAATCTTATTGATTGAGCATATAGTGATGAGAATGCGTTTGTATTGTTATAGAGGCGCCATGGATCGTCGGTCCACGGATATTCTTTGGTACTTCGAGCGATAGCTTCGGAGATTACTGGTGAGTAACCTAGTTGGTTCCTCGATCTTTGTGTGATAATCTGTCTTTGTGAATGTGTGAATCAATTGTCAATGTGAGTGATACAAATGTGAGATAAATGTCTGCAAATATGAGTAAGTGTTACGATTGTGAGTGATTGTCTTGAATGTGTTGCTAATGTGAATACTTGTGATTATGAATCGGTGTATAGTATTACGAGTAAGTGTTACGATCGTGACAAGTGAGTGAAGTGATAATATATGTGCTAGTATTCGTGCAAGTGTTAGTGCATGCTAGGCATGATTATAAGAGATAATTAAGCAGTTGTGGTGAAGCATTCAAAGTGTCGCGAGCTTTAAGCTCGAATATCGGTGAATAGGCTGGGCCAAAAGGAAAATAGTGCATACCCGAGGGCTCTCCTATCCACTAAAGTGAGTGGGCGTGATGTATACCCGAGGGCTCTCTACTTGCGAAATTGTGATCATTGTGAAAAGTGCCCAAATCGAAAAAGTGTAGCGCCAATCAACAATGACATAAAATGAGAAATTGCATACATTATGCATCATTGCGTAGTGAAATTGAGAATCGTGTGATGTATGACAATTGTGAAGTGATATGTTTGAGTTATGTTATCGTATAAATATGTAAATTGTGTATGCAGTGTTCTAAATTGCGTTAAAGTGTACTATGCGATATATTATGTGTATATGCATGAGTTGGGTGAACCATCGATGATGGTTTTTCCTTTGAGTTCGCAAACTCACCCAACATTGCTAATATTTTTCGTAAGGCGTTAGTAGGTTTCTAGCTCAAGAGATAGGCGTTTTCTGTTGTGCGAGTTCTTGGACAAGTGAAGCGATGGCACACAGGTCGGGTCACCGGGGCGACTTTGAGGATGGCCTAGTATAGGCGTTTTATCGCTTTCCTTTTTGGGTTATTGTATTGAGACTTTAGGGGACTGATAGACTTGTCTATTTTTTGGATTGATATTTTGTAATGAAAGAGTATTATTGGGGTTTTAAAATTTAGTGATTTGCTTATTGCGGTTTAATTATATTGATGCCATGCGAGTATTTAGTGATAGTTGAGAGCGGTAGCACTTCCTTGCTGTGGGATATGCGTCGGTACGACCCACGGGTGTCCTGGTGTGTACCTATGGTAAGGCATACATTAGGTGATATCGAGCATGGTTTGGCATCTTTTAGGCATAGTGTATTTTAGGCTTGAATTTGGGTGAGAAAAGCGTAAATTGATCGATTCTTGTTGATTGTAGGTCATCCGTTCTTGGAAAGCAAGTGGATCAACCAAATGACCTAGGATCCGTGGGAGCTAGTAGAGAGTCCCCATGCCTCATTACGATGAGTTGCCTCCCGAGTTCCGTGAGGCGGAGATGAGGTATGATAGGCTGCGTGGCGAGGCGGTTGACTTCTATGGTAGCATCGAACTGCGGTGAGGGATGGTTAGAGGGCAGAGAGAGTCCTCGATCGGATGGGCTGCGACTCGAGGCGCTTTGACTATCAGATGTCTTTGCTTGAGGTTCGGTTTTTCAATGGTGGAAGATCGCTCCGGCGGTTCTTCCGTGCCCTGCATGTTGACTTGGGATGATTTTTTGAGGGCATTCAAGGATAATTTCATGCCAAAGGTGTATTTAGAGATGAAGATGCAGGAGTTTCTTGAGCTGAGACAGGGGTTGATGTCAGTGGCAGACTATGAGATCAGGTTCAATGAGTTGTCGGCTTATGCGTCTGCTTTGATTGCTTTAGAGTCTGACAGGTGTCGGAGGTTTGAGGGCGGACTCAATATGGAGATCCGTACCAGATTGGCCCGATCGGATATGGGTACATTTATTGAGCTGAGGGCAGCAGCTGTGAGGATTGAGCAGTTGTTGAGGCAGAGTTAGCCTGAGGCTGGATCGGGATCTAGGGGCAAGAGGCCTAGTGATAGTCGAGGCGATGCTAGTAGAGGTTCAATGGCGTCGAGCGGGACCTTGGTCGCCCCTGAGGAGGTAGACAGTCGATTTGGGCGAGGGCGATTTGCTCGATCCAGTGGTGGCCGTAAGCGGCTAGAGGTTGGTCGGTGATCCCGCTTATGTGAGTATTGTGAGAGGAGACATAGTGGGAGTCTTTGGAGGTTTACTGGAGGGTGTCTCAGTGTGGTTCCATGGACCATCGGCCCGAGAGTGTCCTTTCACTTGGAGGCCCGATCTGCTGCGATCGGTAGATCAGGCAGTGTTACCTTGGTGCGTGCAGAGAACCGTGGAGGTGGATCTGGATGGAGAGGTCGAGGTCGAGACCGAGGCCGAGCCGAGATCTGTAGTGGTCTGAGGGATGAGTAGTGACGGCGATCCCGACTAGAGTCTATGCTATGACTCGGTAGGAGGCTCGAGAATCTCAGGATGTTGTTGCGGGTATGCTTAATTTACGGTTTTGAAGCATATGCATTGATGGATCTGGATCCTCATTCTTTATTACACCGCATGTGGCATGTAGACCGTGCATAGTGATAGGGAGAGCTGCGGTGTGGGTTGCGGTGAGTACGCCTTTTGGTAGTACTCTTGCTTGGGTGAGGTCTGCGAGGGTGCCCGATAGTGATTGATCGAGTGCGAGTTGAGTGTAGACTGATAGTTTTGCCTCGAGAGAGATTGATCGATTCTGGGATGGGTAACTTCTGCGCAGAGAGGGTGTGATGGATTGTTATACCAAGGAGGTGGTGTTATATTCTCTGGTCACCTAGAGTTATTTTTCGAGGCGTTAGTCGGCGGTGCGGTAGGATGATTTCCTTTACGAGTGCTTTGAGATTGATGCGTGGTGGTTGTGAGGCGTATTCGGCTCGTGTGGTGGACACCGAGATTGAGCGGAAGATGCGGGATATTCCGTGATTAGGGAATTTGGAAGTGTTCCCGATGAGTTCTGGGTTTGCCACCGGATCGGAGGCGGAGTTTGGGATTGACCTCGTTCGGTCAGCTCTATATCTATACCTCCATATAGGATAGCCGGTGGGCGAGGGAGGTTAAGGCTCGATTCAGGGAGTTGTTAGATAAGGGTTTATTAGATCCGGTGTTTAGTCACGGGAGCTCGGTGTTATTCGTGAAGAAGAAGGATGGGACTTTGAGGTCAGTGCATCGATTATAAAGTACTCAATCAGTTCTTGTCAAGAATAAGTACCCTCTGCCTAGGATCGATGATCTATTTGACCAGTTGCAGGGAGCTCAGGTGTTTACTAAATTGGATCTGCGATCAGGGTATTATCAGTTGAGGATTGCAGAGGCCGATGTGCCTAAGAGTGCTTTCAAGAGCAGGTATGGGCATTTCGAGTTCTTAGTGATGCCGTTCGGGTTGACCAATGCCCCGGCAGCCTTCATGGCCTTGATGAATAGAGTTTTTCAGCCCTACTTGGATCAGTTCGTGATTGTGTTCATTGACGATATTTTAGTGTATTAGAGGAGTAGACAGGAGCATGTGGAGCATCTGAGGATTGTGTTGCAGATCATGAGAGAGAGGCAGTTGTATGCCAAATTCACGAAATGTGAATTTTGGCTGGATGAGGTCATTTTTCTAGGCCATATTATTATGCGGTGAGGGTATCGGGTGGATCCTCACAAGATTGAAGCGATCTTGGAGTTGGGAGGTTTCGAGGCGTGTCGAGTTGAGGAGTTTCCTCAGTTTAGCAGGATATTACCGGAGGTTTGTCGATGGGTTTTCAGTGATCTCAGCCCCTTTGACAAAACTTCTGAGGAAGAATGTGGCTTTCAGATGGACCGATGAGTGTCAGAGGAGCTTTGAGGAGCTTAGGCATCGATTGACTCTGACGCCATGTTAGCTTTGGCGTCGGTCCGGAGGTTTTGAGGTATTTAGTGATGCGTCGCGTGCGGGATTAAGCGATGTTGATGCGGCATGGGAGAGTTATAGCGTATGCCTCGGGCAGTTGAGGTCTCATGAGAGGAATTATCCAGTGCATGATTTAGAGTTGGCTGCAGTGGTGTTTGCTTTAAAGATCTGGAGACATTATTTGTATGGAGAGACATTCCAGATCTTCACTGATCATAAGAGTTTGAGATATCTATTGAGTCAGCGAGAGTTGAATCTGAGACGGAGGAGATGGATTGAGTTTGTTGAAGGACTATGACCGCATTTGAGTATCATCGAGGAAGGCCAATGTGGTGGTGATCGTTGAGTAGGAGATCTCATGTCGGTCTGGCTCGATTGATTGAGAGATTATCTGCTTTGATTGATTGAGGCGCTTGATGTGCAGATGGATTTAGCTCAGGATGGAGCTTTGATTGCTACTCTGAGGCTGAGGCCGATGTTGCATGATCGGATCAGGACCCAGTGATAGTGAGATTGATGGATAGAGTTAGAGCTGGTCAGGGTTCAGATTTTGAGTTGAGAGATGGGACTCTTTGGATGGGTCAGAGATTGTGTGTGCCAGATGTTGATGATCTGAGACGTGAGATTCTAGAAGAGGCGCATGTGGCTGCTTATGCCATGCATCCTGGCGTTACCAAGATGTATAATACCCTTAAGTTGCATTTCTGGTGGCCAGGTTTGAAGAGGCAAGTGGCAGAGTTCGTTTCTCGGTGTTTGACGTGCCAACAGGTTAAGGCTGAGCACTAGGCCCCAGTTGGGAGATTGCATTCGTTACCCATTCCGGAGTGGAAATGGGAGCGGATCACTATGGATTTTATTATGGGGTTACCTAGGACGCCGAGGCAGCATGATGCGATATGGGTAATAGTAGACCAGTTGACCAAATCGGCTCACTTCTTGCCAGTGCGAGAGAATAATACTCTTGACCAGTTGGCCCAGAAGTATGTGGCAGAGATTGTCTGCGATTGCATGGGGTTCGATATCGATAGTGTCGAGATAGGGATCGATTTTCTTCGAGGTTACGGAGGAGCATTGATCGACTTTGGGTTCGAGGTTGAACTTTAATCTGACATTTCATCCTAAGACAGATGGGCGAGTGAGAGGGCGATCAAGATGTTGAGGATATCTTTGAGCTTGTGTATTAGAGTTGAGAGGTGCTTGGGACCAAGATCTTGGCTCGATTGAGTTTCGTGCAATAATCGATACAGAGCGAGATTGAGATGGCACCGTATGAGACCTTGTATGGGAGATCGTGTAGATCACCTCTTTCTTGGGATAAAGAGGTGTGAGGATGCTTGAGGGCCCCGGTGATCCAGATCTGATGGATAAAGTGAGGCCGATTGAATCGCATCAAGGCGGCTCGGGATAGAGCGAGAAGAGTTATGTGGATCGACATCGGCGTGAGATGGAGTCTGATGTGGGCGATAAAGTATTCCTCAAGTGTCACCTTGGAGAGGAGTCTTTGAGATTTGGCCGTAAAGGCAAGTGAGTCCTCGGTATGTCGGTCCGTGTAAGATTCTTGAGAGGATTGGACCGTTGGCCTATAGATTAGCGTTGCGAGTGAGATGTCCCATTGCATGATATTTTCATGTGAGTATGCTCGGAGATACCGCTTCGGACCCGACTCATGTGATTTATTTCGAGAGATTGAGATAGCTAGTGATCGAGTTATGTTGAGGAGCGGTCGTATTATCGGATCTCGGGTCAAGCAATTGAGGCGAGGTGATTCCATTGGTGAAAGTCCTATGGAAGAACCACTCATCGAAGGAAGCAACTTGGGAGGCCGAGGAGCACGTGAGGAAGCGATACCCTCATCATTCGATCGGTCGGTATGAAATTTCGGGACAAAATTTTTGTTTACGAGGGGAGAATTGTAACATCCCGTTATCGATGCGATTAGCATATTGGTACGGGTAGTGTTGTGATTACATATTTAGTGATCGAGTGTTTTGTGGCCTTTGAGATAGATCATTTTGCACATGCATATACATAGTGACATGCATTCATGATTGTTCCAGCATTTAAATTGTGATTATGAGTTGAATTGTGAAATTTGAGATAATTGAGTTAGATTTGATTTTAAAGTGAAATTAGGGATAATTCGAGTGGAATAGTGGAATTAGAGTGAGAATTGAATTTTAGAAAATTGGAAATTAAAAATTGAGTATGAGATCAAGTGTTTTACATTTTTGAGGAATTATGAAAAATTTTCTGGAATTTTTAGAGTTATGTGTTCGGACCGGAAAAATGACTTAGAGACTGATGATTGTGATTCCGGTTTCGAAAGTGAGTGGTAAATGACTTGGAAAATTTAGATTTGTGAGTTTAAGAATTATTATGAAGAGCCATTGAAATTTAGAGACCGAGATTGAATGAATTTGAGGATTTGTGATCTGTAGGTTTAAATCGGCTATATATATATATATAGACCTTATGTTTGATAGAGGAAGACATTTTCTCTAGAGACACGAAACTTCTTCTTCTTCTCGTGGGTATCGCTGATCTTGCTTTCCTTGGAGAGTTTGCTTGCTTCCTTTCTCCTTGTGGTTGGAGAGTTGTTAGAAGCTTGGAGTTGTGTTGGTTGGCTTGGATTGAGGAGTTTATCGTGAGTGAGAGAGCTTGAGAAGTTTTCGGAGATTCTAGAGTTCTGTATGCGATTAGTGATTTGGTAAGTTTATTGTGTTTTAATGTTGTATTTATGGTTATTTATGGCATTTATGGTATTTAATGTGTTAGTGGGGTAGTTGAATGTGTTTTATGGAGGTTTAAGAGTATTAATGGCGGAAATGACGATCGGAGAAGATGATTGGGTGCATGCGTCATGACGTCTGTAATGGGGCCACGCCTGAGGGAGAAAAGCGTGTTAAGCCTCGGCGAAACGAGAGACGTCATGACGAGCAAGCAATTTAAACGCCGATAGTGATTGCTAAGCGCCCATGGCGTATGAAAAGAGTTGTTCATGCATGAACATTCCCACGCCATGGCGCGTCCTTTATTCTTGGCGCAGAGACAATAAACCGCGGCGAGGGACATAAATTGTGCATGGGACTAGATTGGTTTTTAGGGTATAACTTTTAGCGTAGACCTCCAATTGAGGTGATTCTGGAGTTGTTATGAGCTAGAGGAAGAGGTCTATGAGTGAGGTTAATGATAAGAGTTTGAATTTTTAATTAGCGAGTTCTCAATCATAGAAAAAGAGCTGATTCTAGTTTCTTAAGTGACCTAAGACTTTTGTATTATCAATTGGAGTATAATTAAAGTTTAAATGAGAGATTTGTGAAATTTATGGATGTTATTGACCTAGTGAGTAGTGAATTTTGGTTGTGAATCGAGAGATAGCGGAATGGGACTAAAGCGCTGGGAAATCATGATCATGCATCATATAATTTTAAATGTGAGACATGTGCATTAGTGAATCTTATTGATTGAGCATATAGTGATGAGAATGCGTTTGTATTGTTATAGAGCACCGTTGGATCGTCGATCCACGGATATTGTTGGTACTTCGAGGCGTGCTTCGGAAGTTACGGTGAAATAACCTAGTTGGTTCCTCGATCTTTGTGTGATAATCTGTCTTTGTGAATGTATGAATCAATTGTCGATGTGAGTGATACAAATGTGAGATAAATGTCTTTGCAAATATGAGTAAGTGTTACGATTGTGAGTGATTGTCTTGAATGTGTTGCTAATGTGAATACTTGTGATTATGAATCGGTGTATAGTATTACGAGTAAGTGTTTTGATCGTGACAAGTGGTGAAGTGATAATATATGTGCTAGTGATTTGTGCAAGTGTTAGTGCATGCTAGGCATGATTATAAGAGGTAATTAAGCAATTGTGATTGAAGCATTGGTCTTGTGAGCTTTAAGCTCGAATATCGGTGAATAGGCTAAGGCGAAAAGGAAATAGTGCATACCGGAGGCTCTCCTATCCACAAAGTGAGTGGCGATAGTGCATACCGGAGGGCTCTCTACTTGCGAAATTGTGATCATTGTGAAAAGTGCCCTAATCGAAAAGTGTAGCGCTTTCGATCACAACAATGACATAAAATGAAATTGCATACATTATGCATCATTGCGTAGTGAAATTGAGAATCGTGTGATGTATGACAATTGTGAAGTGATATGTTTGAGTTATGTTATCGTATAAATATGTAAATTGTATGCAGTGTTCTAAATTGCGTTAAAATGTACTATCACGATATATTATGTGTATATGCATGAGTTGGGTGAACCATCGATGATGGTTTCTCACTAAGTTATAAACTCACCCACATTGCTAATATTTTTCGAAGCGGCGTTAGTAGGTTTATAGCTCGAGATAGGCGTTTTCTGTGTGTGCGAGTTCTTGGACAAGTGAAGCGATGGCACATGAATCGATCGGTAGGGCGACTTTTGAGGATGACCTAGTATAGACGTTTTTATCAGTTTCCTTTTTGGGTTATTGTATTGAGACTTTAGGGGACTTATATACTTGTCTATATTTTGGATTGATATTTTGCAATGAAAGAGTATTATTGGGGTTTTAAAATTTAGTGATTTGCTTATTGCGGTTTAATTATATTGATGCCATGCGAGTATTTAGTGATAGTTGCGAGCGGTAGCACTTCCTTCTTTGTGAGATATCGTCAGTCGACCCACGGGCGTCGGTGTGTACCTATGGTGTGGGGCGCCACATTAGGTGGTATCGAGCATGGTTTGACATCTTTTGGGCATAGTGTATTTTAGGCTTGAATTTCAGTGAGAAAAGCATAAATTGATCATATTCTTGTTGATTGTAGGTCATCCGTTCTTGGAGAGCAAGTGGCTCAACCAGCTGATCTAGGATCCGTGGGAGTTAGTAGAGAGTCCCCTGTGCCTCATTCTGATGAGTTGCCTCCCGAGTTCCGTGAGGCGGAGGCGAGTATGATAGGCTGCGTGGCGAGGCGGTTGACTTCATGGCAACAGGCCTGCGGTGAGGATGGTTAGAGAGACGAGAGAGTCCTCGATCGGATGGGCTGCGACTACGAGGAGCTCTTTGACTATCTGATGTCTTTGCTTCAGGGTTCGGCTTTTCAGTGGTGGAAGACTGTTCCGGGCAGTTCTTCCAGGCCCTACATGTTGACTTGGGATGATTTTACGAGGGCATTCAGGATAATTTCATGCCCAAAGTGTATTTAGAGATGAAGATCGGGGAGTTTCTTGGTGAGAGCGGGGTTGATGTCGATGGCGGACTATGAGGTCGAGTTGATGGTTTGTCGGCTTATCGTCTGCTTTGATTGCTTGATCGGCGGTGTCGGAGGTTTGAGGCGGACTCAATATGGAGATCATGCAGTTAGCGGATCGGATATGGGTACATTTATTGGTGAGGCGTGTTGTGAGGATTGGCGATTGTTGGCGAGTCGACTGAGGTGGATCGGGACCTAGGGGCAAGAAGGCTAGTGATAGTCGAGCGGTCTAGTAGAGGTTAATGGCGTCGAGCGGGACCTTGGTCGTCTGGAGGAGTAGACAATCCAGATTTGGGCGGAGAGGCGGTTGCTCGATCCGATGGTGGCCGTGGCGGGGCTAGAGGTTGGTCGGATGATCCCGCTATGTGAGTATTGTGAGAGGAGACACGATGAGGAGTGTTGGAGGTTTACGGAGCATGTCTCAAGTGTGGTTCCATGGACCATCGACTCAAAGTGTCCTTTCCTTTGTGGAGGCCCGATCTGCTGCGGCCGGTAGATCGGCGGTGTTACCTCGGTGCGGTGGCCGTGGAGGTGGATCTGGATGGAGAGGCCGAGGTCGGGCGAGGTCGGTGAGGATCTGTAGTGAGGTCGAGGAATGATGTGACGGCGGTCCAGGCTAGAGTCTATGTTATGACTCGGCGGGAGGCTCGAGAATCTCAGATGTTGTTGCGGGTATGCTTACGATTTACGGTTTTGAAGCATATGCATTGATGGATCTGGATCCACTCATTCTTTATTGCACCGCATGTGGCATGTAGGCTGCATAGTGATAGGGAGAGGCTGCGGTGTGGGTTGCGGTGAGTACACTTTTGGGTAGTACTCTTGCGCTTGGGTGAGGTCTGCGGGGTGCCGATAGTGATTGATCGGCGAGTTAAGTGCGGACACGATAGTTTTGCCCCGAGAGATTGATCGATTACTAGGATGGGTAACTTCTTGCACATAGAACGTGATGGATTGTTATATCGAGGAGGTCGTGTTAGATTCTCTGGTCGACTAGAGTTGTTTTTCGGCGTTAGTCGGCGATGCCGGCTAGGATGATTTCCTTTAAAGGTGCTTTGAGATTGATGCGTGGTGGTTGTGAGGCGTATTTGGATCATGTGGTGGACACGAGTTGGCGGAGGTTGCGAGAATATTCCGTGATTAGGAAATTTTGAAGTGTTCCCCGATGAGTTCTGGGTTTGCCACCGGATCGGAGGCGGAGTTTGGGATTGACCTCGTTCAAGTCAGCTCTATATCTATACCTCCATATAGGATGGCACCGGTGGGCGAGGGAGCTTAAGGCTCGATTCTGAGTTGTTGGATAAGGGTTTATTAGACCTAGTGTTTAGTAGTGGGGAGCTCCGGTGTTATTAAGTGAAGAAGAAGGATGGGACTTTGAAATTTGTCATCGATTATAAGCACTCAATCGGGTTCTTGTCGAGAATAAGTACCTTGCCTAGGATTGATGATCTATTTGACCGATTCGAGGAGCTCGGTGTTTACTAAATTGGATCTGCGATCGGTATTATCGATTGAGGATTGCGAGAGGTCGATGTGTCTAAGAGTGCTTTCGGGAGCGGTATGGGCATTTGAGTTCTTAGTGATGCCGTTCGGGTTGACCAATGCCGGCGGCCTTCATGGCCTTGATGAATAGAGTTTTCTAGCCTACTTGGATCGATTCGTGATTGTGTTCATTGGCGATATTTTAGTGTATTCGAGGTAGTAGCGAGGGCATGCGGAGCATATGAGGATTATGTTGCGGATCATGAGAGAGGCGGTTGTATGCCAAATTCACGAAATGTAATTTTGGTGGATGAGTCATTTTCTAGGCCATATTGTATGCGGTGAGGGTATCGGGTGGATCCTCACAAGATTGAAGCGATCTTGAGTTGGGAGGTTAGAGGCGTGTCGAGTTGAGGAGTTTCCTCGGTTCGGCGAGGATATTACGGAGGTTTGTCGAGAGGTTTTGATGATCTCGGCCCTTTGAGAAAACTTTTAAGGAAGAATGTGACTTTCAGATGGACCGATGAGTGTCAGAGGAGCTTTGAGGAGCTTAGGCATCGATTAACTACGGCGCCAGTGTTAGCTTTGCCGTCAGGGTCCAGAGGTTTTGAGGTATTTAGTGATCGTCGCGTGGCGAGATTAAGCGATGTTACGATGCGGCATGGGAGAGTTATAGCGTATGCCTCGAGACAGTTGAGGTCTCATGAGTGGAATTATCTAGTGCATGATTTAGAGTTGGCTGCAGTGGTGTTTGTTTTGAAGATCTGGAGACATTATTTGTATGGAGAGACGTTTCAGATCTTCACTGATCATAACAGTCTGAAATATCTATTGAGTCAGCGAGAGTTGAATCTGAGACAGAGAAGATGGATTGGTTTGTTGAAGGACTATATTTGCGATTGAGTATCATCGAGGAAGGCCAATGTGGTGGCTGATCGTTGAGTAGGAGATCTCATGTCGGTCGGCTCATATTGATTGAAGATTGCCTAGCTTTGATTGATTGAGGCGCTTGATGTTGGATGGATTTAGCTCGGGATGGAGTTTGATTGCTACTACGAAATTTGAGGCCGATGTTGCGTGATCGGATCGGGAGAGTCGGGATCGGGACCCGGTGATAGTGAGATTGATGGATAGAGTTAGAGCTGGTCAGGGTTCAGATTTTGAGTTGAGAGATAGGACTCTTTGGATGGGTCAGAGGTTGTGTATGCGAGATGTTTATGATCTGAGACGTGAGATTCTAGAGGAGGCGCATGTGGCCGCTTATGCCATGCATCCTGGCGTTACCAAGATGTATAATACCCTTAAGTTGCATTTCTGGTGGCCAGGTATGAAGAGGCAAGTGGCGAGTTCGTTTCTCGGTGTTTGGCGTGCGGCGAGTTAAAGTGAGCACGAGCCCCGATTGGGAGATTGCATTCGTTACCCGTTCGGAGTGAAAATGGGGCGGATCCTATGGATTTTATTATGGGGTTGCTAGGACAGAAGCGGCATGATCGATCTGGGTCATAGTGGACCGGTTGACCAATCGGCTCACTTCTTGCCGGTCTTGAGAGAATAATACTCTCGACCGAGTTGGCCCAAGTATGTGGCGAAGATTGTCTTGTTGCATGGGGTCCCGATATCGATAGTGTCAGATAGGGATCCCAGATTTTCTTCGAGATTTTGGAGGAGCCTTTAGTCAGCTTTGGGTTCGAGGTTGAACTTTAGTACAGCATTTCATCCTAAGACAGATGGGCAGAGTGAGAGGACGATCAAGGCTGTTGAGGATATCTTTGAGAGCTTGTGTATTAGAGTTGAGAGGTCTTGGGACGATGCTTGGCTCGATTGAGTTTGCGTACAATAATCGATGCAGGCGATATTGGGATGGCACCGTATGAGGCCTTGTATGGGAGACCGTATAGATCACCTCTTTCTTTGGGATGAAGAGGGTATGAGGATGCTTGAGGGCCCGGTGATCCAGGATCTGATGGATAAAGTGAGGCGATTGGATCGCATCAAAGTGCTCGGGATAAACGAAGAGTTATGTGGATCGGCATCATCGTGAGATGGAGTCAGATGTGGGCGATAAAGTATTCCTCAAGTGTCACCTTGGAGAAGTCTTTGAGATTTGGCCGTAAGGGTAAGGTGAGTCCTCGGTATGTCGGTCCGTATATGAGATTCTTGAGAGGATTGGACCGTTGGCCTATAGATTAAGCGTTATCGAGTGAGATGTCCCAGCTGCATGATGTTTTCATGTGGTATGCTCGAAGATACCGCTCGGACCGACTCATGTGATTAGGCTAAAGAGATTGAGATAGCTAGTGATCGAGTTATGTTGAGGAGCGGTGAGTATTATTGGATCTCGGGTCAAGCAATTGAGGCGGGGTGATTCCATTGGTGAAAGTCTATGGAAGAACCACTCATCGAGGAAGCAACTTGGGAGGCGAGGAGCACGTGAGGAGGCGGTACCCTCATCATTCGACCGGTCGGTATGAAATTCGGGATGAAATTTTTGTTTAGGAGGGAAGAATTGTAACATCCCGTTACCAATGCGATGAGCATATTGGTACGGGTAGTGTTGTGATTGCATATTTAGTGATCGAGTGTTTTGTGGCCTTTGAGATAGATCATTTTGCACATGCATATACATAGTGACATGCATTCATGATTGTTCCAGCATTTAAATTGTGATTATGAGTTGAATTGTGAAATTTGAGATAATTGAGTTAGATTTGATTTTAAAGTGAAATTAGGGATAATTCGAGTGGAATAGTGGAATTAGAGTGAGAATTGAATTTTAGAAAATTGGAAATTGAAAATTGAGTATGAGATCGAGTGTTTTACATTTTTGAGGAATTATACATTTTTGAGGAATTATGAGAATTTTTCTGGAATTTTTAGAGTTATGTGTTCGGACCGGAAAAATGACTTAGAGACTGATGATTGTGATTTCGGTTTCGAAAGTGAGTGGTAAATGGATTGGAAAATTTAGATTTGTGAGTTTAAGAATTATTATGAAGAGCCATTGAAATTTAGAGACCGAGATTGAATGAATTTGAGAACTGTGATCTATAGGTTCAAATCAGCTATATATATATATATAGACCTTATGTTTGATAGAGGAAGACATTTTTCTCCTAGGGCACGAAACTTCTTCTTCTTCTCGTGGGTATCGTTGATTTTGCTTTCCTTGGAGAGTTTGCTTCCTTCCTTTCTCCTTGTGGTTGGAGAGTTATTAGAAGCTTGGAGTTGTGTTGGTTGGCTTGGATTGAGGAGTTTATCGTGAGTGAGAGAGCTTGAGAAGTTTTCGGAGATTCTAGGGTTACTGTGCGATTAGTGATTTGGTAAGTTTATTGTATTTTAATGTTGTATTTATGGTTATTTATGGCATTTATGGTATTTAATGTATTATTTGGGGTAGTTGAATGTGTTTTATGGAGGTTTAAGAGTATTAATGGCGGAAATGACGATCGGAGAAGATGATTGGGTGCATGCGTCATGACGTCTGTAATGGGGCCCTTGGCGGCGAAAAACGTCATGGCGAGCAAGCAATTAAACAGCCATGACAGTGATTCTAAGCGCCTTGGCCTATGAAGAGTTGTTCATGCATGAGCGTTCCCCGCCTTGTGGCGTCCTTTGTCTTGCCATGGCGAGAATGAAGATAAGCGGCGAGGGCGAAATTGTGCATGGGACTAGATTGGTTTTTAGGGTATAACTTTTAGCGTAGACCTCTAATTGAGGTGATTCTGGAGTTGTTATGAGCCAGAGGAAGAGGTCTATGAGTGAGGTTAATGATAAGAGTTTGAATTTTTAGTTAGCGAGTTCTCAATCATAGAAAAAGAGCTGATTCTGGTTTCTTAAGTGACCTAAGAGTTATGTATTATCAATTGGAGTATAATTAGAGTTTAAATGAGAGATTTGTGAAATTTATGGATGTTATTGACCTAGTGAGTAGTGAATTTTGGTTGTGAATCGAGAGATAGCGGAATGGGACTAAAGCGTGGGGAAATCATGATCATGCATCATATAATTTTAAATGTGAGACATGTGCATTAGTGAATCTTATTGATTGAGCTTATAGTGATGAGAATGCGTTTGTGTTGTTATAGAGGCGTCGTTGGATCGTCGGTCCACGGATATTCTTTGGTACTTCAGTGATGCTTCGGAAGATTCTGGTGAAGTAACCTTGTTGGTTCCTCGATCTTTGTGTGATAATCTGTCTTTGTGAATGTGTGAATCAATTGTCAATGTGAGTGATACAAATGTGAGATAAATGTCTTTGCAAATATGAGTAAGTGTTACGATTGTGAGTGATTGTCTTGAATGTGTTGCTAATATGAATACTTGTGATTATGAATGGGTGTATAGTATTACGAGTAAGTGTTATGATCGTGACAAGTGGTGAAGTGATAATATATGTGCTAGTATTTGTGCAAGTGTTAGTGCATGCTAGGCATGATTATAAGAGGTAATTAAGCAGTTGTGGTGAAGCATTCGATGTGCGAGCTTTAAGCTCGAATATCGGTGAATAGGCTAAGGCGAAAAGGAAATAGTGCGTACCGGAGGGCTCTCCTATCCACAAAGTGAGTGGCGATGGTGCATACCGGAGGGCTCTCCTACTTGCGAAATTGTGATCATTGTGAAAAGTGCGAATCGAAAAAGTGTAGCAGCTCGGTCACAACAATGACATAAAATGAGAAATTGCATACATTATGCATCATTGCGTAGTGAAATTGAGAATCGTGTGATGTATGACAATTGTGAAGTGATATGTTTGAGTTATGTTATCGTATAAATATGTAAATTGTGTACGGTGTTCTAAATGCGTTAAAGTGTACTATCGATATATTATGTGTATATGCATGAGTTGGGTGAACCATCGATGATGGTTTCTCCTTGAGTTCTCAAACTCACTGACATTGCTAATATTTTTGAGGCGCGTTAGTAGGTTTCTAGCTCGAGATAGGCGTTTTCTGCTTTGCGAGTTCTTGGACAAGTGAAGCGATGGCACATGGTCGATCGGTCGTTTGGGCGACTTTTGAGATGACCTAGTATAAGCGTTTTATCGGTTTCCTTTTGGGTTATTGTATTGAGACTTTAGGGGTGATAGACTTGTCTATATTTTGGATTGATATTTTGCAATGAAAGAGTATTATTGGGGTTTTAAAATTTAGTGATTTGCTTATTGCGGTTTAATTATATTGATGCCATGCGAGTATTTAGTGATAGTTTCGAGCGGTAACACTGTAGCGCCCCCTCACCGTAGGGTACATATCGAAACCGAAGGTCGCTCAAACACGTATCCCACAATAAGGGTGCACTACCGAACATTATCGATAATATCCACATGGCATCATGATAAGTAAAATCATAAAATATCACAATAGCATAAATCGATAAATTTGAATCCCAAAATAATGATCATCCGGTACGACCATCCAATGTCGAGAATAGACAAGTCTATCGGTCTCTAACAAAACCAAAAGGAAGCGATACAAACATCTATCTAAGTCATCCTCAAAGCTAACCCAAATGATGAGCACATGTGCCATCGCGTCCCTTGCTAGCGGCTACTTGCGGCGGAAGGAATATCTTCGGAGCTAGAGTCTACTCTATCGATCTGAAAAATAGGTTGCAATTTTGGGTGAGTTTATGAACTTCGATGAAAACCATCCTCGATGGTTCACTCAAATCATGCATTACGTAAATGCGTCTGACGACGATGCGATAATATCAATTAACGATATTATATCGATTATACGATATTCTATAACGATTTACAACGATGAAGCGATGTCGATGGCAATAATCGATGGCGTGAAACGGTTTATAGTATCGCATCACAATATCTGATAAATCATGGCATCACACGATTCGATAATCATTGCACAATTTAGCGATTCAATCGATCATGTATATAATGCATATGAGACTCTTTCCGATTATTGATGATTGTGCCCAAGTGCTCGATTAGTGTTCGATGGGGGCGCGTCGAGATTTCTCCCCTCGGGCTAGGCGTCGATGCGATGTTGAGCTCGAGGCTCTTTTTCGATGATAATAGCAACTTGGGACACGTCCATTATTTGATCATGCATTTATGCATGCGATGCAATATTCGATAATTGATATTGATGATTGGTCAATTTACGATATATGGCTATAAAGCCCGATATATCGATTCCCAATCATACGATGATCGATTCGATTCTGATAAAGCATGCAATTCAATCGAATAAATTTCAGTAATCATGAAATAGTCGGTCCAATTCGGTAGTAGCATGCAATTCGATCCTAATCACGTCGGTAATCATCTGTTCACCTTTGCAAGTAATTCATACAGAGCGTATAAACAATCGAATTTGAGAAACCAACTAGGTTACTCACTGTAACTTCAGAACTCTTGCTGGAAGTCCCAAAGCAATATCCGTGGAGCGACGGTCCAGCGGTGCCTCTATAACAGATAAAATATAAACCATTACTAAATGCCCAATTAAGCAGTTCAATAATGTATATGTCTCGGTGAAATGATATACGATGCATGTTCACGATTTTAGGTGCTAAATCGAATTTCGGTACTTTAAGCTCAATCCTATCTCTTTGTTCAATGGGTGAAAATTATTTGATCCATTCATAAAATCAGTCAATTTTCTCAATTGAATCCCCTATAGCCATTTCCTATATATCGGGTCAAAACCTCGATTACAAATCCCAATCAAAACTCCAATAGACTCGATTTGACATTTAGGTCATACTATGCACCATAATCGACCCAATTCCTTATAATTCAATTCCATTTATATCAATTTGAACTCTATAATTATCCTCAATTGTAGACCTCTTTTCCTAGTTCATAACAAATCTGGAATCGCCTCAATCGAGGTCTACACCAAAATTATGCTTGATAAATCAATTTTAATCCAATGAAACAGTCCCTCTAAATCAAGCGGCATCGCGTCTCTACCATGTGCCTTGAAAAAAGCTCGCTTCGCCCGGCGACAGCGCTTTGGCGCGCCATGAGAACGAGAAACACGTCATGACGTCATACATATATAACGCTTCTTGTGGCGTCCATAAAGCTCACCGCGACGAACGAATATAAATTGGTCGCCGTCGGGGCTCGCGTGCAGGTCGCGGCGTGCGACGATCCTCTTCATCTTCTCCGATCGTTTTCCTCATTAAATCCTCCATTAAAACACTCCAACCACTCAAATCTACCCTAACAAATGCCATAAATGCAGTAGAGTCCATTAATAACAACATAAATGCCATAAAACTTACCAAAACACAGATCAATCCACAAATCTATCGTAACCCTAAAATCCTCCAAACCAATCGATCAACCAATAGCAAAGTTTCTAACCTTCATCAATGACAGTAAACAAGTTAGCCTAGCATACTAGGAAGAAACCATGAGAAGAAATCGAAAGATCTCTCACCGAAGGAAGAAAATCGAATCACCGTCGAGGGGAGGAGGAACTCGCATATGCCTTAGTCAAATCCCCCAATTTCATTCAACCCTAATATTTATAGACCTAAGTCTCCATATCAGTCCAAATTCCAGTCTCTAAATTTCAATGACTCAACACATTTATTTCTTATCAGTAAAAATCCTAATTTTTCCATCACCATTGGACAGTTCTTTCAGTACTATACAGTCAATCAGTCAGTCGCCCAAATATTTCCGATCCGGGCGATTTCTCCCGAATTTCCCAGAAATTTCCTATAATCCACTATCAAATACCAGTCACTCGTAACCAATATTAAATCAATCATTTGAACCCAAAAACTCAAATTTCTCAATTAATCATATTCCAGTCAGTTCAGTCAGTTCACAAACCAGTCACTTCAGTCAATTTCAATTCACAATTAAATACCGAAAAATCATGAATGCATGTACCTATGAATATATGCATATGCAGTAAACCAGTTCCTCTATAATTAGAGGCCAGTAGCATACTCAGTCAATAAATACAGTAAAACCGATCAGTCAGTCCCGATATTACTATTTTACCCTTGCTGACAGTAATGGGATGTTACAAGCACTTCCTTGCTGTGGGATATGCGTCGGTACGACCCACGGGCGTCCCGGTGTGTACCCTATGGTAAGGGGGCGCCACACTAGTAGCACTTTATTTTGCCTCATATAATTCTTGAATTTTTTTTCTTCTTCAGTGTCCTATCTTTCGAAACCCCAATAGCTGTATTTATTCAGTTCAGTTCAGAATTGTCTGTTCACTATTTGAGACTACAATAGACCTTTATGCCATTCCAACTCTAAACTTCTACATGATGTATTCCAGATAGGAATCTAAGGTCTTCAAGGCTTGAAACCATTTCACTCATAGCACTGATACCATTTATGAAAACAATTCAGTTCCTCGTATACCGTTCTAACAAATTGACATGTCATCCCACACCGCTCGATTTCGAAGGGATGCTTCTTACGATGTCGAGTTCTTCCATTTTCATATAACTCTTTTACTTTGCAACACTTGCAAATGCATAGTCATCGATTAATACCATTTATTACCTCATATCCATCTCTAGACATTACTCATTGTTGTTTTTAACGGACATCACCAAACTTTTCATTGAGTCGAGTAACACTACATCACGTCGGTTTCGGTTTCCATAATGACTTCTTGTTGCTATGAACTTTCTCTTATCAATTGCTTTCCTGTCATTCTCATCGACATATGCCAATGCCTAGTCATCCATACTTGGACCTCCATAAATTCCACTTCATTTGAGTATTTCACTTCGCAGTTCGGGACTATTTTGCATCACATAAAGAGACCCATGCACTCCACATTACAATAGAATCACCTCAATTAAAATTCCACTTACATAGTTGGATACTTTACATTTCTGTATACACAATGCAGATAACCTCAGTAGTATATTTTTCACTTGTTATGCCTAAATCTTCTCTTGAGATATGTCTCAATTTCACTTTTAATTTCGTCCATACATATTTTCGATTTTTTCCTGTCATGACCATTAGTCTTGCAACCGACATTATACTGTTCACCAAATTCTCATCAGCCAACTTGTTTCCCTAATTGCTTTTCAAGCATTCGTAGTATCTCAAAAGCTCAATTTCAACTATACACGATCTCGGTCGAACAATTTTATGCCATAATTGGAAAGATCAAATCATTCCTTGCACTAAGGTTCGGTGAGATGCGATACACTTTTTTTTAACCCTTATACTTTCCTATACACATTACTCGAAATCATTTCATCTTATCCGGAAGTCAATTATTATCCTATACGATTCAGAATTCCACAAACTCATTTCCGTTTATGCCAATCCTCAAATAGAGGACTTATGCCATAATTATTTTTCATTTCCTCCCATACGGGCATGGGCATGCCCAGTCCTCTTATGTCTGGCTTTCACCCATTATGAACTTTACACTTATAGAAACTAAGTCATCTACCATTTCCTCTATTCTTTCCATGTATATGTCACATCAGTTTCATGCATCATGATTACCTCACTATCCAGTATATACTCCCAACAGTAAATCAACGTAAATGCGACAACTCTCTTTATATATCATTATCCTTGTTTCATTAGCATTTTCATTGTTTCACTATCTTTATCCTTGTTTTCTTTCCCACACGTCATTGTACTTCTTTTTACATAGTTTTCTTCTTATATCATGAATGTGTCAGCTTGACCTTTTACGGTCATATCCACTTGGCTTATATACTGTCATCGTATTATTGCTACGTATCTTTCTATTTTTCTGAAACAATCCACGATAGGGTATTCACTTTATTAGTACATTTGGGGATGTGTCCCCAAACACGACAAAAATATAGATACTCATACATTGTCTTTCTCTCTCTATTTACCCATCCATTTCCCATTTCTATGTCCATATTCAGACATTCAACCAATCCAGAATTTTTTTTTTCAATACACTATCAGGAGAAATTGTCAGTCTGTCTTTTTCCCTTACTATATTCTGATACTAGTTTCCAAACTCTTAGCACATTATTCGCATAACCATTTTAATCCCAAGCTTATGCGCTCAGGATCATAACCGTTTCACGAGTTCTTTTCAGTTTATCTGTACACTTTTGTCTCACCATTTTTACTTTTTCTTACCCTACTAGGCACTTTGCTCTTTCAGTTCTTTGTAGGTAATTACAATACAATATCGATCTCAATACAATCTCACTAACATCATCTATGATATCTACTAACACAAATGTAGTGAATCCATATCTGCCTGATCGAACCATATATTCGTTGCTCATTTTCAGTTCCCATTTCGTCGAAGATACAAGTCAGAACTCTAATTACCTCATCACGTAATTGCACATAGGCCGACAATAACCAGTATGTTTCTCATATCTACAGTGGACCTCTCCAAGTTCTAGACATGTTCGTTTTCTATCGCCATTATAGTGCCACTTTAATCTGGGGACTCAATTTGATATCAATCCTTTCCTTAATCAGTCTAGGCCAACATAGGCATTCTAACCACAGTACATTATACTTCTCATTATCGATGTTTCCTTTTTCCCATTCCTCATTGCCCATACACATTCATGGGCTCACATTCTCATACCTTCTCACTATTCTCACACTTCATCATTTAACACATGTTTACACGTAGGATTTATCCTAGTGCGACTCAAACTGGGGATCAGTTACCACGGTCTGCAATGACACGACTCAAATGCATGCAACTTGACCTATGTTTCAGACTGTGCCCAGATACATTCGTATTGCTGGGCTCTGATACCACAAATGTAACACCCGCTCCATGAGACTGAACCCGACATCGACGGTGATATCCGAGCCCATGACCAATGAGGTGGTATCTTTAGAAGCGATCAATGCGGTTTAAAAACTCATTATGATATTTTCTTTTGAAAACAATGAGTCTTGCGGAAATAATAAGCGATTCAGGCCGTGATACGAAAACCCTTTTCGATCATACACTTTATCAAAGATCACATTTCAAAACAATATTTATCAATTAGGGCCCTCAAACAATTGAGTACTATTTTGCGAAATATAAATTTACACATAATTCAAAATGACACAAATCTGGGCGTGAACCGATCCGACTTCAAACATCGACTCTCTTGCGGTAATCATACTCCGTTCCACTAACGGGTACTCTTCAATACCGAAAATAATTGCAATGTTGGGTGAGTTTGCGAACTCGGTGAAACCATCATCGATGGTTCACCCAACTCATGCATACACAAATAATATACACATAATCAGACAATAACATTTACAGAAATATCACATGCAATTTCATCATTCACATTTTGCAGTCAATCATATACATATGCAAAGCGCATGTGACACTTCCATTTTCTTACGGTGTTGTGACCGAGCGCCTATCATTGACCAATATTCAATAGACGCGTCTAGGGAGTAGGAGAGCCCTCAGGGTATGCACTAACTCCCCTCGAGCTCGAAGCTTGGGATTACGTTGGGCTTGAAGCCTTGATCATTGAGCCTGTGGCTCTAACAAATACGTTGGGCTTGAGGCCCTGATTGCGTTGAGTTTTAAGCTCTGAAAATCGTTGGCTGCTCCAGTCACAACCGTCATTATCTGATCATGGCATTATGCATGAATGCACATGTTTCAATTTCCATTTACAGTCATATACATTTCAATTTCAGTTCCCCTTTTCCTTCGAACTTTCAGCCCGGTAATTCAGTCATATTCATTGATGCATTCGTAGCCATGTACACACAATAGCACTTCAATATCACCTATTCAATATTTCAGACACCCGTGGTTCGAAATCAATCAAATCAGACACACATAATCCTTCCTTATGTCTCCATATGGCATAGGTGCATAATATTAAACACATAAGGTTGAGAAACCAACTAGGTTACTCACCTATTACTTCTGAGCTAATTTTGGAAAGTCTCTGCTACGTCGATCGATCGACGCTCCAGTTGGGCCTCTATAAGGATCAAAGAATAAAACGATCACTAATTGTTCAATCCGAACTAGTAATGATGCACATATAGGTGTAAAATGCATGTTCATGATATTCCCGACCCTAATCTCATTTTTTTTCATCATAAAATCCGTCTAAAAATTAGAAACCTAATGGCGCTGACTGTACGCAAATCGGACCTCTATAGGTCCCCAATTAATTAAAACAGTGACTAAACAGACCTTTACCCGAACCCACGTCAATTTTCCGTCCAAAAATTCCCAATCTCTCAGAAAATGAAATTAAATATTCTATGAATCCGATGCCTCAAGAATCAGGTCACTCGGATGTCGGACGGAAAAGTTATTCCTAAAAGAACACAAAAAGCAATTAAAACAATTCATATATATATATATAAGCCCTTATTTCCTTCTCCTTTTTCCCTTTTTCCTGTTTGACATTCTAACTAGCATATCTCTTTACACACAATTCAAAAAATTACAAACCATAACTCGTTGGAAAGATCATGAAACCCTCTACAAGTTTCATGAAAACCATAAAAATCACATTTACCCCTAAGGATGTCAAAATTCAATTGAAACTTCTGCCCATTCAATACCTCTTAAAACAGAACAGTATTTGTAAATTCAGTAACTTTTATTATCTTCAGTCACAAATTACACAATAAATATTCTCAGAAATATCACAATGTGATCTATAACTTTCATGAACAATATGAAATCAAATTCAATGGCTAACTAGGTCAAACAATTCAGTGAATGCTGTTGCCCCTGAAAATACTCAATCTGGACAGTAATTATTAAAATAGTATAACTCCTTGTACACATGTCAAGAAAATCACTACCTTATATCAATAGAAAGATAAAACACAGTACTACACTTCTCATGAAGGGCGTCAAAGCCAATTCCATCATTAACAATTTCAAACTTGTCATGCAAGTTTCTGCGATCGAGGCGATTAATAATCTAATGCAGGTTCAGTGTTTGAAATTTCATAACTCTCAAATCTGATCTCCAAAAATTACATTCTATATACCATTTTCAAGATAATTGTTTCCTCTACAACTCTTCAGAAGACCATTTAAGTCAATTCAATTCATAGAAATTTATAAAATTGCTTCCAATCAGAATACTCACAAAACTGACATTTCAAATAGGTTTCACCAAAATGCATTGTTCCAGTCAACAGTCATCAGTTAATATCTCACAATATACAAATTGAAAAATTTCAAAATCAGTGGCATTGGAAAGCTAACAATACAAGCTTCAACTTTCATTTATATCATTTTCCCTAATTCCTTCTCAATTAATTTAGAAAAATCAGCAAAACTCTTAGGTCATCAATCCGGATACTGTTCACCTAGGTCAAAACAGTAACTTTCCAAGCCAAAATTCAACCTCTTAAGGTTAAAATTAGACAACACTTCACAGAAAAATGTAGCCAACAACCCAAAGTTTAATTAGGCACAAACCTTGACTTATTTGCATAACCACACAATTAGTTATGCTCAAAACAGTACAGTGGGTCAAAATCCATTTTCCAGCTTTCATCTTCAACTTACACTTCCTATCATGTCAATTCAAATTCTACTACCATAAGCATCTCAATTGGACCCAAAATCAGTCCCTATATCATTCATACATTCACTAGGAGTAACCACCTCAAGTTGGCAGCCCTAACCTCTTCATTTCCATGCAAGAATAATCATCAATATTCAATCAAAATCAAGCTAAAACCAAATTCAACCATAGTCATTCATTATCCTAACACACCATACATTTATACCCAACAATTCCACCTATAACTTTCATCAAATTAAAGCATCAATAATCATAATAAATGCACTAAAAGTCCCATTGAATGCATCTAACAACCATGATTCATCAACTACATAGGCAAAGCATAATTAAAACTTAACAATCACTTACCAATTCAAGCTTCCATTCTTTCCCACTCTCCAATCACTTCACTTTCTTACTTCACTTCTAAAGCCCATACATGGCTATCACCTTGGATAGAGACTTAAGCTCATATGCAAGTAAAGAGGACTCTTAAGGTTGGAGGAAATAAGAACACTCGAGGAGAGAACCAAAATTGATGGAGAGGAAAACCAAGAGCAAGTTTCGGATGAAGGAAATAATAAGCATTTAAGTCTTCTTTTCATTCTATTTCATAGGCATAACCGAGAGAGAGGCTTATGCTAAAGACAAAAATCATTAATTCAAAGGACAAATGACATTAGAAGGAAGAAAGAGACAAATTAGGTATAAGACAAAGTAAGGATAGGATTTAGAAATCCTCTTTGAATCGACCCATTCTAGTCAATGACCCTAATTTTAATCCCAAAATAATATACCCAATATGACAGTGCCATTGGGTAGCAATTTTCGCTACCGAAAAGCAACCGGTTAGCCACTTGGTGATTTTCTTCCGGTCCGGGAATTTTCTCCGAAAAATTTCAAAAAAATTCTTAAAAATCCCTTAAAATATAAAATACTCAATGGCGCACTCAGAATAATTTTTCAAACCCAATAACCACGTTAATCACAATAAAATTATATTAGGCACGAAAACCGGGAATGTCGTATATGCATGTACAGTTATTTCATGTGCACAACTGATAGTGTGTATCAATCCTATTATGCAAGAACAGTCCTAATTCATCCCAATCCATCTCATCATATGCCAATTTACTAGTTTACCCTTCCTGTCGGGGGTGGGATGTTACACTGTGAATACCCTATTATAGATTGTTTGAGGAAGATAAAGAGATATGTAGCAATAAGGAGATGACATTGTATAAGCCAAGTGGATATGACCTTAAAAGGTCAAGCTGACATATGAATGATATGGGAATGAAACTAGGGAAATGAAAAAAAAATGAAACAATGATAGTGATATATGAAAAGAGTTGTCGCATTTAAGTCGATTTATCATTGGGAGTATCTATTGGACAGTAAAGTTGATCATGATTAATGAAACGTATGTGAAAGATACATGGAAATCATAGAGGAGATGATCGGTGAATGATTAGAGTGACTATAACTGTAAAGTTCATAATGGGTTAAAGTAAGACATAAGAGGATAGAATGTACCTTTATGAGAGGAAATGAACAAATAAAATAAAATAAAATAAAATATTATGGCATCAGTCCTCTATTTGAGGATTAGCATAAACGGAAAGGAGTTTTATGGAAGTCTGAATTGTATAGGTTACTAATTGGTTTCCGGATAAGATGAAATAAGTTCTTGTGAGGTGTAGATTACGGAATAGGTGTTAAAGAAAGTGTTTATGTGACTGTCACATGGAACCTTAGTCTGAGGATCTTACGATCTTTAAATTATGGCATAAAATTGTTCTGATTGAGATAGTGCACATTGTTGAGAATGATTGAAAAGCAATTAGGGACCTAATTGGCGATGAGACTTTAAGTGAACAGATATAATGACGGTAGCAAGACTAATGGTCAAACAAAAAGAAATGCAGACGAAATCAAAAGTGAAATTGAGTCATATCTCAAGAGGAGATTTAGACATAACAAGTGAAATTTATGACTGAGGTTATCTGTATTGTGTGTACGGAAATGTAAAGTATCCAACTACGTAAGTGGAATTTTAATTTGAGATGATTTTATTACAATGTGAAGTGAATAGATCTCCATATGTGATGCAAACTGTTGAGAAATCTTGATTTGAAACTAAGAAGAAAATAGTCCCGAACTGTGAAGTGAAATACTCAAATAAATTGGAATTTATGGAAGTCCAAGTACGGATGACTAGGTATTGGCATATGTTGATGTGAATGACAGGAAATCAATTGAAAAGAGAAAATTAGTAGAGACAAGAAGTCCTAAAGGGAAACTGACAATGACGTGATGTAGTGTTACCTTCATAAAGGGATTGCAAATACACTACTTGTGGACTCAATGAAAAAAAAATTGAATGATGTATGGTAAAGTCAACAAGACCCTAATAGGGAATTATGTGAGGTAAGCAAATGGTAGTGACTATGTTTATAGACGGAATGTGTTTGAAAGTTGAACAGTGAAAAGTAAAAAGAACTATATGAATAATTGAGGAATTTGATACTGAAGATAAGCATACCCTTGGAGAGTGGGCAGTGTGAGATGAACTGAGACAATATGTTAAAATGGTATAAGATAAATTGAACTATCTTTGATAAATTGTATTGGAGATTTTAGATTCCTATAAGGATACATTGTGTTTATTTGAGGAAAAAGATGGGCATAAATGATTACTATACCGACAATGAACAGATAATGCTGCAATGAACAGATCAATTACAGATATTGAGATTTCCAAAGAATGTTAAGTAGATTATGGGTAATTGTGAAGTGTTACTGGAAAATTGAAGTTGCAGATCTAGTGATACTGGATAGAAGTAAGAAAGATTAAGAGTGCAGAAGTTAAAGAGGTGAGTCCTATAATGAGTCTGAATATGCGAGAGAAATCGAAAAAAAAATCACAATATTGAACGATTCAAAGAAAAAGTATGTGTACCCGATAAAAGTGATAAAACAAGAAAGTGAAAAGTCGAAGCTAGACATTCTAGTAAGTATATGCGAAAAGTGAAATTGAATAACTAAGGGTATAGAACGAAGTGAATAGATTCAAGTGCGTAGAGGTTTGAATGTTCAATAGGAAAAGTGCTTAAGTTGGCCTGCAGAGGATTATACCCTCATGATATAGTTTTGACTGAATGATTATAGAATTAGTGGTGATCTAAGAGTCACTGAAATATGAGGGATAAATGCGTTAGGTGGATTACCACCGGTTATAGTGAAAAATATAGATAAGTGCCACTGTGTAGGTACCAAAGAAAAGGAAAGTGTCGCAGACGAGAGAACCAATTTTATTGTAAGTATCATAGTGACAAAGTGTACGCAGAATTGGCAAAAAGGGTATCAAGGAAGTTATTAGAATAAGTTTGTATATTGAGAAAAAGGTATTGAATGATAACAGGTTCGGAAATAGTGATTTAATTCATAGCATTGGAACTAAAAGTAGTCGCTACTCTGAAAATGGCAAGTGAGATAGTTAAGATAGTGAGATCGCCAACTGACAGCCTTGTTGAACCCGTCTATTGTGATGAGTGATAATGAGTTAGCCAAATAAGTGACTGAACAACTGACTGAGTGTGGTTACTGTGACTTTTCGAAAAATGAATAATTGAGTGGAAAAGTGTATGGGACATGTAGGGTCATTTGATAACGGTCATAGTGAACCGTTGACTGAGAATTTCGAGGATGAAATTTTTTATAAGGAGGGGGGAATTGTAACATCCCACCCTCTACTGGAAGGGTAAAATAGTAAATTTGTCATAGGATGAGATGGATCGGAATGACTTAGGACTGTTCATGCATAATAGGATTGGTACACAGTATCATTTGTGCACATGAAATTACTGTACATGCATACATGACATTCTCAGTTTTTGTGCCTAATGGAGTTTTACTGTGATTAACGTGGTTCTTGTGTTTGAAAAATTATTCTGAGTGTGTCATTGAGTGTTTTATATTTTAAGGGGTTTTTAGGAATTTTCTGGAATTTTTCGGAGAAAATTCGGATCAAAAAAATCAATGCATGACCGGTTGATTTTGATGGCAAATTTCTATCCAATGACACTATAATATTGGGTATATTCTTTTGGGATTGGAATTAGGGCCATTGGACTTGAATGAATTAGATTTTATTAGGGTTGCTAAATCCTATTACAAGTTTTTGTTTTATCTCTATTTTGTCTTTTTCCAAAACATGCCACTTGTCCTACATGGATTTATTGTTTTTGTCTTATGCTTGGCCTTGTATTCACGGTAATTTCATTGTTAAGGAAGGAAAAAATCAAGGGTTTTACCCATTTCTTCATTCCAACCGAAATTGCCTCTTCATCTCCTTCCTTTGTTTTTTTTTCCTCTCCATCGATTTTTGCTCTTTCTTAAGTTACACTCCCTCCAAACCTTAAGAGACTACCTTCTTTCCATGGAGAACTTGCACTTGCTTGGTGTTATAAGTAATTAGTGAGAGTAGTAAAGAAAGAATTGAAGGAAGTGAAGAAGTGAAGAGCTTGAATTAGGTGAGTTTTCAATTGAGCTTTAATTATGCTTTGTTTATGTTTTAATAAACCATAGTGGTTAGATGCATTCATTTGGAGTTATGGTGCAATTATTGTATTTATTGATGCATGAATTTGATGAAAATTATAGTTTGAATTGGTGGGTAAAGTTATGTTAAGTATGGTTGGATGAAGTAGTATAAGTGAAGTGTTTTTAGCTTGATTTTGAATTGAATATGGATGATTATTCTTGCAAAGAATTTAAGAGGTAGGTGCTGCCAACTTATGGTAGGTATTCCTAATGAATGTAGGAATGATCTAAGGACTGATTTTGTGTCCAAATGAGATGCTTATGGTAGTAGAAGTTCAATTGACATGATAGGAGTTGTGATTGAGTAGTAAAGCTAAAAATGTGAGTTTGACCTACTGTACTGTTTTAAGCATAACTCATTGTGTGGTTATGAAAATGAGGTGAGGTTTGTTCCCAATGAAACTTTGGTTTGTTGGTTACATTTTTGTGTGAAATAGGTATTGTCCAATTTTAGCCTTAAGAGGGTGAATTTTAGCTTGGAAAGTCACTGTTGATGGCTGGTATGAACAGTATCGAGATCAATGACCTACTAGATTTGATGATTTTTCTACATTAATTGAGAAGGAATTAGGGAAAATGTTCTAAATTAAAGTTGAAGCCTGTATTGTTATCTTTCCAATGCCACTGATTTTGCAATTTTTCGATATGTATATTGGGAGATATCCACTGTTAACTATTGATTGATTTTGTACATTGTGGTGAAACCTAGCCTAAGTGTCAGATTTGTGAGCATTCTGATTGGAAGCAATTTTAGAAATTTATGTGAATTGAATTGGTTTGAGTGATCTTCTGAAGAGTTGTAAAGGAAGAAATTATCTTGAAAATGGTATATCGCATGTGATTTTTGGAGATCAGATTTGAGAGTTATGAGTTTTCAAAAACTGAACCTGCATTAGGTTTTTAACTGCTTCCCTGATCATTCACTTGTTTGGCAGTTTTGAACTTGTTAGGGATGGAATTGGATTTTGAATCCTTCATGAAAATTGAAGTATGTGGTTTTATTTTTCCAATGATATAAGGTAGTGATTTGTTTGACTTGTGTACAGGGAGTTATGCTTGATAGAACATTACTGTCCAGATTGGGTGATTTCTGGGGCAGCATCATTGATTGAATTATTTGACCTAGTTAACAATTGAATTTGATTTTGTTTTGTTCATGAAAGTTGTAGAAAACATTGTTATCTTTCTGAGCTTATTTATTGTGTAATTTTTGACTGAATAGACTGGAAGTTACTGAATTTACCAAGTACTGTTCTGTTTTGATAGGTTTTGCATGGGAAGAAGTTTCAATTGAATTTTTGACACCCTTAGGAGTAAATTTGATTTTTATGGTCTTCATGAAACTTGTCGAGGGTTTCATGATCTTTCCAACGAGGTATGGTTTGTAATTTTCTGAATTGTGTGTAAAGAGATATGTTAGTTAGAATGTCAGGCATGAAAAAGGAAAAAAGAGAAGGAAATAAGGGCTTATATATATATATATATATGAATTGTTTTATTTGCTTTTTTGTGTTCTTTTGGGAATAATTTTTCCGTCTGACATCCGATTGACCTGATTCTTGAGGCATCGAATTCATGGAATATTTAATTTCATTTCCTGAGAGATTGGAAATTTTTGGACGGGAAATTAACGGGTGTCCGGGAAATGAGTATTTCATCATTGTTTTATTTTATTGGGGGCTTATAGAGGTCCAAATTGAGCGTCGTCAGCGCCATTGGATTTCTAATTTTTAAACGGATTTTTCTAATAGAAAAAAATGGGATTAGGGCTAGGAATTCATGAACATTCATTATACGCCTACATGTGCATAGTTAACGAATTCGGATTGGATAATTAGTGATCGTTTTCTTCTCTGATTCTTATAGAGGCCCAATTGGAGTGTCGTTCGACCGACGTGGCAGAGACTTCCCGACATTAGCTCGGAAGTGATAGGTGAGTAACCTAGATGGGTTTCTCAATTATTACTTGTCAAATATGAGGATAATGGCGGGATCAGGAATGTGTACATTGTGACACATCTCGCCATTCTTGTGATTGATCGTGATTGATTGTCAATTATGAACTGTTCATTGTTGTGAATTATGGATCGTGACTTGTGCATCTTGATTGTTAATTAGATGTGCTTGACTATGAATGATTAATCTGTTTATGGGGATGTTATGGCGAGCATGTGCATTCATACACAGATGCATAAACTGATAAAGAAAAATTGTGCACCGAGTCGCCACTGATACTAAAACGAGCCTAGAGCTCGAAGGGAGATAATTCTCCCCAGACGCATCTACTGATCACTGAATACTGTTTACGCGCTCGGTCACAACATTGTAATTAAATTGGAAAAAGTCACATGCATTGCATCATTCTTGGAATGAATACCGAAATGGGTTTCTTGTATTGTATTGTATATTATTGTATTGTATATTCGCGTATTTGTAGACCGTAGTATTCTTAATTGCCTTATTACGTGAATTGATTATGTGATGCATGAATTGAGAGAACCATCGATGATGGTTCCTCATTGAGTTCGCAAACTCATCCAAAATTGCAATCTATTTTTCAGGACTTGAAGAGTACCCCGTTTGACACGGGAGTAGGTCTACCGTAGGCAAGTGAAGGATAGAGATCGGGATCAGTTCGTGTCTGCATTAGTGTCTTGTCGAATTAGCTTCTGCAATCATTGTACAACAATGCTTTATATTTATAATGAGCCCATTGTGGTTTTATTATTTTTATACATTGACTGACCGCAACCTTTGTAGACTGATTAGTATGTGAACTTTATGGTTACTGTAAAATATTGTTAAATGATTGTAATAACTACAAATGTTTTCTCGCTCATCTCTTTTTTTTTGCGCTTAATGTCTGCGGTTCAAAAAAAACAAGAGAGAAGAAAAGGATATACTGAGTTTTTACCGACTGATGTAGTGCGCCACCCTCGCGAGGCACGGACTCGGATATCACCAACGATATTGGGTTCGGGTCACTCGGGAGTGGGGTGTTATATAACCAGTGGAAGCACGCATTTGTGTATGCTGACCGATTTGAGTGAGAATTTGGTTTACTTGAGGGAGTTATGGTTATGATATGATTTTTGGATGGTGAATTTTGGTTATGCATATGTACTTATATACCGAAACAAGAAGTATTATGAAAAAAGGAACGGATAAATGACATGAGATTGTAAGCTTCACGATTTCGATGGTATACGCCAATGTTTTGGTTCAATGGTCGGACTCCGAGATCGGGGCTCATCATGTTTGGTAACAGAGTAAGAAGAGACTTCAGCAAATCACGCTTCAGTAAGACGGTATTTTTGTACCGAGGTTAAGTTCCGAAAACGGGGCCCGACATTTGCGGTATTAAAGCAGGTTAGTAAGTGTTATGGTTTTGGTTTGAGTTGGATTCCGGAAACGGGGTTTAACATGTTACTCTATCCTGAAGGTATTTCACTGTGTCCCCTTTCGAATTCTATCGTCTGACTATAGTACTTACATATTTTATGACTTCTCTTATTCCTCCGTTCTTTAGTTAAAAGATCCAAAACTAACATCCTATGCTAAATTGGCAAGCAAGTGTTTGGTATCACCTTAATTAATAATTTATTGTAATTATCTTAAATTATTGTTTTAAGTCTAATTAATTGGTCCAAGTCAAGATCAAGTCTAGAGTTGAGTTATTATGTCATGACATTTAATTAGTTCATACAAAATATTCATATTGTATATATTTCATCTTACTATAGGAAATTTTGTTTAAAAAATTTGAGATTATATTATCATATTCAAATTAAAATTGATCAAAAAATTTATTTTAATATATTTCAAGTTTTAATTGAATTTCATAAGTTTAAAATTTGAATTTTTTAAAATTTAAGTTTGAAATCTAACATTAATTTAATTCAAAACTAAAATCACAACTTTGTACAATGCTACAATTCATCATAATTTTATCTATTTTTTGTTGAGATTAAAGATTTTATTTAATACAAATTTAAATATTAATTAAAAGAATAATTTAGTATTTCATTAAATCGTAACAATTAAAGCAAGTGAAAGAGAAAGCTAGCTTCAATTCGGTGAAAAAAATTTCATTGAATAAGCAATAGTTCATCTTAATAAAATTATTTTATTAATGAAGGTTTGACCTTTTTTTTCCCAATATTTTCTAAAGGTTGGGTTTGACAATTATAAAGTACCGATGCTTGCCCTAGCTCAAGCCCCACTCGACCATTTCTATCGAGGCCCAAGTTTGAGCTTAAGTTCGAGTCAGAGCTCGACTTGACCTGAGCTATTTTTTAATAAAAAATGTGATAATTGACTTTATTTTTTATAAAATAACATCGTTTTATTTATAAATATCAAATCAAAATAGCCCAAGCTCAAGTTCAAGCGAGCTCAACCTCAGGCTCAAGTTCAACTCAAAACTTTACGCTTTTTAAAAAATAGGACCTAAGGCTCAGCCTAGGCTCAAATAAAGGTATTAACTACTAAGGGTGATATTTTGTAGTAGAGATTGGATCACTTAGAGTTCGATTGGACCATTAGGTCTAAACTTAATTGTGACTTGAAACTTAAAAATATATACAAGTTTTATTTATTATTTTATATTTTTAGTTGCTCACGAGATATCTAAAGCCTTATCTTTTTAATGATTAACCAAAATGTTTTATATCGCATTATTTAAATAGTAAAATATTTATAATATAAAATACAAAATATTTCTCAACGTTAATTATTATTTCTAATAAATTATTTATATAACTAATTAATAATTGCACAAGTGAAAGAGTTTATATAATTATTTTATTTAATTAAGATTTCAAATAATAATAAAAATAACTTTTATTTTATTCCTAAATTTTCAAATTCTGTCGAATGAGACAAAGCGAACATATAAAATAATAACAGAAAACTGCCTAATTATTAATTATCTTTTTTTTTTTTTGCGGTCCTCTGTCCTGCTCAGCGACATGAAAGCGAGTAAATGTCTCTCTGCAACTTCTTGAGGTCTTTCTCAGTTTCAGTCATCTCTCGATATATACGTATCCATGGCTTTGAGCTCTCCGATCTGGTAATGGGATTAGGAAATTGAAGATTTGAAACCCTAATTGTTACTGTTTTCATTTGTCGTCATCAATTACTATCTCCGCCTCTTCAATCTTGATAGTTTGTGACAAAACCCTAGTTTTTGGAGCTTTCCGGTAGCTCAAGACCCTATAATTTGTCTGTTCCGGTCACGTTTGGGGCCTCTTTGTGGTTGTACTTACGGTCTTCGCTTATGATTAACAAGCACTTTGTAGGCATAGGGTTGTAGATTACATTTCCCGTCAAAAGAATCAGTACCTTTTGCAAGGGATGTAGGTTTTTCCAGGTTTTGTGAGGGTATTTCGGGCACGTTTGATTTGACGTTTTCTAAATAGATGGATCAGAAGGATGGGTTTAGCTTGATGTTAGCAAGTGTTTGACCTTTTTATCGACACGCAGTTATCTGGGCTTTGAGTTAAATTGGGTTTGTGTGAAGGGGTTTTGGATGAACTGAAGTCATCAGTCTCCTTTGATTGGCCATGTTTAATGGTAATTGAAGAGAAATAGTTTCTAAAAGGCGGTACAGGAATTTGATGTACCTTCGTATTAGACGGGTAAGGCTTTGACTGTCAGTACTTTTATGTGACGAGCAGCAGATTTTGTTGTTAAAGAACATTTGTGATCAGATACTCTCTGGTGTCTGTTGTGAGAAGTAAACTAAGTTTTAGGGGAATGAGTTTCGAAAGTGATGATCGACATGGACCGGACCTGAAAACGGACAGGAGCCATGAATTGCAGAAGTAACTCATTTATTTAACATGTTGTCTCCTTCTTGGCTTTGCCTTTCTGAGTTTTGAATTTAACATATACTTGTGATGATCCAGGAAGTTAAAGATTTCTTACTCACGAGATTTCCTTTTATCGTTGAGCGAATTGGAAGTTTGTAAAAAGCTACCAAGTGGTTTCGACCAGTCACTTCTAAGGTGGGATGCTTACTCCGGGCTTAAACCATTAGTTCAAAATATGCACTCTTGGTAGCGATATTATCCTTTAGCGTTGGCAGTGCTAATGTTTTCATAATTGTCTGCTTGAATGTTCTTTCTTTTCTCCCCCCTTTTCTTTTCTATACCAGTGAATTTGAGGATAATTCACGGGATCGTTTTCGAAGTTCTGGAAGTTTATCGTCTCAAACTTATAGACGCAATGAGTACAGCTCTTCTCCGCCCACTAGAGGGGAGGTAGGCAATTATTCTCGTGGTACTCATGGAAGATGGGATACTCGATCTTCTGGAAGAAATGATCGGGATGGTGATTCACAGTCAGATTGGGATCCTGGTAAGGGTTTAGATAAGTTTTTGTCCTTTTGATATCACAAGGATTATAAATGCATGTACTCTCCGTGCTTGATACTTAATAAGGAAGTGCTATCAAATTGGCTAGGATATAGTATTATACCGAGTAAGAATTAGCATGAGGGTGTGTAGTGGTCTTTTCTCCTATTCTCTGCGACATGCTTCCTTTATTCACCATCCTTTAGTTTTTTGACCATTTCTTTTGTCTTTGCTCAAGAGAGCAGAAGATAAAATTGATATCTTATTTGCCATATGTTTCCAATCAAACTTTTTTCTTTGTGTGCTTGTGTCTTACGCAAATAATATGTGCTCTTAAAATAGAATGTTGTGGACGCATTCTTGGGCAAAACGTATGAAAGAAAGAAACATTAATTTGGATTTTTATCGATTTGTTAGATAGTTGGTGTTTTATGGTTATCTCCTTATTAGGATAATAATACGGTAGGAATCCTATTATTGATAGGATAATAATAAGGTAGGTAGGAATCCTATTATTGATAGGATAATAATAAGGTAGGATTATCGAAAGTAGGAAACATGCTTAGAGTAGGAATCCTATTATTGTAAGGAGACTTGCCTATTTAAAGGCAATCGGAATTAATAAAGAGCAAGTCAAGATTTATTCAAATAAGACATCAGAGTTCTCTCTATCGAACTCTAAGGTGTCAGCCTCCCTTTGAAGAGCTGAAATTCTATTCAAGATAGGTCGACCAAAAAAACAGTATACTCGCCCTATGACTCGATCCCAAACACGGGACCATAACAATTTGGTATCAGAGCCAAACACGATGGGTGATGAAATCAGAGACCTATTGCAAGAAGAACGAGCCCTTACCGACTCCAAGCTTTCAGCTATGGAACAACGTCTTGGGGAGAAAATTGCCCAGATTTTTCAAGAACTATCTGGCATAGGACTCAGTAGTCACAAAACTACTGTCAATGGAAGTGAAGAGAGCAGTGCGGCTGTACCTACAACAGATCGACCAGCTGCCACCGCTACCAAGGAAGGCCCTATACAACCTGTTCCACACACCAGAAACCATCAATCCACAGTGCCCAGGTATGCAAAATTGGATTTCCCGACATATGATGGCATGGAAGACCCCTTAATTTGGGCTCATTGCTTGTGAGCAATTCTTTGAAAATCGAGAATACACGAGAGAGAAAGGGTGGGACTAGCGGGTTTTCATCTCTTAGGAGAAGCACAATTGTGGTTTTATCAATTGAAGAGGGCAAAAAAATCAATGACTTGGACAGAATTTCAGAAAAGTTGCTTCCAAAGGTTTGGACCACCGAAAGGTAGTAATCCAGTGGGTGAATTAGTCACTCTTCGACAAACCAGAACTGTTGAAAACTATCGTGTCGGTTCAACAAAAGCTAGCTAGAGTGATGAGCTCATTAGGAAAGTTTGCACGGGATTATTTATGGCGGGATTGGATGATTCCATTAGATTGGATGTTCAACCGCTTAAACCACCGATTTAGCGACTACTATGAGTTTGGCTAGAGCTTATGAGCGAAGCTTCAATTGCAAAAATCACTAGTACTCAAAGGATGACATGGCAATCTCCCAAACAAGCTCTAGTTCGATGACTATGCCACCAAGGAGTTCCAAGGTGTCATCTGCGGCGATTGATAAATCACCAAGCAATCATGCTCCTTTTTTAAGCAATTGACACGGCGAGAGATGGCAGAAAGGAGATAAAAAGGGTTGTGTTATAATTGTGATGAACCATATTCAACTACTCACCAATGCAAACGGCTTTTCTGGTTAGAGTTAGTAGATACAAATGATGATCCATCATTCGAGCTTGAGGACAAGCTCTTTCCGCAAGAGGGGGGTAATGCTGTGGACGCATTCTTGGGCAAAACGTATGAAAGAAAGAAACATTAATTTGGATTTTTATCGATTTGTTAGATAGTTGGTGTTTTATGGTTATCTTCTTGTTAGGATAATAATACGGTAGGAATCCTATTATTGATAGGATAATAATAAGGTAGGTAGGAATCCTATTATTGATAGGATAATAATAAGGTAGGATTATCGAAAGTAGGAAACATGCTTAGAGTAGGAATCTTATTATTGTAAGGAGACTTGCCTATTTAAAGGCAATCGGAATTAATAAAGAGCAAGTCAAGATTTATTCAAATAAGAGATCAGAGTTCTCTCTATCGAACTCTAAGGTGTCAGTCTCCCTTTGAAGAGCTGAAATTCTATTCAAGATAGGTCGACCAAAAAAACAGTATACTCGCCCTATGATTCGATCCCAAACACGGGACCATAACATAGAACCTATTATTTTTATCTATATTTCACATACTTTATTAACTTCATTTAAACGTACCATTTGTTTGTGTTTCCAACTGTGCAGAATACTTTGATGTGAGGCTGGTTAAATTCTATTGAACTATGGTCTCAGTGATCCTACACTATGTGGCCTTCACTGAAAATGGCTTTTCTTTCTCCATTAATTGATGCCTATTAATTTGTAGATTCTGGAAAGCATTGCGGAAACCAATCTCGACGGTCTTGGCAAGTTCCTGAGCATGATGGACTTCTCGGGAGTGGTTCTTTTCCAAGACCTTCTGGATCTGCAGTTGGGTCATCGGTTTCAAAATCTCGAGCGGCTGATAGTTACCAGCTGAATAGGAGTAATGAGCCATATCAACCACCTCGTCCTTATAAGGTAAATCCTGCTCCCATTTCTCTGTAGCATTAGATTGCATATGAGCGCCAGAAGCATAATATGAATTTGATCTGGATTTTAACAGTGTTTGTTGCTTCTTTTATGCATGATGTCAGTTTTCCCTGTTTATCGCTTGATAACGAACCTAAAGTTTACTATTGGACCTTATTTCCTTTAGATCTCCTTTGACATGCATTGATCTCTCCCCTGTGCTTTTGCAGGCTGCGCCTTACTCACGTAGGGAGACTAATGACTCTTACAATGATGAAACATTTGGTTCTTCTGAGTGCACAAGTGAGGACCAAGCAGAAGAAGAAAGAAAGAGGAGAGGTAACTTATTTTATTTTACTATTTTTGGGAAGCCAAATTGGCTTTCATCTCCTGTAACTATATGGACTTTAAATGGTTGCAATTAACTGTGTTCACTTCCTTTACAGCTTCCTTCGAATTGATGAGAAAGGAACAGCACAAGACTTTTCAGGAAAAACAGAAGTTGAATATGGAGAAGTCTAAAACTGACTTCGACATTACTCTGTTGCTAGAGGACTCAAAAGATTATAAGAGAGTTCCGCACAGAAACAATGAGTTGGATGAGGCAAGTGTCCAACCTGTCTCGAATAACGAGTCTGATAAGTCTTCCTTCCCTGTATCTGCTCCTATGCCTAGACCTCTTGTTCCCCCAGGGTTTTCAGGTGCTATACCTCCAAAGACTAATGGAACAAATTCTCTTGGTCAACATCAACCATCGGAGGTATTACTTCTCTGTTATTCAATGAGCTTGTGCTATAAAGCATCCTGGTCTGGGGTTGACTAGAAATGCTCCGACATAGTCGAACGATAGGTCAAAGGTTTTGAAACTTCTTCTTGGAGTCAGCTTAAAAATGCACTATTTTGCAATTTACTGTATAACTATATGCACATACTGTTCAACAATTGACTATGGCTGTTACGTACTACTCGATTTTTTTTCCCTCATGGTGGGATCATCACTTGTTAATTATTTCTTTAATGTTTAGCTTGGAAAAGAACTTGAAGGTAGCTTTTCACATGGCAAAGACATCCTTATGTTAAATGAAACTTCAAGTAATCAAGAGGAAGAACATAGTGTAGAAGCGGATTTGAGTAAGATGCAGCTTGGGAGTCCAAGTATTCATGTTTCACTAAAGGAAAAGAGTGAAAAGATTCCGAACCTGTCATCAGCTCTGGATGTTTCCAATGAAAAGGTTGGTGTGGATGGTCAATTTAACAAGACTTACAAACTCTTGGATCCCTTTGAAGCCCCTAAGAACAGTGAAATAGTAGATAGTGGTGAGGTAATGAAGAATAATTGGGCGGGTGAATCAAGTCCTGCTCATTCAAACTCAATCCTTGAAAAGCTTTTTGGTAGTCCATTGATGTTAAATGGTGGTGGCTCTTCCAATATCATTAAGGTAATCTTGTTCTCTTTGTAGTGTTATGCACAACTCTCTCTGTCTCTCTCTCTCTCTCCATCCATCCATCCACACACAACAAGCATGTGTGAAATTCTTACATATTACCATGTGGTGAGAAAAGCCATATCCTGCTGAATGTATATATTTTGTTCCCTTGATAATTCGGGTGCAACTAGGATGCATTAAGCAAAATCTTTCATGAGCTTTGCACATAGTTGCTGTTTGTGTGAAAATGATCTGAAGCATGATTTTTTCTCAACTCTTCAGTTCTGGCATAGATAGTAGGCCCTCTATCCTCCCCGTCGATGCGATTCTTGTTTACTAATACTTAAGGGCAATTTGGCTGGTTTCGTTTTTAAAGGAACACAGTTGAGCATCTCCTCTAAACTATACTTGTAATTAATCTATGTTTAACATCTTTCATATGAACTTGCAATCTGGAACTGCTGTATTTGAGTTAATTGTATAACTTAACGAGAAACAAGTTGAATGAACAAAACTTATATTGAATTTTGTGCTACGACGAAATTTTTATGATTAGATGAAAATTACAATGTTATTGTCATAAGTGCTTCATTTTATTGATTTGATCTTTGTTTTGCAGCATAGTGATGCTAAATCGGAAGATATATTAAGCCCTAGCAGTGCCCAATCTTCAAAGTTTGCTCAGTGGTTTCTCGATGAAGGTATAGCAGTATGGAAAATTGATATTCGTATGTCTACACGTATGAATCAGAATAGCTCAACAATGTCATATGTCTCAGAGTCCTTTGTTTCTCAATTTTAATTTTTCCGTTGCAGAAAAGCGACCGATTGATGGTGCTCCACCTGCTAGGCCAACCGATATGCTCTCGTTAATGGTTGGTGCTGAGAACGGTGGATCCCAAGTTTTTGATGCTAAAGCTACCACAAAAATTCCACAAAAATTCCCCTTTCAAAGCACTGAACTCGTAGATGGGCACACGACATCAAATCTAATCCTTGTCAAGGCAGATGATGTTGAGCAGTTTTGCAACACTGATAAACCAGAAGTTACTTCAGCTGTGCTTACCTGTGAAGACCTTGAGCAGTCAATTATGTCTGGAATTACTGCACATGGTTCCACGTTCATTCATCCAGTCCAAGGCTCAAGTCATCTTGATGCTAACGCTGAGCAGCAGAAAGATGATGTTGATGATCACGCATCTCAGCATCTCCTTTCTTTGTTGCAGAAAGCTGCAAGCCTGAATGATGCTACGCATTCTGATAATTCAGGAATGAGATCTTCAAATAACCCACAGAATTTTCAATTAGCAAATATTGGCTCTAGATCTAACTATTCAGTGGAGACAGATGCTGAAAATGCACCCAATCCAGGGAAGCCTTTGACTCTTGAAGCACTTTTTGGAACCGCTTTTATGCAAGAACTGCAACCAGTAGGAGGGGAAGCTCCTACTCAAAGGAATTCTGTTGGGTCTGGCATGGTTGATATAGCAAATTCTAATGATTTATCTTTTCATGGAAGAGGTGATCGTCAAATTGTTTCTCCGGTTGAAGTTGCATTTAGCAACTCAAGTTATGGAAGCAGTATTTTAGCATCAAACCAAAGACAGCAAATCAAAGCTGATGTCATTGAAAAGCAATTGTCAGGCGGTGATCCTCGAGGTCAAGTGGACTTGTCTTCTCTCCTTATGGAATTGGAACCTAGGCGTGGTGGCTCTGATAACTTTGTTGAAGTTAATTTTCCTGAAGAAGATAGAGTTATGGCAAGCCATCCTCTGAACATCCAGAACTTCATGGCTGCCAGGAATTCATCTAAAGCTGAAATTTTATCCAGCTCAGAGGCTGCAATTGACATGGGTGAAAAACTGGCGCCTTTAAATTCTGTATTTGGGGATGATAGACCTGCGGCAAGAGGTCAAGAAAGGATGCCTTTTCTTCGAGGTCCTTATGACCCACGGGAGCCAGATGTTCAGTTTCCCAATCTTCATGCTCATTCATCTTCTTCACAGCTTCATCCTCCCCAGTCGAACCATACCAGACCGATGTTCTGCCCTTTGGATGCTCTTCCTACTAACATTAATAGTCAGATCTCAGAGGCTGCAATTGACATGGGGGAAAAACTGGCGCCTTTAAATTCTGTATTTGGGGATGATAGACCTGTGGCAAGAGGTCAAGAAAGGATGCCTTTTCTTCGAGGTCCTTATGACCCACGGGAGCCAGATGTTCAGTTTCCTAATCTTCATGCTCGGTCATCTTCTTCACAGCTTCATCCTCCTCAGTCGAACCATACCAGACCATTGTTCCGCCCTTTGGATGCTCGTCCTACTAACATAAATAGTCAGATGAAGTTTATGCCTCCAGAGAATATCATCCATCACGGTGCTCCTAATCAACAATTCGCTGCTAATATGCTTCAGCCTCCTTTTATTCAACCCAGTAGTGGAATGCCTGGATTAGACCCTGCAATGCATAATCCCATGGTACAGCAAATTCAAATGCCTGGCAATTTTCCTCCACCCCAATTATCGCACGGTTTTCTACAGGGTGCCCAGCGACCATCACCTGCCGGGAATGAGGTGACTGGTTTCATGCAGGGACCCATTCCAATGCAATCATCCACTCAAAGGCGACCCAACGTGAGAAGCTTAGGAATTCCACCGCAGGGTAAGACATTTATTTTCTGGTTTGTTCCTCTTGACACGATTAACTTCAGATATAAGAAAGTAGACAGTCTGCCCACTATTGAATAAGTAACTCACAAGGTAAACCTGATGATGGCTTGATCTGGAGGTTTCTAAAACTAGTGACAACGCCGTAGCTTGTAGTTGGCATTTGCATTTCACGTGCTTATGTTTCAACGGAAGTACTAACGTGCTCGTTTCAATTTGAATTGCTCCAATGCATAACTACCAACTTCTCAAATTTTGTCATTATGAATTGATTTCGTTCCAAGTGTTAAGTGAACACAGTATTCACATGGAGGAGAAAGCCCAGCCTAGTCTTTTTAGGCATCTAATTGTGTATAAACTTTAAATTGGTTGGTCCATCTTCATATTGATGTTCTTAGTTGTTATGAATTGACTCTTGAATTAAGTAATCCTTGTAATGATTGTGCTGCTCTACTCCCTAATAGGTGGTGGAACCAATTATCCTGAAGCACTACGAAATCTTCTTGAGATGGAACTTGGATCAAATCCTAAGCAGATTCACCCGCTTACCCCAACTGGTCATAATCCGGGAATGTATGGTCATGAGCTGGATATGGGCTTTGGATACAGGTAAGGGAATCTGACATTGTGATCTGCGTATGGGCAACGTACTCGTCGAATTCATGTTTATTTGGAAATGGGTATGAGCTCTTTCAGAAAGATTCCCCGCAAGGATTGACGTGTGAATGGATATTACTGTTGATTTCGAGTATGGTTGGTATTTTCAGTTGCTTTGCATTTTGAAAAGCAACCTAAAACACACGAGTTGGTATCTTCTTTCTAAATACATTTTGCAATGCAGCGATAACTGGACAATTAACATTAGAACTACACTTATTATCAATTTTTAAAGTTAAACTAATGAGATAAGAAGTTTAATATTTAAAAGTTTAATCGATATTATATTGTGATAAGAATTGATTAAAATTTAATAAAATTAAATAATTTAAAATAAGATTAAAATTTAAAGTTTATTGAAAAGAGAGATTGTTAAATAAAATTAATGAAAAATTGATTGATTAATTAATAAATTAATTAGAGTTATCAAAATAAAAATTAACCTGATTAGATTATGAAAATCGTTCAATTAAAATAAACTTCAAGCTTTAATAAATTAGTAAGGTAAATGGCAAAAAGTAATAAGAATATAATGTTTTAAAACTAGATTGAAAGTATAATTAAAATTGAATAAAATTAAAATTAAAATAATAATTTTTATTATCAAAATTAAAATTTAATCAAAATACTTCTAAATAAAATTAATTAGCTAATTAACCCATCAATTTTAATAAAATTATTTAAAAATCAAACTAAAAATTAAAAATTAAATTCTAAAATTAACCGGCTGAAACCTTTTATAATAAATTGACAAATTCAATTTTTTAATTATTACAAAAGTACCTAAAATTAATGAAAAAGGCAGCTTTGGCATGGTAATCGGTACCTACAAGCAGCAAGCAAACCACAAACCACTCTACTGTTGATGCAAACTTAGATTCTCCATATAACTCAAAACCTCAAAAGGAGACATTTACAAGCTATGGACAATCAAAAGTTACTCAAATCTATATACAAGCCTCTTGGATCTAAAAGCTGAAGGTTGTCTACCCTATTTACAGTGGAAGGGTATAGATATAGAACACAAAATACATATGTACAAAGATTTTATAAACTAACCAGGGAAGATTATGTGTCTATATTATCACACAAATATATAGTATATGCACAGCTCACTCTTCATCACCAACACTCGTCAATCAGATGAGATTATTTATCTTGGCCCCAGCACGTACTAACTTGGGATGTTTCTCCTGCTATAGAGAGTGACCAAAGGGCCTTTCACCTTTAAGAAGCTGGAATAGCATCGCCCGTCCTGTAAGTGATGATATTGCCATAAGCACCACCAGATTTTGCTCTCTCTGTTTTGGGATTACTATATGAGACAAGCACCCGTCTCTGCCAAAATTGCAAATAATGGAAGAAAAATGAGTGAAAGTATATGATAGCTAACCCCCATACCTTCCAACTTTTTTATGGCTCTAGAACGATCAAGAGAATATTGATCTTATGAATAAAATACACCACAGCCATTGCAAAGAACTAGAGATTCTTTAATCTAGGTTTCTAAGGTCAGATTTAACATATCAGGTGGCAGTTTAAGCACCCAAAAACAAATGCGAGTAGTTCATGAACAGCTAGCTAGTTATGTTTTTCCGTATTTGATTTTTTTTGGGTGGGATATTGTTGAAGATGTTTGAAAACAAACGAGAAAATCATCAGTTTTCCAATGTTTAGATACTTCTGTTTTCTTGTCATTGCTAAAACAGAATATCCTGAAGTATTCATCAGATGTTAAAACGATGTTTAACTTTAAAACTCTTTAACATGTACTGGGCCTGTCCATAAAATGGTTTTACATAATTATCAAGGTAACAACTGAATATTATTTAATCACAGCTCAGATTTCCACCAAAGAGCCTTATTGATTCAAAGAACATGGAAAAAGAAAAATCTATGTGCTGCTATAATATAAAGAACTAAGAAAAGGAGTAGCTAAAGTTGTAGCACCAAAAGATGTATTGTACAGACTAAATGAAAGTTATCACAATTAAATCCCAGAGCGAACATTGTAATGACTATATTCAGTTAGACAGTACATAAAAACAGGATAAAAACAGCTTAATGGGGACAACCTAACAGTGCAGGATTAGATACACGGGCTCATGATGTACAATTTCTATGTGATGAAGAAATCAAGCACTTCACAACAAAAGGAAATAATAGCTAAGTATAGCTGTTAGCTTACTATTGAAATCAAGGAACTTACATGGTCCTCAAACTCAGGACTCATCAGATTAACAGAGAGGTTCCTCATCAACAATAATACCTGTGACGGGGACAAATTCTAAGTGCAATTAACAAATTGTCTACAACCTAAAAATTCCAAACAAAATCCCATATGAACTTAAAATGATATCTTTTACAGAAGGAGGAACAGCAGATGCAAGTTCATTGCACTCTTTCAACAAATTATAGAATCTCTGCAACCATCTCTCCGCATACCAAAACCCTCACAAATTCCAACCTATAAAACTATACAAGCAAAAGTACTGTAAAGTGAAAGAAAGTGAAAACACAGATAAAATGCCTTACAGTTTCCAAATTTATGGGGTCCATCTGTTTTAGTCTCTTCAAGTGACCACTAGCACTGGGGTCAAAGACACTGCCAATGAAGCTGTATACTTGAGCAAAATCCGGCAGAACTGCATTTGGACCAACTTGAACTTGTCATACATACAAGAACAGGGAGATTCGAAAATGGATTGTAAAGAATGTTAGTAACTAGTTTTACATCAGCAAAGAGAAATTTACTCCATGATTCCCAGAGCCCAGATGCACCTTGACCTAAAATTCTGCGTTTAACACACATATACTCGACTATGACAACATTGATCATGCATGCTCAATGGCATATTAGTAGACACGGCAACAACATGGGGAGATTTGTAAATGGATTGTAAAGTATACTACTAACTAGTTATTTTTAAATCAGTAAAGAGAAATTATTTACTCGATGACACCCATAGCTTGGATGCACCTTGATCTAAAATTTTGAGTCTAACACATATAACTCCAGTATCAAAACATTTGGCACGCGTGCTCAATGGTATATACTTAGAAACAACATGAACATGGCAATCTCAAATCTTGCATGAGACTAAAGTTGGTCATTCAATGCAAAAGCAATCTAGATCAAGTAATGGTACAAATACTCATTGGCAAAGCTTCATTAAGACCCACATAAATGTTCTAATTTTTACGATACTAAAGCTACTGTAATAACCTCTTGAAGCTTGGCCCTGGTCCTGTCTATCAATTACTTCGGATGCTTGCCAAGTTCTTGGAGTGCTATCATTGCTGCTACTGTTGCAAAAATTCTGTGCAACTATTGGCATTGCTCCATCATCTAGAAAAGGCAAGATAAAATAATGTCAAGATCTCTAAAGAATGGAGTCATATGCTATTTATGAGAGAAAAATTCTATAGTACCTTTTGTTACTTGTGACAAACTGAAAGGTGTTGTAGAGTTAAAATTCCAGGAAGATACACCATTGTTTATTGGATTTGCAAGCTCAGATGCTGAATCTGGTCTGTATAGATATACTGGATCAATTGAAGCATTCAAAGGTTGGAATGGCTCAGATATGTTGGGTACCACAGAAGCTGTTTGTTACACAAAGAAACAAGTGTTAAAATGAAATGAAAAGAAATCCTACTCAACTGTCCACCCTCCTCACTTTCTTGTTGTACCTCCAAATTTCAAATAATTAAACCTCCAAAAAGTAAGCGGAAACAAACAGAGAATGTAAGGTACACAATACTGACCACGTTTTGGAGCCTTTTGCGGATATGGATGAGATGCTTTTCTTTTAGGCCTAGGAGGAGGAACATGTTCAGTTGTTCCATTCTTCTGAACCTTCAGAAAATACTTTTGTGCATGGCTACGGATCTGCAAGTAACATCACTTAATATAACGTTCAACTGAATTGCCACTCAAAAGTATAGTTAATTAGCTGCACAACAGATGATAAAGGACACAAGCAAATAAAAAAAATATAACATGGAAAGCATATATGTTTATCGACATTGTACATGATAAACAGAAACATAGATAGCATAGATATGTGTATGTTCAGTGATTTTATTAGTTTCCATACACATGCTACAAAAATCATCTGTAATTCAATAAGCTTTTGTTGATTATGAAACCGATAGACCAACAAATTTTTTCAGGTCACTATCTTTTAATTAATCATTATCAACCCACCAATTTGAAATGGGACCCCTTGATATTAGTGCAAATAAGATGGTAAATCAAATCGAGAGAAGTGCTGAACCTACACTTCTACTCAAAGGGGCTGATAGATACATCATCGGATGACAACCTAGACATCACTCTAACTCGTATATTAGGAAAAGTTGAAAACATAAAAACCAAAAACCACCTGGATGACTGTCTTTGTCCCAACAAATGCTTCAATTTTCTTCCAATCCCGATCAAACCTGTACTGACAAAAACCCGACAGAAGAAGTGACATTAGCATGCTGATGCATTAAACAACACAAATAACATAAAATATCATCCCATAAGCACAGAGCTTCCTTTATAGAAGAAGAATAACTAAAACATGAAACATTTCTAGAAATAGCAATCACGCAGATTCATTATTTAGAACGTCACATAGCAAAAACGTTAAATCCACATTGTTTCACCGAATTATAAATACATTCTCTAAATCAAATGACATAAGAAACATTACACTTCATTTCCCAATCATGGAAACTGAAACTAACAATAAAAGCTAATCACACACTAGAAATTCCTATTAAAAAAAGCCAGACCCGTTAATTTAAGATCCTAATCGAGACCCCAATCTCCCATTTTGATTACCGATACAAAATCACGCACAAAGAATAAAAACTTTCGAAATCCCCTTCACATCAATCTCCCGCGCAACACAACAAATTCAATCCCGAAAACTCCAAAAAACAAAAAAAACTCACAATTGAAGAGCTTCGAGAAACTTGTCGTGTTCCTGCTCACTCCAGCTCTCTCTAGACTTGGTAATCGTATACGGTTTACGGATCTTCTTATTCGGATCCTCCGAAAACAAGATCGTATTAGCCGCCGCACTTGTCATTGGATCCAGCCCCAAGAGGATTAGCACCAAAATTCACAGTTCTCCCAATTCTTCGCTTTGGTCACTCTTTCATCAACTGGGAAGAGCTTAGAGAGAGATAAGAGGGGGCGGTTATAGATGATGATGACGGGCTACGGCTGTGTCAATATATATAGAGAGGGAGAATTAAAAAACAAGAAGTTGAGTATAGTGTACTGTTAATCAAGTGAATTGACTTTTTGTTGGGCCGTACGCTTTTCTTAAGAAGAGTATACTAAAATTTGCAAAATAAAAAGGTTTAAAATTTAAAAATTTAGAATATCATTTTTGTATAATAAAATAAAATTGAAAACTAGAAATAAGATTAAAATTTAATTTTATTTATTAAAACAAATTGAGCTTAACTAAAAATGACAGTTAAATAAAATAATTAATTTATTTATGATTATTTAACTAATTAATTAATAAATTATTTAATTCTTAATAAAATAATTAAAATTTGACTAATTAATTTTTTTATTGAGTCGGTAAAATTTTAATTATTAATTAATTACGAACTTTTAATTTGCATATTTTAAAATTATTATTTTTATAACATAAATATTTTTGTCTTTTAAAAATAGCAATAAAAACTAACATAATAAATACATTTCAATCATTTATATTTTAAAATATATTATAATTTTCTTTAAGTAAACTTATAAATTATACAAACCATAATGTTACATGTTAAGTCGACAAACAACTTATTTGTAAAAATATAAAGGAATGTTATTTATATTATGACACTCCTTAAATGTCTGCAAAGTAGGGAGTCTTGTACACTAATGTTACGAATATCGTCTTAGATTTGATGCTGATTGAGTTATAGTATAATCTTTATCAAGATCTTGGTTAATCTTGAATCTTTTTTGGGTAATTTTAAATTTATGAAATAGTCCTTAAATTTTTAAAATTTATAAAATAATTCATTGTCATATTGTATAGTTGTATCTTGTATATTTTAACCATGTCTCTAAAAATCATAATAATAAATAATAATCACAAATTTAATTTAATTTATAAAATTAATTTAATATTTATTAAAATATAATTAAAATTTAAATAAATTTTAAAATATATAAATTTTAAATAAATTTTGATTTAATAATTAACAATATATAAAATAAATGTTAGTTTATAAATAATATTTTAAATTATTTATTTTAAAAATAAAATATTTTATTAATAAATATATATATATATATAAATTTAAATAAAATAATATATTTTTAAGCTTTATTTAATATATAATTATTATTAGTAATGAAAATATTTATTTTATTTTAAAACAAAATTAAAAAATACAATAATTATAAAAGTTGAAGGAAATAAAAATTTTGTAAAAGGAGACAATTTAAATTTTTTTGAAATTTTGCAAAAATTCTACTATTTTTAAAATTTCTAAGATCTTGATCGATATTTTAAATATTAGGCGATACTATCTGAAATTGGCCGATACTAACCAGTATTTACATTCAATACAACCGACCCTCTATTTTGTACCGGTTTTGATTCAATAGGTATGTACGGGTTAACGAAACGGTATCTTAAACCTTGTTGTACATTGAATGCGTTTGACTATATTTATCTAATATAATTTTTACCAATTAATATAACTAATTCTTAAATAATATATTTTTATTTTATAATATTATTTTATTCGTCACATCATACATTTTCCTACATATTTATAGGTATCATAGGTTACCACGTGCGAGGTCATTATTTCAGGCATTTGTCCACTTGCCTTTGAAAGTTCCGGAATCGGAAGCTAAGAAGAAAAAATGGGACGCAAGTGAAAGTTCTGGTACGTTCTGGACATTGGCGGGCTGTATAGCTGTCTTTGGTTTAGCTTTGTGGTTTAATATTTTAATGCTTGTTTAGCCCTTTCTCAAAAGTAACTTTACGTTCTTATATTTTAATTATTACAATAATAATTCTTGAATATATGTAATGTAATGATCTTATAATTATACGTTTTAAAAAAGATCATTTTTTATTTTTAATTTTAAAAAATTAAAAAATCGGGTCAGGCTTGAGCTTCCCGACCTTTGCTGGGCTGAGCCTACTCAATCGTCCTGAAGACAATGACTTAAGCGCAAATTAACCATTTTGGGCTGGGCTCAGATTTGAAAGGATCAGAGGAGTCCAGCCTAAACAACCCAAACCACATTAGTTTGCTCTCGACGTAATCAAGCTTTGAACTGCCTGAAGATAGAAGTTCGGACCAGGCTGAAGCTACCTATTACCATCCTAATAAAGATTCAATCTTCATGATCTTTTAATGACAGATCCACTCAATTTTCAAATGTTGCATTACGTACCGTTACAAGTAACTCAACTATCTGGAAAACAGCAGCATAATACAAGTAAACTAAACTAAAGGAGCGTAGAGAAAACCTGAAAGAGCCTTATAGTTCATCATGCATAGGTTGTTCTATAGGTACGTCCTTATTAGGAACTGCATTGTCAACGTCATAGACCTGGGCAAGATTCATACCATCTTCAACAACTTTCTGTCCGATCTCTCGATGTCCGGCCATGCCAGCCCTTAAGGCAGCAGTGACCTTCCTTTGCAACTTAAGTATACCAATGCGCTTCGAAACAACATAAAGAACAGCACAAGAGAACAAGAAGAATCCCACTGCAAGTATCACTCTGTCAAAGATGGCACTAACTATTAGCACTTGTAAGAGAAAAACCAAAAGTCATTAGGAGGATCATGGCACTTGTCTTTCTTTGATACCTGTCAAGTACATCTTGCCGTTGCATTGTAGAAAGCAGATTTCTGGTTCGCATCAACAATGATCGGTGCCCCTTATATTCGCTTTCAGCCTTTTGCAATACCCCAGTTGATTCGTCTACAAATGAAGAGAAAGCAATTAGATTTCCATTGAAGCTTGAACTCCCAAGACAAGTAACTTCAGTGCACACACATCTCCGATGTTAGAAGACGACTTGAGAAAAATGTTTAGTCAATTATTGGCAGTGAAAGCATAGGGAAAAGTTGGATATTGTCAAGAACACAGTCAATATTAACAAGTTGGAAACTAGTGCAAGCGTAAACATTCACATCAATGGCTTAAATCTGAAATCATTTATGGTATACCTAAATCCATGAGACTATTTATCAAAGCTTAGCTTCCATGAGTCTACATGCTAATTGAATATCCGACCAGGCTGGTTAAATATGTAAACAGACTGGAAATCGAGAACAAAATATACTTATAGAAACATACAAACCGACATTTTCTAGTCCTCTAATTCACATTCACAATGAACAATATTCTGTTTCTTACTGTATAACAATATTGGGCATAGATGGCTCACAAGAGGAAAAATAAGATACACTCAAGTACTCTGGTTGCAAGATTAAGATGGCAGTGTTGCAATTCAAGCTCATGGTTCTAACCACTTCTCCAACTCCACTCCACCACAAACATTAAAAGTTTAGAACCAACTATTTGACTTGAACTACTAAAACCATTAAACAGATACTACAAATTAGATTAAAAATTTTCCCTATTCGAGGATCTTGACATCTAATCACTCTGAAGAAGCAACATTGATGACATTTATTCATTGGAGATGGACAGAGATAGTCACAGATAGACATAGAGGATCTGAGATGAACAAGAAGCTCTTCTTATCAATTCCTTAATAAAAACAAATGGAGCTCGAAGAAAAAATAAATTTGCAAGTTAAACTAAAATATAACGAGATAAACCCAGAAAAAATTATTGGCATATACAAACATTGTGGAAAAATTAACTCTACCATCACATGCAGACAAGAACAAGGAGATATACTGAATGAACAAGAATATATAGATGCAGAAACTAATTATTACTTGAATATTAGAAAATTCCTAGAGACAACAATGAAATTCCTTATCTATAAAGAAGAAATCCTACCAAATGTCGTTAGTGTGCTAGTACTTCTTTCTACTTCCTGTAAAGAAAATATAAAAGAGAACACCATAAACATCAACTAAATAAATTTTATACATTTATTGAGATGAAAAACATCAGGGAAGGGATATGGCAACAGACCTGAACCATAAGTTGACGAGTACGGCGAAGACTCTCTGTGATACTTTCTGCTGCCGATGTCATCCCAGCTTTTGTCCTGGAGGAAAAATAATCTATGAGATAATAATTTATCATACATGGGGTCCACCACTTCCCCACGGTACTTATTTGCAGTTATCAACACAAAATAGATGTTGTCGCATAATTTCCATTTTAATTTCCACTCTACTAGAATAAAAAATATCCAGCCATCTTGCTGCATTATTACAAAGCCTTTAGATCCACAAGCATATTCATGAACAGGAAGAATATGGTCGTCCTGTGGAGGCAACAGAGTATGGGTACATACACCCAAAACTAAAAAGAGTAAGGGTAAAAACTATGCCCAAAAACTTACTGCAGATTACGTCGTCGAATTGTGGACTCTTCTCCACCACCTAGAAGAAGTTCTCTCTGCAGTTAAAACAACAGATACAAATTCAGACTTGTATTCACACTCTGACTTGATACTTCCAAATTAGTACACATCAATATGCCAAACACAAGCAATTGAGTCAATAATTAAAGACAAAAAGGAAAAGGCAAGCATTTTAATAACCTCCTCTTGTGCAGCTTTCCTCATGTTAGCCTTTGCTTGCAAATTAGCATTTCTCAAACTTGATCTCAAACTGTTAACATCGAAATAAAAAATAAGACAACAAAAAAGCATATTTCATTTTTTCCTTCTCTTCTTCCCAAAAACATCACCCTGAGAAAAAGAACAGAAACAGAGAGATTTTTTTCATGAAGCAAGAGAACAAAACTAAATGGAAGGTTATGAAAAGGGGTTACTTCTGGTACTGAGTCTTCCAGGATTGGAGTAAGGAGTGAGCAGAGCTGAGTTGGTCAGCGGTGGGGAGCTGAGGTGCAAGAAGATCAAGCTGAAATTGCAAGGATTGAAGAGAGGCCAAGCCATCTTGTGCTAAACCATTTAACCTTGGAAGAGAATCCTTCTTCTCTGTCTTTTCTCCACCTTCTCTTGATGGTTTTCCATATTCCTCAATGGCTTTGATGTGGTCTCTTGTTCTTAAATACACTTCCTCCCAATCCTTCTTCACTTTCTCAAATTCCTCTATGACCTTGTCCATTGAGTGAAAGTCCCTCCTAGATACTCACTGGTTGGTTGCCACAAAAACAAAATGCGACTTAGAGAGGAGGTCCTAGAAAATCGAAGGACACCATGTTGATTAAGTTCAAAGCCAAACTCAACCACAAATCAACCAAAAGGTATACCAATTTAATAACTGAAATGTAAAACCCAAAAATAAGGAAGCAACGCCTTCATACAAGATCACACCACAGGAAAATGAAAAGAAAAGAATAAAGCAAAAGTAAGAAACAATTAAGTGATGCAGATGACAAAAGGAATCGAAGAATTAAATGGAAAAAAAGTGAAGAAACTAAACGAGAGGATAATAATATAGCAAAGCTTCCAAGCAAGTAAAGAAGCTATACTGATTTCATGTTGTCTTCTAAATGGGAAAGAATAAGCAAGTTTTAGAGGTTGATCTAAACAGGACCAACCATAAAACTGCCCGCCAGATGAACTTGAAGCTGCTACAAACAGGTTTTAACATAAACACCATACAATAATCAGCTTGGACCCCAAACATAACAGTCGATACAATGACAAAATCTGATAAACGAAGGATACCACATGCATCAGGAATGGAAACTGAGCAAATTCTCAATTTAAAAACATAAGACAGAATCAAAATGATTGTCCAAGCATACATATAACCAAAATGGGATCAGCAAACCACAAAAACAGGAAAAATAGAACACTGATCAATTCACATGAAGAAGATTAAAACACCCAGATAAATTTGGTTTCAGAATCATTTCAGAAATGTTGCGGGAAAAATGAGAATAGTGAAGTCATATGTAAAGTGATCATAGAGAGACTGAAAAGGTTTTTTGACAATCCATAAATAAAAATCAGAATCACCATTACACAAAAGGGTAGAAACTCATCGGTCTTTAAAGAGGATTCTAAAGCAAGAAAAGGAAACTAAGATTACCTATCTCGTAGCTCTGTAAACGTAGCATATGGTGTTCCTTCCTTTTATGCAAGTTGCTCCTCTAGCGTGTTCAATTCGAAGCGAAGAATCACAAAAATGGTTTCAATCGCATAAACAGAGGAACAATAAACACTGACTAGCTAAGAGAACTACCCTGACTGGCCAAAAACTGACTTCCTTTGGCTAATTTCATTGGAAAAATGGCTCAAAAACTGTCAAGAGAATCAGAAAAGGAAATAAAAACCCCAAACAAGCGAACAAAAGGATGAATGATCGTTGGGTTGACACTTGACAGTGAAAATAATTAGGGGATGAAGAAAAATAGTGAAGAAGCAAACTTAGCCCGAGATTGCAGAGGCCGTTTGATTACGATGATTTCGAAAAGGTGGTGAGAACATTGAAGCTTTTGTTACTGGTAACGAATCTATATTGTGGAATTGGAGATGGAAATGAGTCAGCCCCGTCCTAGATCATACTTCGATCCAACTTAAATTACACGCCTGTTTGGATAGAGTTCTATCAACATAGCTTTTGGGTAAAGTTTTTGTCAATAAAATTTGTATTAGAAGAGCTTTTTATTTTAATCAATTCATTATTTGAATGTTAATTAAAAATAACTTTTTAAAAGAGTTTTATATTATAGACTATTTAACAACATAAAAATAAAAATATTTTCATTCATTTTAACTATATTTTATTTTATAATAAAATTATTTATGTATATAAAATTATTTAAAGTATATTAAACAATGGGTTTACATTTACTTCACAATTGTTTGACAAATTCACAACCATCTTGTAGAAAATTATCTAAAGAGATATCTCATTTTCTTGTAAGAAATAAAACTAATATTAAAATTAAATATTAAAACATATAAAAAAGTTAAATAATATTATAATCTTAAAATAAATAATCAAGTTAAGTAAATAATTAAATACATAATAAAATATTAAAAGTATAACAAGAATGCCACATACAAACTGTTCAATGTTTGGAAAGTAGCAAACTTTGGTCATTTTTAAAACCAGCTTTGGCCAGGAACATATTATGATACGCTGAAGAGTTGCTGCTATCCAAGCACTGGAAAGCCTGCAGCTGATTTTGGTATTCATGGACTTTAGCCTAATTACATGGATGGCTCATATCCCTCAAACCTGTAGCTCTTCCAATTGCTCTTTCCTCTTATTGATCAGATCATGCTTTCATGTGTAACAGATTAAGGTACTCCTTGGTGATTACCATGTTCGTCGAGGGGATAAAATTAAAACCAGAAAGGATAGGTTTGGAGTTGCTCGGAGCCTACATCCACATCCAGACAGGGATGCACGTCCAGAGTTTATACTCCACCGAATTGAAAAATGGGTTCCGGCTGGTCGAACTATTTTTATAACTTCAAACGAAAAGACACCAGATTTTTCCTCTCCTCTCTCTGTTAGGTAAACCATCTCAAGCTCTTCTAAGAATTCATGAACTACAGCTACAAACAGTACTGCTGGTTTAAAATGTCAATCTGCTTTTATTACCTATATGGCATGTGATTAAGTTGTATTACAAACACAAAAGCCTCAAATGATTTGGGAATTGGTAAGAGAAGTGCTGAGAAATAATTTATATAATTTCTGTAGTTTTGATTTCTTGGAAATGAAAACTGCATGTTGCAGTTGATAATAGTTCAGTATGGCAAGTATAAATCAGAGTTGGAACAGCAACAATAAGTTTGATCTGTAACTTTTTCTATATGCCACTATACGAAACTGTTTTCTGCATTGTCCCATTTGGTTGGTGGAAAATATGATTTTCAGTGAGGAAAAGGAAAAGTTCTAATTCTTCTGCGCAGGTAAATCTGATGTAAGATTTGCTAATATGTCTGCAGATATAAATTAGCATATGCAGTCAACTACAGCAAGATTTTGGATCCTTTGATTGAGAACAATTACCAACTATCCATGATTGAGAGGCTTATAATGATGGGTGCCAAAACATTCATTAGAACATTCAAGGAAGACGATAAGGATCTCAGCCTCACGGATGACCCAAAAAAGAACACCAAGATATGGCAAAAACCGGTTTATACGATGGGCGAAGACCGGAGATAACATCCCGTTTCAGATAATTCCTTTAGTTTTTTTCTGCAGCCAGCCAATTCTTTCATGGTGTTTAATAAAAATTACGATCAATGTGAAGAACTGAAATGACTTAATGTTTACAAATGATGGTTTGTAATCTTCATGTTATTCATAAAATACAATTTAATGAAAAAAAACAGAGAGCGAGAAAGAGAAAAAGATTTTAAAGGCTATGTGGAAGTGTTTTGCCCGAAATTATGGTAAAAATCTCTACACAATGAACGTTTATCTCATGAACCATCATAGCCATTAAAATCCTTTTCTCTCTCTCTCTCTGTTTTTTCCCCCCCATTCAGCACAGTAGAAAGAATAAGAAAACTTTGGGGTTTATTTTAAAGCCAAAACACTAACAGTTGTTGTGTGAAGACGGGAATTGTTTCAATGCGAAATATAACCAAACAATTGGCATGCAACAAATCATTTATTACATAGAGTTGAAGCTGACCTCAGCATGCGTACATCAGTCAAGCAACAAGCAACAGAATTCTAGTGATTGCATTCCAAGAAGGAAACGATGAACTGCAAACGTCATGTGAAAAGCAGAATGATCGGTCGTAGGTAGAAAACTAGAAAAGCAGTATGATTAGGTGATAAGCAGAAGTGGATTACAGGACAACTAGAAAAGTGGATTACAGGTAGAAAGAATAGTCGGAGATACAACAATCTCATTCCTCAAAATACAATCATACATTAGGGATTAAACGATTGATCCAGAAAATGAAACCAACCGATCGATAAATGGAAGCAACTAACATCAGAAAAAAAAAAAAAAAGAAACTAATAGATCAAGAAATGACAAAAAAGCAAAAGAAAGCATGTACCTGAAATGAATCGAGTGAAGATGGGTTGTGTCACTTGAGAACTGTGGAAGATTTACGTTTCTCTTGTGAAGATCGGTTTGCAAAAGAACTGTGGAAGATTTGCGATAAACGTATAAACCTCTGATACGTTATAAAGACGGAAACAAGCATAACCGAAAAAGTTAAAATAAGAAGTTTTTTTTTTAGTTTTAAATTTAAGTTTTTAAAAAGTTATATTTTAACTTTTTAAAAAAGTATTTTTATTAAAAAGTAATTTTAAATTTTACACTTAAACATAAATCTGGCAAAATCGGCGGGTCACCCGTTTATTCGCCTGTACCAGCCCTAACAGTCCCGGTATGGATTGGTATGTTTTTTTACCCGTTTCATATTTACTTGTACCTGACCCACCCGTTGATTTTGTGGGTGGGTCGGGTCCAAACCGCGGGTACCCGTGAGTATCCGCAAAATTATATATATATATATTTAATAAAAATTGACTTATCAAATTAATGCAGTTTACTTTCCTAATTAAATTTCAATGGGCTTTAATTGGTACGTGTATTGTGCTATGATTCGTAACTTATAGTTGCTGATATCTTTTACATGTGCTAAGACACTTGCGAGATTTACTACTTCTGAAAAAATGATGGAGCCAACCGATAAACGTTGTGAGTAAATAACATAATAAAAGTTATAAACGTACCGACTATCAATTTATAAAAATATCTATAAATAACCTGAAATAAAAACAAGTGGATGCACAAATAAACAAGGAAAAGTTTCTATCAAACGATAGTTGGTCAACTTGGTTATGTCCAACTTTAAACTAATCGAGATTACAGACAAATTTATATTCTGTTGTTGACTTAGTCAAGTTAATTAATACAAATGAAACTCATTTGTATTAATTAACTTAATTAAATTTGGGTCGCTAAATAGATCAATTCAGTGACATTTTAAACACGCAAAATACGCTCATTTAAGCATTTAATGAAAATTTAAACTTGTTGAATAAGTTTATTAATTGAAATTTAAAAAATAAAAAATAAAAAAATATATAGCGAAGTAACATGATGGGTTCACCCATACCATTGGGCGGTGGTATGGATTTTCAAAATCATTACCCGTTTCTATAAATTTACCCGTGAACCCGTACCCGTGCGACCCGTACACGTGAGACCCATACCCATACCCAGACCACCCGCCCGTTTGCCAGGTCTACTTAAACATTCATTTTTTAAATAGCTTTTTTTTTTCTTTCAATAGTTGAACCAAACGGGCATTATATTAGTTTAATAATAGAAATTCAACTCGGATCGGGTTAGCTTGACACTAACAGGCCTCAGGTCAAGCTAAGATTCGGGCTATCCAGACTTATCTTGATCCAGTTTAAAGTTTAACAATTATAAAAAAGAATTTGCAATTTTTACTTTTTAATTTTTAAATAAAATAAAAAAATTAGGTTTAATTGATCAAATCATACTTGGGATGGAGCCCAACTTAAAGTTGGACTCGTTATCATCCATATTTTAATTCAAATTTGGATCACTCGTCCTTAAATAATGTCACTTTACAAAATGTAAATTATTCATATCTAACTCTTAAATCTTAAATTCAAATTCGATTTAAAATTTAAATTATATACTAATTCTTAAATCTTAAATTCAAATTCAATTTAAATTTTGAATTAAATAAACCTAACCTATTAACTTTAACGATGAGACAATCAAATCAAATCAATGGCAAATCCTTACATAAACCATATGTAGAATTGTCCTTTTGAAAGAGATATTATGTGTTCCTTAATACGGCAAACAATGTTTCAATCCAAAATTATTTTAAACAAATTGTTGAATTTTAAGTTTGAATTCAATCAAATTTTAATTAAATTGCTTTTTTAACATTTATAACATTTAGACTTTGGGTTAAACTTAAATTTGAACTTATATTAAAGCCATGTTTAGTAATCAGTGGATTGCATTAGCTGTTAGTTGATTCTTTCAACGGTTAGTTAACAACAGATTATATTAGCTGATTTTATTAGTAGATAACATCGATTGTTTATTAAAATATTTCATAAAAATAGTCATTTAGTATTAATTGTTTATGGGTAAAATAATTTATGAAGGCATGACTTAAAATGATACAAGAAGAATTCAAAAGATACAATTGTATTTTATATATTAAATTTCGGTTGTTAGAGTAAAACGCTATTATATAGAAGTATTTTTATTTTCAGCTGATTACTTTAAATTCGCCAATTAATCAGTAAATTACCAAACAACTTTATTAACATTTTAACCTAACAAATACAATCTGCTAAAAAAATGGTTGATCTGTCATTATCCAAAGAAGACCTAAAGTTGAAGTTTTTATGACACCTATAACATTTTAAACTGAATATTATAATATAGATTAAGATTTAGATCAAATTCAATTAGGTTCAAATTATTGAAATTGAGTCGAGTCAATAATCTTGAACTCTAACTCAAATATGACCTAAAATTCAATTAAGAACCTAGCTAAATTATCAACTTTATGGTTAATCAAGAATGAACATAGTAACAAAATCTAATAACAGAACAAATGGAGAAGCTAGTTGCCTTAAAGAAGCTATAGGACTGCCAAAAAAGAATAATGCAAAAACCAAAAGATGAAGCCGACTTGATCAGAAAATACAATGATGCATTGGAAAACTATGAAAGGCTGATGAGACAAAAGTCTAGCATGGTGTGGCTTAGGGATGGTGAGAGATCTTCCAAATACTACATGAATGCAATGAAAGCAAGGAGAAATACAAACAATATCAAAGTGATGCTAAATGTAAATGGAAAACAAGTACCCAAGAACCTCTAAGAATTCATTTACAAACGCTTCAAGGAACAATTTGGGCATAGTGAGAATGTTGGAAGAATTCTAGAAGCAGTCTAAAAAAGGATCAAGCAAATTTCATAGTAGGAAAATGATGAATTAGTAAGGGAAGTGGAAGAAGAGGAAATCAAGAAAGCACTATTCTCAATGAACCCAAATAAAGCACCTGACCAGTGGATTCAACAAGAGATTTTACCAAGACAATTGGGAGTTACTAAAGGAAGAAGTGACTGAAACAGTAAAGGAGTCTTTTCATAATGGTAGAATACTGAAGGAATGGAATAAAATTTATGTCAATCGTTATCATCATCACACCCAGTTTGAAGTCCCGCAATAAAGCAATATTTGGAGAGATCTGATGGTACTCAGCCTTATCTCTACATAATTGAGAGGCAGTTTCTAGTAAATCTTATTCCTAAACTCACTATTGCTAGCAAGACGGAGGAGTATAGGCTCATAGCTTAGTGCACTATAATGTACAAACTAATCTAAAAAATTATTGCAAATAGGTTGAAGAATAGTTTGAAGAACATCATCAACCCCTGTCAGAGTGCCTTTGTAGGAGAAAGGACAATTGGAAACAATATATTTCTTTGCCTAGAGCTATTAAATGGATATAACAATAAGTCAAGCATGAGGAATTGCACAATTAAAGTGGATCTAGTTAAAGCTTATGACACAGTCAATTGGAGCTTCCTGTTGAATACTCTCAAAGCTGTAGGATACCTAAGGAAATTTACACAATGGATTGAGGAGTGCATCACCACAACTTCTTTTGCAATAGTAGTAAATAGGGAGCCAACCAATTTGGTAAAACCAAATAAGGGTCTTAGACAAGTGGATCCAATATCCCTTACTTATTTGCCTTAGGAATGGAGGTGCTATCAACCATATTTGAGCAAAAAACAACAAACAATCCAGAGTTCCAATATCATCAAGGATGCAAAGGTATTAAGCTAGCTCATATTGTTTTTGCCGTAGATATTCTCTTGTTTTGCAAAGCACACAAGTACTCCATTGATACAATTTCAAGGAATTCTTAGGACTAAGGAGCAATACCTGTAAAAGATGCTACTACCTATCTAAAAATACAAAACTAGAAACAGCTTCAAAGGCTTCTGAAATGGGAATGAAGAGAGGATCCATGTCTTTCAAGTACTTGGGAGTACCAATCTTACAGAAGAAGTTAACAATGGGTGAATGCAAGCCATTAATGGAGAGATTTTACATAAAAATTAGTCACTAGTGCAATAGATTTCTCAGTTATAGAGGGAGGCTGCAGATGGTTCAAACTATACTGAACTATCTGGCAAGCTTTTGGATCAACCATGTATTACTCCCAATGAGCATCCTAAAGGAAATTGATAGGAAGTTGAAGGACTTCATACAGAATAGACCCAGCCCAAACAACAAGAAAGCTAAAGTAAGTTGAGAACTGTTGTGCCAACCAAAACGTCAAAGGGGGTTAGGGTTATGCTCAGCAAGACTACAGAAACAAGATCAGTCTAGCAAAGAAGCTGTGGTAGCTATGCAGTAACGAGGCAGAGTTGTGGGCTAAGTACCTGTTTCGACGAGCCTATATAAGTAAAGCTTTTCTAAAAAGAATTTTTTTAAGAAATTAGTTGACTGTTTGACTATTTTTTTAAAAAGAATTTTTTAAAAAAAACTTCATACAATATACTGATTGACAACATAAAAATAAAAAAATACTTTTTGTTGGCAGTTTACAGAATAACGGCCACTTAATATAACTACCGTATCAGTTATTTGACCGAACAAAAGGGGATTAAAAGGATGAAAAAAAGATCATCGGTAGTTAACGATACAGAGAAAATAAAAAGAATTTTCTTCAAGCATTCTCTCTCGCGTGAAGCAATCATCAAAAGCTTAGAGATTTGGGACGTGAATTCATCGGTGACTCTAGTAGCCTCAAGACTAGCAACAAAGAAATCGATCCGCACTTCCGCATTAAGGTTAGTCCTTATTATAATCTACAATGGTATCGAGCCAATTGTTTGTTTCTAGTCTCGATGTCATAAGCATGATTAAAACATTTGATTAATCTGTTTAATTGAAATCTTTCTCTCGCAATATACATATATGTTATGTGTTTTTCCGATCAGTCTGCCTCAGAGGCGACGTCAATAATACAAACCCCAACCAGAAAATTCAAACCCCAACCGAAAAATATGGGTAGCGAAAAAGCGAAAGTATTTTTTAAAAAAAAACCACTTATACTTAGATTCGTTCTATCCTACCTCACGCTAAATAAAATTGTTTTGTACATACCCATGGAATAAGTCATTCACGGCTGTGCGTGTGAGTCACGCGTCCCCTTAAGAGTGGTGTTGATGGCGTGGTGGACGTCGTTGGTCTCCTTTTCAACCGATCTATACGATGACGGTGTTGAAATGGGAGGCTTGTGAAGACTCTTATGTGAGTCGTGGTTTTGACATCAAAGATACTTGAGTGTCGGTGTGATCGGCGCCGCCGTCTTCGTTCTCGACTCAAGCGGATCGAAAATGGTTGTAGCCGGTGGGTTGTGGGTTTGTCTCAGGTTGTTTTTTTTCCGGTACATGTTTAGAGAGAGTGGAGAAGATGAACAGTGTTATGTAGAGAGAGTTGCGTAGAAAAAAAGAAATTTATGATTAAATGAAATGAAAACGGCGCAGATTCTTTAAAGGCTAAGACAGACAAGAGAGAGATAGGTTAAAGGCTTTAAAAGAAAGCAAGTTAAATGTGTACACGTTTTAAAGCTCAAGCATTGCACGCAGGAATTCATTAAATGCACATGGATATTTGTGTATTCTTTTTGAAGCCTTGCAGAGATATATAATGTAGTCATTAAATGCTTTTGGATAGATTACAGAAGTGCTTTTGAATGTATACGTGTATACGTTTTTTAAGGAAATATTACATTTTTTCCTTGAAAGCTAAAGCTTTAAAGTGAGGGTAACTTATGCTCTTTATATATATATATTTGTGTGTATATATATATATATGGCATTAAAAAATAACTTTGTGGTATAAAAGGATAATTTTAAATTTGGTAAATTTGTTTTGCTAATTTTTATGGTCATCCATTTATTTATTTATTTTGTAAATTAGTTTTACATTTATTTAATTCATAAATATGTTTTATGGGTAATTTTGTATTATATTTCAAATAAGATTATATAAATGAGTTTTATATAATTTTGTATATAAATTAATTTTACATATATTTTTTTGGCATCTTTGTGATATGTCAAATTAAATTAGGTTAATTAAATTATAGAAATTCCTAATTGCTTATGTATGAGTTATATAAACTTGTTTTATGTAAAATTGAAATAAAATGTTAATATTTTTCATAGAAATTGTTATGTTAATTAGTTTAACATATGAACTATATATAAATATATACTTTTTTTTTGAATATGTTTCATGTGAATAATTAATAAAAAATATTATAATTTATGTCATAAGTGATGATTATGGGCTTAGTGAAATTTTCGATCTTATGATATGAATGATGATATTTTTGATAATTTAATTATTTAGAAATGTGCCTTATATCATGTTTATATATACTTGTAGATATGGCAACTAAAACCATAATCGGTGATTTGTCTGCCAATGAAAAATTGGATGGGTCCAATTATGATATGTGGCAAAGGAAGATTCAGTATCTTCTAAATGAACGAGAATTGCTCGAACATTTGACCCAAATAATGACTGTGCCTTCAGTCAAGGACAAAGATGGAAACGATATTGATACTGCTAGTGAGCAATATCAAGCATCCTTAAAGGCTTATGCAGATTGGTCCAAAAAGGATCGTAAGGCATGTTATACTATGTTGTATTTCATGCATGATGATCTAATTGAGAATTGAGGATTGTCCCATCGCTAAGGATGTGGGACAAACTTAAGATCACGTTTGGTCAAACATCCGCTATAAGGCTTCGTGCTTTGCACCTTAAGTGGATGAACTACGAGATTAATACGACTCGTACTATGGCTGAACATTTACGAACCATGAGTGCAATGGTTCGTGATCTTAAGGCAAATGGCCGGGCTATCTCGAAGAGGAACAAGTCCCGAATGTGATTCGGCTCTTCCGATCATACTTGAGCATTGGAAGAATGTGAAACTTGTTTTGACACATAATGAGAATGTCAAAACTCTTTCCGAGATTACTAGGCACCTCGAAATGGAGGAGGATCGCTTAAAAGCATCTGACTCCTCCAATGTGGCTCTTGTTGCTAAAGGCAAAGGACCAAAGGGCAACAATGCCAAACGAGGTAAAAAAGGTTTTCGCCTCCTCAACGGAATGGACCAAAAGGTCATAAGAAGCAAAAGGCTAAGGGCCAAGGAGAGAAAACATGGCACGTGTGAAGTGCTATAATTGTGGAAAGAAAGGTCATTTTGCTCGGGATTGTCCTGAACCTAAGAAGGTACCTTTCTTATCTATGACTCCTGATTTGTATGTTTGTTCTCATGCATTAGTTGCTAATTCTCTTCCTAATTGGATTGTAAATACGGGAGCAAGCAAGCACATAGTTCGGGATCGAGCTGGCTATGGGGACTTTCATCGGTATCCGGTGGGTTCACAAACCGTCGTGTTAGGAAACGGTAGTGAAGAAGATGTCCTAGAATAGGGACATATAAGCTCGAGTTACGTGGAGGAAATATTTTGCTCCTTCATGATGCTCTCTATGCACCCGGTGCGATGTTGCCTTGTGTCTCTTGTAACTTTAATGAAATCAGATTCGCTTTTAGTTCTAATCACAATGGATTGGATATTATGTATAATGGCAATATTTTGGCCATGCTACATTGAAAATGATTTTCTAATTCTTGATTTGGATGCTTGTTATGATAATTCATCTTCTGTCTATGTTTCATATTTTGATCCTGATTCCGAATCTGTTAAATGGCATGCTAGACTTGGTCATATTGGCCAAGATAGATTGAGTCGGCTAGCTAAAGAAGGTCTTTTAGACCGACTCACTAAGGTTAAGTTGCCTAGATGTGAGTCATGTTTAGCTGGTAAGGCAACCGCGAAACCTTTTGGTAAGGCTTTAAGGGTGTCTAAACCTTTAGAGATTATTCACTCTGATATTTGCGGACCCATGAATGTTAAAGCACGTCATGGAGCTATATATTTTCTCACTTTAATTGATGATTATTCTCGCTATGGATATGTGTATCTTTTAGCTCATCGTTATGAAGCGCTTGATGTATTTAAACGTTTTGTAACTGAAGTTGAGACACAATTGGAAAGAAGAGTTAAAACTCTTCGGACTGATCGTGGTCGAGAATATCTGTCTGATATGTTCAAAGACTTTTGTGAGAAAAAGGGTATAATAAGACAATTAACGATTCCTCGAACTCCACAATAAAACGGTGTTGCAGAGCGTAGGAATCGAACATTGCTTGACATGGTCAGGTCAATGATGGCACATGCTCGTCTTCCAATTAGTTTTTGGGGAGATGCGTTGCTCACGACAACTTATATTCTTAACCGTGTGCCAAGTAAAAGTGTACCCGCCACTCCATATGAGTTATGGAATGGACGAAAGCCCTCTTTAGATCATTTGCGCCCATGGGGTTCGGCTGGTTATGTACACAACCCAACTCATAAACATGGGAAACTTGGTCCAAGAGCCACTAAAATGGTGTTTATAAGATACCCCGAACATTCTAAAGGGTATATTATGTATGGTGAGCACCCGAATGGTGGCATGACGGAAGTTGCTTCCCGCAATGTGGAGTTTCTTGAGGATGAGTTTCCAAGCATAGGTGAAATAAAAAAGGATCTAGATTTGTATGAGTTACAATCGGATACTCTCGGTGAGGGGGAGAATTTAGTTACTCGCCAAGTCACCGAGATTTTTTCTGCCCCAGAGAACCAATTTGAGAATGAGGTCCGTCTTCCATCTCTAAACCACGAGCCTGTAGATAGTCTACATGTTCCAAATCTCACATCTCAAGGGGATAGTGGGAGTGGTTCTCATCATGATCCGGAACCCACATCTCCAAGAGATAGGGGGAGAGATCCTGAATCAGGGCAGACAAATGTTGGTCCTAGACTCCGAAGAAGTGAGCGTGGAAGAATTCCTCGACGATATTTCCAAATCAAGAGGAAATCTTCCTTTGTACTCCTTTGAAATTGATTTAACCAACCTCTTTTCAAGAGGCTATTGATTCACCTAACCACGCAGAGTGGATGGATGCCATGAGGGATGAAATGGACTCAATGACACGAAATCGGTTTGGGAACTAGTTGATCTTCCGCCCGACGAAAGTCAATTGGAAACAAATGGGTTTTCAAGATAAAACGTAAGCGATGGAACGATCGACAAGTTCAAGGCCCGTTTAGTAGCGTAAAAGCTATACCCAAATAGAGGTATAGACTATGAAGAGACATTTTCTCCGTGGTGAGATTTGCCTCTATTCACTTACTTCGGCTCTGCTGCCCATTTGGACTTAGAGTTGTTTCAAATGGATGTTAAGACCGCTTTCCTCAATGGTAACCTTGAGGAAGAGATTTATATGAATCAACCTATTGGTTTCGTATCAAAAGGTCAAGAAGACAAAGTGTGTCGTCTTAAAAGATCCATAAATGGTCTCAAACAGTCTTCCAGATCGTGGTATTTCAGATTCCATGAAGCCATTACTTCTTTTGGCTTAGTCATGGTTTCAGAAGACCATTGTGTATATGTCAAAAGAACAACAAGTGGAATTTTGTTTCTCACTTTATATGTTGATGACATATTACTAGCCGGAAATAATATGGAGATGCTCAAGACCACTAAAGAGTGGTTGTCCTCCGTTTTTGATATGAAGGACATGGGTGAAGCTAGGTATGTCCTAGGTGTGGAAATAACTAGAAATCGTCCCAAGAAGCTTCTTGGTTTAAGTCAGGAAGCAATATGGTTGAGAAGTTTTCTCCAGGATCTTAATCTTACTCCTAAAGTTAATGATCCTGTTGAAATGTTATGCGACAACACTGCAGCCATACAGTTTGCTAAAAATCCGAAGTTTCATAGAAAATCTAAGCATATCAAAAGGCGTTATCATTTTGTACGAGACGCCATAAAAAATAAAGAGGTTGCTATAAAGTATATATCTACTAACAAGATGGTAGCTGATCCCTTAACGAAACCTATTCCTCGAGATTCGTTTAAGGCTTATGTGATGAGTTTAGGTTTACGTAGGGTTTAGTTTTTCCATTGGGTTATATTTTGTTGTATAATGGACATGTTTTCAATTGTAATGTTTTTATAAAAGTTTATTTCTCAAATGTCCATTGGTACATAAATTACATGATAAGGCACATTGTAATGTCACCACATATTAGGCTTCTGATTGACCTTATCATACAGTAATCGCCTCTAACGCTGAAAGTAGCGGGTAGGATGAGACTTCACAATATTAATATTGAGTATATGTAATATTGTGTTATCTTCATACTTGTATAGTATGTATGATAAGTTTTTATATATATATTTGAATAGTCACCTTAGTAAGTCTAAGATGAGACTCGATGAGTCGGATGTGAAAGTTTCAGATTTCACATTGAAGCCTTAAAGCCAAATCTTGAGTGTCAAGATTAGCATTAGGTATGTTAATCTAGTGGCTCGGATTAGTTTTTAAGTAAAGCTAGATTCGTGATTTGCATAGCATAAAAGAGTGACATGCCCAACTTAGTGGAGTTATGCTATGACACACAATTCATAATGTGTGTGCTATATAATCCACTCTCTTGTGGAATGACAAGCTTAAATCCTTTCTCTCTGTCATTGTATGATCCCATAGACTTTAATGTCTAATCGAATGAAACCCTTTGACTTAGAACTATGATATGAAGTCAAGGCTTGGTGTTGCTACTTTAGTGTGTTTTCCAAGGACTAAGATGTATACAATCCAACGAGCACGTTAGGAAAGCGCTTAAGCTAAGATGGATCATTATAAGTGTCTAAGGAAGAATTTTCCTTCATCACTATATCGGCCGCAATTATACTTGGTGTATAATCACATGATATATCTATGAGCATAAAGGGACAATGTATGCATCGGTGATGTTTTGGATGATTCGGTATCATGTCTCGTGAAAGTGTTATGTTAGTTAGATGGTGACTTAATATAACACTATTGGTTCTTAATGGTCGCACGTCCCATTCTCCGTATGACACGTGAAAATTTTAGAGAAGATGTAACTCGTGGCTTATGTGGCCGAGTGGGAGTTGTTGGCGCTTACGTAATAACTACCACTTAATATAACTACCAGACGCTTATTTGTCCCAACAAAAGGGATTAAAAGGATGAAAAAGATCATCTAGTAGTTAACGATACAGAGAAAATAAAAAGAATTTTCTTCAAGCATTCTCTCTCGCGTGAAGCAATCATCAAAAGCTTAGAGATTTGGGACGTGAATTCATCGGTGACTCTAGTAGCCTCCGAAGACTAGCAAACAACAAATCGATCCGGCACTTCCGCATTAAGGTTAGTCCTTATTATAATCTACACTTTTAATTTTAACTATATTTTATTTTATAATAAAAATTAATTATGCATATAAATATTATTTAAAATATATTAAACAATATGCAAAGCACAATATATTAATTATTATATAATTTTAAACTATATAAAACATAAATAAAATATATCTAACTAAATTTTTATATGAATTATAATATAAGTAAAACTAATATCAAAATAAATATTAAAACATATAAGAAAGTCAAATAATATTATATAAATCTCAAAATAAACTTGTAGATGTATTTGTGAGTATTGTGAAAATTATGTCTAAAATATAAAAATAAAAGGACTAAAAAATAAGCTCATTAATTGATCTGAAAAATCTACCTGAAAAAGTACTTTTTTAAAAAATTCTAAATTTGAGCTTCTCAAAAAACTGTATTTTAGCTTCTAAAAAAGTCAATTTTATAAAAAAAGTGATTTTGGATTTATCAGCTAAACACTTAATTTTCTTAAAAACAGCTTTTGCGGTGAAAAAAAGTACTTATTTATCTTCCAAAAGTTGAACCAAACAGGCACTTAAGTATGTGCACAAAGTATATATACGAGGCAATAGCATTTGGGATGTGAGACAACAAAACATGACATGACACTTGAAGTAGATACTGGAGACCAGAGAGTTACCATTAAATCTTGCAGAAAATATCTACAAGAAGAGTTCAGTGGGGAAAATTGGTCTGGGAAGCAGACATCCAACCTGCACATGTAGTAATAGTCTAGCTAGGGAGACTGGACACCAAAGACAGAATGAGGTTTAATATTGACAATCTAAACTGTGAATTTTGCAACATTCAGAGGGATTCAGCTGATCATCTACTGGTAAACTGCAAGTTTAGGAAACCAATATGGGATAGAATACTTTCCGATATAGGGATCCGAATTCCGGCTTAGAAGTGGGATGAAATGATAGACAGAGTAACCAAACTGAAAATGGCCAGCAGTGGTGCATTTCACATGGTAGGTATAGAAATTCAAGGCTTTTTAGGAGGGTAACAAGCAAAATAGAACAAGCTTACCAAAAAGCAGTACTACATAGCAGACTTTCGATGCTAGCTAGAGAAATTGCAGACAACATGGAATCTTGAATGAAAGTGCTTTGAAGGGATAAAACAGATTAGCTGAAATTTGTATTTCTTACACAGCACTTAGAATTTATTTTGATTCTATAACTGCTGAAATTCGGATTGTTACTTGTCAAGGTTGAACTTTTTTTTTTTTTCAATATACTTTATTACTTTTCAAAAAACCACACACAATAAATACATAGAAAGCGCCACGCCAATTTTCAGGAAACTTTGATACCTAAACAGTAGCATAAACAGTATCTAATTATGAAAATTTTGAGCTTCACATTCCGTGATAAACCATCAACAACCCACAAACACAATGTGATTACATTCCTGGTAACATTAAGAAAAAGAAAAAGGGAATAAAAAAGAAAGGGAAATGGAAAACAAAATAGGTTAAAAAGGAGATTAAAAAATACATAAATAATGCTTTACAAATTATTTAGAGGAGAAAGCAATCTCAAAAGAATATGAAAATGGCACATCAAATTCTCAGAGGACCTAATCTAGCCATCTAGTGACACCATCATCTTCTCCTACAGTTGCCAGAATCTCTACACGAACATCCAACACGGCCTGCAATTTTGGTAATGAAACATTCAAACAGGAGAAAAGGTTGGCAGATTGTAAATGAAATATTATGGTTGCATAATAAAGATAATTCTGCAGACATCATGATCCTGAGGTGATCGCAACATGGTATATGAGAGACGTGATTCAGGCAATCTGATCTTCCGTGACGGTCAAATAATACAGAGGATATAGCAATGAGGGAATGCAGAAACTATAACAAAAGAAGAGGAGGCAGTCTCACCAAAGGATTTCTACAATTAACCAGCCTACATTCCTCTAACGAGCCTTCCAACATCCAAGTCTCCCAAACATCAAAGCTGTGACTGGCAAATACAAATTCCATTCTTCTGTTGATCTGCAATTTCAACAAAGAAGTTCACCTCAAAACCAAACCAAGCACCACATATATTGCATTCAATTCTCTATGATGCCAATGCTTTTACACATTAACCAGACTAGAGAAACATACGACAGGACTGATGCAGGACTGACTACTGGAAATTATAAGGGTATGATTAAATAGATAAAGACACTCAAAAGCCAAACTTATTTTTTTTAGCATTGGGAAATGGCAAGTGCAGTATGCAGTAGAAGCATTATAAGCAATATAGTTTTAAGTGATCATTGGTACCCTACAACAAACAGAATACATATAAAAAAAGCTCTTTCCAATGCCATTAGTAAAAGCTTGGTGATTAGACTAGTTAGACTCAAATTTGATATTTATTTAAGATTCACAAAATATTTCGAATAATATGAAAGACTTGATCTACAGAAATATAGAATACCTGTAACAACTTCCCACCAGCAGCAAAAGATCGAAGCCCTATAGTATCCTGAAGAAAATGTGCCCATGAAAGCAAATCAGCAAGCTAGAAATGCAAAATATTCAAAATACCACTTGACAGACTATACAGGTTAGGAAATTTTCATAACAAACAAAATCTGGGCAGACCTTGTTTCTAAAAACAACAAGGAACTGTGCTGCAGGATCTCTTTTTGTTACATTTGACATTGCGTCCAAAAACCAACCACCACCTTTAACTCTCTGCCTGGAGACATGAAGAGCTGGGTGATCTCTTGCATAAAGAGCTATAACACAACCATCTTTCAGCATGTCACCAGACCTTTCAGTAAGATTCTTGTGTGATCTTGACACCTGATCAGATGGTGATTCTTGTATTAACTCAATTGGTGTTTTCCTACTTCTAGAGTCTTCAGGGGAAGCAAAGCGAGAGCCGGAACTTAATGCTTGATCAGTACCACTCATAACAGCATCATCTTCCTGAAGGGAGGTCCTTTCTTTTCCTATTTGAGAGGGATCATCTGATTTCTGATGGGACTTTTGACGGCCATGTCTCTTTTTTGCCTTCTTACCCGATCTGCTGCGTCTTCCTTCAGATCGTCCTGTTGTATTCTGAGACAACCCAGAACCCTGACCCTGGCTGGGAGATTCTATAGATTGATTGATGCAATTTTTCTGGGAGCTTCCTTGACTTCCCTTAATATCATCTATCAGCTGCTCACCAACCAAAGCGCATACATCACTGTCTTTGTTTTCTCTTGAATATTGTTCACCTTCATCACCTATTTCGCTTTCCTCCTCTTCCACATCAGAGATGGCATCTTTTGGAATAACCCCGTCAAGGAAGAAAGACTGCAATACACTAATGACTTTATCCCTAATCTCCATCCATACTTCTTCACTATAATCTGCACTGCGTGGAAGTATCAATACATTCGGCATCTCTTTGACCTAAGCAAAGGTTAGCAGCATAAATTAGCAACCATATGACACATTGGAATATAAACTAATATACACTGTATGTAAATAACAGATTTGTAGCAATATAACACGTCGTACAGTACACAGTATCATCAACACTTTGACTGGCAGAGAAGCAGATATTTCATAATCATGCTCCAGAAACCATCCTATGCACATCAATTAAAAAGTTACATTAAATGAGCCCTATTGAACTATGCTCATATTTACCCATGCTTCCATCCACTGTGGCCCTTCAGCACCATCCAAGGCACAACCAGCCAATGTCCCTTTAATTAGAAGCTGCTTTAAAGCACAATCATCAAGTAGCTGACTGCTTCCCGTATTCACAAGAAATGCCCCTAAACAAACAAGACACGGTACAACGATCAACTCAACATAACCACAACAATCTTTGTGATCTTGATGCAATAGAGAAGGAAATACCTGGCTTTACATGTTGCAAACATTCTGCATTAATAATCTGGAATGTTTCATTTGTTAAAGCACAATGAAGAGATATAAGGTCACTTGCAGCTAGTAGATCATTAAGAGTATCCATTCTTCGAGCAGCTGGAGGGAATGTTAAAGATGACCGACTAATTTTGTTTTTCCCCTGTTTCAAAGTAGTTTTGAAAAAATAAGAAAGAGCCCGTCCAGATGCACACCCAAACCACTTAACCAATTATGAGTACAGAACAAAAGACAACAAGCAGTAATTCCGATAATCAAAACAAGTATTTAGCAGAACTAAATAGAACAGAATGCCTTCTACAGCTCATCAGCTTAAAACAGAAACTCCATCTTGTAAAATTCAGATGCTTGGATCTCAAGTCCAGGAGACAACATAGAAAATAAACATTGAGATTTGTGTTAAACATATATATATGCACATACTCTATCCATTGAAACTTCATTTTTACTCCTGGCCCGAGTTCTTTGACATCAATTAGTATCCCTAAGACAGCCCTCAAAAGCATATACTCGAGGATCAAAATTCAAAACAAACCATGCCCTTTCATCCAAAATGAGAATGTGCCTTCCAAATAGATCTCATGTGCACTGAAAGCCATAAAGTCCAAAGCTTTTCAAATGAGTGCCACTCTACCATTTGATACCATAACACTAAGTCATACAAGAAAGGGAAAATGACACATTCCTGTGGCAATGAACCAGAAACAGCGAAAATCTTCAAGTGAGAGTAACAATGTGAGATAACGTACGTCGTGAACATCGAAGTAGAGCACACTCATCTTAAAAGCCAAGCTTCTGGTAGCCAAATACTTAGCCGAAGCAGATCTACCCACGATCCCTAAAACCAGACCTCTACATCTCCTCATGCCTCTACATAACGGTTGCAGCGATCCCAACCATCCCGAGGCAGAGAGCGCATGGCGCGAAAGCAGATGGGTCCGGCGAAGCAACCCTAAGAACAAGGCCATAACGGTGTCGGCGATCTCCTCGGCACGTGAAGTGTCTACGTGGACGAGTTGGAGGCCTAGGTCGGAGGCGAGGGCCGAGTCGACGGTGCGGTCGGCGGAGCCAAGGCAGAGAATGAGATGATAAGGGCGGAGACGGCGTTGGGCTGCGCGTGGGAGGTAGGCGAGAGTGTGGAGGAGGACAGCAGCGGCTGATTCAATCTTCCCATCAGAGAGGTGGCTGAGAGGGACATGCTCGACGACAGCGACACCGGCAAGAGACTCTTGCTCGACGGTGCAATCCTCGATGCAGTTGAGAGTTACAACCAAAGGAAGAGGAGGAGGTGCCTGTGCTGGTGCTGGTGCTTGTGCAGGCTTGTTACGGTGGGACATTGTGGCAGAGGATGTATTATTAACGCCGGTCATCACCGTGTGGTGTGGCCGTTGTGGTGGAGATGCGGTGGTTAGGGTTTAATGTTGTAATTTTGGGCATATCCGAGGGGTTTTAGTTGTAGACTGTGGAGCAGTGAATAGTTAAAAGAACATGGTACTATGTTAGAGTTTTGCTCCCATGCTTCAGGAGAAGGTCGAAGCTTTTAGAAGTAAGCGTCAAGGTCACATTTCCACATTAATCCATTATTTTCTTTCCACTATCCAAGACTTTTTTTCATAAATCTACATTTTTGCTTAATTGTTCTCTGTCCCTTCAATAAACCTTCATTTTAGGGTTTCATTAGGGTTCGAATTCAAACTTTGACGAATTAAAAAAAACGATTAGGGTTTTATCAAGATCAAGATCGAATTAAGACGAATTTAAACAAAAAGTTAAATTGAATATGAACTCGAACCTAATAATTTTTTAGTTTTAGTCTCAAAATTCCAAATTTTCAAGTAAAAATATTAAGTTTGGAATAAAACAATACCACTTTTAAAATTTAAAGAAAAATTTCAAATTTAAACCAGACTTGATCAACCTCAAGCTTGATCCACAAGTCTTAAGCCCAATCGAACTTCAAACAAAACGCAAACTTGTCCATAAATTTTCAGGTTCGAGAAGAATGGATGTTTAGTAATGATCTAATTCTCTCATTTGTGAAAGGACTTTCACTTATTACAAAAGTGATATATACACATTGAAACAAATTAGTTTAATGCCAAAATTCACAAAGAAAAAGAAGAGAAAAAAGAAAAGTACATGTCTATTACAAGAAAGCAAAACTGTGTTACACTCAAGAAGAGCAGAACAGGTTGAGAACTAGGAGTATACTACAAAGCTCGAGCATATACAGAACTCTGTGCAGCTCCTGCAAGCTCGCTCATAATCAAATGCTGTCGTTCTTCGTAGCTCTGCAGCTGTCAAGTGTTGAAGCAACCAACACTTCGGATGCCTTAACAAGCAGCCATCTGAAAAAGATGGGAAGCTTTATGTAATAGTTCTTGCGTCGAGACGCTGTACAACTTCTAACCCAGCCACTAGTATTCATACTCAGCAGATAACAAAGTAACTGCACGCGATACTATTCCTTGACTACAGAGTTGATCTTGAGATCTTCCAGACATCAAAATCTGTAAAAAGGTTGCAAAACTTATTCTTACATAGAGAAAACCCAGGTCACATGAACCTCCTCCTAAAATTCCTAGTGGTTGCTTGATATGAACGCATCATCAGACCAACCCCAATTCCAATCCCAAGGCACATTCCAAGACCAATGCCAACACCAACTCTAACACCAGCATTAAACCATGAGAGCTGGCCATCTTCCCCATAATACAACTCTTCGGAGTAGTATCGTTTCACAATCTTCCCATCTGACTTGTAATCTTCACTGTCAGAATCTGTAATCTGTATAAATGTTGAAACATATTTAACAAGTTAGAACAGCAGAAACTGTGGCTGCTAGTGAAAGATGCTTTATCAATACATCAAATACAAGCAGCTCCCTGAAGACACCCCAAATTCATACAAGCCAAACAGAAACCGGTTGGATAATATCGCAAAGCATGTTAAAGCACTCGTATTGCATGTATTGAACAATAATCCACATTTGCACGTCGGACTAAATGAACCTAGAAAGAGGGAACTGTGTATTCATGTACGGAGAGATCCCCGAGTCGCTGGACTTAGTAGCGATATACGAAAAGGCCAGCTGAGGTAAGTGGTAATGAAAAACCCTCAACCATGAAAGGGATGATACATTCTTGCTTCATTTTGCATCTTACCAACATCCTAAAAGTGATGTCTCATATTAGGTAACGAATGAAGTACAGCATAAGATATCATCAAAATCCTTCAGATAAGTGTCTACATATCTATCTGCCAGTGCATTATCTCTTCGATAGTATTAATATTCTGATAGTACTTACTCTTATATATGCTGTTTCCAAGTATACTTAGTTAAAGATACACTGATACACCAAACAATCCATTAAACTCACGAAGGACACAATACAGTATCAATCCCGAATCAGAAAATTCATATTAATCCAACATTGGCCACAAAAAATCACTATGCAAAGTATTCATCTTTCCTACAAAGAACAATCGGACGCAGATAAAATTCATTCAGATGAACACGAAGAACTTCCAAGGTTATATAACCTTACTTGATCTTTACTACGATATCGATCCAGCACATTATTGTCCCCATCATTTTGATCTTTCTCCAATTCTTCATCTTCGGGAATTGCATCCAGAGTCACATGTCTTGATCCTTTCCTCCTCGGACTAACCAAAATCGTCTTAGTCAATATAACAGGCACACTCCCACAACACCCTGCGATATAAACCTCAATCTCCGGAGCCGAAACACCCATTCTCGGTTGAAAGAACACCGACTTCCCTTCACCAACACACGCCGCCATATAACACTCTAAACTCCAACCTGTTTTCGCATCATTCTCAGGGCCCAAGCTCCCGTTTCCCCAAGTAGACTCCATTCTCTCCAACGACCCACATAACAACATGTCGTTACCCTCCATCACTTCGAATTCAACGGCTCCTGAGACGCGGACGCTGTCAGTGCTCACGTACGTGACCTCCGACGACTGCTTATTGACGCGATCCCTTCGGAGATTTATGGCCGCTGAATCGGCAGAGGGGATCGTAGAGCCGTTGATTTCGAGGGGAGTGTTGATCTCCCGCCGGAGATGGCGGAGCGTTAGGTGGTCCGGTACGCTTCCGATCACGCACGGCGTGATTCTCACGTAAAACAATCGAATATCGAGCCACGAAGACGTGGTCATGATGTTGTATGAACTAGATTCATGGTCCTGGTGATGATGCATCGAATCCATACTAGAAACTGAAAGATAAACGAAAAAGAGAATCGAAAATTGGGATTTTTATATCGAGTGATTAACTTCTGAGACATTGAAACAAAAGGGCTTCCTAAGAACGGGTTTCTAAATTCTAGGAATCATCGCAAATTGGGAATTGGGAAACGCGATTTGGGGTTTGAGGAATCGGGAGGGTCAGTGATATTTATTGAGGTGGTTTTGATTTGGGTGGAATTGGTTAAATTTCCTAAAATTAACGTTGGAACACCCAAGGCTTTGGGAAAACGTACGAAGATTAGGGTTTTGGGGTGTGAAATTGGGGGGCATGTCGCCTGTCGGAAACATCCATTAAAGCAAATATAGAGAGAACTGGAAGCAGGGACCAGGTAAAAGGAGGGGTGGAGAAGAAATAGTGAGAAAGCGTCTGTGATTTTCACACGTGTCGTTGGCGAGAGGTTTTTGGGGGATTTAATGATGATGGTACGATGAAACAAAATTCATATGATAAATGGGCTTTAGACCAAGGCATGTTTGGTTTAAGAATCGGGTTCGAACCATTTGTTATGTAGTCTTATGTATTGAAGTTTAGACCAATCATGTTATGGGCTAATACGAATTTCGGCTTAGAATTCTTTTCTTTTAATACAAAATAATCATAGGTTACACATTATTCTATTTTTTATACAAAATAATAATAGATTACACATTATTCTATTTTAAATACAAAGGAAGAAAGCACTCGAGCAAGCTAAGCAAGCTAATCTAACACACTGCTCGGCGGTACATGACGCCTATCTTGTCCCGATGAATGAGCTCCCCGACAGAAAGTGGTAGCTCTTGAAGGTACTGAGTTCCTGATCTGCTCCGGTCCGCGAGGGCAACTAAATGGTTTGCACACTAGTTCCCTTCCCTAAGGACATGCTGCACGTTCACCTCCCAATCTCGTTGGATGAGACCAGGGTACCTGTCAGCAAAATAGGATTGTCAGGAAACTGCATATTGGGAGAGGAAAGGATGTTAATGACTTCAAGGGAGTCCACTTCTAGGATAACTCGGTGGTATCCTAGTGACCACATCAAGGTGAGACCCGAGTGGATTCTCCAGAGTTCTGCAATCATCGGCGATCCGCGGTCAATGCGTTGAATAAAGCCTCCGCACCACTGCCCTGTCCGATCTCAAATAAGGCCACCTGCGGTAGCAGTGGATGACCTATGCTTAACCGCTCCGTCCGTGTTAAGTTTGATCCATCCTTCAGGCGGTTTATGCCACCCCACAAAACTACCCGTTGATAGGCCCTGCATCAGAAACACACAGGCCCTGCATCAGAAACACACAGGTTTCCATTGCTCTGGCTCTCACAATCCCTTCTACATAAGCCAGAACAGCGCTGAGCCCATCCTCCGACCACTCAAAATCGACTTCGAAAATGCATTTGTTACGCCAAGACCAAAGCATCCAACAGGCAACTCCAAAGGTGGTAGCCTAGTTCTCCTGCAGCTCCCGGGTGTGTTTCATGAGATTGGATACCAACTAGTCTTTCACGTCTGGCTGAAAGAAGGTTGTATCAACCACCTCGGAGGGGAATTTTCTCCAGAAAGATTGTACTCACTGGCAGTCACGGATGACATGGAGAGTGGACTCCACTTGACCACAGTTATGGCAATTACTATTAGTAGCAAGGTGTTGGACCACTCGTTGTTGGTTAGTTAGGAGCTTTTCCTTACAGACTAACCAGAGGAAAGCCCTAATGCGTTGTGGTCCCACTCATTTCCAAACTAGGTCCCAGAGTCTAGCATGGTCTTCCGTGTGGTACCCCTCGATGAGTTCGTAGGCTAACACCACAATGAAATGCCCAGACTCAGTCTGACCCCACTGCAGAGTATCTTCCTCGACGTCCAAAGCGGGAGGGGTGAATGTGGCGATGTCCATACAAACTAAGGCAGGGAGGTATTGCTGGAACAACTCCCAATGCCAATAGCCCTCAGCCTATCGCATATCCACCACTTTAGTATAGAGCACGTTGTTGGGTATAGGGGCAATCGCCACTAATAAGAGAGGCTCCCATTCCTTTACCCAATTATCCATCCAAAAGGAAATGTGTCGACCATTAACCAACGTCCATTTCGAGCCTTGACAAACAAAGGGCCAAGTCGCTGATATACCTTTCCAAAAGCTCGACGCACCACTCCTGGCTACCTTGTGAGGGATATGGTACGGCTCCAATCGGTATTTGGACCTAACTATCTGGACCCATAACAGTGACGGCTAATGAATTAGATTCCATCCCAATTTTGTCAGAAGAGCATCATTGGAGGACCTGATATTTTTAATGCCCAGACCTCCGGCCTGTTTGGGTTTACAAACGGCCTCCCAGTTCACTAGGTGGACCTTCCTCTGTTCCTCGGTGGAACCCCATATAAAATTACGCATGAGTTTCTCCAAATCGTCACAGAGTTGCCTAGGCAATCGCACCGTTTGCATCGTGTAGATAGGAAGGGCTGAGATCACAAACTGGGTTAAAGTGACTCGTCTCGCTAGCGACAATTACCTGGCCCTCTATCCGATCAATTTCTGATGGGCATTATCTAAGATATACTGGTAAGTGAGCCGTATGGATCTCTCATGAATCACTGGAACTCTGAGGTATTTACCCAGATTATTCGTGCTCTTGAAGCCCAAGGCTTGACTGAGGCGAGTAACATTTTCGTGAGGAATATTCTTGTAAAAAAAAACCCTAGTTTGGCCATATTAACTTTCTAACCCGAAGCCTAACAAAACTCTTCCAGGGTCGCAACTATAACTTGGGTCTAGGATTTTGAAGCTTCATCGAACAGAACCAGGTCATCAGCGAAGAAGAGGTGGGAGATAGGAGGTCCTGTAGGACTCAGCTTTAGCGGCCTCCAGTGACCTAGGCCTACTTGTCTCGAAATAACCTGGCCTAACCTTTTCATGCACAGGACGAAAAGGTAAGGCGATATGGGACCACCCTATCTAATACCCTGCGAAGGCTTGACAGGTTCTGAGACTGCACCCTGCTAGGTGACTTGCACAGACACGGTCGTCACACATTGCATAATGACCCATATAAAATGCTCCGGGAGCCCTATGTCCACTATGGTGATAAGTCATTTTAAATGCATATGTTTTGGACTTAATTTTGATTGATTTGTGAAATTGGTACTCAAATATTAATGGAATTGTTTGTTAAATATTCACAGATGGTTTTGCATTTAAAATGACTTATCAAATTCCCCCACACCGAACCTTTGCTCGCCCTCGAGCAACATATCAAACCATTAACTTAATCAATTTATCCTTCGAAAATCAAGTGCACACAATCCACCAACTTAGGCTAACAAGATTCAATTTACAACATACATCATACTTGCCTTTCACTAATGAAAATAAACCAAGTCAAAATTCAGCATCTTTGTTCAAAAGCAAACATGAAATTAAGTGAATTCTTCTCACGGATTTCGCTCTTACACTCAAGTGTTTGTGGGTAGGTGTTTCACTCAAATTTCACTCTATCATGTTGCACTACCATAGGCATGCAATTTCACCAATTCTTGTTCATTTAGATCACATGGGCTCATAGATCATAAGGACTTTATCAAGGGTTGTAATGAGGCTAGTTTCATAGGTGAGGTAAAAACATGGTAAAAAGGTTTGTCACAAGTTTTCATAAAGCATTAAGCAAAAGGCACACACAATTAGAATTCTGAGATAAACATGAAAAAGAACTACAACTACTCATTCTAACTCAAGCCACTATACTTTATTCTTTCTTCTCTTTCCCTTTTTTGACTTCTCTTTTTTCTTTCTTTTCTTTTTGTTTTTGTTTCTTCTTTTCTTTTTCTTTTTTTTCCAATAATTCTAAGAACTCGGAAAAACAATAACAACAGAAGAAAGTGATAAAAACATGGTTAGATGTTCCTATAGAAGTATCTCATATCACAATATATAACAAAAGTCCCAATTTAGTTAATGCTTCATTCAACTTGTGATAAGGTAAAGCTAATGAGGTTGTTGGGTTTCTAATGTGAGGTGATAACTCAAAGAATAAGGTTAAGGCTCAAAAGTGTTTTCAAAGGGAAAGTAGTAGGTGAGTCAATTTTTAAGCCAAAGGGTTTTAAAACAAAGACAACCTTAATCACTTCTAAATCCCTTGTGATCAAACAAACTCAAACCGGTTCCATGCAAGTTCTGAAGACAACATAAAATAGAGGAGCATCACTCAACTGAAAGAAGTATCATGACATAAAAGCGATGTCATTTAGGCTCAATTTCCTTACCGGTTTCATACAAATTAAGAATCCACTTTGCTTCACAATTTACTCCATCACTCCAATATCAAAATTTTGACCAAGTTTATGAGATTAGTTAGAGCAATCAATCAATATGCTCCATCTTAAACCTACTTAGCCCAAATCAACTTCATGTGTACTCCCAATCTCATCCAAACTACTATGATCAAATTTCATGGGTTAACATGCAACTCCAAACAAAATTTAACAAAAACAGCCGCATAAACTAACAATATGCATAAAAACCGAAAGCAAAAGTCTCAATTCCTCCCCCACACCTAAACCAACATTGTCCTCAATGGTAAAGAAGCATAAAAATTAAAAGGAAAAGAGGTAAGGAAAGCTTCTCTGTTAGGCGGTGTCGTGATCAAGGTGTCGGCGGTTGTGGTGGTTGAAAGCCTTGATGCTCCTAGTAGGCCATAAGGTTAGTTTCCATATGGTGCATGGATCGTTCTAGTCGACTCAGGCGAGCATCCTGGTCGGCATTGCGTTGGGACGGGGCAGCATAGTTCACCGATGGTTGATGGTGAGGTGCAGCTGGTGGAAGTCGGCGGCGTCCGGTGGAAGTCCTTGTTGTGGAAAAGGTAGTCGGACCGGGAATGGTAAACGCGAGACGGCCTTGGCTGAGATCCACAATTCCCATCCTACAAAGACATTCTATATCCAATGGCTAGGTACAGATCTATCGCTGTTGGAGAAGCTCAAACTTTGCAGTATCTTCAGGTAAAACGAAGGAAGTACAACCATCAGTTCGTGTGGTCAATCGTGTGCGGGACTCCACTACCTTGCCTCGTTGGGACCAAAGACATGTTCTCGGGGTTGGGTGGATGGTCGTCTGTGTGGAAGCTGGAATCGTGGTGTTTGGTGGAGCTTGGGGTGGTGGTGGATCGACGTCGGCAATAGTCTGAATGGGGATGGGTTCCCTTCGTGCGTGGCTCTTCTTCCTGGGCATTGTCGTAAACGGTAAAGACTGCCCTGCAAAAGCAAGAAGCACTAATTAGAAAGTTGCAGAAAGAATGACAAGAAAATGAGCAGAGGGAGATAATGAAGGCTGACGGTAAGGAAACTTGGAGGGGGACTGGCGCGAATAGGGCCTGAAATTAATCGAGCGAAGCTGTGGAACGAAAGTTAGGGATTTATGAGGATGAGGCAAAAATCGAGAAGTGGAGGGAAGGCGGTTGATTCGGTGGTCGGATGAGTGAAGAGATTTGGTGAAATCAACGGGTCATGAAGGATTGGTGGTCGGCGGTCGTGTAAGGAGAGTGATGTGCAGTCAGAGATGGGAGAGAAAAAAATTAAGAGGAAAGAAAGACTTGGGTAAATTTATGGGTGGAATTTTTTTAAAAATTAAAAACTAGTAGAAAATAAAACAAAATAAAAATCATGACAGAAAATAAAAATAAATTGAAATTCCTAACTAAATAATGAAAATAAACTATTAAAGGAAGAAGAATGACAAACCTGAACACTTTACGGGTGACCCCAAACATGCTTCTCTACAATCGTAAGCTAGACTTATGTTGGAACTTACCGATTCAGAGATAGGTTGGTGATACCAACCCGATTTTGTCAACCTGTTCGATCGGTGAATTTTCATAATAAGGCTTAAGACGGTGTCCGTTGACCTTGAAAACTTTAGAAATATCAATGCTCTGAATTTCTACCGCACCATGAGGAAACACATTAGTAACAATAAACGGGCCAATCCAACGAGATCGTAATTTTGCTGGGAATAACTTAAACTTTGAATGATAAAGAAGAACTTTTTGTCCAATTGAAAACTATTTCCTAGAAATCATCTTATCATGAAAATCCTTAGTTTTATCCTTGTAAATTTTTGAATTTCATATGCCTCATTACGAATCTCCTCCAATTATTGCAATTGCAATTTTCGACTAGTGCTTACCTCTAATTGATCCATGTTCAATTGCTTGATGGCCCAATAAGTTCTATGTTCAATTTCCACAGGTAAATGACAAGGCTTACCGAAAACTAACCTGTAAGGCGACATACCTATAGGAGTTTTGTATGCAGTCCGGTAGGCCCATAAAGCGTCATCCAGCCGAAGACTCCAATCTTTTCGGTTTGGGTTTACCACTTTTTCTAGGATGGACTTGATTTCTCTGTTGGATACTTCACCGCCCACTTGGTTTCATGGATGATAGGCGAGAGATTCAAAAGTAATACCACATCTTTTCATTAGTGATTCGAAAATCTTGTTGCAAAAATGTGTTCCTCGGTCGCTAACGATGGCTCGAGGCATTCCAAACCTGACAAAATATTTGATTTAAAAAAATCAATTACCGTTTTAGCATCATCAGATATAGTATCCTTAGCTTCAACCTACTTAGAAACGTAGTCTACTGCCAACAGGATGAAATTCTTACCGAAAGAGGAAGGGAACGGACCCATAAAATCTATTCCCCAAACATCAAAAATTTCGCATACCTGAATGTTCGTCAATGGCATCTGATTCTTGGATCCCAAGTTACCTGTTCTTTGACAACGATCACACGACTTGCAAAACATGTAAGAATCATAAAATAACTTAGGCCAGAGCAGACCACATTCTAAAATTTTTCGCGCAGTTCTTTTGTGACCCAAGTGTCCCCCACACACAGATGAATGGCAAAATTGTAAAATAGATGAAATTTCCTCATCTGTGACACATCGCCAAATAATCTTATCAGAACAAAATTTCCATAGGTAAGGTTCATCCCAAACATAATATTTAGCCTCGCGTTTGATTTTATCTCTTTCAGCTCTAGACAGATCATTAGGTAACGACTTAGTTACTAAAAAGTTTACTATGTCTGCATACTAAGGAGTTACCTGTTGAACTGTTAAAAGGGTTTCATCCGGAAACTTGTCATGAAGGTCATCAGACGTAAAACTTGATGTGAATCAGCTTAAGTGATCGGCCACCAAATTCTCTCCTCCTTTCTTATCGCGGATTTCCACATCAAATTCTTGAATCAATAGTATCCAGCGAATCAATCTGGGCTTGGCTTCTTTCTTGTTCACTAAGTACCTTAGCGCGGCATGATCGGAGCAGATGATCACCTTCGTCCCTAGCAAATAGGACCGAAACTTTTCCAAGCCAAAGACAACCGCTAGAAACTCCTTCTCCGTTGTGGAATAATTTTCCTGGGCATCATTAAGTGTCATAGAAGCATAATAAATAACATGACGTACCTTATCTACTTTTTGGCCCAGCACAACGCCGACGACATAATCTGACGCGTCGCACATCAATTCGAAAGGGATGTCCCAACGTGGTGGCTGAATAATCGGAGTTGTAGTGAGACGTTCCTTTAGCTCATTGAACGCGCTTCGGCATTGTTCATCTGTAGGAAAATCCCGGGAGGTACATCACATGTACCGGCAGCGGAAAACAAAAATTTTTGTTCCCGAGACTTTCCCGAATCCCAGGATCCCGGTATCGGTATGAAGACATCAACCTAAATAGCCAAAGAGACTATCTCTAAAGGTGATCCACGCAGAGATCGAAATCTAACCGAGTCAAACCCTTTGACTCGGGAATAGCTAGAACAGATTAAAGCCTGCTAGAGCCTACCGTCCCCGAGAGTCAAGGAAACGTTGGACCATATGCTTGAGAAGGAGAAATCGATGATGGCTTTGGAAGAAGAAGAAATGAACTTTAAAACAAAGCTTAACTATTAAGCTTTCATCTTCTCGTTTACTCAAGCCACCACCGTCGACCATCAGCCTCTTCACCAAAAGACCAAAAGAAAACTCTTTTCTTCTAGCCTTTTTACATAAGCTACGATCATCACTTCTCCATCTTCATTTTTGTCTTTTTTGTAATTAAATGAATATGATGACTAAGCTTCCAAAAGAAGCTTCCATGCTTCTTCTCCTCCCATCCACGTATTTAGCATATATATATATATATAAATATATAAATTAATTATTTACTTAATTAATTAACATATATATAATTACTAAGAGGTCCAATAAACTGGGTCTCCTCTCCCACGGCCATCGGCCCCGGCTGTCAAACAACTCCTAAACCTTTGTTAGCAATATCGATGTCGCGATCTCATCGGGACATATCCCAATCCCATTGGGATCCATTTAATCCTAATGCTCTCCATAATTGAAACTCTGTCCAATTACTATTTTACAGATTCTCTGAAACACTCTTATGCGTGTGACCTTTTAGGCTCCCGGTTATGTTGGCCACTTAGATTAACAATTAATCTGAGCAAGTCATGAACGGTATCTAGCAACACATCATGACCCCCAATTGACCGGAAAGTAATCGGTTTGATGTATTCATCACGAACCAGACATTTAACCCTTCCATGTATACAATTACCGCGCAATTCGTCCTTTCACCATCCTATACCCCACTTGGTTATGAGTATGGTCAAAGTGTCAACTCTCACTAGACCGAGTCTAGCCCAGTGATATCGCTTCTTGTCCCGACTCATTATCAGATATGTCAATGAAGACACTCTTCATGACATACATGCCGCCACCTTTAGTAATGATCCCACAAGAGGCTACGGGTATCTCTTCGCTAATCCGTAAGTGGTGAATCCTTTATTGGCTACTCAATTATCTTCAATACCTCAAGTCGCACTCCAAGCACCACCCTATGAGTTACCTCTCGAAGGCAACAAGGAATGGAGTCAAAGCACGTGATCAAGATTCAAGATATCCTCGAGTACCTCAAGTCTAAGGATACTTGCACCATTGCTATGATGAGATTATCACCGACACTTAGATAAGATATCCATGTGATGATCTCATGGCAGTCATCCAATGAACTTACTACCGCTAGTAAGCATCCACATGTCAATTCTAAATATCTCATATTTACGCTTCGAGATCCACCGCTGATCCAATCAAGGAATATGACATGTGCTAGTCTATCCGGATTAATGATGTCCAGCCTCATTAATCTTATGACTAGGAGAATTTAGATATCGACATAATTGCACATGATAGGAATCTCGAGAGTATGAACACATCATAATTTCCTTCATGCTATGTCATATATCATGGACTTCATTAATTCGATTAAAGATCCAATCAATTCATAAACAATGTTTATGAATATCAAATTAATGAATAATGCCTTTTCTTTATTTATTCATAAAGTCCGCACACGACTTTGAATAAAACGCTAAAAGGGATTGCCTTTAGGGCATAATAAACAAGATCGATTTTGAACAAGTCGACTTATCCAATGAACAAGTCGATTTATCGATGCCGATCATGTAAGTCGACTTACACACGGTACAAGTCGACTTATCACTTACAAATCTCCCACTTGACCTAAAGTCAATCGCCTTAGTATCTAATACCATAAGCGAGTCCATGAGAATCACAATTCTCCGTGACAATGGCTTTGTCAACTAACAACAACACTTTGCTCGTGGAATTCTCTCTATCGGATATCATCTCGACTAATGATCTCCGAATCAAAGCACGAGTTCGGATCGCCTATAAGACCTTGGTTCCTTTGCTCACAGACTAGCCCCATTGTATCACAATACAATCCTATGGGCCCATCACGCCTAGGGACCGATCAAGTTCAAGAATGAACTTCGATCCAAACCGCTTCGCTCATGCATCTCACGCGGCAATGTACTCTACCTCGGTTGATGAATCAGCAGTCCTCTCTTGTTTGGAACTTTCCAACCGATCGTCACGCTTATTCAAGCAGTGTGAATGTATATAACCCGATTGTGATTCGTAATCATCCTTATCGATTAAATACTAGATCCGAATGCCCGCCACTAGAGATTTCCATCTCCATAGATCAAGAAAACATCCTTAGTGCTTGCAGTACTTGAGGATATTCTTGACACCACCCAAATGACCTCTCACCAGATCCGATTGGTATCCGCCGTAACACTTAGAGCATACGATACATCGGGCCTCGACATAGTATTGTTCCATGCTAAACCTCTTTAGCATCTCATCTATGTACGATGATTGTGAAAGACCAAGCAACCTTTTGATTTATCTCTATAAATCTATATCCTAAGGATATAAGTCACTTCACAAAGGTCTTTCATCGCAAATTGTTTGGACAACCAAATTTTAACTGATTGCTGCATAGAGACATCGTTTCCTAGTTACAGTATATCATCTACATACAATCACAAGGAATACGATTGCAGTCCCATTAACCTTCTTATACACACAATGATCATCCGGATTTTGTGAAAAATCAAACTCTTTGATTGACTCATCAAAACGGATAATTGAACTCCTGGATGCTTGCTTCAATCCAAACATGGAATTCTGAAGCTTGCATACCTTTTTCGCCATTATAGGAGGTGAAGTCCTCTGGTTGTGTCATATACACATCCTCGGGAAGATTTCCACTCAGATAGTCGTCTTCACATCCATTTGCCATATCTCATAATCATAATGAGTGGCAATGGCTAGGAGTATCCTAATGGATTTAAGCATTGCTACGGGTCAAGGTTTTGTCATAGTCAACTCTTTATCTCGTGATTTAAATCCTTTAACCGTAAGCATTGCTTTATAGGTAATCAAATTACCATCCATGTTGGTTTTCTTCGAAAACTCCTTTGCACCCTCGTGGGTTTTATCCTTCGTGTAACAACCAAAGTCCATAATTGGTTTTCATACATGGAATCTATTTCGATTTCATGGCACAAAGCCATGTTCCGACTCAACTTTTCGTAACTCGTTCATAGGTAGTAGGCGATCATCTCATATGAGCAATACGCCATTCTCGCTCACTTACGAGAAATTCATATCTCTCGAACAAGTCGTATCCTACTTAACCTACTGAAATTGTGTGTAGTAGAAGGTTGAACTGCTACCTCATCTATATGAGTGACAGCTTGAGTTCAGCGATTGATCTATGTTTGTTCGAGCATCTTGAACTTCTCCAAGTTCAACTTTGCTCCCATCGTCCTCTTGTAAAAGAAACTCTTTCTTTAAGAAAACAAAGATGCTTGAAACAAACAACTTTTGTTCCTAAGCAAGGTAGAATTGATATTCCACGATATCCTACGAACAAACAATTGTCAGACTTTGCATCAAGCTAATCTGACTGTGTCCGCTTCACGTAAGTAGGACAATCCTAAACTTTCAGCCGAGAAAGATAGGCTTTCGGTTAGTCCATATCTCCATATGGAGTAACCACAACCGTTTTAATGGAACTCTGTTAGCAAGTAAACAAATTGCCTCTTGAAAGATATTCCCAAAACTGTGCAAAATCTATCATCAATCGCACCATGTCTAACAAAGTTCAATTTCTCCTTTCAGCCACACCATTGTGCTGCGGCGTGTAAAGTGGAGTATACTGAGATAAAATCCCATTATCTCTGAGATAATCCAAAACTGTTGGTCTAAGCATTTTCCACCACGATCAGATCGTAATGTATTCATACTTTTACCAAGTTAGTTTTCTACTTCATTTCTGAATTATTTGAACGTTTCAAACGCTTCAGATTTGTATCTCATCAGATATAGATACCTATATCGTGAATAATCACCGATAAAAGTAATGAAGTAACGACAACCACTTCTAGCATGGATGGACATCGGACCGCATACATCTGAATGTATTAGGTCTAATATTCCATTCACTCGTTCACCCTTTCCTTTAAAGGATAACTTAGTCATCTTGCCTAATAAACAAGATTCGCATGTGTCATATGATTCATAATCAAATGACCCTAAACATCCACTCTTATGGAGCTTAGCGATGCATATCTCATTTATATGGCCAATCGACAATGCCATAAGTAAGTTGATTTTAAATTATCTCGATTATGTCTTTCCGCCATTGACATTCAGAATCGGATATGACATATCTAATATGTCAATTCAATTGCATAATGTACCAAGAGCATAGAGCCTTCCATTCAACTAATAGAACAACCATTGCTACTAAAAGTCCAATGGAAATCACTCTATTTAAACATAAAACATACAATATGTTCTTTGTTTAAAACAGTACAAAATGTCAATAATCCAATTTGAATATAAGCCCACTAGGAGTAACAAGACATAAGTGTCTCACGGCTAATGTAGCAACTCTTGCCGCATTACCTACACGAAGGTCTAGTTCTCCTTGAATGAGCTTTCATCGCTCCTCGAGGCCCCGTGATATCATTTCATATGTATGAGCCACATCCGTATCAAATACCGATATGTTTGGATCAGAATAGTATTAACCTCAATGACAAACATATTTGAAGAAGTAGAGGCATCCGATGCCTTCTTCGCTTCAGAACTCCAGATAGATTTTACGGCCGCCACTAGTGGCTAGACTTGCCACAATGAAAGCAAAACTTTTGGGGCGTAATCTTTGGTTTTTCCTCGATGGCACTTCCATTTGGTTTCTTGGCCTTTTCTTCTTTGAACTAGAAGAAGAAGCATCCACCATTAGCACTTGCTATCTCTCTTGATAGCTCGCTCAATGTTACGAAAGCAGATTGATCACCAGAATTGTTGTGGATATTTGGTTTATCCGATAGTTTATCACTAACCGTGAATAACCATCGCACAATCCAACCGAATCAAGTCTCTACTTAACTCATAATCCATTACAAATCCTAAGACGACCAATCTCTCAATATAGCCATTCATCTTCGTGGCATACCGCATGCCAGATATCCCCGAGCCATCTTTAATGGTGAAGAGAAGCCTCGAGGTCTCGAACCTTTCGCATCGAGCTTACTCATCAAACAGCTCCCTAAGATGAAATACTATAGAGTGAGCATCCATGGACTCGTCTGCCCCGCAGCTCTGTGACATCGAGGCAAGTAGCCATGTGCCTCGCCCTTTAGATGCTTATAATATGCTTCGATCCTCATCGAAGCATCGACAAGAAAAGTAACCGGAAGTGGAACATCTAGACGATCCCAGCTTCTCGATCCGAGAACAATTTCGATTCCTCACCAATCAAGAAAATTCAGTCCGTAATAGAGAGCGAAAATTCACACCGAAAAACTTCTTCAATCAACCTAGCGCGAAAGAGAGAAGGAATGATAGAATAGATATGCCTGCATGATCATAAGGACTTGCATGATATGCATATGGCTCCACTAGTTTCCTAGAATCCATAACCCTCTTTACGAATCCAGAAACAAAGTGACATAATGTCCTAGTGGGTCGATATCCGACATTGCTAAGAGTGACCTTGGGTTTACCCAACAAGCCACAATTTAGGTCAATCGGTAGGTATCGGTCATACCAATTGTATCATCGATAACCGATATTAAGAATGACCTTGAGGTTAGCTCAACAAGCCACCTTATGTCTCGGAGGTATCGATATACCAATTACATCTTAGACACAACTATCGATCGCTCTATCAACTTGTTGATGTGTGCACTTCATCGGTATCAACTTTTGATGCGCATACATCCGATGTATGCTACCCACTTTACGCCTCATCCCACGCTGACCTTGAGGTTAGCTCAACAAATCAACGCTTCTAGGAAAACCGACCCATTAATCCGAAAATTCATTTTCATGGTTCGAACATATTCAGATAGAGTGAGCTTGAGCTTAGCTCAACAACCCAACTCTATAAGAACTCGTTCTACCATATTAATGAAGGCGTTAGTTTTCATATACCGAGGAGGGATTTCAATTCTCGACTCCAAGTGAAGGATCATAGTCGCTAGGACTATTTGGAATGATTTAGGTTTCATCAATCACATTGAATCAGTCCTTATAATCATCCATCATCCAACCTATGATGCCACAAGTCGACTTTCATTAAATGCAAGTCGACTTATGCTTCGCTTCACACACAAGTCGACTTGTATGACACAAGTCCACTTATGTCATCAGCCCGTGAACAAGTCGACTTACAAGGTACTACAAGTCGACTTATACTGAGATCTTGAACAAGTCGACTTATTCTGAAAACAAGTCGACTTATCCAGAAAACAAGTCGACTTATCCGGAAAACAAGTCGACTTATTCAATGTAACAAGTCGACTTATGTCCCATATAAGTCGACTTATCCAGAAATTTTGCTAAAATCTCTAATCGGCTAATTCCTCAATTCATGCAATTCCAATTCTCAACACCATCATACCTAGGGTAATATCTGTAAGTTGATGTATCAATGAACAATTCATTGAACCATGAAAGCCTTATATGGTCAAACCATATGAAAAGCTTGAAATGAGTCAAAACTCATTAATTCCAAATAATTTAGGAACACCCTAATTATCATCCTAAGCATCTCTAGCTAGCACATACATTATCAAATTTACTTCAGCACTTGCCATAAAAAATATGACGGTCAAAACAAACAAGATAATGCAAGATACTACCGAGACGCTAATGTGATCAATTCGGCATTCAAAAATTCTTGGAAAAGCAACTTCAATAAATTCAGTTTGGCAATCATAATACATCAAGATAACACATTTTTAATCATATTAAAAATGGTTCAAGGCATTGGAACTGAAAAAGCACACTCAATCAAGCCAAGCAAAACAGTCCCAACAATTTTCACAAAACTGTCCAGTTCTGTACATTGCTCGAAATGATCAATGAAACAATTTCAATAAATTCTGAGAAAATTGCATAGGTTAGTACATGTTCAGAAAATGATACATGAATTTTTTCAGGATTTTAGGCCATCAAAAACTCAGTCAACCTAAATAACAAAACCGATTCAAAATCTGTGTTCATCAGCACAGCAATTCCCAACAGCATAGAATAAATTCGTGAATAAATATCCAATCACCTTGAAATCCAATTTCCATGCTCACAGACATTCAACAACATCTTAGAGACATGTAGGTGAAGGAAAATCCGAAAAACCATTTTTCTAGAATTTATTCTAGATTTTATACTCATGCCTGTTCCAGAATCGTTTCACAAAACAGCATCTGTAACCTTAGGGAATTAATTAGCAAAACTATATCAAATCAAATCGATAAATTCTCAAATTTCATAGACATATTCTCTAACATGTTATGAACAATTCTGGGTAGAAAAATTTCGAAAAGCATATCACAATATAAATTCGAAATCTGAACAGATAGCATGCATCAACAGAAAATTCCATTAGAATTTCTGATCTCGCTTAGGTTTTAGCTTCATACGGATACCGACGCCTCGATACCACCGTAGAAAATCCCGGAGGTACATCACATGTACCGCAGCGGAAAACAAAAATTTTGTTCCCGGACTTTCCCAATCCCAGGATCCCGGTATCGGTATGAAGACATCAACCTAAATAGCCAAAAGAGACTATCTCTAAAGGTGATCCACGCAGAGATCAGAAAATCTAACCGAGTCAAACCCCTTTGACCCAGGAATAGCTAGAACAGATTAAAGCCTGCTAGAGCCTACCTCTATCCTGGAGAGCTAAAGGAAACGTTGGACCATATGCTTGGAGAAGGAGAAATCGATGATGGCTTTGGAAGAAGAAGAAAATGAACTTTTAAAACAAAGCTTAACTATTAAGCTTTCATCTTCTCTTTTACTCAAGCCACCACCGTCGACCATCAGCCTCTTCACCAAAAGACCAAAAGAAAACTCTTTTCTTCTAGCCTTTTTACATAAGCTACGATCATCACTTCTCCATCTTCATTTTTGTCTTTTTTGTAATTAAATGAATATGATGACTAAGCTTCCAAAAGAAGCTTCCATGCTTCTTCTCCTCCCATCCACGTATTTAGCATATATATATATTATTACTTAATTAATTAACATATATATAATTACTAAGAGGTCCAGTCAAACTGGGGTCGGTCCTACCGACCTACCGGGCCCCGATGCTGAAACAGCTCCGGAAACCTTTGTTAGTAATATCGATGTCGCGATCTCATCGGGACATATCCCAATCCCATTGGGATCCATTTAATCCTAATGCTCTCCATAATTGGAACTCTGTCCAATTACTATTTTACAGATTCTCTGAAACACTCTTATGCATGTGACCCTTTAGGCTCCCGGTTATGTTGGCCACTTAGATTAACAATTAATCTGAGCAAGTCATGAGCGGTATCTAGCAACACATCATGACCCCCAATTGACCGAAAGTAATCGGTTTGATGTATTCATCACGAACCGACATTTAACTCTTCCATAGACAATTACCGTGCAATTCGCCCTTTCACCATCCTATACCCCACTTGGTTATGAGTATGGTCAAAGTGTCAACTCTCACTAGATCGAGTCTAACCTAGTGATATCGCTTCTTGTCCGGGACTCATTATCAGATATGTCAATGAAGACACTCTTCATGACATACATGCTTTGCCAAATTAGTAATGATCCCGACAAGAGGCCATGGGTATCTCTTCGCTAATCCGTAAGTGGTGAATCCTTTATTGGCTACTCAATTATCTTCAATACCTCAAGTCGCACTCCAAGCACCACCCTATGAGTTACCTCCGAAGGCAACAAGGAATGGAGTCAAAGCACGTGATCAAGATTCAAGATATCCTCGAGTACCTCAAGTCTAAGGATACTTGCACCATTGCTATGATAAGATTATCAACGACACTTAGATAAGATATCCATGTGATGATCTCATGGCAGTCATCCAATGAACTTACTACCGCTAGTAAGCATCCACATGTCAATTCTAAATATCTCATATTTACAGCTTCGAGATCCACCGCTGATCCAATCAAGGAATATGACATGTGCTAGTCTATCCGGATTAATGATGTCCAGCCTCATTAATCCTATGACTAGGAGAATTTAGATATCGATATAATTGCACATGATAGGAATCTCAGTAGTATGAACACATCATAATTTCCTTCATGCTATGTCATATATCATGGACTTCATTAATTCGATTAAAGATCCAATCAATTCATAAACAATGTTTATGAATATCAAATTAATAAATAATGCCTTTTCTTTATTTATTCATAAAGTCTGCACACGACTTTGAATAAAACGCGCTAAAGGGGATTGCCTTTAGGGCATAATAAACAGTACCGACCTTGAACAAGTCGACTTATCCAATGAACAAGTCGACTTATCGGTACCGATCATGTGTAAGTCGACTTACACATGGTACAAGTCGACTTATCACTTACATCATCAAAATCAAATTTAACCTCTTTTTGGAGTAATTGGCACATGGGTTACACAATTTTGGAGAAACCCTTGATAAATCTCCGGTAAAATCCTGCATGACCAAGAAAAGAACGAACTTCCCGCACATTCGCAGGGTAAGACAGAGATCTAATAACATCTATCTTGACTTTATCGACTTCAATTCCTTTTGACGAAACGGTATGACCCAAAATAATGCCTTCATTAACCTTAAAGTGACACTTTTCGTAATTTAAAACCAAATTAGTTTCAATGCAACGTTTTAGCACTTTTTCAAGGTTAATGATGCATGCTTCAAAAGATTCTCCATAACTGTGAAATCGTCCATACAAATTTCCATGCAATTTTCCACTAAATTGGAGAAGATACTTACCATACACCGTTGGAATGTCGCTGGTGCGTTGCACAATCCAAATGGCATTCGTCGGTAAGCGAAGGTATCGAATGGGCATGGGAATGTCGTCTTTTCCTGGTCCCGTGGTGCCACCAAAATCTGATGATATCCTGAATACCCATCATTTTTGTTTTCAATTACGGTAACACCAGTTTTCTTTGGTACGACCTGTACTGGACTTACCCACTTACTATCCGAAATCGGATAAATTATGCCCGCGTCAAGAAGCTTTAAAATCTCTTTCTTCACCACTTCCATCATGGGCGGGTTAAGTCGACGCTGTGGTTGCCGCACCTCTTTGGCTTCATCTTCCATCAAAATTCGGTGCATGCATATAGTGGGACTGATTCCCTTCAAATCAGCTATTGTCCAACCAAAAGCGTCTTTATGTGCCGTCAACAAATTGATAAGCTGGATTTCCTGCACATCTGAAAGTTGATTAGAAATAATCAAAGGCAAAGTATCTTGCTCACCTAAAAAAATGTATTTAAGATGACTAGGCAAGCTTTTTAATTCTAATGTTGGTGGGCTAATTAAGGAAGGCAACAATTTATCACTCCCTTTTGATGTGTCCACGGAATTGGGAGGTTGGGGCAATGGGTCGATTGAGTCCACCAACTCCTTACTCCCATGCCCATGTGACGTGTCCTCTGCTGATTCTCTTGGTGGCATGACGCTCTCCTTGGCTGGCCAACATGATGTGGTAGTGACGTTGTCACCTATGTCTTCACATGACGAAACTTCCTTCTCTTGGTGAGCAATACGCAATCTGCTGGTGACTTCCTTCAATTAACGTAGGTTCCTCACTCCCATGCTCTACCGAATCCTTGTGCCTTTGCCCTGATGATGTAAATTGCTCCATTACTTCTCCAATCGACGTTGATTCTTCCTCCTTGTGTGACCATAACGTTAGCTACTGTTCTCTTCCCTTTGACGCAATTTTTGGATATCCATGATCAATTGACACAATTTCCACTAAATCCATGTCATCTATAATTCCAAAACTCCAATTCCCCTGCATCCAAGTATCAATGAAATTTACAGAGACAACAACTTGCTCATCATCTGGAATTTTCATGGTATTATAGATATTGAATTTAATTAAGTCACCGTCAAATTCCATAGTTAATGACCCATTGTGAACATTTATTTTGGTTCTAGTCGTTATCAAAAATGGCATTCCGAATAAAATTGGAGTAGAGGAGGATGTGTCATCTGTGCCCATCTGCAAAATATAAAAGTCAGCCGGAAAAAGCATGTTTCCTACTTGAACCAATATGTCTTCTAATACACCTTTCGGGTAAGCATTTGATCGATTCGCTAGTTGAATTACTACGTTAGTTTCTTTAAGAGGTCTAATATGGCATGACATTAATGGACGCACCTAAATCTAACATAGCCCTTTCAATTCGCAAATTACCAATTCGACACGGGATAGTAAACATACCTGGATCTTGGCATTTCGGTGGAAGCTTTTTCTTTTGCAAGATGACTGAAACATTTTCACCTAACTGAACTTTCTCAATGAATTTTAATTTCCTATTGGACGTACAAAGCTCCTTAAGGAATTTAGCATATCTCGAAATTTGTTTAATTGCATCAAGAAGAGGAATATTTACCTGAACCTTTTGGAAAGTCTCCAAAATTTCCTTTTCTTGTTCTTCCTTCTTCGCCTTTGCTAATCGACTCGGAAAAGGAGGTGGGAACACCTTGTTGATCATGACTTTCTACATCTCTTCAGGTAAGTGTGTTATTTCTTCCTCTATTTCACGTTTTGAAGCTTTCGGAATTGATTCTGGTAGTTCTTTTCCACTTCGCAATGTGATCGCCTTTGCGCTTTGTCTAGGATTTACCTCTGGTTGTGCTAGAAAATTACCATAATTTCATGATTCTAGTCAGTTAACAGCCGCTGAAATTTGACTTAACTGATTCTCAAAATTCCTTTGTTGATTTTCCAAATTCTGAATGCTTGCTTCTGTAGACCAAATGCTTGCTTCCGTAGTCCGCTAAAAAGTCAAAGTATTCGTAGTTAAAGTTTGTAATGCCTCTTCCAAAGAAGACTTTGCCGAGAAGTCAAAGTATTCGTGGTTAAAGTTTGTAATGCCTCTTCCAAAGAAGACTTTGCCGAGAAGTCAAAGTATTCGTGGTTAAAGTTTGTAATGCCTCTTCCAAAGAAGACTTACCTTCGGCAGTTGACGTCATATTTAGATTTTGGCGCTGCACGAATGGTGGTCTATATGGTTGAAAATTTGTGGATGGTTGTTGCCCTTGAGGATTCTCATATCACAAGTTTGGATGATCGCGCCATCCCGGATTATAAGTATTGGAGAATGGGTCGTACTTCCTTTGATTTGGCCCATTAAATCCACCCACGACATTCACCTGTTCTGCGTTGTCTTCCTGCAAAATCGGACATGAGTCAGTAGCATGGCCTAACATTGAGCAAATTCCACATACCTTAGCTTCTTCTTTTCTTGTGACTGCTAACTGTCGCACCAAAGAAGTGAGGTCATCCAATCTCTTTTCTACCGAGGTCGCATTAACTTCATTCACGCCCTTTGACCCATGACCTGTATGGATTCCGAACTGTTGCGTATTGGAGGCCATGTTTGCGATCAATTCTCTTGCGGCCGCTGGTGTTTTGTCAACTAAGGCACCACCGCTAGCAACGTCAATCATGCTCCTGTCAGAAAGCAAAAGTCCTTCGTAAAAATACTGAATTAACAATTGTTCAGTTATCTGATGATGCGGACAACTCACGCATAATTTTTTAAATCTTTCCCAATATTCATAAAGTGTTTCTCCCGTATGTTGACGAATTCCATAAATCTCTTTTCGAATAATGGCAGCTCTTGAGGCTGGAAAATATTTTTCAAAGAAAAGTATTTTCATCTCAGCCCACGTCTGTACGTTCTCTCCCGCCGAGTAGTATAACCAATCTTGTGCATCATCTTTAAGAGAAAACGGAAAAGCTCTCAGCTTAATATGTTCTTCCGTCGCATTGGTTGGCTTCATACCCATGCAAACTACATCGAATTCCTTCAGGTGCTTGTATGGATCCTCTCCCGATAAACCCCTGAAAATAGGCAATAAGTGAATCAGTCCAGATTTTAATTCAAAAGTATTATTATCACCTAAATTCAGAAAATTGATGCGATTGGGGTTGTTCGCAATACGCAGCGTAGCAACTAATTCACAAGAGTGAGATTGGCAGCTATCATATCCATCTTTTGTGTCTCTTTCCACTGTTTGGTCTGTTTTCGCAGTTTTTTTACTGTCTTTTCTATCTCAGGATTATACTGCAAATTTTTTGATTGGTTTGAACGCGTAATATACATAAACCATCAAAAATTTGCCAACAACGGCGCCAAAATTTGGTGATGCTGTTGTTTGCAACCAAATATTAAAAAAATTTACTCTCGTTAAAACAAATTAATGTAGTAGCAGTAAGCGGATATCGTTCCCACGAGGAATTTTACGATTATGAAAATTACGAATTCAAACGGCACAAATAATAAAGGGGGGTTGTTACTTACTGAAATAAGAATGAAAATCAAAAAGGAAAAATCGCAAATTGAAATAATAATTAAGTCTGAAAAGCTGATAGAAAAAAATACATTGGTTTCGGTCACCAATGTTACCATGCTATTATTGATCATCGATAAAAATTATAATTATTAACGAACATTCATTGAGGGAATTTTCTATTAATTGTATTAACTATAAACATGTATCCTAGCAACCTTATTAAACAACAACCTAGATACGATCATAGATTAAATTGAATTGGTGATACTGTCGCCTGCAACCAAATATAAAAATTTTCACTTCCGTTAAAACAAATTAATGTAGTAGCGGCAAGCGGATATCGTTCCCACGAGGAATTTTACGATTATGAAAATCACGAATTCAAACGACACAAATAATAAAAAGGGGGGTTTTGTTACTTACTGAAAGAAGAATAAAAATCAGAAAGGAAAAATTGCAAATTGAAGTAATAATCAAGACTGAAAAATCGATAGGAAAAATACCTTGGTTTCGGTCACCGGTGTTACCATGCTATTATGGATCCTCGATTTAAAATTATAATTATTAACTAACATTCATTGAGAGAATTTTCTATCAATAATATTGACTAGAAACATGTATCCTAGCAACCTTATTAAACAACAATCTAGATACGATCATAGATTAACTGCTTAATAGCATTAAGAACCAATGACAAGTGATAACATGTACGACATGAAATCAATCAAGTGGATAATTTCTTAGGATTTTCCGACTCTAACGTAGAGGGTTAATCCTAATTGCTACTTTGATGTTACCAAAATTGAACGTCGATTTTGTTAACCTAGCGATTAAATCCATTAATTCCTAGTTGCACACCTAGAAACTAACTAATCCAATTAAAAGATTAATCTGAAATTACCCAATGAACGTTAATAAACATGAATAAGATTTAGAACATCTCACCTCAATAGCATGGAACACGGATCCCTCAACCAAGACAAGAAAATTAGTTACTCATACTTGAATTGAAAACAAAAGAAATAAATAAAGAGACAATCTCCATAACTAGTTTTTAGTAAAAGTAACGTTAATGACAAGAGAAATTATGCAGAAAATTAAAGACAAGGAAACCGAAGTTGAATAAGTCCAACGACCAACTATTTAACTACTTGAACAAAGGCCTTAAAATTAAACTATGAAAGCTAAGAAAATCCAAAGGATATGCGATGGCCTCTTTTCTTCAAAACTCACAGAAAACTCTAGAAGTGTGCTCCTAAGGCTGCTCTCCAAAGATTGCCTATCTCCTCCAAAAACCTAGCTCTTGTCCACGCGGCTCCTTTTAAAATCTCCTCACGATCTTTTTTTATTCCATCCACTTAAATCATCTTTAAATTTCAGCGAAAACTTCTTAAAGGGACCCCACAGAATCTTTGGCACTTTTGTTCTACTGGGATACCATCTTCTGAAACTCTGCAGATTTAGAATTTTGACCTTAGGCGTGCCCACGCCTAATCTTTGAATTTCGTCCAAATTGGGGATTTTCAACTTCTTGCCATTTCTTTCCTCGCTTTGATCCTTTTTCGCCTTTACGGCATTGAAAACCATCTGTGGACATTTAACAATTAATTCTATCAATTTATGAACATAATTTCCACAAATCATCCACAATTAAGTCCAACAAATATGCATTATAATTGACTTAACAAATTCCCCACATCAACCTTTGCTCGCCTCGAGCAACACATCAAACCATTAACTCAATCAATTTATCCTTCAGAAATTAAGTGCACACAATCCACCAACTTAGGCTAACCAAATTCAATTTGCAACATACATCATAATTGCCTTTCACCAATTCAAATAAACGAAGTCAAAATTCAGCACCTTTGTTCAACAGTAAACATGAAATTAAGTGAATTCTTCTCACGGATTTCACTCTCACGCTCAAGTGTTTGTAGGTAAGTGTTTCACTCAAATCTCACTCTACCATGTTGCACTACCATAGGCTTGCAATTTCACCAATTCTTATTTATTTAGATCACATGGGCTCATAAATCAAAAGGACTTTCTTAATGGTTGTAATGGGGCTTGGTTCATGGGTGAGGTAAAAATATGGTAAAGAGGTTTTGTCACAAGTTTTCATAAAGCATTAAGTAGAAAGGGACACAATTAAAATTCTGAGATAAGCATGAAAGAGAACTACATCTACTCATTCTAACTGAAGCCACCATACTTTATTCTCTTTTTTCTTTCCTTTTCCGATGTTTCTCTTTTGTTTTTCTTTTCCTTCTTTTCTTTTCTTTTTTTTTTTTTTTTTCATGGAAAATAACGACAATAATAAGAGCATGAGCGGATGTACCTATGAAAGTATCTCGTAACACAATACATAACATAAATCCCAATTTAGTTAATGCTTCATTCAACTTGTGATAAGGTAAGCTAATGGGGTTGTTGGTTTTCATCAGTAAGGTGATAATTCAAGGAATAAGGTTAAGGCTCAAAATTGTTTCCAAAGGAAGAGTAGTAGGTGAGTCAATTTTTTTTTTTTTAAACCAAATGGTTTTAAACAAAGATGGCCTTAATCACTTCTAAGTCCTCAGTGATCAAACAATACGCAAACCGGTTCCATGCAAGTTCTAGAGGCAACACAATTAGAGGAGCACCACTCAATTCAAGAAAATATTATGACATGAAGATGATGTCATTTAGGCTCAATTTCCTCACTGATCAAATTCAAATTAAGAATCCACTTAAGTTTCACAATTTACTCTATCACCCAATGTCAAAATTTCACCAAGTTTATGAGATTAGTTAGAGCAATTAATCAATGTGTCGCATCTTAAACCTACTTAGCCCAAATCAACTTCATGTGTATTCCCAATCTCGTCCAAATTACTATGACAAAGTTTCATGGTTTGATATGTTACTCCAATAAAATTCAACCAAAAACAGCATCAAAATTCAATCCAAAACAGCCAAAATATTCCAAAGAATGTGCACATAAAACCAAAATTATGCACATAAAATGTAAAGAACTCCCCACACCAAAACTCAGATTGTCCTCAATGATAGAGCGCAGAAAAAAATAAAATAAAATAAATAAATAAATAAATAAAGGAAAAGAGGTAAGGAAGCTTCTATTAAGCGGGATCGTGGTGTTTGGGTGGGTGGGCGGAAAAAGCCTTGATACTTCCAATAGGCTATTAGGTTGGTTTCCATCCGGTGCATTGCCTGCTCAAGTCTCAAGTAAGGCGAGTGTCCCGGTCATCATTCGTTGGGACGAGGCAGCAGAGTTCTCCCGTGGCTGATTGTGTGGTGCAACCGATGGAGTCCGACGACTTCTGCTGAGGTTCGGTGCTAGGGAAAGTGGTCGGCCGGAAGAGTAAAAGAGAGGTGTCCTTGGCTTAGGTCCACAATCCCCATCCCGCATAAACAAATAATATCCAATGGCTCGAGCTCACAAGCCACCGTCATGTCAAGATGCTCAAGATCTAACACATTCAAATTAATGACCATCTGGGTGATATATGAACCAAGGATTAATGGTTTTGACTGCTGCAACACGTAATGAAACCGATTCATAAACCAAAATCCTAAATTGACAGGAATATGTCTATCCATACACCACGTAAAGTAAAATTCAGCCTTTGATAAAGTACCGCAGATCCTTACGACCGTAAAAATTGAAGGCTAACAACCGATGCATAATTTTGAAAACCGGTTGCTAAGAAAAGAACTCTTAGACAAACTAGCATCAGAGGGACGAGGTCAATGCACCATTGATGCCATAGTTCAAGCATTGAAATCGTAATGAAAATCACATCGAGAGTTCTAAATAATTCAGATTCAATATCGCAGAGACATAAATCCCAATGCAACATTAAAGTCAAGAATTGAAAAGGCAAATTTCGTCCCATTAATCGAAATTCAACAATATCCGCAAGATGCATATGAAAATTGTCGTCACAATTAAACCGAAATGTGGTATAAAATTCTCGTTAATTCGTGGAAAGCGGGACAATTTATACGAGCAAAAGAACTCCATGCGATAGGACCCAATAATTGCACAAAACTATCATATACGCCTAACGCCATAGTATCAAAGTTAATAGACTTACAGGAGATATCTTTCGCCGTTGAAGAAGCTCAAATTTTTCGGTATCGTCAGTAACACAAAGGAGGTGCATCCAGCGCTTTGAGATCGTGTGCGGTTTCCACCTCTACCTTGTTGGGATCGTGACGCGTTCTTGGAGTTGGGTACCGGTACCGCAGGAAGTCAAGTCATGGTTCTTGGTGGAGCTTGTGGTGGGTAAACAACTTTGAATGGGGACAGTTCCTTCTCTTGGCGGTTCGCTCGGGCATTGTGGTAATCGGTGGATAGAAATCTGCACATACAAGATACAATAGTCACGAAAGTACCAAAAACGTGAACAGAAGGTGGAATGGGACAATTAAAACTGACAGAAGCAGAGACTTGAGGTTGGCGATTCGGGACTTAGAAGTGACGTGACTGTGAGAGAAATGAAGAAATCACAAGATAGGAGGGGATGAGTGGTAGAATCGAGACTTTAAGCAATGGGTATGGTGGAATGTCTGGGAAAAACAAAAACGAAGGAAAAAAATCGAAATGAAAATTAGGGCTGGAACGATGGGGAAAGTGATGGTTGGAGAAGGTGGAATGTAAGGGTATGGCCAAGAATGGAGATGAAATCAAGAATGAAATGGATGAGTTAGATGGAAATTAAAGAGAAAGAAGATCTGGAGAAGAGGAGATGAACAGGGGCTGGCGTGGCTGAGGGAACAAGGTGACAGAGGAAGAAAAATGGGTTTAAGTGACTTGGGGGGAAACAAGGAAAGATGGGCGGTAACCCAAACAATTTTTTTCGTTTTGCGTGTTTTTTTTTTTTAAATTTAAATGAAAAATTGACAGAAAATAAAACAAAATAATAAAAAAATTAGGACAGAAAATAATAATAAAAAGAAATTAAAATTACTAACTAAATAATAAAAATAAAACTAGTAAAGAAGGAATAACGACAAACCTGAACACTTTACGAACATGCTTCTTTATAGTCGTAAGCTAGACTCATGTTGGAACTTACCGATTCAGAGATAAGTTGGTGAAACCAACCCGATGTCGTCGACCTGTTCGATCGGTGAATGTTCATAATAAGGCTTAAGACGGTGTCCGTTGACCTTGAAAACTTTAGAAGTGTCAACGCTTTGAATTTCCACCGCACCATGAGAAAACACGTTAGTAACAATAAACGGGCCAAGCCAACGAGATCGTAATTTTCCAGGAAATAATTTAAGCTTTGAATGATAAAGAAGAACTTTTTGTCCAATGGAAAAATGTTTCCTAAAAATCATCTTATCATGAAAAGCTTTGGTTTTATCCTTGTAAATTTTTGAATTTTCATATGCCTCAAGATTTAATCTCCTCCAATTCTTGCAGTTGTAATTTCCGACTAGTGCTTACCTCTAATTGATCCATGTTTAACTGCTTGACGGCCCAATAAGCTCTATGTTCAATTTCCACAGGTAAATGACAAGGCTTACCAAAAATTAACCTGTAAGGTGACATACCTATAGGAGTTTTGTATGCAGTCCGATAAGCCCATAAAGCGTCATCCAATCGAAGACTCCAATCTTTGCGGTTTGGGTTAACCACTTTTTCCAAGATGGACTTGATTTCCCTGTTGGATACTTCAGCTTGCCCACTGGTTTGCGGATGATAGGCGGTAGAGATTCGGTGCGTAATACCATATCGTTTCATGAGCGCTTCAAAAATCTTGTTGCAAAAATGCGTTCCTCGATCGCTAATGATGGCTCGAGGCATTCCAAACCTGACAAAAATATTTGATTTAACAAAATCAATGACCGTTTTAGCATCATCAGATATAGTAGCCTTAGCTTCAACCCACTTAGAAACATAATCCATCGCCAAGAGAATGTAATTCTTACCGAAGAAGAAGGAACGGACCCATAAAATCTATGCCCCAAACATCAAAATTTCACATACCGTAATGTTCGCCAATGGCATCTCGATTCTTGGATCCCAAGTTACCTTCTCGACAACGATCACAAGACTTGCAAAACATGTAAGAGTCATAAAATAACTTAGGCCAAAACAATCCACATTCTAAAATTTTCCTCACAGTTCGTTTAGGCCCGAAATGTCCCCCACACACAGATGAATGACAAAATTGTAAAATAGATGAAACTTCATCATCTGTGACGATCTCCCAACAACTGATCAGACAAAATTTCCACAGTAAGGCTCATCCCAAACATAATATTTAGCCTCGCTTTATTTTATCTTTTTCACTTAGACAAATCATTAGGTAACGACTTGGTAACTAAAAATTTACTATGTCTCGCATACCAAGGGTTACTGTTGAATCGCTAAAAGGCTCTCATCCGAAATTTGTCGTGAAGGACATCGATGTAGCATCGGGTGTGATTCGCTTAAGTGATCGGCCACCAAATTCTCCGCTCCTTTCTTATCGCTAATTTCCACATCAAATTCTTGATCAATAAGATCCAAATAATCAATCTAGGCTTGGCTTCTTTCTTGTTCACTAAGTACTTTAGCGCGCATGATCGGAATAAATAATCACCTTGGTCCCCAAAGAATAAGACCGAAACTTCTCAAGCCAAAGACGATCGCTAGAAACTCCTTCTCCGTTGGAATAATTTTTCACGCATCATTAAGTGTCATAGAAGCATAATAAATGACATGCGGTACCTTATCCACTTTTTGTCCCAACACCACGCCATCGATAATCGACGCGTCGCACATCAACTCGAAAGGAATGTCCCAACGTGGTGGCTGAATAATTGGTGCGGTAGTGAGACGCCCTTTAGCTCGTTGAACGATTTCGCATTGTTCATCAAAATTGAATTGCACATCTTTTGGAGTAATTGGCATATGGGTCGCGCAATCTTGGAGAAGTCCTTGATAAATCGCCGATAAAATCCTCGCATGACCAAGAAAAGAACGAACTTCCGCACATTCGCAGGTAAGATAAAGATTGAATAACATCTATCTTGGCCTTATCGACTTCAATTCCTTTTGACGAAACAAGGTGACCCAAAATAATGCCTTCATTAACCATAAAGTGACACTTCTCGTAATTTAAAACCAAATTAGTTTCAATGCAACGTTTTAGCACTTTTTCAAGGTTAATGATGCATGTTTCAAAAGACTCTCCATATACCGTGAAATCGTCCATAAAAATTTCCATGCAATTTTCAACCAAATTGGAGAAAATACTTACCATACACCGTTGGAATGTCGCTGGTGCGTTGCACAATCCAAATGGCATTCGTCGGTAGGCGAAGGTACCGAATGGGCATGTGAAGGTCGTCTTTTCCTGATCTCGTGGTGCCACCAAAATCTGATGATATCCTGAATACCCATCTAAACAACAATAGTGAGATTTTCCTGCTAATCTTTCAAGCATCTGATCAATAAAAGGAAGCGGAAAGTGATCTTTTCTAGTAACTGAATTAAGCTTCCTATAATCTATGCATACCGCCAACCATTTTGAACACGAGTTGGAATTAACTCACCGCTGTCGTTTTCCATTACAGTAACACAGCTTTTCTTGACGACTTGTACCGGACTTACCCACTTACTGTCCGAAATCGGATAAATGATGCCTGCGTCAAGAAGTTTCAAAATCTCTTTCTTTACCACGTCCATCATTGGCGGGTTAAGTCGACGCTGTGGTTGCCGCACCTCTTTCGCCTCATCCTCCATCAAAATTCGATGCATGCATATAGTGGGGCTGATTCCTTTCAAATCGGCGATTGTCCACCCAAAAGCTTCTTTATGCGCCTTCAAAACATTGATAAGTTGATTTTCCTGCACATCAGAAAGTTGGTTAGAAATAATTAAAGGCAATGTATCTTTCTCACCTAAAAAGACATATTTAAGGTGATTGGGCAAGCTTTTCAATTCTAATGTTGGTGGGTTGATCAATGATGGCAACAACTTGTCTTCTCCTCTTGAAGCTTCTACGGACGTGAGATGATGGAATAGTGGGCTGGTTGTCTCCACTGCATATGTGAGCATGTCCTCTTGCTTTTAAACAACACCGAATCAGCATCTTCCTCCCATCAGAAGCGCTTTTTGCCTTGCATTCTCTGAATAACGTGACTTCTTCCTTGGCTGGACAAGGTTGTCGCCATCTACGTTGTTCTTTAAGTCACCAGCTGACGCGAATTTCCCTTCTCTTGGTGAGCAACACACAATCTGCTGGTGACTTCCTTTGTTTAACGCAAGTTCCTCACTCCCATGCTCTACCAAATCCTTGTGCCTTTGCCCTGATGATTGGAATTCCTCCTTTGCTGGCCAATATGGAGCGTTACTTTCGCTTCCTTCAAGGCTCCCACTGACGCAAATTGCTCAACCCCTTGTGAACATAACACACTCTTCTTGCTCCCTTCAATTGCCGCAGACTCTTCATCTCCATGGATAAGTGACGCACCCTCCACTAATTCATCTTCATCTATGATGCCTATACTCCAAATTTCCTGCATCCAAGTGTCAATGAAATCTACAGAAACCACAGATTGTTCATCATCTGGAATTTTCATGGTGTTATAAATATTGAATTTAATTAAATCACCATCAAATTCCATAGTTAACGACCCATCGTGAACATCGATTTTAGTTCTAGTCGTTTTCAAGAACGGCCTTCCGAATAAAATCGGAGTAGAAGATGATGAGTCATCTGTGCCCATCTGCAAAATATAAAAATCAGCTGGAAAAAGCATGTTTCCCACTTGAACCAATATATCCTCTAACACACCTTTCGGGTAAGCATTTGATCGATCTGCTAATTGAATTACCACATTAGTTTCTTTAAGAGGTCCAACATTCAAAGATTTATAAACATCATATGGCATGACATTAATGGACGCACCTAAATCTAACATAGCTCTTTCAATTCGCAGATTACCAATTTGACACGGGATAGTAAACATACCTGGATCTTGGCATTTCGGTGGAAGCTTTTTCTTTTGCAAGATAGCTGAAACGTTTTCGCCTAACTGAACTTTCTCATTGAATTTTAATTTCCTCTTGGACGTACAAAGCTCCTTAAGAAATTTAGCATAACGCGGAATTTGTTTAATTGCATCAAGAAGAGGAATATTTACCTGAACCTTTCGGAAAGTGTCAAAAATTTCCTTTTCTTGTTCTTCCTTCTTCGCTTTGCTAATCGACTTAAAAAAGGAGGTGGAGCACCTTGTTGATCACGACTTTTTGTTTCTCTTCCGTAAGTCGTGATTTCTTCCTCTATTTCTCGCTTTGAAGCCTTCGAATTGATTCCGCAATTCTTTACCGCTTCGCAACGTGATTGCCTTTGCACTGCTCAGGATTTACCTCTGTCAGGCTGGAAAATTACCAGAGTTCCGCGATTCTAATCGGTTTACCGCTGCTGCAATTTGACCCAATTGATTGTCAAAATTTCTTTGTTGATTTTCCAAGTTCCGAATGCTCGCTTCCGTAGACCGCTGAAACGCCAAAGTATTCGTGGTTAAAGTTTGTAATGCCTCTTCTAAAGAAGACTTACCTTGAAGTCGACGGCATATTTGGATTTTGGCGCTGCACGAATGGTGGTCTATATGGCTGGAAATTCGTGGATGCTTGTTGTCCTTGAGGATTCCCATATCGGAAGTTCGGATGATCGCGCCATCCCGGATTATAAGTGTTGGAGAATGGGTCATACTTCCTCTGATTTGGTCCATTGAATCCTCCCACAAGATTCAATTGCTCAAAGATTGTCTTCCCGCAAAATTGGACATGAATCGATGGGATGTCCAACCATCGAGCAAATTCCACATACCTTAGCTTCTTCTTTTCGAGACCGCTAACTGTCGCACCAAAGAAGTGAGGTCATCCAATCTCTTTTCTACCGAGGTCGCAATAACTTCATTCACGCCCTTTGACCCATGACCTGTACGGATTCCAAACTGTTGTGTATTGGAGGCCATGTTCGCTATCAATTCTCTCGCGGCTGCTGGCGTTTTGTCAACTAAGGCACCACCGCTGGCAGCGTCAATCATGCTCCTGTCAGAAAGCAAAAGTCCTTCGTAAAAATACTGAATTAATAATTGTTCAGTTATTTGATGATGAGGACAACTAGCGCATAATTTTTTAAATCTTTCCCAATATTCGTAAAGTGTTTCTCCTGTATGTTGACGAATTCCACAAATCTCCTTCCGAATATTGGCGCCTCGATGCTGGAAAATACTTCAAAGAAGAGTCTCTTCATCTCGGCCCACGTCTGCACGTTTTCTCCAGCTGAATAATAAAGCCAATCCTGTGCATCATCTTTAAGGGAAAACGGAAAAGCTCTCAACTTAATCTGTTCCTCCGTCACATTGGTCGGCTTCATTCCCATGCAAACTACATCGAATTCCTTTAAATGCTTGTATGGATCTTCTCCTGGTAATCCCCTGAAAATAGGCAATAAATGAATCAGTCCAGATTTTAATTCAAAAGTATTATTATCACCTAAATTCGGAAAATTGATGCGAAGGGGGTTGTTGCGGCGTCGATCGCGCTTAATTCACGAAGAGTGAGATTGGCGCTATCCTATCCATCTTTTGCGTCTCCTTCTGCTGCTTGGTCTGTTGTAGTCTTTTGTTGTCTTTTCTATCTCGTGATTATATCGCAAATTTTTCGATTGGTTTGAACGCGTAACGTACATAAACCGTCAAGATTCCCCGGCAACGGCGCCAAAATTTGATGATACTGTCGCCTGCAACCAAATATAAAAATTTTCACTTACGTTAAAACAAATTAATGTAGTAGCGGCAAGCGGATATCGTTCCCACGAGGAATTTTACGATTATGAAAATCACGAATTCAAACGACACAAATAATAAAAAGGGGGGTTTTGTTACTTACTGAAAGAAGAATAAAAATCAAAAAGGAAAATTGCAAATTGAGTAATAATCAAGACTGAAAATCGATAGGAAAATACCTTGGTTTCGGTCACCGGTGTTACCATGCTATTATGGATCCTCGATTTAAAATTATAATTATTAACGAACATTCATTGAGAGAATTTTCTATCAATAATATTGACTAGAAACATGTATCCTAGCAACCTTATTAAACAACAATCTAGATACGATCATAGATTAATTGCTTAATAGCATTAAGAACCAATGACAAGTGATAACATGTACGACATGAAATCAATCAAGTGGATAATTTCTTAGGATTTTCCGACTCTAACGTAGAGGGGTTAATCCTAATTGCTACTTGCGGTTACCAAAATTGAACGTCAGATTTTGTTAACCTAGCGATTAAATCCATTAATTCCTAGTTGCGCACCTAGAAACTAACGAATCCAATTAAAAAGATTAATCTGAAATTACCCAATGAACGTTAATAAACATGAATAAGATTTAGAACATCTCACCTCAATAGCATGGAACACGGATCCCTCAACCAAGACAAGAAAATTAGTTACTCATACTTGAATTGAAAACAAAAGAAATAAATAAAGAGACAATCTCCATAACTAGTTTTTAGTAAAAGTAACGTTAATGACAAGAGAAATTATGCAGAAAATTAAAGACAAGGAAACCGAAGTTGAATAAGTCCAACACCAACTATTTAACTACTTGAATAAAGGCCTTAAAATTAAACTATGAAAGCTAAGAAAATCCAAAGGATATGCGATGGCCTCTTTTCTTCAAAACTCACAGAAAAACTCTAGAAGTGTGCTCCTGCTGCTCTCCAAAGATTGCCTATCTCCTCCAAAAACCTAGCTCTTGTCCACGCCGGCTCCTTTTTAAAATCTCCTCATGATCTTTTTTATTCCATCCACTTAAATCATCTTTAAATTTCAGCGGAAAACTTCTTAAAAGGGACCCCACAGAATCTTTGGCACTTTTGTTCTACTGGGATACCATCTTCTGGAAACTCTGCAGATTTAGAATTTTGACCTTAGGCGTGCCCACGCCTAATCTTTGAATTTCGTCCAAATTGGGGATTTTCGAACTTCTTGCCATTTCTTTCCTCGTTTTGATCCTTTTTCGTCTTTACGGCATTGAAAACCATCTGTGGACATTTAACAATTAATTCTATCAATTTATGAACATAATTTCCACAAATCATCCACAATTAAGTCCAACAAATATGCATTATAATTGACTTAACATGAATAATAGCATTAAGAACCAATGACAAGTGATAAACATGTACGACATGAAATCAATCAAGTGGATAATTTCTTAGAATTTTCCGACTCTAACGTAGAGGGGTTAATCCTAATTGCTACTTGTGGTTACTAAAATTGAACGTCAGATTTTGTTAACCTAGCGATTAAATCCATTAATTTCTAGTTGCGCACCTAGAAACTAACAAATCCACTTACAAAGATTGATCTGAAATTATCCAATGAACGTTAACAATCATGAAAAAGATTCAGAACATCTCACCATAATAACATGGAACATGGATCTCTCAACCAAGACAAGAAAATTAGTTAATCATACTTGAATTGAAATCAAAAGAAATAATAAAAAGAACAGTATCTATAACTAGTCTTTAATGATAAAATTGAAAATCCCTCAGTATTAATCTGCAGAAAACGTAAATAATAGGATAAGAAAATAAAAAGTATAACAGCCCCTCAAATCCACGCTAATCCTATGATATCGCTACTTGAATGTTCAGAAAATTGTAAACTAAGAAGGGTCAGCCCAAAGGAGGAAGATGCGGCAGTGCAAAGGAAAAATACTCAGACTCGATATATAGCCCTCTAACCCCTGTACATGTATTTATATCCACAACAATCTCCCAAATTCCCTATTTGACGTGAATCTCTCCATATCTTGATTGGATTTCGTTTTAAATATATAATCTTCTAATTTAGGTGGGAAACTTCTTGAAAAGGACTCCAGAAGATCTTTGGGCGATTGTGTTCTAATTGGAAACAACTTCTAAAAAATTTGCAGAATTAGGATTATGACCTTAGGCGTGCCCACGCCTAATCTTTGAATTTCGACCAATTTGGAATTTTCACACTTCTTGCCATATTTTTCCTCTTTTTGATCCTTCTTCGTCTTTACGGCATTGAAAACCATCTGTGAATATTTAACAAACAATTCCATCAATATTTGAGTACCAATTTCACAAATCAATCAAAATTAAGTCCAAAACATATGCATTTAAAATGACTTATCAAATTCTCCCACACCGAACCTTTGCTCGCCCTCGAGCAACATATCAAACCATTAACTCAATCAATTTATCCTTAAGAAATCAAGTGCACACAATCCACCAACTTGGGCTAACAAGATTCAATTTACAACATGCATCATACTTGCCTTTCATAAGGTATCTTGGATGAAGTCCCACCTAAACCGATCATAGGCTTTTTCTAGGTCAATTTTGATTGCGAAAAAACCCTTCTTCCCTTTCTTTTTCCGCATCGAGTGAATGACTTCCTGGGCTATGATGATATTATCGGTAATATGACGGCCCGAGATAAAATTGCATTGATTCTTCTACACGAGAAAATCAAGGTGAGGTTTCAACCGATTGACAATGATCTTGGAGATAACTTTGTAGGTGACGTTACAAAGGCTAATCAGACAAAACTGGGTGATACTTGTCGGGGAGGGAATTTTGGGAATTTAAACCAGGAGGGTATGGTTTAGTTCCGTATAATGAAATACTAAGATACAATATTCATGTCCCTATAATTTTTTAAGTCATATCCTCGTAAATCATTTTACACATAAACAACTAATACTAGATAGTTAATTTTACAAAAAAAGCTCTAATAAACACCTGATGTTATCCATTAATCAAATCAGATAGTATAATTTGCTATCAACTAACAACTAATGCAATCCATTAATTGTCAAACAAGATCTTATATAATGATTTTAACAAAAGCATACTTTTTGTCCAAGCTTTCACCTTGGTAAATTAGTTTTTTAATCATTAAACAATATGACAATACTTTGTTTGTTTTGATTAAATCACTTCGAATTAATTAGCACAAAGAGATCGATCAATTCAAATTTTTAAAATTAATTTCAAGATAAATTTGGTTCCAAACCCGAACCAATATTTCATCTCCTAAAAAAATGGGGCCTACACCTTAAGCCAATAGGTCAAAAGTGGAATACTTGGTGAACTATTTGTGTGATAAGATAAGATATTTAAAGTTTAAATGCTCAATTGATAAAAGACTATTATAAAATAAGTATATAATAAAATTGAACAAAATTGGAGAATTTAAATATATGATTGAATAATAATAATGTCCTTATCCATATGAGAAATTCAAGTTTAATTAAAAATGAAAATATTAAATAAAAATTAATGAAAACTAATTAGATTATAAAATCAGTTGATTAATTAATAAAATTACCAATTTTAAAAACAAGAATTATTAAGATAAATTGGTGAAAATAAACTAAATCAATAGTTGAACCGATAGACTGATTTAATTTTGTAATTATTACTTATACTACATTCTTTTCTTTGCTCCAATTGAAGTTTTTGTTATTATTTTGTATATTTAAATAAATATGACATTTGATGACATTATTTTTTAATTTGTTGTTTGAATAAATAATAATCATTATTTACCCACAATTAAATAGGAAATTTTAATTAATATATATTAAATAAAATTTCAATTATACGTAATAATTATTTTAAGCTAGAATATTTAGTAGATTTTACTAATTTAAATGAAATAACATATTTGGTTCAAGTAATTATTCAAGCCTTAGAAATAACGATGCAAGTATAATCATCCAAGTCTAGCATTTGAAAGTACTTTTAAAAAGTTACTAAAAATTGAATCCAATTTCATTGATATATAATATATTCAACTTTTTTTTTAATATCATTAGTCATTAACCTTAACCTTAGTAATAGTAAGGTCTCGTTTGATTAGCTACAAATCAACTATATTTTTAGATGATTTATTGTTTTCAGCTGTTTGACCTGTCAAATAGCTACTAACAACCTGTTTGGTTCACAGAATGGAATAGATAAGGAATAGAATAGTTATTCTTTGGAATAGAAAAGATGAGGAATAGAATAGAATGCGTATTACTTTGTTTAGTTTAAGGCATGGAATAGATAAAGAATTAGTATTCCATTGTTTGATTTGAAAATATAAACTTGGAATAGGAAAGGAATAACTAACTAAAAGACCAAAATATCTTTATTATTATTAGTCTTATTCTTATTCTTATTATTATTATTATTATTATTATTATTATTATTATTATTAGAATAATTATATTATTATCATCATCATCGTCGTCGTCAATAAATTCGTCAATCAGTCGTCGTCGTCATCATAATCATCATCATCATCATCATTAACTTTATTATTATTATTATTATTATTATTAATTGTTATTATTATTATCATTATCATTATCATTATTATTATTAACCTTATTATTATAATTATTTTTATTATTTTATCGTTATTATTATTATTATTATTATTGTTAATATTGTTATTTGTTATTTATATTTATATTATTATTATCATTATTAGTTGTTATTATTATTATTTGTTGTTTATATTTTTATTTATTTATTTATTTATTATTATTATTATTATACTGAAATTAATTTTCTTCTTCTACTTATTATTATTATTATTATTATAAATAAATAATGGTCACCTCATGGGCTTAACCCATATTTTATGGCCAATCTCGCGAGGGTGAGCTCTCGCCCTCGCGAGACCGATCATTTTCGCCTCACTAGATCGCCATTTTCACCAAATTTCTAGGGAGCGAGCCCCTATGGGCGATAGTTTTATTTATTTATATTAATAAAGTAAATTTTCTTCTTAATATTTTTAAATTTATAAATGATAATTATTTTATTTATGTGATTATTATAATTAGGTTTGTAGTTCAATATATTACTTATGATAAATAAATGTATTATGTAATTTTTTATTTATGAATTTATAATTATTATAATAATAATAATAATAATAATAATAATAATAATAATAACAATAATAACAATAATAACTTTGGTAACAACCGAACGATATTAAACCAAAATAAAACATAGGGCTTTAAATTACTAAAAAGTTAGTTAGTTGAACAAAATATAAGTTTCAGCCCTACTTTACATAACTAGACAAAATAACTTCTACACGAATATAATGTTCAGTGTGTGGCAAGAAATTTCCTCACCCACTCAAGTTTTCGAGAAGACGCCAGAGCAAAAAACACAACCAGTTGTTGAGGATGATCAGGAAGTTTGCTTAAAGTAGTATCTCTTTCATCCTCTGTGAGCCCCTCTATCTCACTCAATGCAATATCTAACTGTTGCAAGTTTTTTTAAATATCTTCTTCAATCCCAATACTCTGAGACAATTCAGCTCCAACATTATTTATGATATCACCTAACATCCTAACAGCATCAACAATTGCTTCTGTACGACTTGCTTCTTGCGTGTCATTACTTTTTTTTCTCTTCCATCCTGAAATATTTTCAACCTATCTTCCAATATTTGAGGTTTGAGGTTGGGTGAAGGACTCATCTATCTCATGCCAACTATGCTCATAATGATCTTCATCACCTTCATTTATCCCACCTACATCTTCTTGCCTTTCTATTTCCTCCATAATATTTGCAGCAGTTTGTGTGTCATTTTCAGTTGCACGATCTTGTCCATAAATTCCAGTCAATTCATGATAAAAAGGAAAGCTCCTTCGTCGAAATTGAGCAGTATCTTTGTGACTCTGTAAGCAGGTGGAAAAAAAGTCAATAATTTATATAAATTACAAGAAAGTAGTTAAGAAAATACTTAAACAAAATAAACAAATTGAATACTTACACTTAAGTAAGAATCCCATACATGATCTTCAGCAATGATAATCTTCCTTTCTGCATCCCATCCCATCCAAATCTACTAGTGTCTTTCCTTGTCATATCATAAACAATGATCTACTATTTCTTCAAAGTCTTAATCCTAGACTCTATATGAGGTTTGACTCGCAAATTTGAATTAGGAAGTTTTGTTATTACCATTCTTTCTAATTCATTGAGATACCCAACTTTAAATCCAGTATCAGCATTATACTTTCTCACATTATACAAATCAACCATACAGGAAACTAGGACAACATCCTCATCATAAGTCCACTTTCATTTTGTTCGTTTTGAACTTTCAGTCTCAACAGCAGAGGGAGAATTCATCAACATACTTATCTACCAAATTAAGATAATAAAGAAAAATTAAAATTAATCATCATAATTAAGGAAAAATAAAAACATTAAAAAAATTCTTCATACCAAGTAACATTAAGCATCAAAAATTAACGAGAACAATATAGTCTACAATAACAACGTACAATATAAACAAGAAAAAGTTCAACTTACATAAACAATTATATCAAACCTCCTAACATTGAAAACAAAATGCAAAACTTGAAAAAAAAAGTCGATTCTCAATTTGCCTAGATGTTTGCCATTCATTGAACATTTCACGTGCCAATCCAATTCTTCAATTTGTCCAAGCATTAGTTGGGTCAATAGTAGTGATAGACTCCTCCTTAACAACTGGATTGATGTAAAAATCATCCCCTAAATCGCTCTCTACGGGATCAAAACTCATCTCCTGCCTAATAAAATTATAAAGCAAACAACAAGCTAAAATAATTCGATTGTGCGTTTTCATTGGATAAAATGATGGACTTCTAAGAATAGCCTACCTAATTTTTAATAATCCAAAACACCTCTCAATCACATTGCGTGCACTCGCATGTTTCATATTAAAAAATTCATCTGCAATTCTTGGTTGATAACCTTGACACCATTCATTCAAACGATACCTTTGACCCCTAAAAGGTGCAAAAAAGCCCTCACAATTTGTATAACTTGCGTCGACTAGGTAATAACAACCTATATAAAAAGCACTACATAAGTTATACAATTAATATTTTCTTATATACAAAATTCCAAACAACCTTCCTTTATCATATAGGAAAGCTTACCATGAGGCACGTTTAATCCATGTCTCCTAGTTATTGCATCACGAAGAACTTGACCATCAGTTATTGACCCTTCCCAACTAGGAAGAACATAAACAAATTACATGTTAGGTGTGCACACACCTAACACGTTTGTTGCAATGTCGCCCTTACGAGTTCGAAATCTAGCCTTATCTTTAATTGACACATTAACCCTAATATATGTCCCATCTAGAGCACCTAGGTAATTCTAAAATTGAAATGAAATAAAAAATAATGAGAAACCTTAATCACATTCACTATATTTTCTTATAAAAAAATGGTGATTATCTACCTTAAACCACCTCCACCGATGGTTCGAAGAGTTTGTTGGTATCGGCTCAGGTTTCTTAAACAAAAGCTCTTGCAAATGCATCACCGCATTTAGGACGTTATGAAAACACCAACTAACTGTCTCACCCGACCTTCTAAAATTTCTCCCAATGACTCAATTTTTAACATGATAAGTAATAATATGTAAGAAAATTGATACTTGTTCATCAATAAGCATGTTTTTGTTGACTTCAATCCTCCTATACTTTCTAGCATTTCACAAACTTTTAAAAAAGCTTGCCTATTCATCCTAACCATTGAAATACATGACTCATCACAGTCATGCAAAATTCGCCTCACATAATCTCGATTTGCATAAAAATTGTGCAAATATCTTGTAACCCTTGGACTATAACTAAACAAAGAAGCCTCTGATGCCAACAAAATCAATAACGAACTAACAATATTACACAACTGCAACCATATAGTCAAGACAACCACAATCCTTTTTGTTCTTTCCGCATTTCTACGTAAACTCAAATTGAAACGAGCCATGATTGCAAGAATGAATAAATATTGTCAACTACATAATGTAAGATCCTAAAAAGCGATGATTGTGTATACATGTGTGTTATGTTAATGAGTATACGTGGTGCAGAAGTGCAGCAAGAAATATAAAGCAGAAGACCAAGATGTATCGTTGCAATTGAGGAAAAATTGGGTTATCATATTTAGTCTTGATTAGAGTTAGTGTTGAATGAAGAACCACTATTATTATTAGTATGTTAGTATATGTGAAAAAACAATCACTATCATCAATGAATCACAGGTTCAATAATCTGTCCAGGCACTTCAAATCTACCAAACTTCAAATGATATAACAGTCCAGGTACTTCAAAATCTGTCATATTTCAAATGATATAACAATTAATCAAAAACATTGAACTTATCCTTCAATTTATTAGGTTGCAGTAATCTTAATATAATTTTCATTGCATATGTGCTACATACAGTCATATAATCACCAAATTCAAGCATCCGAAGTATATGAAAATCATCAATCACAAGGATAAAGAGTCACAATTTAAAATGAAGCAATTCTAATGGCAATCAATACCTAAACAACGTAAAGAAGAAACACCTAGGACGTTTCCACCCAATGGAGCAACCGAATTTAATACTTTAGCCTGCTACAATCACAACCCAAAAAATCAATATTCCAGACACAAAAAACCCAAATAAATTAAGCAAAACAAAAAAAGTAAAAACTCGGCTGTAAAAATGAAAAATTATTGATCTTCGAAATTGGGTCGTAGAAAAACAGAGTATAGATTGCAAACAAATTAAACGAACAGTGATTTGAGTTGGAGAGCTGAACTACGAGAAGCAAGTGTACGTGCAACCTTACTAGTGGTTTATGGCTACAGAAATAGTAGAGGGAGGATAAAGAAGAAAAACAAAGTTGCTGGTATTTCGAGAGGTGGTGGGCATTGACGTGAGTGGTGGCTCTTGTTTGTGAGATAATAAGGTATTGCTTAAAGAAAAGGTGGGACTTGGTTATCAGTCGACTAGGGACGTTTACGATGATGAAATGGGTAAAGAGTGAATGCAAGTGAGACACAGAAATAGGTATAGAAGGTTTCCGATGAACACACGATGCTTTAATCCAAACCCATTGGAAATACCCAGGTGAAACACACAATGCTTTAATCCAAACGCATTGGAAATACCCAGGTGAAACAGATGAAATACCCATATGAGAAATCGGTATCTCAAAATACCCACATGAAACCCACTCAATCGAAACCCCACTCAATAGAAACAATACAAATAACTTACCTAGATCTGGTGGTAGAACACTGGAATGTCAAGAAGATGAAGAACTTTCGAAGAAGAGGAAGAACTTTTGAAGGTTGAAGAAGAACTATTTCGGGAGGAGGCAAGGATAGGTTTGTAAAAAGGTAATGAGCTTTAAACGTAGAAGAGGATTAGAGATTTGTTGAATAAATAAAAACAAGTATTAGATGGTTTTACCTATTCTATAAAATCGAGGAATACAAAATGATGTAGAATGCATTTGACGTGTTTGTTTTAAACCAAACGTTGGCTTAAGAATGACCGAAGAATACGTAGGGAATAGAATTTCTATTCCCTCGTACCAAACAGGCTGTAAAGTTATTTGGAGAGTAGTTGATTTATTGGCCGATTTAAAACAAACATTTAAAAATAAAAATGTTTCTATATAAGAGCGTTTTCTACCAACAACCAAAATTTTAAATATCAAAAGTCTATTGTGCCTTTTAAATTTTATTGCTAAGTTGTGTAAGATCTTGTTGTTTAAATTATATTCTTGATTAAGTTACAATTAAGTACCACAAGCGTCATTTTTTGTTGGTTTTAATATACAACAATTTCTAGTAAATAGGGCATCCTGATTGAGGTTCCTAAATACCTATGTTTTTAGGATCAGTGTTTGTTCTTATAATTGTTTTATGCAGTTATATGTTATAAATAAATATTGACCTTAAACGAAAATGAAAATTGAAAGAGTTGTATGAATTTTTCATAGATGATGAAGCGATGCAGTGAATATTACTTATCTAAATCTAAATTTTATAAGAATATTCAACGAAATACTAGGATATATAATATTCATACTCTTATAATTTTTTTAAGTTATATCTTTAAAAGTCATTTTATATATAAACAGTTAATATTAAATAATTAATTTTATCAAATATCTCTAACAAATATTTAATATAATTTATTGATCAAATAAACTGGTATAATTAACTTTCAACTAACGGCAGCTAACGATTAATGCAATTTGTTGGTTGTTAAACAGGACTTAACAGGAATTGTAACGATTCGCAACATCCAAAGTTCTCCGAGCCTAATATCTGTAGTTACAAAAGGAATGATTGATTTGCAAGAAAATTACCGTCAACAACCAGCCAACCATCCTGCAGTCGCAACGCCATCATTAGGGGAAAGGCCCGTCGTAGAGTAGGAGTACCTTCTCTTGCTTTCAACTCCGACGCAAAGAGATTGGACGTCGGATTCCCTATTAACCAATAAAAAGGCTGTGAGAAAGAGAGGGATAAGGATCGACGAATCTCGCTAATACCATACGCTTGATGCGACTGAACGGCTAGAGCCTCAAATGGCAAGTCGATAAGTACAAATTCTATGCTTTTGTCATTTGGATTTTTTATTTTATTATTATATTGAAATGTTAAGTCAAGAACAGTTAAATAGTAAAAAAAAGTCTCGATTTGAAGTCAATAGTTTAAGTTCGGCCTTGAGATCCTTTGTCTCTAATTACTCAAGCCTCTATGTACCTCATACATTCAAGTCATTCATTTGAGTCAAATGAAACATTCAAGTCATTCATTTGAGTCAAATGAATGTCTTAGATATATACGGTACAGAAGGGCTTGAATAATTGGGGACAAAGGAATAGGTCCCTTAAGTTCGAGTTGACAAAATCTCGAGCCTGATTTTTTCATCCCGATAATGCAAAATAATATTGTTTTATTTTTTAAAAAAAAATTCAGCCAAAGATCATGCGATTCGTTGTCATTCTTAAAGATAACTTATTAATTATATGTTAATAATTTCTAGCTTTTTTATTTATGTTAAGAAATATATAAAAAAAACTCAATAACTTTGTAAAAATGTCAATTAATTAATTATTATTAAGTACATAAGTCATTTTGATACTTCTTTCTTTAATTTTTCTCATATAATATTACAAACAATCTCTATATATTTTGTCCTTTCTTGATAAACATATGCATCTAGCTCAATCTGATTCACGAAAGGAATTTAGTTGAATTGAACATGTTTCTAAGGAAAAATATGCCTTAATCTTATATTTTGTTTAACATATCATAGGACACGATGAGTTGCTTTCAAATGTGTCACTCGTGGTTTGCGTGTAAAGTAACTTAAAACATGAACTACGTATGCTAAGTCAAGTTGCTTGATGTTCAAATAAATTAATCGACTAATAAGTGATCGGTAAGAAGATAAGTCATCAATGTAATCATCCTCAAATTTGATGGAAGATTGATATTTCTCCAAGAAAAATGAAACTAAGTTTTGCTCTGAGCATCATACATCTTCAAGAATCTTAAGAGCATACTCTCATTTTGAAAGAGCAATATCTTTATACTACGCAACTTCAATGCCTAAAAAATATTTCAAAATATTTTATATTTTTAAATTTGAATTACCTTGTCTAAGATAATTTGGTGTCTTAAATGTCTTATAAGTTGTCTCCTTTCATAATCATGCCTTAATATAAATTAGAAGAGTAACAGATGTATCGTCATATAATCGAACGAATTTGGAATAATTTGCCTTTGATTGCTTAAAACTGGCTTCTTTGAGAGCAAATGAAAGTTTAATGAACCAATAATATGAAATTTGTTTTAAAATATGCAATGATTTCTTAAGGTTGCAAACTCATATATACCCCTTTCATCCATAATTATGAGGTAAAGTCATGTAAACATCTTCCGATAAGTTCCCTATATAGGAACACATTATTAGCATCAAGTTGGCGAAGATGTTGGTCTTTGGTTGAAGTTTGGGCAAGGGGTAGACATGTTGTTATAAGTTCTGCAGTAGGAGTAAATGCCTCTTAGTAATCTGAACATTTGATTTGGTTGCATTTCTTGGTAACCAACACGGATTTTTAATGTTCCAACTATCTCATTTAAGCAGAGATTTGTCTTGTAGACTCGTTTATATCTAATTATTTTATTTCTAACATGTAATTGTTGTTGGGATTATGCATCATTTGCCTTAAGAGCATTAAGTTCTTGTTGTGTCACAAATTGCATGTGCAAAACAAATTGAGTTTTTTTCTTAAATATAAACAATAAAAGCATGTTGTTTAGGAGAAAATCTATAATAAAAGAGAACAATAGATAAAGGATGTGAAATACATATATCCATAACCAAAATTAAGTTAGATGATAGGATAAGTTATAAAAATAAAAGATTTTGACTTTTAATGCATCAAGTAAATTCATGTACAATGAGTAAAATCATCAACAATAGTAAGAACCTATTATACTTATATAATGGAAAGAATGTAGTAACCTCCCCAAATATTAACATGAATCAATTCAAAAGGTATTTAGTGCAAATAAAACTTAAAGAAAGGGATAACATGTTGGCCTTTGAACTAAAAAGTGAATAAAGAGTTTTATATGAAACTAGCACAAATTTTGTTTCTTTTATATGAATAACGTAATTGATCTTATAAACTGAAGAGTGGAGATACTTAAACTAATATGTGGTTGCTTATTAGGTACTAAGTTTACTAAACTGACTCGACTATGAAGATCCTAAATGGAATATTATTTATGTGTCTATGAATTTCCTCACAATGATAGTTCTATAATTGTTCATTAGTGTAACAACTCATTTCTAAACTAAGGGATAGAACCCTAAATTTGTGTAATTGAGAAATGGAAACGAGATGCTAGAAAAATGCATTTCATGCTCATATATTATGTTAGCATAAGTACACATGTGAATATTAATTTTTACATATAAAAATGATTGTATATGCATTCATTGACATTTTCGTATAATTGATCTATAAATGTGATTATATTTGAAATTGTGAATTGTATGTGTTAAGAATTGATTTGGAGAATATATTTATTGACTTAGAATTTTTAGTGAAAATTTAAGAAATTTCCAAAATTTGGGGTATTTTTGGAATAAAAAATGTCAAGTGGCAGAACAATTGATGAATAGTAGTAAAAATAAGAGTCCAATGACAATGGAAATTTTTATATATAACATTGGGATTTAATGATAAATGTCATTAAAAAATTGGAAAAATTTTTGAGTTAAAAATTGGAGACAAATAGACTAGCTTTTTAAAAGAGCCAATTGGAGACTACAAAAAGAGGACAAATGGCAAGTGACAAGTGTCACAACACTTGCCACTCACCACTCACGGTTTTATTCACCCAAATTGAAGACCATCTAATGGTCTTTCACTTGTCAAAAACGATGCATGCCCTTCTCTTCACTTTCTTCCTTTGCTCTCTTATTCACTTACGACATTCTCTTCCCCAAGCGTAAAAATGGAACCTTGCTTTCTTCCATTACTAGCCATTTAACTATCTAGCTATCTTCTTCTTGTTGCTAAAAGACCCAACCCATTTCACCTTGAAAGTTGATGATCGTGGGATGCATGAGAGAGGCTAGGGTTAAGTGTGATTTGAAGACATTGAAGCTAAACAAGTAAGTGTAAGCATTAGTTATTCTTGATTTGTTGAATGAAACATATTTAATGATAGTTAGAGGTTAAATGTTCATAAATTGAGGATAGGTATATGCAAAAACATAAGAAAGTATATGGGTAGATTAATGTCTTACTTTTACATGTATGATGATTAATGATCCATAAGTTGTTATTGAGATGTTTTTAGGGTAGAATGATCATTATAATGGTGTTTGGATGAGTGCAGTAAATTGATGAATGAATGGACATGGTTGATGTCTTGTTTTATGGTTATGATTAATACTCTTTTTTGACTTATTTTGTGAATGTTTTGATTTGTAAATTGAGGTGAGAATGAAGAGCAAAATGAAGTAGAAAAGATGATCTATGTACAAGATGTGTTAGATGTAAAATGTATGAAGTTATAAAAATATGAAAAATTGGATGAGAGTGGTTGGAGTATGTTAGTTATAACTTTTCCATTGATTATGCATTTATAATTTAGGCATAACTTGTTCTATAAATATCCAAATGAGATGATTTTCATTTGGATTAAATTAGATACATAGCTACATTTTCAAGAAGACATCAAATTCAAAATTTGTCTTTAAGAGTTTCAAATTTTGACTAGAAATTGAGTACCAGTGTAGAAAGTTGATAATGAATGTGTATTATTTCAATGGATGAAATATAAGTATTAAATAATAATAGCATGGCATTTTGAATTGATTTAATTTTTTAACATTAGATTATGTATTGAAAGAGTAGTATGACATAAAATAGAAGGGTATTTTGATTTTAACTTATCTATCGGGGCCTATTTTAGCGTCACTCTTCTATTCAGTCTCTATTTTCTTCTAGTTCTTTCTTTTATTTCTTTTATATTTCTATTTCTTTTTATATTTCCTTTTATTTATACATTTATATTTTTTCTATATATATATATTATTGTTATTTATCTAAAAATATATCTAATATATCAAAAATTTATCTAAAAATACAGCTATTAAAATATAGTTATTATAAAAGAACTAAAGTATATTTAGATAAAAATACAACACCATACGTATTGGTGTGCGTAAATTAATGTGTCACGTTCATCCTACAGGCTTTTAAGCGTAGTGTATTAAGTTCCAATTGTCATGTTATCCTATTTGCAATTATGGAGTACTGGAAAATTGTCTTTTCAATCACACCAAATCAATTTCGTGAGCATCTTCATTATGCATTATCCTCGCCTGAACGTCTAAAAACGCATGCTTTCACAAGGTCATTTCAGCATTTTTCACTGCTGGAGTTTGGCTATAGAAGTTTCCAGCGGTTGTTCGATGGTTACATCAACAAAGCCTGATTTATTCTTTGAGCTCTGCAATTTTCTTCATTTAGTTGGTATCTGACGAGGACAAGGCCAAGTTGATCAGAATGACGAAGTTTTGTAATTTTCTTAATTTTCGACTTCTGCTTATGTACGCAATAGTTAGAGTCAGAAATTTAAGATAGAAAGACTAAAAAATATAATTTTTTTAAATTCGGAAGAATCCAGCATATCATTAAGTTCTAAATGATTCCATCCTTATATATAATATATATATAATTTTTTTAAAATTTAAAGGACCCAATGCACAATTAAGTCCTATCTAACTCCATATAATACTTTGTCGCTTCTTAGAGCCTCAACCGACACAATCAAAGAATAATTTGGGCGTTACAATAACTTTAAAATGTCATTGATAATTAAGGTGGTTTAACTATTAAAAGGATTATTATGATTCTTAAATTTATTAATTTTAGATTTGACTTAGTTTTATTGACTAGATGAAAGTGAAGAATACAAAAAAGTTTAGCAATAAATATATATAAATATAAATTAATCAAGAGACATTTAAATTTATATGAATATATAAATAAAAATTAAATTACTTTAAATATTTTAAATTATAAAATAAACATTTATGATATTTATTTATAATATTATATATTATAATTTATGTAAGCGAAAATTACATTTTAAACTTTAAAACAGATGCAAACATTTTCAAGAGTTGAAATTGAACCTTACAATGTTCAAGTAAGATTTACGAGATAAAATATATAAACAGTTGAGCTCATTTTTGTTAATTTAAAATTAATTATATTACATTGAGATCTATTTTTATTTAAAATATTAAAAAAATATTAGATTTTTTAAAAACATTTTGAAAATATTGAGTTTTGAAATGTGCTCTTTGGCTTCGGAAGATCCACGTGGCAATATCTCGTAAGTAGAGAGTTAGACTTAGGTGGCGCCGTGGCGGGCATTCTAAATATACGGCGGCGATGCGAAGCTTACGTGGACTGCCGTCTTAATCAGTATGGCTGCTCATGCATTTTTCTCCACTATTCACGCGCCACCGCATTTCATACCTCAAAGCACACTAATCCCAAATTCTGCTAATGCTCTGAACCTTGTCAGAAGTTGCTGGATCTGGTATTTCAAGGTGTAAAGTTTGTTCAGATATTATCATATTAAATAGATTTTTTGTTTTTATTTATTTATTATATTTTATTAATTATATTATGTAACTAAATTATTTAATAAATTCATAAATTTAAATTAAGTGCTAAATTCAATCTAATAATCAGTAATGAACTAAATCCATTTGAATATTATATTCAATAAGTTTATAATTTTGTTCAAACAAATAAATTTCAATTTAAATCATCAAATAAATTTCAATTAAAATCATCATTAATAAATTTAATATGATAAATATAAATTCAAAACTCCTTTAGTACTTGATATACCTAAGTAGAATATTAAGTCTACTTATTATCAAATATTTCGTAATTATATTTTAATTTTAAATTTTAGTCAACTTTTCAATAATAATTAGAAATATAAAATATCAATTGGATATCAAAATTTTGATTTATTAAAATTTAGCTTACTCTAACTTTTATTATTAATCTTCTGAACTTATTAAGTCTACAGGACTTCCGCTTTAAGAGAATAGAGGATGGTTATCTTATCAACGTCGTAACTTTTTTTGTAATTTTTATTTTTATAAAAATATTATTTATGTGACCAATTTATGACATGAAGAAGCAACTTTATCGGTTACTCAAAACTTACAAATGTGTACATCATATAAAATAATATATACAATTTTAATAAATAAATTTTATTTAAAATTATTTTAATAATAATAAATAAATAAATTTTATTTTAATTTTGAATTTATATTATTAATGAATTAAATTACTTATTCTTGATATGTTCAAATAAACCGATACTTACAAAAAAAATAATATTCAATATATATTAATCAATACTATAAATTTAAAGTATAATTTACCTTCAATGCTTTTTTTTTGCTACAAGGGAAGGAAAAATAACAACAAATAAAAAACACCCTAGCTAATTCAGGGTTTTGCGGTATTGGACGCCTTTTTGGTCACGATGAAGTAAATCCACACTCTTCATCAGAGGCTTGGTAAGCATATAAAGGCTTAGACTAGACATCTCCGCAATAGAGGCTAGTCAATCGGCATACTGGTTCTCTTCACGACTTACGTGTTGTAGCTGCACCTCCCAGGTTTGGTGTAGAAAGCCACAGGTACTATATCCTCAGTAAAAACCGTATTGAAAGAGGAGAGAATGTTGATAATCTCGAGGGAGTCTACTTCCACTATCACGCAGCGATACCCCAGCATCCATGCGAGGTTCAGGCCTGAGTGGACTCTCCATAATTCTACGGTGACAGGAGAGTCGCTGCCAATGTGGTGTAGAAACCCTCCGTACCATCTCCCATGACAATCCTTAATTAAGCCACCCACAGTGACAAAGGTTCGATCTGTGTTTAATTGCACCATCCGAATTAATTTTGACCCAAAAATCGACGGTTTCTTCCATCCGAAACTAAAGTACCTTGAGGTAGACCCTGATTCTGCAACATGCAGCTCTCCACTAATCGTGCTTTACCTATCTATGTCACATACTCCATAACGGCTCGAGGCCTATCTTTCAGTCAGGCAAAATTAGCTTCAAACAGGCTCCAATTTTTTCGCTACTGTAAGAACCAACAGGCTACTCCGTAAATAATAATCCCGACAACCTGATTCTCTTGTGTAGGTGTTTGGAGGTTGTGAGTCACTTACAATGTTGTAAACCTCTATATATGAAAACCGACCGGTTTTCGATCGGACAGTACGATCCGGTCCGGTTTGTTTGCAACAACGGAATCGTTGTTCCCAGCGCACTGAACGGAAGAGAAGACAGAAGAGAAGTGACGATGGCGAGGATCTTCGTCGGAAATGGCTGAGCTTGTAGAGTTGTAGGAACCAACGAGATTTCTCGAACCCAAGCTCACAACTTTAACATAACATATCAACATAACCAAGAACAAACTTTTTTCGAATTCCACTTACCTAGACCTAGACGGCGTGAACTCCTCCCCCTCACCGTTTGCAAACAGAGACTGGTTCTTTCCTTCTCCGACATTCATCCACCGTCCGCTGCCAAAATCCCCAAAATTCCCTCGCCGGTTCTCCACCGCTTCTAGAATCTCCCAACCCTACCTTCACCGCCACCACCCCGACTCCAAGCCTCCGAGGCCACCACCGTCGCCATCATCGTCGTCGTCAACGTCTCATTCTCGTTCACCAGGTCCACCTTCGACTCCACTTCCTGCTGCTCCGAGTGGCTCTAAGTATGGTGAGATTTCCCGACCAGATAGCTTTCTTCGTCGGTCGGAGAAAACAATCTTCAGGACCCTAATAACAAAAAGAGTCTAGATTGAAACATAATCCTAAACATGAAAGGAGAATCAAGGTTCTTTGCTTGAGGATAACTTTTATTAATCGAGGTTCTTCACTTCTTTGCGTGAGGATAAGTTTGAGGAAGCAAGTAATCATCCTCACGCAACTAATAGTCCATTCTTAACTAAAATTTTTAGTTAAGAATGGACTATTAAGTATTAACTAAAAAAAGGTTTTTCAGTTAAGAATGGACTATTAGAGTTGCATTAGGATGGAGTTTGATTTTACACTTATAGTCTGAAACAGTTGTTTAGTTAATAATTCATTCTCTACTATGCTACAAATTTATGTCTGATTTTAACTTTTTATTATAATTCTTGCAACAATCGGCTTTATTACTAGCATTCCATCGTTAACAAAGCCGATTATCTAAAATAATTTGGATTAACTCCTCTCTGGTATTGTGGAGGTTTGTAACATTTAGAATTCTATTTTATATTAATTTCTATAATATTTAGAACTTTATTTTATATCAAATTATGGTAGTGATAAGTTTTATAATATTTAGAACTCTATTTTATATCATTTTATGTAACATTTAGAACTTTATTTCATATCAATTTCGTAACATTTAAACCTCTATTTCATATCATTTTCGTAATATTTAGAACTCTATTTCGTATCAATTTTTGTCTTTGATAGTTCAGTTATATATACTCTTTCAACTATTCAATTTGTTGATCTAAAGTAGCAATATTGAAAATTAGCAATATTTCAGTTAGGCTATTTAAAGTGGAGTAATTGCTGGAGCAAAGTTTAATACGTAAGTAATATCTGTTGATCTTTTGTGTATCTATTTTGTTGCTGTTGGTCTTCTTTATTACAATTGATAATGAGAATTATTTAGGTTGCATATTTTTGCCCTAACAGTAGTATACCCATTTTTTTTTTTACTTTTTAGGTTAAATCATAATGGAAAATATGGAATCATCCTCTACTCGTAGTAAGTCCGATCCAGCATGGAATTATTTTTCTTCCTCTCAAGCATCTGATGGGAATGTTCAATATAACTGTATGTTTTGCGGTAGAATATTTAAAGGGGGAGGAATTTTTAGAATGAAAGAACATCTTGCTGGTGTTAAGGGTAATATTGCTCCTTGCAAAAAAGTGCCACTTGATGTGCGTGATATGATTGGAAAATATTTGCATCAACAAGTAAAAAAGAAAAAGGAAAATAAAGAGGCTCATGATATATCTTTTGGAGATGATGAAACACCACAAGCATTAGATAAAGGAAAAAAGAAAAGCTACTATTGACATAGATTCATATTTTTCTCCAAGAACTACTCCTGGTTCTCAACCTAGTCTAAAAAGTTTGATGGTTGATAAGGATGTTATTTTGAGATGTAAAAGAGCATGGGCTAGATGGTTCTATCATTCATGTATTCCTTTAAATGCTTTAAATTTACCATATTTTCAAGAAGCAATTGATGCTACAACAGCAATAGGCCCAGGATTTAAGGCACCATCTTATTATGAGTTGCGTGTGCCTTTGCTTCAAGATTTAAAAAAGGAATGTCAGTTAATTGTGGATACATATAAATCTTGTTGGGAATCAACGGGATGCACTATTATGGCAGATGGGTGGACTGATCAAAGACAAAGAACCTTGATTAATTTCTTGGTTTATTGTAATATGGGAACAACTTTTATCAGGTCTGTTGATGCTTCTGACATGGTAAAAAGTGGTAATGCTTTATCTGAATTATTCTATGAATTATCGAGTTGGTTGGACCAAAGAATGTTGTGCATTTTGTAACAGATAATGCAGCTAATTATGTATCAGCTGGGCACTTATTACAATCAAAGTATGGGCATATTTATTGGTCCCCATGTGCTGCTCATTGTATAAATCTTATTTTAAAAGATATTGGTGGTATGGATCATATTTCTAGTCTTGCTTCACGCGCATCTAAGATCACAATTTTTGTGTACAATCATGTCACATTTTTGTCTTTGTTAAGAAAGCAAGAAGATTGGGTTGAGATCGTGCGTCCCATTGCTACTGTGTTTCAAATACATTTATTACTTTGAAAAATATTTATCAACATAAGCATCAACTTCAAAATTTGGTGACAAGTAAACATTTTTCAAGTCATAAATTATCAAAGAGTGAAAAAGGAAAAGAAGTTTGCGCTATTATTCTAGATAATAAATTTTTGGATGCTTGCTTGATCATTGTGAAGATTGTGGCTCCGCTTATAAGGCTGTTGAGGATTGTTGACTCAGATGAGAAGCCATCTTTGGGGTATATATATGATGGTATGTATAGAGCTCGCAAAACAATTACAAATCTTTTTAAAGGGAATGAGAGATTATATAAGCCTTATATAGATATTATTGATCGACGATGAGATAAGCATCTTACTCAAAGGATCCACTTAGTAGCTTATTTTCTCAATCCTTATTGCTTTTATACTGGAGAAGTACGTACAAGTTATTATGGGAGGTTTGTTTGATGTGATTGAATGCAAATTTATTTTTTCTAGTGAATAACAATCACAAGCGATAAATGAAATTAAATTGTATCGTGAAGTTTTAGAGAGTTTTGTTAGATCATCAGCAAAGAAAGAACTGACGATGAAAAAAATGCAGTCAGGTAAGTGTTATACTTTTAAATTTTAATTCATTAATATATATTTTTATCATAACTATTAATTTAAAATGCAGATGAATGGTGGAGATTATTCGGTGACAGTGCTCCAACATTGAGAAAACTCGCTATTAGGTTACTCAGTCAAATAGCTTCTGCATCAGGTTGTGAACGTAATTGGAATGTTTTTGAACGTATTCATACAAAGAAACGTAATCGTTTGGAACATCAAAGACTTAATGACCTTGTTTACGTTACTTATAATCTGCGAATGAAGAACAGGTATTTTATATATTTGTTTTTATTTCAATAATTTTATTTTTGTTATTGACTTTATAATTGCTCTATTATGTGTTCAGAGCGCTTAATAAGAAGAGAACGTATGATCCAATTGATATTGATTGTATTGAACATACTGATTTTTGGATCGAAGAAGAAGAACCATCGCCTGATCTTGATTATAATGAACTTGAAAGGACCATTTATGAAGAAAATGCGTTCGTCACAACAAATGAATTAAGAACATCTACTGATGGTCAGTTCATATCTTATTTTGATTATATTTAAGTTAAAATTATACTGTATTACAAGTTTACAATTGAAAGTAATTTCATACGTTACTAATTTATAATTTATTTTAATGCAGTAGAAGAAGTGGATGCAAATACTTTGGATGAAAGTGTAGTTTATGAATCTTTAAATAGCGTTGGAGAATTTGGAGCTTTTGATGATGATGAGACGCAACCTCCTTCAGAAATACAATTTTTCTCTTAAATATTATTTTAAGTTTTATATTGGACTCGTATTTATTTATTTTTAGTTCATTAGATAATAATAAACATTGGTGTATTTTTCATTTCAATAAAATATTTTATTTTTATTTATTCTTATAAAATTTTCATCTTATTTATTATATTCTGGTTTGATAGCGGTTCATTACCGGTTGAACCTCAAAATTTTAAATTTTTCCTTCAACCGGTTCGATGTCCGATCTAATTTTTAAAACATTGGTCACTTATCTTAGCATGTTCCTTTGTAATGGTTCAATGCTTTATTATTAACTGTCACGCTCCACTGGATCGCGTATGTATGTAAATCATAAGACACAATAGTTTCTCTGTAGAATCACAAAACCTCGTGCTTAAGACTATAGAGTTTCGGATTCCGGTAACTGTGGGGTCATGTCTGAGCTAAGTAATAGCCTTGTGTGGGTCCCACTCGTCGTCCTCCTAGTACTGCTCTCAAGTGATTCTCTCTCTATCTCTCTTTCCTTTTATGCTTTGATTTTCTCTATCCTATTCTGCATTTCTTGTTTTGATTCCGACTTTTTGTTGGATCGCACGCACATTCTCCTTCGCTGTACGTCATTTTCAACTAAGCATTCATTATTGGATTCCCGCTTCTAAGTCTTCTCCTCTCTCATTAGCCCACATTCATTCATCTCCTGCTCCTAGCTCTCTCTCTCTCTCTCTCCCTCTCTGGTTTTGGTTTGAGCATCCTAGAAAAAGCAAACCCAGCAATGAAGGTTTGATTCTCTTTCTCGGAATCTACAAAGTTTTGCTTTTTTAATTAATTATTGGGTCTCATTCCTCATCACCTTGCTTTCCGGGTTGATGTTCTTTTTCTGTTTTCTGGGATTCTATAATGAATCCAAACCCATTCTTGTCGTGGATTCCAAGTGACTGTCTTCTGTTGTTGTCTCGACAGATGTCTCTTAGATTGTGGGGTGAATCTTAAAAGTGTGTTCTTTTTAATTGTTAAGGTTTCTCTTGGCTTGAACATAGCCAAGTACAAAGAACTGAGGAACTGTGTTTTGTGAGCTAGTGCTTGCTGGTTCTCAAATGCACTTTTCCTCTTCAAAGATACAAACTTTTTACGGTTTCATTACTCCAACAGTTTATGTTCTGTTCTGAGTTGCATTGCTCTGTCATATATTATTGCAGCAGAAACTTATGCGAATAATGATTCTTAAAAATGACTCGTCCTCAACTTGTGAGATCTTCTTCTTTTTTTTTCCCCTTAAAGTTAAGCTTTATCTTCGTGATTACAATATCAGTCCATAACCCGAGAGCTGAACTTGATTCTGGGTTAAGCGGATCTCTTTTGATTTATGAATTTTCAGATATTTGTTCTGAAGTTGGAGTTGCTAGATGACAAAGCCAAGCAAAAGGCTATGAAGACAGTTTCTTCTCTTTCAGGTAAAACCATCTTTTCAAATTTCCATTAACTTTTGCTTGCTCTTCACTAAATCATACATCTTCCCTTCAGATTTAGGCTTTCACCAAGAAAGTTGGTGGACTGACAGAAATATTAAGCAAGGTTCAATCTGATATTGTGAAGTGATATACACAGTTTCTCTATAATCTCCTTTTTCACCTAATTCCTTTTGATAAACTTCTTTGCAGAGGTGACACAAAAGCCATATCTGCAATTTAATAGTGGCTAGTGATGCAGTCTTGTAATAAAAAGAAAAGAACAAGATAATTTTCTAATCAGTTGATCTGCTCAATCATATATAGTGTGATATAAGATAAACATTAGCTTCCATGGCAGTGACTTAACGTTGGAATCGTACAAATGTGTAATTGGTGATTCCTGGAATGAGCAGAACGACACTCTAGCTCCGTCTCGTTCTTATTTGGATTGAGGACTTGGATTTGATTTATTTTCTTCTACTGGTGTGTTGATTTTCCAGGAATCGACTCCATCTCAATTAACATGAAGGAAAAGAAACTGACTGTGATTGGAACAGTTGATCCTGTGAGTGTGGTAAGCAAATTGAGAAAATATTGGCCAACTGATATAATATCAGTAGGACCAGCAAAAGAACCAAAGAAAGAAGAACCTAAGAAGGAGGAACCCAAAAAAGAAGAAGCAAAGAAAGAGGAGGCTAAGAAAGAGGAAGAACAACCCAAAAAAGAAGAACCTAACAAAGGAGAAGAAAAGAAGGCAGAAGAGAATAAGAAAGAGGCAGCACTGGCACCGGCACTGGCACCAGCACCGACACCGGCACCAGTACCACCACCAGACCCAATTCTTGAGCTTGTCAAGGCTTATAGAGCATATAACCCTTATGTTACCAAATACTACTACGTTCCAAGCATGGAAGAGAATCCAAATGCTTGTGTTATTTGTTAGTTTGTTCATCATCTGAAGTTATGGGGTCTGGTTTTCATTTCTGGAATCTGTATCTCAGATATAACCTCTAAGTAAGCAAGATGCCTTGTGTATATTGATGAAGAAACATTAAGAAATGTGTAGAGACAATAAACTGAAATTTTGTAACTTGTACCAAACTTCGTCTAGTTATCAGCTCCTTGGAACTTGAGAATCCATGGTAGGTCACGTTCGAGCTATACCCTGTGCGTGTCTATGTGCTGTGGAAGCGTGAAGAGTCATGTTCTAATGAATCTGTGGGTCTCATTTTCTCATTTTCCATACCAGTTAAAAGTTCCAACCTCCGTTTGAAAATTTGTCGGCCTCAGTATACAATGCTCGTCTTTTCAACAGGTCATCTCTCCACTCGTCATGCCACTGTTTCGATGGAAAACATAACTTTAGCTCGTGGAGTCTTCTGCTCCGAGAATTTCAGAGAAGAAGATCATAATTTTCTTTACTGGCACATTAAAACTAGAAACTGTAAACTATTTCATCCTCCAAACTAAAAGTTTTTAGAATCAAGACAAAGACAAGAGTAAAACCCAATCTTATGGTCTTCCTGTGCCATGTGATTTCTTTTTGATTGCTGACATGCATGCTTGGTGGCAGATTAAAGTGGAAAAGCATGTGATAAAAGATTTAAAATAACAATACACAAAAATTGTGTGCTTGTGGACCATCTCCCTTACTCGTTGGCTGCATGTGCTACTGCTAAGTTAAACACTCGCAATCAAGTAATTAATACTACAAAGTACGCACAAACCACATGTTTAGAGACATATGGTGACAAGTAAAACCTACAAGAATTGCTATGCTTCATTAGTCGGATAGTGCCCTTTCTTGAGTTGATTTTCATGGGTTTGAAGCCTAAAGTTGATAAGATTCGAGACTTAATTAAGAAACCAACTTGCATATGCTTCAAGAGGATAACTGGTTTAAACATTATTTAGATAGATTATAATAATTAATTTTAAATTGTTAATTAATTAAATAATTTATTTAAATTACATTATTTGTAATTTATTATATATGTATTTATTGATTTATTTCATAAAAAACAAAAGATATTAGTTTCACATTTATAGCTATAATTAAACTATTTGATTTAGAATCATGTTTTACGATAATTTCACATTCTAATCATTGGCTTTAATTAGCCCATTGTATCATTTTTATAGTTTAGAATAAAGGCTAGGATATGTCTTGGAGTAACCAACAAAAGTTGCATTTTTGTTATGACAAGGTTACATGTTCTAATCACATAAATAACTTTTTTTTATAGAAATTAGAAAGAAAAGGATGAGTACATTAAGATACGGATAAATGATTTCACATAGAGAGATCTTTCTCATTCTCGTAAGTTTCTTAGACATTTTTCTTAAGTTTTAGGTTTTGTATTTAGTCTAAATATTTAATAAGTAGTGCTTTTCTCTTAATTATTTAGTTTAATATTTTTTACTTAACCTAAATATATTCTTTGTAATGATTTATTTTATTTAATTACTTACTTGACTTCGATCTTGTTTATATATACATTTACTTATTGCATTTCTTAATAATAACTTTTTATTAGTTAGAAATAAAATTGCTTATTAGATCTTCTCAAATCTAACGTTGGTGAACTTTCTTTGATGGTGTAGAACGGGTTGGAGTATCTTGTTCTTATTAAGATGTTTCAATCTTGTGTTGGCTTATTAGTTATTTTTTAGCTGATTGATCAAAATAAATTGATTGACTTTATTAAAAAATTATTTAATTTGTTTGGTTGTTGGCTAGCTAGGATGACTGATTCAATCCAACCAGTTAATTTGTGAAAAGCTCCAGATATGAAGTGTTTTGGCCAAGTTGAATAAGTTGTTTGGCAATGACCATTCTACCCTTAATTCTTGGTCGTCCTTCGTTATCATTTATGTTGTCTTAAACTATTGCTAGTCACGGGGATGACAAATTGACTTAATTAGTCACCCTGTGGCTAGTCACAAATTAGAGTGCTTGGCCATCATGTTTGTATGTTTTATAGGGTGGTCTTGTTGTTGTTGTTGTTGTTATTATTATTATTATTATTAAGATTAGGATTAGATTTTGTTGTCTGTTATTGTTATTATTATTATTATTGGATTTTGTTGTTGTTATTATTATTATTATTATTATTATTATTATTATTATATGTTTTATTTTTATTAGAGTTATAAACTTTATTTTTGTAGAATTAAATATCTAAATTTAAATCATTATAAGAATATTCAACGAAATACTAAGATATATAATATTCATACCTTTATAATTTTTTAAAGTTATATTCTCATAAGTCATTTTACACATAAACAACTAATACAAAAGAGTTAATTTTACCGACCATCAAATGATAAATAACTAATACAATTTATTAATCAAATTAACGATATAATCAACTATCAATTAATAGCTAATACAATATGTTGGTTGTTAACCAAAATCATCATTTAGGATCTTAATTTGGTATATATATTTATATAAATTTCACGTAGTTAAAATTTATTATACTCCTCCTATCTAAAATAAGTATCGTTTTAGATAAATTTTAATTATTTAAAATAAGCGTGGTTCACGATTTTTCATACATGTTTATAATTTTATTTTAAAATTATCATTTAATTCTCTCACATCCTAATTATACAGATTACATTTTCAAGGCAATTTAACATGTAATTAATAAGAGTGTATCAAATATTTCATTGATTTTTTTAATAAATATACATCTCTCTAAAATGACACTTATTTTAAATAAGAGGGAGTAAAATATTGGAGGTGATGATTAAAAGAAACTATGAGATTCCGTGTAGAACAGGGACTAGAATTTGTACGTTGTTTATTGCATCTCTCGTGCTTATCCCAAGTTATGAATTGCTATCCGTACATTCCATCTTTTTAGGTTCTGAAATCATTTCATCTCTGTCTTTTTTTCTCGTCTTATCGTTTCACAAGTGCGTTTGGGACGTCCTTTGGAACTTGAGCCATTTAAATTGATTGACTATTTTTTTAATCATTTTTTAGTTGTTGTCATTGGAGAAATACTTGGGTAGAATCGAAAGGTCGATGTATGGTTTGCAGATACGTGCAAGCAATATCTATTAGCCAAGTCTTTGTTCCTAGTTTCCAGTTCTTCTTAGACAAAAGAGAGCAGTTTCAAAAGATAAAGAGTTCCTTTCGTAGCAGTTCACATCAGCAATCGGATGGTACTTATATATTGTTTCTATGAAGCTTTTACATGTAATCATTAATCATCACTCGTTATCTATCTTATCATCGTCACATTTGATCCGAAATCTTATAATAAAACAAAAATTGAAAAATTTAATAATACGCAATCTTATTTTTACATCATAAAGAGACATTTGATCCGAAATCTTATAATAAAACAAAAATTGAAAAAGTTTAATAATACGCAATCTTATTCTTACATCATAAAGAGACTGTCTTCGGTTCTATCTATTTATCTATTTATATTAAACTTGTCAAGTCTAAGTAATTAATAATTAGGATTAATCACATAGCCTAATGACAATATATTACCATTCTTCAAGCTCCCAATGATTTGAAATTATACTGTAGAGTGATTTCAACAATATTTTAAAAACTATACCGATTCGATTAATCTAATAGTAAAAATTTATGACGGTTTAATATCGATTGAATTTTTGAACTTTAAATCTATTATCTTATCAATTTAACTTTTGATCTAGTTTTGAAAACATTAGATTTGATAATTAATTAAATAAACTCTATTTTAACTACTTATTCATAATTATATTGTATTATAAATTGGTCAACACTCATAATTTAATTTATTAAAACCTAAACAGAGTTTATTTGATCATTTATCAAATTATAAGAACCTTTGTAATCACAATTTTTCATAGTATTTAGAGCAAAACAACATATATTATATTTACCTTACCCTTAAACTACATAACTTCTCTTAATAAATAATCTGACATTTCATTTTCCTAACTTTATGTATTTGGAATAGGTTTCCTTTTGACAGCTAAGTGGAAAAGATCAATTTTGGGATGGATTTCCCAATAATGGAAGAATATTTTTTTTTCGGAAACAGTCTCTTAACTAGTTAGAGATTTAAATATAAGACTGCGTACTATTGGATCTCTCAAAATCCATCGTGTTAGTGAAATTTTTACTGAATGTTGTTATTGAAAGAATATTTTCAGTTACACGCATAAAAGTTAATGTCGCTTTATTAAAAAAATATTTATTACTTTTTGTTGAATGTGTATTACAGATCATAGAATATATATTATAAAAATTATAATTAATGAGATAAAAATTTAAAACTATCAAATCTTTTAAATTTTTTCAATCTAATGCCAAATTTTCTAACATTTCCAATTTCAAAACTGAGCTTTCAAAATTTTTATGAATTAGGTTAAAACATCATTTTATAAATGAGAATAATAGATGGACATTTACGTGTCATTTAATAGCTATGTCGTATCAGTTAAAACAAACTTTTAATAATTTTATTTATACAGTTCTAAAATTAGTTATTAAACTAAAATTTTATTAAAATTTTTATATTAAATTTAAAAATTCAAAGATTAAACACTTTTAAATACATTATCTCTAAATTATTTATTCTAGTGAATTATTTTAAAAGCTTATAATAATGTATAATATATTCCAACTAACACATATGCCCAAGTAGTCTTAAGCGATCAAGTTCCAGGTTGTTGCTGACTCAAAATTCGTAATGTTGTTTCCAAACAGTTTATCAAAACGTAGGGGATTAATAATGTTGTCTATGTTCTTTTTGGTTGTTACGTCTGATCAGGGAATTCTTAAACCAAAACATGATATGTTCGATGTTGATAATCACGCGCAGTACCACAACTAACTTCTACAGTTAGATTACATTACAGTCAACCAAATGAACTCTCTTTGACCTGCATGCTAGGAGGCTATGATCATCATGTGCCAAAGCATATTGAATCTCCAACTGGTAAAAGTCGTGGACATGTATCATATCATCATAAGTAGGTACTTTCAAGAACTGGGTCAAGGAGTTAATTGATCGACTGCAATTTAGACTCGCAACTGTGTTTCATGTTTTTAAGACAAACTTAGCTCGTCAATGGCTCGAATTCACTTGTTTCCCGTGAAACTTGAAGACCTAGAAACTGAGTCTCTGTTAGTCAGATTTTATATATACAGGAATGCAAAATCTTTAAAACGGCCACTCCCTTAACTATACCCTAAAAGATACTTTGAAAGGAGATTCTTAACACACACCCTTCAATTTAGAGCAGAATTGGACATATTATGGGCATATCGAACAAAGGGCTATATCAGGTTGGACATCGCCCCAAACTATCGGGACAAGTTTAGTCTCTAATATCATGACAAAATTAGACTTAACTCTACCTCAAAAGGTACCTTAAAAGGAGATGCTTGTTATACATTTACCAGTTATTTTAGCATTCTTTACTTGCTTGGCTTGACAATAACAACCTACAACACATTGGTATGGCTTGGCTTTAATTGCCAAACCTTGACATAGACACTTGGTGTCAGATGAATTATTATTGAAGTGAATTCTCTAGAGGTAATTAACATTCTTTTCTCTTTCAATATAGTTTCAACTAAGGATAATTTTTTGGTGGCAGATACTTGTGGTTTAATCCACCGAATATGGGAGGTACAATTTCAGCATGTTTATCAAGAAGGGAACCAGTATGTCAATAATTTGGTCTTTTTCACAGTTTTATCCAGCTCAAGCCTGTATATACTCCAAGAGCCCCCAATGATCATCTTGGATCTCATTCATCAAGACAAGCAAGGAGTTTTGTACCGCAGAACACTGCGTTAGTTAGGGTGTTTTGTTTGTGTGATTTGTTTTTTCTTACCCTTTGCAGCCAAAAAAAAAGTCTCTATCCTCCATGCACAAAAATATTAACTATGTTCCTAATACTAGAACAATGTCATAAACTTAATGAAATTTTTTGTTACCTAAAGTGTAAGTTAAAAAGATCAAGCTAAGTAAGGAACTTTGATTTATCCACTGTAAAATGTCTTAGTCAAGTAATCCGTACTGATAAGGTATCGTGGACACGTATCCTAAGAACAAACTTGGTTACTTATTGAGATTAAGAGGCCTCCATAACTCCAAAACAATACGAACTCATTTCATTTGTCATCTCCCGACAGTGCTGCAAGAGAGCATGTGAAGCATCGATGACAAATCGACAACCAACTTTACACAAAAGATGTTCTTTTCTGTGGGTCAGGGCGGTTTCAGCAGACACTATACGACGAGGACTTTGAAAGCTCCAGGTACTGGATTTTGGTGCAAAATGGTATCACGGTCGAGTTAGTCGCCACTTGTCATGCCAGAGAAACAATTTGAGTGTTATATACGTAATATGGGATGGGAAAAGTAAAACAGAATCATGAAGCAAGCAGACATGATGCATGTATTGAAATCGAAAACGAGGATGTTTATTTCTTGCCTAAAAATGTGCATGTGCAAAGGCCAAAATGACATGGAATCGAATAATGTTCCGGTACTTAATCTTTCCTCGATACTTTCTGCAAGTTCTAGCAATGAACATGTCATGATTCCATACCATGCAGATGTCATGTTTATCTTATTATCTGTTTGTTTCATGTCCATACGCCAAACCTAACCAATTAGCGTATTCAGAACCAGAGGTGATGTGATTTGTTTCTATTAATATAGTGAATCGGGACGAAGGTAAAATTATGAGTAAGAGAGGATTTTTTAACAGTAACTCATACCTACTTATACATCGGTATGAATTAAGTAGGTACCATACTTCCACCAAAATACAAGTTCTTGAAAGTTATAGTTAGGTTGGACAAGTTGCTGACAGAAGAGCAAGAGTATAAGAAATGACCATTAATATCGATTACTTGGATAACAGATGCCACGATACATTTGACTTTGCAAACAACACACAGTACAGGACAACTTTCTCACACTAACACGGAAACAGCTTCTTCCCACAAAAACCCTAATCAATGGGAAGAGAAAGACACGACGCACAACTACTCCTAACATGACTTGTTTGATAGGTTCTCAAAGGAAGAGAAATTCCAGGAAGTAAAGTCTATGGAATGGAACTTGGAAGGAATGTTTAAGCTTTGATAATGGGTGGCTATGGAGGTGTTGTATAGAGACATGAAAAAACTATTGAAGTGGTAATCATGTAGCAGCAGTAGCACATCTCTTGGTTATGGCGCCTCCTCCAGTACTAAGTATAAACCTAATTAAGAAGCTATATTATATGCAATCTGCTAAGAAGTTTCTTGTGCAGATTCAGACAATCGGTAGAGTTCTTTGGCAATTATTTGCGTGGCTGAACAGTAACCATTTATTAGGTCATTGCACGAACAAGAGGGGATTGAGGAACTGGTGAGTGAGGAGACATCATATGCGGCGTTCGGATTCCCTCTTCGAATCTACCTGAAGTGAAACTAAGTCTTAGGTTCTTTCTCCATCGTTTGTTTGTTGGTTTGTCTTCTTGTTTTCGTTGAAGAGCAAATGCTTGTATTCTCTGCAATGCAACTTCTACCGTTTGATCATCCATATTGGCGAAGCACACCCTGAACCAACCAGGTTCGCTGCAATGAAAGGAAGACCCTGGAGAGACATTGAGCTTCACGTCATTGATAATCACACGCCATAGCTTCATTTCCCCTTCAGGTGTTGATTCGTTAAGAAGATGGCGTAAGTCCATCCAAATATAAAGACCTGCATTGCTCTTCAAGCAACTGATACCCACATGTTGTAGTGCCTCCGTAATGATCTCGTGCCTTTTCCCCAACCTTTTGGAGCTCTCTGACAGAAAATTTTCGACGAACTCCTCATCAGAAAGCATTGAAGCAAGTAGAAACTGAGTCTGCGAGGACACCAATCCAAAGCTTGACATTTTACGGGCACAGTGCACAACTTCATCATTGTATGAGTAAACAATTCCAACTCTGAAGCCTGGAAAACCCATGTCCTTGGACAAACTATAAACAATGTGAAAGAGATCCTTGTTACACTCCATCTCATCTATAACCTCAGCGATGCTCGTGAAACCAGGGGACCTGAAGATAGTTGCAGCATATATTTCGTCGCAGACAAAGTGAATGCTCCTCTCATTAGTGAACCTGGCAAGGCTCCTCAGGGACTCTTTGTCCGAGATAGTGCCTAGTGGGTTTGACGGGTTGGTCAGGATTAAACCTTTGACATTGATTCCAGATTCCAGGGCTTTGTCGTATGCTGCCTCTAATGCTTCCCTTGTAACCTGGAAATTGTTAGAACTGTCGCATTCAACTGGAATAATCTGAACTCCAGTACGCCACCTCAGGTCTCGATCAAATCTGATCAGAGAAAGAGCACTCATTAGCCAAAAAGATAAGAATTCAAAACAAATTTATGGAAAATTTCTTTATTCCACACATATTATTCCGGCTTATGCTGTGGTCCTGGAGTTGACTGAAGACAAAGAAGATAGCATTAACGAAGAAAACTCAAACAAGCAAATGAGGAATCATCCTTGTGGATTTGAAAAACTTGGGCTTGGGACTGAAAATCTTTAAAGCATCCAGCTGTCTACCACAATTTTCTTGACGGCTTTCAGAGAGGAACTATGGTTAGAAAATCTATTGTAATGGGATGCTTGGAATTTAATAAACCTCGCAGGCCAACCTTAACGTGCGTCTTTGACTTCAGTCGTTGACCCAAATAACTGGAAGTGGAACGATGGCTTCTATAAAAAATTTCGTTGACCCCAGTTTGTCTAAGAAACACAAAACTTTCGTTTTGACCAAAAATGTCTTATGCAATTTCAAAACCAAAACTTGCTTCTGCATGGACTTGGAACCCCCATGCGTTTACGGTCCCTGGAATTTTTGAACGCCGCTTTTGTTGTTATCCTCATGACTAAACTCAATTGAAACTAGCTTTGATTGTTCCATGTAACTTGTGAAAATGAGAATCAAAATGGTATCTGTATACCAGGTTTTGGAAGAAGAAGAAGGAGGAGGAGGGGTCCTTACGCTGGATAGTAGGGAGAAGGAACAAGGAAAGCATCTCCAGGGTCAGCCAAGCAAAACATGATCAACTCATTTGCTCCTGTAGCTCCACCAGCCATCACTACTCGTTCTGGATCAAATGTTACCTTTCCGTTTCTGACTCTTCCCATAAACTTGGCAATCGCCTGAATCGCGTGAACACGTATGAATTATTTTTATTTTTATTTTGAGAATATGAATTATTATTTTTAAAGATGCTACATATATAAAGTAAGTAATAGCCAAGCATTTGTAGATACCTGTCTAAACTCTGGCAAGCCATGATAATCCTGGAAGTTGGCGATATCCTTGAATCCATTTACTCCTTCAAGAGTGCAGATAGATGCAGATGGGTTTCTCTTGATCCAATCTTCAATCAGATCGAAAGAAAGCTGCATGCCGATACATAAACATGGTTTTAAAAAAAGAACATAAACTAAGATAATAGCAATGTAGGAACAACTTCCAAATATCGATCTCTGAAACAAACCTGGTTCTCTGCGAGACCCATCTGAATAACTCCGTCAGGATTCTTAGTAGGGTGAAACGGGTTCTTGTCATATGCCTTCCAACCATCGAAATACGGAGAGTTCTCTCCATGTCCCTGGTTGGTGGCAATCCTGGACAAAACTGAACGTGTACTCTTCATTTTTTCAAGTGAAGTCAAGCGAATAGAAGCTGAATGACAATCAAGTTCTACTCAACTTAAAACGTTAAGAGTTGTCTGGCTATAAAGTGAGGGACAAGAGTGAAGGATCATTCCTTTTTATAGAGTTAAGTAGTAGCGCACAGGGGACAAAGATAGAAAAGTCCATTTCAAACTTTGAAAATGTTGGAAAATCGACTTCCATGAAATTGGAATTCGATAGATATTGCATTTCTCGGTGATGATAATACTGCCATAATTTTTCAGTGAGTCAAGCGTAATGGCTTGCGTGTTCTCAACACGGACAAGGGCTTAAACACGTGTAGAAGAGAATACAAGAACACCCAAAACAAGTAAAAACAGAATGAAAAGAGACTGTCTGTTCCCCCTTCAAGATGGCTTCTCTTCTTCTGGTTTTCCATTTTGTCAACGGCAATTAATGGCGAGAAATCAATGACTTGGAATATCAAACCCATACCTAACCAGGACTATATCTTCGGCCAATATTAATCTGTCTTATGAAATCTCAGCTATTTATTTTGAGAGATTTATTTATATAAATAAATAACTGAAATTTATTGGATATAATAAGATATTATAATATTGAACAGGAGATCTGGACTCACCTAACTATTTTAATTGATAAATTTTTTTGTAATTGTTTTTATTACTATTTTATTATTATTTTGATTATTTTAGTTCCATATATTTTAGTATTATTTATTATTATTATTATTATTATTATTATTAAGGTTTAAATTATTTTTCATATTTATTTCGTATTAGTTTGTCTTTTCTTTCTAAAGTTTACATTATTTTTATATTATCTTATTTATATGTGAATCTAGTGAAAATACCTTCTTTATTATATAAAATAAAATTGTATATCGTTAAACTTCTATAAATTTCACTTTATTACGAAACTTAGAATTAGAACCGGTAATAATGACGACGACTACCTAGTTGTTAAGGTTAGGTGTAAATCCCTTGACTCGCGAACTAATGGTCAGGAACCTGAACTTCAGGTACTATGGTCGAAGTTTCCTCGGAGACATCCACATGGTATCTGAAAGACCACGGGTGTTGTGTTATCCCGGTTCCCAGTCCAACTTCCTTTTTGGGCGGTTCTCTATGGACAAACGTGACCAACCTGTGCCGGGTGTGTATGACTTCAAAATGAAACCACGTCCCACGTAATATATGATTCATGATAAATGTGAATATATAGGTAACGTGATAAATTATTTTTATTAAATGTGTTCTAATTTTTATTTTATAACACTACATATCACGATTTTATAAAAAATATATATTATTATATAATATTTCTTTTATTTATTTTTATTTATTCATTTAAAATAATTTCTCTACAAGTTAAGAATAAAATTACGTACTATTGAATCTTTCAAGACTTCGCATTTCAGTCAGATTTTGTTAGGTACTGTTGTTGCTGTGATCTGTATATTATTATATATTGTATTAACATTGTTAATGATAAAACTTAACTTCATAATATTTTTGACATGTCTTATAAAACTTAGTAAAATTTGAACTTTTTACTTTTAATGTTTATTCTTTACAAAAAATTTATGAGTTACTTTGAAACAATCTCTCTGCTAATTAATTATAAAGCTGTTCATTATTAGATTTTTCTAAACTTTGCATATTAACGAGATTTCTACTATATTAATGTACCATTATTTTTACTGTATTAAAATATCTTGTAATATATTTTAAAAATTTTTGTACATGGGAAATTAAATTATTTTAAATTGAAATGTTTTTTCTTAAATTATATATATTTATCATGTTTAGATATACCATATCACATTGTTATTATTAATTCTATTAAATTACTAAATATATTCGAAAATTTTATAAATTAATACGACAGCTCGTCGATGTTCTGATAAGCGTGTATGACGTATCCGAGGTGCCCTCATTTATCTTCTTCTTCTTATGATTTTGTTTCGGGTTTTTGCATAAAACACGTGCAAGTCGTTTTTTTGCCGTTTAGGCCATGTAAAATGAGCAATTTGGGAGTGAAACGGCACCAAGGGGTCCAAAGACGGTCCGCCGGGACACGTGCATGTTCCCATGAATTGTCCGTACTTATAAATTGAAAAAATTATAAATTTGAATATTGCTATTTTTAAATTTTAGATTATAATTAAAAATATAATATTTTATTACTTTTTAAAAAATTATATTATAATTAAAAATTAAAAAATAGATTTTTAAAATAATTAACTTTATATATAAACTATTTGGTTCCCTTTTAAAATTGAAACGATTTTAATTCATATGATTAGTTTTTATTTAACTTTTCAGTTAAATCAATAATTTATTTTGAATCAATATTATTATTTTATTCAATCAAATAAACTTTTGTTAAGATGTGAAATTTGGAGAGATTCGATAGTGCACAACCTCACTTCTATTTAATAAAAGGTTATTTTTATTATTTTATTCAACAAATATGATTTTGGATTTTATTTTTTATATTCATTAATTATTTTTTTCATGTGGTGAGACCATTAATATGAATACTTTACGGGCCGATACTAGACTAAAATTAATAAGAAATAAATGATCGATCATCTTGAGTTTAAATATCAATGGGTATCAAATATTTTAAAAATATGGATATTTTTTGCAAAATTTTCAAAAATTTTAAAATTTTCCTTCTTTCTTTCTATTTTTCCTTGTCGTCCTCACCCTCCCTTTTTTCAAAGTTTTTTAATTAGTTATTTTATTTATTTCAACTTATATAATTATTGTAAATTTTTAATTTTGTTTTTAAAATAATAATAAGTATTTTATTATTAATAATAATTATGAATTAAATAAAACTTAAAGATAAATTATTTTATTTAAATTTATTTCAAAATTTTATAATATTTATTAATAAAGTATTGATAAAATTTTATTTTTAAATAAATAATTTAAAATTATTATTTATAAACTAATATTTTTTATATATTTTAATTATTAAATCAAAATTTGATTAAAATTTATATATTTTAAAAATATACTTTAAATTTAATTATATTTATTAATAATTATTAAATTAATTTTATAAAATAAATTAAAATTGTGATTATTATTTATTATTATAATTTTTGATACAAGATTAAAATATACAATACAACTATACAATATTACAATGAATTATTTTGTAATTTTTTAAAAAATCAAGAATTTATCCAAAACGATACCTTATCGGAACTTAATCCAACACCAAATCCGATACCATATTCGTAACATATAGGTCAGCGTTAGACACAATTTAAAACGCTCTTAAATTAAAAAAAAATTTGTACACATGACTAAAAAAGAATGTTTACTATAATCACAAATTTTTTTACTCATATTAGTTGATATAAAGACAGAAGAACACCACCCAATAAGAACGCCGTTGATATGCAGCATTTTGAGAATTTCAGTTATATACAATTTTATAGTCTAAATGTTTTTTTTGTTTTTTTCCTTCTAAGTGTTGTTGACTAACTAAATTAGATTACTAAGTCAAACTCTCCTTGGACTCAAAAGATGAAACGCCTACCTTAAGTACCTTCACACTTCGACTTAATATTGTGTGAGTGAGGTAGATCACGATTTGATCTCAATCAGTTCTTAAAAAAGATAGTCCAATATTTGATGCGCACAAAAAATCACCACATTAAATGAGCTCTCACACTATCACACTGCTAATACTCAAATTCAAAATCTTGGACTCACTTTTCTTTCGATGACAAGTGAACTATCCGTGTGGGCAGTCGAACCCCCTTTGTACGCAAACTGGTTACATAAGAATAGGTTTTTTGCGACAATCAAAGTCTTGATTTGACTTTCACATGTATATATAATAATAATAGCTTTGCACGCGCATTTTGACATGAAACATACTTTGCATTCGTCAAAGAGTTTCAACACTTTCAAACTTGTGTTAAAGGGTGTTGACGATATATAGCCAGAGGTAAGTAACGGTGAAACTTCCATGAAAGAGCAGGAAGCTTTTCTCCGAGCTATGGAGGAGGAGGAGGAGGAGGAGGAGTAGTGTCCAACTTTACTAATGAAAAAGAAAGGATTAATAATTTTAAAAAATTAATTTTTAATCCATTTTGTCATTTTATTAAAATTGAATTAAAATTTATCACGTCATTGACTTGAAATTGAAATATTTTAATACTACCTTGTAAGTTTAAGTTAATATTAAAAACTTAACTAAATTTTAAATTGACTAAGGAAAAAAAGTGATAATAAAATATGCAAAAATAACATCTAATTATTGGTCTATCTTATATTCTGACTCTTGAATGGAAAGGTTGTATTGTTTAAGATTTACTTGAATGGCAAGTTCTTCACTTTTTCTTTTTCTCTGGCGACTAACTTTGAAAGGATTCTGTTCAAATGTGTTTCAGGAAACTTGTGGACGTCGTTGTTAAGTTCTGTCAGAACGGCAGAAAAAAGGCATTGGCCGAGGATATCAAATTGGAAAACGCTTGCTCCATAAGTCAATTGAAACTTATCCGATGAACAAAAATGGTGAAAGAAAGACTATATATGATTTTATCGTGTCAATCAAGTTAAAAGATGAAAGCCCTGAGGAGAAGGAAATGCCTGCATAAGAAAATGCATGCGTAAGGAAGAGTCGCTGCTTTTACGAGAATAAATCAAACTCTTAAACTATACATCTACAGTGTTAATATTCTTAAAAATTATATTTTTATCAAATTTCTCGTACTTTTAGAAAGTGAAATTTCTTTTTGAGAGAGATCGTTGAAACTCGTATTGACCAAATTTTATTTTCATTAGTAGATTGTTTAACAAGCTACTTTCGTTTAACAGGGTTTTATTGTCCGACAGGCTCCTATTGTTTTTAATTTTTAACAAATTCTTGTTTTTATATGAATTAAAAGTAACTTGCAATTTTTTTTTAAGTCACACAAAATTCACCATCCTCTTTGGTGTGTTTGCTTTATCAAAACAGGCGCATTTCTCTTAATGTTTGTTTTCCTTTCTTTTGCAGGTTATAGTTCAGTCCATTTGCAGGTTTCGTATGCAGAGGCTCATGAGCAAGGATGTGTACGCCTTGTCTTTTGGTGGTCCTTATCATTTGACAGCAGCGTCCCTTGGTCTTTCATATGCTTTCGATCCTCTGGTTGGGTTCCTCCTTATATATATATATATATATATGGGCAGGATTTCTTTGGGTTGTAATACTTTTCTTGGTCTAGTTTGTTTCGGATTAGGTATGTGACTAGGTGAGCTGCTTAACCACCTATGCTTTAGTCCTCCCTTAGCTTCTGTCCACCTATGCTTCTCAATAGAACTGAGGCTTTTGCCTTTCGCTAGTTGTGTCTTCAGTGACACTTGTAATTGAACTTTCTGTACATATTCTGTTATTTTAATATATTCTTCTGATTTTTCAAAAAAAATTTTATAAAACTGATTAAATATGAAATAATTTGAAATGTGATTGTCCTTAACTGTCGAATAATTTGTAGTTTAATTTACGAAATTAATCAGTTTTTAAGAATAAAAATTATTAAACCAAATAAAGCTGAAAATTTTAAAATTCGAACTAAAAAAATTGAACGGCTCAATATTTATACTGTTGGTTCGATCGAACCAGTTGGATTTTATAATGATTGAATATAAGCCTTTTTGCAATTATTTTAATAAAACAAAATAAATTTTCGTAAAAGTATTTATCCAAAATATATTATTATTTTATATAATTTTCTTAAAGTCTTGACTCTATTACTTAATTTCAACTAATCCAATCACCCATCAATTACTTAATTTTTAAATTATATTTACTGTATACGCATTAAAATTTTATTTAATCCACGTTTTTAAATTGAAACAATTACATCATCATTTTGTCATAAATCAAATTGAGCACTCAACTAATTAATCAAAGTCGAGATTAATCAGTGGGCTTGCTTGGACATTACTCAAGTTAACGCGTGACTTTCTCCAGATGTTTTACCAACCCAATTGAGTCCTATCAAAATTAAAGTCCAGAGGAGTAGGTTTCACAGTAATGCTGTAGGAGAGGCATTCAGATGTTGACCATTGAGTGGTATCTACTTCTCGTTACTTAGCAAGTTGCTTTTTACAAGTTAGTAAAAAATTAAAAACTACTGCATTGAAAAATAATATTAGGTATGATATTATTTAATTATCGAATAACTATCTTCATTATAATTTATTAATTTTATTTATTATTTAAAATAATAATATTAATATTTTTGAATTATAATACAATATTATTATTAGAGATATAAATAATCAACAAAAATACAATTTGCATTTTCTTTTCTTTATAAAAATTGGAGCACTTACATGCGTAAAATTTGAAATAAATGTTTTAAAACCGAATCGAAAGTTAAACTAATAAGACGAGAGATTTAAAGTTTAAAATAATCAACAAATATTAAATCATTACAAATTAGCTAAAGGTTGAATAAAAGTAAATAATTTAAAAATGACTGAAAGAGACTATCTTTATTCATCGAATAATTTGAAGTTTAATTGAAAAAGATATTGTTAAATAAAATTAACTAATTATTTTAGTTTATAAAATTTATTAATTCATAAAAATCGACTAACTAGTTGGTTTTCAACAATAAAAGTTATTACAATAAATTGAATTAAAAGGTTAAAACATAATTAAAATTTAACTAATTTAAATTTTTTATCGTTGAATCAGCCTTAGTTTTTTAATTATTGTTTGAAATTATTATCATTTAATAAAAAATATATATATATAAAAGATGGAGCAATTTTTGAGCTTTCGGGTTACTAGGACATACAGGGCCGACCCTGGCAAGCTAAGGTAGGTACCTACTTAGGACCTATCCTTATAAATGATAAAATATGACTTATTTTTATATTTATAAAAATAAAATAAAATAAAATAGAGCCTACTTTTAATCTCATAAAGAACAACAAAATAGATAAAAATAGAAATTTTTTTACTTTAACCGGTAGCTATAAAATATAATGATGACATATACAAAGGTATTGACTTCAATCCAATTGAATGTGAGCTTATCTACTCACAAATCGCCCTTCAGAGTGACATTAGCTTTGCAAGACTTTGAAGTGGGAACACATCAAGGCGTGGGGGAGGAAACTCGAGAAAGAAATAGAATGTGTGAAATGCGACAGCAACAGTCCAGTGGATCGAAGAGGAGGCAAAAGAAATTACGTAATCTTGTGTTTTTTTTTTAACGAGGAGAACCGAAAATATCTTACACTACAAGTCGAAAGATACAGAATCCCAACATATCCTCGACGAGAGAAAAGAGTGGCACCCAATAAGTAGATTTTTTGGTTTATTGTCGAAGTAAGTAGTTTAGAGTTCAGACATTAGCTTGGGTAAATCCTAAATAAGACATGTTTCAACCATTATCTGTTTGCTTTTCGGTGGTCAGCTTCAATCCAACCCGTTGGACCCGCATGTTTGGTCGGGTAGCATTGTTACCTACCTGCAACTGGCCGTGCCTTCCGCCGAGTTTTGTCCCACGACATTCAATTACGTTACACTTCATACACGTTTAACTGGTCACTGCAGTCTTGGCAGCTTAGATTCTTATTGTCACGCGGCAGAACTTGTCCTTTGATTCAACTCCAAATTAATAGGCTGTCTAGATTTTAGAATAAGTTTGACTCCAGATTCAAACGACTGTCTAGTTAGATCAATCAACGTCGTTTTATTAATTAAACTGCAAAATATGTTAGAGTCTGTTTGGATGAGTTTATATCAGTAAAACTTTTGGTAGTAGACCTTTTATAAGTAGAGCTTAAAAAAAAACTTTTTTAAGAAATCAATTGACTGTTTGTTGTCGTTTAAAAAGAATTTTTTGAAAGAAACATTCATACAATACTGTTGTTTGACAACATAAAATAAAAACATTTTTATTTTATTTTATAATAAAATTATTTATGCATATAAATATTATTTAAAATATATTAAACAATATGCAAAGTATAATATATTAATTATTATGTAATTTTAAACCATATAAAATATAAATAAAAATATATCTAACCAAATATTTTATATGGATTATAATATAAGTAAAATAAATATCAAAATAAATATTAAAACATATAAAAAGTCAAATAATATTATATAAATCTTAAAATAAACGTAAAGATATGTTTATAGATATTTTGAAAATTATGTGTAAAACATAAAGATAAAAGGAACTAAAAATAGATTCATTAATTGATCTAAAAATCTATCTAAAAAGTATTTTTTGAAAACTTTAAATTTAAACTTTTCAAAAGTTATATTTTAGCTCCCAAAAAAACAATTTCTATGAAAAAAGTGTTTTTAGATTTTATAGCCAAATATTCAAATTTTTTAAACAACTTTTACGATTGAAAAAAAGCACTTATTCATCGTCCAAAAGTTGAAACAAACAGGCACTTAGTAAGTTAGTATCGTTCACTTCATGAAACATTACACCAATCATGTAATCCCAATTAAATCGTTTAATTAACAATTTAATGTCCTTGTGAATGGCGATGGAAATTCCGAGGATACTATACATCAATCATGTAATCCCAATTAAATCGTTTAATTAACAATTTAATGTCCTTGTGAATGGCGATGGAAATTCCGAGGATACTACAAGGCTGGTCTCCAAGTTTGAAAGAGTATGGAAGTTGGCACGTACTTCACAACTTAGTCAAAGGAGTGGAGGAATTCTCATGGAGGCCGAGTCTTCGCAAAGGTGTTTAACGTTGAAAATTCAATGCCCGATTCGATTCTACATCAAAGAAAACATTCCATTCCGTTCGACGACCCAGATTTTGGGCAGACGTTGAACAGTAAGCGTGTAAGTCTTGTGAGAGAGTGTGTTGTTGCAGGCTTGCAGCATAGATACGTAAGTTGAATGCTGTAGATAGGTACACTGAGCTGGAGGCAGCGCACGTGTTCGAAACGATGCCCCACAGACAAGAAGGGGACAACTCTGGGAAAGTTGAAAACGCTCGTGGAATACGTTTCTTTTAATAGCAGTCTCTGTACTCCCCTATTACTGTGGAAACCGCGTGGTAAACAGATGCTGACGTAATTATTTGTCTCTCAACTTAGTTTAAAAATCAATTAAAAAGGATATTATTTAAATTACAGGATTCCTTAGGCATTGAAAAAAATATAAAATTATTTTATTAAAATGTAATAAAATAGTATTATTTAAACTCAAAATAATAATAACAATAATGCTATTGTTGTTATTATTATTATTTATTTATTTATTATATAATCATTTAAAAATAATCTTTTAATATTTAAGAATAATGCTACGTATTATTGGATTTCTTCGGACCTTACATTTTACTAAAAAAATTATCGACTTGTTGTAATTTATTTATTAGTTTCGAGTTAAGGTCAAAACAAATTGTACATAAGAGCAATTTTTTCAACTTCAGTCCAAATTGGGATGTAATTTCATTTGGGTTAAAATGACATTATTTTACTGACAAAAGTTTTCAACCATTAATCAATATTGTTGTTACTCTTCAAAATTTCATTAAGTTCTGTTTACTTAGAAATATAAAATTAGATTATTAATTGATTGTGAAAATTGTGATATTGTTTCGTTAAATTTTAAATTAAACAATATCTGAATGGTGTTGTTTTAAATTGATCTTTAATTTAAATTTCGATTAATTTAAATTTTGTTTGTTAATTTCAAGTGAAATCGAATTGACCCCGAATTAAAATGTTGTCCCTCGACAAATATTTGTGAAACCTTACGATAAATTTGGGTTTTAATAGACATATTGAATCAACAAATATAATAAATCATTTTATCCAATTATGTTAAAGCATAAATGTAGGCTTACCATTTGATGATAATTGACCATAGACGAAACGAGGCAAGCAAATTGAAGAATTTAACCTTGGAAGTTTGAAGTTTACGACTAAAAACTTGGACGTATATGAATGCTGCCAAAGTCCACGATTCGTGGGCCTTTAATATCAACGCATCAAACCTAACCCAAACCCCTTTTCCACCATGCATGTTGAAACAATTGTTACTTTCGCTGAAGTTGATCGTCAACATCTTTACACGATAATTTCACTTAAGTCTGTTTAAGTAAGTCTTTAATCTTTAACGACTTTCGGAGTGTTTACTTCACACACGCAAAGCAACAATGCTACGGAAGCGTTAAGAAGATAAAGGCAATAAGGAAACAAGAGAGATACGGTAAAACCAACCTTTCTATTACTTTCCTTTGAAAGAATATAAGGAATACTGTCTTTAATTGAATAAGAAGAGAAAAATTCGAATGGACTATATATGGTTACTCTAACTTGTACGTCAAGTTATATTCAAAATCTCACTTAAATTGAATTGTCTAAGATCGTGCTAAGATCAGGTCTTTATCATATCACTTCACGTGGAGCAATTAAATGACACCTTATTCAAATAGACTCTAATTAATAAGATAGAATCTACAAGATAATAGAAAAGTAGAGTTTATATTCAAATAGGAAACTAACATTCTTATTCTCGAAGATCTTCATTATTTTCAAATGTGAGTTCTACTGTAACTTTAATTCTTAGTTATCACCACATCATTCAAGATTTATCCACGATCTCTATCCACTGATAATATATTGTCGAAGCTCACATAGCACACTAGCCAGATTCAATGTTTCCCACAATAAATCTGTTAGTTGTGATCAATTCATCCGAGTATAGAATAAGTCCTTAGTTCATCAAAGTCTAAGGAGACACCAAAATTTAAGGGCCCAACACTTGTACTATTGTTAAAAGAAAGTGGCGAGACAATAAGAGTTAGCGTAAAAAAAATATAAATTTTATTATAATTTAAAATTATTAATCTTTAAAATTATTGAAAAATTCTTTTAAATTTTGGTCTTTTCTTAAAATATCCTAATTGTAAATTTTGATTAAAAATAACAACAAAACCCATTAATATTAACATTAAATATAACAATAACAACGATACTTAGTGAGAGTTTTGCTGGTATAAAGATTTTGGAAATGTTCAGTAATACTCAATCTTACCCTTAGTTAGTAGGAAAGTTTTTCTAATTGACTCAAAATATATACATATTAAAATAATAAAATAATAATAATTACAAATAATAAAATAAAAATAAATTCATATAGTGAATATATATGAACTAATCAAATGTTGAGTATTTAACAATCGAAACAAACTCTTAAACTTTAAACTAAATTAATTAAATTCAATTCTATCTAATAATTAAGGATGTTAACGAACATTTTATCGACCTAGATTTAAATTTTTTATTTAAAAAAACTTATAGGTCAGATCTAAACCCAAGTCAGCTCGAGATTTAACTATTCTAAGCAAAACAACATTTTCTTATTTAGAAGAGTTGAGTTTTGGGCAGGCCAGGATTTAGGCAACCAAGCCCGAATCTAATAAAAAAAGATGTTTTATAATTTTAATTTAAAAAACTATTTTTAAAAAATTAACAGAGCTGACTTACGAGTCGACCCATTGTCATCTCTATTAATAATTATCATAATTATTAATTAAATCAATTTTAATTAGTTTAGATTGGATTTAATATTTGAGTTATATTATCACATTAATAATATTAAATTAGTTCTGAAAATATAAGATAGTTGAAGGTCTTTTACCTAAGAGTTGTAGCAACAGGCTTACCAAGTGTCATCGCTTCACATGTTCAACAGTTCGGGCAGTTCAGTTTCAACTCCTCCAATTCTTTTAAGCTTGGTCTAATCACCAAGACAAAACATTATTACTTTCGAATCTTTTAATGTTGATTCTTCAAAACCTTTCGATTCTGCTCCCTTTTCATGAACAAGGACCAAGCAAGCACCATGAATATCCCAAAACTGCAGGCTGAAACTGAGGAATCAGCGTGGCTCCATGCACTTTTTCAACATCCATGTGCTGTTATTATATTAGCTCCATAAGATTGACTCTGCACAGAACATGTATCCAAGTTTTGCTCTTCAGTGTTCAAGAGCCACTTAATGTATCGGAGGAAATTTCAAATTAAAATATGATACTATTCAGACTTTCCAGGTTCAACAGGTAATGCATACGCAGCCACATGACTGCCCAATCAACTCACGGTAAAAGAAGGAAACTCTAGAATGGTGTGGGCAACTCGAAAAGTATTCAATGTGAGTAACAATATAAGCACTTCACTAGGGTTGGAAAGTCGGCCAATTCAACTTGCATTAATTGAAGTTTAGATCAAATTTGAAATTAGAAAAGTCCAAATAACTTGGTACGAATAGTTTAAACCGATTCGAATTTGTTCCGATAAAACGCTCAAATTCACATTATTTTACCAAAATGAAAGTTGTTTTAATCCAAAATGAATCTTATTTAAAATTACAAAAGTTCAAATAATTTGGTACGAATAGTTTAAACCGATTCGAATTATTTCCTTGAAAAACTTTCAAATTCACATTATTTTACTAAAATGACGTTGTTTTAATCCGAAACGAATCTTATTCATGTAGACCGATAAAATATTCAAGTTGATTTTAATCTTATTCAAAAAATGTTGAGTTTTTGATAAAATAGTTAAACGTCGGATTTTTGACCGATAAAATAGTTTAAATAGTTAAATGACCGGGTTTTGACCGATAAAATAGTTAAACGTCGGGTTTTTGCTGTGGAAAAAAGGTTTAAACTCGAACTTAACTTAAGTTTAAAAAAAATGTAAATTTAGTTAAATTTAATGTTTAAAATTTTAAAAACATTAATTCTCCTCTCTCTAGAATTTCCGGTTGCAAAAGCATTCTAAACGTGCAAAATTTTAAGAGCGGGAAACTTTTCATTCTTAGAAGTACCTGGGTCCGCCACGTGGAAGATACCACGTACGTTTCACGTGACATTTTCGTGGACTGGATCTATTCCAATATATTACTTGGGTTGGTGGACTTTACTGCTACTGAGCCCAAATGCTTTTTACAGCTCAGTTTGGGTCACCAACACTGAAACAAAATGTCATTAACTCTATGTTTGGTTTTTGTCCCTGTGGGTGGGGATAGTAGACAAGATTCAAAAATCCTGCCTCTGTGAGTGTTTGGTTCTTGTCCCTGTGGATTTATCCTCCATCTCCGGTAGACAGGGATAAAATTTATTATCCCTCCCAAAAAGATAGGATAGGACAGTCATCGTCTCTCTCACGTTATTTCCAACAATATGTTTTTAAAATAAGTTTTATTTCTTTTGTTTTATTTAGTTTTAAAATAAACCAAAACCACAATATTAATTAAATTAAAATATCTTTAAAATATCATTTAAAAATCACAATAATTAACATATCTTTAAAAACCACAATAATTAAATTAAAATATCTTTAAAAATATATTTCAATAAAAATTGATTTAATAATTAAAATATAGTTAAAATAAATATGAATTTATAAATAATATTTCATCAATAAATATTATATAAGATATCAAAATAAATGTTACTAATAAAAATAACTTATATTTAAGTTTTATTTATTAATAATTATTAGTAGTAGTATAATGTAGATGTATTATTATTATTATTAAGCTTCATTTTGTATTTATTATAATTAAAATATAGTTAAAATAAATATGAATTTATAAATAATATTTTATCAATAAATATTATAGAAGATATCAAAATAAATGTTACTAATAAAAATAATTTATATTTAAGTTTTATTAATTAATAATTATTAGTAGTAGTATAATGTAGATGTATTATTATTATTATTATTAAGCTTCATTTTGTATTTATTATATTAATAATAATAATAATTATTATTATTAACATATATTTGGAATTCATTATTAGTAGTAATAGTATAATGTAGATGTATTATTATTATTATTATTATTACGCATTTTGTTATCATTATTAATCTTATTATTACTAGTATTATACATTTTGTTACTATTATTATTATTATTATTATTATTATTGTTATTGTTATTAGTAATATTATTATCAATATTGTTATAATTAATTTCTTATTATCATTATCATTATTATTCTTATAATTATTCGTATAATAATTTTGTTGTTATTATTATTATTATTATTATTGTTATTAGTTCTTTATTATTTCATCGGTTTTACCTTTTCATTCCTAACAAACCACAATGTTATTTTAACAAACCACAATATTATTAATTATATTAGAATTGTTATCTTTTAATTTGCATTTTATTATTATGACAAATTCCTTATTATTATTATTATTATTAGTCGTAGATGTAGATGTACAATTTCTATTATCAAGCATCATTATATATTTATTATTATTGTTATTGTTATTATCATTGTATATTTTGTCTTTATAATAATTCATATTTATTATTATGAAACATTTTGTGTCTATTTTGTTCTTGTTATTAATTTTGTTGTTGTTGTTGTTATTATTATTATTATTTTGATGGGCTAATATTATTCAATATTTCATAATAGTTTATAATTATTATTATTTGTTAACTTTTCACCTAATACAAATAGTTCGTAATATAACTATCAATTAAATACATATTTGCATTATATTTATTTTCTGTCCCCTGCAACCAAACACATTATGTCCTCAAGACAGAGACAGTTTTCTTTATTCTGTCAACCAAAACCAAACATCTCCCTTTATCCATTTTTTTTTCATTGTCTTATTCATTTTGTTTTGCATTCTTTGGAGGCAATGACCAAACGTAACGTAAGTAAACGAATAATTTGTTTGCATATTCAATGGAGACAGCAACCAAACGCAACGTAAGTAAACGAATGATTTGTTTGCATATTCAATAATTTTAAGTAACGATCATATGTTTTTAATATTGGAGTAACTTACAAGTGTTATCTCTACGTAATAATTACAATTATTTCAAAATCCAACAACTTTGTGATAAAGTAACTAGAGATATAAACTTTATTCAATTTTATATTATTAGTCCAAACTTGTATTAAAATATTTAATTTTAATTTTTAACAAAAATAGTCAGACGTTAAGTTTTCTGTTAATGTGAATAACGTAACAAGCTGTGTCAAATTATTATTTTTGTCACGTAACTATTACAGTTCTATCACCTTAATAATTATTGTTAATAAAAAATTGACTCTCTTTTATCGGTAAGTTCAGATTATTATAATTTGCTAACATTTAAGGATGACAATGGCCTGAGATAGCATGCCTAAGCCCAACTCGATCGGGTTTAAATTATTTTTAAATTTACAAATGTCAAAACAATGTCATTTTGCTATTACTTGTCGGATCTCAAACAAAGTTAGACTCAAATAATTCGAGTCTTAAATTCGATCAATCGAGACCTTACCCGGTTATATTAGGTCAAGCTACACCTAAGCCTTGTTGCAATTTTTACTAATGTTTGAATTACTACTGCATAAATGGTCAATTTAAAAATTAGTGCCATAGTGGAAAATTTATCAATTATAGAGAATAATTAATTTTCTTTTAGCATATTTTATCTTCACTCTTTTAAATGTGTTGAATGGAGAAGTTGTCAGATATTTTTCTAAAAATCATTATATTAGAGACAATTATGAAAACAACCTCTCTATTATCATATTATGTAGAGGTAAGGATGTGTACTATCAAACTTTTCTAGATCTCGCTTTATTGCGAGATTTTGGACTGGATGTGATAATGAGTTAAATTAGAGACAATTGTTAACAAAGGTAATTATATTAATTGCTTAATAATAGTTATTTTATTTATTATAATTAAGTTTAACAAGACATTAATTTTAGTATACAAATTTAAATAATGAAGATTTGATTAATTAATTAAAATAAATTAAAATATAACTTTAATTTGAATTAACGTTCAATTAATTCAGAAATTAAAATATATACAAATGATTTTAGAATATACTTATTAGTTTTTATTTATCATTATTATTTTAAATTTTTTAATAATTAAGATTGATCACTTTCTTAAATTTTAATTTTCAATTCTTTAAAATTAATGTACCTAATACACAAGACTCTTTGCTTTGCAAAAATTTGAGAATAGTTATATTATACGCATCATTCATTTTGTATTTTTACGAAGAGAACAATTTTAATTTTAATTTAATTTTATTATATACTAATTTTATAATTATATATTGTTCATTTTTATCTCACTACGCATGATTAGTTCAGATTCCGAATCCATGTATATCTTGACCATTTGTTACGCTTTGTCGTTTAGATGGAGGCATCCAAAACAAACAGCTAGATAGATGGACGAAAGAATATACAGCATGTGTTGTTGGATTCCAGTTTCCGAAATTACCCACCTTTGATATTACGCCTCCCGGGACTCGTGGAGGTTAAAATAGTAATAAGCACAAAACTCGATTTTTCATTGTAGTTTTCGCTGAAGAACAGTTTGTTTTTTTTTCTCGGTCTCTTTCTCACCTAAGCTCGATCTACCGAAACCGAAATCGGTGAACAAGAAGAGGACTCTCTGATTAGTAGTAGTACTGGTCAAATCATCAGAGACAAAGAGAGGTAAACAATTTCACCATTTTAGCTACGTGATCTGAAACTTGTGCTTTGCTCCTCATTTGAATTCGTGTTTGGAGGTTAACGGTGGTATTGTAGATTAACTTAATTTTCTAGGGGCTTGTTTGGTTTCTGAGAAAACAGAGAAAACCTGTCGAGGAGAGATAATTGTTTATTTGAGGTTATCTTGTCTGGGCTTCGTCGAAAAACTTAATTTACGAGCATAAGGTTTGATTCTCGGGGAAAGTGAAATGTTGCTTATGTACTCTTCTGAGTGTAGGAATTTGCTAATTAATTGGTGCGTGTCGTGATGGGATTTGTCTTTTATATGACTGTTCTTTGATTTCTTTTTCTACTGTTTACTTCATGAAAACTGAGTTGGTTTGGGTTTTCTGAGATTTTTGTGTTGTGCATATGAGCTTAGTCATTTTGTTCTTGAGATGGTGGTTTATTTGTTTTTATTTTATGACCTGTGTGAGCTAGATGAAAGAGATTAGAGATGGAGTCAAGAGTGACAGAAGATCAAAATCTTCGTCTGCTGGCTCCCTTCCGCTTATTCTTGATATAGATGAATTTAAGGTATTAACTGCTGCGACATGGTTTTATATTTTTCTCCTCTATTGCTATTTCCTGTTCCTAATTTGGGTTGCTATTTCAATTGGTGGCTGGTTTAAATGTAGGGTGATTTTTCATTTGATGCATTATTTGGGAAGTTGGTAAACGATCTCCTTCCAGCTTTCCTCGAAGATGATGCAGACTCTGTAGATGGACATGGTGGCATTGGGGCTGATGCCTTACCTAATGGGCATGCGAGGGCCTCGTCTGATGCAGCAAAATTTGCACAAGTGCAAGCTTCACCCTTTTTTCCCGAAGTAGATGCTCTGTTATCATTGTTCAAGGATTCATGCAAGGAATTGATTGATCTTCGGAAACAGGTCGGCTTCTGATTTTACAAGTGATGGACTTTTAAGAATTATTAGATGTCTTTTTGGCTGAAGTTCTCTTCTTTCTTCGAAGATTGACGGAAAGCTTTACAATCTCAAGAAGGATGTTTCTGCACAAGATTCTAAGCACCGCAAGACACTTGCTGAGGTTGTTATGAAGATGGCCTCTATGAATGTTTCATTATGAACTGTAATGAATATGTCAATTTCCTTTTCTAAAATAATTCCTGAAAGGTTGCATAGTATCAGATATATCTGTGGATATTGAAACAAGTTTCTACTTCCCTTTGATTTAGAAGAACAAAAACTTGCAACTGTGACCTCATGGTGATTCACAAAAGATATCATTTTGGTTTGATGTGCTCTGTGGTTAGTTGTTCAACTGGAAAATAAGTGTAGTTTTAGTTTCATTTGCTGTATTTGTTTTATTGTTCAGCTGGAAAAGGGTGTAGATGCCTTGTTCGATAGTTTTGCTAGGTTGGACTCACGTATTTCAAGTGTTGGACAAACTGCTGCCAAAATTGGAGATCATTTGCAGGTAAATTTTCACTTTTACCTTTGTATGACCGCAACAATATACAGAAATGAAGAAAAGAAAAGTGGACATATTATGATATCCTTTGTCTCATTTTGCTCATTAGAGTGCAGATGCTCAGAGGGAAACAGCCAGTCAGACAATAGATCTCATAAAGGTATCATAATCAATATTTTGTCCTACTTTTTTCTAGGGATGTTTTTTAAACACATTGCTGCTTGTTTGCTACAGTATTTGATGGAGTTTAATGGCAGCCCTGGTGACCTAATTCAACATTCACCTTTGTTTTCTGACGATAGCCGTGTAGCTGAGGCAGCTTCAGTTGCACAGAAATTACGTAAGATGGTCGTCACTTTATGGTACCATCAATATTGAATAGTTGTTCAATAATTGAGTTGCCTGATGTGTAAAGTCATAAATTCTTTGTATGATTCCCACCTCCACTTTTTGTAATATGAAGAAGTGAACCTCATTTTAGCTTGACTGCAAATTATCAAATTAGAACTTAGGCTGCATGATAGTGGAATTGCTAATAACCAATATAGTTAAAAGGTAGCATGCTATCTTGAAGTCACCACTGACCTCAACAAACACATGCAAATCATTTTCATTATCAATCTACAAACAAGGACTGACATAGAGAAGGCTATATGATGCCAAATTCTTTACAACTTACTCTTACATCTGAGGAATTCTATGAGTGTAGAGTTGTAAGTCAGCCATACACATGGTAGATTTATTGTCCTCTTTAAGAGCTAGGTGCTGCGTGTGACTTTCTCATGCAGTCTCAATGTTTGATTAGTTAAGATACCTGATAGGAGGAGTTAATTTGTGTCGTTTGTAGCAATTGAGTGGTACACATAACATAGTTTACTGAAACTTTAGCGGTGACTGACTTTGTCAGGAGATGAATTTGTGTGATTATCACAAACTTTGCATACCTTTCCTTTAGCATTTACATTCTGAAAACCTTGTTTGGGCATACGCAGAACATTGTGTCATTTCATTGCTGATAGTCCATTGTACTATTTACTTGTAGTATGTGGCCATAAAGCAAATAGTTAATGAATATTTGGTGGTTCTTCTCTATCAAAATTTACAAGTTTTCTAAGACATGATTTTTTCTTGTTACTTATCTGAATTTTAGGATCATTTGCTGAGGAAGACATTGGAAGACAAAGCATTTCAGTGCCGTCAGTTGTGGGAAATGCAACTGCCAGCAGAGGATTAGAAGTTGCTGTTGCAAATCTTCAGGATTATTGCAATGGTATGGCAACTTTTGCAGTTCTATGATAGCATTTGGAATGGTGTTTTATAATGATGATTTGCTTTTATCTTCCTCTGGATTGTTCTATATAGAACTGGAGAATAGATTATTGTCTAGATTTGATGCCGCATCACAAAGAAGAGAATTGTCAACAATGGCAGAATGTGCAAAAATTCTATCACAGGTAATTATTCCCTATACATTTAGGCAGAGTTCAGTGATAGGATTCTCGGGAATCATTTGCTAATTGTGGATTTAGCTAGAAAAGCTGCATCTAATATGTTCACAAGTGGTTGACTATTGTACTTAATCTGATTTCTTTAAAGAAATCTAGGAGGGTAGTAGAAGAAGCACTCAATCCTCATCTTCTTTTAAGCAATAATTGTGAAGGGAATTTCATCACAAAATTGAGGGTTCTGTGCTGCAGTTTAACAGGGGCACTAGTGCGATGCAACATTATGTGGCCACACGTCCAATGTTCATTGATGTGGAGGTCATGAATGCAGACACGAGATTGGTTCTTGGAGATCAGGGTTCTCAAGCCAGTCCCAGTAATGTTGCTCGTGGGCTTTCTTCCTTGTACAAAGAGATCACAGGTTTGGAAGAAACCATTTATTTGATGCAAGGCCTTGAATTACTCAAAGCATATGTTAGTGTTACATCTTTGTTCTATCTTGTAGACACTGTTCGTAAAGAAGCAGCCACAATTATGGCAGTATTTCCTTCTCCTAATGAAGTCATGTCAATCTTAGTATCGCGAGTGTTGGAGCAACGAGTTACAGCAATATTGGACAAGTTATTAGTGAAACCATCACTTGTGAATTTGCCTCCAGTGGAACAAGGCGGGCTTTTATTAGTGAGTCCTATTTCTAGTGCCAGTTGTGTTTCTTGTATATCTAGATGTCAGCTTGAAATGTCAATCTGATCTTGACATAATTCCTTCTTCGTTGAGGGGTCAGTATCTTAGAATGCTAGCAGTGGCATATGAGAAAACACAAGAACTTGCTAGAGACCTACGAGCTGTAGGATGTGGTGACTTGGACGTTGAGGGTAATTTACTCTTTCTATTTTACAGTCTACTTGTAAATATTCAGTGCATAAAGCTTTGCAATGTGAAGCAGCTGTTATTTATGTTTAGTTCTGTTATCAAAGGGTTTTATGTACAGTTGTTATCTCATAAATTGTCTTTAACCAATTAACCAGTAGAGTTTCATTTGTAGGTTGTGTTGTAGTTCTTCAAACTTCCCATCATGCATACATTTGTTTTACTTTGGTGTTAACTGCAATCTACTTTCATTCAGGCCTCACAGAGTCTTTGTTTTCTTCTCACAAGGATGAATATTCTGAACACGAGCAAGCCTCTCTTAGACAACTATATAAAGCAAAGGTTTGTACCAACTTCATGCGCTTTTTTGAATTGACAAATGCATTCGTTTCTCTTCTTCTTTTTCTTCTTTCCTTTTTGTTTTTCCTGCAGTGACACACTGATTACCGCTTGCAGATGGAAGAATTGCGCACTGAGGGCCAGCAGCTCTCAGAGTCAACTGGCTCGATTGGGCGTGCAAGGGGAGCTTCAGTAGCGTCCTCTCAGCATCAGATATCTGTGACTGTTGTAACAGAGTTTGTGCGTTGGAATGAAGAAGCAATATCGAGATGCACACTATTTTCGTCTCAGGTCATGACTGTTCCGGCACTCAATATGACATACTACAATTCATCATATAGCTAAATATTCATGCACGCACACTCATGGCAATTTCTGATTTCTACAAATTTGCAGAATCTATTAAGCATGGTATGATAAATTTACTGTTCCTTTTATGACGCCAAAAATTGTAGGGGAACTATCTTTTGACTTCACAATCATTTAAAATCTTGGAAATTTCCAAAATTTTGTCCAGTTAGGCTGAAATATGAAGATTTAAGTATGGGAATTGTTACTTTACTCTTTTAGATTAGAAATTTGATGGGTTTTTTATTGATTAAGTTTAATATACTTTTACAGCCTGCTGCTCTTGCAACAAATGTGAAGACGGTGTTCACTTGCTTGCTTGACCAAGTAAGTTGTTTACTTTAATTTGCCAAATTAGGGGAATTATGTACCAATTACTCAAACATACTATTTCCCAGGTTGCAATATATATAACAGAAGGTCTTGAACGGGCTAGAGATAGCCTGACTGAAGCTGCAGCTTTGAGGGAAAGGTTTGTGCTGGGCACTAGTGTTAGTAGAAGGGTGGCTGCTGCAGCTGCTTCTGCTGTAATTTCCTAACCGTAGCACTTCTTTCTATTTTTGTCTCTATGTTGATGATTTATGAAAGTGATGTTTATCCTAAACTGGATTAGATAAGTAAAATGATATTGGCATGTAGGCAGAAGCTGCTGCAGCCGCTGGTGAGAACAGTTTCAGATCTTTCATGGTTGCTGTACAACGTTGCGGCAGTAGTGTGGCCATAGTTCAGCAAGTATGTTGGGCCATTTGATTTTGCAAAGTTGTCAAAATTAGATGAGATTATACATTTTCCAGAACCTAAATTAGTTTGAACTTTTATCTGCAGTATTTTGCAAATTCTATATCTCGGCTTTTACTACCTGTAGAGGGTGCACATGCTGCCTCTTGTGAAGAAATGGCAACAGCGATGTCCAGTGCAGAGGGTGCTGCATACAAAGGGCTTCAACAATGCATTGAGACTGTTATGGCTGAGGTTGGTTCTTAGCTGTTCTTCTCTTGTATTCTACGATAGCCTCTGTGTGGTAATTTAGTTTTGTGTGGTATGAATTTGAAATGTAAAATTCTTAGGTTGAGCGGTTGTTATCAGCTGAACAAAAGGCTACTGATTATCGGTCACCTGATGACGGAATTGCTCCTGATCATCGTCCAACAAATGCTTGCACGAGGTACTTGGAATGTGTGTGTTGAGCTCAGATCTCATGTGTGAATTTGACATGGAAGTACTACTATTCTATTATAATCTTTTCACCATTACTATCATGCTTCTGTTTGCAATACTTGAAATTGACTCATCTCCATGTCTACGCACACATTGACTAGCTGGGAATCCTTTAAGAAGAAAAACTTTGAGTGGACATTATTAGCTTTATTGGAGGCCCTAGAATGCAATGCCCTACCTTCTCATATGTCGGGATGACATGAGAAATACACTTTATACTGATGTATTTGGGAATTAGCATGAAAATTAATCTCAAAATATATTTTATTTGTTTATTTATACTACCAAATCATGCTTTTGAATGTGTGGACTAGGGTTGTGGCATATCTGTCTCGTGTGCTTGAGGCTGCATTCACTGCTTTAGATGGTCTTAACAAACAAGCCTTCCTGACAGAACTGGTGAGATAAATTTTCCTGCTATTGCTTCATATAATGCCTTCTCTTTCCATATGATTTTTCCTAATATTTACTCTTTCCCACCTGTGTTTTTACCTAAAAAATGTTTTCATGGCCTTGTTCACTTTTTATGAATATTTATTCTGCAAAATCCATAAGTTGAAGTTGAAATTGCTATGATATAGCCCCCACATCTGATTTGTTGGTTTTTTTTTTTTACCATTATAGGGAAATCGTTTGCATAAAGGACTGCTTAATCACTGGCAGAAGTTCACTTTTAATCCCAGGTAATTCTTGATGTAATATTATATGCCAAGAATGTTATATTGAACTATGGGATGCCCATTGACAGCTTGATCTAATGGGGTTGCGTGTTCAAGTTCTGTTGAATTTCATTTCTGTATCTATTCAAAATTGAAATGTGCTCTTGTCTGTAAGACTGAAGATTTCAAATTTTCAAGAAAGCATTATCTCATCTAACTGTGAAATGTTAATATATTTGGAATATCTGTGTTGTAAGAGACAATTTAAGCTTGTAGCGTTGCAATATCACTACTGTATAGTGTTTTCAGAGAAGGGAAAGCTTATGATCTGAAACTTAAGATCCTCATTTCCGTAACTTTATTACCTCTGTTACTTATAAATGTAGCCTAGAAATAGAAATCAGAGCATCCTTTAGTCTTGGAAGCTCACTCCGGGGGTAGTGTTGGATGTAACTGAGTTGCCTCTGGATTCTCAGAAAGTTGTCATTCTTTAGTTGTCATTCTTTTAGAAACTTAATTAAATTTACTGCCATTCGTGAGATACCATTAAGTATTTTTCAAGTTTTTCTGTACAATTCTGAGATCATTTTGTTTCACATAATTCTTTGGCATTATGTTCTCCAATTTTGTTTTGCAGTGGAGGACTGCGGTTGAAGCGTGATATAACTGAGTATGGAGAATTTGTGCGCAGTTTTAATACCCCCTCTGTCGATGAGAAGTTTGAATTGTTGGGCATGTAAGTTGCAAGATTTTCTGAACTTTCTATTTTTCCTTGTAGAATGCAATTTCCAATTGTACCAATGATCTATTTCTTTGCAGAATGGCTAATGTGTTTATAGTAGCTCCAGAAAGCCTTTCCACTCTGTTTGAGGGCACTCCAAGTATCCGTAAAGATGCACAAAGGTATCATCCAGCATATACATGGTCATTGTTTCATACAGTTAATTTTAAAGCCGATCATAGTTATTTCTGAGTTTTGCATATTGGAATGAGCTCAATCTTTATTTTGGCTCTGCTATATTCAGCCAAGCATCAAATCCAAACTACTAGAGATGATTAGTATTTCTCTGGTCGGACATCTCTAAATGACAGACTGCAAAAGCTGCATGAATATTTACAAGTTTCAGTCCAATTCTTTAGAAAAGTTTTTGCTTTTGACTAAGGATAATTACTTGGAAAAGTTTACCAGTCTTGGAAATTCTATTTCCCTACGCACCATTTTCATTGGGATTGGTCCACGGGTTGGAAAATTTGCCCTTAAATGCATTTGAAAGCTTACATAAATATGCATAGTTGTTGGTGATATGAGCACGATTCCTTTCAGTTACTGTAATCTGAAAACCTCAAAATTCTTGAACCAAATGCCCTTAAATGCATTTGAAAGCTTACATAAATATGCATAGTTGGTGGTGATATGAGCACGATTCCTTTCAGTTACTGTAATCTGAAAACCTCAAAATTCTTGAACCAAACACTAGAAAGGAAGATCTTTAGGATGGAAAGTTGCATTATGCAATTACGTATTTTTGACCTTTGTTTGTAACCTTATCTTCCCGGTTTCATGCTTCCTGTTCTGGAGTGATTTAGTTCAAGCAAGGTTGTTTTCCTCTGACGAGTGTTGATGTACTTGGCTGTCGACCAGGTTTATTCAACTTAGAGACGACTATAAGAGTGCAAAACTGGCTTCCAAATTCAGCTCCTTTTGGACTAGCTAGTTGATAACGAAGTGAGGTTGATATATACTGAAGATCCAGCATCACAGTTGGATTCTCATGGTTGGACTGAAATCAAGTCAGTGATTTGTTTGGGAATCAGTTCTGTTCCAAGTACCATTGAGCTGACAAAAGAATCGGGTAGAGCTTTTCTCTTGAACCTTTTTTTATTAGTTTAATTTCTCTATTTCTCAATCATAGTTTTATGATAGATGTAATAAACATATGTTTTTGATGCTCCATTTGTATGTTAGGCTTGCGATTTTGTCATCCCTTGGCCTCTATATCCTTGTAAATGATGATTCTTAGACTTCACATCAGGGGTGAGATTGCTTTGTTCCATATGATGGATGTATCCTTGAATACATAACTATTACTAGACGAAAGTAGTGCATTCTTGTATTTTTCTCAAACGAACAATTTCCATCATAGTTTCTCCATATACAATACACCGCTCATATATGACCTCTTCAAGGGATTTTCAGGATATTAGTTTCTTGTTTTTTTTTTTGGTAAGTCTATGAGGTGTCTTAGGAAGGTCTCAACTCACGAGAAGGCGCTTTTAAACCAACCACTCCCAGACTAATCCCTACTTGCACCGGGTCAGCACGTAAGGGGTAAAGTGTTGGTCAAACAGATTTTTTCATTCTCAGGACTCAAAGTCTCAAACTCGAGATCTCTGGTTAAAGGATGAGAGTGCTGAACTACTCACACTAACCTATTTGGTTAGTTTCTTGTTTTTATTTTGATAAAAGGATGGAAATTATTAGCAAGCTTCTAGGCTTGGCAAAAAGCATGATTTGACAGGCTTTGTGTTGATTTTGGGCCTGTATTCAGGCCTAGGCCTGGACTAGCTCGTTGCCAAGCATTAAAGCTTCAAGTTGTTCCCAACAGCATTCTCTGGTCATGTACATGGACTGTAAACACCTGAAAAAGGCCACAATAGCAACTCATGATGGAACTTCCACATACAGGGGCTTAAAATTGCCTTGTACTTGCACCAAAGCCTCACAAATTCGCAAGAAGAAAAGGTTTACCTACTGGTGATTAAGACCTCTTAAGTTGTGGTGGGTGGGGCGCCTCCTGTTTATGCTAGTGTGGCACATCCCTCCACTATCTACCACACACCTCTCCCTCTCTCTCTCTCTTCTGGATTCCAATATAGCATAAAGAGATTAGATTGACCAAGTACTCTCAGTGGGGTAGTTCATGGGTGGTTATCCTCTTGGATAGACAAGGTATCTATATCTATCAGTAACATCTAGTACCACCAACCCCATGAAAGTAACTTCTTCTAAGATGTTCAAGACCCACACTCTCCACTATATCCTAGCGTAGTGCCTAATTCATTATATTGTCAGCGCACAACCGCATCGAATCTTCCACTAATTCTAACTAGATGTCTTTCTTGTATCTCATTCTAGTTAGATATGTAGGAATTGACTTTTGGAGGTGTATACTTTTAAGAGCCAAAATGTTTGACCAAAACCAGTTTAAGGTTCCCCGTGTCTATCAACCAAGTCCATACTCTATTCTCTATAATAGGTGGAAAAGCGCATAGATTGAAAAAGGGCAAAAAGGGATGTGTCGATTCAGAATTTGTAGGTGATGGGTGTAGTAACGGGGTCTTATCTCTTACCCTTTTTTTCAGCTGCTCACAATCTCACATCATCAATACGTCTTCAAGCTTCTCTTGCTTTGTGGTTTTTTTTTTTTGGGTGTGTGATTTTAGAGACAAGATCTTCTGTCTAGTATTATTCTGTCTTATTCTGTTCAATGAAATCTCAACCATTTATTTTGTAGAATTCACGCGTAATTTATGCGAGACCCATATAAATAAATGACTGAGATTCATTGGACAAAATATGACACTATAATATTGAACAGAAAATTTAGACTCGTGATTTTACCATTTTTTCAGTGAAAAGTTAGTGACCTCCAAGCATTAAACACTTGGTTAACAAAAAGAGAAGAAAGGGTTCATCAATTGATGGAGTTTGACTTCTTGGTTCATTATCTCGAGTGTAATTAGGTAGGCTATTAATTGCTTATCCCCTCTCTTTTTTTCATAGCTAATGTCAAAAGTCAACTTTAAAGAAATTTCAATTTGCTATAATTTTCAAAAGTCGTATTTTTCCTCTACATTTAATGGGACCAGTTCATTTGTTTTTGTTATTTTGTTTTATAAAAATCTATCCGTTCGAAAAATGGGATCTATAAAAATTGAACAAATGAAATAAGACACAAACAAGAAAAATATGATTGTTGGAAACATAATTTTCTGTTCCCACATTTTATTCGATATATCATACTCAAATCGAAGTAAAACAAAATTATGCGCACCTTAATACATAATTCTACATTACAAATCGAAGACTTTGAATTTAACCATACAAATTGAATTGTATTCAATTATTTGATTTGACTTACAATTTTGATATAAATCAACATCAAAGCAACATCAACTTGGTGGAAAATTCACTGACATTCTAGATCTAAAGTGTTTCAGTAATATGAAATTATGCTTATAATTATTAAAGAGACTGCTTTTAAATAATCCATATTAAAAGCTATTAAATCAAGAGCTTAAGGTTAAATATTTCCTATTTATAAATTTAGGCAAATCTCTTTATAAACAATGATATCAAGTAAAAGTTAAGTCTCATGATCGATTGTAAGTAATTATTTAATATTTTATAATAATAACTATTAAAATTTATCAAATCATACTCATATAATTGATATTATACGTAAATCTTAGGTTGCACTCTTATTTCTTATATCTAAGAAACATGACAAATGGTATTATATATTGTATCCTCCGATTCATAATAAGAAATGTTTTAGAAAAATACACGTTTATTAAGAAAGTTAATAAAATTATAAATATACCTTTATTAATACTTCCATAAAATTACCTCGGTAATCAGCATCTTAAATGAAATTGTGAGAGAAATTGCCTTGAAATTGTGATTTGTATAATTAAGATAAGAGATAAATGAAAGGTTAATTTTGGAAGAAAAGTTATAAACATGCATACAAAGTCAAGAATGACACTTATTTTAAATAATTAAAATATATCTAAAACGATTTTTATTATAAATAGGAGGGAGTATATGAAAAGGCGAACCTCTTTCACACATTTGACCGTTGTAATTATTATTATATCGAAATTAAGTGTGATTAATTTTAGAACTTTGGTCAAATTCTCAATTTAAAACAACGCATCGAGACGGTGGTCCCCACGCGGTTTCGATTCACTTCAACGCCCTCGTGCAACCCACGTCGAGGAAGAAAGTATATCACGTAATTCATCACCACCGTCTGATTGGCTTCACACTTACAAGCCATCCCAAGTCATTGGTACTGGACCGTCCGATTCGGACCCAGCTGAATCACGAAGCACGTCATCCGTGTCATGACTCACTCTCTTTTGTGAAAAGCGGTGGGCCCAACAAAATCCCCTTGTTTTATGAGAGCCATGTCATCTTATCCTGCGCACCGCTCACGCGTTTTTACTTTTTATCCCTCTCTCTTCTTCTTTTTTTTTTTTCCTTTTCTTTTTAGAGTATCCTCAGTTTACTTTATTGTATTCTCTCAACTTGTGACAGTTGGTATAAAGGAATAGTCGGCGAGTACCTGCGCTCGGTTAAATTTTTTGAGATTGGATAAGCTTTTTTTTTCCTTTGTAAAAATTATTTAAAAAAAAAGAGAGTGTTTAAGTGGTAAAATTTAAATGTATTCTTTTTTCGTAAAAATAACTTTTTAAAAAACTAAAATACGATCTTTCAGTAAACTCAAATTTAGAACTTTTCAAAACAACATTTTTTAAAATAGATTTTCAGATCAATTAATGAGTCTATTTTTAAAGCTTATTTACCTTTATAGTGTATACATAATTCTCACAAATATATTCTCATGTTTATTTTGAGATTTATATAATATTATTTGACTTTTTATATGTTTTAATATTTATTTTATATTAGTTTTACTTATATTATAATCTATATAAAATATTTGGTTAGATATACTTTTATTTATGTTTTATATGGCTTAAAATTATATAATAATTAATATATTATGCTTTGTATATTGTTTAATATATTTTAAATAATATTTATACGCATAAATAATTTTTATTACAAAAGAAAATATAGTTAAAATTAAAAGTATTTTTTTATGTTGCCAAATAGTCTATTGTATGAAGTTCATTAAAAAACTCTTTTTAAATACAATCAAACAAATAACTGACTTATTAAAAAGTTATTTTAAAAACTTATATTAACAAAAGTTCTATTGAAAAAGTTATATTGATATAAGCTCATCCAAATGTATATTTACTTATATTACGAGAATTGAAGAGGGCCTTTTTATTGCTTTGGTATATTTTGGAGTTTATAATAATTGTTAATTCATTAATTTCACATTTAAGATACGTAAAATATCTTTTTTAGTTTATAATAATTTATTATAATAATACTTAATATGAATCTAGCTAATACGCGATGTTTGAAAAATTTAATAATACGCAACTTTATTAATAGAAAGACTACTTTTAAATGACTGATATTATCTCATTACTTATTCTAAATAGTTTATGCTACAAATGCATATATTTAATTTAGGCTTTTCAAGAGTCTATTTTACAAATTGTGGAATGTGTTTTATTAAAGTCGAACCCATCAGCTTTTAAGATTTGAAAGGAATAGTTGACTTTGATGTAACATACTTCTATGTAAAATACTGTTTTATATTTTGATGAAAATTTACCTACTTGATATTACCAAAATTTTAGGTTTAAAATGCATAGCTTTTCATTGTTGTTTTTAAGAAACGAATAATTGAAAGAAAAAAACAACTCCGTAAAATTTCTATTAATAAGTGAAATTTGAAAAGGTCTAACAATATACAGTATTATTTTTAAATAATAAAAGTTATAAACAAGACAAGAGGAAAGTGTTAAAACATTGGATTTATACACTTCTTCTTGGTCTCATGCACAATCTCATTGATTAAAGTCAAAATTTTATTGCAAATTTTAATATAAATTGAGACGAAATATATAATAACTTAATAATTGTATATTTTAATTTAATTTAAAATAATATTTATAAATTAATTTTTTTATTTTTAATTAATTATGATGTCAAAATTGATATTTAGTGTACTTATGATTTAAAGTAAGTGAATAACATTTAAATTAACTAAATTTTAACTCAAATTCGAGTGTAACAATTTTTATTCAAACTAAACCATCAAAATAATGTTGTGATTTTAGAGTTAAAATTTAATTCAGAAAAAGAATAACAAAATTATTTTTGTTAATATGACATTTTTCAAATATTATAAGTAAAAATAATGTTTTAAATTTAATTTACAAAATTTTAAATATTAATTATTTAAGTCAATATATCCGTGTACAAGATTTCTCGCTTTGTGATGGTCTGAAGAGGGTCATAATGTATGCAACATTTCTTTTATATTTTTACAAAGAGGTTATTTCAGAACTTAAACTTTTGACCTTATATAATCACAAAAGAGCAATTTTATCAGTTAATCAAAGACTTACTTTCAAAATATTTATTATTTAAATTAAATAAATTTAAATTCAAAAATTGCTTATAATTTTAAACTTTCTTTTTAATTAATATGTTATTTTATGATTAAAACCCAATTGAGAGAGAAACCATGATAATAATTTAGAACTAAATTTTGATAAAATTAATTTAAGTAAATAATTTTAAAATGTGTATAAATAAAAGTAAAATTATTTTAATATAACATATTCATCAAATATTACATGAATATCTATTTGTTAATTATATAAGTAAAAATAATATTTTTAGCTTAAATTATACAAAATTTGAAAATTTTAATTAAAATATTAAATATTTTTAACTATTTTAAAAACAAATTCATTATTCGAAAGCTCCATCTTCAATGTTATAGTTTTTTTTGGTTGACCACGAGGTATTCAAAGAAAATTCTAATCATAGAAAGTTATTTTTAAACCATTCACACCCAGACTAATTTCTGCTCGAATGGAATAGGTTCTTTATAAAAAGCAAAACTTTGACTCTAAATTTTAAATAACTTCATATATAAAAAAATTTAAACCTATAATCTCACTTAAATTGAAAAAATTTCCTTAACAGCTCGCCATGAGGTCGAGGTTAATGCTATAGTATTTATTAAGTATATCCATATCTTGTCGGTAAATCCCAAGCTTACAACCTCAATACGTGTGTGGACTTCACGTCATATCTCAAGCCACTCAAGACATGAAGCCCCTTTGACATTGTCACAAGTCAAACCCACAAACCGTTTTCAATGTCAGATAAGTATGTAGTGAGAAAGGACAAGTTAAGCATTGATTTGAGATGCCAAATTGCCAACTTGTCTCTCTTCTTCGTCACTTTATATAATATTATTGTTTCTCTACTCATTGCCACTTCCACTCCCTTTGGCCTTCTTTTCAATCCAAGCTTCTCTCTCTGGTAAAAAGTCAGCGCCTTGTTTTGTCTCCTCCTACACCGAGCATTTAGTTGCAGAGAGAAAAAAAAAAAAGAAGGCGTTTTGGTACAGGTTTTGCTCAGAGTTTGTCTGTCTAGGCCATGGAGGCTGATTGGGATCTTCACGCCGTGGTCAGAGGCTGCAACGCTTCATCCACTTTCAGCTCCGGCGGTGCTACCACCACCGTGTCTGCTGCAACAACAACCAACAGCTCCGGCTGTTTTAAAGCAGATTTTGGAACTCAGTCTTGCATTTCTTCGTTTGGTAGTGAACAAGTTGGCGACTTTTTCTCGCTGCTTACAGATCCCTTCGAAGCAAGAGTCTCTGTTGGAGATTTGCAAGAGCTTTACAAGCCCTTTTTTCCCAAATACGAATCTCTACATTCACCACCAGAAAGCATGCCCGTCTCTTGTTTTAGTTCTCTCAGTGTATCCAACGAACAAATACAGTTTAAACAGCAGCAGCAGCGGCCTAAACAGTCTCGTCCTGGTTCTGTGAATACCAGTGCAAACTCTCACACCAGCAGATCCAAAAAAAGGTAAACAGAAATGAACCGAACTTCATGGCTTAGCAGGTTCTGTTTCGTTATTTAAAACATTTCTATCTCTATTTACAGGAAAAACCAGTTCAAGAAGATATGCCAAGTACCAGCAGAAGCTTTATCTTCAGATATATGGGCATGGCGCAAATATGGCCAAAAACCCATCAAAGGTTCTCCATATCCAAGGTAAAGAATCTATGTACATCCCTGTTGGATTCCTAGTAAAGCTTGGTTTATGTCGATTTTTGAGTTTACATCCCTGTCTTCTTCGTATGTTTGTGTTATCTACCATCTGGAAGTCAAAACCATAATCTTTACAAATCTAACCGAGCTTGGTGTTACTCTTTTGCAGGGGTTATTACAGATGCAGTAGTTCAAAAGGTTGTATGGCTCGTAAACAAGTGGAGCGTAACAAATCAGACCCTACAATGTTCATAGTGACCTATACTGCGGAGCACAACCACCCAGCACCAACGCACAGAAATTCCCTCGCCGGAAGTACTCGACAAAAGACCTCGACTCCGCAAACCGTCACCAACAGTGATTCTAATAACAACAATAAACCCTCGCCTGCAAAACCCACCTGCTCATCTCCGGCGACCTCCTTGGAAGACGAGTTTTTGCCACAAATTACCAACACATCTGACAGTAGAGAAGAGAAAGACGTAATGGATGATGGTGATGACGGTGATGACGTTGACGATGAGTTTGGTGGGTTCTCAGACCTGTCCTTGACGGATGATTTCTTTGCGGGGTTAGAGGAATTCACGCTTCCTGTGAGCGGAGACCGATTCTCCGGTCGCTTGACATCGAGTTTGGATAACCCTTGGCTTGTTAACAATGCCACGACCGCCGCTGGCGGATTCTGAAATTAGCCTTTTAATGAGTTTTTAACTGTTTATTTGATTTCATATCTTGTTTTTTGGGTTAATTTTTTCAATTATTTACAATTATAACCCAGGATCTTACTTCTGTGTGTTAGCATACGTTTCTGTTCTTGTAATTCTCGTGAAGCCACAAAATAGAGTAAAATAAAAATAAAAAGAAAAAATTATTTATTCATTATTCAAATCCTAAATAAATAACTTTCATTCTTTATTTAATCGACTTGATTTTTAATATTTTAGTTTAATTTATTTTAATAATTTTATTCTTAAAATGGACTAATTTAGTTATTAATTCATCAATTTATTTAATTAATGAAATTTTATAAATCAATTAATTTTTAACAATATGTTTAATAGGTGATGAATATTTCTTTCGGTCCTATTTTAAAAATTTTAATTTTATCGAATTGTTGTAATTGTTTAATATTAATTAAACTTTTAAAATTAAAATTCTTGCTTTACCGTTTAACTTCAATTCTAATATATATATATATAATAAAAGAGATTTTCTAATAATTATTTTTATAAAATAATAATATTTTTATCCTATATCTTTAAAATTGGCAATAAACAAAAATGAATCGACCCAAAGTCTTTTTTAGCTTATTCAAATTTTAATTGAATTAATAATTAAAATAATATTATTTTAAAATAAAATAATTTATTAAATTAAATTAATTAATTTTACATGAATGGTCTTTTTAATTCTTGTATTTCATCAAATGTGTGTTTGAGTGAATCATCTAACAAATACTCCATACCGATCTTTCAAGATATACATTTATGGACTTATCCAATGAATAAGCCCACTCTTGACTCAGGCCCAAATGGACTATTATTGGACATAAAGAGTAGGATTAAAACTAATAGTATAAATATATCAAATCTTGTAATAATAAGTTTATTTTAAACATATAAATTAGAAGATAATATTTAATTTTGTAAAGAAAATGGTACTATTTATTAAAATGATTGTTTTAAAATTTTAATTTTACTGTAGAAAAGATATCTACTTCTATCATAGTTCAATTTATTGTGAAATTTTATTATTTTATTATCTAAATTATTAAAATATATCATTTTAAAATTCTTTTAAAGATCAATAGACTTACTTACAGGCCTGAGACACTTACCGAGGTCCACTCTAGTGAAAAACAAAATAGGATTTACTTTTGTTCCTCGTACATAATAAAATAAAATAAAATAAAATCCACTCTTAATCTTCGTAAAAAATATAATGAGACAAAATATAACTCATTTCTGACTCTTATAAAGAATAATATGAAGCAAAATAAGGTCTAGTCTTAACCCTCATTAAGACTCTTTTTTACTTTGCCCGAGATCTTTAGTGCCTGTTTATTTCAATTTTTGGAGGGTGAATAATCACTTTTTTTTACCATAAAAATTGTTTTTCAAAAAAATGAGTGTTTGACTGTAAAATTTAAGAGCACTTTTTTCGTAAAAAATAACTTTTTTAGAAACTAAAATATAACTTATTGATAAGCTCAAATGAGGAAGATTAAAAAAAAAACACATTTTTAACTAGATTTTTAAATTAACTAATGAGCCTATTTTTAATCATCTTAATTAATTAATTTTTATAAACTAATTAATTTTTATTTATTAACCTCTTTTTTAATTTTAAATTTTTTATATATTCTTTGACCATTTTAAAGAACCATTTTAAAATTCTTTAAAATTATTTAATTTCTAATTAATTTTTTTTATCTATTTAATTTGTAATTTAGTTTTCAAAATATTGCATTTTAACGTTAAAATTTTCAAGGTTGACCTATGTTTCGTCGATAGAGCCCAATCTGAAGTGAAGACTGTGAAGTCCAAAGTAGATGATTCACAGCACATCAATCCGAATCTACCCTCATCTTATTAGCGCGTGCAAGAGACCGCTCTCTCTATCCGATTCGAATTCGCAAGCTCGCATTACTTTATAATGCTTACGTCTCACGCGCCACCATCTCTTGTTAAGGCATTACTTCAACTTAGCTTACCTCCTCCTCGTACAGTGTCGTTTATTCCGTTGATCAAAATCCTCCGTTTCCGTACACTCTGGAACTCGTTCCGTCACTTCTCCACTATGTCGGACGTTACTATCTCCAATAAAACCGCGGCCGTAGCCGATTCCTCGCCGGAACACGTCACCGGAGATTGGTACTCGGTGCCGGATCTTCGGCTTCGCGATCATTATTTCAGAGTCCCTCTTAATTATTCCGTCAAGCACGATGGTTCTCCTAAGATTTCAGTTTTCGCTCGAGAAGTGGTTACCGGTACTGTATCGCAGATTATGTAACATTGAGTTCGGTTCAATATCTATGTCCTATTATTTCTATATTATGTTTCTTTACTTTGGTTGTGTTTGTCAAATGGGGTTTGGTTTTGCAGCTGGAAAAGAAGAAGAACAGCTCCCGTATCTACTGTTTCTACAGGGCGGGCCAGGGTGCGAGTGCCCCAGGCCAACAGAAGCTAGTGGATGGATACAGAAAGCTTGTGAAGAATTTCGCGTTGTGTTGATGGATCAGGTGTTGTGTTCATCTTGACACTGAGCAATATTTAGTGCAATGTTACTAATGTAACACCACATGTTTGGTCGCTGTTAATGTTGTAATGTAATGTAATTTTCGTTTCAGCGAGGAACAGGATTGTCCACTCCTTTGACACCATCGTCAATGTTGCAATTTGGCTCTCCAACGGAGTTAGCTGACTATTTGAAGTTCTTCAGAGCTGACAATATCGTGAATGATGCAGAGTTCATCCGAGTTCGTCTTGTTCCTGACGCTAAACCCTGGACTATTTTGGGGCAGGTATATATTGAGGTTGCTAGTCCATCGGTTACTGGATATGAGAAATCTGTGATTGACGTTTTGTACAATTCCTATTTAGTTCATGATTCTAGGTGATGTTGAGGGTTATTGACAGCTTATTCATTTTGCTGGTGTTAGAGTTTTGGGGGCTTCTGTGCAGTCACCTACTTAAGTTTTGCTCCACATGGACTAAAACAAGTACTCATTACTGGAGGAATCCCTCCGATCACACAGGGGTGTGCTGCAGATACTGTCTATAGGGCAGGTTGTGAACAAGTTTGTCGCCAGAATGAGAAGTATTACAAACGATTTCCTCAGGATTCAGATACTGTTCGTGAAATTGTCATGCATTTGGTAGAATCTGAAGGAGGTGGGGTAGGTTATAGAGCACACCCTTTTCGTTAATTTACTGATATATGAACTCTGTTTATGTATGTTGCTGTGAGTCTATCCTTCAAATTTCTCTTTGTAGGTGCTTCTTCCGTCTGGTGGAATTTTGACCCCAAGAGGTTTGCAACTTCTTGGTCTTTCTGCTTTAGGTTCGAGTGCAGGTTTTGAGCGGCTACATTACATGTAAGGCATCGGAAGAAACTAGTTATCTTTGATGGGTTCAAAACATTATGTTTGTCTAGATTAATGATTACATGTCCAACAGGCTTGAGAGGGTGTGGGATCCTGTACTTGTTCCAGGATCAAGAAAGCAAATCAGCTACTATTTTTTGAATGCTGTAAGGGTTCTTTGTTTTACTTTTGATCACTACCTTTAAGGAACTTTGGAACCAAATTTCAACTTGATCTTATTGTGCAGTTTGAGAATTCATTGAATTTTCATACAAATCCACTCTTTGCTATCCTTCACGAGCCCATATACTGTCAGGTACAGTCATCTCTTTCTTTGCAGTTGACATTAAAAAATTTTTCCTGGCAGCTGAAGTTATGTTTTCTTCCCTCCATATCACATGATGATACAGGATGCTATTTTGAGATTGGAACAAGCTATATGTATGTAAAAGTAGATTGTTGACATATGCATTTTTCTTGTTTCGGCTTTGCTTTTCCAGGGTGCCCCTTCACGTTGGTCTGCACACAGAATTACAGCTGAAAATGAAATTTTTGATGCAATCAAGGCTGCAAAAGAAGGCCGTCCCGTGTTTTTCACAGGAGAGGTGGGAATTAGTTATGTTGTTATGGTTTAAACAAAAAAGAACTCAATACACCCGTCTGTTCTTATACTGGTAAATTTTCTTCCATTGGAGTCTTTCCCATCATTTTCTATACTACATGGTGTATTGTTTGTCTGCTTTTGCAGATGATGTTCCCGTGGATGTTTGACGAAATTCATGCCTTGAGACAATTTAAAGACGCTGCTCAAATATTGGCTGAGAAGAAGAATTGGCCTCCTCTCTATCACATTCCTGCGCTTAATGAAAACAAGGTTTCCTGCTATTTTCTTTCCACCTATCTTTGCAAATTCTAATTGCTCATCTTTTGCAACTTCGAAATGGCTTGAAATGATCTGAAATAGATTTGCAGAATGGCTTCTTTTGGATGTCTTTCATCAGGGAATAGCTTTCTTTTCATGTAGTTATTTCAATCGAATCTTTTTGTTCAATTGTAACAGGTACCTGTAGCAGCAGCCATTTATTATGAAGACATGTATGTTAACTTCAAGCTGGCAATGGAGACAGCTTCTCAAATAGCAGGCATTAGGTTATGGATAACCAATGAATTTATGCATTCTGGTCTGCGAGATAGAGGAGCACAGGTTCTTGATCATTTGCTAGGAATGTTAAATGGAAAGAAGCCCCTGTTCTAATATCATTGCGTTTCCTAAAGACCACTTCTCTTGGACTTGAATTGAACACCAACCTCCTTTTCCTTTTCCTTCTCTTTCTCATTTCGAATCGATAATAATTTGCTCGTATGGACTAAAGCTCTCTCCTTTTGTGGCAAACTTCTGTGAATTTGCTCAAAGATCATCATAAAGGTGAACTTTTCTTTATAAAGGCGAATTTTTCTTTTCTTTTCCTTCCATTTTTTATGTCACAGTTTTTGTTGCTTTGGCTCTAAATAGTAACTTGCATGATTTTCATCTTCCTTGATACACTTTTGCCTCTTGAATGAAGCACTCTCAACTGAAAGAAAAGTAGCAATTACTATGTCAAAGGTAGAAGTCATCAGCAGGTGAACTAACCATGAGCATCTTAGTGGATGAAGCCTTTAATGGATTCTGTTTCACTCAGATGTTCAAAGCAAGCAGCAAAAGGAGAGAGCAGTGATCTTGTGTTGGAAACGTGGTCCAGCTCCTAAAATATTACTTCTATGTATGACTTAATTTCGCATCAAAATATGCAGTTAAGTTTTTATATACCAATCAGAAACTTGATCTGATTTTGGTATGTGCAACATTTATTATGAACAAGATTGATATTGGTTGGTGAACGGTATCATCTCCATATATTTAACTTCAAATTGCAAGTATTGAGCATACATGTGTTGAACCTTCCAAAAAGCTTACAAGAAACATCAGAATAAACAAATAACATATGTTCTTACTTCGTACTGCATAAATTCTTTTGATGTATGCATTTACTGGTTGAGTAAAAATCGTCAAGTACACTTAATAATTCGCAAGTTACTCTTAGTGAATGTATAAATCAATTAAGTTGGTATCACACAATAGTTTTAACTATTGTAGTAAAACGGTCAATTAATATGATATCAAAGCCTTTGTAATCAAGTGGTTGTGAGTTTAGATTATACCATTCACTTATTATTCAGCACAAGATTGAGTTTATGCAAGTTTCAAGGTTAAAGGAATTTCACTTGAGCGGGTATGTTAGTGAATATATAAAATTAATTAAGTTCGCCTCTCAAGCTGTTACGATAAAACGGTCGATTAATATTTACGTTTAATCCGATTCGAGAATTTTTGTAGGCTTATGTTCCCTTCAGTTGGATCGGAAGGGAAGAGCATGAAGCTTTGATGTAATATGAAATGGAACATAGATGATAACGAGATGCAAATGTCGGGCAATCTTTACTGTTTCTACACAAGGGCAGTTGAACAGAAGTAGGTGAGATGTAGTTGGCTTTAGCCTTGGGTACAAGCTACAGAACTCGATACGACACTAACCAAATTTAAGACACACACACGACAGAGTTTTATAATCAACATGAAACCCTTTTCGTAGCTCTCTATATAGAGTCTGTGCAACCTCGATCTTTTCATCTTCCGATATCACCTTTTACGTTAGCATTTTCTCAGGACATTCCACACTTCCCTGTCTCATTATTCTCATTGGAGCCCACCATGGAAGGACACTACGTCACACCTCCACCGCCGTTAACCCCGCCTCCGCAGGATCCTCTTCTGATGTTTGCACCGTCACATGTTCCATCCACCTCGTTGCATCCACCAGGAGTTGATCATCAGCCTCAGGTCATGTCAGATATTGACTGGGTCAGCGTTCTCTCCGGTCAAGCTGCGAGTACTAGGCCTGTGATGGATGGGGCTCTTGTTATGAATCCAAACGATAAAGTAACAAATGAGGAAGCCATCGTGAAGGCTCACAGGGACTCCACGAAGAAAGCAAGTAAAACCAAGAAAGCGACTCGGCCTAGGTTTGCTTTCCAAACAAGAAGTGCAGACGATATACTTGACGATGGTTACAGGTGGAGAAAGTACGGGCAAAAAGCTGTGAAGAACAGTAAACATCCTCGGTATGTATTCTTTTCCTACATTTACTGAATAGATTTTCGATCTCTACAACGTTGCATGGCATGGCATGTCTAAGCTCGTTCTAGTTTCAGTAGATTACCTACTAAGCTGGAACTCTTTTAGTTCGGGATCATATTTCTCTAAAGAAAAATGCTTTGGAATCATCGTTAAAAAATACATAAAGATAAAAAATGCCTTTATCCAATAAAACAAATTTTATACAATTAAAAATACAACTAAAATTAACTACAAGTGCAAAACTAACATTTTTTCTTGATCATTGTGATTAGTATTAACTAAATTATTCATATACACTAATAATCAATGCTTAAAAACTCAAACTAGTAATCATACAAATCTTAAACTATCTAATTTTAAACTTTTGGTTCGGTTTAGTTTAATAACTCTTACTATTAAAAACTAGTTAGTTTATTAATTAATAAGTTAATTTTATAAATTAATAAAATTTTATATACCAAAATAATTTAATTAATTTTTCATTTATTGTTACATCTGCATGCGAGTCTATCAGAAACAATCTCTTTACTATATAAGGGTAAGGTTGCATATTATCAAATTTTCCCAGATCCTATTTTATTGCGAAACTTTGGACTGGATGTGATGATGATGGTGAAGAATTATTTTTTTCAATTAAACTTCAAATTTTTATAGATAAAGATAATCTTTTTCAATTATATTTCAAATTCTTTAATTTTATTTAATCTTTAGTCAGTTTATAACGTTCATTGGACCTTTTAAACCTTAAATTTCTTATCTTATCTGCTTAATTTTCGCCTGCTTTTAAAATATTGCTAATAATATAAATTATAACTACTAAAATGGTAATCATAATTAAGTAAAATAATAGGAGTTTTATCTAAAATTAACAAACATAGACTTTAAAACTCTACTCTTTTGAGACAAAACTCATAAACTAAAATTACTAAAATAATATCTTATAATATTATATTGTGTTATTATAAGATCTTATTTTAAACATAAGTCGAAATCATAACAGAAATTAGCATTTTACTCAATTATATTTAAGACATATATATTATTTATGATATACATCTTACTTTATAATTAGATTAATACCATCATTATGTGTAAACTCTAATACTACTTTAGAACAAATAAACCTTGATGGTGTACGACCATTCTCTTTAACCTTTTGATTGCTTGATATGCTTCTTATGATTTTGTCTAATTATTCAAATAATTCAAACCAAATTATCTCTATATAAAATCAAACCAGATTATGTTTATCTAAAATCATGTTCTTAACCTTAAAATGAATTAAAAATTTCCAATTATGTAGTTTGGATCGTAAAAAAGTCAAAGTCAAGGTTAAGGTATTTGATACACAAGGCTCCCCGTCTTGTATAGAGGCCAGGAAAAGTTATAATGTACTCAACATTTCTTTCCAATTTTTACAAAAAAAAGTTGTTGTTATGACTTTGAACCTGTAACCATAAGTTCAAAAAGCAGCAACTTTATCAATTGTTCCGAGACTTACCCTCGGATGTTAGAAAGTTATCCCGAATCTTTAAATTTGTTTAATAACCTTAAATAATATATAAGGATTACAAGATTTGTAGAAGAAGCCAATGGATTATTTTGATTGGATAAAAAAAATAAAAAATTGATAAGACTATTTTTTTTCAAGTAGGAGTTATTATCGATGCACATATCATACATGCAACGTGAAGAAACAAGTCCAGAGGCTATCAAAGGACACGAGCATTGTGGTGACGACCTACGAAGGCGTTCATAACCATCCCTGTGAGAGACTAATGGAGACTCTAAGTCCTCTTTTGAAGCAAATGCAGTTCCTTACTAGGTTCTGAAACTTCACCACAAACTTATGTACTGTATGCATGTTGCTAAGGCGCAAGAACTCTTCAAACAGAAGCTCCTGTGTTCTTGGAATCTCATATTAAACTTACATATGTACTTTCTGTACTTCAGTTTATGTATGTATAGGACCAAAGTTTTCTGTATTTGGCAAGTTTGATGAACTATTTCGCGTTCTTCCCGAATCTTAAGACCGTTGCTTTTCTATTTGTTTTTTTTTTTTTCATACTAAATAAATTTTATAAAAACATACTAACAATAATCATTGGAATTAAGGATAAATCGAACTGAGTTCAATTTGATCCAATTCAAGTCAATGGATAAAAATCCCAGTTGATTAAAGCGAGTCAAAATTTGAGAGGATTAACTTAATTTGAACGAATTAAACTAGTTTTGTATCAAATGCTAAAATAACACTAGTTTAAATTTAAAAAGAATTTACCGACGAAAATTTTTGTAGGTAAATTCAAATAAAATTTGTTCCGTCAATAATTCTCGCCTTTTTACTAACGGATATCTTATACCGTCACTAAATCTTTTACCGAAGGGAATCTTATACCGTCGCTAAAGCTCATCGCAAAATTTGTCGGAATGATTTCCCTCCATATTTAACGGCGAATATTAGTACTGTCACTAAACAAATATTTTTCCATTAATTTTACGGACGGATATCTTATACCGTCGCTAAATCCTTTACTAACAAGAATCATATACCATCGCTAAAGTTCATCGCAAAATTTATCGAGATAATTTCCCTCCATATTTAGCGACAGATATTAATATTATCGTTAAACAAAAATTTTCCTGTCAATTTTACCAACGAAAATGAATTTTTCGTCGATAATTTACAACAATATAATTTCCTAATTTTTTGTCGTTAATTCTCGCTTTTCTTGTAGTGTAATAATAAACATGATATTGTATTGTTCAAATTTTGATTAGAATTTAAGTCATTTGACTATTTGATAAGGACTTTAGGAGAGTCACACCCCAAAAGTTAGCTTACGAGGGTGGAGAGCCCAAAGTCCTTATAAATCCCATATCAATTTTGTATTTAATCAATATGGGATTCAAGTCTCATACCTTGCAATTAGATCAAACCGTAACATTCGTCCTCCCATAAGGACCAATGTCCTTATTGGTCACGGCCGACACTTTTCAGGTCACCACTCAATGAGTCACCACTTTGAGGTCCTTGTTGGTTACGACTGACACTCCCAGGCCACCACTTCGTGGGCCATCACTCTAAGACCTGTTCTGATACCAATTAATAAGGACTTTAGGAGAGTCACACCCTAAAAGCTAGCTTATGAGAGTAGAGAGTCCAAAGTCCTTATAAATCCTATATCAATTTTGTATTTAATCAATATAAGATTCAAGTCTCGTACTTTGCAATTAGATCAAACCATAACACTATTCAAATCATATTTAAATTGAACAATTTGAACTTGTTATAATATCAATCTATTGTCATTCTAGTTGAGGTTTCTAATTTGTTATATCTTTAATATTCAAAATTTTACTTTAAAATAATCCAAATAATCATTGGAATTAAGGATAAATTAGTTTGAGTTCAACTCGACAATTGATTAAAGTCTGAATTGATTGGACTTAAAGCAAGTTAAATTAATAAAATAATGATAAAAATGTTATTATTTTGTTTAAATTTTGATCATAATTTAAGCCATTTAACTATTCAAATCATATTTGAATCGAACGATCCAAATCCGTTATAATGATCAAATTCGAATTGAATGATTCGAACCTATTATGATGTCGGTCTATTGTCGCATTAGTTGAGTTTTTTTAATATAAATAAAATATCTAATATTATAATATTTTAAGACTTAGAAGACTCGAGCTTAAGACCAATCGGCCCTTTGAAGAATCCACTTGCTGTTTTTATATGGGCTTGGGTTTAGGTTCTTCTCTTCCACAATGGACAGGAATCTTTAGGATTGTCCTACATTTTAAATCGATGATTATGGAAATTCTTGGGCTCTCGGTTTGTTCACTTAAGCACTTTTTTTTATTTAAAATAAAAGTCGTTTTAGAAAATTTTAATTATTTAAAATAAGTATTATTCGTAACTTTTCATGCATGATTATAATTTTATTTTCAAAATTATCCTTTAATTTCTTTCATAGATTAATTACATAGATTATATTTTCAAGATATTTTAACGTGTAATTAATAAGAGTATATCAAATATTTCATTAACCTTCTTAATAAATTTGTACCCTTCCAAATCGAAGTTTATTTTAATCAGGATGAAGTAATTCATAATTACCTAACAGATAACGGTAGAAGTTTTCGAGACTACGAAGCTTTCAGATCCAGTTAAGACCAATTCTTAGAAGGGACAAGCAAACAACACTTGGCCTAAAAAGGGGTTAGTGTCCGAAATTACATGAACTTACAACAGCACTCGATCTCCAAAGGAGGAACTGCAGACTGTTTATATATATATATCCTTTTCAAGAGGCCACAGTTTGCCTTTGGAAGCTGCATACTTTGTCACTTGCTAAGATTGCTCCTTTTAGTTATCTGCATTGTGCTTCTGAAGCTCCTCATTATTGTCTTTCATGGAGGTTGGTTCTTCTATTCAATTTCTTATACGTTCTTTATTAAATAAATGTTTTAAAATTAAGATATACTCCTTATATTTAAAATAAAATCGTTTTAGAGATATACATATTTATTAAGAAAATTAATAAAATGTTTGATATATCCTTATATTATTCAGTATTAAAAAATTAATGAAATGTTAAATATATCTTTATTAATGGTATTATTTGTGTAAGAGAAATTATATGTTGAACTGTTTTAAAAATATAATTTATGTAATTAAAGTTTGAAAAAATTTAAAATAATTTAAAAAATAAAATTATAATTATTCATGAATGTCACAAACGACTCTTATTTTAAGTAATTAAAATCTTCCTAAGACGATTTTCATATTAGAGAGAACGGAGTATTGTTCACGAAACTCACTTGAACTCCACGTATCTTCTCGGAACCTTCATTACGTACTCCTCGTCAGCATTCATATCAGGACGGTGACACCAAACCTATCTGAAATCTGAACCTAATCCGTTGTCAAAAGATGAAAGAAACAAAACCAGTACACAGATCTTTACACGAGGTACCTCACGATTTAGACGCGTGTCTAATATCGTGGCAATGTGTCACCTTCCCAAGCATTTGGACATTTTTACGTCAATGTCCTTGCTTTTCCTTAATAACACCTCACTTGGCACAAACCCTTTTTGAGTTTTAGCTGTGTCTTCTGCGTATAATCCGTAAGCACGATGTCTCAGTTGTTGGACAAGGCCAAGGAGTTCGTAGCAGATAAGGTGGCCAACGTAAAGAAGCCTGAGGCCAGCCTGACAGACATGGATCTGAAAAGTGTTCACAGAGACAATATCGAATACGGTGCTAAGGTCTCCGTCAACAACCCTTACGGTACTTCAATCCCAATTTGCGAGATCTCCTATACCTTCAAGAGTGCTGACAGGTTTGTTCACTTTCTTTGCTGCTAATGTGGAATTAAGCATATATGTGTCTTGTCCAAGTCCTTTTTATGCATTTTGAAGTGTGCGGTTGGAGTCTAGATTTTTTTGTTCAATTTTACGATGTTTTATTATATTAAGTGAATCTCAGTTATGTAAATTCTGCTTGGATCCTGCACAAGTAAATGCGTATTCTGTATAAATAAATGGCTCAATCATTCGTTTATGTGAATTCTGCGTGGATCTTGTACAAATAAATGCGTATCCTGCGTAAATAAATGGTTGAGATTCACTGAACATCATAAAATTAGACAAAAAAATCTTATCGGGGGTTGGTGATATGTGCATGTGGAACAGAGTAATTGCTTCAGGAACCATACCGGATCCAGGGTCGTTGAAGGGTAATGACACAACAATGCTGGATGTGCCGGTGAAAGTGCCACACAGTATACTGGTGAGTTTGGTTCGTGACATTGGAGCAGATTGGGACATAGACTACGAACTCGTGCTGGGACTTACTATTGACCTTCCTGTCATTGGTAACTTCACAATCCCTCTCTCAAGGAAGGGAGAGATCAAGCTTCCCACACTTTCTGATTTGATCTAATCATCAAGTTCCTTTGTTTGTTTGTTTGTTTTTTTTTTTTTCTGGATTTTTGGTGCATTTGCGTTTGTTTATGAACTATTCTCTCTTAATCCATAGGTTCCCAATTTCTTTGTTAATTTTGTTCAAAGTGCTCAGCTAATTGAAAAGCTATTAAGTAAAGTTATGATTTAACGTAGCTGTAATTATGATAACAATATAGTTAATTCCTACAAGAAAAGGTAATTATGATAATTGTAATTGTCACAATTACAATTATACAATTATAATTGTGACAATAATTATCATAAATTAAGATAAATCGCAAGTATAAATACGAGGTATAGGCTTAACCAAAATTTAAGGATTGAATTTGAATTGTATAAAAATTATTCAATATAATCTATAATTATTTAATTAAATAATTATTTAAAAATTAAAATTAATTTTATTTTAATAAATTATTTGGTAGATAGTAATAATTAAATTATAAGAATTGAGTATGAACTTAATTTTTTTAAAATTATTTTAAATTGATTTACACTTTAATTAATTTTGAACAAATTAAAATGAGAATGAAGATAGCTTTCACGATTTAAGCATTATAATTATTGAAAAATGACATATTTTGCTTATAATAATCGGCAGGTTAGATCGGGCTTAGCTAACTCAAATTTGAGGTTTGGTCAATTTATGTCCAAACCCAATTGACGTCTTTATAAAAAATTTAAAATTTAAAATATTTAATTAAATTTTATGATTAAAGATTAAATAAAATTGAAAATTTTAAAATAAGATTAAATGATAGTATTTTTAATTTAAAGTTTAATTAAAAGAAAAAATTTAAATAAAATTAACTAATTATTTTTAGTTTATAAAATATATTAATTTATAAAATTTGACTTATTAATTAATAAATGATCCATTTTAATAATAATTATTATTAAAATAAATTATTTTTACAATTAAATAATTCAAATCAGCTTGACTGTTTAATGATTAGCTTCCAGTACTCACCCTTGAGAGTTGGAATCTAAATTATTTGAACTGTAATTTAAGTTTTAGCCTAAATTAACTAATCGCCTTATGTAAACATCTTTATCTCTTTGAATTGTTATGTTTTTACACTTTAAGATTGGGCCCTCCTCAACTAAACACGAAAGAAGATTCCCATAATAAGATCACATTATGCCAAGCCTTTCTACTGGATTAACCTTGGGATCCTCTTGTCTGTCGTAGACATGAACATGGGGTTGCACTTGTGAATCTTCAGGTTCTAATTTGCAGTCCTATATGGGAATCGCTTTTGCTAGATTTTGATTTATATCAATTAATTACAAAATTATAACTAGATTCCTAGATCTGTTATATGTTTCGATAAATGAAAAAATTAACTAATTTATTGATAAATTGTAAATTATAATTATAATTTTGTTGAATTTTGTCATTTCGAAAGAGGCTCTCTATTAGTTAGTAGCATTGTTATAGATACTGGACCTAATCAGCATTAGTGCCTGTTTGTTTCAGTTTTAGAAAGTGAATAAGTAAATTTTTATTGTAAAAGTTGTTTTTTTATGAGTGTTTAACTGTAAAATATAAAACAATTTTTTTCGTAAAAAGACTTTTTGGAAGTTCAATTGTGAAGCTTTTCAAAAATTACTTTTTAGGTAGATTTTAGATTAATTAATGAGCTTATTTTTAGTCCCTTTACTCTTATATTTTTCACATAATTTTCACAATATTTACGAACACATCTTCATGTTTATTTTGAGATTTATATAATATTATTTGGCTTTTTATATATTTTAATATTTATTTTATATTAGTTTTATTTATATTATAATACATATAAAAGATTTGGTTACATATATTTTATTTATGTTTTATATAGTTTAAAATTATATAATGATTAATATATTTTACTTTGCATATTGTTTAATTTATTTTAAATAATATTTATGGTCATAAATAATTTTATTACAAAATAAAATATAATTAAAATTAAAAGTATTTTATTTTATGTTGTCAAGCAATCTATTATATGAAGCTTTTTAAAATTTTTCAAAAATAATAGTTAAATAATCCGCTGATTTTTTTTTAAAACTCTTATTATAAAAGCTCTAGGAAGAAAAACTGTATTGGTATAAGTCCGTTATGATAGTTTAGGTATTAATTGAAAGACCAACGATAGTATTTAGTACGTTGACATTTCATCACAATAACAACTAACTGCCCACGACCTTATATTAATTACTAAACGACGTTTACAAGTGGCAAGAAACTACTAGGGATCATTAAATCTGTTTGTTGTATGTACCTGTTGAATGATCAGATGTGTTGTGATCAGATCCCATTCCGTAAATAAGTTCCAATTAGGGATGGCAATGGGTTTTCAACCCGATTCATATCCGTACTATTCGATCCTAAAAAATGGATATGGATGCTAAAAAATAGATTTTAAATGTATTTTAAATTGATGTTAAAAAATGAATGTGGATATGGATTTAGATATAGGTCTAGTAAAAACTCGAACCGATGGATACTCATACCCGATCCGTTTTCAAATAGCAATATTTTTTTCAAATAGCAATATTAATTGGTACATATATAATTGTTTGCATCTTACCATCGTTATTAAAAGAAACGTAAATACTAAGAAATCACTGAACTGAAGAAAATAAATAAATTAGATACTACAAAACCTAACAAACAATTCCTAATTAATCGACGTAAACGTTCAACTTCCAAGTACCAAGTTCCTTCAATAGGTCAGCCGTCAGCCTCGAACGTTCCAACTCCTAGCCGCTGTCGTCTCAACTCTCAAGCCACAATTTGCATTGCTCGTCACTGACAATCAAGTTACCCATCACTGTCAGTCAAGAAAGCTCTGTTACGTTGCATGTGATTAACGCAACCATCAAGTTACTAGTCGTCAGTCTTCATACGCACAAGGTCGTCACTCGCAAGTCACAGCCTGCAACTCGCACGCACAAGGTTGTCTTGCATACCCACTTGCAGAGCTATACGCCTATACACGTTATTTCTGCCTGGTATGAGGCTGTGAGGTAATCCCCTGGCGGCTGGCGGTACTGCACTTGTCTTACAATTACAATACGTTTGTGTCTATTTTTAAATTACAAGTTATTTCTGCATTCCTATTTCCTACATTCAATGTCGTCTACCGACTACCAATACCATCGAATACTATTTATTATTTCTAATACTATTTATTATTTCTAATGTCATCAACCAATTACACTTGTTTAAATCCAGCTAACACCTATACTTGTTTAAATCCAGCTAACACCTATACTTGTTTAAATCCAACTAATTTCATTGGATTGTTCCGTGACTGTATGTCGTTTGTTTATCAAAAATCCAGCTAAATCTATGACCGTGAGTGATAGTGAGGAACCGATGGAAGGAGTTGAGAATCTCTCTAGTCTACCACCTCATGAAGAAGAGGAGATTGCATCTATAGAATTGCGTGATCATGGTGCAACTAAAAGCAAGAAGCGTACTTCTCTTGTGTGGCTAGAGTTTAATTTGGCGACTGTGAAAGGTGTTGATAAGGCTGAGTGTAAGCATTGCAAAGGGAAGCTTTCTGCTAAAGGTAAGGATGGGACTTCAAATCTGCGTGAGCATTTGAACAAGTATTGTCCAAAGAAACATTTAAGACTTGTTGGAGGCCAGAAAACATTATTAATTGGGAATGAGACTAAGTTTGATGAGAAAAAAACATTACAAACTTACAAATTTAGCCAGCAGTTCTCAAGAAGAGAGTTAGTTAATATGATTGTAATGCATGAGTATCATTTGTCAATGGTTGATCACATTGGTTTCAGAAGATTTGTAGCGAGTTTAAGCAATGAATTTAGGATGATATCTCGTAATACATTGAGAAATGATATCCTAAAAAGTTTTTAAGTGAAAAATCAAACTTGAAAAAAATGTTGGAGGATCATAGGTCCAGGATTGCTATCACTATAGACATGTGGACAGCTTCCAATCAAAAGAAAGGATACATGGTTGTGAACGGACACTTCATTGATGGAGATTGGGTTCTAAGAAATAGAATTCTAAGGTAATTATTTTCTTAGATTTAACATGTTTCCTTTACACAAATAATTTGTTTAATCTTTATCTTGGTTACCATATATAGATATAGTAATTTGCATGTTTAGTAATTAGTTCCTTTATACATGCTGAATATTAATTACTTAGAGAACCATTATGTGTTCTATATTTAAGTTGTAATAAATTTTTTTCTCATTTTATTTTATAGGTTTATATTTGCGCCATGCCCACATACAAAGGAGATTCTATTGACATTTTTAGAGGAGTGTTTGTATGATTTAGCCTAGAAACCAAGATTTCTTCTGTGGTTGTGGATAATTGTAAAACAAATGATGCAATGATGAACCTTCTACATGAGAAGCTTGATGTCAATTCTCTTATATTAAATGGAAAATTTTTGCATATGCGATGTAGCACTCATATATTAAATTTGATTGTCAAGGACGGTTTGGATTTCATGGGTGAAGGGTTAGAAAGAATTCGTGATTGTATTTCATTTTGGGCATTAACTCCTAAAAGGATCGAGAAGTTTGAGGATGCAGTTAAGTTTTTGAAAGTTTCATCTTCTAAAAAGTTCATTCTTGATTGTAAAACAAGGTGGAATTCTACTTATTTGATGCTTGAGACAGCTTTTCCGTATGAAGGTGTTTTTAAGAGGTTGGAACGTTTAAATAGTCGACTAAAGTTTACTTTGCCTAGTGATGAAGATTGGAAGTTGGCGAACATTATTTGTGACAAATTGAGAATATTTTACAAGATAACAGAGCTTTTTTCTGGTAGAAAATACCCCACTGCGAACTTATTCTTTCGGCATGTTTGTGAAATTAAGTTGAAGTTATTTAAGTGGATGTCGTCTGATTGTGATATTGTTAGAACTATGGCATTAAATATGGTCGAAAAGTACGATGCATATTGGTTTCATGTGAATGGAATGCTAGCTATTGCTTCTGTTTTGGACCCAAGAAATAAGATAGATTGCGTTGAGTTCTATTTTAGTGATATTTATGGAAGTAAAGCTAATATTGAGATTGAGAGGGTTAAGAGCTTGCTTTATGAACTACTGTTAGAATATCAGGACAAATATGCTTTGGATATAAGGAACTTTACAACATGTAGTGATTCAGTTGTTTCATCGTCTTCATGTGAGGCTACCCATCTTGGAAAACATCAGGCAAATTGTGGAGATAGCGATAATTTTTCCATGTATAAAAAATCAAAGAAAAGAAGGGTAAACTTAAGATCTGAACTGGATCATTATTTGGAGGAAGATACAATGCCTGAAAATAATTAACTATTTTGACATTTTGGCTTACTGAAAACAAGAATTCAAGTATCCAACACTAAGGATGATTGCCCGAGATATTTTATCAATACCTATTTCTACAGTTGCTTCAAAAAGTGCATTTAGCATGGGTGGTAGGGTTCTTAGTTCACATCGCTCAATACTTCATGCTAATATTGTTGAAGCATTGATGTGCTTGCAAAATTGAATGCTTAGAGATTATTCGGGTAATACATATTTCCTTATTAATATTTGCAACATCTGTATTTGAAACTTCTTATATGTACAATTTTCATATTGAATTTTCCTTACAGATTCTGCTTTACAAAGTCCATATGCGATTGCTTCGATCTTTGAAGATGCTGATGCAAGCGAAGAGGAACCGAGTCAAATGATTGATTTGGTAATTCATTTTATTTCTCATCATTTATTTATTTTTACTTAAAATATTAAATTAACTTATAATTTGACTCTATTTGTTAACATATTTTATTTTCTTATAGGATGATAATAATGCAAATGATATGGAGATGAAGTTTTGAATATTGTGGAGTTCACTCAAAGACAGTTTGAAGTTTTGGATGTTTCAGTTTCTTTTAGTTATTGGTTGTGAAAAACATATGTTGTCTACTTGTCTTTGCACTAGACATTATGATTTTTATCATTCCAATTTTATAGTTTTTTTAAGACATACAAATCAAAATCTTGACTTATTATTATTAAGTAAATTTTGATTTAGAGCGTTCGCAAAAATTTGCTCTCCATATTTTCAATTTAGAAGTTATATTCTTATGTGCTATACAACCCGATGGATATCCAACAACCCGAATAACCCAATGGATTTGGATATGGGTAGTAAATCGTAAAAACCGATAGATATGGATATGGATATGAGTTGAGTCATAAAAAATAGATATGGATATGGGTTGAGTAAAACCCGAACCGAACCTACCCATTGCCATCCCTAGTTCCGGTCCATGTATTTACGCGTACTCAAATAAATGTACGGATAAAATACAGGCTTTGAAAAACAGGGTAAGGTTATAAAGGCCTATATGAGATTTTAATATCGACATTGCATGCTCAATTATTTTTTAACCTAGCGATGTTAAACTTTTTAATTATTATTGTAGCTCACTGTATGTATTCTATGCCTTTTTATTCATATCTAACTACTGATTATGGTATATAACTAGTAATATAAATATCAATGTGTACCGGATCAAAATTGGTACGAAATAAAGAGTTAATATATCGAGTTTAAATACAAATTGGTATCGACTCGTTTTGGATGATACCAGTAAGTATCGGCGGATATTTAAAATAATGGCCAAATATTAGTTGATACCGAAAATTTTAAAAATAAAGAATTTTTTTGTAAAACTTTTAAAATTTCCCACATTTTCTCCTGCTTCTCCTTCCTTCTTTTTTTTAAGTTTTAAAATTTTTATTTTATTTGCTTCAACTTTTATAATTATTGTGAATCGTGAATTTTTGTTTTAAAATAATAATAAATATTTTATTATTAATAATAATTATAAATTAAATAAAACTTTAAAATAAATTATTTTATTTAAATTTATTTTAATATTTTATATAATATTTATTAATAAATTATTAATAAAATATTTTTATTTTTAAAATAAAATAATTTAAAAGTATTATTTATAAACTAATATTTATTTTATAAAATTTTAATTATTAAATCAAATTTTATTTGAAATTTATAAATTTTAAAATATATTTTAAATTTTATTATATTTATTAATAATTATTTAATTAATTTTATAAATTAAATTAAAATGTGATTATTATTTATTATTATGATTTTAGAGACAATATTAATAATATACAAGATAAATTGTATAATATGATAATGAATTATTTTGTAATTTAAAAAATTAAGGATTATTTCTTAAATTAAAAAATTATTCAAATGTACCTAATATTAACCTACACTAATACAAGACAAGTATCGTAATTTAATCCGCACTAAATTTGGTACGATATTTGTAACATTATATACAACTTTCATTATTCCTTTAGGGCATAGAAAATTTGATGCGGTAATAATTGGATAAGAGGATTAGATCTTCTGCTTTGATTATAATGTTCTTATCTTATTTTATTAAATCTTATCCATACATTTATATAATTTTCATATAATTGCTTTGATAAAATTGAATAAGGTAAGGTTGAAACATCTTAACCGAAAGGATAATGGCAGAGCAGTGTTTCAAACCAAAACAATTGTTCTTCTTTATGTTTTTAACTTACACATGGAGAAAAAGCCATATAATTGGAACTTTAACTATCATTAAACTATAATAAACTATTCTTATTTTTGTAATGTTATTTGCTTACTCTTGAGTCTATATTTAAGTATAGAAATGTTCATCTCCCAAACAAATTCAAGCATGCATTGAGCAAGTTGTTTAATTATATACTATACTCAACACTTGGCAAAATGAAGAGTCACACTTCACTTTTTTAACTTATGACCAGAGATGCAATTATTTGTTTATTTCATGCAAAACAAAAATTGAAGTGTTAAAAAGCCAAACATCATAAATTTGTTTGTTATAAATTTACTTTGTGTATTATTATGAATGTGATTATAAATAACGAGTAAAATTAATAACATATCTAAATAAATTATAGCTCGAGTTCAAGTCGATTAAATGTAATACGACCCTTTAATTTTAAACTATTTTTAATTTGATTTATGTTATTAATTGAATATAAAACATTTTATTATGACCCTTTAATAATTTTAAACCATCTTTAATTTAATTTATATTATTAATTGAATATAAAATATTTTATTAAATTTGATCCTGATCTTGATAGTCAAATTAAAACTTATTTTTGGTCTAATTAAATCTTATTTATCATTTTTAATTTTGTTTAAAACCAAAATATTAAGGTGTTAAGAAGCCTAACATCATCATAAAATATTTGGTAAATGACCAAACTAGAAGCTTAGCATAAGTCCAAGGTCCAAGAACTTCGCTAGTGGTGTGTTGAAAGTTGGAACACAAAAACAACTTAATGATGCCGATGATCCGAATAAGTCTAACTTCTCACTAGTCAAGAGGACAACTACCCCAATTCACATTATAATAAGAACAATGCTGCACTATATAACTACAAGAGACAAACCCTCACAAAATATTACCATTCATCAACCTCCCAATATCAACTTGATCATGGCGGAGCGCGACCACGTACGCCCACTAGCTCCGGCGAGGGATCGCCCGAGCAGTGACGACGAAACAGGCACGTCTTCACCAAACTCCAAAAAGCCCCGTGAAAGAAGGCTCATCAAGTTATGCTGGTGCATCACTGCGTTTCTGGTCATTGTAGCTATAGTGGTCACAGTCCTAATATTCACAATCTTCCGCGTCAAAGACCCGATTATCAAGATGAACGGCGTAACAATCTCTAAACTCGAGCTCATCAACGGCACAATTCCTGACCCAAAATCCAACATCACCCTACTCGCCGACTTGTCGGTGAAAAATCCGAACCTCGCCTCGTTCAAGTACAGCAACACCACCACGAGTATCTTCTACCATGGAGGACTTGTCGGCGAGGTTCGAGGACCTCCTGGTCGAGCCAAGCCCCGACGGACCATGAGAATGAACCTTACAGTGGATATCATGACCGACAGGCTCATCTCCGACCCGAACTTATTCGCCGACGTGAGCTCTGGGGTCGTGACCATGACAAGCTTCTCTCGTGTTCCAGGGAAGATGAAGTTCTTAAAGATTATCAGGAAGCATGTTACCGTGAAGATGAACTGTAGCCTGGAGCTCAATGTTCTGAGCCAGAAGATTCACACACAGAAATGCAATCGAAAGGTTGACGTTTAGTAGAAACTATGTTCTATAGTATTTAAGTACAGTTTTCCCTATTATGAATTTCTCCTCATCTATGTTCTATGGTATTTCGGTAGTAGCCATAAGATCTCAGAGTATTACCGTTTTCTGGTTGTTTCTAGAGAAAACTTACAGATACGACTTGCGACAGAAAAATTTCGAGTCATGTATGTATGATAACCCAAGTTTGGATCGGTAACATACGTTCTAGTCATGATCTTTTGCTCGTTTTATGAACAAGCTAAGATTCATCGACAAGATCCCAGAGGAGAGAACTGATCACAGACAAATGCCATGATCGGCTATTCAGTTGATGTGAACTGTTGACTTAGAAGAGAGAGTTTTAAGTAGGAGTGTGATAGTTTGAAAAAGAAGAAAAATGGAGGCAAGTCATTAAAAATCCTTGTACAGTTGTACTTCAACTAATGGCGTCTTCGGACCTCCATCTCTTTCCCTAACGTGTGGCTATGAGGTGACCTGTTGAACTTTTAAACTGAATCATTAATAACGCAGGGCACAGTGTGTTAGTAAGGGTTTTTTTTTTTTTTTTTGACTTGAGTGAAATCGCAAGTTCGAATTCTTTACATGTACGCAGTCGTTTAAAATTTGAAATTAGAGCTTTGCTTTCTTTAAGAGACCTACCCAACTTTAACAAAGATTAGTTTGAAAGTGGATGGTTTAAAAGTGTCTTCCTATAATTGAGACCCTCTTAGAACACCTCGTGGACAAAAAAAAAAAAAACTGAATCATTGGTTTTGTGACAGTACCTTCATCCTCAAGAACATAAAAGCATATATTGAAGAAGAAAATAAGAGGCTTAAGTGAGTTGGTTGATTCAATTCGCCTTAATGTACGTAATTGTTTAAAATTTGAGGTCAGAATTTTATCTTTTATAAGAGATTTATCCGACTCTGGTAAGAATTAGTTTGAATATGGATAGTTTAAAAGTGTCTCTCCATAATTGAGACCCTTCTAAAATACTAGCAAATAAAAAGAAAAAAAAGATAAACATGTGAAGATAGAGAAGCATAAACTGAGCTTTAAGGGTAAATTATATTAGAATGGTTTATTTTCTAATTTTAAAAAATTATATTATTCAGTTATCACATAATTTTAAATTTCTCATTTTTATTTACTTAAAAAATTGTAATATTAAAATTCTTACATTTGAATAAATATTATTTTAAAATTACATACAAAATTAATGAAATATGGACGGGTGAAGCTCCCTTCTACTTAACCAAGCACAGTACATTTGTTGGAGACGATGATGCGTGATTATTGCATTGAAATCCATAAACGTAAACTCTCTGGAACATCACACGATCTGCTGAAAAGTTTACTGCTTCAAACATCCTTACAAGTCTGCAAACAAATCTATTGTAAGACCCGTTACCAACCTGACGATTATTGAATTTTCAACCTTGAAACAACTTTCTCGTTCATTATCAAACCTTACCGCTTCCTTTTGGATCACATACTTTTTGAGTGGGGGTCAATAGTTTTTGCTTAAATCAGATTTTGTTATCACTTGCATGTCTCAATAGCATAGGCATCATTGGTTTTTTTTTTCATTTCTTTTTTAGTATTATTATTATTATTATCATCCTTTTATTAAGTTTCTTATTAGTTTCTATTATTATTATATTAGTATTAGTATTAGTATTTTTATTATTTATATTAAGTATTTTTAGTATTATTATTATTTATGATTTATTATTATATATTGTTCTTACTTTCTTTTGCAGTGGGATCTATTATACGATCAACCTTTGGCTAAGTTCTTATGTATTTTATTGTAATTCTTTGCTTATATATTCTGGGTGTCAGATTTAACTTATTTATTTTGATAATTTACTGGTCGGGTCGGCCGTGTTGGGCCCAGATCCAGTTAAAACGACCCGTGGGCCGATCGGTCCATTCTTCGAGAGATCGCCATGCTTGTGCCAGCCCAAGTCCGATCCATGCCCTCCTTGGCCCATCCGTAGAAGGAAGTCTCTCATGCAAACACGTAAAGACATAAACCTAGCTGTAAAACCATATATAAGGTATAATTCTCCCATAACAGAGGTACGCAACTCATAACCTAGTTTATTCTCTGCATTCATCAACCTCACCTTCACCAAAAGACTGACTTGAGTGTCGGAGGGGCTAATCGGGACACAACCCCCGACAAGCCTTCTTTGTTTTGCAGGTATCTACACGTCGAATTTGTCACAGAAAGTAGCAAACTTATGGATCCGAACAGCAATGTACAATTCAGCCAAAATCTGGCAGAACCAATTGGCGCCTACCGTGGGGCCCGACTTCTGGGCACCACGTCCAGAAACACACAGATCAATCAGGAAGCGGCGACGAACCCTGATATAGCCGCTGTTGCGGCTCTGGCGATACAACGCATGAGTTTGCAACTACTTGCAACTCAGCCGCCTGCACCACATGTTTCCCACACGGAATCCTCAGATCCTAACGATCAACCGCAACCTCAGAATTTGGAACAAGAAGAACAGAGTGTCGCTCTAGAGGATAACGCTGCACTCAATATGCACCCGAATCTCCGACACCGATCGGATGCAGATCCTCTTCCGCCTGTGCATACCTCCCTCACCTGAAAACAGATTGAGGAAGCGACTGACCTGTTGATTCGCCAGATCTTGCCTCATTGCCATAACAATGTACCGCTCAGACGGCAAACTGCATGGCAGACCGACATAGCAACCGATCGTCACTCGACCGAAAACCTAGAAAAATCATGGACGATCGGATTAACGCAGCTATGAGCTTCCGCCCAGATCGCCCGACGGCACAATACAGCTCTCCCTTTATCCCGAAAATTTTGGATAGCCTCCCGGTACCCGGAACCAAAATACCAACGCCAAAAAAATACACTGGAAAGACCGACCCCCTGGACTACTTACAACACTTCCAATCGATGATGAATCTGCATTGTGTGCCAGATGTCATCCAATGTAAGGCTTTCTGCACGACCTTTCAAGAGGGAGCCCGACGATGGTTCAATAGTCTACCTCCGGGCTGTATCACCTGCTTTGAGGATTTCAGGCTACTTTTCCTCAACGGTTAAGCCTCCAAGAAGCGGCCATGAAGATACTTTGGAGGTGATGCAATTTTACCCAAGGAAGGAATGAAAGTTTGCGAGAGTTCATCACTCGGTTCAATAACGAAGCGGTCGAGGTCTCCGACCTCACTTGCTCGTCTATGCTGGCCGCGCTTATGAGTAATACGAGGGATGAGGAGTTTAAGAAGTCGTTAGCCCTCGATCAGGCCCGATCTATTTAGGAGATCAGACATCGGGCAGACAAGTACATTGTAACATCCCGTTACTGTTAGCGAGGATATTTTGGTAATTGGAACAGACTGATAGGTTTCATTGCATTCACTGATTGAGCATGTTACTGGCCTCTAATTATAGAGGAACAGGTTTACTGCATATGCATTTCTTCATAGGAACATGCATTCATGATTTTCCGGTACTTAATTATGAGAATGAACTGACTGGATTGGGATTAAATGAGAAATTAGGAATAATTGGGTTCAAATGACTGATTTGGGATAGTTTTAGTGTAATTGGTAACTTATAGTGGTTTATAGGAGATTTTCGAAAAATTCGGGAGAAAATGCCCGGATCGGAAATATTTGGGTGATCGATGATTGATCAGATATTATTGAAAGAATCGTCTAATGGCAATGGCAAAATTAGAATTTTGTTGATAGGAAATAAATACGTTGAGCCATTGAAATTTAGAGACTGAAATTTGGACTGAATTTTAGACTTAGGTCTATAAATAGATAGGTTTGAAATTTGGGGGAAAATTTTCTAAGATATTGTCGAATTCCTCTTTCCCTCTACGGTGACTTCGATTTTCTTCCAACGGTGAGATCCTTTGATTCTTCCCTTATGGTTCCCTCCTAGTATGCTAGGCTAACTTGTTTACTGTTATTGATGAAGGATTGAGAGGCTTTAGAGTGGAGTAATCGTTGATTGGAAGATTTTAGGGTTTACGGTGTTTTGAGGGATCGGTGGATTTGAGCTTGATTGGTAAGTTTTAATGGTTTTAATGTTGTTATTGATAGTTTTATGGCATTTATGACATTTATTATGGTTGATTTGAGTAGTTGAGAGTGTTTGATGGTGGGTTTAGGAAGAGAAAATGGCGGAAAAACGATTGGGGAAGAAGAAGTTTGGCCGCACGTCGCGGCGTCTGAAAAAGGGCACGCCGCGACGAGGAAATGTGAGCTCGCCGCGACGAGCTACACGTGACGTTGCGGCGAGCGGGAGAAAGTTGCGCCACGGCGAGGCGACGTGTGGGCGTCGCGGCGAAGGGATGAGAGTTGTTCGCTAACCCGCATACGTTGCGGCGAAGGTCACAAGGTCGTGGCGAAGGGGACTGTTTTGATGGTTTATATTTTGGTTTATTGGGTGTAGATCTTCGATTGAGGTAATTCCAGATTCGTTATGAATTAGGGAAAGAGGTCTACAATTAAGGATAATTTTGGGAATTTGAATTGATTTAAATGACATTGATTTATAGGGAATAAGGTCAATTATGGTTCATAGTGTGACCTAAGTATTGAATTGAGACAATTGGAGTTTTAATTGAGATTTTCTATAGAGGTTTTGACCCAATGGATACGGAATTGCTATAGGGAATATGAATTGAGGAAATTGAACTGAATGTTAGGATTTGATCAATTATTGTCGATCAATTGAGCGAAGAGTTAGAATTGGGCCTAAGAGTCCAAAATTGGGTTTTAGCACCGGAAATCGTGAACATGCATTGTATATCATTTTACTGATACATATGCATTACGGAACTGCCTAATTGAGCATCTAGTAATGGGATTGTATTTTTACTATTATAGAGGCGCTGTTGGATCGTCGTTCCACGGACATTGTTGGAACTTCCAGGCAGTAGCTCGGAAGTTACAGGTGAGTAACCTAGTTGGTTTCTCAAATTCCTGATTGCTTATATGCTCTGTATGATTACTGGTGTGTTAGGATCGAATTGCATGCTTTTACTGTACTGGACTGGATCACTGTATGATACTGGGAACTGATATACTGAGCTTTTATAGCCATACCACTGAACACTGCATTGCATGCATAAATGCATGATCAGATAATGGATGTGTCCTAAGTTGCTAATATCACTGAAAAGAGCCTCGAGCTCACATCAGATTGACGCCCACCCGGGAGAAATCCTCGACGCGTCCCCACTGCTTATCGATCGAGCACTTGGGCACAATCTTCAATAACTAGAAAAGAGTCACATGTGCATTGCATTCGCATGAATTACTGTTCGTGACAATTTATTGATTACGTGATAGCATGATTTACTGTAAGTTGTTACATGTTACTGTAAATTGTTCGTAATGCTTGCAAATTGTTATACTATACCGATAATTGAATATTACTGCATGATATCCGTAAACGGTTATATGATACCGCTAATGGAATAATATTGTATTATATTGTACGCCGATGCGTGTGCGTGATTTGAGTGAACCATCGATGATGGTTTCTCATCGAGTTCGCAAACTCACCTAAAATTGTAACCTATTTTTCAGATCGATATAGTAGACCCTAGCTCCGAGATAGCCTTTTCCCCGCCGCAAGCGAGTGTGTTTGCAAGAGGAGCGATGGATCGCAGGTCGGTCACCGGGCGGTTTCTTTGAGGATGACTTAGGATAGATGCTTGTATCGCTTTCCTTTTGGTTTTGTATGGGGACCGATAGACTTGTCTATTCTGTTAATGGATGATTGTATCGATGATTATTTTGGATTATTAAATTTCTTGATTTACATTTTGTTGTGGTTTAATTTATCGCGATGTCATATGGATTATTAGTGAAATTTTCTAGTAAGGCGCCTTTATCGTGGGATACGTGTCGGAGTGACCTTCGGGCGCCCCGATATGTACCCTACGGTGAGGGGGCGCTACATACATTCAGCTCGAAGAAGTATTAAAGAACACAAAACGTCGGGCAGATGATCGCGGGTCGAGTAGTAGGCGATGAGTCTCACAAAGATGAGGGATCACGACCGAGAAAGCCGATCGGTCGGCAGTGGCATCAACAAGACTTCACCCCGCTTAACAAACGATATGCGGAAGTACTGGCGGCCATGAGAGCGGATGGGGAAACTATCCGAGAACCCAATAAAATGAAGACTCCCTACAAAGATAGGAACCCGGATCTATATTGCCGTTTCCACAAAGAGGTCGGTCATGATACGGAAGATTGCTGGCAGTTGAAAAAAGAAATCGAATCCCTCATACAAAGGGGAAGGTTAGGTCTGTTCGTGAAGCACGAACAAAATGTCGATCGGATAATCACAGCAGACAGTCGGCCAGACATTAAAGCGATCACCTGAGGCGAAATAGCGAGACAGAATGATGGAGGGAGGCAGAATGCAAATACAAATAATCGACGAGAAGAGAGAGGGCAATCGAGGGAAAGAAACAACGGAAACTCTGGGCAATAAGACGACCGATCGACTGGGGTCATTAACATGATATTCGGTGGAAATGCAGCAGGGGGATCCACCGCTAAAGAGAGAAAAAGATATGCCAAACAGGTTAGCAGAGACTCATCCACCAAAAAGCCGAGGGAGAACGACGGGATGATATAATTCGATGAGTCCAACCTTGATGGAGTGAGTTACCCTCATGATGACGCCCTCGTGGTAAATCTGAACATGGACGGTTACGAGGTGAAGCGGGTGATGATTGATACGGGCAGCTCGGTCGACTTGCTGTATTATGAGGCCTTCCAGCAGATGAAGGTACCCGAAGATCGACTACTACTACTAAGCTATGAAATTCCCGACACCCCACGGAGTTGGCATTGTCAGGGGTTAGCAGAAAATCGTCAGGGAATGTTACTTAGTGGAAACGAAGACATTAGATGGGGCGGTAGTCCTGACGAGCTCTCTTGATGTGACAGCCGACGATGAGATGGATAGGATAAACCCAGTGGAAGAAACACAACGGGTCGTACTGGACGAAACCGACCCCTCTAAATTCACAAACCTAGGCTCCGAGCTGCAGGGCGATCTGGTTAGAGAAATCACAGACTGTTTGGTGGAAAATAGATCGGTCTTCGCTTGGGTACCGAGCGACATGCCTGGAATCTCCCGATCAGTCGCGTCGCACTCCTCGATTCGCATGACTACATGTCGATCGCATGTAAGAGCGATGGCACAACAAGGAGCGACAGGGGGTGATCGAGAAAGAAGTAGAAAAATTACTCGATGCCGGGTTCATCCGAGAAGTCAAATACCCTGAATGGCTCGCCAATGTGGTTTTAGTGAAAAAGAAGAACGGGAAGTGGAGAATGTGCATCGATTTTACCGACTTAAACAAAGAATGTCCAAAGGACAGTTTCCCTTTGTCCAAGATCGACCAGTTAGTAGACTCTACCTCAGGGCATGAACTTCTCAGCTTCCTGGATGCTTTCTCGGGCTATCATCAGATTCAAATGAGTCTGGAAGACGAAGAAAAGACCGCCTTCATAACTGACCAAGGCACATATTGCTACCAAGTAATGCCTTTTGGCTTGAAGAACGCGGGGGCGACTTATCAGCGACTCGTCATGGAGGTTTTCAAGAAACAGATCGGTCGGTCGGTGGAAGCTTATGTGGATGATATGGTGGTCAAAAGTAAGACGGCCACGAAGCATGTGGAAGATCTCAAGGAAGTCTTCCGACCACGAATAAATTTCGATGAAGTCGAACCCAAAAATGCGTTGAGGTGGCATCCGAAAATTCCTAGGATTTATGATCACTCAACGAGGGATTGAGGCTAATCCAGAGAAGATCGAAGCCATCTTCCAAATGCCCTCGCCTCAATGCTTAAAAGAAGTGCAGATATTGACCAGTCGGATAGTCTCTCTAAGCAGGTTCATTTCGAGATTGGGTGACAAGTGCCTCCCATTTTTCAAAATCTTGAGGAAAGCAAACGTGACCCAATTCTAATGGTCGGACGAATGCGAGAAAACTTTTCAACACTTAAAACAATACTTGTCCAAATTACCATCCCGCAAAGCCCTAGAGAAAGAGAACCTAATTTTATACTTGGCGACACGGAGGGTCGATCAACAGCAGACTTATTCGATCGGAGGGAAGCGAACAACACTGTTTACTACGCCAAGAAAGTGCTTGACCGGACCGGAAACGCGATATACGCCTATAGAGAAACTAGCCCTCTCCTTGATAACGGCAGCTCGGAAGCTAAGGCCCTACTTCCAAAGTCATACCATTGAGGTATGGACCGATCAACCCCTCAGGCAGTGCCTTCAAAAGCCCGAAACTTCGAGTCGACTAATAAAGTGGGCGGTAGAGCTGAGAGTTCGACATACAATACAAACCCCGACGACCATTAAAGCGCAGTGTTGGCGGACTTCATCGCAGAATGAACCAACCCACTCAAGGACGAGCGCCTTACTCGAGCTTGTTCGCTGACGGTCGTCCAACGCTGAGGGATGCGGAGCGGGAGTAGTGCTGATCAGCCCGCACAATGAAGAAAAGGTGGAATATGCCCTTCGGCTTGAGTTCAAGGCCTCCAATAACGAGGCAAAATATGAGGCTCTGATAGCCGGTCTCCAACTGGCCAAGGAAATGGAGATAAAGCATCTAAAGATATACAATGATAGCCAAGTGGTAGTCGGCCAAGTCACCGGGCAGTATAAGGCCAAGGGGGACAACATGATCAAGTACCTGGAGCTGGTAAAGCAGGAGTTGAGCAATTTCGAACAGTACTCGATCAGCAGAATAGAACGAGCTCAAAATGCAAAAGCGGATGTGCTCTCCAAAATGGTTTCTGACCGCGATGCCATAAATAATGTTCTGGTCGAACGACTAGACCAAATTTTAGCGCTCAAAGTAGAGGAAGTTCTCGCCAGAATTCACCGGTTGGTCGAGTTGGACGGAACCGATCGCGCAGTACCTTTTAGAAGGAAAACAACCGGAAGACGCGTCGGAGGCCAAGAAACTAAGAATAAAGGCAGCTGAGTACACGATCGTTAATGGCACTCTATATAAGCGGTCTTACGACTGGCCGCTACTTCGATGCCTGAATGAAGAAGATGCTGAGCAGGCAATGGCCGAAGTCCATGAAGGGATGTGTGGAAATCATGTAGGAGGCAGAATGTTGGCGCACAGACTGATCAAACAGGGGTACTACTGGCCGACAATGAGAAGAGACTGCCAGGAGAAGGTCGACCGATGTGAGGCCTGTCAGAGAAACAAAGAATTTATCTCACCAAATTAACCGAGAGGATGAAAATTGTGAGTCATCCTATCCCGTTCGCTCAATGGGGAATGGATATACTGGGTCCTTTCCCTCTTGGTCCTGGGCAGAAGAAGTTCCTGATAGTAGCGGTGGAATACTTCACCAAATGGGCAGAAGCAGAAGCGGTCGCTACAATTTCTGAGCAGAAGGTGGAGAGCTTCGTGATGAAAAATATACTAATCCGCTTCGGGATGTCTATGGCGTTGGTTACGGATAACGATCGACAGTTCGATAACGACAAGTTCAGAGATTTCTGCGACTGACTAAAGATCAAGCTACAACTGACTTCAGTAGCCCATCCCCAAAGCAATGGTCTTGCGGAGAACACCAATAAAAAGATAATGAGTGCTCTCAAGAAACACCTAGATGGCCGAAAGACCTGGGTGGAAGAACTAGACGAAGTGTTGTGGGCATACAGAACCACACCGAACGGAGCCACAGGGGAAACACTGTTCAGGATGACCTTCGGGGCCAAAGCCCTGGTTCCAGTAGAAGTGACATTGCATAATCAAAGGATGTCGGGCTATGAAGAAGAGCGGAACGATGAAGCCCGCAGAGCGGAGCTCGTTCTCCTTAGTGAGGACAGAGAAAGGGCAGCCGCTCGTTCGGAAGCAATCAGGCAAAAAATGACCAAATTCTACAACAAAAGGGTCAAGCCGAGCGATATAAAAGTAGGCGGTTACGACCTACGAAAGGACGAGGCAGCCGGGAAGCATCCTAGAAAGCTCGGGCAGACATGGGAAGGACCCTACCGGGTGATTAAGCAAGTCGGGCATGGTTCTTACATCCTACGCGATGCGAAAGGGAAGGTTCTACCAAGACCTTGGAACTCTCGAAATTTGAAGGCGTTCTACTAATAGATAAGTTCTATTTTAGTTAATCTTTACTTATTACCATTTTTGTATACATGTGGGAATCTTTTTCCTGTCCCTGTCAGACAGGTTTTTTAATGGCCCACGCCCTCATTATCATCAATTAAGGGGTTTTTCAGATTTCTTGGCAATAAAAAGCTCCATTATATGTGGCAAAGGGTAAAAAATCCAATCAACCATCGCTCGGCATCTCCATAGATCGATTACAGTCGGTCAGGTCGCCAAGACAAGATCTTTGGGACCCTCGTTCGCCATCGCTCGGCATCTCCATAGATCGACTACGGTCGGTCGGGTTGCCAAGACAAGATCCTTGGGACCCTCGCTCGGTATCGCTCGGCATCTCCATCGATCGACTACGGTCAGTCTGGTCGTCAAGACAAGATCCTTGGGACCCTCGCTCGCCATCTCCATAGATCGACTACGGTCGGTCGGGTCGCCAAGACAAGATCCTTAGGACCCTCGCTCGCCATCGCTCGGCATCTCCATCGATCGACTACGGTCGGTCGGGTCGCCAAGACAAGATCCTTGGGACCCTCACTCGGCATCGCTCGGCATCTCTATAGATCGATTACGGTCGGTCGGGTCGCCAAGACAAGATCCTTGAGACCCTCGCTCGACATCGCCCGGCATCTCTATAGATAGACTACGGTCAGTCGGGTCGCCAAGACAAGATCTTTGGGACCCTCGGTCGCCATCGCTCGGCATCTCCATAGATCGACCACGGTCGGTCGGTCGCCAAGGCAAGAACTCGAGGCCCTCGCCAACAGTAGATCGAACACACTCATTCAGGATCCTAAGGTAAAACCTAGGACCATACGACCTCAAATCACTCGACCTAACTCGCCCATTCGACACAAAGCGAATACACTCGTTCACAATCCGCTAATTGAGGAGACAATCTCATCCTAAGCGCAGAAGAGGTAGTGAAAAAGCAGAAGAGATAGTAAAAAACAAACTATCATTCATTTCAAAAGTTCCGGTCACATGCCCGACCGGATGAGCTTTACAAAGAAAGCGACATTAAAATCAAAAGTTTCGATCACGTGCCCAACCGGATGAGCTTTACAAAGGGAGCGATCACCCCGACACCTCGGGAGGAGAAGATGAAGAACCAACAACCAGGTCAGCGGAGGAAGGGTCGGCAGCAGAATCGGTCAAGGGAAGAGAAAGGCCCGCAACTGGGTCGAGAGGAGCTGGCAGCTGGGAAACATCTTCCTCTTCTTCCTCCTTCGAGCTGAGATCCAACTCCTCGTCCAGAATAACGATCCGCTCCCCAACGGCCTTCTCCTTCATTTCCTCCAGTGAAAGGCCAAGAGTAGGAAGCAACGACTCGGCATACTCTTCAAATGAAGGCCGCTCTGACCCATCGAGAATGTGAACCTCATAGCTCTTCCTCAGGGCCAAAAGGGTTGTATCGCAGGCGAGCTCCAAGCATTCCGCGTTTAGATTCCTTCTCTTCCACCGCTTGATCGCCTCGATTCTCTGTTTTTTAACAGAGCATCCCAGCTTCGTCAACACCTCCTGGCCCTGCTACCGCCTTCCACCGTGCATGGTAGTCTTGAGGAACTTCTTTTAAGCTTCCTCTCTAACTCCACCTTCCGCCTAGCTCGCTTTTCTCAGAATCGCCTCGATCCTCTCCTCCTCCCCGTGACGACTCGAGCTTTCAAAACACTCATTGCTTCCTCCTGAATCTTCTTCTCCTCCTCTAAAGAGAAATTCTGAGCCTGAAGAAGGTCTCTTCCCTCTTTCACCTCCGAAAGCTCGTCCTTCAAAGTCCTCATCTGCTCATGAAGGTCTTGAACTTCCCGGTCTAGAGCCTCCAGACGTTGCACCACTGCAAAGGACATAACTGAGCTCCGTACACAGCAGCGAAGGAGTAGAGACCCCATCTCCCGATTACTCTTCTTATCTAATTTCTCCTCGTCCGCAGGGGGAGTAATCCTCTCAACAATGTGGCGGGACACGTCGAAGTCCCCAATCGAGGAGGTTATGGGCAGCTTGATCAAAGACTCCCACTGTCCGACGCTAGTCGCTTGACCCTTCCCTTTGCTCTCCTTCTCTTTCGCCTTCCCAACTAGCCCAGACGGCTCGGATGGAAGATCACGAAGTCAGACCAGTCTCCTCCTCTTAAAAGGAGGATCCACTTCCTCCTCCTCATCCTCTTCTATACCTGCTCGACCCATACATACTGGTATGATCGGCAGTAACACCGGCCCCGCAGGACTGTCCCCATCAAGTGAAGGGACCAGAGACACCGTAGAACGACCGAGGTCCACCAACGGAGCGGAGCCCTCACCAATCTCCGTTTCCTTCTCCTTCTTCTTCTTACCCTTGGCCTGCTGAGAGGGAGCGGCGGGCCCGGTATAGTCCTCTACTCTCACCATGGCTGCACAGCAACAAATACAAGTTAGAGAGAGATGCAATAATCAAGGTATGCAATAAATAACTAAACTACGCGGGGTCAACCAGGCGGGGTCGCTCCCTCTCCGAGCCCACTAATCTGTGGCGGGGGGTCGAGCAGAAAAGAATTGGCCGACCCCCCCGAAATAGCCCTGGATGAGCCGAGCGAAGTCATATCGATCGAGCCCTTTAATACGATCTACTACTATCCACTCATTCCTACTAAGGGATACGCTCGACACGTCATTCCATTGCTCGACTAAGGGGTACCTCTACGGTCGAGACTCGGAGGAGGACCCTGGAGGCTTCACAAAGAAATACTTTGTCCGCCAAGAGACCTTTGAAGTCGTCCCAAATACCGATAGCGAAGCGCCCTCGGACTACAGGAAGGATCCGGCCCAGAGATCGGACTCTGACTCAATCTCATGAAATGGCGCAAGATGCCGATCAAGGGGGCAAATTAACTGTGGCACAAAGAACGCTGATCGCTTATAAATCTCCAGCTATTCGGAGGAATTTGGCTTGGCATTAGCTGATAGGCCGTGCATATCTCGTCGACGATCGGGGCGTATGGAAGGCTCATGCCACCTATCGAGAAGAAACTATCGGAAACGGTGAAATATCCATTGAAGTTGATGTGGATACGTTCATTCCTCAAAGCCAGCCGAGGTCCCCAGGACACGGGGATGTTATATCTGAGTATTGACCGATTCAGCTCCTTTACGGTCATCGTTGATGCTTCCCGTGGCGGCGCCTCCACAACCAACCCATCATTTCTCTCCCTCGTCGATATTTCCTCGAAACCCTCTACCATACTTCTAGCACTGGTAGTCGACATGTTTACCAAGAAGAGGTTTTTAATAAGAAAAACTTAGGAGAAGGAAGGACGTACCTATTTAGTGAACGGAGAAAGGGAAAATCGAACGACAGTTGATGGAAATTTTCGGGAACTGAGAGCAAGAAAGAGTAGATGAAGGTAGAATAAAAGCGAGAACGAAACAAGCGTGAAGAAAACTCACAGCATATCAATCCTGAACATTTATAGAAGATCAGTTAAACGAACATCCCAACCAGAGCATGACACGCGGAGAAAATCCGAACGAGCTCGGACACGCGGAAGAATCCGAGCTGAGGTAAATTAGGGTTTATCTCAAAAGTTGGAGTGGCGCGACAGTTGAAAGGACATCCATGACAGCTGTACAACGGTTTCAAAGACGATCCGTCAAGGACGATCCGTTTTAGATTCTGAAAAGCTGTCAGAAGACACGCGACATCGACAATAAATGCTCCGCACGCTCATTAATAATGACCACTCGATCCGTATAGCGCGAGCTATTGTGTAATAAGTGCCGAGGTCGACCAGTTGGGGTACTCAGCCGACCAATCCCAGTACGAGCAGTCATGCACAACTAGTCGACATCCGACTGATCGGGACTACCCGAGCTGTCCCATGACCGAGCTACAACAACAATACCCAATCGATCGACTACTTTATTAGCTGACCTACAGATGAGCTACACCTCAATGCTCAACCGATCGCCCCAATCACGAGTCATTCTATGAGCTATGAAACCTTTACATACTCCTCCGACCCTTCTCTTCGCTCAGACTCGAGGAGTAGGGGGCTTATGGTCGGGTCGGCCGTGTTGGGCCCGGATTCAGTCAAAACGACTTGTGGGCCGATCGGTCCATTTTTCAGAGATCAGTTTCATGCCTAGGCCAAGCCCAAGTCCGACCTATGCCCTCCTTGGCCCATCCGTAGAAGGAAGTCTCTCATGCAAACACGTAAAGACATAAACCTAGCTATAAAACCATATATAAGGTATAATTCTCCCATAACAGAAGTACGCAACTCATAACCTAGTTTATTCTCTGCATTCATCAACCTTACCTTCACCAAAAGACTGACTTGAGCGTCGGAGGGGCTAATCGGGACACAACCCCCGACAAGCCTTCTTTGTTTTGCAGGTATCTACACGCCGGATTCGTCACAGACAGTAGCAAACTTATGGATCCGAACGGCAATGTATAGTTCACCAAAATCTGGCAGAACCACCTACATTATTATTTTTCTGTCACATTTACATGTAGGTCTATTCGAAATAACCTTTTTTTTAATGTAGGAGTAAGGTTGAGTATTATCATACCTTTTCAAATCTTGCTTCATTGTGGGACTTCATAATAAGTGTGATGATGATGAAGAAGAAGAAGGTTTATGTCATTTTTAAGTAATGTTATCCTTACATGAGATACGTAATGATTTTAAAAATATTAAAATAAAAACCTATTGACCTTCAAACCGTGACCAAAAGCTCACTTAAAGCTTGTGACCCGTGACCACTACCCACTAGGCTCATCCTAAGCATACAGCAGAAGTCAATTAAAATAAAGTGTTAATTACTTAAAACTTTTATAATTTATTATTTCCCTAAATCGCTAAAATATAATTAAATTAATTTGAAAGGTTCCCACATAAATATTATTGAATATTGCTATAAATATTAATAAAATTGAAAATAACACTTACATTTTTGTATGAAACATTTTCTTATTATAATTGGTCGGGTCGGTCGAATTGGGCCCGAACCCAATCACAACAATCCACGGGCCAATCGGTCTATCTCTTAAAGATGGGTCTCACACCCATTGGTTAACCCGGGCCCGATCCACATATCCATGGCCCATTAGCGAGAGAAAACCTTCCATGCAAAAGTAGAAGTCTACGTAAAGACTTAGCCCTAGCGTCCATCCCATATATAAGGTATGATTTCATCATGATGAAGGTACGCAATCATAACTTAACTTTCTTTGCATAAAGCAATCTCATCTTCACCAAAAAGACTGACTTGAGCATCGGAGGGGCTAATCGGGACACAACCCCCGACGTGCCTTCTTTGTTTTATAGGGACCTTCACGTCGAAGTTACTACAGAAAGCAGCCAACTCCATGGATCCAAACGGCAATGTTCAGTTCTGCCAAAATTCGGCAGAACTAATTGGGGCCCACCGTGGGGCCCGATTTCAAGACACCATGTCCAGAAACACACAGATCAGTCAGGCGGCAGCGACAAACCCTGATATTGCCGCTGTCGCGGCTCTGGCGATGCAACGCATGGGTTTACAATTACCTACAATCCTGCCGCCTGCACATCATGTTTCCCGCACGGAATCTTTAGACCCGAATGATCAACCGCAACTTCAAACCTTGAAACAAGAAGAACAGAGCGCATCCCTGGAGGATAACACTGAAACCAACATGTGCCCGAATCTCCAGCGCCTCTCTGATGCAGATCCTCTTCCGCCTGTACACACCTCCCTCACCCGAAAACAGATTGAGGAAGCGGCTGACCTGTTGATTCGCCAGATTTTGCGCCTCAACAAGACAAAAAGCAATTGGCTCAGACGGCAAACTGCACGGCAGACTAGCATGATGACCGATCGCCACCCAACCGAAGACCTAGAGAAAATCGTGGACGATCGGATTAACGCACCATGAAGCTTCACCAGACGCCTGACGGCACAAGATACTCTCCTTTACTTCGGGAATCTTGGATAGCCTCCCGACGCCCGACACCTGAAAAATACACTGGAAAGACCGACCTCCTGGACTACCTACAACACTTCCAATCCATAATGAATCTACATTGCGTTCCGGACGCCATTCAATGTAAGACATTCTGTACGGCCTTCCAAGAGGGAGCTCGACGATGGTTTAATAGCTTGCCCCCGAGTTGTATCACATGTTTTGAAGATTTCAGGTTATTATTCCTGAACCAGTTCGCCATTAGTAAGCGGCCACAGAAGACAACTTTGGTTGGAGGTGATGCAACTGACCCAAGGAAGGAACGAAAATTTGCGGGAGTTCATCACTCGGTTCAATAATGAAGCGATCGAGGTCCCCGACCTCACTTGCTCGTCAATGATGGCAGTGCTTATGAACAACACGAGGGATGAGGAGTTCAAAAAGTCGTTAGCCCTCGATCAACCCCGATCTGTTCAGGAAATAAGAAATAGGGCGGATAGGTACATTCAGCTCGAAGAAGTGTTGAGAAATACGAAGCGTAGAACGGATGATCGCTCGCCAAGTGACAGAGCAGGTGGTTCGCACAAGCGACAAAAAGGCCAGTCGAGCTGGAGAAAGCCAACTGATCGACAGGGATATCGACAGGAGTTCACCCCGCTCAACAGGCGATATGCAGAAGTACTGACGGCCATGAGAGCAGATGGGGAAACTATTCGAGAACCCAAAAAGATGAAGACTCCCCCCAAGGATAGGAACCCCGATCTATACTGCCGATTCCACAAAGACATCGGCCATGACACAGAAAATTGCTGGCAATTGAAAAGAGTAATCGAATTCCTCATAGAAAGGGGAAGGTTAGGCAAATTTGTGAGGAACGAACAAAATGCCGATCGAGATAACGAGCATAAGAGTAGTCGATCCAACAACAGACATCAGAATTGGAGGCGGAATGATGGAAATGATAGAGGAGGCGAATATTTAATACGCATTTATCGACGCGAAGAGAGAGGTCGATCAAGGGAAAGAGGCGACATAAATGCTGGGCAACAAGATGACCGACCGACAGGGGTCATCAACATGATATTTGGTGGAAATGCAACGGGGTATCCACTGCTAAAGGGAGAAAGAGATATGCCAAACAGGTCGACAGAGACTCTTAAGCCAAAAGAACGAGGGAAAACGACGGGATGATTTCGTTCGACGAGTTTGACCTGGATGGTGTAAGTTGTCCTCATGATGACGCCCTCGTTGTAAATCTAAACATGGACGGCTACGAGGTGAAGTGGGTGATGATTGATACGGGCAGCTCGGCCGACCTGTTGTGTTACGATGCCTTCAAGCAGATGGAGGTACCCGAAGATCGACTACTAACTGAAGCATCAGTTTATCCATTTGCCCGGGTACGTTTGAAAGTAAAGTTCGGGCAAAGGCCGCGTCAAATGGAGAGGGACGTTGAATTCCTGGTGGTGAAGTTTCAAGGGGCATACAATGCAATAATTGGGCGAGCTACTCAAAACGCCCTTAGAGCGGTTGTCTCCACCTACTACCAAGTGATTTAAATTCCCAACGCCCACTAATCCAGATTATCGAGGCCAAAGAGAAAATCACTAGGGAGTGCTACTTAGTGGAAACAAAAACATTAGACAGGGTGGTAGTCCTGACGAGCTCTCTTGATGTGAGAACCGATGAGGAGATGGATAGGATGAACCTAGTGAAAGAAACGCAGCGAGTCGTACTGGGCGAAGCCGATCTCTTTAAATTCACAAATCTAGGTTCTGAGCTTCAGAAGGACCTAGTTAGAGAAATCACAGACTGTTTGGTAAAAAATAGATCGATCTTCGCTTGGGTACCGAGTGTAGGGATGACAATGGGGCGGGTATGCCATCCCCCGTACCCGTCCCATGAACCTGCCCCCACCCCCATACCTGCCCCCATCTCCGTCGGGGATTTGTTTGGCACCCCATACCGTGCATTCTTGGGGTTTGACCCCATCAAAATTCCACTCCGCCTTTTTTTTAAAGATAAGCTTATTTAATATGAATGGACTATTTATTTTTCTTTTAAATTTTCATGCTACATTCATACATACATACTGAATTTAACATAAACGAAACGAGTAAACAAAGATTATAAATTGATAGTTAGTAGAAATCCAAGAGTGAATTAAAAAAAAAGACAACAAATTAAAATAACATACATTAATTTTAATGGAAATTCCAAAACATAAAAAGCAATAGAACTTGATGAGAACCTTGTATTGTAATTGAAGGTTCTGCTCGAGGATGCCATGACACTTGACAGATCGACAGATGCTTTGAAATTTCTGCATTATACTTGAAGAGCATAAATTGCACAAATTAAATTTAACAACATGTACATGTTAACTAGTACTTAGTTACTGTTTCTTTTCTTTTCTTTTCTTTTTTTTGAAAAAATCAATTAGCATATCTTTAATTGAAATGTTTGTTTCCAATTTAAAGCTAACCATGCAATTTGTATATAAGAGGAAAAAAGTGTGTTACCTCTTTATTGCATTTGCACTATTTCTTGAACGTTAAGCATTTGTTGGACCACTTGCCTATCATTAAACAATAACAATTATTAGTCATTCACACTAAAAAATAAAAATCGTTATTTAAATTAATGGATTATGAATTGCTAAAAATACCTCACTAACATCCTCATCATACTCAATAGTGCGACAATATGCATTCATCTCATCAGAACATGTTACTATAAAAACAACCACAAAATAAAGGATTCAATTAATATATATAATAATAACTTAATTATTTAATTGAATTTCATTCAAATAAAGATAAGAATCACCTTTTATTTCACTCCACAACCAACTTTGTGCACACATCAACGCTTCTAAAGTCTTGGGATGAAGCCGACTACAATGTGGACTCACCAACCTTCCGCTTGTGCTAAAAGCAGACTCTGAAGCTACAGTTGAAACTGGTATAGCTAACACATCTCTTGCCAACTTCATCAAGAGTGGATACTTTACCCCCTTAGTTTTCCACCAACTTAAAATATCAAAATTTTCTGCTCTTGGTAACACTTTTCCTCTAAATAATGATCCAATTACATTTTCATAAACAAACTACTCTCTCTTTCAAGAGCAACTTCCTCATCAAAACTTTGGAGAAATCCTTCATTAGCATCTCTATCATACCCTAAAGTAGATGAAACTTCACCATTATAAGAAGGTGAATCCCTCATTCTATACTCTTCAAAACAAATCATAGCAAACATTCATAGTTTTTTTGACTTCATTAACATTTAAGTACTCTCCATAAATTCTTTTAAAACAATATTCTAATAGTTTGGTCTTGTACCTTGGATCCAATATGACTGCCACTCCCATGATTCCATGAATGTCAGACTAATACTTTTTATACTTGGCCAACATATTTCTTGCCATGCCTTGAATCACCTCAATTGGAGACTCACACCATTTTTCCAATGAGCTTCTGATTTCACAAATTTTAGGGAAAACAATATTTTCCGTTGGATACTTTGTACCTGAGAACATCTCGGTCACAGAATGGAACAATCCTAACTTCTCGCAAACCATTCCTGCAAGTCTCCAATTCTCTTCAGTTGGCAAATCTTTGTATAATGGTTCACGCTGTCTCAAACGATTAAAGACATCCTTGTATATCAAAGCAACATTAAGCATTGAATATGTGGAATTCCATTGGGTCTTGCAATCAAGAACCAATTTCTTGGTACTTGCAATGCGTAATTGTCGCACCGCTTCTTCAAACTTCTGCTCCCTTTTTGGAGATGCTGTCCAAAACACCGTACTATCTCTAATCCTTTCTATACCCTTGCCAATGACAAGCAAACTATCTTGAACGATCAAATTTAAAATGTGGGCACAACAACGCATGTGAAACAAAGACCCATTCAACATAAGTGAATCAAGACAAATCTTCTTTGTGATATCACTAATGATAGCTTCATTAGTCGTACAATTATCAACCGTCAACGTTGATAACTTTCGATCAATGTTCCAATCCAAAATGGTATTAAATAAAACATTAGTAAGAACTTCAGCAGTGTGTGGACAAGGTACATATATGAACCTATATTATATAAGTAAATAAACAAGAATTAGATAATTAATATTGTCAATTAATGATAATTAACTGATCAAAAACAATATTGTTGGCATTATTAATATGCAATTAGATAGAAATAGCAAACATAGATAAATGTGATTCAAAAAAAGAGGAAAGCAAATTAATACCTCATGATACGACTTTGTAATGTCCACTTATCATCGACGAAATGAGCGGTGATAGCCATAAAACCCTTTTTTTGATTACTAGTAATAGAGCACCTGCAGCTAATGAAATCAATTTGACTTAGTCTTCCTTATCTATCTCAATTGTAATCACTTTTGAATTCAAACTAGGATTGTTATACTTTATCTGTTAGTTAGGATATCTTATGTAACCTGTATATATTGAAACACAATCAGATGTACAAGAATGCTTATCATCAATTACTATCAAACCTATTATGGTATCAAAGCCCTTTTTCACTCAAACAAGTTAAATTTTTTTCACCGATCCTAGCTTCCCTTTCCTTCCCACACAATGATCAACGTTGTTAACGCTGATGCTGCAAATCCCAATACTGTAGTACAGTTTAATCCTGTCTCACAATTGCCAATAAAACTTAACGGAAGTCAGAATTACACCACCTGGCAAGCCCAGGTCTCTATGCTAATGTGTGGCCACAATATTTTTGGTCATCTCGATGGCACCCTTCTAGCACCTTCCCAAACTGTCACCATCAACAATCAAGAGCAACCAAATTCGGCGTACCTCAAGTGGTACCAGCAAGATCAACTTGTGCAGAATGCTCTTCTTGTCTCGGTCAAACCGACTCTTGCCTCCACGGTAGCCAATGCATCCTCTGCTCACAAAGCGTGGATTGCCCTTCAAACGGCATTTGCAAACAAGTCTTAGACTCGTGTCATTCATCTCCAAGATCAACTTGCTCGCATAACAAAAGAAGCCCGTCCTGTTGCAGACTATCTCCAAGACATCCGATCCATTGCTGATGAGCTTGTCACTGCCGGTAAGCCACTGTCGGATGTTCAACTTGTGGTTCGGATCCTCCAAGGGCTTGGATCTGAATTCACTGCTATTTCGGCTGCCATTCGATCTCGAGCCACACCTATCTCGTATGAAGAATTGTATGAGAAGTTGCTTGATCACGAGTTGTTTCTTCAAAGATGAAGAGAGGAAGAAAATATCGGTCGTGGTGGTTGCGCTAAGCAAAATTACACCAATCAGCGACCCCATTCTTCGAGGAATCAAAACTGGCGAAACTCGTCTCGAAACAATGGCAATTATTCCTCATGGAGACAACAACGCAATGCTAACAACAGGATGGATGACACCGTTTATTGTTAATTATGTGAACGCAAAGGTCACACAGCAAAGGTATGTCGCTCCCAATCTCACAGTCATCATCAGGCTCGGGCTAATTATGCAGCCGGCTACAATTCTCAACTGCAACATAATTGGGTGGTTGATTCGGGAGCAAGTCATCATATGACATTTGATTCAAACAGTCTCGACCAGGCACGTGACTATCCAGGTCCGACCGAAATCACTGTGGGAAATGGTAATACCATTCCAATCACCCAAACTGGTAACACTTATATTACTGCCTCAGATAAGACTTTTAAACTTTCTGATACATTATGTGCACCCAACATTGCCTATAATTTGATATCTGTCTCTCAATTTTGCCTTGATAACAACACCTCTATTGAATTCTTTCCATTTTCTTTTGTTGTAAAGGACCTGCAAACGGGAGTACCACTAATGCAAGGACCGAATAAAGATGGGTTGTACGAGTGGCCTCAAAACAGTCTCAGTATGCGAACTCCATTCTGCAATGTGGCGGTGCAATCCTTAGATCTCTGGCATCGTCGATTGGGGCACCACAATCGTCGAACTTTATTTCAAATTTTAAAGCGCTTTCAATTCCTTTTCCCTTCGAAGTCGACTCGGTTAGAATTTTGTGTTTCCAATAAAATGCACCAGCCACCTTTTTCTCGAAAACACATTACAAAGTTCAAAACCCTTGAAACTCTTTTTAGTGATTTATGGGTCCGCTCCGGAATTTCAATTGATCAACAACGGTACTATGTTCTTTTTGTTGATCATCATTCTCGTTACATGTGGCTTTATACCCTTAAAACAAAGGGTGAAGTTCACAACATTTTCAAAACACTGCATTCGCTTATAGAAAGACAGTTTAACACCAAAATTTGCTCCCTATACACTGATGGTGGCAAAGAGTACATTGGCTTAACGTCCTATACCCAAATACATGGAATCCAGCACCTCATTTCCCCACCATATACACCCCAACATGTAGCCCTTGTTGAAAGACGGCATCGTCATGTCCTTGAAACAGCCAAAACTCTCCTCCACCAAGCCTCTTTACCAAGTAGTTTTTGGAGTTTTGCGTGTCAACATGCGGTTTCTCTTATTAACAAAATGCCAACCCTAATCTTAAATGACAAATCACCGCATGAAATTTTGTTTCACACCTTACCAAACATAGAAAACCTCAAAATTTTTGGAACCTTGTGTTATCCTTGGCTTCGCCCATATGCAAAGCACAAACTACAAACAAAGTCTAACCCTTGTGTTTATCTTGGTTTTTCCAACAAATACCATTGCCACCAATGTTATGATCCACTGTCTTCCAAACTTTATCTCTCAAGGGATGTTGTTTTCTTTGAAAATATCTTTCCATTTCACTCTATGTTTGCAAATTTATCTCATAATTTCACCATTGATACTTGGGATTTGATTGATCAACAAAGAAATACTTGTCCATTGATTGAAAATACAGATTCAACAGAGCACACTGCTGACTGTTTTGAGCTGCCGATTCCCATTGCAATCGCTCCACCATCTACTCAAGGTACTCTCGAAACTCACCCTCTTCCTCCATCAGCTCCCTCACTCGATACTGCCACCACAAGCCTCATGCCTCTAGACTCCCTCCTTAACCGAGAACCTACACAAAGACCCACCACTAACACACACCCTATGCTCACTCGGTCCAAAAATAACATAACTAAACCCAAGACATTCACTGCTCGACCACCATCTGATATCACCCGAACTCTACCTGTTACTTACAAGCAAGCCTTGAAACAACCCCACTGGAACCAAGCCATGATAGCTGAATATGAGGCATTACTAACCAATCAAACTTGGGTTGAATTGGTGCCACATGATCCAACTCGGAACGTGGTTGATTGTAAATGGTTATTTCGAATCAAATATAAGCCGGATGGTTCGATTGATCGGTATAAGGCACGGTTGGTTGCCAAGGGGTTTACTCAAAGAGAAGGCCTCGATTACAAGGAAACATTCAGTCCTGTGGTTAAACCAGCAACTGTTCGGATGGTGCTTACTATTGCCACACAGAATTCTTGGCCAATTTGACAATTAGATGTAAATAATGCTTTCTTGCAGGGGACGCTTGATGAAGAGGTTTATATGCGTCAACCTCCTGGTTTCGAGCAGTCATCTAATCCCTCTTATGTTTTCCGATTAAAGAAGGCTATATATGGTCTTAAGCAGGCACCTCGTGTTGGACCCCGTCTCCGAGGCCCAACATTCGGACCCATATAAGCGTGGAAGACCCAAACCGAACACATACCGACCACAAATAGAGAAAATTTTAATAGAAAAATTTAGGATTGGATTTTTAATTAAAAAAAATGTTCCTCATGATCTCACGATTCTAACGCCACTGAAATCGTTCAATTCCGATTAGAAATGAAAAAGTTATGGCAAAAATACTATCTTAAAGAAAACAGTGAAAACAGTCCCTCTACCGAATTAATGTCAAAATTTGAAAACTTTAAAGGCTGAATTACTAATCGGTGCCTTCATAAAAAGTGTAGATTTATGTCTCTAGTTTCATTTAAAACAAGAATCGCCTCGATCCGAGCCCTATAGCTCCATATATTTAAAAATTAGTGAAGTATATTCAGACTTGATCAGCCGACCTCCACACTTTGTTTCAAACTACCTTTTTCAATTTAAAAGCAATACTGGTAAATTAGGTTTAGAAAGATAGAAAATTTTCTTAGAAATCCATCACTTCAAAAATGGGGTCAATCGGAGGTCTATGTAAAAAGTTATGGCCAAAAAAAGGGAGAGGGGTCGGTCGGCCAAAACCGACCCACAAACGCGAGCTCACTCGGCATGGCCGAGCGGCATCGCTCGCCCGCATAGGCGAGCGACCAGCCCGTCGCTCGCCTCGCTCGGCTTGCCGAGCGCCTTGGGCGCTCGCGTGCCGAGCCGAGCGACCTGCTCGGCGATCCAACCTATCAGACTTCTAACCTCAATAACTTTTGACTCCGAGCTCTAAATCAGACACGGTCGGAAGAGTTGGAAAGCTAAAAGAAAAATCTAAATTTTTCAAGAAGGATTTAAAGACAAGTTCGGCCACTAAGGGAATCCAAATTTTACTCAAAGGCCGATCGACTAGCTCTCCCTAACAGTACCAGAACTTGCAACCACCATAACTTTTGACCCAGAACTCCAAATTTAACAAACTTAGTATCTATAGAAAGGTAAAAGAATTATATACAACTTTCATGAAGACCACCAATCTATATCCCAACTCTATGAGGGTCAAAAGTAGACTCAAAACTCTGCCTGATAATCTGTCACTTGGACAACACCTGCATTTAAATCCAACGACTCATACCTACCAATTTAACTCATCATAAATGGCTCATAAATCATCCTGGGAGAGTCCTACAGCTCGCCTACCACTCTCCATGAATCTAAAAGATCCCATACGACCTATATCAACCCAGAAATTTCAGACCTTCAACAGCATATAACTCATAGCAATTTTTCCAGCGAGCTCTCCCAAAATTTAAAAAACCCAGCAACAAGTCAAAAATAAAAATACTCATACACATACTATTTCATGGCCATACACAGATCGGAAATCAACATTTTCACAATATGGAGAGTACTAGAGCTCTCATTCACAATCCAAATCATAACAAAGGTTCATGCATAGCTTTGGCTACAAATTGACATATTCATCAAGATCAAGTACAAAATACAAAAGATGAGATGTTCAATGATCAATATGCTTACAAAGCTATTCCAAAAGCTAGTTACTAACTTAATACAAAAGTTTCTAGAGTTCTTGGAGTTTTGTCCGATGCCTTGCAAGGTTCCGAATTCAACTTGAATTTGCACCTGAGGAGGGAGAATGAGGTGAGCTAACACGGCTCAGTGACTAACATGTTTATAGCCATCGCGTAATGAACCACACAACACATCATTAACAATCCGAAACAACAACAATTTATCATATAAAGCTCAAATAACCCACAATCATCACCTAAGGCATAACATGAGAATTTATATCAATCAAACACATATTATGCATCATAAACACAATTAAAGACTAGCATGCACACAATAGGCTCGAGGGTTCCATAAACACAACAAATAAACCGAAGTTTATCTTAAATACAACGGAAATCGAAGTTTACCGTAAACACATCGAGTCCATTTTTGGATCTCGTAGGCCACAAGCGGGCAGCCGGGAGAAGGCTAGGGGGGTCCACGTGCACGTGTCTATCGATATAGGTTCTCTCTTGCTCAATCACAACCAATTTATGCTCACATATTCAAACACAAAAATAGCATTTTATGATTTTTTCATTGTATCAAATCATCATAGTTTCATTCGTTTCATTCAAATCAAGGGAAAATAAACTTTCAATATACTCACAATTAACAAAGATAGCACACATAGGGCATTTGCCCATTACACAACAACTATAAAAATGTTACCCACCTATCGTCGGAATCCGAAGTCAAGATTGCCCTTCCTCTTTGTCTTGAGTAGGGTTTTCTTGAGTTCCTTCAAACAAAACACATCTCCAATAAATTTCTAAATTCATAGGAAAGGTCATAATATTCAGAAATTAAAGGAAAACTAACATTAACCTAAACCTAACCTACCCATGGCTCATTTAAGCTAGAATAATCAAACCCTAGCTTAGAAATCACAAAATCCACTTAATCCCACTTTTCTTTCCTATCTTTAACAACCTCTACTCAACCCTAACCTCCATCTTACACCATTCTTGAACCTAACTTAAGAAAGATGAAAGCTTACCTTTCTCACTTGATTTCTCTTCTTTTTCTCCTTCTTTCTTCTTCTCCACAAGCCTCCCACGATTTTTCTCTCTTCCTTTCTTCCTTGGCCGACCACTCTTCCTTTCTCCTCTAGCTCACGTTTTCTCTCTTCTCTTAGAATTTTCGATACTCTCCTCTCCTTTCCATCTTCTTTAATTCATTTAACTCATCCTACACCAAAATTATGTAGTTTTGGCTTCTCACTTAAGTTCTTTTGGGCTCTCCTCCTCCTCTCAAGCCCACTACACCTCACCCATTAATTTCTAATCCTCCTCCTCTTGTTCATTCATTCCTAAAGCCCATACTTTCCAATATTAAATCCAAGCCTTCAATTAATTTCTAACTTCAAATCCCAAGCCCAACATAAAAATATTTATATAAACACATAATTAAATCAATTAAGGCAAAATAAAATAATTAACGAATAAATCCATAAATCAATAAATAAATAATTAATTCAGAAAAATAAAAAAATTTTCGGGGCCCAACAATTCTCCCCTCCTAAAAGAATTTCGTCCTCGAAATCCTTACCTGAATCCATGAAGAGGTAGGGATACTTCTCCCTCATGGCTTCCAAAGGCTCCCAAGTAGCCTCCTCGGTTAATGGTTCCTCCACAAGACCTTAACCAGCCACAATCTTGTTCCTTAACACCTTTCCTTTGAATCTAAGATCTCCACCGGTTGCTCCTCATAAGTCATATCTTCCTCAACTCAACCTCTGAAGGTTGAACTACGTATGAAGGATCCGATCTATACCTCCTCAATATCGACACATGGAACACATTGTGAATCTTAGACAACTCCAATGGCAAATCTAACTTATAAGCCAAAGGCCCGATCCTCTCAATGATCTCATATGGGCCTATATACCTTGGCCTAAGCTTGCCCTTCTTGTCAAACCTCAAAACACTTTTCCATGGAGATGCTCTAAGAAACACCTTCTCACCCACTTCAAACTCCATCTCTTTCCTATGGGCATCTGTGTAGCTCTTCATCCTATCTTGAGCTGCTTTAAGCCTCTGCTTCACTAACGTCACTTTATCCACTGTAACTTGCACTAACTCAGGTCCTACAAGCTTCCTCTCACCTTCCTCATCCCAATATAAAGGAGTCTTGCATCTCCTACCATACAAAGCTTCATAAGGTGCCATCTGAATTCCCGAGTGATAGGAATTATTATAAGCAAACTCAATCAAAGGTAGGTGGTCATCCGACGAACCTTTGAAATCCAACGCGCAAGCTCTCAACATAGCCTCCAAAGTCCGAATCATCCTCTCCGATTGTCCATCAGTCTACGGATGGAAAGCTATACTAAAATGCAATCGAGTCCCCAGAGCCTCCTGTAAACTTTCCCAAAATCTGGAGGTAAACCTAGGATCTCTATCAGACACTATCGAACTTGGAATCCCGTGAAGTCTGATTACCTCATCCACATACTTCTTAGCCAAAACATTCAAAGAATCTGTCTGTCTAATTGGTAAGAAGTGGGCTGACTTAGCCAACCTATCTACAATCACCCAAATAGCGTCATGCCTCTTGCTAGTCCTCGATAATCCCATCAGAAAATCCATGGTAATCTTCTCCCATTTCCATTCCGGGATCGGCAAAGGATTAAGCTTGCCTGAAGGTGCTTGGTGTTCACTTTCACTCACGACACACCAAACATCTTTAGCATACTCGCCACATCTTTCCTCATTCCTTCCACCGAAATGATCTTTCAAACCCGATACATCTTAGAACTCCCTGGGTGCATTGCATAAGGAGCATTATGCGCCTCATCAAGGATCTCATCCTTCAGCTCTAACACGTCTGGAACACACAATCTCTCACCCACAACCATCAATCCATCTTCCTTTACCTCTATATCGTAAGGCTTGCCATCCTTTATCTCCGCCTAAGCTTACTCAAGTACTCATCCTGCTCCGCAATTTTTGATCTTCCCTCAACACCGGGTCTCACTCAAATTTGCCAAAATATAGTCAGGCTCAACTTGCCTCAATGACACATCAAGTCTGGCTAATTCCTTCCGCAAGGGAAGGTACACTGTCTCCATATGTGCCATAGTGGACTTCCTACTCAATGCATCAACTATAACATTAGCTTTCCCTGAATGGTAGTCTATCACCAAATCATAATCTTTCAACAACTCTAATCATCGTCTCTGCCTCAAATTCAGTTCTTTCTGAGTCAACAAGTACTTAAGACTCTTATGGTCCGTAAATACTCTAGTAGTAACTCCATACAAGTAGTGTCTCCAAATCTTCAATGCGAAAATAATAGCAGCCAACTCCAAATCATGAATAGGGTAGTTCATCTCATAAGGCTTCAATTGCCTAGAAGCATAAGCTATCACTTTCTCTCCTTGCATCAATACACATCCTAAACCCTTCCTAGAAGCGTCACTGTACACAATGTATCCATCATCACCATAGGGTAATGTCAAAATCGGTGCAGTAGTAAGCCTATTCTTCAATTCCTCAAAACTACTCTGGCACTCCTCACTCCACTCTAACTTCGATTCTTTCTCGTTAATTTGGAAAGTGGGCGACTATCAAAGAAAAGCCCTCCACGAACCTCCCAGAATATCCAAATTAGTCCCAAAAACTTCTTACTTCAGCCACATTCTTAGGTGCTTCCCATTTAACCACAGCCTCTATCTTTTGCGGATCCACATGCACTCCATGCTCTGAAATCACATGGCTGAGAAATACTACTTCCCTTAACCAAAATTCGCACTTATCGAATTTGGCATACAACTCGTTCTTTCTCAAAGTCTCCAAAGCAACCCTCAAATGATCCTCGTGCTCCTCATCACTCTTAGAATAGATCAATATATCATCAATAAAGACAATGATAAATTGATCTAGGAAAGACTTAAAGAATCTATTCATCAAATCCATAAAGACTGCAGGAACATTCGTTAACCCAAAAGGCATAACCAGAAACTCAAAGTGGCCATACCTCGTCCTAAAAGCAGTCTTTGACGCATCGGTCTCCTTAATCCTCAACTGATGATAACCCGATCTCAAATCTATCTTGGAAAAGACTCTTGCCCCCTGCAATTGATCAAACAAATCATCTATGCGCGGGAGCGGATATCTGTTCTTAATAGTGGCATGATTCAGCTTCCTATAATCCACACACATCCGCAACGATCCATCTTTCTTCTTCACAAAGAGAACTGGAGCTCCCCAAGGCGAAGAGCTCGGCCTAATATAACCCTTCTCTAAAAGATCCTCCAATTGCTCCTTAAGCTCCTTCAATTCCGTCGGAGCCATCCGGTAAGGCGGAATCGAAATCGACGTAGTGCCTGGAAGAAGCTCAACGGGAAACTCAATTTCCCTCGGAGGAGGTAGTCCTGGCAATTCCTTGGGGAAGACGTTCGGGAATTCCCTGACTACTGGAATATCCTCCAACCTCCCTCTATTTGCCTCCGCGTCTAACACATAGGCCAAATACGCTTCACACCCCTTACTCATCATTCTCTCCGCTACCATAGCCGAAATAATCTGAGGATCTCCCATGAATACCACTTTTCTGTCATCCTCTAGCTCGAATTTCACTGTCTTCTGCTTGCAGTCTAAGTTGGCATGATACTTCTCTAAAGTATCCATACCTAAGATCACATTCCAATCCTCCTATCTTCAAAGGCATCAAATCCACCACAAACTTCCCTCCACTAATCTCTATCTCACAGTCTCTATACACTTGACTGATAACAATAAACTGGCCGATCGGAGTACTCACCGTCAGCGGAGTATCCAATGGGCTCAAGACTCTACCACATACAGTTCTACCCGACGACACAAAAGAGTGGGTAGAACCCGGATCAATCAAAGCAAGAACACAATCATCAAACAATTTAATCATACCCGTCACCACTTTTGGAGTTGTCTCTGCCTCCTCTCGAGTCATAGCAAACACTCTAGCTGGTGCTTGCCCCCTAGATCTGTCTGGAGGATAAGCTCTCTTAGGTACACCAGAGCTACCCACTTTAGTCACAGCCTTCTGTCCCACTGGCTCTGTCCTCCTAGAAGCTTGTATCCGAGATCCCTCTCTTCTGTCTGGCTTAGGACACTCTTTGACAAAATGTCCCTTCTGCCCACAATTGAAGCATGCTCCTGTCAACCTACGACATTCTCCTCTATGGAAATACCCACAGTGCTCACACTTAAGAAAAGGTGCCCTCTGCCCATCTCCTCTCCTATTGCCGCCCACCGTTGAAACTTGGTGAGAAACGGTAGGAGTCCTCATCGGTCTAGGCCTGCTCCCACCGGTGCTCCTCTCCTCACGCTGCACAGGGAAGGTTCTGGCACTTCTCTTAGGAATAGAAGTACCACCTCCCCTCTTGAATTGCTCTCTTCCCTTTCTCTTTCTGTCAAACTGTCTCCCTTTCTTAGCTAGTGCCGAACCAGAAACCTGTGACATTTGACCCATAGCCTGAACAAATGCTTGGGTAAATGCCTGGAACAATCTCGGATCTAAAGCAGGCACTTGCTCGGACTGGCTAGGCGACTGCTGAGTCTGAGGTCGAAGGGGCTCCCTACTTTGCCCTAGAGGAACATCAGCCATTCTCGGGGCCACGGACTCATCCGTGCTCTCCTCTCTCAGTGGAGAGTCAGGTGCAATAGAACCTTGCATAACTCCTCGTGTCCTACGAGGTGGTATCTTACCCCTTCAATGAAAACATTTACTGATAAGCTACATTTCTTTTTAAATCTTAGTTCCTATATGTATGCATGAGATGCATGTCACTTAATACAAATCATCAATTCATAATGCAAACATTTAATCACATAACAAAACAATTTCCCAACTATGCATTCTAAGCCTAGGAGTGAAACCTAAGCTCTGATACCAAACGCGAGCTCGCTTCTAAGCATGGTGAGCGACCGGGCGAAGCGACAGCAGCCTCTCCGCATGGGCGAAGGGCATTGCTCGCTTTCGATAGCGCGAAAGTGACCAGCCCGTCGCTTCGCCAAGATGGGCTTAACGATCGCCTCGCTCTGCCTGCCGAAAGCGCCTTGGCGCCATGCGTCGAGCCGAAAGCGACTTCGCCGGCGATCCGACCTATCGACTTCTAACCTCAATAACTTTTGACTCCGAACTCCAAATCAGACACGGTTAGAAGCGTTGGAAAGCTAGAAGAAAAATCTACATTTTTTAAGAAGGATTTAAAGACAAGTTTGGCCACTAAGGGAATCCAAATTTTACTCAAAGGCCGATCGACTAGCTCTCCTTAACAGCACCAGAACTTGCAACCTCCATAACTTTTGACCCAGAACTCCAAATTTAACAAACTTAGTGTCTATGGAAAGGTAAAAGAATTATCTACAACTTTCATGAAGACCACCAACCTATATCCCAACTCTATGAGGGTCAAAAGTGGACTCAAAGCTCTGCTCGACAATCATCACTTGGGCAAAGACTCAGATTTAAATCCAACGACTCATACCTACCAATTTAACTCATCATAAATGGCTCATAAATCATCCTGGGAGAGTCCTACAACTCGCCTACCACTCTCCATGAATCTAAAAGATCCCATACGACCTATATCAACCCAGAAATTTCAGACCTTCAACAGCACATAACTCATAGCAATTTTTCCAGCGAGCTCTCCCAAAGTTAAAAAAACTCAGAAACAACTCAAAAATAAAAATACTCATACACATACTATTTCAAGGCCATACACAGATCGAAAATCAACATTTTCACAATATGGAGAGTACTAGAGCTCTCATTCACAATCCAAATCATAACAAAGGTTCATGCATAGCTTTGGTTACAAATTGTCATATTCATCAAGATCAAGTACAAAATACAAAAGATGAGATGTTCAATGATCAATATGCTTACAAAGCTATTCCAAAAGCTAGTTACTAACTTAATACCAAAGTTTCTAGAGTTCTAGGAGTTTTGTCCGATGCCTTGCAAGGTTCCGAGTTCAACTTGAATTTGCACCTGAGGAGGGAGAATGGGGTGAGCTAACACGGCTCAGTGGCTAACATGTTTATAGCCATCGCGCAATGAACCACACAACACATCATTAACAATCCGAAACAACAACAATTTATCATATAAAGCTCAAATAACCCACAATCATCACCTAAGGCATAACATGAGAATTTATATCAATCAAACACATATTATGCATCATAAACACAATTAAAGACTAGAATGCACACAATAGGCTCGAGGGTTCCATAAACACAACGAATAAACCGAAGTTTATCGTAAACACAATGGAAACTGAAGTTTACCGTAAACACATCGAGTCTATTTTTTTGGATCTCAGAGAGCCCTGCGGCAGCCGGGAGAAGGCTAGGGGGTCCATGTGCACGTGTCTATCGATATAGGATCTCTCTTGCTCAATCACAACCAATTTATGCTCACATATTCAAACACAAAAATAGCATTTTATGATTTTTTTCATTGTATCAAATCATCATAGTTTCGTTCGTTTCATTCAAATCAAGGGAAAATAAACTTTCAATATACTCACAATTAACAAAGATAGCACACATAGGGCATTTGCCCATTACACAACAACTATAAAAATGTTACCCACCTATCGCCTAATCCAAGTCAAGATTGCCCTTCCTCTTTGTCTTGAGTAGGGTTTTCTTGAGTTCCTTCAAACAAAACACATCTCCAATAAATTTCTAAATTCATAGGAAAGGTCATAATATTCAGAAATTAAAGGAAAACTAACATTAACCTAAACCTAACCTACCCATGGCTCATTTAAGCTAGAATAATCAAACCCTAGCTTAGAAATCACAAAATCCACTTAATCCCACTTTTCTTTCCTATCTTTCGTCAACCTCTACTCAACCCTAACCTCCATCTTACACCATTCTTGAACCTAACTTAAGAAAGATGAAAGCTTACCTTTCTCACTTGATTTCTCTTCCTTTTCTCCTTCTTTCTTCTTCTCCACAAGCCTCCCACGATTTTTCTCTCTTCCTTTCTTCCTTGGCCGACCACTCTTCCTTTCTCCTCTAGCTCACGTTTTTCTCTCTTGTCTTCTAGAATTTTCGATACTCTCCTCTCCTTTCCATCTTCTTTAATTCATTTAACTCATCCTACACCAAAACTATGTAGTTTTGGCTTCTCACTTAAGTTCGTTTGGGCTCTTCTCCTCCTCTCAAGCCCACTACACCTCACCCATTAATTTCTAATCCTCCTCCTCTTATTCATTCATTCCTAAAGCCCATACTTTCTAATATTAAATCCAAGCCTTCAATTAATTTCTAACTTCAAATCCCAAGCCCAACATAAAAATATTTATATAAACACATAATTAAATCAATTAAGGCAAAATAAAATAATTAACGAATAAATCCATAAATCAATAAATAAATAATTAATTCAGATAAATAAAAAATTTTCGGGGCCCAACACCTCGGGCCTGGTATACGGAGCTCACTCGGTATCTAATATGTGCAGGTTTTAAATGCTTCAAGTCTGATACGTCATTGTTTATCCTATGCCAATCTGATTGCATTGTTTATCTATTGTTTTATGTTGACGATATAATTGTTACTGGCAATGTATCTACTGCTGTGTCCAATATAATAGCAGGTTTGGCTCATTGATTTTCAATCAAGGATCTTGGCAATCTTCACTTCTTTCTTGGGATCGAAGTAGCTCCTTGTGATGCTGGCTTGTTCTTATCCCAACAAAAATATGTCTCGGATTTGCTGCTTGAGACAAATATGCATGACTCGAAAGGAGTTGCCACGCCAATGAATTCTGAGACTGTTTTAACGGCTGCAGCAAAGGATTCTATTGTTGATGCCACACGTTATAGGAAAATAGTAGGCAAGCTGCAGTATCTCTCATTTACTCGGTCAGACATAGCCTATCCTGTTAATAAACTTGCTCAATTTATGCACTCTCCGGGCTTGGAGCACTGGCAAGCTCTCAAACGCTTGCTGCGTTACTTAAATCAAACAATCGACTATGGTCTGTGCTTAGTCAGGGAACGCATTCCTTCTCTATTTGTCTATTCGGATGCTGACTGGGCTAGTGATCCCTCTGATCGAGCTTCTACTACGGGTTACATTACTTATTTGGGAAGCACGCCTATATCATGGTCCTCAAAGAAACAAAAGACTGTTTCTCGCTCGTCCACGGAAACCGAATACCGAGTTATGGCTGCTGCTGTTGCTGAAACAAATTGGTTGACAAATCTCCTTGGTGAGCTACGGTACAAGTTGTCTGCTCCTCCAGCTATTCACACTGATAACGTGGGTGCCACATATCTCTACAAAAATCCGGTTTTTCATAGCCGAATGAAACACATTGCAATAGATTTCCACTTTGTTCGAGATCAAGTTCAGAAGCACCAAATTGAAATCAGATATCTACATACTGCGGATCAGGTGGAGGATTTACTCACGAAACCCCTACCTCGTCTATCCTTCACTCGGTTATTTTCCAAGTTGTCGCTAGCACCAACCAATGCCAACTTGACGGGGCGTAATAGAGCACCTGCAGCTAATGAAATCAATTTGACTTAGTCTTCCTTATCTATCTCAATTGTAATCACTTTTGAATTCAAACTAGGATTGTTATACTTTATCTGTTAGTTAGGATATCTTATGTAACCTGTATATATTGAAACACAATCAGATGTACAAGAATGCTTATCATCAATTACTATCAAACCTATTAACTAGAAGTCCACATATCCGTAGTTAAGGCAATCCTACTACAATTTGCCTCCAACAAACTCAAAGTCTTCACCCTTTCGTAGTCATATATCCTTAAGATATCGCTTTTCACGGTATTTCGTGAGGGAACCTTAAACAAGGGCTGCAAACCAGCAGAATATTGGCGAAATCCGTGATGCTCGACCATAACCAAAGGATACTCATGTATTATAATCATCTTGGCAAGATCATCCCTTGATTTTTGTTGATCAAAAAGATAATTTGCCACCGCATTTGTTTGTTGCACCAAAACTTGTTGTCGAACATCTTTAAAAAATTTTCGAGGACAACTCTTTATGTGATCATGCAAGTGTTTAGTTCTACTTGAGTTTTTTCCAGAAAGTTTTTTCTAACAATAATTACAAATGGCCTTCTCATCTTCCCCTTCAATTTTCACGTTTTTGAAATGATTCCAAACAATCGATGTTAATCTTCTTTTAAGTGTATCTTCAACATCTTGTACAACCTCTGAAGTTGGAGTGGGTTCCTGACTCATACTATTTGGTGAGCTGACCGAAGGAGAGAGGTCAGTAGGAATGAGAGGACTATCCATAGATATAGGATTTTGAGAAATACTCTCACTCGAGTTCATTGTAATCCAACAAAAATTAACCCAAATTACCTGCACAAGTATCCAATCAAATTATCATCCGAAAGGTATTGATAATACTTTATCTAATGAAGGAAATTAAAAAATAATTAAATCCCACAACATACTTATGCACGGGATCAAAGCAATTATTTTATAAATGTTTTGATCATCATGTAAGTAGCATAACTAGCATTTATATTAAATCGTTAATTGATATTAATAATTTATATTAAAATTATATTAAAATTATTTAATAATTTATATTAAAATTATTTTATAAAAGTTGGGTTTGTTAATTGTTACGGAAGCAAAGATTTGATTCTATTACACACGACTCTGTACAGGTGCATGATTATTGATTAACGTCACAAACCATTCCTTTATGTAGACTTTTGCCTCTTAAGGAAACAAACTTTCCTTTTCACCTTATTATGAAACTTCCAATAACTAATTCAGCTAAGTAAGATAACTAAAAGATATATTTTCGTGAATCTTCTTCTCTGGAAAATGGATTAGTAAATAACCTGACCCTAAACTAATTCCTATCCTCTATAGTCCATTGCTAGGCAGTTATTCCAGCAACTAATTGTTCAGAAAGCTTGTTCTAGGCATTAAATTAATGCTGTTGAAGTTCTTTACCATCCGTAACTGAAGTTGAATTATATAGAAACACAAGAATTAAAAAACTTGAATATCGATCAAACTAAAGGAAATAATGTTGAACAAGGAAACAACGTTGTTGTATGAAGAACCAAGCATGTGTGGTCTCAAACTAAAGGAGCAGCACCATAAGATTATTGATTATTGATTAACGAACCTGGTATGAAGATTGAAGACAACGTTGTATGAAGACCAACGCTGACGTGACGTGAAGAAGCAGCTGAAAGTAGGTTGTTTGTTGGCTGTTGCACCAAAAATAACGAAACACTGACGTGAACTGAAGGAAGGAGCTAGCGTCACTGCGTCAGTACAAAGAAAACAGATGGAAGTATGGAACCAACCACGAAGAGCTTGAGAAAACAAGGAGGCGACAGGCGAGAGTGAAGAGTCGGCTCTCAGCTGGAAGCCTGGAAAACTACGAGGAATTTGGAAAGTTTTAACAATTATACGACCTTTCGTATCAACTAAATATTTTTTTTAATAACTTATAAAAATATTATGAGCCATATTATATTAGCTGTGTCCACTGTTTAAGCCAATAAAAATAATTTTTTTGTAATTACTATATAACGGGTAAACGGGTATGAGGGGTGGTATCCCCATACCCGCCTCGATACCCGACGGGTATTTTGCTAACCCCCCGTACCCGCCTCACGGATAAAAATTTGCTCCCCATACCCGCCCCCGTTCGGGTAATTTTATCGGGTACCCATCGGGTTCGGGTACAATTGCCATCCCTAACCGAGTGACATGCCTGAAATTTTTCGATCGGTCGTCTCGCACTCACTTGGTATTCAACAAAATTACAAGCCGGTTAGGCAAAAGAAGCGATCGCACTACAAGGAGCGACGGGAAGTGATCAAGAAAGAAATAGAGAAACTACTTGAAGCCGGGTTCATCCGAGAAGTCGAGTACCCTGAATGGCTTGCCAATGTGGTGTTGGTGAAGAAGAAAAATGGGAAATGGAGAATGTGCATCGACTTCACTTACCTGAACAAAGCATGTCCAAAGGACAGTTTTCCCCTACCCAAGATTGACCAGTTAGTAGACTCCACTTCCGGACATGAACTTCTTAGCTTCTTGGATGCTTGCTCGGCCTACCATCAAATTCATATGAGCCTCAAAGACGAAGAGAAGACTGCCTTCATAACTGACCAAGGCACCTATTGTTACCAAGTAATGCTGTTCGGCTTGAAGAATGCGGGGGCCACTTATCAGCGGCTCGTCATGGAGGTCTTAAAAAAACAGATCGGTTGATCTGTTGAAGCTTACGTAGATGATATGGTGGTCAAAAGTAAGACAGCTGCGGAGCATGTGGGAAATCTCAGAGAGGTCTTCCAGACCCTTAATAGATTTTAGATGAAGTTAAACCCGAAAAAATGCGTCTTTGATGTGGCATCAGGAAAGTTCCTAGGGTTCATGATTACTCAACGGGGAATTGAGGCTAATCCAGAGAAGATCGAAGCCATCATCCAAATGCCCTCGCCACAATGCTTGAAAGAAATACAGATATTGATCGGTCGGATAGTCTCTCTAAGCAGGTTCGTTTCCAGATTGGGAGACAAGTGCCTCCCATTTTTCAAAATTTTGAGGAAAGCGAACGTGACCCAGTTCCAATGGGTGGATGAATGCGAGAAAGCTTTTCAACACTTAAAGCAATACTTGTCTAGCCCGCCTATCCTGCAAAGCTCGGTTGAGAGGGAGAATCTGATTTTATATTTGGCAGTTACGGAAGGGTCAATCAGTGCAGTACTTGTTCGATCGGAGGGAAATGAGCAACGCTCGATCTACTACGTCAGCAAGGTGTTGACCGGACCGGAGACGAGGTATGCGCCTATAGAAAAACTAGCCCTCTCCTTGATAATGGCGGCCTGGAAGTTAAGACCCTACTTCCAAAGTCATACCATTGAGGTATGGACCGACCAACCCTTAGCAAGGTGCCTTGGCTTCAAACTTGGTCGACTAATAAAGTGGGCGATAGAACTGAGAGAGTTCGACATACAATACAAGCCCCGGACGATGATTAAGGCATAGGTGTTAGCAGACTTCATTGCAGAGATGAGCCAACCCAGCTCGAAGGATTAGCAATTCCCTGCCTGGAGCTTATTAGTTGATGGGTCGTCCAACGCTGAAGGATGTGGAGCAGGAGTGGTATTAATCGACCCGCATATGGAAGAGAAGGTGGAATACGCCCTTCGGCTAGAATTCAAGGCCTTCAATAATGAAGCGAAATATGAGGCTCTGATAGCCAGTCTCCAACTGGCTAAGGAAATGGAGGTGAAGCATCTGAAGATATATAGCGATAGCCAAGTGGTGGTCGACCAAGTCACTGGGCAGTATGAGGCCAAGGGGAACAACATGATCGAATACCTGGGGCTAGTAAAGCGGGAGTTAAGCAATTTCGAGCAGTACTCGATCAACAGGATAGAACGAGCTCAAAATGCTAAAGAGGATGCGCTCTTAAAAATGACCTCAGATCGATACACCAAAAATAACATTCTAGTCGAACGACTAGATCGTCCTAGCATTCAAAAAGCCAAAGAAGTGCTTGAGGTAAATACCGATCGATCGAGTTGGATGGAACCGATTAGACGGTATCTCCTAGAGGGAACACAACCGCAAGAAACCTCAGAGGCCAAGAAATTGAGAATAAAAGCGGTTGAATACGCGATCATGAATGATGCCCTGTACAAGCGATCTTATGATTGGCCACTGCTGCGATGCTTAAACGAAGAAGAGGCAGAACAAACAATGGCTGAAGTCCACGAAGGGATGTGTGGCAACCACGTAGGAGGCAGAATGTTAGCCCATAGGTTGATCAGACAGGGATATTATTGGCCGACAATGGGGAAGGACTGCCAGGAGAAGGTCGACCGATGTGAGGCTTGCCAGAAGAATAGCAGTCTATCTCATCAGCCAACCGAGAGGATGCAAATCGTGAGTCATCCTATTCCTTTCGCTCAATGGGGAATGAATATACTGGGGCCCTTCCCTCTAGGTCCAAGACAGAAGAAGTTCCTGATAGTGGCAGTAAAATACTTCACCAAATGAGTAGAAGCAGAGGCGGTCGCTACAATTATCGAACAGAAGGTGGAACGTTTCGTAAAGAAAAATATACTATGTCGCTTCGGGATGCCTATGATGCTAGTTACGGACAATGGCCGACAATTCGATAACGATAAATTCAGAGATTTCTGCGACCGACTAAAGATAAGGCTACAGTTGACCTCAGTAGCCCACCCTCAAAGCAACGGTCTCGCAAAAAATACAAACAAAAAGATAATGAGTGCTCTTAAGAAGCGCCTAAACGGACGAAAGACTTGGGTGGAAGAGCTTGACGAAGTGTTGTGGGCATCTGAGACCACACCAAACGAACCACAGGGAAACACCGTTCATGATGACCTTTAGGCGAAGCCTTAGTCCTCGTAGAAGTGGTCTTGCCAACCAAAGGGTGTCGAACTCTGACGAGGAACGGAATGATGAAGCCGCAGAGCGAACTCGTTCTCCTCGGTGAAGACGAGAGAAAGGGCGGTCACTGCGTTCGGAAGCCATCGCAAAAGCGACCAAATTCTACAACGAAGGCAAAGTCGGCGGCGTAAAGGTAGGCGGTGCGTCTGCGAAAGGCCGAGGCGGGAAGCATCTGAAAGCTCGAGACGGCGTGGGAAGGACCCTATCGAGTGATCAAGCAAACCGGGCATGGCTCTTACATCCTACGCGATGCGAAAGGGAAGGTTCTACCAAGGCCTTGGAACTCTCGAAACTTGAAGGCATTCTACCAATAGATAAGTTTTATTTTAGTTAGTCTTTGCTTATTACCGTTTTTGTATACAACACGTGGGAACCTTTTTCTTATCCCTGCCAGACAGGTTTTTTAACGACCCACGCCCTCATTATCATCAATAAAGGGGTTTTCAGATTTCTTGGCAATAAAAAGTTCCATTATACGTGGCAAAGAGTAGAAAATCCAATCAGCCATCGCTCGGCATCTCCATAGATCGACTACGGTCGGTCGGGTCACCAAGACAAGATCCTTAGGACCCTCGCTCGCCATCGCTTGGCATCTCTATAAATCGACTACGGTCTGCCGGGTCGCCAAGACAAGATCTTTGGGACCCTCGCTCGCCTCGCTCGGCATCTCCATAGATCGACTATGGTCGGCCGGGTAGCCAAGACAAGATCCTTGGGACCCTCGCTCACCTCGCTTGGCATCTCCATAGATCGACTACGGTCGGTCAGGTCGCCAAGACAAGATCCTTAGGACCCTCGCTCGCCATCGCTCGGCATCACCATAGATCGACTACGGTCGGTCAGGTCGCCAAGACAAAATCCTTGGGACCCTCACTCGCCATTAACATAGATCGACTACGGTCGGTCGGGTCGCCAAGACAAGATCCTTGGGACCCTCACTCGCCATTAACATAGATCGACTACAGTCGGTCAGGTCGCCAAGACAAGATCCTTGGGACCCTCGCTCGGCATCTACATAGATCGACTACAGTCGGTCGGGTCACCAAGACAAGATCCCTGGGACCCTCACTCACCTCGCTCGGCATCGACACAGGTCAACTACCAAATCTCACTACCAAACGAACGATAACAAAACAGATGCGGAAACGACATCAAAATAATGGGGATAAAAACAACAATTTTATTTCCTTAAATCCGCCCTGGTCACAAGCCCGACCAGGTGAGCTTCAAAAATCAACAGAAAGAAAGTGGGCGGATGCCCAGGGGAAGCCTCGGAAGAGGGCGGAAAAGTCGAAACGGGAGCAGGGTCTAAGGGAGCGGCCGGAGAAATATCCTCACAAGGAAACTCATCCTCCTCAGCCGAGCTAAGGTCCAGCTCCTCATCCGGGACTGACCCCCGGTCCTCCATGGCCCTCTCCCTTACTTCCTCCAGAGAGAGGCAAATAGCGGTAGGAAGCATCGGCTCGACAAATCCCTCAAAAGGAGGACCATCCGACCCCTCAGGGATGCAAATGCCATAGCAATTTTTTAGGATCATGAGGGCTAAGTCACAAGAGTACTCCAAGCACTCCTCCTGCAAGAACCTCCTCTGCCATCGCCTGATCACCTCGATCCTTTGTTTTTTTTATAGAGGCTCGCACCCTCCTCAGCGTATCTTCGGTTCTCGTCTGGCCACTCACCGCTGCATGACAGTCCTCGAGAAATTTTGCCTTAAGCACTCTCTCCGACTCCAGCTTCCCTTGCAACACCGCACATTCCTCGGACAGCTTGTTCCTCGCCACCATCGCCCTTACCCTCTCAACCTCCTCCGCAGTGAGTCGAGCTTTCAAGGCGCTCCTCTCCTCCTCTCCCATAGCGAGCTGAGCTCTCAGGACGTTACGCTCCTCCTCCCAAAGTTTCTTCTCCTCCTCCAAGGAAGAGAGTTGAGCCCGGGAGAAGTTTCTTTCTTCTTTGGCCTTTGAGAGCTCGATCTTTAAATCATCCACCTGCTCAAGGAGGGAATGGACTTCCTGATCCAGCAACTTGATACGTTGACGCATAGATAAAGCGAAAGCCACCTCCCTTACAGAATTACGGATGGCACGGCCCGTCAACTCATCAATATTCAACGAGTCAAAGCGCTCCCCGTTCGGAGGAGGAATGACCATCTCAGCGATATGAAGAGCCACTTCGACGTTAGCAATCGAGACAGTCCTATCAAGACTAATCGCTGGCTCCCATTTATCAGCACTCCCCGTTTGCTTCTTCCCTTTACCCTTAGCTGACGGGGCAACACGATCCCCCACTTTCTCCTTCCCCTTGCTTTGGTCTAAAGGACGAGGAGATCGGTCGGCTACTTGAATGACCCTTCTCCTTTTAAGAGGTCGATCACTCTCCTCCTCTTCCTCAATAACTACCAGGCCCTCACCAGGCGGGACGACCATAGCAGGCGGTGCAGATGGCTCGAAAATGGTAGGAGGAACATTTTGCTGCTCAGAAGTAATGGGCCGAACGACAATTGAACTGGCCTCCCCCCTATCCTCCTGTCCTCTGGCCTCTGAAAGCCCGACGACCTTGCGCTTGCCCTTGGCAGACTTGGGGGGCCGACGAAAGCATGAACTTTGGCCATGGCTGCACAAACAACAAAAATAGGTTAGAAATCGAACCAAAACCTACAAGCATGGTAAACAATTCAACCACAAGGGGTCAATCAGGCGGGGCGATTTCCAATCCTAGCCTACTAACTTGTGGCGGGGGGTCAATTAGAAAAGAGTTGGCCGAGGCTCCCCCACGGTATCTCGAAATGAGCTTAGCGAAGTTATATCGGCCGAGCTCCTTTATACGATCGACCACCTCCCACTCCTCTCTAGAAAGAGATAGGCTTGACGAGTCGTTCCATCGCTCGGCTAAGGGATACCTCCACGGCTGGGACTCGGAGGAAGATCCCGGAGGCTTCACGAAGAAATATTTCGTTCGTCAACGGGTAATTTTAGAAGCCATTTCGGCTGGGCGATATCGGGCATCTTTGTACATCAGAGAAGGAATCCCACCCCCAGAGCTCGGACTCTGGTTCATTCTCAAAAAGTGGCGCAGGATGTTGACTGCAGGCAGACAGCCAAACTGACGGCACAACAAAGCCAGACCATTAATGAACCTCCACTCATTCGGAAGAATCTGACTCGGCCTTAGTTGATAATCAGCGCACACTTCATTAATGATCGGGATGTACGGAAGTCTCAAGCCGCCGATCGAGAAGAAACTCTCAGAGACGGCAAAACACCCACTTGTATTGCTGTGGATTCTTTCGTTCCCCGAGGCTAGCCTAGGCTCCCAGGACTGAGGGATATCATTCCTAAGAATCGACCGACTCAACTCCGCCGCGGACATCCTCGATTTTCCTTTGGGCAGCTCCTTTACGACCTGCCCATCTTTTCGCTCTCTTGTTGAGATCTCTTTGACATCTCTCAACCTCGACATCGCCATCGCCTCAGTCACAACTTCAGACGCCCTTTCGGCAACATCATCCCTTGGAGAAACCCCACTTTGAGAACCGGTGGACGACATGCTCATCAAGAGGAAATTTAGAAGAGGAAATAAGGGAAAAGGACATACCTATTTAGTGATATGAGGTCGAAAATTTGTACGGCAGTTGGAGGAAAGCTCCGGAAGCTGTGAGCAGGGAGATGCAAATAAAGCCGGAGAACAAAAGCGTGAAGAAAACCTGCAATTCATCGGCCCATAACATGTATAGAGGAACAGAGGAACGGGTTTTCCAACCAACGACTGATGCGTGGAGAAGATCCGAGCTGAGCTCAAACACGTGGCAGGATCTGAGCGGAGATAAATTAGGGTTATTAGAAACCCAGAGCGGCGCAACAGTTGAAAAGACGTACGTGACAACTGCACAACGGTTACAAAAGACGATTCGTTTCAGATTCTGCATATCTGTCAGAGGACACGCGCCATCAGTAATAATTACTCCGAGTGTCATCACGCGCTCACTAATAACGCTCACCCAACCTACCTCAGTCTGAGCTATCATGCAATAAACGTCTCCCGACACGAGTAATCACACGCTATACATTACCACTCGACCAATCGAGCCTACTACGAGCTGTCTCGTAGACGAGCTACAACGCCAATACCCGACCAATCGGACCAATCCCGAGCTGTCCCATGGACAAGTGACAGGATACTAGTATACTCCTTCGACCCTTCTCCTTGCTCAGGCTCGAGGAGTAGGGGGCTTATGGTCGGGTCGGTCAAATTGGGCCCGAACCCAATCACAACAATCCACGGGCTGATCGGTCTATCTCTCAAAGATGGGTCTCACACCCATTGGTTAACCCGGGTCCGATCCACACATCCATGACCCATTAGCGGGAGAAAACCTTCCATGCAGAAGTAGAAGTCTACGTAAAGACTTAGTCCTAGCGTCCATCCCATATATAAGGTATGATTTTATCATGGTGAAGGTACGCAATCATAACCTAGCTTTCTCTGCATACAGCAATCTCATCTTCACCAAAAAGACTGACTTGAGCGTCGGAGGGGCTAATCGGGACACAACCCCCGACGTGCCTTCTTTGTTTTGAAGAGACCTTCACATCGAAGTTACTACAGAAAGCAGTCAACTCCATGGATCCAAACGACAACGTTTAGTTCCACCAAAATCCGGCAGAACCAATAATAAAACACTAAATCTCCATTAATATTTAGTGTTTACTTATGGAAATTGTACTAATTTTGAATTTCATCAATATTCATGTAAATTTTTCATCAAATTCATAAGATAATGTTTTAAATTACTTTTGTATATATTTTTTAGGATTATAGGGTTGATTTATAAAATATTTTAAATATAGAATGGAAGTTATGATATTTAATCTTTTAAGAATTATTTTGAGAAAAGCATTAATTTAAAGAATTTGATTAGGAATGATAATTAAATTAGAATTCAATTTAGCTTGAAGTCAATAGGTTACGTCTTAAGAATTAGCCTGAGATCTTATCAAAATATTTGACTAGTTCTGCTCAAAATAATATCATTTTGAGGAAATATTTTAAAATAATGTTATTTTAATTTTAATATTTAAAAATAATTTCATTTTAAATGATTATAATGATTACAACTAAATATTTTGAATTTATTAGACAAATTCCAAATTTTTGGTGAAATAATATCTATTGGCCTAGAAGATGAATCAGCGCTGGTTTAGGTGGCCTTTTAGTTGGATCGTTAAAGGAGCTTACAAGAATTGAAGTTTTTGATTTCATATTCAAGTGAAAAACACATATCTCAGCTTTATATCTTCCATTGGAGCTTAACTTGAAGCTTAAGATGCATATACAAACGACTAGAAAGATAAGGTGTTGTTCGAAATCCATAAACCATCTTGATTGTAGGGTAGAATTTCTTCGAATTTATCCTTAATGCATTCAAGATAATGTACGTTTTAAATGATCCTTTTAAACACGAAAAGAATTTTAATAATCTTGCTAATTACTTTGTTCTTCAATTTATGTGAAAGAATCCTTAGTGTTATAATTATTCAATTGAAAAGATTAAGATTTGATGCTCTTCAAAGATCTCTCCAGCTTGCCTTTAGCGGGGATCAAAATGATATCAATTAATATGAGTTGATCTGAATTATGATTCAAATCCAATATAAGGCATAGCTTTTGGTTGGGTCGGTCGTGCTAAGCTCAAGTCCACTCAAAACGATTCATGGACCAATCGGTCCACTCCTCAAGGATTCACCTAATTCCTATCGGCTATGCTAAGCCCAGGCCCCAATCCACGCATCCACGACTCATTCGCAGGTGGAAGTCTCCCATGCATACGTAAAGACCTAAACCTAACATCTGTTTCATATATAAGGTATAACTTTGCCATGATGCAGGTACGAGATTAGAACCCTGATTTTCTCTGCTTTACAGCAACCAAAACCCTCACAAAAAAACTAACTTAAGCGTCGGAGGGGCCTGTCGGTTATCAACCTCCGGCGTGCCTTGTGTTGTTTTGCAGGTACTCTCTCGTTAAAGACAACCAGTCTCATGGATCCAAACGGTAACGTTCAGCCTCACCAGAATCAGGCGGAACCAGCTTCTAGACCAGTTTATGAAATTTTAAATGTTCATTTGAAGTTAGAAAGGCTTGAAAGAATAGGTGCTTGGTGTGGGACTATTTCAATATACTTTTATTGTGGGACTATTTCAATCTTGGGGAATGGTTGAGATTATCAATGTTCAATGCCTAGCCAAAAGGTACATGGAGGCGGCCTTATTGAGAATAGCTTGATTAAAGCTTTCTCCAGACCTTCAGGCAGGAAAACTGGAAGGTTTCTTATCAATCAAAGAGCTAAATATAGAAATATCTTATCAAGGCAAGAACAAGATCCATTTTATATCATATATAAGGGATTGACAATGCAACGTAATTAGACTCTCATATCGATTTGAATGAATCATTCTCTCTTGTAATCTTTCCCTTTGGAATAAGAACAATTAAGGGCACAACCTTCCTTCAGCTTTCTGAGGTAACTTCAATCATTTCTCAGTGAGCTGCTTATTATTGCAAGGCTTCTGCTCTCTACAATTCCATACACTGCATAGCAGTTTATGGTAGATCTAACTAGATACAAAGTGTTTGAAGGAGGGCTTTTATGCCTCAAGACTAAGCCCAACAAAGAGGGTCAAAACTTTGGAATGGTACAAAAGAGTCAGGAGGGAGCACTCTGACCTAAAGGCAATTTGAAAATCTAGGATTTGAATTGATGTATTCCTTTATGTTTCTTATTAAATAAATGACATCTTCTTTTAGAAATCATAGCTACTATGACCATGATAGTGGAGATCTCATTGCTATTACTCAAAATTAGATAGGGGTCAAGATGCAGTCGAACCTGGGTCGCTGATTCAAGTGTCCCTCGAACTATATGACTTAGGTTATTGCCTTCATAAGGCTAGGATCATTGGTTCAAATATAATAATAGGTAAAAACGGTTGACCCCATTGCTTTTTAAGGTTATATAAAACATCATTGAGCATGTGAACCGCGTAACTGTTTTTGGGAATGCAGCAAACTCCTAGATTAATTGTGGCCTCTCAACAAGGGATGCATCACACAGCAAAAGGGGATTAGTCACCGGTTAAACACCTTAGGGGGGACTAAAAAAACAAATTGAACATGTGGGTCTCCGTAATAAATATGACTCATTCCTTTCAGATTTAAAATGTAGGTGAAGGGATTGAGCCGAATCGAATTGATGATGAAGGCGACTAAAATTGATTGTCATCCTTTATTGTGACCAATGGAACCTTAAAATGACCAAGCAAAACAAGTTGAACACAAGGCCTACAGTCTATAGAAGGCCCAAGCCGAGAGGTCCCATTTTCAAATACTAAATGCTCTTCTCTGGAATTAAATGCTGCAGCTGGAAAATCCACCCACCTTCACTCAGAAAAACCATCTCCACTGATCCTTCTCTCAAATGGATTTCTCAAATCCCACTTCAATCCTCAAATGTCCTCCTCCACCACCACCACAACAACCACCGTGCCGACTACCGCAACCTCTTCTCTCTCCTCACCGGTCACAACTTCCAACTATCTCACAAATCTTGGGCTTGGCTACTCCATAGCCACAGCTCTAGGCTTTCTAGTCCTCCTCTCCACTGTCCTCTTGGCTTCTTACATCTATTGTCGTGCTCGTAACCGCAGAAACAACGACAACGGCGACAGCAGCCAGAACTCTCCCTCTGACGGCATAATTCTCCCTAGCATTATCTTCGTCGCCGAGGAAGATGAAGAATTGGGTGGACGTGTGAATGACGACTCTGTCGCTGTTGGGCTCGACCAGGCTGTAATCAACTCTTATCCCAAGTTTCAATTCACCAAGGAAGGGTCTTTGAATGGGAATAATATTAAAAATGATGATGCTACTTGTTCGATCTGCTTGTGTGAGTACAAGGATTTGGAGGTCTTACGAATGATGCCTGAGTGCCGGCATTATTTTCACTTGTGTTGTATCGACCCTTGGCTTAAGCTTAATGGGTCTTGCCCTGTTTGCCGGAATTCGCCGTTACCGACGCCGTTGTCCACGCCGTTGTCGGAGGTGGTGCCTCTGTCGCAGTACGCGGCTGATCGTCGGAGGAGGTGAAATTGGATCAATTCCCCTAGTGGCAGGTTGACGTTTAGTGTTCTTGAGAATTGTAAATTTTGTTATCTTGGATGGTTAGATTTAGAATCAGAAGTGCATTTTGTTACCGGATTTCGATTTCAGGCTGGCAAGTTGAAGGAATGTTGAATGAGAACACCTGAAAGATCCGGACTTTCTGGTGCCTGAAGTAACAGAATTTGGGATTTGTATGTTATCTCATGTTTTGAAATTGATTTCAAACAGTATTCTTTACTTTTAGAGCATAGATTTTGATTCCTGAATCCTCTTCTCGTCTCCGGTTTCAAGTTCCTTTGAGCTCCTGTTACGAAACTGTTCATTTGATCACTGTCACCAGCATTGGAAGGAACAGTCATTTTCGTGCTTCCAACAGACAAAGGCAACTAACGACTCATTAAAGTTTAAACAGTACTTATATCCAAATTTGTTTCACATAATAATAGTACCCACATGCAGGGACTGTTCCTGACTTGCCCTGAATTCCTGCCTCTTGGCACGTTAGTGTTACTTGATTGTACTTCAAGAAAGTGTACAGTTTATATTGAAATGGTGGCCACCTTTCGTCAATTCGATGGAATCTTTGGACTAATCACCTATGGGTGAAATGGAACCATAAAAAATGGTGGAACTATCGTTGAATTTCCCAGGATTGCTTGTTTCAAAATGTTTCTTTTTATATTCCTTGGTGAATTATTATATGGTTAAGTGGCCTTTCGTTAATATACAATATCTAATTAGATACTACAAAATGATGCAAGGGCTTGACTGGCAATCTCCAAGTGCCTCCTGCAAGTTCCTCTTTCTATGAGCCTAAGTCGAATTCCGAGGATTACCACCATCAAGGAGATTAAATACCTGTTTAATAAATATGATTCTGGACTCTGATCTGAAAGTACTCTTCCCGTAAGAATTAATATATGATCCGAGTCAAACATACCATGCTTGCTATCCTTGGCTGCCATTTCAGGCCATTATCTTTGAGCTTGAGCGTCTCAGGTACACAAGTTGTTCGTCCGTACTTTATCCCATGAGTGTTGTTTTCTTGTGGAGTTTCTGTATATCAGTTGGTCCTTTCATCTGAGTTCATGCTCTTTGCGTTTGACTTAAAAAACCATTCGAGTCAGTGAGTCAATTCGACTTACCTGTAGATAGTTCTGATTCCCAAGTTTCGCTGAAGAAGATGCGAAAACCTAATATTTCTGTGAAGATTGGAAATTGGGGGGGTTGTATTCACAGGCCGATTTATATGCTTGGTGTTCTGGTTCTTGTGATAAGTATTGCAACTTTGACCAGATTATACTCTATCAGATCTATTTTTAGTTCAGATACCTTCTGCAAAAATGAATTTATTGATGGTCAAGGTGGAGTTATTAGCGAAGAACATATAGGAATAAGAACTATAACAGATAAAATCGAAAGAGAACTGAGTGAGATTAGAGATCTGCGAGTGGATTCGTCAGCAGCAGCTTATATGTCAAGATATAGTGTTTTTCTTGCTGAGGTTTTGGTGATGATCAAGTCATTACAAACAAATTTGCCAGAAGAAGCTCGTCAGGAGAAGGATGGAATTAGATTTGTTCATCCTCTGATGACACCCAATGAATCCGCAAATTTCTTCCTAATAGAAGAGATTCGTAAATATGTCAGAGTCAAACCAAACAGATTAGGGAAGCAAAATTTTATGGGGGCTAATGGAACATTCACAAGCATTGGTCACGCGTGTTTTGACATGAAGAAGGAACTTGAAGAGTACATGGACTATGATGTTGGTGAAATCTGCAACGATGACTGGAAACTAGCTCAGAGACTTATGGTTCATGGCTGCGACCCTTTACCAAGAAGAAGGTGTCTGTCCAGAGCTCCAAAGCTATATAACAAGCCACTACCTATAAATGAGTCCATGTGGAAGTTGCCTGATGATCGAAATGTTCGATGGAGTCACTATAGGTGCAAGACCTTCACTTGTCTTGCTAGTAACAGCACTCGTAAGGGATTCTTCAAGTGTGCAGATTGTTTCAATCTTTCAGATCACGAAATGCCCAGATGGATCAAACATGTTGATTTGAACACCACCATCACAAATGTCACTACAGATTTCCTGATACCTGAAATACTTGGAATCAAGCCTGGAGAGGTCAGGATTGGATTGGATTTCAGCGTAGGAACCGGGACATTTGCTGCTCGAATGAGGGAGTTCAATGTCACCATAGTCTCAGCTACAATCAACCTTGGAGCACCTTTTAGTGAGATGATTGCTCTCAGAGGACTTGTACCTCTTTACCTGACCATAAACCAGAGGCTTCCTTTCTTTGACAACACATTGGATTTGATACACACAACAAGGTTTCTTGATGGTTGGATCGATTTGGTGCTCCTGGACTTCATATTGTATGATTGGGATAGAGTCCTGAGGCCAGGTGGTTTGCTGTGGATTGACAGCTTCTTCTGTTTAAAAGAAGATTTGGATGATTATTTGGAAGCTTTCAAGATGCTTAGATACAAGAAACATAAATGGGTGATTGCTCCAAAGCTGGATAAGGATGATCGAGAAGCGTTCTTCTCTGCTGTTCTTGAAAAGCCTCCCAGACCATTTCGTTGATCAGACACCTGTGGTTGGGTAATACTATCAAATCAGTGTCATCTCTCAGCTTTGATCGATGCTTCGACAGGAGCATACGTGAAAGAGATTCTGCTTTGGAATCTCAACTTTTGTACTCTTTATACATGTGTAACATAAAGGCATTGACAATAAGGAGAGTTAATCTGGACAAGTCTGATCATGTTAGGCCAACGTTTTCAGATAAAGCTAAGAAGGTGATTATGGATTTCATGGATTTCTGCTTTTTGATATTTAGCAATATTTTTAAAATCTGAAAGTTAAATCAATAAAATAAGTGTAGAGTTGGGAAGCTCATTTTTATGGAGAATCTATATCAAGGACCTGTTGATAAAATATACTCATTAATTTTGACGCTACACTTTAATCTAAAATCTGAAGGTATTAAGTTTATGGGTCATATTTATTTATATGCTCTTCACGAGTTCTATCTCTTTCTAACGTAAGATTCCTACTCGCATTTGACATCTTAGTAATAAGTAATTTTAGATTTAAAAATTCAATTAATATTAGTATCATAAAAAGCTGGTTAAAGATTAAATAAAATTGAAGAATTTGTGAAATAATTGAAAAGATTGACTTTAATTGTTGAAAATTTTAAAGTTTAATTAAAAAAGATTTTAAATAAAATTAATTGATTTATTTTAATTTATAAAATAATTATTTTACAAAATTGGTCAATTAATTAATTGATTGATTGATTTTAACAAAAATTATTAAACTAAATTAACTAGGAAATTAAAAACTGAATCAATCAAGATTTTTACAATTAAACTATCAAATAGATTTTATATAATAAACAAATTAATTAAATTTAGATTGTAAATATATTTAAATTCAGTCAAATTTAATAATTTATACGAATTTGATTAGTTATAATAAATTAATCAAAATTAATTTTAATTAACTTAAATTTACTAATTTAATTTTATTTTCTAAAAAAGTATATATTATTAAGAAGATTCTTCAAAATATTATCGATTCAAATTAATGTCTTGAAGTGATATTTGACAATGTTGGGCCACCTATGGCGGGCCTAGGAAATGGTGATTTTTGTTTAAAATATATTTTAAAACTATAAAATCCACCATCCTCTTAAATCTAGTTTAGAAGGTTTATTAATGTCCGTATAATATATTGAAAAATTTTAAATTCCTTATAAAGTTGAGTGTATTTTGGCCTTTTAATTTTTCAATTAAATTAATTTTAAATTTTATTTTTCGACAATTAAAATTCAAAATTGTCAACATATAAAAAGTGAGATTCATTTATATTTAATCGACAATGATATAAAAATAAAGTTAATTTGACGAAAATTAAAATAAAAGATCAATTTTTGCTTAAACCAAAGTTGGATGACTAATTTAATTTTTAATATATTCTTTAACATTCCAATAATCTTTGTCAATGGGCCAACAAATGAGCTCGAGATTAGGCTTGATCTGGCCTGAAATCAACATGTGAAAGCTTGGGTTTACTAAGCCTTTGGTTAGGGCTGGCTGGGCTTGATAACGCAAAAGGACATCATTTTGTCATAAAATAATATCGTTTTATTTTTTTAAATAAAAATTTTGTTAGACCTCTGGTCGATGGCCTTGGACCCAATTAGACCTACCTATTGCCATCATATAATTGTCATTTGCAGTCTAATAATACGAGTTTTAATTAGATACCATAATGTCCATGTGTTAGGTTAATGTGGAATCGACTAAGAATATTTAAACGCATCAGACGACTAAAAAGTAGTGACCTATAAAATATCTCATATGTTCAATTTTTGTGGGCTCTATTTATTGAGTGTATAGATTTTTATAAAATATAATAAGCACATAATAATGAGAACAGGTGATCTAGTCCCTTATACGGGAACATATCTTTTGTTCCCACCTACTATATTTCTCCTGTTCTCAAATCATTTTATTTGTTCAATTTTTGTAGATCCTATTTATTGAATGAATAGATTTTTATAGAACAGAATAAGCATTAAGTAATAGAAATAGACGCTCTAGTCTCTTACCTGAGAACAGATCTTCTGTTCCACCTATTCTATTTCTCCTGTTCCCAAGTTATCTCATTTGTCCGATTTTTATGATTCCTACTTACAAAATGAATGAATTTTTATATAACAAGTTAGACACAACTGCCATAGTAACCACCGATCTCTACTGCTCTCCATTCTCACTGTGATTTTGGTTTAGAGTTACTTTCATTGATGCTCTCCACCCCAACTGATTCTATAAGACAAGTTGCCAAGAAAGTCAGACTTCGTGAAAGAGAGGAAGACCCCCTCTGCCCCTACACCTATAATCCAAAACCAGCCACTCAGCTACAGTGCAATGGTTTCACAACAGACCACCCCTGACACAGGAGCTGGCAAGTTGGACTGGCCCGAAGAGGAATCGGTTGAGATACTTGAAGGCGACAGCTCGATTATCCAAGGCAACTTCAGAATGGCCATTGAATTATCTACTACTTTCAAAGGAAAACTCGATCAGGCCTGGGCATAAACAGTAGTCATCAAATTGCTTGGTCGGTAAATTTGATTTAATATGCTCAAGTCCCGACTCACTACAATGTGGAAACCAAAGGGCCCTATGAAATTAATTGAACTTGAAAATGATTTTTACCTTATCAAATTTGTTGAAGAGGATGACTTCATTCGGACCCTCACACAAGGCCCCTGGGTCATCGATGGTCAAGCCCTATTGGTACAATCCTTATCTCCTAATTTTCGTCCGACTATAGGGCAAATCTCACATGTGGTGGCTTGGATCCGCTTCCCCGAGTTATCGGTGTCTAGATACCATCCGTCTATACTCACGACCCTTGGTAGCCTAGTAGGAAAAACTATTAAAATCGACATCAACACGCAAAATACTCACCGCGGCAAATTTGCTAGAGTCGCGGTTGATATCGATCTCCACTCACCGCTCAAATTTGCGATGGAACTTGACGGTGAACCCATCAAGGTGGCATACGAGGGACTGCCCCAAATATGCTTCTCTTGTGGCCTCGTCGAACATGGAAGTTCGATTTGTCCTACCCGGCCTTCTAAACCTCTCCACCCTGTGTCCCCCTCACGGCCCCTTCTCCAACCATCCCCTAGGACCAACCCACCCCTGTGGCTTTCTTCGCGACCACCACAATGCCAGCTCCCCTTAACAACCGAGGTGTCTCTTCCTCCGACGACGCTAGCCACCCGGAGTTCGGACTGTGGATGCAGAGTCAACGGCGGCAGCGTCGACCCCCTCTCAATTCTCATTCGATCCAATAAGCCCAATCATCGGTCTCCTCCCACGTGGAACTGCCAGGAACACGATTTGGGACTTTGACAGTTTGTGAGCCGTTGGAGGTCTCAATGGTCACTTCTGTCGCGACCCCAAGCTCTCCCTTACCCATCAACCGAAATACATAAAAAGGAACCATGTTAGGGTTAATCCGAAGAACCCAGCGTCGTCTAAGGCTACCCAAGTGAAAAGGGCGTCGTTTCACACAAAGATTGGAAAGCCTCCTCTCAGCACCGCAACGATGACGTTGACACACCCCTAGCAAGGTCTCACAACCCAGACTCAGCAGTCACGCCTCACCGCCTAGCCCATAGCCCAAGCCCTAGCCCAAGCGACTCAGTCCCCTCCCGTGTTGGCCCCTCAGTCCATCACTCCAGCCCAGGCCCGAACCACGTGGCCCTATCGATACCCTCCCACGACGACATCCTAATTCAAGATCCTTCCATCTCGTTGCCCATTCTCGAGGCATTGGATTGTCGGGACATGAAGGTTGAACCCAATGACGTTTGTAGTAATGAAGCCTAACCCTCCACCCCCTAAGCGTCTTACCCCCGGAGAGGCCCCCAGACCCAGGGTATGAAGTTAATACAGCACGTGACAACAGTGTTCAACCCGACACTCCGATGGAGGTCCATCCTCAGGATCTTGCAAATATTTTTGGATCACGACATGACAAATCGTGCAGGTCACCCTCCTACCGAATAAATAACCCTCTCCAACTCGAATTTATGTCCATCTTCATTTGGAATTGTCAAGGGGATGGAGGGCGGACCTTCAAGTCTGTCATGCAGAACTATATTCGCATCCATAAACCTTTACTTGTCGTTTTGATCGAGCCCCGTATTAGTGGGGCTCGAGTGATGAAGGTTATTCGAAGTTTAGGGGTTGGCCACTCATTCAGGGTGGAAGCCGAGGGTTATTTCGACGGCATCTGGTTACTGTGAAAAGATGATATCGTGGTCCGAATCTTACTTTCTCATTGACAATTTGTGCATGCCAACATTGAGTGGGATCATTTGTTTTTCGACTTCACTGCCATCTATGCCAACCTGACTTACTCGCTTCAAAAATTTATGTGGCAGTATCTTCGACAAATTGCTAGCAACACCTACAAACCTTGGCTACTAGGGGGAAATTTCAATACCAAACTTGAGAGTGTTGAGAAAAGAGGTGGGTCTCGAACGCATCCTATCGTCAACACTCATTTTCGAGATTGTGTGTATAGTTGTAATCTCTAGGATCTCAGATTTTCAGGGCCAAGGTACACCTGACGGAGAGGACAACTCCTTACTCGCTTAGACCGAGCCTTCATCTCTAATAATTGGTATCCATTCCCTACTACTATCACCCATTTACTCTTCCTGAAATCCGATCACCGCCCTATCCTTATCACGCTTAACCGACGCACCCACCACCTTCGTTAAGTAAACCTTTTTGTTTCTAGTCCGTCTGGCACACCCATGACTGCTTTGGACCCTTTGTTGCTGCCAACTAGCCCGTCACCAGTCAGGACTTCAGTGGTGCACTCAAACATTTCTCAAACCAATTACAGATATGGAACTTTACCACGTTTGGCAATACTTTCCACCGGAAGAAATGCCTCATAGCCCGTCTGGAAGGTATCCAACAATTTCTGGAGCATGTCCTATGCCAAGAAGAGCTATATTGGCATCAAAGATTCAGAAACCAATGGGTACTCCAGGGGGTCGCAATATTAAGCACCTGTTTGAAACAGCTTTTGGAGACCGCAAAAGCACTTTTTGAGAAAAAGTGGGTGTTTGGCTGCAAACTTCAAAAGCGCTTTTGAGTAAAGCGACTTTTAAAAGCTAAAATACGACTTTTAAAAGCTAAAATTGAGACTTTTGGAAAAGCCCAAATTTTAGCTTTTCCGGAAAGCTGTTTTTTAATCAATTCGCGTCACTTACGTAAAGCACAAAACCCTCAAAATTTTCCTCTCAACCGCCTCTCGAAAATTTTCTGCGCTTTCTTCTTTTTTTTGTCTACCTTTGCAATGAGACGATCTCATCCGGTATTCTTCTCTTCCCTATATGTTAAATATAGCAGACCTTCGTCTGCAAGTTTAACGCAGACGAAGGTCTGCGTTGTCTGCGTAAACAACGCAAACCCACGTCTGCGTTGTTTACGTAGACGTCTGCGTGTTTCAACGCAGACTGCGTTGAAACACGCAGACCTTTGGTTCTGCAGATTGATGAATGCTGTTATTTGTTATGGTGTGAGAGAAATAGACCTTTGGTTCTTTTCATTGATCTTGTTCTACTTACATTGTACATGAATGTAACGGTGGACTTTTGCTTTATAAGCAGAGAATCAAACATGTAGGTGACATTGAGTTGCATGTACTCGAGTAACATTAGGTGTTGGTTGGAAGAATAGTTTCGGGTACTTAAATAACATCATAGTATTGCAGATTGTTTTAGATTGTGGAACATATCAGGAAGAGATGCCAAATTACAAAGCATCTCTCAAATGCAATATTGTAGGCATAACATTTGGTGAGAAGGATATAGAATATCAATGGAAGATTAAGTCAAGAAGACAACCGATCTTACAATTTTACTTTGGCCTAACATGGAATTTGATTACGATAATTTGTGCTTCTCTTATGTTGTTGAAGGATAGTTTGATGTTAGGTTGCCTTTGTTTGTAATGCTTGGCTGAGAAGAAATGTTTCTAAATAGAACTTATGGATTGTTTTGTCTAGTTATTACTTATATGTAATAACACTGTGATTTCATATTGTCCAGTATCAACATTGAAAGTAGAAAGGGAAAAGGAGAGGTGCAACTTGTTACTGTTAAGGTAAGCTTACTATTTTTTTTGTCTTCTAAATTTTCTGAAATTGAGCATAATTTTGTAAACGTTGAATACGGTGACAATATCATTGTTTAACTTGTATGTACAGTATCATTTGTTTCTTTTTGTTGTAAATCCTGCGTCCATTTTGTACGTGTATAAACTTCCACAGTCATTGTGGTTATGCTTTTATATTTCCTTATACTTGTTAAATTCATTGTTGTATGCAATGGGGATTTTGTTGTTAGATAGAAAATGTCAATACCAAGCCAAGATATTCAAGGTGGGGATAAATTGAAAAAAAGGATTAAAGCGGAGTGGAATGATATAACTCTTGAAATTTTAATCAAGATTTTTATGGAAGAGACATTAGTTGGAAATCGACCAAATGGTCACTTTAACAAGGTTGGATGGAAAAATATAGGTTCAAAGTTTGCTCATGAAACTAAGAAGAACTATGAATACAAACAATTTAAGAATAAATGGGATGGACTGAAAAAGGATTGGCAGCTTTGGACAAATTTAGTAGGTAAGGAAACTGGACTAGGATGGGATCCTACTACTTAAACTATTGATGCAAGTGACGAATGGTGGGAAAAGAAATTGAAGGTAAGCATTTAAGCTTTAGATTTATAATGTTCTAATGTTACTTCATAGTTTAATAACTTGAACAATATTATTGTAGGAAAATCCTGAAGCAGCCAAATTTCGAACTAAAGTTGAAACATATTGAGCAATTGAATATTTTATTTAAAGATGTTGCAGCTACTGAGGAGAAGGAGCTTGGGCACCTTCTTCAGGTTTTGTACCAAATGATGATGATATGGCGTGTAGAGAAAGCCAATTTGATATTGATCTTGATGATGATCTTTCTGAAGGCTTTGCTGTCAATCGAGAAATTGGAAATATTCATAAAAAATTGGTTCATCAACTCCAACCCTAGTAGCCTCTACAAAAGGAAAGGAGAAAAAAAGAAAGAAATATGATACTAGAACCAAAAAGTTAAATCAAAATTTGGAGAGCATATGTGATGCAATACATAGTAGAACTTCAATGAGGTCTAAAAGAGATGAACCTTATAGCATTCTTTGGTATTTGAATATCTTCTGTGGTGTAAATGAAATAGAAAAGGAAGTGAACTGTTTGTGTTAGCTACCAAAGTATTTTGAAGAAGGAAAATAGAGATGTTTATTGAGCTTAAGGAAGTTGAGCTTCAAATCGAATGGCTTAAGACAATGAAATGATTGTGGTTTTTGTAATAAATTAGACATGTCTTTGGTTACTAATATTGGACTATTTGTAATGTGTTGTTTTGGATTTTGCTACTATTAACGTGTTATATTGGATTTTTGGTTGGTGTATTAAATTGTACTTTATTATTGTTGTGTTATGATTATTGCTATGTTATCATCTTAACAATAAGTGATTATTTATCTTTTATATATTTTGATCTGTATGTCATATTCGATAATGATTACGAGAATGAACATGAATATAATGAAGACATTGAAGAAGACATTTTGCAATTGGTTAAAATTGGAGTTGAAATGGCCGTAGACCATCATATTAAATATTATAAGAAAAACCATGTAGAACATCCCCTCACACTGGATGGATGTTTGTAATGGAGTTGCTTAATGGTCATAAAGATAGATGTCATCAACAATTGAGAATGGAGAAGGATGTGTTTATCAAATTATGTAAATTGTTGAATGAGTCATATGGCTTAAAGAAAGGTACAGAAGTTACAATAGAAGAGACTGTAGCTATGTTTTTGATCACTTTAGGTCATGGACTTTGTAATAGAATGGTTCAAGAAAGATTTCAACATTCAGGTGAAACAATTTCTAGATGGTTTGGAATAGTATTAGAGGTTGTTTCACGTATGTCGATTGATTTCATCAAACCTAAAGATCCAACTTTTAGAGAAATTCCAAGCAAAATTAAAGATGATGGAAGGTATTGGCCTTATTTTAAAGACTGTATTGGAGCAATTGATGGAACACATATACCAGTTGTCGTTCTAAGGTCCAATCAAATAAAGTATATTGGGAGAAAAGGCATTCCTACACAAAATGTAATGGCTGTATGTGATTTTGATATGTGCTTCACTTTTGCTTGGGCTGGTTGAGAAGGCACAGCACATGATGCTCGAATTTTTATGGAGGCTTTGCGTAATGATAGATTACACTTCCCTCATCCACCTAGAGGTTTGTGACGGATAACTTAATACTTTTTTATTCATTCTTAATAACTAAATGCTTCTTTATTTATTTATTTTTTATTTTGGAATGTAGGAAAATATTATTTGGTAGATGCAGGATATCCTTATATGCAAGGTTATTTAGGACCATACAAAGGCGAAAGGTATCATCTTCCTGATTTTCGACGCTCTGGTCAACCAAGAGGAAAGAAAGAAATCTTCAATCATGCACATTCTTCTTTAAGATGCACAATTGAAAGAACATTTGGCGTTTGGAAAAATAGGTGGAAAATTTTACGTCAAATGCCAAGTTTTCCTTTTCCAGCAAATTAAAATTGTGATTGCTTCAATGGCCATTCACAATTTTATAAGGTTAAATGCTCAAAAGGATGAAGAGTTTTCTCCTATGATGAAGATGGTGAATTACTTCCTACAAATGAAGAAATCAATGAAAATGAAGGCGTTGAAGAAAATCATTTTGACGAGCCACAAAATAACGAGATGAATGATGCGAGGAACATATTGCAAATCTTCTTGTATTACGATAAAATGCATAGTTTATTGTGCATTTAACTATTTCAACTTGAATATTTATTTTGGATTATAATATTATTTAACTTTTTTACATGTTTTAATATTTATTTCTCATATTAATTTTATTTTCTATAAGAAAATGACACATCTCTTTAAATTATTTCCTACAAAATAGGTACTTTGCATATTGGTATACTTTAAAAATTATTTAGCATAATTAATAAAATAAAATATAGTTAAAATTAATAAAAGTGCTTTTGATTTTTCGTTTGCCAAACGATCTAATGTATGAAGCACTTTTAAAAAGTCGTTTTTAATTGACAATCAAAGCAGTAACCTGCTTTTAAAAAGCTCTTCTAAAAAAAGCTCTACTGGCAAAAGCTCTACTGACAAAAGCTCTACTGACAAAAGCTCAACCAAACGGACACTAAGTTCTATCATGCCACCATTCGCGCCAGACATCATCAAGCGCAGATACATTCCTTGCACGATGAAAATGGCAATGAGGTCTTTGGTTCCACCAACGTCTGTCGTCTAGCGTAGCACTACCTAGCGAAGTTATATCTTGCCGACAGTCCGCATCCTACTCCCTGACTGCCTCATAGCCATTTTCCCCCTTCCCCAACAAACTTCTGCAGATCTCAAAATTCCCCTTAACTCCATGGAAATTAAACAAGCTTTCTTCAGTATGGTTCCTAACAAGGCTCTCAGGTTTGATGGGTTCACAACTCTGTTCTACCAATCGCAATGGAAGTTGTCGGACCCTCTTTGACCTTATTTCTCCAACAGATTTTTAGTCATGAAATTTGGGAATCAAATCTTAATCGCACTATCATGGTCCTTATCTCGAAGATCCCTTCGCCCACTTTGATCACGCAATTTAGGTCTATCGCCTTATGTTCGGTGCTCTACAAAGTCATTACCAAGATCATTATGAACCGCCTCAAACCGTACCTAAATGACCTGATAGCCCCAACCCAGTGCAGTTTTGTACCAGGATGACTAATCATAGACAACATCATCATCGTCCAAGAAGCCATCCACACTATGAAAAGGAAAGCAGGGCGGAAGGGTTTATGGCGTTAAAAGTGGATCTAGAAAAAGCCTACGACAGACTGCCTTGGGACTTCATACAAGATGCTCTCTTCAACGTCGGTATTCCTACCCCGTTGATCAATCTGATCATGAAATGCATCACTAGTGTCTCCATTCAAGTTAACTGGACTGGAACTTGAGTGACGCCTACCCTCTAGAGGCATACGACAGGGCTACCCTATCTCTCCTTACCTGTTTGTCATGTGCATGAAACGATTAGGGCATACCATCAACCACGTGGTTCACTAGAGGCACTGGAAACCTATTAAACTTAGCAAGAATGGTCCGCCTCTGTCGCACCTATTCTTTGCTGATGACCTAATCCTCTTCTCGGAGGCCTCCTTGAGCCAAGTATGTATCATCCGAGAGCTCTTACAGGAGTTCTGTGCGGCCTCCGGATAATGGATCAGCCACAACAAATCTCGGTGTTACTATTCCAACAACGTGCCTCCTTCGACGTCACAAAGCTTAAGGAGAGCTCTAGGCTTTAGGCAGATGATTGATCTTGGTCGCTATTTAGGCGTTCCTTTTCTTCACGAACGAGTAAGCCAACGGACTTATCTATACATCCTCGATAGGGTTCAACAACGCCTATCCGGCTGGACTGTAAACCTTTTGTCTTTGGCAGGAAGAATCACTTTGGTTCAATCTATTATAGCAACTCTCCCTAGTTATACGATGCAGACGATCCGGTTACCTCGCAGGCTTTACGATGAGCTTGAGAAATTGATGCGTCAGTTTGTTTGGGGCTCTTCTAATGGTACTAAGAGGATTCCTTTAGTCAACTGGGAGGAAGTTTGTCAACCCAAAGCGATAGGGGGTGTGGGTATTAGGCGCATCCAGGCCACCTATTATGCCTTGTTAGCTAAGCTAGGCTGGACTTTGATTGCTTATCCTAACGTTTTATGGGTTTAGGTACTCTCAGCCAAGTATAACTTTGACATTCACCATTCCCCCACCTCCTTTGCGTCCACCGGAGGATCCATGGTCTGGCGAAGCATTAAGGCTACTTGGTACCTTGTTACTCAGGGCATGTAATGGCGAATCAGGGATGGCACTAGAACTCGGTTCTGGGCTGACCCTTGGCTCCCTAGGACAGGTCCCCTTACTTCCCACGCTATATCCCCTAGCCCAGATTCCATTCTACACCTCCACGTACAGGACTTCATGGAATTGGACGGTAATTGGAAATGGGACACACTCCAATGTTACCTCCTGCCGTCGATTTACAGCTTAATTGCAGGGACTTTTCTCCCAAAACCCTATTTAGGGCAGGATAAATTGATTTGGGGCATCTCTGACAATGGTTAGTTCTATGTAGCTTCTACTTATGCCATGATAATGGATAATGACGATACCTCGATCCATGAGGCCTGGAAGGTTATCTGACAATGACACGACCCTCAACGCATACGCTCATTCCTCTAGTTCCTAGCTAATGATCGATAACTGACTAACCAACAAAGGGTGTGGTCACATTTCACTACAGACGATGCTTGTGCTCATTGTCACTTGGAGGAATCTGTGTTACATGCTATGCACGACTGCGTAAAAGCCCGACAAGTGTGACTCAGCTTCCCTACTCACCTGGTTTCCCATGCCTTCTACAATATGTCGATGAGGGACTGGATCACTCAAAACCTCCAACATCACCGCAGTATATTGGGACATGAGCGGTCGATTCTTTTTGGGCTTACATGCTGGTTTCTATGGCAATGGAGGAATATGTCCTTCTTTGATGAGCAGTTCTTTTGGCCTTCTTTACCCATTTCTCATATTTTGTCTTATGCAGATCTGCTCCACCAGGAAGAAAAGTGGCACAGTAGAGCGACAATAGCCGGGCCTCGCCCTCGACTGGAACAACTTATCGATTGGCACAAACCCCCCATAGGCTAGATCAAACTCAACATTGATGGTGCGTGTAAACGGGTCGCTTCCTTAGCTACCGCAGGCAGACTTCTATGGGACAACGATGGTCACTGGCGGGGAGGATTCACACAAAATCTTGGCTGGTGCACTCCAGTAACCGCGAAACTCTGGGGCGTGTATACCAGGTTGACCCTTGCATGGGATTTGGGGTATCGATGGATCGACTTTGAAGTGGATTCCAAAGCAGTGATAGATATCCTCTCTTCCCCAGATCATCGAGCCAGGACTCTCCATCCTATATTTCTAGGTATTAACATATTGTTCACTAGAAACTGGACCGTTGTTCTTCGGCACATATACCGAGAGAGCAATAGATGTAGCGTCCTCTTACCGCAGGGTACACACAGGGACGCCTGAAGGTCATTCTAGTACATAACTTACGATAAGGGTGAGCTACGATCGATCATTTAAATCACCTCGCATGGCATCATATCAATATCTACTTAAAAAGCATCCAAAGAAAAAAAATCACAATATTTTAAAACCAACTTTTTCCTCATTTCACTCCACAAAACCGAAAGTCTACATTGTGTCCTTCGACATTTCCTAAATGTACAACAACAAAACCTAATACAAAAGTACAATATGAAAGAGGAAAATTTACACACTCTAAATAATCTGTCCAAAAATTCCAACTAACCGACCTTTGAGCCATGACTTCTCTTACCAATCACAATCTACACGACTGGTGGAGTCTCTCAATAGCTAAAGTTGTCTTTCGGTCTTGAAAAGATAACGTTGTAATTTTGGTGAGTTTTGTGAACTCAATGAGGTAACCATCATCGATGGTTCACCCAATTCATGCAACACATCATTTCACATAACATATAATCACTTTGTTGCATATTTGATCACATTTTACATTTTCACTTAAGCATAGGCAAATTATGCATTTCAATCAATCAAACATACATAACCAAATGCAAATAAAATAATCATGAGACTCTTTTCCAATTATTACGTTGTTATGACCGAGTGCCTGAACTGTCCCGTATCTATCTTAGATACTGGGCTCATTAATAACTGTCTCTTATTCGATGAGGATACAGGGCTCATTACACGTTGAGCCTGAAGCTCTAAAACACTTTTGAGCTCAAGGCTCATTTTCACTCGTTGAGCTTTAAGCTCTGATCGTTGGCTACTCCAGTCACAACTTCTGTTATCTGATTATGCATTCATGAATGGAATGCATGTAACACAATCAATCACACTATAAAGCACATTGATCTTCACTTTCACATTCAAGCAGTACTTCAATATCTCAATCCACATTACACAATCATCGGACCTTCTGTCCGGAATCCACAATCAAATATCATTCATTCATTATTCAAACATAATTATGAGCAAACAATAATTGAGAGAAACCGTCTAGGTTACTCACCAACTGCTCCCGAAGCTAGTGCTTGGAAGTTCTGGCAACGTCTGTGGGTTGACATTTCAGTTGCTCCTCTATAATAAATAACATACACATATATCACAATTTGTACAATCATAGGTGTTTAATAATGCATATGAATGAAATGAAATGTGTACAATGCATGATCATGTTAATCCCGGGTATTGATCCATCAATTACATCACAAAAGCAATCTCATATCAAATCTCATCTAATTATGATTTATTCTTAGGTTTACATCTCACTAAATCCATTAAATCACAATTCAATAATTCGTTGAATCACTTTCAGATATTTTTCCAAGATACCCCCTTTCAGGTCTACTGTTCACGTTCAATCAAAAGGTGAAAATGAGACAATTTGGTCAAACTCTCTTCTAGAAAAGTGTTCCTCTATGTCTTATCTTTCCATTGAAATCAAAATTACTCAATTTGGTTAAGTAATTTGAAAGATATGCCTCAAATATTATTGGGTTATCCCAATTCAAAAACAGTATACTATGTACAATTCCATCCAGAAATTCACTATCTTAGAGAAAGAATTGAAATTCGACTCTTGAGACAATTTGTAGGCCTATATCTCTAGTTTATTCCAAAATAAAATTCATCTTATTTAGAATCCTACAGATCAAGATATCACCAAAATACTGAAACATGTTCAGTAAAAATATCTAACTCATACTCTTCCCACTGATCCTCTCAATTTGATTCAATCAATCTTTTTCAAATCAAAATCAAAAAGCTATAATTTTTTTTGGAGATATAAAGAAATCTGTTAGAAATCCAATGCTTCAAAAATTAGGTCACTTGGAGGTCGGACGAAGAAGTTATAGCCAAAAGATCAGAGTATGTTAAGAAAATAATCTTCCTTAAACCAATAGGGAAGTCGCGATCGTGCACATGCACGATCGCGACAATCGGGTGGACTAGCAGAGTTGCAATTGTGTGCATGCACGACCGCAACATTCAAGTGGTCCCGTGAAGTTGCGGTCGTGTGCATGCATGATCGCGACATTCGGGTGAACCTGCGACCCTTTTTCTTCACCGACATCCCAACTTCAAACTTTCATAACTTTTGATCTAGAACTCCAAAATTTACAAATTTTATATTAATAGAAAGATAAAAGAAAGATATACAATATTTATGAAGACATCGAAAATAAATTTTGCCTCTATAATCCAATGCTTCAAAAATTAGGTCACTTGGAGGTCGGACGAAGAAGTTATAGCCAAAAGATCAGAGTATGTTAAGAAAATAATCTTCCTTGAACCAATAGGAAGTCGCGATCGTGCACATGCACGATCGCGACAATCGGGTGGACTAGCAGAGTTGCAATTGTGTGCATGCACGACCGCAACATTCAAGTGGTCCCGTGAAGTTGCGGTCGTGCGCATGCATGATCGCGACATTCGGGTGAACAAGCGACCCTTTTTCTTCACCGACATCCCAACTTCAAACTTTCATAACTTTTGATCTAGAACTCCAAAATTTACAAATTTTATATTAATAGAAAGATAAAAGAAAGATATACAATATTTATGAAGACATCGAAAATAAATTTTGCCTCTATAAAGATCAAAATTTCAAATCAATTCAGCTATCCCGAATGTCCATCCCATGTAATATCACAAACTTCTAAATATCATATCTCTTAACTTCAATATCCAAAAATTTCATACTTTATGTCAATGGAAATCTAAGAGAAATATCTACAACTTTCATGAAGATCATTTTATCAAAATCTGCCTAAATTGGTCCAATAAATTCTCCAAAATTTTAGATCAAAAACTCAACACTGTTACTATTTATTTCCAATTCTCAACTCATTTAATTCATCAACTCAATGGATAACTTCTTCAAAGATACCAAATTTTGACTCAACATCATCTATGCACATTTGATATTCCTCACATGCTCATAAACACCCAAATATAACACATTCCCATACACTCAAAACATAATACAACATAAACATTCATCCGCAACTTTTGCTGCACCCAGTTCTCATTTTCACATCAAAATTTGAGACTCTTAAAAACAAAATTTAAACTCAATGTCTTCATAAGAAAGGTAGACATAAGTCTGTAGTTTAATCTAAACCAAAAATCACCTCAATTGAACAACTAAAGAAAAAGTTATGGCTAATAAACTAAAGCATACTCAGAGATAATGTTGCTTCTAATATTTTTTTAGATTTTTAAACTTTCAATATTTTACATCTAACTCCCAAAACATCTCTATAACAAATTATACATCATTAACCCATATACATATACAAAAGCAAGAAATTTACCTAGGTTTTTCATAATTCATGTCATATTCATACACAAAACTCTATTTCATGTCATTAATATCTAATTATCACTATACTTGCTTCATTTAACTAAACCCATGATATTTAACAATTTACTTACTTGATTTAACTTCCACTTCTCCAAAATCTTCAAGAAACTCAAAGATCCCTGACTTCATCAACAACCAACGATCATCATCATCTTGAGGTTGAAAGGTTTGGGTGTTTGATGAGAATGGAAGAGAAAGCAAGATGAAAGAGTAGCATGAAAGATGATCAAAAAATCAAGAAGAAGAGAGGCTACGAAAATGGAGAGAACCAAAGCAAAACTCCAATAGCTTTAGTAAGAAAGAGAGTATCGAGAATGATAAAGCCAAAAAGGGGGACTTCTAATTAAAACAAGGGTTTAAGACATGATTAGGCAAGTGACACTGGTCACTTGCCACAAGTTCCATTTCTAAGGTATTAGGTTGGTTTCTTTCCAATCAATTTTCAATTTCTACTCTAAATTTTTTCCCAAATTTTCAATGACACTTGTTAAAATTCCTAAAATCATTTATAAACATTTCCATTGCCATTTGATAGTAAATTCTACTACCATTTATCATTTGTCTTGTCATTTAGCATTTTCCTAGTCCAAAATTTTCAAATCAATCGTTTCACTTTCCAAATCAATTTTCAACACATACAAACCAAAATTCTCAATAATAATCACGTTTATAAACAATTATACCCGGAATTATTCATAAATGCATGTACACTTATTTTCATGTGTAGATAAATTCACTATTTATGTATATGTGTATGACATATTATGCATGAGCATGAAGAAGCATTTCTAAGTCTCTCATAAATCACTCACATTTACTATTTTAACCTTCCTACAAGTAATGGGATGTTACAACAGATGCATCGATTGACTTGCTAACTGTGCCGATCATTTTGATGTTGGCGTCACTTATTTTACTACTACACTTATAGGGTGCCACATGATCCTGCTAGAGGATTTATCGGGAATTTGTTTCCTATGTTTAGTTGTGTAATCTCTGTTCAGTTTTCATTTATTAAATAAAAAGAAGTTAGACACAAATTAACGGGAATACATGATCTGGTTATCCATTTCACACGACAGATTTGATTTTTTTTTGTTGCTACATTGGAAAGAAAATCAAAACCAAACAAAAATCACCCTAGCTAACACAAAGTTCTGCCGTATTGGACGCCTCGTTGGTCCCGGTGAAGTAACTCCATAATCGTCATCGGAGGCTCGGTAAGCATATGAAAGCCTGGACTGGTCATCGTCGTAATAAAAGCTAGTCGATCGATACATTGGTTCTCTTCTCGACTCACATGTTGTAGTTGCACCTCTCAGGTTCGATGTAGAAGGCCATGGGTATCTGCCACCAAAAAATTATCCTCAGTTAAATATATATTGAATGAGGACAGAATGTTTATTACCTCGAGGGAGTCAAATTCAACTATCACGCGACGATACCCCAGCGATCATGCGAGAATGAGGCCTGAATAGACTCCTCATAATTCCACAATAACAGGAGAATCTCAGTCAATGCAGTGTAGAAAACCACCGCACTACCGCCTTTGACAATCCCTAATTAAACCACTCGTAGTGGCAAGATTCAAGCCGTGCCTAACTGCCCCATCCGAATTAACTTTGACCAAGAATTGGACAGTTTCGTCCATCCGACTAGAGAACCGAGAGTAAGGGTATGTTTGGGAGTTTAGGATGGAATGGAATGGAATGACAATTAATGGAACGAAATGGAGTGGAGTGGAATGAAATGGAATGGAGTGGGCTACTCCATTGTTTGGAAGTTTAAATAAAATAAGAGAGGGACTCCTTTGACTATTATTTGGAAGTGATACTAAAAATGAATGGAATGGAATGATTTGTAATATTTTTTTTTCCAAAATTACCCTTGTAATAAAATATGTATAGTTGCCATGAAACTATCTTAGTAATCCCAAAGCATTTCAAATTGTAGGATGCCTAGAATATAATTTTCTCATTTTCTTATATAAGCAATCAACTTTTTCATCGCACTTTTCAGTTGAAGGAGAAACACAATTGACGTAGTAACATGTAACCGCGTAGGTATTTACTAGATTGGGGTTATAATTTCATTAATTTTTTAAGGGTATTTTTGTCATTAAATTAAGGTTTAGAAGGCAAGCCATGCCATGCCATTCTATCCTTGACCCTCCAATTTGAGAGGTCACAAAATATTGAATTTTGGATGGCAAAGGATGGCTTCCAAAGCCATTAATTGCCATTCCATCCTGTTTTAAAATAAACTCCCAAATAATGACTTGAGTCATTTGAGCCATTTCATTCCATTCCCTTTTATCCCTCCACCCACATTCAAACATACCCTAAAATCCGAATTTATCAAAATGCAGCTTTCCACTGATCATGCTCTACCTATCCATATCACATACTCCATAACAGCTCGAGACTCGGCTTGCGGCCAAACAAAATTGGTGTCAAATAAGCTATGATTTTTTCACTGCTACAAGAATCAACAGACTGCACCATAAATAATAACCCAAGCCACCTGATTCACTTGTATAGGTGTTCGAAGGTTGTAAGTCATCAATCGTACCAGTTCCGGGGGGAAAAAGTTTGGATCTCCAACTTTAGGTGCGAGTTGACACCGCTCCTCCATCCTGTCAAATCTAACGCCGTCAATTTCCCGTCATTTCAAATTCCAACAAATCATCAGGTTCGTGAAGTGACAACTCCGACTATATAATTTCACTCTCTCGAGACACTGTCCTCTCTTTTCAATATTAGCTGATTCACTCTTGATATTTCGGCTCCGAAAGTTATCCAGAAGCTTCATACAATCATACCGGTGAAATTAGGGTTTTGGAGAAGGCATTTTAAAATCTGAAATATAATGGCCGACGGGTCTGACAAGCCGATCGAGTCAGTAGTGGAGAAGATAAGTGAAAAGATACACGATCATAGTTCTTCCGATCCTGATTCCGATCCAGGGAAGAAGCTGGAATCTCCGTCGTCGGTGAAATCGAAGATTTACCGGTTGTTTGGGAGAGAGAGACCTGTTCACAAGGTTCTTGGCGGAGGAAAAGGTACGGAAAATCTTGAGTTTCCCGATTCTTCTTATATAATGCTCTAGTATGTTTTTTTTGAGACATATGTAATGCTCTTGTTTGTTTTCAATGCTTAAAGAGTAGCTGTACGGCTTGGTTTGAGCTGTCTGTGGAGTACTTATTAAACTGCAAATAAGTATGGATTAATGCTTTGGTATCTTTTATAAACCTAGTTTTGATTCAGGAAATAGATTCTACATCTTTGAATTTTTTTTGCCGCTGTTTATGAATCATCGTCATCACACCCTGAAGTCCCCCAATAAAACGGGTTTCCGCTGTTTAGAAATATGAACCGTTATTTGGATTCAAACATTATATTCAAATGCTAAAGTCGGCAACTAGCGGAAACCCATGTAGTATCGTACTCTTTTGTTTTTCAAGATTGTTGATAACTGATAAGACATTTAAAATGCATATGTTGAGGCAAATTTGTGTTTGGTCTTATGCATATTATGTCGGATTCTAAGTTTTTTTGGTCTTGTAATATTTAGTGCTCATGCAGATTGTATTGGAAATTTTAGTTGTTTGTCTTGTAATAGTTTATGCTTAGTAGATTGTTTCGAATCATTAATTTTGCTTATGCAGATTGTGTTGGACCCTAAGTTGTTTGACTTGTAATAATTTCATGCAGCTGCTGATGTGTTATTATGGAGGAACAAGAAGATCACAGCGGGTGTACTTGGTTTTGTCACGGCAATCTGGGTCCTTTTTGAATTGATTGAATACCACCTGCTTACACTAGTGTGCCATGTTTTGATATTATCCTTGGCGATGCTCTTCCTCTGGTCCAATGCTCATACATTTATCAAAAAGTAGTGATCTTCTTCGTTGCACTATTAGCACCCACTCATCACCCTTTTTGTCCTCATAAGATCCATCACCGCATTCATCGTTTCATTTCACAATTTTTTGTACGAGTTTTGTCATTTACTGACACTTTTGCAGGACTCCACCTCGGATCCCAGAAGTTCAAATTCCAGAGGAACTATTCCTGCAGGTTGCTTCGGCACTGAGGATTGAAGTCAACCGTGCCTTTGCTGTCTTACGTGATATCGCATCTGGAAAAGATTTGAAGCAATTTCTCACTGTATGGTTCTTGTATACCTCATTACACTGATACTAATGAAAGTTCAGACTGAGTTTTGATTACATATGGGATTGTGTTGCTTCCGAGATACGCATCACATTAGTATTGATTCATTCTATTGACAATCCTGAACTATATGCCATCTCTAACTTGGGGTCAATTTTGCAATTTGGATTTGTTATGTCTTTAAACCAGCTGTCTAACTAGTTTCTTTTGTATGCAAAACCGTATCCCTTGTATCTCAGGTCATAGCCGCCTTCTGGGTTATGTCAATTGTTGGGAATTGGTGCAATTTCTTGACTTTGTTTTACATAGGTAATAAATACCTCAACTCATATCTTACATTTAAATTCAAGTATTGCTTCTGATTGTTCACTAAATTTTCATCACTCATCTGGAAACAGCATTTGTCCTACTCCACACAGTACCTCTTGTATATGAGAAGTATGAGCACAAGATTGACCCATTTGCAGAGAAGGCCATGATAGAGCTTAGGAAGCTATATGTGGTGTTTGATGCCAAGGTCCTGAGTAAGATTCCAGTGGCTCCGTTAAAAGCCAAGAGGGTATAGAGAAGAGGGCTAGTGTATTTTTGCTGCCAGCACAAATCATGGATCTGGTGTTTGTGATTGCTCTTATCCATATTGTAATATAGTTCCGCCTTTTTGAACCCCCTTCCAACGGTTATTTAAGTGTTGTGATTGCAATTAGAATTGATCTGAAATTTGGGTTTCTGTCAAAGTAGAAGGTTCTGTCTGCGTTATTAATCATTTTGTGGCTTAGTACCTGGACTGTGAACTGCTTTATATTCGCTAGTTTAGCACTTCGGCGCGGCCAAGATGATTTGGTAACTTTGCTCAGACCCATTTTCTTAAGTGGTGAAATTAGGACCAAAATCTTCTGTACTTATAACTGTATTAATCCTGTTTTATACGATCCTATCTATATATGATATTATTCACATATTTTTCTAGGTCTCACATATTTGTAGATGAAATCGTATGGAACAAGGTTATTATAAAATTATGGGTACAGAAGATTTTAAACCACTCGGCCTATTCAACCCTTAGGCAAATCCGCTTGGGTCGACCGTACATATTAGGTCTAAAAACACAACTTACAAATTCCAATATTACAGTGTTCCTTTTGATTTTTTTCCCCCGTTTAATAAAATTAATATTGTTAATAATAAAATTATAATTACGACAATTTGATTACTTAATTATAGATTAAGATACCCTCAGAAATTTTATAAATATTTAAATTTTGTTTATCATAAAAATCCTTAGACAAAATAACAAAATTTTAATTTGTTTTATTTAAAAAGCCTCTAAATTGTAATTCAATAAATAGTTTAAGTGAAATTTTATGTTTTATAGTTATTTAAATTGATAAATTTATATGTTACAAATTTTAATAATATTTTAAAATTCATAAGAGTATTAATGATTAATAGACAATTTCTAAAAATATGTATTATACAACCAAATGAATCATATTATAAAATAACTATTGCACAATTTATGGAATGACTAATTTTCTATTTTAGTATTAATCATCGATATACATTTTACAATTAATGATGTTTATTTAACTTCAAGTACTATATGTATTTAAGAAACAAAACATAAATCAAAACTATCAAATAAAAATAACCACAAGAGAGGGGGTGGGGGAAACCCTAACAGGATTGAAAAGAATTAATTGAAGATTGCACGCACGCTACAACAAGAATACATGAATAAAAAAATTCTATGATGTGTAAGTAATTACACAATCAATTTTTTTACTAACTTTTTCACTGTTTTGGCGTTAATCTTGAAATCTGAGTAGTGTCATCAAATGATGATGTTAAAGGAACTGTAGAGAACTCAGGATCAGAATGTTCAACGGCCTTAAACTTTGCCTGAGATGTTATGGGGCTATAATAATTCTGGGAATGAGATGTAGAAAAACCTGATCTCTGGAAGCTAGATACCGTAGAACCTCCTGCCACGGACGGACTAGGACTAGGACTAGCGCGAGCACCACTTTCAGAACCTTCGTTTGTTCTACTTCTGCTAGTGTCTTCCATGGCCTCTCTCTTCTCTCTTTCTTCGGTTTCTTTAAGAAGAAAATCAACCCACAGATCTGCAAAGGACTGGAGATACACATACACCATACACAATGAGACTTAAAAGGATATCCGAAACAACTGAGAAAGCCAATACATGCATGTGTCTTCAACATTTGTAGGAAAGAATGATACCTGGTCAGACGCCAAATTGGAGTTGGCATCAGTGGAACTTCCTCCTAGAATTCCTCCAACTAGGCGTCCGGGTAATCCTAAGACTCCCCGAACAACACCCCTCCCACCTTGTTGAGCAATACCTATCCTCTGCTTGTCCTCGTCAGAGAATCCCAACATCCGCACCATGAGATCAAGAACCTGAAACCAATGTCCATGGTAAGGGATGAAACATTTGGGATTCTGGAAAAAAAGGAGGGAGGGAGATACAATTAAAGCTTCTTTGATGTTCAAAAACCATCGTATCGTAACGTTTATCGTATCTCCTAAAGAGACCAAATTAAGGCAGCCCAAATATTGACTCATTGATCAAGATACTAATATAAGAACATAAACATTCTTGTAGGCTCTCTAGGATTAACCGTTTGCCAGTACATTTTGATCACAAAATTATAGTAAGAAAGAATGCAAAAGAGTGACTTTTGCAACGGTATTCTTGAAAGAAAGAGTCGAACCTCTTTACTATGGTTTCTCTGGAAGTAGGTGACCAGCAATTTGATCACAATACGCCTGTGAAAGAAAAGTAGATTAATTTGCAGTTTCAATTTTCAAACCCGGTGTAAATGATATTTCTTATCGAAATGAGAACATGCACAATTGCCACTCCGTCACATTAAATTAAGACACAAAGAATCATCCAATACTAGGAATAAACTTATGTCTAAATATCTAAATAATGCTGACCTGTCCACCAGATAATCGGAGTCCACGGACATTCTATTAAGTCTTGTCATGCTCTGCTCAAGAGCTCGGCGGAGTTTTGAATTGTCTTCCTCTAGCTTATCTACTCTGTTTCTTGAATCTGCAAGCGTCCTTTCAGTTTGTGTAAGCTTGGCTAAAATATCTTCCTTTTCCCTATTTGATGCCTCTGTTATTTTGTCTGCATCCTGAAAGAAGCAAAGGCTTGTTACTTTAAAGGAGATATTGACTTCCAAATCAAAGTCCCAGTTTTTCCAGGTCAGTCGAGAAAAAGCAAGCAATATATCAAACAGAAATTCCTAGGTAACAAAAACAGAAAGTCATGTAAAAACCTAACATCGACTATACAATTCAATATAAGAAACAAAGGAAAAAGGGACCAGTTGATGCCAACAGGCAGAACATATTGACCTTGCCAAGTAAAAGATGATTTTTCTCAAGTTGATAAGAGCAAATCCACCAAATTAGTGTCACAAATTATGAATGCATGTTGAATCATAAATTGAAAATAGTAGGAAAAGCCCGTACTTTCAAAAGCTCTGAAAGTTTAGCTGATTCTTCTCTTGCCAAAGATAATTGCCGTTCCAAATGTTCCTAACCATATAATAGTAACATTAGCATAAGAAACAAACCGAAATAGCGATATATTCAACCGTTAACTGCATGGGAAAAGTAACAAAATTTACCTTAGCTTCAATTTCGGCAAAATACTGACCAAGGGCAGTTTGAAGGTTTATAAGTTCAGTATCTTTTGATTCTATTATGCTCATACAATTTGCAAGCTTTCTATTCAAATCTTCAATTATTTCCTTAGATTTCAGGATCTCACTGTTGTTGCTCATCTTGACCTCCTCTTGACTTGCAATTGCTTGCTTCAAAGCTTTGTCCAAGTTCAATAGTTGAGCCTTTAGATATTCATTATTCTGACGAAGTTCTTCAATAATTTTACTGTCCTCATCCATCTTTTCTGATTCTTCAGATTCCTAGACAAGGACAATTACAATATAAAAATCCTAAATACTAACTCAGAGTTTGAAAGACATGTACACAAATAAGCACGAAACAAAATACTATGAAGGCAGCGAGTAATGGGTTACGCCTGGTTAATATTTCACCATATTCTATAACGAGTTACAACAGCATAAAAGTCAAGGAAGAAGGGAAGGCAAGGAGTTACCAGTAATAAGCACATAAATCCTCCTAGGATGATATAACTGAATCATAAGATGGTACACACTAGTTAGATCTTTTGCTAAGAACTCCACCCTAGTTCTTTTTCTTTGTTAAGACGCATTCATAAACCACTGGATTCCACAAACATGAGTTATTTCTCACGGATTGATATTGAATAGATGAAATTGGAGTTTGAGGGATGACTACCTTTTCTAACAAGTGCTGCTTAAGACGAGCCAATTCATGCCGTGCCTTGTCCCTTTGACGACAAGTTTCTTTCAAATCTTTCTCCAATTTCTTCAATGATATCTCCAATTCAGCCTTCATATGAGAATTTTCAGACGAATTTATCTTCTGAAAAGAAACATATAAAGGTCAAAAATTAATGTGATGAACATGTAAGAAGTTCTTCTGCACATATTATTAGAGGGAAATATTACCCCATCCTGAGAGGTCTTGTCAGTTAAAGACTTTCTGCTCACTTCCAAAGCAATCTCAAGTTCGTTCTTTGCCATCTAAATAATAACGATATACATCAAAACCCCATTTTGCATGGAATAGTATAATATATCAGTATGGAAGGGCCAATGAAGAAAGAAAGTTTAAAGAGGATGATATCAATAACCTTAAGATCAGCATTTTCTTTCTCCAAAGTAGCTATTACTTTCTTTAAACTCTTTAGAGTGTCATCAGAATCTTTATCTTTCCCTCTTTGCAGCTCTAACTCCAGGTTTCTTATCTCTGATGTTTTAGCACTCAAATCACCACGTAGGTTGTTGATATCTATAGAAGTCTGCCAATCAGAAAAATGACGCAAATGTTTCAGGTTCCAAAATCAGGAAGAATTAAGAAAAAATCTGCAAAATTCTTACATTAAGCTTATAGCAACAATCTATAGATTACTATTCCGATGGGTAAAAATAAATCTGCAAAAAAATAAGCACCTACACATGGTATTTGATACAAAGGTTTATATATCCAGACTTGATGAAGAAGAAGGGTAGAAACCAAAAAGTAGCAATTCCATAACTATAATATATGATTTAAGTCCCAATACATCCCATCTAAACTCCAAACTCACTTTGTTCTCTTCCATCTTCAGCTTCCGAAGCTCCTCTCGTAAAGATTCATTAACCTTGTGCTTCTCTAAAATTAAACAGTCAATAAAAAGGGGAGACAGCAATAAAATTATCAGAAACAAAACAAGAATGAAAACAACAAAATATAGGCATAATTATATTACTTAAGCAAAGAAACATACCTTCCAATTTTAGTTGAGTATCTTCAAATTTATCTTGTTCCTTTTGAAGTTCCATCCTAAGCTGCTTTAGTTGTTGTTCATGATTGGCTTGCATTGCTGCCATGGACCTATTTTTCTCCTCAAGCAAGTCTGCAAGCTCCTAAAGGCATTCAGATATAATTTGTCAAGTTCATTCAGAATACAGAATGAAGCACGAGCATCCCAAAGCAGTCCAGATTATGTTATTTGTATTTAGGTTTGTTTAAGGGTTGTTCATGCCATTTTCCTATTTGATGCAGTAGTAACCCCAGATGCATTTTCAACCTCAAGTTAGGAATTGTCTAAGTAGGATTCTTATAGAAAATCTTTTTATAAATAAGTTGATATAGCAATTTTAATAGCACTGTTATTTCTGAAATTTTAATTCAAGATCGTTTCTGTTACAAGCCTAATTTCCTCTCAATTGTTCCAACCACAATCAAACCTGTTCCAGATCTAAGCTGAAATCTAGCTGTGCACTATTTTCCCTCCATCATAAAGAAAAACTAAAGAAATAGCACCAAGAATTAAGAAGCTAAGAAATTCGATTCTCCTACTTGCTACCTCCCTCTCGTACTGGAAGGTATCCTTATTGTATAACAGAATTGTGTACAACTTGCCATTACCTTTTCCTTTGTAGCTTCCAAATGAGAAATATGAGCTACCCCATTCATTATTCCATTCTGTGTTTGACCTCCAGCAAAACGGTTTTTGGCAAGAGCTGAAGGTGATTTCTGTTGTCTTTTAGGTGACTGATCACCACTTCCCTGCAAAAACCCCATACTGTTTCCTTATTCATGATTCTTTTTCTATGTCCATGTTGAGAAACAAAGATTAAAGCATCTCAATATTTTCTTTGCAAAATGCAGAACCAGTCAGTTACTCTCATTGTCGTTATTCATTTTCAGATAACCATATGCAGTTTAATAACAACAAAAAAAAAAAGAAAAAAAGAGAACAAACATGAAAGCATTGTTTGTAGGCACAACTAAGGTCCCACTAAAACAAATGACAACATTTCATAGTTGGAGGGTAAAATAGAATTACACAATTTCTAGCAGCATATAATGAAAACCACATATCTACCATGAATACGTGTCAAGAACTCAAGATAAAGATTCAAAGAGTGACGTTAAAAAAAACAAAGATTCCAAGATTACTTTGAGAATATTGGCTGCAGGTGCTGATGCTCTTGTATTATCAATTCTTGACAAATTCAAGGCCTCCTTTGTTGCGGTCAAATTTTGCTTCAAGGAGCCATTTTCTTGGTTCAGCCTGCAAATTTGATCCTACAAAATGCAGTTTTTGAACAAGAAACTTAGGGTCTCAAAGTGTCATGAACCATATATCAAGATTCCGCAGTACAGTTTCATCATGATTTTAAATATTAACATGAAGCACAAAAAGATGTATGCACTCATGTGTCTGAGACACTGAATCAAAGCATCAAATTAACAGTCATCAGATTACCTCTTTCTCTTTCAATAATGCTGAATAGTTAACTGCCAGCGCTTTTATTTCTGCCTCAGATTCCTGAAGTCTTCTTATTTCCGTTTTGTAGTGATCAATCTGCAGAAAGTTCGAACGAAACAAATTAAACTGGACATTAACTGTGTGGATGTGTAACAATAATTCACTTAAGCACGAGAAAGCTAAAGACTCCGCAATTCAGGAACAAGTACAAGCAAACAACTAGAAACTAATTATTTTAAATGTACTCCGAAACGACAATATTAGCTTGCGCTACTTCCAATGTAGTCTATCATATGAAGTGAATAATCTCATTCACCTCACATGTGCAAGAACGATGAGACTTATAGTACTAGGTCATTATTATGACCTGAGGCTAGCACTAAGACAATGTATTATACTCTTATACCTACTCCCTTTGTAAAGATTAAAAGCTCAATTACAATGTACTCCTTACAACAGGAAACGATCAGGATGACATTCGCAAACAAATGATAGAATAACTCGGGTTTTTGCAGTAATAATAACCTAAATCGTCAGTTTGACGAAATCAAAGTATCTAAGTAGGACTACTTGCGCATTTACAGATTTTATCAAGTTCTGAAGAATATAACTCGAAGAGGAAAAGAATCATTCTAGCCAGAAGAAAAACTAGATAAACAAAAACTGAAGATACGAACCACACCTCTGAATTATAAGAAGAGTCAATCCCATCGGTTACAAAAGTAGAGCGAGAATTTGACTTCGAATGCGCGAAATGATGAGAATTCCTCCGATCATAGACCGAAGAACGGTCGCCGTTGGTAGAGCCGTAGATCTTAAGCTCCTCTTCGTCGTCGTCGTCACCGTCGTGAACGTCGAGCACGATCTTGCTTAGGTTTTGCTTCAAATTCTCGATCGAGCTCAACATCACTCAAGATTGAGAATCAAACAAGAATCGGAAGCCTCTAATTCGTCGGTTTAAAATTCTGAATTAAATCGGAGGGAAAGTCGAGTCGGTGAATTAGAATTGGGGAGGGAAGTAGTGTCGGAGTTTGTTTGGCAGATCTGAGATAGGGCAATAAAACGTTAATTTTATTTCTGTTTTTTGAAAATTCGGAAGAGTACAAACTACAAAGTAATTATTTATATAGTTTCGGTTTGGTCTTTGGTGCGTTAGGACTTGTACTGTCTACGGTTACATGCTAATGCTATGCGACTAGCCGACACGTCGGTTTTGACGTAAAAGTGCCTTATTGTGCCAACTGGGCCAGTACCTCTTGAAATTAAGAGCCCAATATACTCTGCAATAACATGTTTGCTATTTATTTTTTAATTTTCTGTTTTCAAATTTGGTACAAAATATTTATTTATTTATTTTTATTTCTAGTTTTGATTTTTCAATTTTTAAAATTTATGAAAATCTTCATTTTTATAATCTGATTTATTATCAAATAAATATATATTATCTAATATATTAATTATAAATAAGAATTATAAATAATTTAATTTAATATTATGTTATTAATTAAATTATGTATAATTAATTCAATTTAATAATTTAATTTAATTTCAAATTATTGAAATATATTCAAGATATATAAATTTCAAATAAAATTTTGATTTAATAACTATATCTAAAATAAAATAAAATATTAAAATTATCTATTTTAATAAAATAAAATAATTTTATTGATAATTTATTAATAAATATTGGCTAAAATAAATTTTAATTAATTAAAAATATATTTTTAATTTTTATCTAATACGTACTTATCATCAATAATAAAATATTAACATTAACAACCAAACAATTTTAGTTTTATTTAAAATTGATTCAAATTTTATTATTAATTATTTAATTCAAGATGATTATTTACTTTTTTATGTCATTAACTCGTTAAATTGTTTGTCTACATGTCGTAACGAGTGCAAGTTCCCTCGTGATCAAAAGTATCCAACTTATCCAAGCTATAGACAAAAAGAGGAAGACAGAAGACTCCCAGGTTCTGCCCATGTTTTTGTGACTTACATGTTAAGTTGTTACAAGACAGCTTTCAAGTGGGGCAATGCGCTTAAGGACATTATTGTTTGGAACCTATGAAATAAGCGTACTTATCCAATGCCTGATGTTCAGTTTGTAATAAGACAATCATAAAATAAGCTAAAGGCAGTCAGGTGACACCAGGGAAGCACTGGTCCCTGAATTTGGTTGTCCAAGAGAGCACAAGATTCTTTTGCAATCAATTATTTGAAACCAGACGGTCTCTTCTCCTGTTGAGATCCTTATTGAAACCAAAGTTATGCTGTTATGCTGTTATCAACTTCTCCGATGTCCTTTTTCATATCGTTTAAGATTTGCTTGGTTAATGATAACAAAAATTATAATAAATATAATAAAGAATAGAAATACATATGATTTTTTTTTGATAAATCAGATAAAATTAATAAAAGAAATCAAGATATGTACAACGAGTTCTTACACATGTGCCTCGGAGGACACAATAAGCTGATACATAACAACAATCCACATTACAAACCAAGCACTACTCTTTAAACTTCCTGCATCAAAAAGAGGGAAACTCCCACAACTACTCAACAACAGAGAACAAAACGTAAACAGAATCAAACCAAAGAGGAATTAATAGGGGGGCCAAGCTAGTGGATACTCATCCACAAGAGGGAAACCAATGAGATACGGAATTGAAAGCATCCTTTATCCCATGGACAACCTTCATTGGAGACAACTGGAGGAACCGTTGATAGTATGGCCTTGAAGAAGATTGCCACAAGTAAGAGATAGTGTTGAACCTTCGAATTTGTCAATGAATAGACTGAGAACCCAACCTGCAAAGTTACTGAAAACCAATAATAATATAATGATCTCCCCTCAGTGAATAGGCTAAGAAGCCCCCTAATGTGGGAGATTACTCCGAGAAACACTCGCTTCACATCCATGGCTTCATTCTTGAAGTTTTTCACATTACGTTCAGTCCATATTCAGTAAATGATAGCGGATAGTAGGAGAGGAAAATAAGGTAAGGCCGAAAGCTCGGTACTGGAAGCACTTCTATACCAAGAGAGGATTGTTGACAGGTTAGATTGGGTAAAGATGGGCAATTGGAAGTGAGTGAGACATTGGTGTTTTAGAGAATGGGCAGTCAAAGAATAAGTGGTCTATGGATTCATTAGCAGTGATGCACAAAGAGCAATGATTGGGGGTGTTTAGGTAGAGTAGTTTGTCCCTAGTTTGCAACTTTTGTAGGAAGGCTAGCCATAAAATAAAGGAGCATCGAGGTTGACTATATTTGGAACAGACTAGCTTGTACCAAGGAACATCCAGTAAGGGGGCGCAAGAGTTAGTAGGCTGAAACATTGGTCTATCTTTTAGTGGGACTAGCTAACCATTCCAGACACTCAGGAATGAAGGTATTAGGGGCATACCCGGGTGGGTCAAGGTGCCTTATGATGTCCATAGAAACCTCATTAAATCTCCAATTATCATTAAATATGACTTCAGTCACTTGAGCTGAGAGCGGGAGCTCCAAGCCATTGATTGCTCTCGGTGTAGTCAAAGTCCTCAGTATTCCTCGCGGGTGCCAAGAATCCTGCCAGAAAAGAGTAGAGATACCATTTCCAATCCTAAATCCGAATTAATGACACAACTTATCTCTAACTGATAAAAGCTTACGCCAACTTCAAGAACTAGTATAAGAAGGTTGGGCACTCCAAAAATTTTGCCTCCTAAGAATTATTGTATGTATCCATTTAACCCATAAAGCCTTCTTATCTTCAAACAAATTCCAAATCCTTTTGCCTAACAGAACTTGATTCTAAGTAGTCAAATGCTTAACTCCTAATCTCCATTCCCTTTTAGGTCGACAGATATCACTCCACTTAATCTTAACCGGCGATCTAAACACCGCCTTACCTGCTCATTAAAAATTCCTAAGCTTGGCCTCTATGTCCTTCAGGATGGAAGATGGAAGAATAAAATGAGAGGACCAATAAACATAGAAAGAAGAGAGGATAGAAATGACCAATTGAAGTCTACCCGCATAGGAAAGACTCTTATGAGTCCAGCGATTGATCCTATTATCAATTCTGTCTAGTAGAGAAGCACAATCCCGCCTAGTGAAATGACCTGTAATGAGAGGAATCCCTAGATATCGAAAAGAGAGAGAACCTGTTGTAGACCAGAAACAAATTTCATCCTATGGATTAGATAGCTAACATTCGGGGATAAGTAAAACTGACTTTTAGACGTATTCATGTCCATACCAGAAAACATAGAAAATGTGCACAAGGAGTCAAGTAAAAGTTAAGTTGAAAACAAGTCCGCATGACAAAACATTAAGAGAACATCTGCAAAAAGAAGATGGTTGAATTTTAGTCCTTAACATCGCCAATGGTATTTGAACTGAGGATAATTTTCTGTATTGACTCTCAAATTCCTAGAAAAAACTTCCATACAGAGAATGAAAAGGAAGGGTGATAACGGGTCTCCCTGTTTTAAACTAGATCTGCCTTTGAAAAATTGACTGGAGGACCCATTAACCAAAATGGAATACGAAGGGGAGGAGATACATTCTTTGATCTACTCAATGAACCTTATTGGAAGTCCTACTACTTCAAGAGTGTTAAGAAGAAAGTCCCAATGAATAGAGTCATAGGCTTTTTGGAGATCCACTTTGAAGACACACTTTTTATTCTTCACTGTATTGAAAGGTACGAAGTATTTCTCTAAAAGGGATATAAAAACACTCCAAGGTCGTTCTTAATATTTTATAGGTCCTGGGTAAAGTAAAAAAAAGTTTCTATTTTTTCTTATTTTTGAGCTCTGATATAGAATAAAAATAAACAAAATATAGGTCCTTTTTTTTAATTCTTTATGAGGTCAAGAGTAGACCTTATTTTGTTTCATTTTATTTTTTATAAAGATAAAAATAGGTCATATTTTATCATTTATAAGGATAGGACTTGGGCAGGTGCCTATCCTGTCCTTGCTCAGGACCGACCCTGTTTTGTGTTAATCATAACAGTAACCTTAATTACTGACTTAAAATTTAATGATTTTGTATAAAATGAGAAAATTTGGTAAACAAGTTTTTGAGCATTGAGTTTGATTTATATGTGAATGATGTATAGTTTTATACCGTTAAATAATGATTTATTAAGAGTTTTATAAGATTAAAATTACGAAAATCAAAATTCAGGTTTGATGCTCGATCAAGTGAGGAATGCAATTAAGCGTGAACTTCAGATCACTCCCTTTTATTATATTTGCTCTAATGCTCAATTGCTCAGTCTTCAGGAAATGAAATGGATCCAAGACTCGTACATGTTTGAGATATATATTAGCTAGTGGTGTAATGAGAGCAGCGCTTGTGTTGTACGAAACAATTGGCTTTGTCATCTTGTAGGATGTGTCTAATCTTGATGGATCGAACTGTTATCTTTAAGACTTTGCGAAACAAAACAAGATTTTCTGTAGACAAGGTAGGGGGACTGGTCTGGAGACGAAAAATAAGGATGTCCTTTGGCTTAGGGACCCTTCTGTCCGCTAAAGTCGTAGCTAGAGGGAAAGCAAAAGGATCACTACTTGTGGTGCTCGTTCGCTATGATATGAGTTTGAATAGGAAAATTGAAAAGCGAATAGATGTGAATGAGAAGGAGTTTGTTGTTTCTTGTTTCGTGCTTCTTCTAGTTCTCATGTGACCAAAACAGCACGACCCCTCTCTAAATAATGAACATACGTCTCTTTAGCTTGCAATGTTGGCAACTCATGCCTTTTAGTTGTGGCTAAGTAATATGGAGAGTTCCTCAAAGGGTGTTTACCACTCGAAGTTTTGGGTTTAATTCTTTTGAACTTTTCAAGGGTTGGAAATTTGATTTCACTTTGTGATATAGCTTGTTATTGATTATTTGAGACGACCTCACCATTTTTAAGGTTATGTTTAGTCGGAGATTTATTAATAGAATGGAATGGAATGTAATTTTATTTTATCATTTAAGAGGATGGTTCATAATAGAATAGAATAGAATAAAATAAAAGAGGAGGATTTCATATTACATCTCACTCCTTTCTGAACAGTAAAATGAAAAATTTTAGATTTTGAGAGTTCATAACATAATATAAAATGATAAACAATTTTACACTATATTACATTATAAACTTTTATCTAAACAACATTTCATTATATTATATTATGAATCCTTTTATTTTTTCAAACAACAATTTTATAATATTACATTAATTTACATCTCATTCTATTATAGATCATTATATAATATAATATTTCATTTCATTCTATTAAAATCTTATGTTCAACAAAACAGAACTTAAGTCGGTACTCCATACGTATATTAGAGGACTTACCCGCTCAATCAAAAGTAACTAATAGGGTTCTCTTTAAGAGTAGCAGTAGGTTAGATCAAGTTTGTATTTCCTAATCTCGAGCTCACCTTAAAATATTTTGTTCAAGTTCAGATCTAATTTTAAAATTTGATCTACGCAAGGTTTACGATATTAATTAAAATTTAATCAAACTTAGGCAAATTAAAACTCAATCAAATCTGAGTTAAATTTAATTAATTTCTTTTTAATTTAAAGTTTAAAATGACATCATATTTAAATTAGAACTGAGTTAATTTTAAATTTCTAATAATTTTTAAATTAAAATCAAATTTATTAATCAATTTAAATTAACAATTCAAATAAAATTGGAATTTTATTCAAGTTTAAAATAAAAAATTTTGAGATTTGGAGTTAGGAATTAAGGACATGGCTCCGGTGTGATCGAACATCAGTTATGATTACTGATAAAAAGATTCCTTTACAACTCTCCCTTGTCCTCTTGTCTATATAAACTAATCAGGTTCTTGTTATTACATGCAGACAATATAGAATCAACGCAGTGTATTTTTCATTATCTATATGTTCACACTTCAATGTTGAAATTTTCTATTCCCAACAAGATCTAGAAGACAATTATGAAATCTTTTTAAATTCCCACCTATAATTTTTTCGCTATGGTTTAAATATTCAACTCTCCATTGCTCATAGAAAATTCAAGAACATAATTAAACCAAGGTTAACTAGCTAGAGGACAGAAAGGTGGTAAAGAAACAAACTGTTACTTGATCCTTCTTCCATCAGCTTTCTTTCAGTGTTCATCTATTATCTGGTGAAATTATAAGTAGAAATGATTCAGATTCTTTGAAGAACATCTCAGAATAGTAAAAGTGAGATTGAGAAACGGAAATGGTAACATATGATATCAGACCTATTGATTTCTTGCAATGAAGAATTGCTTCGTAAATTGAGGTTTCGAACTCGAGCTCAGACCAACTATCTGCTGAATGGTATGTTGGTGAATTGCTCCAACTCTTAACTTCCCATTCTCTTCTGTCTATATCATCAACTTTTATACTTTTTCTTGTTCCTCCAACTCCAAGACAGAAGGGTGTCAGATGTCCAATCCACTTCTGCAGGATTCGTTCTGATCGTTTTTTCCATCTTCGAAGAACTTCACATTGAGTATCAGCGACGGGCACGACAGTGCTGTCAGAAAAAGAAGAAGGTGATGGTCTCGTGGAACTGGAAGGCCTTAAGTTCACGGAACTGGAACTGGACCGGTGTAAGGAATTTGGTCTGATGAGACCGTCAGAGAAAAGCTGGTCAGCATGAACAATAGCAGAAGAGGATTTGGTAAATGGAACATCAAATTTGAAGTTTTGGCTGTCTCCTGAAGATCTTTGAAAGGAAGCTGTAGATGGATCACCAAGGTTTTCTAATGAAGAATGGTTTCCTGTTAGCCAACTGTTTGAGAAACTTTCAATAGCCAGAGGCTCTGATGGAGACTCCATGAGCTATAACTACTCTTTCAGGATATTTGGTAATGGAGTCTTAACAAGACCGAAGAGTACTGACCACAAGTCCAGCTATAAATGCCAAGCAGGAGACATTTGGAACAAGAAAAAAGAAATAATAATGGACCAGATAGACATTACTTGTCATTTTGTTTTATTCAATTTAGTTGATAAGTCATAGTTTATTTAATATTTAATGGTGATGGAAACTCAACAATGGCTGCTTCCAATTGTTTACAGGGAAATAGCCAACCAGAAAATATGTCCCTGCAGATATCTCCTATTAAGATTTGATAATGTAAACCATACGAGTCAAGACATGCAAGTGACTTTTCGCCTGAAGACAACAGCAATTTCCGGGGACAAAAAAAGAAAAGAAAAGAAAGGACAAATCACAATACTAGAAAATGAAAAAGGAAATTATTTATAAAGATGGTGGATCTCTTTTTTTATTCATTTTAAAATATTTTATGTTTTAAATTATTAAAAATTAATTTAAGACCATGAATATTTTAAAAAGGGATTTATTTTCCACAAATTAATTTAATAGAAAATATCAAATAATTAATTATTACACACGTTATAAAATTTATATAATTGCTCTTTGATTTTAATAGTAGTTTTTATTTAAATTATTAATAAATCAGTTAATTTTTAATTTTAGAGTGCCAAAAATACTTTGAAATAATTTATAATAATAAAACTAAAATGACTTTCTCTCTCCTTCCTCTATGCTAGTTAAGGATAATGTTACGTTTTATTAGACTTCTAAACTCCCATATTAACGAGATTCATACTAAGTATTGATGTTGTTATTGGTGTAAAATTAAAGTAAAGTAAAACTAAAAAATTATTATCTTTTATCCGTTAAAAAATAATGCATTAAAGCCGGCAACATATCTAATATAAAATTTGATTAATTAATAATAATTGTCCTTGAAGGATTGAAGTTTTCTTTAATCAGCTTCTTACCCTTCGAATCATGCTCTGGAAGTGATTCCATTGTATGTAACAAAACAAAAAGAAGGCATTGGAATATATCATATGAGATTGCACTAGATTTTAATATGCTGTTTATTCTGAACTTATGTTCATTTCAAAGAACTGTTCAGGACGTGATCGAGAACCACGTAACGAAGAAGCAGATTCGTACAATGAGTTCGAGTTAAAAGACAAGCAGATTCCTCCACAAACATTTAAACTCTTATATGATTTGAGAGAGAGACGCTCAAATTGGTGTCATGTCTTTTCTCCGTGATTGGAGATAGATACCATAAACTTGTTTACTTGTTACGACATTTCCTGTCAATGGATTGACAGAAAGTTACTGGTCTTGAAAGAAAAACTAGAAGAGGAAACTAAAGCTTTACGTAATTCAGTTCTTGCGACTTTTGATAATGCACCAGACGAAATCAACAGTATCACAGCGGAAATAATTCAAGATCGGAAATATATATACACGCAAATTAATCATAAAAATCGAAATAAAACAAACCTGTCAAAGTACATAATCATTAATTGATCTTCTTTTCACAAAAATTTCTTTTCTCAAATTTTCTTATCCTTGTAGCTTTCTGCCGTGTAACCTTAATCGTTTCTATAATTCTTATTTTTGGGTGGGCAGAAAGAATAAATCATGTGTTTTCAGAGAGTTTTCGAAAGAGTTTATGATTTTTCTCCAAGTTAATTTTCTAATAATCATCATCCCTCTTCGATAGGAAGAAAAGCTTATATATATAAAAAAACCTCTCATTTCTGCATAAAAAGTTACCGATAAGATTATACGGTTTGTAATTTCAAAACAAAATATTTTCCTATTTAATTTAAAATAATATGTTACTTATTTAAATTACAAATAACACACATATGACCCAAACAATTTAGGCACGACAGAGATCGTAGGGAAAATTAATAAGACTAAAATTATAATAAGAATCTATACATGATTAGTATATTCTTATTATAATTAATCATAAATTATTCCACTAAAATTTATGATTGAACTTCTTATTAATTTTAACTTTCTTAAACATAATAAATTATATTCCCCATGTTAAGATTACGATGCTTGTCAAATAAAATAAATTATCGACAATTTATTTAAATAACAATTTTAATCTTTAAGATCATTGCTCAACTTATTTCATGTGTCGGATTAAAATCCACTGCAGGGTTTACATAATGAAACCTTATAAACTTACTTAAAGTGCATCATCATTCTCTATACCGAGACATAGATTCTATTATTAATTAATATTTCACAAATACAAATTGTCTTTGCCCAATTCATCGAGTATTATTGTTCCGATTATTGAAACTCACTCTTTAATGAATTAAAGCACAAGATAATGTATATTTGTTCATATTAACTAAATCAAGATTAAGAACATAAATCTTATTTCTAGTGTCCTCAAGAATATGTTTTAATAGTCAGTATAAAACAACCATTCTCAACTTGATCTAGTTAGATACATACAAAATGTATTAACACATATTCATATTATGCAAATCTCCAATTGCATACAATTCAATAATTGTTCAATGAAAAACATCCAAAGACTATACTATTACATTTGCATGGTTAATAGTATATATCTATTAATCTGCCACTTAGACTCATAACCATGCATCTATTATTTTAACTCTCATTCATTCCATATGACTATCAAAAGTCTTTGCTAGTAAGCTCTTTGTAAAAGGATCAGCTAGCTTGTTTTCTGATGCAATCTTCATTACCACCACATCACCCCTTTGAACTATGTCTCGTATCAAGTGATACTTCCGCTCAATGTGTTTTGCCCTTTTATGGCTCCATGGCTCCTTTGAGTTTGCAACCGCCCTACTATTGTCACAATAAAGTATAATAGGCGATTGAATTGTTGGAACCACACCCAGATCAATTAGGAAGTTCCTAAGCCATAATGCTTCCTTGGCTGCCTCACAGGCCACTATATATTTAGCTTCTATGGTGGAGTCTGCAACACAAGTTTGTTTAATACTCCTCCAACTTATGGCACCACCTCCCAGGACAAAAACATTTCCTGAGGTAGATTTCCGAGAGTCCTTGTCAGATTGAAAATCTGAATCTGTATAACCTATGGGTAGATTTCCGAGAGTCCTTGTCAGATTGAAAATCTGAATCTGTATAACCTATGGGTACAAGTTCTTCTGACTGGTAAACCAACATATAATCTCTAATTCTTTTCAAGTACTTGATTATATGTTTGACTGCAATCAAATGTTCTCGCCCAGGGTTAGACTGAAATCTGCTAACCATGCCAACATCAAAACATATATCAGGTCTAGTGCACAACATTGCATACATGAGGCTTCCTACTGTAGAAGTATAAGGAACTGCCTTCATGCTCTCTATCTCTTCAAATGTCTTAGGACATTGATCCTTAGATAGAGTAATTCCATGTCTGAAAGGAAGAAAACCCTTCTTGGAATCCTGCATGTTGAAACGATCAAGAATAGTATCAATATAAAGTGCCTGTGATAAGCCAATCATTCTTTCCTTGCGATCTCGCATAAGCTTGATCCTAAGAATATGAGCAGCTTCTCCCAAGTCCTTCATATCAAAACCCTCAAACAGTCGGTTATTGATAGAAGTCAACATACCTACACAATTTCCTATAAGCAGAATATCATCCACATATAATACCAGAAACATTATCTTCTTACCATTCCACTTCTTATACACACAAGACTCATCATGACACTAATCAAAACCAAAAGTTTTGATCGACTGGTCAAAACAGATATTCCAAGACCTTGATGCCTGTTTAAGTCCATAAATGGACCTATTCAATTTGCATAGCAAATGTTCTTGGCTATTAGCAATGAAACCCTCTGGTTGCTTCATATAGATGCATTCATCAAGACTTCCATTTAAGAAAGCTGTCTTGACATCCATTTGTCAAATTTCGTAATCCAAATGAGCTACAATGGATATAATGGTTCTAATAGACTTAAGCATGGCTACCGACAAAAATGTTTCCTCATAATCGATCTCTTCTTTCTAAGTATACCCTTTCGCAACAAGTCTCGCCTTATAAGTTTGTACTTTACCGTCCACACCCCTCTTTTTCTTATAGATCCACTTACAATCGATGGATTTAACCCCTTCAGGTGGTTCTATAAGTTCCCAGACTTGATTAGAGTATATAGACTCCATCTCAGATTTCGTAGCTATAATCCAGTTATCAACATCTTTATCTTGTAGTGCATCGTCTTAACATACTAGTTCTGTATTCACTTCTTTAGGGATTCTGTCAAATGCTTCTCCCAAAAGTATATATCGAACCGGTAGTCGTCTTATTCTCCCACTACGACGAAGTACTACAGACTGTTCAGCTACACCTGCATCCTACTGTAGTTGTAAGGCCGACAAGTTTATAACTAGTGGCACCATATCTTGGTCATGGTCGAGAGCCTCAACTTGTCGATCATTATCAACAGGTAATGAAAAGTCAGGGACTTCTACTTCTTGTTCGTGTAGATTTTGATCAATATTTGCTGCGTCAATCCCAACATAACTCCCACTACTTTCGGGCTGTAATGGAATGTTAGGAACTGACTCTTAGGTCAGATGATGATCTTTTGGTCCACTGACATTTCTCCCACTACGACGAGGCAATGGAATGTCAGCTCCGACCAAGAATGGGATAGGTTCATGTTCTGTTGGAATTGTTCTAGCTAGTATGTTTTCTCCTCTCAACTCACACAAGGCTAATTGACTTTTGTGAATATGATTTACAATATAGTCCTCTTCAAGGTAATGTGCATTGGTGCTAACAATGATCTTCTTATCCTTAGGACTATAAAATAAACCACCTTTCGTTCCTCTAGGATATCTAATAAAGAAACATAACTCTGATTTGGATTCCAACTTGTCTGCTTTCCCTTTTAAGCACATGGGCTGGGCAACCCCACATCCGAACATGTCTTAGACTAGACTTACGCCCAGTCCACAATTCTGTAAGAGTCAGAGGTACTAACTTAGAAGGAACTAAATTCAGAATGTATGATGCTGTTTCAATTGCATATCCTCAGAAAGAAATTGGCAAATTTGAATAACTCATCATTGATCTAACCATTTCTATAAGTGTCCTATTTCTCCTTTCTTCTACACCATTCTGTTGTGGCATACCAAGTGCAGACAATTGTGAAGTAATTCCTTGTTATGATAAATAAGCAATGAATTCCCTAGAGAGGTATTCGCCACCACGATAAGATCATAGTGGCTTGACATATTTTCCATGTCGCTTCTCCGTTTCTGCCTTAAATACTTTGAATTTTTCAAAGCATTCATACGTACGGCGCAATAGGTAAATCTATCCATACCTTGAGTAATCATCTGTGAAAGTCACAAAATACTCAAAACCACCCCTAGCTTGGACACTCATTGGGCCACACAAATCAGAATGAATTAGCTCTAAAACATCATTGGCCCTATTACCTTTTAAGGGAAAAGGCCTCTTAGTTATTTTACCTTCCAGATAGGATTCACAGGTTGGTAGTGCCTCCACTTTCAATGAACTCAAAGGTCCATCTTTGACCAACCTAGAAATTCTGTCTAAGTTAATATGGCCAAGCCTTAAATGCCAAAGATAAGTGTGATTGAATTCAATATGACATTTTCTTTTTAATGGTACAACGTTATCAAAGTTATTTACTTCAGAATTAAGTTGCAGTTCAGGTGTAACTTTAAGTATAAATAGATCATCTATTAATGAGCCAGAACAAATGATTTGTTTTCTAATTTAATAATGACAGAATCATTATAAAATTCATTAAAACAAACTGAATATCCGTTCTTACTCAAACTAAAAACAAAAATTAAATTCCTTCTAATTGAAGGAATATACAAAACATCGCTTAACAGTAATGTTCTATTATTCTTAAAATTTAAAGTAACATTTCCTACAACTAAAATTGCAACTTCTGTGCCATCTCCCAGAAAAATGCTTACTTCTTCTTCATTTAACCAGCGTGTGACCTAAAACCCCTGCAAAGAATTGCAGACATGATTAGTGACTCTTGAGTCTACACACCATTGGAGTGTAGTCAATACCGTTAAACAAGTTTCAACCACCAGCAAATAAAAAAGAGATTTACCTTGCTTTTTCTTGGCTATCCAGGTTGGACATTGCTACTTCTAGTAACCTAGTTGCTTACAGTGAAAACACTTCCTTTTGGTTTGTTCACAGCACCCTTTGCACTATTAGTTGCACCATTATTTTTAGGCTTAAGCTTGTGAGCCTTTTTCTTCTTACCCCTTTTCTGGGTAGATGAAGAACCTCGCTCAACATTAAGCACAATAGGTGTAGCCTCTTGCTTAATAATAGTCTCAGCAGCTACCAGGTCATTCAACAACTTAGACAGAGTAAAATCCATCTTATTCATGTTATAATTCAAACGAAATTGTTGAAAACTGGCTGGCAGAGTGTTTAAGACCATCTCAATCTGAGTAGCCTTGTCAACCTCAACACTAAGAATCTCTATGTCATTCAGAAGACTTATCATCTTCTAGATATGGTGTCTAACAGGAGTTCCTTCCTCCATTTTAGAAGTAAGAATCTCCTTAAGTGCATTCTGTTTGGTTGCACTAGTCTGGTCTCCAAACATCTCCTTAAGATTCTCTAAGATGTCATAAGTTGTGTCCATCTTTTGATGCTGATGTTGCAAAACATTTGACATAGAAATGTAACATCGCGTCATCTCATCTGCTTTAACCCATTTATGGTAAGCCTTGGTAACCTCTTCAGAGGCACCCTCATCGGATTTTTCAGGACTCACCTCATTGAGCACAAACTTGTACTCTTCAACAGTAAACAAAATGTCCAAATTCCTTTTCCAGTTCACATAGTTAGGACCCTCAAGCTTGTTTTGGGTTAGGATGTTGGCTAAGGGATTGAAGGATGACATATTGAACTGAGATTAAGCATAATATCAATATAATATTTTCTGAATATTAACATATAATTGAATAAAACAAATATGACCTTAAAATTCACTTATGCATATCTGACATTTATGAACAATAATCTCACTGGGAGAATTAAACTAACTATATGTCATGCATTAATAGTAAAATAATTGACAAACATTACTCGATGGGAGAAACATGCCAAAAAACTATTATAAGTGAAAAAATCATTACATCTAGTCCATGCCCTAATTAAATTACTTAGATGGAGAATTAAAATAATATAGACAAAACTAGACTAGATCCAGTGATATACAAACACATATCATCTTTCGATGGGAAAGAATATGTAAGTAGTCATAACTAGTAAGTAATGGAAAACACCTTTTAATTTTGTTTTTTTAATAATAAAAATAAATAAATTCTATTTGATTTTATTATTTAATAAATAACAAATTTTCAGAAGAATTTAAAAAAATCAAAAAATTTATAAAGAATTTACTTTGCAAAAAAATATTTCTAGGCTATTTTAAAGAAACATTTTAGATCATTATGCAACAAGGTTAGCAATTGAGTTGGTTCCACGATCTTGTGGTTAGCACTTTGGACTTTGAATCCAGCGTCCTGGGTTTAACTCCTAGTAGGATCTTTGTTTGATTTTACAACTTTGACCATCCAGAAAACTTCCACTTCATCGTCTACCTCACGATGAAGACAAAACCAGTTGCAATTTTTTTAATAAACAAAAACAACTTTCACTCTTGCATGAAAACATAAAATGATTCTATTGAAGATGTTCATCTGTCACGTTACAAGATGTTTATCTTTTATGTTAAGCAACAGAATCATTTTCATCCGAAAACGATTATGTTGAAAACGATTGTTGTATTAAAACCAAAAAAAGTTTTCAGTTTTCATGCAAACGATTTTTATACATTTTAATACAAAAACCGTTCTTCACGCAAACAATGTTTATAGAAAAAGTATATCTCTCATAGATTCATGCAAGAGGGAAAACAAGTGCTGTATTATTGTTCATGAAAACAAAAATGGTGTGTTGCTTAACATGAAAACAGAAAACGATTTACAAGAGTTTCATTTTTCATGTAAAAAAAACGTTTTTTCTCCATTCTTCACATAGACAAATTGTTTTTCCATTTTTCAAAATAGAAAAATCAAAACAACTTTCATTTGTTGAAGTAAAACGAAAACGTTTTTACATGAGTATCAAGTTTAATGTTAAGCAAAAAACAATTTTCTCTATTCTCCACAGACAAAACGTTTTCCATTTTTCAAAACAGAAAAATGAAACAACTTCATCTGTTGAAGTAAAACAAAAACATGTCTAATTCATTTGAACACATGGAATTTTAGCCAAAATGAAACATGGTTCGGAAAAACGAATTGAACTGGAACACATAGGAATTTTCACAGAAACGAAAAGAAGCAATTACAAATTAAAATCGAAAGACTTCTCCACATCCTTACTAGAAAAAACGATTTCATAAAATACATTGTACACAAAATGTTTTTTCGAAACACATAAACATAATTTTTCATGGAAACATCCAAAAGAACAAATCATAAACACAATTCATAAAAAAAAACAGGCCACCTATATACATATTTCTAAGGTTAATGGAATCAACAGTATCCACAGTTGAAGCAATCTAGGATCAGAGATATATATACAGGCAAACCAATCATAAGAATCGAAACAAGATAAACCTGTTGAAGCACAGAATCGCTAATTGATTTTCTTTCCACAAAAACTTTTTTCCGCAAATCTTCTTATCCTTATAGCCTTCTATCGTGTAACCTTAATCGTATTTGTAATTTTTGTTTTTGGGTGGATAGAAAGAATAGATCATGTGTTTTCAGAGAGTTTTCGATAGAGTTTCTATTTTCTCTCTAAGTTTTCTAATAATCATCATGCCTCTTATATAGAAAAAAAGCTTATATATATATATATATATCGAAAAACCTCTCCTTTCCACATAAGAAGTTACCTATAAGATTATGCGGTTTGTAATTTCAAAACAACAGATTTTCCTATTTAATTTAAAATAATTTATTGCTTATTTAAATTACAAATAACACACGTGTGGTCCAAACAATTTAGAGACCACAGAGACTCTAGGGAAAAATTAATAAGACTAAAATTATAATAAGAATTTATGCAGGACCAGTATATTCTTATTATAATTAATCATAAATTATTCTACAAAAAATTTATGATTGAACTCCTTATTAATTTTAACTTTCCTCAACATAATAAATTATGTTCCCCATATTAAGATTACATATGCTTGTCAAATAAAATAAATTACTGACAATTTATTTAAATAACAATTTTAATCTTTAAGATCGTTGCTCAACTGATTTCATGTGTCGTATTAAAAATCCACCTGCAGGGTTTACACAATGAAACCTTATAAGCTTACTTAAAGTGCATCATCATTCTCTATACCGAGACATGAATTCTATCATTAATTAATATTTCACAAATACAAATTACCTTTGCCCAATTCATCGAGTATTATTGTCCCAATTATTGAAACTTACTCTTTAATGAATTAAAGCATAAGACAATGTATATTTGTTCATATTAACTAAATCAAGATTAAGAACATAAATCTTATTTCTAATGTCCTCAAGAATATTTTTTAATAGTCAGTATAAAACAACCATTTTCAACTTAGTCCAGTTAGATACATACAAAATGTACTAACACATATTCATATTACGCAAATCTCCAATTGAATACAATTCAATAATTGTTCAACGAAAACATCCAAAGACTATACTATTACATTTTCATGGTTAATAGTATATATCTATCAGCACCTATAGGGTGCCTCTCAATCATTCTAGAGGATATGACTGAGATTAGCCTCCTTAGATTAGTAATATAATTTCTCTCGTTTTTTCTTGATTGTAATCATTTTTTTTAATATTGTTGATAGCCGGAGTAAAATTCAATTCGTTTGACTCAAATATGAAAATATCCAATTATAAGAAGATTTATAAAAGTCTATTTGGTTGTTTAAGGAATTTATTAGCATGGGAATTAGTTAGGAAGGAAGTTCATATAAACAATACATTATCGACATGTGATTTAAAACAATAGTGCATGGAGATAATTAGTCGCGGCGTGGCCAAAATTAGAAGAAAATTAGAAGTTAAGCAGGTATAGGAAAATTACTTGAGGTTGTTGAATATTAGAGAATAGTGTGTGGTAGGCAATTATAATGTGGTTATGATGAGAAGTGGGTTAGATGTTGAGGAAAAATTAATATTTGAGGTAGTTGAAGTTGAGAAAATTATATAAATTCATCAATATCATAATACAACACACAAAAAAACATATACACAAAGTTAGAGATAGTCAGACTATCCAACAAAAATCCCTTGTTATTTCAAGTTTCTTTTGCATTGTATAGTCATCCTTATTACTATCTCAAATTTCCTTTATAGCTTGAACTACACCAGATGTGATGCTTTTTTTTTATTTATGAAAGATACATCCCTCTTTATAAAAGAGGGGATATTTGTGTTGCACATATGCATTTTAATCCTGAAAATAACCTATATATGGTTAGGTCCCAAGCTCCTGGCAAACAAGGATTTGGTTTTGAAGATGAAGGTAATGGACTAAATTACGACTTAGGGGGCATTCTTTATTGCAAATCGTAATCCTATTATTACTTCTCCATAAATGAGACTTTAGTAGAGAAGCTATTCAAGAGCTGTATGGACCTAGCTTGAGGCAATTTGGTCGTCTAGAGTTCCATTAGCCTTATCTAGAGCATATTGACCACAAAATCCTTATTCTCGTAGCCGTAAAAATTTAGAATTTAATTCATTTTCTAATGAAGATGATCGATCAACCATTGAACACATTGTTAGATTCACCATTCAGTGTGGTGATTAGGCTAATTATGAAAATTTAAACAATTTCAAGCTTAAATTGTTCCTAAATTCATTAACAGGTATAATCTTTTGCCAGTATATTTTTATTGCTTAAGAATTATCCCTTTTCATGGGCTGAAATGGAGAGACTATTTCATACACAATTTTTTTAGATTAAACCTGAAGTCAATATAACTGAATTGTCTAAAGTTACTCAAAAAGTGGCAATAATACATACATGATCATCACTCAATTTCAGAAAATGAGAAGTCGTTGTCAGATTGCACTTCAAAAGACCACGTATATGAAGTTAGCTCAAAGGAGTCTTGATATTGAACTTCGAACAAAATTTAAAGGTATGGAATTTCGTGATTTTTATTAATTAGCAGTAAATGTGTCCAAATATGAAGAACTTTTCTAGGAAGAAAAATAATAAAAAAAGAGTTCAGTTAATACTTATTTTACAAAAACAAATTCATATGATTTGGTAGTGACTGAACTTAATATCCATGCAACCTGTGTTTTCCCTCTATTTAACGAAGATCTCTTGAAGTTAAAATAAAAATACAAGTCTCAACTACTCAAATTCAATACACTTGGGCACCTCCAAAGCAGAGGAAATACTTAATTTTTTTATAGGAAAATTTTATTACTTTATCATCAAAGCGTAGAATGCCTACAAAGGAAGAAACCAGAGGAAGAAACTACTACAAGTACCACTATACGTGGAGTCACCTAACATATTCATGCTGGAAATTTAAGAATATAATTCAAGATATGATCGAAAAGGAAATTATGTTGTTTGCTGAAGATAATTAGACTATTTTGATAGATGAAGATCCATTTCCACTAGTTACAACTGTTAATGTAACTGAGTTAGATCTACGTCTTTTGCTGGATGTTAAGAGGAAGTTGAAGATTGTGGAAAATTGACTGGCGTCAGTATAAATTCAAGTATTGGTATTTTTGTTCCCAACTATTGCTTAAATGCTCATACTAAGAATGAGAGTCATCGGATTCCCAAAATCCAATAACAACTAGAGATTGCAAGATGGAATCACAAAATAGAGTTTACATAAATTTTCAGGCAAGGATATGGTCATGAAACTCCAAGCTTTCAATGCAGATAACCTCAATTTGTAATACCACAGCGGGTGTCACCATCTCATCAACGATAGCAAATGAGGTTTCCCAAGAATCTGGTATCATTAATCAGAACTTAAAAGAGGAGATTTCAATGGCAAAAAGCTACTGCTAAATTTAGAAGGAGCAAAACATTACCGTTGGAGATACCAACCCCAACAAAGTCACTGTTCGCAAGACTTGCCCCTTTTGTGGAATGTGCTTGTAACCCAAATAACAAGAAAGAACATTTAAAAGGAATTTATTGCCTTAATAACTCTGTGTTATTCAAAAGTTGCTAAAAAAATCTTGACATATAAAAATTAGCAAAAAAAACCCTGAATTGAAATTTTATTAACTCACAGCCCTTTAAGTGTGGAGGAACAATACACGGCTAAGGGTTTTTTTTGCAGCAAAATTGAAAACATAAGGTTAATAGAGTAACATTTTATATCTCAGGGTTTAATTAGCTACTTTCGTATAACACAGGGGTCGCTACAGCAATTTTGTCCATTTAAAAGTTACAAATGATGGGCAAAGTGAGACAAAATAAAAGCACAATTCTATATCTCATAGGAAGCTAACCCAATTTAAAAGTCAAGAAGAAAATTCAAATGAATTTGTCATGGTTAGAGAAATTCCCATTCAAGTGTCATTCACTATTTCTTTCGTAAAGCTCCTTGCCTCGTTTTCCAAAGCTCCTAGGAATAAGGTGGAATCCTTGCCTGAGAAAAGAGAATGCAAAATATTTGTGTTAGTTGTGGGACTGGGAATTCCATAGATGATGGTGCTACAAAAAACAGCTAATACCATGACTTAACATATTAGACCTTTATACATTAAAGCCCATATTAATGGCAAACTAACTTTAATTGGGTTGATAATAGGTCGAAAATGATCATTATGCTGACCAAAAATGATGGAAGTTTTGGATAAAAACAATGGCGACTTGAACCCAGCTAAGGTATCTAATACCATATTTATTGCTAACACTACCAGAGCATATGGAATTCTCCCAACGAGCATCACGGTAGGGGAAAAGTCTTTGTTGACTGCTTTCTTTATTGTTGACATATGTGCCAGTTATCAAATTTTGTTGGGAGAGATTAAATTCACTACAACTCTTGTATTCATTCGTCTCTTCATCAACTTCTGCTCTTGTGGAAAGACAACAAGGTAGAAATTGTCTAGGCGAATTTTCAGCCTTTTTGTACTAAAGTAGATATAGCGTAACGCGCATCGTGGCATGATTGATGACAATTTGATGATATTTTCGATGGGTGTTTTGTTTTGGTGTGTTTTCGACCTTGAAGAATTAAAAAGGATGGAAATTTCGAATTCAACAAATAAGAAAAATAAGGATATGCAAGGTTTGATATACACCTCTTGGAAACTTGTTCCAAACAATCCCGATGATCAAAATAAAATTTAGAGAAACGAATAATCGAAACACCACAATTAGGAAAGCAATTGATAAGTGAAAGATGGTTCGAAAGGTAACAAGAACAAGAGAATAATGTTTCTCCCTATTGAAGCCGACGGTACTCCAACAATTCTGATATAAAAGTTTCTAAAATTTGACCTAAAGACATATATTTATACCTAGGTTAAATAATAAAAGGTTGGGCTAAAATACATAGAAGCTCAAAATAAAACAAAGTCCAAAAACTAAATAAAAAAGTATGATGTGTAGCGTCACTATTGGATCCATATGCTCTTGGGCTTAAGTGAATTAAATAGCCCACTCTTACTAATAAAATAAGTGGTGCACCAAACACTTATTGGGCTTAAGTGATGAAGCATTAAAATAGCTCAAGTCTTCTTGTCTTCAAGCTCCAAGTGTATCCAGTCCAAGGATTTGAGACAAGTGAATCAATTTGGACTGTGATCCAACTAACTCTCCTCCAATAGGCTTGGATAGCTTTATTCTCTTCATAAGTTAGCCCACATGTGCATAGAGAACTTCCTTGAATCTCTCGATCCTAACTCTGGACATAGGTCCAACTGGAATGACGAGCTCGCCCCCTTCGCGTATGCCATCTCTATGATGATTCTTACTCCTGCTCACATTAGAGTGGAGGTAAAACTAGTTAAAATTTGAAAGTTATTCCTCGGAGGGTGCTCGGAAAACAAAGACAACAAAAAAATTGGGACAAAATCAGAAATGATGGTAAGGAACAATTGTCATCATGTTGCTAATGAAGGTTTGCATATTTTTACAAAGGGAAGTTATGATAGTTGCAACCACATAAGTCAAAATTTGAATGTAGAAGATCATTAAGAATTCTAAAGACCTAGAAAGGTGTAATAATGCCAAGCTAGTTATTGAGGAGTAAGAATTCCTGATAGAAGATTTACAAGCAACTCTCATAAAGATCAATGACTTCGAAATTCTAAAGGTTTTAATACATACAAAGGGACAATTGTTAATAGCTTGAGTAAAATTCAACTTATTTAGCCCAAAGATGAAAAGATCTAATTGTGCGAAGATTTTTAAAAGTCAACTAGATTGTTTGGGAAATTCCTAAGCATGGGCATCAATTAGGAAGTCCAGACAATTGATACATAATTGACAAGTATTTTAAAAACAATAGTGCATGGAGGCAATTAGTTAAGAAGTAGCCAAAATTAGAAGATAATTAGAAGTTGAGTAGTTACAAGAAAACTACTTGAGGCTGTTGAAAATTGGAGAATAGCGTGTGGTAGACAGTTAGCTACAACGTTGCCATGATGGCAAGTGGGTTAGATGTTGAGCAAAACAGGCAGTTGAAGTTGAAATGATTATATAAATTCACTAGCATCACAACACACTACTACAAGAAATTGTATTTTTAGTGAAAGTAAAAATTGTCACTAAAAGTAGTAATATTTGTCACTATTATTAATAGTGTCCAATTTTTGAAGTTGTCACCTCCTGTCACAAATACCTCCGTCACTAATGAAATAGTGATTAATTTAAAAAATGGTCACAATTATGTAACACTTTTGTGACACAAATACTGACACTAAAACTAGTAAAATGTGTAACAAAACTATATGGTCACAATGACAAATTAAGTCTAAACAGTACTTCATTTTCTTGTGACAAAAGTGTCGACACTAAAACCTATCAAATATGTGACAACACTATATGGTCACAACAACTGTACTTATTTATAACAAGTTTGTTGACACAAATAATATAAAGTAGTGACGAATAAAGTTGTAACAATACTTCATTATATTGTGCCAAAAGTGCTGACACTAAAACCTATGTAATGTGTGGCAACATTATATGGTTACAACAACTTTACATTTTTATGACAAGTTTGTTAACACAAATAATATAAATTAGTGACGAATAAAGTCGTAACAGTATTTCATTTTATTGTTACAATATTATCACTACTAAAATAATTATAAATAGTGACAATATTTGTCACTAATAATTTTTTTATCAATGCCCATTACTTCTTGGTCACTAATATTTTAATAAAAGGTGTCAACATCATTTCGTCACAAAATAAAAATTGGTTCTTACAAAAAGCATTATCATTAATGTGTTTATTATTATCACAAAGAAAACTATCAATTCATTAACGAAATTACATCAGTTGTAAAAGAAATTTGCATCAATGGCTATATTGTCTAACATATTTCGTCACAAGTATGAAAGTTATATGTTACAATCATGTTGTCACTAAATAAAGAATATATGTTACAATAAATTTATCAATAATGCCTTATCATATACATCTGATATGTGTAACAAATCTTCACTAGAAAACCCAATGACTGAAGAGGCTGAGTAGGCATCAATGTATCTTTTCACCTACAATAGAAAATTGCGAAATGATAGAAGATAACGAAAAGAATACTGATAGAGATAAACACCTACCAATCCATTATCAAAGCTAGATACTGCAATTAAAAATCCAATCTGCACATTTTGTTAAAGAAAGAAATAATAAAGCAATTACCAAGAGTTGACGCAAATTACATCAGCATAATTGTGTAACCAAATATTCCATTTTTGCCTGATTGCTGAAATTCTCCATGTTGGCACTCTCCAAAATTCATGTATCAGTAGCCAAAGCATACATCTCCAAGTTTACCCGGCCAATGCTGGTAAAGGAAACTAAAAACCAAAATCAGTCATATAGAAACATCTAAAAGATGTTGCAAGGACATCGAAGCTCATTATGGACACTTTTAAAAACAAGAACCAAACTTAAGAAGATTGTCCCAGGAAAACCAACAAATTTACATAACTGGTAAATGAGTTTTAAGGACTTTACATGATTTACCCTCAGAGTCTTTTCCTTTGACATTCTTTTGCAATCCCATTCGATTCACATCTAAGATATCAATAAAAAATACAAACTAGTATTTTGCCAAAGAGGACAACATCAATTCTGATTGAGCTTATTGAAAATATGCTCAAAATAGATTCATATAATTCCACCAAGTGATTTAGCATTTAAATACCAAAAAGAATTTCTGATGACTAACAGATGGGACTTCTAAATCATGTAGCAAACAACTAAATTAGTCTCACATATTCTTAGTGATTTGAGATTCAATTTTATTAGCATTATTATTTGATAGATATACATCATACTTATCCTACCAAAGTATAATAACGTAATCAGCTCAAGTCCAACAAATGAAATCATGATATGATGATAAAAGAAAAGTATACCAGTGAAATAGGGAGAGTAAATATCTCCTCACAACCCACAACCCAAAACTCACAACCGACAACCCATGAAAAACAAATTGGAAAAATGAATTAAACAAATAGAAGAATAGACATGCATAAGATAAACCAAGTAAAATATATGCTCACACATAAGACCATAACCCCAAACTAGAAAAAGTGGGAAAAATTACCTTGATCATTTCTAGCAGTAAAGATTATCATTCTTGTCTTATCTCCAATCAAACATTCAGCAATCCAATTACAAAGACCAATCTACCTCAATTACAAAGACCAGTCTACCTCAATTACCTCTCTTATAGAACTCTACTATCAGCATAAGGGAGCAACTGATTATAAATCAGTTAAACCTATACTGTAGTGGGAGAATGACTTATGTATGGAGGATATAGTCATACCTAGTTTCTAATCCAAAGAAGCAGCTACTAAATCCACGCAATCAACTATGCATAAACTAATTTACAACCACAGAACCACAACCACAGTTCACAAAAGGAGATTAAAGAATTCATAGAATAGATTCATTCCCCTTCTCCGGGATGAACACAGTATGAGGTACACAGTTCAAATTCTTCTGAATGAAAAGAAAGGAGAAGTATGAGAGAATCTAAACACATACCTGGGTAGGATTAGCCCATCCCCTTTTTGGGAATGTTGTTGAAGTCCCTGTAATCGTATAGGGAAGCAAATCAACAACAGAGAAATCAGATCAGACATACCAGATTCAACAACAGGGATATATGGAAGAAGAAATTGATAAATTCAAGAAAAAGGATCTGACCTGAATCCTCTTCTTCCTCTTCAAACTATCACCGAATGTTAAGCCCACATAAAAATCCCCTTCCATCTCTAGAAATAAAGCAATTTCTTAGAGATTCATTAAAAAAACTAATCTCTAAAAGATGTCCGAGAAGGAGATGTTTACCTGTGGAATATAGTCAGGTGGAAGGAGATTGGAGAGCAGAATGTCCATTGGAGTAAGGAACGAAGAACTCAGTTGAGTCTTGGATATGAACGTAAAAAACCCAGGTCTGGAATGGGTCTCGTGCGTGCATCCAGGTCTCCTCCTCTGTGCGTGCTTTCCTCGCGTGAGTCTAGGTCTTTTTTATTTCATTTTTATTCCACTCCTTGCGTCAGGTCTCTCCAAACACAGCAGCTACCGCCTTTCTTCGTGCGTCCCTCCTTTGCATGAGATCCTTGCGTGCGTCCAGGTCTGGTCTCCTTGTCGTGCGTCCCCCTTTTAGCTACGACATGTAGGTCTTCTCTATGTGTCTGATTGGAGTTGCCCATCAAAACGTAACACAACTTATTTGCTTCCTTCCTCCTGTTGCCGTTTCCTGCTTATGTTACCCATGCTGTTGTCATTTCTGTTCTTTCCATGCATGAACCTCTCATCTTTATCTTCCACAGGCTGTTGTTTCTCCTCTTCAATTGTCCCACTGCAACGTTGTCATTTTCTTTTGGTTTTTTCTCTAGCTATTTTAATGCCTTATATCACTACTTCTTAATCTTTTTGAGCTCTAATTTCTCCAAGTACCCTACAATAAAAATTACAAATAAAGTAGCTTCAATTGTTCAAAAATTAATTTATCATAGTTAAACTAAGATACAACAATTTTTATCCCTATAAACATAAATTAAATGTAAGGCATAATAATTTAAATAATAATCAAATAAAGCTATAAAGATCAATTTTAGTGACAAAAACTCATCCAAATGACATGAAAATATATATGAACAAGTGAGTTTGTCACCAGTTGCAACCTCAATCAATTGCTCGTCTGAATTGAGTAAAGATTCGAAGACGCGAGAAAGTTGGGGTTCATTTTACCCTAATAGTCTAGTTGGGTAAGTATAGAACGTCGTAGTATTACGGTGTCCTCAGACGTTTTGTGTTTAAGTAGACTATGCAATAAAACGTTGTAGTATTAAGGTTTCCCCTGATGTTTTATGTTTAAGTAGACTATGCACGTGTGTAAGTCTCCACTATGTAAATTTATAAGATTAATGAAAATTTTAATTTCTCCAAAAAAGATACAGTGTCATATGAGAGAAATACCATTCTATCCCTCCCCCATAACTTCATCCTCTAACTTGCTATTCACAATAGACTTAAGACCTTTAATTGACTCCATCATCTTAATAATTAAATCTCACAATAATCATTCTCTTTGCTTATTCAACTAGTCATTTGTTATTAAGCTTATGAAAATGCAATATCTTATAATAGATACAAACAAATGCAATATCTTATAATAGATACAAACATTCACATGATTTAATCTTCTTTCTCCTTTCTTTTTAAAATAATACTTAACATTTACGTCTACTCAATTTAGTCTGCCAAAAATAAAAGAACTAAAAAAAACTCTCACAAATTACAAAATCAGTTCTACCCAACTCAAACAATCATAACCTTACAACCTAATTAGTTTAAAATTAAAACTTGTGATCTCGCAATTTACTAACCTCTCCCTTTTTTATTATTTTCTTGCATAAAAAAGCAAAGTAGACACTAACTAATTGAATTTGTATTGACAAAAGTTTTGTCATAATAAGTACATAGGTTTTAATAACAAAACTTAGTGATAAAAGAAAATTTGCCAATATTAATATATTAATAGTGATAATTTAATTGTGAAGGTACTAAATTGTTACAATTCCCATTGTATTAGTGACACAAAAATAAATAATCACAGTTAATCCAAACAATAGTATCAATAAATTGTTTTGTCACAACAAACCTCGTATCTGTGACGAAATAATACTTAGGCACATAAAAAATTGCCACTAAATTATAAATGGTAGTGACCATAGTTATAGTTTGGTAATTGTGACAATATTAAGTAGACACTATTTAATTGAATATTTATTGACAAAAGTTTTCGTCATAACAAGTAAAATATTGTGTGACGATAAACCATTTCGTCACAACAAGAAAAAAATATTAGTGATCAAATTATGTTTTGTTAAAACAAATAGAAAATATTAGTTACCAACATATGTTTTGTTATAATTACAATTAATTCTGCCAAAATTATTTTAGCACCAAATTTTATAGGCTTTTAGTGACAAAACTTAGTGATAAAATAAAATTTAAAACTATTAATGTATTAATAGTAACAATTTAAATGTGAAAGATACTAAATTGCCACAATTACCATTGTATTAGTGACAAAAATATAAATTATCACAGATAAGCCAAACAATTGTGTCAATAAATTATCTTGGCACTAAAAAATATCGTATTTATGATGACAAAAATAGTTGGTCATAAAAAAATTGTCACTAAATTACGAATAGTTGTGACCGTAGTTATAGTTCGATTATTGTGACAAGATAAATTAGACATTAATTAATTGAATATTTATTGGCAAATTTTTTTGTCACAACAAGTAAAATATTGTGTGACGATTAACCGATTTCGTAACAAAAAGAAAAAAAATATTAGTGACCAAACTATGTTTTGTCACAATAAATAGAAAATATTAGTTACTAGCATATGTTTTGTCACAATTACAATTTATTCCCGCTAAAATTATTTTGGCATCAAATTACATAGGCTTTTAATGACAAAACTTAGTGATGAAAGAAAAGTTGTCACTATTAATATATTAATAATGACAACTTAATTGTGAAAGATACTAAATTGTCACAATTATTATTGTATTAGTGACAAAAAAATAAATCATCACAGTTAATCCAAATAATAGTATCAATCAATTGTCTTGTCACAAAAAACTTCGTATTTGTGACGAAACAATAGTTAGTCACAAAAAATGGTCACTAAATGTCTTAATTCTTGTAGAGACAAGTAGCAAAAAATATACACATACAATTAGACTACTCCAACAAAGCGCCTTGTTGTTTCAAATTTCCTTTGCATTGTATACTCATTCCTTTATTATCTCAAATTTCATTTATAGCTTATACTTCTTTTTTGTCTAAATCAAATCATCCTTTTAGTTCAAATCTTGTTTCAACATCTTTTATCATCTTAGTGGCTTATAATTTTATTTTTAAAGTTTTCTGAAGCCAACCTATATTGTCGATAAGAAGTCAAGTACAAATTTTGGAAGAAATCCTCCCTAACTTGCTCAAACTCTAGGTTGATCATATAAGTGATCGACAAATATAATATAATTATGTTTAATATTAAACTCATATACTAAATAAAATAAGGTAAAAATGATCCTCTATTCATAATAGCCTTTAAATCTAAATCTTAAATTTTCCTCAAATACATCTTTGGAATAAATTGATGTACAAAAAAGTGAGATTATTATGTCATCTTGATTTTTCCTTTTAAGCAATTAGGTCGTGAATTAGAATGAAACAAGCCCAAATAGTTTAAAGGTTTATCCTAGTTTAGATACTTAAAAGACTAATTTGTTTAAAGAAGAATTAGTCTCTTAAGTAGGATTTTGCACCTACTGTCTGTACATTGCTATTCTTATTCTGAGGAACAATCTCTTAATTGGGCCATTAGGAACTCCCAACATAGTAGGCCTAATGCTATTCTTGTTAAAGCTGCCTTTGTTACTTACTTTAGAAGGAGTGTTAGCTCTCGTATGTTTACTAATCATGAAGAGGGGAAATATCAAGTAGCTGACATGATAATTCAATTTAAGGCTTACTAGACAAACTTGTGCTTATTGTAATGAATCTATCATTTTAAGGCTTAAAATTCATCTGGAATTCTGAATCATGAAGATTGTATTTCAAAGAGGCCACTCACGAAGATCCTCTGGTAAGCCAGAGTGGTCAGATCTTATTGCAAAGCACAGAGTACTATATGCTTATTGAACAAAGAACTACCATAAGTTTTCAGACATGCTTCTTGATTGCAGAACTATAACCATTCTTCAGATCATTATATCTTGACCAAAGCATAACACCTCCATAATTGCGAGACCTTTTAATTACAGGAAGCACCTTGGAAACCAGATCAGATACCGGAATATACCCACTTCCGGCGGCGTCCGGGGAGGCAGGTAGACCCAAGAAAATCTTCGCTTTACGAACTCCTGAGGTCCATTGCTTCCAGGCAGCTATCAGATTGTTTACATTCCCAGAACTGTATTGGCAAGGAGCGTTGTTGTAGAACTGAACCCAAATGTAATCAAATAAACCAGTGGCCAATGCTTTTCCTATCCAAGCGTCAGGATATGGGCATTGAGGAGCTGCTGTCAGGTACACTTTCCTCCCTCTTTTGCTGTATTGTGACAAGAACCTGACGAGATCGTCCCAGTAAAATGTTGTGCCTCCTTCGATGTCCAAGTCCACCCCATCGAAAACAGCATTGCCAAATGGTCGAGACTTGGAGTGCCCACCTAAGAAGTTGTTCCAGATATAAGTCGCAACGTTTTTTGCGTCTTGGCGTGAAATTAGAGTGTAGCTTCCCGCAGACCCTCCAAGCGAAAGCATCACCTTAATGCCTCTCTTCTGACATGATTTTATGTCAGAACTCAAACGTCTACATTCGTTAGTGTACGGATTACAATGATCCGCGAGGTTTAATGCAGGAGGTTGATTATTTCCAAAAGTCAGTAGAAAAGCCACGTTGACGAATGCATAGTTTCCTGAAGCACAAGCCTTCGCTAAGCTTCCTTCATGTACATTCTGACCCCAGTACACCGCTATTTTCCCTGCATTTGAACATATTCCCAGCATCAGAAATGTTAAGATGAGAATTTGCAACTTCGATATCTTTTGTACTGCCATTAGAGAGGTCCGTTAGATCTGATCAATGTCACTTGCAAGTGTGTGGATATGGAACAACCAAGAGATGTTGAATTCAATTTATAGATGATATTGGTGAAGATGGTAAATCTCAAGTTCTTGAATTCCAATGCATATTGGTATCCAATTGTACGTATATATATACAGACATCCACTAAAGTTCGAAGAACGTATATTACAGTATAAGGACAGCTGACAAGTTCTTAGAAATTTGATTCAGTTGCTTTTACAACGTGACATTTAAGAATTTTCATAATAAACCTCACCTTCTGAAGTAATATAATTATATTGAAAACTTCAAGTAAAGGACATGAAGATGGAACCCTTATTTTTGACTGATTTGGATATAAGAAGATCAAAACCTTCATTTTTTCCTTTTTTTTAGGTCATTCAAAAAGAGTTTCTTTACTAATTACTGATAGGACTGTGTATTATTAGACTTTCTCATACTCATATTTTAACAAAATTGTTGTTGTCGCTTTTATTCCATGTTATTATTAAGATTTGGCTGTTACATAGAAATAGAGAGTTAGTTAATATTAAAAACCTTGTCTTGCTAATTATTGGTGAATATATAAAACTAATTAAGTTGGTCTTACATATCAACTTAAGCTATTGTGATAAAATAGTTACTTAATATGATATCAAAACTTTTATAACTAAATGGTCGTGAGTTCAAATCCTATCATCTACCTATTATTCAGCACAAGGTAGAGTGAACCTATGCAAGTTTCAAGTCTAAAAGGTTTTCACTTTAGAGGGTGTGTTAATGAATATATAAAACTAATTAAATTAGCTTCACACAATAGCTTAAGCTATTGTGGTTAAACGGTGACTTAACATTAATAATATTATCAACAAATCAAAGATAGAAAAACAAATCAATTAACTAAAAAATGCCAAAACGAATAAATGAAAGACTCCATTGTCAAACAAATACCATTGGTCCTTTCATGCTCTATCCGTACGCTTTTGATTCTTAGGACTTGAAACAAATCTATCTCAAAAGCTCACTTTTAATACTTCCAGGTAACTTGAATTATCGCACAATGGCGGTGTAAACGAAATGCATACTCCTAATTAATTCCTATGGCAATATAAAAAACACAATCATTGTCTAAACTTAAAATACTGTTTCATCAACTAATTAGGACAAAGTTTTGGCCAGCACTTTATTCTTTACGGGCTGACTCGGTGCATATAGAGATTAGTCTAAAAGTGAATAATTTAAAGGTATTTTTTTATAATTGGGATCCTCCTAGGATACCTCGTGGGTTAACTTAGAATAAAATTACTAAGATTTATATAACTTAAATTCAAATATTTATTAATTTGCTTAAAAGATACTTTATCCACTTTGGTCATCGTAATACTTAGGCCACAGCGTGACGACTCCATGTACTTGGTAGAATTCTTGATTGGAGGAGGCACCTTGGAGGTTAGATCAGGTACAGGAATAAACCCACTTCCTGCTGCTTCTGAAGTTGCCAGCAAACCCAAGAAGATCTTGGTCGCCGGAATATCTGATGTCCACTCATCTTTAAGAATTGTCTTATATCACCACGAGTGTATTGGCATGGAGGATTATTGTAGAATTGGACCCAAACATAGTCAAAGAGCCCTGTCTTCGGTGCTGTTCCTAGCCAAATGTCAGGAATGTAGAAAGAGAAAAGAAGATAAAACAGTGGAGAAATAAATTTAAAGTGTCTTTTTATTATTCACTCTCGGCAAAAACTTCATCACAGTGGTAATAAATATATAGGCATTAATTATGTCCCTACAAATATGAAGCACGTAGCTCATACTTTTACCGTAAAACAAATAGAATATTATCCCTAAACAATATCAACCGAAATAAGGAAAGTGGAACATGTGACGAGAAAGTAGAAAAAGTAGAAGCTTGAACTAGTCAACATTCTCCCCTTTAATTCAAGCCGGCGAGACAATTCTAATCATGTTACAAAATATCCGCACTTTATTCTTTGTTACAGCTTTTGTCATCATATCTGCAGGTTGTTCGTCAATGCTACAATGTAGTAATTCAACATCTCCTTTGGTGACTAATTCTCTTACGTAATGATACTAAGGTTCAATGTGCTTGGTTCTGCTTTAGGGTGCATGATTTTTTGTAAGATTAATTGTGGATTTATTACAACAATAAATCTTTGTTGGTTGCACTTGTTTCTAGTTCATATCTTGTAGAATTCTTGTTAACCATATTGCTTGAAAAGCTGTGGTTGTGGCAGCTGTATATTTAGCTTTTGTGCTGGACAAAGCAATCACCTATTGCTTTTTCTATATCCACGAAATATCTCCTCCACCATAGCGAAACGCAAACCTAATTGTGCTTTTCTTGTCATCTACTGAACCAAGCAATCACTATCAGTATAAGCTACAAGATCCTTAATTACATTTTTATACCTAATCTTATAACTTATTGTACCTTAAATATATCTTCACATTCTTTTAGCAGCCCCAATATGATGTTTGCTTGGACTATGCATGTAATGAGAAATTAAACTTATTGCAAATATTATATCAGGTCGAGAACATTTAAGATACATCAAACCACCGACTAAGCTTCTGAAATACTTCTCATCCGCCTTCTTAACTCCATCTCCTAAGAGGAATTTATCATTGGCATTAAGAGGAGTTTTGACAGCTTTGCAGTTCACCATGGCAAAATTCTTCAGTAAATCCATAGCATACTTCTTTTGACAAGGACATATCCCACTTGCATCTTGAACAATTTCTAAAACTAAAAAATAATGTAGGAGTCCCAAAGCAAACATATCAAATGCCTCCATCATGGCGTCCTTAAAGGTATTCATTAGGGCAAAAGAATTATCAGTATAAATTATATCATCCACATATAAACATATAATCAAATAATCATTACCACAACTCTTGACATACAATGTAGGCTTATTTGCACTCCTTAGGAAATTTTTTATGAGAAAATAGGAATCAATTTTAGCGTACCAAGCTTGTGGTGCTTATTTGAGCCTGTAGAGTGCTTTATGCCATTTGAAAACCTTGTGTTCAAATCCCTTACTTCAAAGCTTTTTGGTTGCTCAACTTACAGATGCTCCACAAGATCACCATTAAGAAAGGTTGACTTTATATCTAGCTGATATATAGGCTAACTATTTTGCGCAACCATAGTTAGAAATATTCTAATTGTATCCAAATAAGCATGCCTTTTGATGACCAAGTGAGCTTTGTTCTTCTTCAATGAACCATCTGGATTGAACTTGGACTTAAAATCCATTTAAGTCTAATAACATCTTTCCCTTTAGGAAAATCAAAAGTCCAGGTCTTTTTTTTCAATAGCTATCAAATCTTCTTTCGTTGCTCTAACCCATTCGTCCTTATCACCTACATCTTCAAAAGTATGTTATATGGAAAGACAAGCAAAATCAGAGATAGCATAAAAATTTGACTAACGTCTTACTTTTCTTTTAGGAGAATTCGAAGTAGAATCTTCTAGGTATTGTGCAGGTGTATTGTTGTTATCTGATCCAAAGTAGAATTCAAATCAAGAGACTCTAAATCATATTCTATAATAGCTTTAATGGTATGTGTAGTATCATTTCCTGCCCAATCCTAAACATCTACTTCATTAAAGATGACATCACGACTAATAATTAATTTTCAGTATTGGGATTGAAAAGTCGATAGCTCTTGGTCTCCTTGCTATAACCAATAAAAATGCATTTATGCTTTTTACATCAAGCTTCCTTCTTAATTATGATGGTACATGAGCATAGGCAATTGAATCAAAAACTCACAAATGGCTAACATTGGGGCTTTTACCAAATTAGGCTTCATCAGGTGTTTTTTCTTCGACCACTTGTGTTGGTGGCCGGTTGAGAACATATATAGCAATAGCCACAACTTTTGCCTAAAAACTTAGTGGAAGATGCTTATCATTCAACATAATTTTGGCTGCTTCAACAATTGTTCTATTATTTCATTTTGTTACATCATTTTGCTATGGTATATAGCTTGCTGTCAGTTGCCTCTAGATACAAAAATGGTTGCAAAATAATTCAAACTCTTTGGATTTAAATTCTCCACTGCGATCAATTTGGAGTTTCATGATTGAACACTCATATTCCTTCTCCACTTCAACTTTACATTTCTTGAATAACTCAAGAGCCTCTGCTTTCTCTTTTAGGAAATACACTCATCTCATTCTCAAGAACTCATCAACAAAGATAAGAAAATACTTACTTCATTTTACTGATAATGTTTACATCGATCCACAAGTATCAAAATGAACCAACATTAAAGGTTTAATGGCTCTCCAAGATTTGTCTATTGGGAACCTTTCACGATGATGTTTCCTAAAAATGCGAGGTTCACATTTATAAGAATTCAGGTTTTGTACAGCTGGTAAACCTGTCACCATCTTCTAGTTATGCAACATTTGTAGTCCACTAAAGCTAATATGAGCAAACCTTCTATACTAAATAATTGTATCATCATTTGAGGTAGTAAATGCAACAAGATCAAATTGTGAAAACATGATCAGAAACATTTTATTTTCGAACCTTTTTACTGAATAGACCAAATTTTTACTCCTGTCATAAATCATGCATTCTTCATTGTCAAATATAGTATAATAACACTTATTTAATAATTAAACCAAGCTCAAAAGGTTATTACTCAAATTTGCAATATACATTACATCATGGAATAGTGTCCTACCAGTTTTACAACTTACAACAATTGTGCCAAGATTTCATACACGTGTGGTGATGTCCTAACCTCCAGTTTAGTGATAAAGATAAGTTTAGTGGCATATTATCTACTTAAGCAAAAGCCTTAGTAAAGTAAGGTAATTCTTTTTCTTGGAAGATATCACAAAAGAGTTATTAGAGGCTGAAGTTTCTAATGGTCATGCCTATGTAATGGAGGCCTTTTAGTACCCTAAAAAAGATTGGAAGGTTCTACATTCACCATGATGCTGAAGTAGTAATAACATATTTTTTGATCCAATGACTATAGTTGTTTAGTAATCCAAAAGTTGTCATAACTTAAAATAGAAAGGTACAGCTTATAGTGTCAAATATTTTATGAAAGTCAACTTTAATAGAGTAGCTTTTAATAGATAACCTGTTATAATAATTCTTGAACAAATCTTGATTAATCAATATTGAATCACTAATACCCCAACTCTAAACACTTCTTGGCAAAGAACTAATAAGAGAAATTAATATGCTTTTAATTTGATAGCAATAATTTAGAACTAATCTCATCAATTGCATTGCAAAAAGAGGATGGATTGAAAAACTAAGAAGTAAGGTAGATATGAGTTTTGCATAGTTTCTTTAACATAACTTTAGTAACTGATGCAATCATATTTTTATATGTTTTTAGAACCTTATATTTAGCATTTTGCATGTGTTTTATGGATGTCTATGGCCTTTTTCATCATGCTTTATAATTATTAGAGCTTTAGACATATAATATACAACAAGTCCTTAATATGTTGAAATTAACACTGCTTTTGAATTTTTGGCAGATTTGACCTGTGGATCTTTGGAAATTTGTATCTCGGGATTGGTTTATTAGAAAATTCTAAGATTTGGCAGGCATAATCTTGACTCATTGAAGAATGTTTCTACCAAGTTTCAGAATTTTTGGAGCTGTCATTTGAGAGCATTAAATTTGTGAAAACTGACGTAAATAAGTCCACAAGCATGAGAAAAAGGGACGCACAACAAGAAAGGAGGACCAGCGTGGAGGATTTAAGTTGCAATTTTAATTGTCCAAGCAATTAGCTCCAACAAAGGTTTTCTTTAAAATTGATTGAGAAATAAGCAAGCATCAGGTGGCATTTTAAAAGGGAAAATTACTAAATTGAATGGCCCAAGAATGATCGCATGAGAGCCTTAACGCCGGAGGGATTAAGTGAAACGCAGATGGAGATGCGTTTTGCTCTAAACTCATGCACAGGAGACGCACAAAGCAAGCAGAAGGGGAGCAAGATGTTTTAACTTAATGTGGACCTTTATTTGGAGTTCAGATCCTCTGTCGCAAATAACCCTCGTCTCTACTGTTTTATTATAAAACGCCATGCTTTTTTTAACATCTTTAACAAAATGCGTAGCGCTTGTTAGCTGCGAAGTTGTGGTCCCACCACAGCCGCCGCCATTTTCGTAGCCGATCGCTTAGCTTCGCCCACTTTTCTAACTAATATACTTCCATTGCTTATCATTATTTTATACTTTATTAATATATCCTTTATTTATATTTATATTCTTTAATAATTAACAATAGTAATAATAATCATCATATTATTATTATTATATATATAAGTACTCAGATTAAATTTTGTTATATTATTAGTATTATTATATATATGTTATTATGAAATGGCAAAACCGTATAACAATTAAATTAATGAGAATAACATTATTAAGTTTAATTGTAAATTAATTGAATATATTAATTTCTATTATTATAATCAGTCTTTTATTATAGTTATGACTTTTTTATTGGTATTTTATTGTTATTATTATTATTAATATTCTTAATATATGATTATTGTTATTATTGCTATTATTATTATTAATAGTACTATTATGTTTTATTATGATCTAAATTTTAATTGTTATTGTGAAAACAATTTATTATAATTATAATTACAATTGTGTTGTTATTATTATTATTACAATTATTATTATAATGATTATTATAATTGTTATAATAATCATTATAACATTCAAAATATTTCTATATGAATTCATTATATTAATTTCCATTATTTTGAAATCTTATGATAATAATGGAAATTATTATAAAGTGTATTATTATTATTATTATTATTATTATTATTATAATAATAATAATATATGTATTTATGAAGTTTTATTATTACTATTATTATTATTAGTATTAGCATTAACTTATTATTGTTAGTATTAAATTTTTAATCATATTAATTTCAACTATGATTATTATTATGAGATTTGTTATAATTACTAACTTATTCTTATAAATGTTATATATACCTTAATTGTCAAATTTGTTAATTCCGATATTTTATCAGATTTCTTAAGGCTCGTGAGGGCGAGGCACCTCACCATGCGAACCAAAGATGTTAATTGGCTCATGAGGGATGAGGCTACGCTTATTGAGCATGAGCCACTTGTTTATTCAGTGTTTTATAAGTATATATATTATAAGTATATAATTCTTATAATTATTTATTATTATTATTATTATTATTATTATTATTATTATTATTATTATTATTATTATTATTATTATTATTATTATTTATTTATTTATTTTTTCATTATTATTATCATTATCTAAATCTTATTATTATTATGTCATTGATTATTATTATTATTATTATTATTATTATTATTATTATTATTATTATTATTATTATTATTATTATTATCAAATGTTATTATTATTATGTCATTGATTATTATTATTAATATTATTATTATTATTATTATTATTATTATTATTATTATTATCTTATTATTATTATTATTTTGTTATTATTATTATTATTATTAATATTATAGTTATTATTAGTATTATTTTATCTTATTATTAGTATTATTTTGTAAATCTTATTCTTCTTCTTATTATGGACATTATTAGTGGGGTTATAATAATAATAATTATTATAATGAATTATTATGTTTATTATTATTATTATTATTATTATTAAAGCCCTTATTATATAAATAACTATCGTCATCATCATTATTATAATTATTATTAATATTATTATATAACTATTACAATGATTATATTCTTATTATTATTACTACTATTATTATGTAATTATTAGGAAAATTTTAATTATTCTTATTACTATTACTATTATTATTATTATTATTATTATTATTATTATTATTATTATTATTATTATTATTATTATTATTATTATGTTTATGTTATTAATAATGTAAATTTGCTTGTTATAATTATAATTATAATTACAATTATGTTGTTATTATTATGATTAGAATTATTATTATAATGATTATTATAATTGTTATAATAATCATTATTAAATTTGAAATTATTTCTATATGAATTCATTATATTAATTTCCAATATTTTCAAATCTTATGATAATAATGGAAACTATTATAAAGTGTATTATTATTATTATTATTATTATTATTATTATTATTATTATTATTATTATTATTATTATTATTATTATTATTATTATTATTATCATCATTATTACTATTATTATTATTATTATCTAATTATAATTATTATTATGAAAAGCTTTTAAACATTTTTACGTATATTTAAAATCACAATAATTGTGTAATTAATTTATATTAGTGATAAATTAATAGAATAGTTACTATTAACTAACAGAATAAGCACGTATTATTATAATAAATAAGATTTGACAAAAAGTAAACTGAAAATGAAAATAAATTGTTAGTATTTAGATATAAATTCGCCAATTTTTAAAAATAGGTAAGAGACCTCGTACAATTAATTAAAATCAATAAACTTCTCAAGTCCAGATACTCTAAATGTGAATGCCGAGCGTTTGTAGAAATCACCATTGACAACATCACACTCACCTACTCAACTGCGTCTAAAACCTCACCTACTCAACTGCGTCTAAAACCTTGCAATTACTTTGATGCGTTGGCTAGTCTGACGTTGGGGATTGCTTCTCTTAGTCACGCGTCGGTTGGTGCTGTGTTTTTGTTGTGGATTGAAGACGATAGAGTGCCGTATTGTTATTGTTAGTAAGGTAATCTCTCCTCTTAAATTTCCCTTATTATTAATAGTTGATTGTTTGGAGTTGAATGTGGTTTACTTTACCGATTTAGCTAATTTTTTAACTTACTATGTCTATCAATGGTAATATGAAAGAATGCATGTATATTGTTTGATGAAATACCCCACCCGTATACTGTGTGTGTGATTGTATTGAAAGAATATGTTTCGGTAGCATCTGAAGGTGAGGAGGGTTTGTTGAAGACGTTTTGGACCGTTCCCCTTCCTGTTGAAGATGGCTAAAAATCACTTATCTTTGTACCATGTATATCTTTAAAGACCTCTTATACACGAGAACTTTGAAAATGAAAATACTCCCAACACGTTGAAGAATGGTTCCATAACTTATACATGCATTCTCTTTTATGGAGGAAAGTGGAGAAATGTTAGTGTTTAGAAATTAAGATTGGAAAAAAGGGAGTACACTTTGTTCAGATAATGATTTTAAGCACCGAGTTTTTTATAACATTAAAGACATATTAGTGAAAGCTAAAAGGGTGAAAATGAATCCTTGTAAAGGGTTGTTTAAATGCTATAGACATGACCTAAACATGGATTGAGACATGATCCATGTTTGAGTTTAACAAATAAACATAACGTAGACCACAAACATGTCTTAGACTATGGATCTCCGTTTATTAAAGGCATCTAACCTAATGCCTCATCTAGTTTCCTATTTGAGAGTATGCTTGGCTTCCTAACGTTTTAAGGCAAAAATGAAAACCACAACAACCAAAACCACTAAAACCTTTTAACCTCTTCCTTAGTACCTTAACTTCTTGCTCTATGACTTCCTATAAGAGATTAGATAGTTCTTGATAACATGATTCATTATAATGGTTGACATATTTTCTTTGTCATCCAAGACCGATGTTGGGATAAAACCTAATTCTCTTCTAATCTTTACGATTGGTTAAACTTTCGTATAATTTATGATTGGTCCAACTATATGAAAGTAGAGTCGAAATTATTCATTTTTCATGCGTAATTATTTGGATTTTGAATTTGTCAAATATGCAGCTTAGATCGTCACAATGCCCCCTCGAAGAGGTAGACAATCAGAGGAAAGCATCGAAGCTCAGGTGAGAGGGGACAATGCCATGGACATTGCAGGTGTGTATGATGCCCCTTTTCCCATTTATTCCGAGGAAGAAGGAGAGACGTATAGGGAACTCCATAGTAAGAGCATTGAAGTTCCAACGTATTTTAATTTTGAGGTGCTTGATCAAATAGGATTGACTGATATATTTATGACATTATGTCGGAGAGGTACATGGGACAATTTTGTCCGAATGAATTACCCTGTTTACCGTGACTTGACACTCGAGTTTTTCACCTCGTTGAGGTTTGCCGCAAGCAAACCGAAGAAATTGTTTTTTAGGTTACGAGGGCAGCTGTGTTATGTGGATGAGAGTATGTTACGGTTACTATTTGGGTTTGCAGAAGGGGATATTGATGAGGGGCATCAGTCGTTCACGGTGAGTTCGTATTGGAAACATTTAACAAACTTGGATGAGTATGATCCACACATTGCATCCAATGCACAAATTATTAACGCGGAATTTAAGCTGCTACATAAATTCATGTGTGGTGCTGTGTTCGGGAAGCAGCAAAGTACAAAATGCTCGAGAAAGGAGCTTTTCCTCTTATGGTGCATCGAGCATGGACATAAGCCGAACATGTTTGCTTATTTTTCTAAAACGTTGATCGATATAGCTGGGAGAAAGGATATAGCTGGGAGACTGGGGAATAGCTTGGGAATGGGTTATGTATCGACTGCAGTGGCTGCCTGGTTGAGGATTGATCTTAGTGACTTAAACATGCTGAATAAGCATTTTTTCGATGTACCGTACTTGACAAGGTGCGAGATTATTGTGGACAAAACCATGCAGCTACGAGATCCTTCAACTCGTACAGCTTTGAAGCGCAGGTTGGTAGCTGCAGAGTCAAGTTCTAGATGCCAGGCTACTGAACGACACTCGGAGAATGAGGGGCAACAACGGCAACCACCACAGCTGTTGCCAATTCAACAGGAACACGATCAACGTTCGCTACCTGATTGGGGCATGGTTTCGCAACAGCTTCTAGATAACCAAAAGCTCATCCTTGATAACCAACAACTAATGCTTGAGAACCACAGACGTACGCAGCAGCAGTTGGATAACATGACGGAGCAGATGAGTGGCCTGAATGAGCGATGGGTATATCTTAATAATCGAGTGGACAATGTTAACAGCCATCTGTGTTATGTTGGTCAACGTATGCAAAAGGCTTGGGAGCCCAGAGGCCTTGACGTGCCATCGCCATCTTCATCTGTTGACCCAAGTGATGAAGGTCCAACTGATGAAGGTTCTGCTCCCTGAATTCTGGAAGTAAGACACTTGCGCTCTTTCTAAGATAATGATGCTTCTGATCCTCAATATTTGTCTGAAATATGCTTTCATTTTGTAAGAAAATTTTGTCACAACTTGATGCATGCATGGCTATATATCAGTTGTAATTTAGAGATGTGTTCTTGTTTGAAATTGCCTTTTTGTCTTCTAGCAAATTCTTCATGTTACTTTCAGCTACTCTTTTCCAAATGCATTCATCTGTGTATTCTTGACTATCATTAATTAGGTTACAACAATGTCGCTTAAATGCTTCTGGTTATTATTAATCCCATCGAATCCTAAATGCGTAGTAGGATTCCGGACATCCGTGATTGTACAAAGGTTGCAACTTGGAGCAAACTTCAACTTCTAGTTTGCTGTTGGATTGCAAGTTTGACCATTTTGGACTGAATTTAGTAGTGGAGGAAGATTTAATCATCGGGTCATGCTTCTTTTTGGAGATCGTTTCCAAGTCGTATGTGTTTATTTGCAGTTCTTATTATGTCATTGAGTTGATATTACGTGTTTATTTTTATCTTTGGCGAGTAACAACCACTCGCTATAAAACACCAATATTTAACAGTACATTGACCAATTGGTAAGAAATCTGAGGTCAACATCATTTGAGGTACAATATAGCACCAAGTTTGATCACGTAGGCAACAATAATTGTTGTTTTATTAGAATACTATTGTCCACCTAGAATAATAATATGACATGAAAACTTTCGTGAACAACCAAATAAATGTAGGGCTAAGCACTATATCTTTGATTGCATTAAGTTGAATTAAGCAATATATCTTTGATTGCATTCAGTTGAATATGTGAGCAACTTGAAGCAAAGATAATCTAAACCTAACCCTGTTCATCCTGCCCACCGCATGCAACTAACCTATAACGCAGAAATATTGTTATATCGTTATCTCAAAAAATTTTACAAGTACATTATATACGAGAGTTATAAGAATACTAATATTAATATCTGCGTTATTACTCATAATCGTTTGTTACAAATGTTTAAGATTTATAATAATTAGTATATATACATTTATCAGAACAAAATAATAATATTACATTAATATGATACGAATAGTGCAATTATTATTACAAATTACGTCTTTAATGATTAGAAGAAGATTGTTAATGATGAAAACGTTTATAATAATTAGAACAAAAATTAATTTAATTAATACATTTAATTATCATATCGACTATAATCATAATAATACGAACAATACTTTCATGCGAATACTATTAATAATAATAATCATAAATGTAACACCTCACTCCCGCAAGACCCGAACCCGACATCGACAGTGATATCCAGATCCGTGCCCCGCGAGGGTGGCGTGCTACATCACTCAAGAGAAAACTCAAGATAACATTTTTTTTACACAATCGCATTACATATTATCATTAACGCGAAAGCAATTTATATAATCAATACAATGGCCTTGGGCCCACTTTTTACATTTACAATTTATTTCGGTCAATTGACTTTACAACTTATCCAAATTAGTAATACAAAAGTCCAAGAATAGAAACACTAAGACAGACGCTTGACCGATCCCGACCACTTCTCCGCTTCTTCAACCAGCAGATGTCATACGCCTGCTGCCTAACGGGTATTCTTCTAAGTCCCGAAAATAGATGCAAATTTTGGGTGAGTTTTGCGAACTCGGTGAGAAACCATCATCGATGGTTCACTCAACTCATGCATTCACCAATCATATTAGCACACGGTAGCATTAACGGTAATATCACATATTATCACATTTCAGTTCAATTTCATATACATACAATTTCATCATTTACATCTTCCATCATTTACGATCATATATATCTATGCAATGCGTATGTGACATCGTTCCATTTTCATTTCGTTGTTGTGACTGTGCGCTCAAATCGCCCCATGAATTGGGCACATTGCGTTGAGCCGGTGGCTCTGAAAACATTGGGCTTGAAGCCACGATACATTGAGCTGCGGCTCAATACGTTGGACCGAGGTCCTGCGTTGGTGAAAGCTCTCACATACGTTAGGCGTGATATGCCCCGATATGATGGTCGCTCGGTCACAACCGCTTTTATCGATCACACATTTATGTTTATGCATGCAATGTACATATTCCAATTTCCATTTACATATCATTACTATTTGCCAATTCTTGGACTTTCGGTCCAGTATTTCAATTATCTACATTTCCAATTTATTGCATCCTACTATATCACATTTACAATCCCATCCAATGTATCGAACGAAATGCACAATTAACACTTCAATATTAATTTCCCATTTCCTCGGACCTCGGTCCGAGATCTCTAATATAACATTTACAAACAATTACTCACAAGTAGCACTTCGTTATCTCATTCCAAATATTTCGACACCTATGGTCCAAATCAATCAAATTCAAATACACATAAACTATAAACCCTCCATTATCTCCATATGGCATAATTGCAAAACTTAAACACATAAAGGTTGAGGAACCAACTAGGTTACTCACCTGCATTCGAGCTAACATCTGAAGTTTCAAGAACGTCGGTGATCGACGCCCAAATGTGCCTCTATAACAAATGAGAGAGAATCCGATCACTAATTATCCAATCCGAATTAGTATAATGCACATGTAAGTGTATAATGCATGTGTTCATGAGATTTCGGCCCTAAATCCTAATTTTTCCGTAATAAAATTCCATCTAAAATTAGAAAACTATAGCCATCGACAAGGCTCAATTCGGACCTCGATCGATCCAAAAATAAATAAAACAGTGACCATAGAACAATTACCCGGGGCTACATCAATTTCCCGTCTAAAAATTCCCAAATTATCACAAAATGAAATTAACTATTATACGAATCCGATGCCTCAAGAATCAGGTCAATCGGACGTCGGACGGAAAAGAAATTGACAAGAGAAGCAATCAGTCACTTAAAGCCAAAATAATAAAATAAAATACTATATATCTATATATATATACCAGCCTCATGGGCGAAAATCTCGCGCCAATGAGGCGGCTCGCCAGCTCGTCGCTAGGCGCGACGCGTCGCCTAGCGACGGCGCTAATCGAGCTCGCCTCACCGAGGCGACGGCTAGCCACAGTGAATCTGGCGAGGTTCCACCTCGCCTCACCGAGGCGAGACGTCGCCACAGTGATCAAGCGAGGTTCCACCTCGCCTCATTTCCTTTTTTTTTTCTCCTTCATTCCAATCCAAATTTTCAACACTCAAATCTCTTACCACCCAATTCAGAAAAATACAAATCTTATCTTGTTGGAAAGATCATAAAACCCTCTACTCTTCTCAAGAAGACCATAACAATTTATTTCACCCCTAAGGGTGTCAAAATCCTTCAAAACTACTACCTACTCCAATCCCATAAAACAGAACAGTACATTGCAAATTCCACAACTCTGAAATTCTTCAGCCAAAAATTACCACATAAATATGCTCAATAAGTTCATAATGTCATCTACAACTTTCATAACCAACCCAAAATCAAATTTCATTGCTAAATCAGTCAATTAATTCACTCAATGTTACTGTCTCTGAAACCATTCAATCTGAGCAGTAAACTTATAATAAGCATAACTCCCTGTACACAAGTCAGAAAAATCCAAACTTTATATCCCTGAAAAGATAACTCCTCAAACTTCAAGTTTCATGAAGAACTCAATCTCTAATTCGATTTCTAACAATTTCAAATCTGTTATGCAAGTTACTGACCTAATCAGTACTTAACATCACAATGCAAGTTCAGATTTTGAAATTCCATATCTCCCACATCTGATTTCCAAAAATTACATTCCATATACCAATTTCAAGATCAATGTGTCATCTAAAACTCTTCAGTAGATCCCTAAAACCAGTTCAGTTCACAAAATTTCTAAAATTACGTAAAAACAGAATGTACACCAAATTCGCTAATCCAGCTAGGTTTCACTCAATTCATAAAACTGTCAATAATTATCAGTCCATAACTCCTACTATACATATCGAAAATTGCAAAATCAGTGGCAATGGAAATATAACTTAATAGGCTTCAACTTTCATGAAGACCATTGCCCTAATTCTATATCAATTAATTTATAAAATCAGTAAAACTCATAGATTATGGTTTCGTTACTGTTTATAGGCAATAAAATAGTAACTTCCCATGCAACATTTCGCCTCTCTAACATTACAATTCAACAACACCTATTTCACACTAAATTGAAGCCAACATCCCAAAGTTTCATTAGGCCCAAACCTCACCTCATTTGCACACCTACACAATTAGTTATTATCAAAACATTACAATAGGTCAAAGATTCATTTTCCAGCTTTCAACATTCACCTAACTCCTATCACTTTTAACATCAATAACACATCACTAAACATCCACTTAAATCTCTAATTCAGCCATAAACTTATCACAACATTTATTTGTATACTTAAACAAACTTTGGCAGCATATACACAATTGACTTTCATTACTTTCCATGCAGCTAACCTTACACACTCAATCCAAAACCAAACCAAATCATTGGAAACCTTATTCATTCATTCATCCATATACAAGCATATATTTAAACCCAATTAAACCTACTACTATGATAATCAATTACATGTATAATTGCTCCCCATGAATGCATCTAACTAACAAAATCATAAAACAACCATCAAGACTTACCAAATCAAATTGCAAACTCTTCATTCTCCAACACTTTACAACTCTCCAAAACTTCACTTCACCCACGGCTATCACTAACAATCCAAAAGTTCTCATCAACTCAAAGTTTCAACTTGGTTTGTGTGTGAAGAAGAGCAAGCAAGGAGCCATGGAGACAACTCTTTTATGGGAAAGGAAAAAGGAAAATTCGAAAGAGGAGAACAAGGCATCTTCGGGTGATGAAGGTTTGCACTTTAAAATAACCCTTTCTCAACTCTCAAGAAGATAACTTATACAATAAAGAAGGATAGCCGTAAATGATAAAGGGGACTCAAGAATTAATACTCCTGACCCGTCCCAATTTACTAAAATACTCTTCCCATCGGAGATGGGATGTTACAATAAACCTGTATAAATACATATATTATTATAAGAATCAGAATAATACACGTTATTAATATGACGATTTGTATAATGTTATGAATACTAAAAAGCAATTTGCATAATACCAATAATAATTTAGATTTGGATTCTGAAGGTTAGTAATAAGAATAATAATATATACAAACTATATAATAATTGCAATAATAAAAAAAATGACAACAATGCATTTGCATTGTATTACAAACATATTATTCAAGAATAATATTAATACTGATTACACATAATAGTAATACATTGGAACTAAGTGTTAAAATACATTTAAGAAGTAACACATACTAAATCTTTTCTTTTCATCATCAATTCCAAGTTACAAGCATTTTCATCAATTCCAAGTGACAACCATTTACATCCCTGCGACGTGCAGAGTGGAATAACTCACCAAATCCTTCAATTTCCCCAACTACCAATAACTTATAATTAATAAGAAAGAAAATAGTTGTCACCCAAATGGGAAAAGATTAGTCCACGTATTTCATATAGCAATATTTTGGCCAACTATGCCTCTTTGTTTTGGAACGAAGCCTCATCACCCAGAAATCAAACAAAGTCTTTCATTCTTCTCTGTCATAGCTGTCAAATGGAATTCAATCAATAAATTTAGCCTTAAGATGCATGAGTTTTGCCAGCTGCTGCATCCTGTGCGACAAATCATATAAGACAAGGAAAAGACAAGAAATTTGGTTTTAGTCAACCAAAATTTACCTCCACTGTTTGGGAACTTGCTGTAGAAAAGGATAAATGATTGGACCTCAGACCCAGTACATACAAAGAAGACTTTGCAGAAGATCCAGATGCACGAATAGGAACAACAGATGCACGAATAGGAACAGCAGATGGAGCAACATCATCCGAAGGAGACGCATCATAACATACATGCTTTAAATGTAAAAGTTGTAAACATCATAACGGATGCATAACCTACATGAAATGACAAGAAAGAGAAACCACAATTGAAATACCAGCGGAATGAGGTGGTTGGCCGCCAAACCATGGGGAAACTAATCATCTGCAATTACCATTGGGGATGGTGAAGGTTGATGGAAATACCAGCGGAATGAGGTGGTTGGCCGCCCAACCATGGGAAACCTAATCATCTGCAATTACCATTGGGGATGGTGAAGGTTGATGGCGTCTACTGCTGATAGAGTAACTATTCCTGCGGGTTGTTTCTTCCCATTCCCATCTTCCATCATCCCATTCAGATTTGCCTGACCCATCTTCCATCATCCCATTCAGATCTGCCTGCAAAATCGATTGTATTGTGAAGAACTCAATCTCTTAATCAGTTTTGGTGACAAGATGATGATATTCATTTCGGGAGAAATTCCTCATATGCAATATTTTGCTAAACAAAATGTTAAAAGACCATGTTCAAAAAACATTTGGATGGAACTTGGCATAATAATAAATCATTGCTCATGAAGTTTTGGAAATGCCATTTGCAATTAAAAATTGCTTGTCCACTGTCAGAAATATTGGCATTGGGCTCTCCCACAATTCTTACATGCAAATTCAAGATCAATACAATTTACAACAGAATTTCCCATATGCAGAAGGTGACAACTGGAATATGAATACTTGCAATGTGAAGCCCAGATTACTGTACTATTGCACATTGAAGGTGCGTTATGACCTTTTCAACTTAGCTATCACACTTGTGTTGCTTGGTTAATCCATTTCTTTAAATAGTTCTAAAAATGGTCCTACTGTGCGCACACATCAAACATTGTTTACTTGTAACACAAATCACGGTCGACTGGTATATGGTGCGCCGTACTTACTTGGTGATGAGAATCATCTTATGCACACACAAAATCTTTTGTCACGAAGGCAACTATGGCAGTTATGAATGGAAATACCAACTCATGGGTTGTTGATATCTGTGACATTAGCATTTCCAAATGTCTGTTGCGCCTGTCAATCAATATACATGGGTAGCAATTCAAACAAAACAACACATGTAATCCAGTTATACATGCAATTATCCTACACAATTGAAATGAACCTCAAAACGTGTGTTCCAATTACCATAAGTAAATCAGTCATGCTCATTGCAGGTGGGATATCAATACTAACTTGATGTTCACTTCTTCCTGTATCATTCACCTAACATGATAATTGATTCAAAGTTTAATAAAACATTCCAGACAGACAATATTAAAACCAAATAAATAAGTAAGTTGCGTATACCAGCGGGGTTATTACAGAATGATGCTGACTGTATAACCTTGTTGACTTAACCATTTCAACACTTGTACGCTGCAGATCCTGAGGGGCAATAAAAAAATGTTTCGTAATGCCAACATTACATTCATTCAAATGCATGAAACCACTAAGATAATATGAGAACTTGAACCTGCGATTTTCCTAGCCGATCGTCATGATTGAAACCCAAAGTTATTAGGTCCTTACAAATACCAGCTGTCTGCTTGTGGTTTCCCTCATCAGCAATGAAATCAAATTTAGTTACAAAACAAAATAACCCAACACTAGCAAACATTATCATTACGTCAATTACAACCTGATGTTGCAGTAATAAAGTCACCCAGCAATGAAATCAAATTTAGTTACAAAACAAAATAGCCCAACACTAGCAAACATTATCATTACGTCAATTACAACCTGATGTTGCAGTAATAAAGTCGCCCAACTGCTGCAGAAAATCTCAGTTTGAAGGGAAGTATCTGCAGATTCCTGAAAACAATCGATTTCGCTACATTAACGTAACATAATAACCCTTCCATTTATATACCTCATTTCAATCCAATGTTAACAGCAGTTATACCTGCGTGTTGGAAAGGGGGATAGGGGTCGAATCAGCGACATTGGTTAACGTCTTGCACTTATTTGCATTCTTCCGCTTCTTTGAATTTTTTTCTACTCCACTCCGCAATCTCTTACTTGATGTCGGCTTGTTCTTCATTTTCAGACCTCTTATGTCATTAATGTCAGAACAGTGGATAGCAGCTTCATTCAGCACATCTCTATCAGTATATGAGCGTGAGCGTTGGCTTAAGTCTTGCTCTTGTGGTATGTGGATGTCTTCATTAACTATTTCCTCACGGTGCAATGCCTCATCAACCATCTTCAACATGTTCCAAAGATTATCTTTCACAACCTGATACGTATCTCTCCTCTCTGCTGCCCTTGTGACCAATCGCATGCTTAACGTACACAAGTCTTTATACCTGAAAGTAGGCAGCTCGTACGAATCCATGTTAGTATCATTGACCGTGGGCTCCCTTTGTGCAATTGTCCAACTTTTTGCTCTCCTTGTCCATCTTTTCATAATATACTTGGAAGGGATTGTCGAAATATTCTTCAAGTTATACACCTTCAACACATGCCGGCATAAAATGCCAGCAAAATCAAACTTCCCACAACTACAATGAACGTCGTCATTATACAATTCATATCTGACCAAATGGGAGAAGTTCTTCCCGGCAACACTAATCATATATTTCTCTACGATTCCATCCTCAGAGCAAAGAGTGAAACTATAATCATGACAATGATTCCATTCATCTTGGAACCATTTAAAGACTTCTGGCGTGTACACAGTTGATGCATGGTGTAAGATTTTCACCGGTGCTGACAATGTTGGCTTGCTCGCATTACTTCTGAAATCTGCTTTTAACTCCTCATATCGACGATCATCAAGCAGTCGTTGGAAGTGGCTAAAAAATTGTGTTAAGTTTTGCTGGTAACTTACATATCTTTTGATCAAACTGTTCATGCTCTCACTGCGTTGCGTGGTCATCATGTCTGCACAGAAAATTTTCCGCCCATACACCAGAGCCCATTTTTCCTTTAGGCCATACAAACGTTTCAACCAGTCATTATCTTGAAGTTCATATTTTTCCAACATTTACGCCCACGCAACGCAGAACTCGTCTTCTTCTTCGTACTCATATATGCAGGCGCTAAAATCTCTTGCGAACTCTTTAAACTTACAAAATATACCACTCAAATGTATGACAGCATTTTGATATATATGCCAAATACAAAGTCGATGGTGAGTATTTGGCCATGTTGACGTTAATGCCTTTGCCATTGCCGCATCTTGATCAGTCAGAATTGTGGTAGGCATTTTCTCTGACATTGCTCTCTAAAATGTCTCAAATAGCCACTGAAATGTTTGCGCAGTTTCATCATACACGAGTGCACCACCAAATAATGTTGTCTGCTTATGATGATTAATACCGACAAACAAGGCAAGTGGACGACCGTCACCATTCTTCTTGTATGTCGTATCGAAACAAACAACATCACCAAAATCTAAGTAGTCGTTCCTCATTTTTCCGTCACACCAAAAAATGTTCGTAATCAAATCATCTTCGTCCACTTGAATGGCATAAAAGAAATTAGGGTCTTCCACCTGCATCTTATACAAACATGCAAACAACTCACCTGTATCTCCCCTTTTCATGCCTCCCGTTCGTTTAGACCTCAAGTAATTCCTGTAATCATCTGTTATAAAGCCAACATTTTCTCTACCACCGGCTTGCCTGGCCATAAGATCATGCGATTGTTTCGGTCGAATTCCCACAGCATTCGCCATTTCAATGTTCATTGCCGCAACTGCAGAGATTTGCCTGTGATTTCTATGCAAATGTGTTTTATTCGGCGAAGAAAGGTAGTGGTTGTGATCCTCAACAAATTCAGTGACTTCAAATTTCCCACTTTGCAAACTATGCACTTTCATTCTTGCCTCACAACCAAATCTTGTTTCCGGACGTGGGGCTCTTACATACAAATCTCTTTTGTCGGCCATCCGTTTTCCTTCAGCACTACAAACAAAAAGCCTGCAAATCATCTTACCACTTTTATCTTTATTACTTTTGCTTCTTCTGATCCCAAATCCCACTTGCTTGGCATAAGTTAAATAAAAATCATAAGCATCCGGTTCTGTCTCGAACTGCATGCCAATTTTCGGCAATAACTCTCTTCCAACCAACTGTATGCCGTTCATATCACTTTCATAATTTAAACGGCGACATGGCGTCGATCTACCTTCCATGTTGACACCTGTTAAATTAACAAAGAACCACCATTATTTTCACAATATAGGAATACAGTTGATAACAAATTCTTATAAAACAATTAATAATCACATTCTTGGAATACAAAATAAGAAGACAGTTAATAACATATTCTTACAATACAATTAATAATCATATCGAATATAATAATAATGAAAATCATTAACATTTATATAAGAAGGGATTCCTTAATAAGAATAATACTAATATTAATATCATTTACAATATAATTACACATTAAAGTTATAATAATAAGTATATAAACTAAAGTATGGAAATTTTAATAAAATAACTAAAATATCTTAGAATCATTCTATTTATAACAATACTATATTTACTAATTATAAGTGCATGTATTAATAATAATACAGATGTTAGTAATAAGATATTAATACTTATAATAATACAAATAAAAAAAATAACAATTATAATTATATTAACATAATAATAAGCGATTTAATGATAATAATGATAGCAATTTATATCCGTAACAAACCATAATTTTTCACAACAACCCACGACTGCCATCAACCACATAATACAGTCAACTTCAACAATCCCATATTAATTACCACAAACAGAAACATTCCACTATTTATTAACAGAACAAGTTATTATGAACAGAACAACAAACAAGTATTTATTAACACAAATATTTTCTATTAACAGAATCATTCCAGTATTTATTAACAGAAACAACATTGTTAAAATGAAACATTCCAGTCTTTTAAACCAGTCTTTTAAACCAGTATTTATTAACTGTCACATTCCAAATATATCAGCTTAAAAACGAAAACGTAAAATTGAAAGTGTGAAGTTATATCACAAGCATAATATAAATCACAACATTTCTTTAACTACCAGCTTCTAAATTTAGAATATGAAAACACAGATAATTTACAAGTTTCTACAAAACATTGACAAATGGTTTTCAATTTTTGCACCTGAGGAAACGGCTGAAAACTGTATCAGAGCTCTGCAGAAAACGCAGGTTGGTGAGGGAGAAGATGCTCTGCTTTTGCCTACATGAACAGTAACAAAGTTTCAACAAATGATATAACCAAATTTGTTCATTGGCGGGAAGAGTTGGAGATAATTAATTGGAAATGACAAGTGTTCCAGTAATCATTGTTGTTAATAAATGCCTTCATAATTTATTCAGATTCCATATCTTTATTAATTTTCGTTTTAATTGGTTAATAGAGTGAAATGAAAGAATTTGTTAATTTTCCTCTATTTCAATAATTATAATAACTAATTGAATTACATAAATTACGACGAAAAATAATAAGATTTGAATTATATATAATTTAATATTACAATTAAATTATATATAAGATTTATAATCTGAATGTATATATACTCCACTCGAAAATTTAATAATACACTTTATAATAATGAAGATTTTAATAATATTATGAATAATAATTAACAAATTTAATAATAACAATAATCATAATCGGGCATGTAATAATAATAATATAAAGTGTATTGTTATTATGATTATATTTATATGTATTCATAAATTTTTCGATGATGATGAAGATTATCCTTATTTTTATTATTATTAATATTATACTAATAACTTAAATACTAGGGAATTAATAATAAGGATAATACTAATAATTCATAATGTTTACAATAAAATTCATAATTCAAATTTTATTTTTATTTGAAGTTTTATTTTGTCTAATCTCATGTATTATTAAATACGTGCTTGTTTTGTTATTTAATATTAGCTATTTCTAATAATTATAACTTATATAAATTAATAACACATTTAGTTTATTTGAACAATAATAAGTAATATACTAAATTACAAACCTAATCATAAACATCACTTAAATACAATAATTAGTAATTAAACATTATATGATAATTATAACAAGCAAATTTACATTATTAATAACATAAACATAATAATAATAATAATAATAATAATAATAATAATAATAATAATAATAATAATAATAATAATAATAATAATAATAGTAATAGTAATAAGAATAATTAAAATTTTCCTAATAATTACATAATAATAGTAGTAATAATAATAAGAATATAATCATTGTAATAGTTATATAATAATATTAATAATAATTATAATAATGATGATGACGATAGTTATTTATATAATAAGGGCTTTAATAATAATAATAATAATAATAATAATAAACATAATAATTCATTATAATAATAATTATTATTATAACCCCACTAATAATGTCCATAATAAGAAGAAGAATAAGATTTACAAAATAATACTAATAATAAGATAAAATAATACTAATAATAACTATAATATTAATAATAATAATAATAATAACAAACATAATAATAATAATAAGATAATAATAATAATAATAATAATAATAATATTAATAATAATCAATGACATAATAATAATAACATTTGGATAATAATAATAATAATAATAATAATAATAATAATAATAATAATAATAATAATAATAATAATAATAATAATAATCAATGACATAATAATAATAAGATTTAGATAATGATAATAATAATGAAAAATAAATAATAATAATAATAATAATAATAATAATAATAATAATAATAATAATAATAATAATAATAATAATAATAATAATAAATAATTATAAGAATTATATACTTATAATATATATACTTATAAAACATCGAATAAACAAGTCGGCTCATGGGAGGCTATGATGAGCCGCCTAACATGTTGGCTCATGGCATGAGGTCCGTGACTCGCCTCATGAGCCGCTAACATCTTGGATCATGGAGCGAGGCCGAGGTCATGGCGACCTCGGCCTCGCCCATGAGCCACTAACATGTCTTGTTTCATGGCGGTAGGTGCCTCGCCTCGCTAGCCGCCTAACATCTTTGGTTCACGTGGGCGAGGTGCCTCGCCTCATGAGCCTTAAGAAATCGATAAAATATCTAATTAACAAATTTGACAATTAAGGTATATATAACATTTATAAGAATAAGTTAGTAATTATAACAAATCTCATAATAATAATCATAGTCGAAATTAATATGATTAAAAATTTAATACTAACAATAATAAGTTAATGCTAATACTAATAATAATAATAGTAATAATAAAACTTCATAAATACATATATAATAATAATAATAATAATAATAATAATAATAATAATAATAATACACTTTATAATAATTTCCATTATTATCATAAGATTTCAAAATAATGGAAATTAATATAATGAATTCATATAGAAATATTTTCGAATGTTATAATGATTATTATAACAATTATAATAATCATTATAATAATAATTGTAATAATAATAATAACAACATAATTGTAATTATAATTATAATAAATTGTTTTCACAATAACAATTAAAATTTAGATCATAATAAAAACATAATAGTACTATTAATAATAATAATAGCAATAATAGCAATAATCATATATTAAGAATATTAATAATAATAATAACAATAAAATACCAATAAAAAAGTCATAACTATAATAAAAAGACTGATTATAATAATAGAAATTAATATATTCAATTAATTTACAATTAAACTTAATAATGTTATTCTCATTAATTTAATTGTTATACGGTTTTGCCATTTCATAATAACATATATATAATAATACTAATAATATAACAAAATTTAATCTGAGTACTTATATATATAATAATAATAATATGATGATTATTATTACTATTGTTAATTATTAAAGAATATAAATATAAATAAAGGATATATTAATAAAGTATAAAATAATGATAAGCAATGGAAGTATATTAGTTAGAAAAGTGGGCGAAGCTAAGCGATCGGCTACGAAAACGGCGGCGGCTGTGGTGGGACCACAACTCCCGCAGCTAACAAGCGCTGCACGCATTTTGTTAAAGATGTTAAAGAAAACGCTGGCGTTTTATAATAAGACAGAGTAGGATAGGGTTATTTGCGACAGAGGATCTGAACTCCTTTATTTGTCCCATCAAATAACAGTAGACAAGGAGGCTCCACCACCCTTATTCCTTCTGGTTGAAGCTCCAAGGGACAACGGCAGCACAACAGAAGACTCCAGCAATACACCAACTCTCCACTCAAAAAGCTCCAGTACACTCCAAGTTAACAGCAAAGAAAAAGGCAGAGGAGGGACGCACTACACAGATGCGTAACTCACCAGGAAAAACAAGAGGCATCTGTTGGCTACAAAGGTTTAAAGAGTCAGTGAGTTCTGGGGGAAGACAAGAAAAAAAACGTTAGAGACCAGCTGGAGACGTGAAGAGCAGGGAAGAAACTAACAAGAACAATGCAGACATCAGGTAGAAGAAAAGAGGCATGGGGTGGTTTCAAGACAAAGAGAATAATACAAAAATCACGTGGAAGGAGGAGAGTTGAGGAGGAGTTAAAATGAAAAAAAAAAAACAAAGAAGTATGGGTGTGTGCATGGGCTGTGCATGAAGCAAGGAATGGGCGTGAAGAAGAAAATAAAAGGGTGTGCGTAGTGTGAAGGAAAGGGAGGACTGGAAAGAAAGAAGAGGGTGTTAAGTAGAGGAAAATAGAGGAGAGTCGTGCGTAAAAGGAGAAAAATAAAAGGAGGAGCTGAAGGGGGCGTGAACTGAAGGAGGAGATAGCTTGGAGTTGTTGAAACCAGATGCTACAGCAGAATACGCAGTGGAGAAGGCAGCGTCCCAGTGAAAAGCAAGCAACACGTGGAGACGTGGAGGAGAGGAGCATTAGGTTTTTAAAGAGGAAACAAATAAAACAGCAAGAAGGAGCTGTCTTGGTGGCTTGCGCCTGTAGAGAGCTGGAGTAAGAGTTTTGAGTGGAGAGTTTATTTGTCTTATCAAGGACTAGTAGACACAAGCTCAAGCAACAAAGCAGCAAGCTTCACGTGGAGGGCATGACGCAAGCAGCAGGTTTTAAGTGAGTAGACCCTTAATTGTCCAATCAATCTACAGTATAGAAGAAGAAAAGAGGGCTGTGCGTTAACTATTAGTGTGTGAGTAGATTGAAAATAATAATAATAAATAAATAAAAGAGGAGTAGGCGTTGTGTGTAGTAGAAGAGAACCGTGAGTTATGCTTGTGTGTGATGTGTGATGGTGTGAGTGACTTAAAATATACAAAGAAAAGAAGAAGAGTTGGTTGTGTGCGTGAGTGTAGGTTGAGTTGTGCTGGAGAATAAAAATAAGACGTTGTGCTTAGGGTGTGAGTGGCTTGTGAGTGATTAAGAGAGTTGTTGAGTGTGAAGTGTTGGCTTGTGAGTAGCTTGGAGAAATAACACACAGGCAGCTGGCATTGGGCAAGAGTAACAGGCGTGGAAACCGTTGAAGTGCATTTCAGGAGTTGAAGCTAGTTCGTGAAGAAGGTTAAAACTCCAATTTTAATTTGTCAATTTTAGCTCTAGTAAATTTCATAATATAGTTATGTGTGGCTAGTTTTTAATCTAGACAAGGTACTTTACGTTTGATGCATGTAATTTGTGAGACTCTTTTGGTTTAATTATTTTCGTTTATTTCTTATGTTTATTTAATCTTTGCGTTTAATCGATTTATTATTGTTGAGTTTGTTGATTAATGTGGCCAGTTAATTAACTGACTTGATGATAAATTGCCGAATATATTAGTTAATCCGTGGTTGCTGTCTATCAAAGTGGTGAATTAATTTTAATTCAGAAATTAATGGGATTAAATAATTTAGTCTAAATAGATTGCGACTTTTCCGATTCTGTTGGCTAAGACGAGGGTCCATTAGAGCCTACCGCTGCCATAGATTATATTCTACGAAGCTTTACTCGGGAATAGTCTAATTGGTTAGGGTAATAATCTGTGGAGCTTTACTCGGGGTTATCGAATAATTATGAATAGATTGGTAGATTTGTGCTGTTCACGGTCTGCTATAACTTTGTCCATAGGAATGAACGAAATTTATATTTTTGAGTCTATGATCGAATTACAGTATCAAACGGGAGAGTACCTTGGCTAGGTTTTTATTCATATTATTTTCAATCTTTAATTTTAATTTCTTTCTACGTGATTTCATGTTTTAAATTTAATCAATTATTTTTATATTTTTATTTTTATTTTCGATTTCGCATAAATAAATAATTACTACACTGGTCTCTGTGGTTCGACCCTATTCACCACTTTACTTGCTTAAGTGTTATAGAGTAGGAATTTATTTTTGATTGGTTTGACACGCCATCAGTAACTAAATCTCTTCTTTTTACTGTGTTTATGATGAATGTATCCTTTATCAGGAGTGTGAGGTATTATACTTTCACAAATATATGTGCTCATATACCACTTGACCAACAAATCAAAGTGATCCAATCATATGCTTGGTTGATAACACTCTTCAATTTCTTTATGTATGGGATAGTTTTGTAATTTTACTGGCTAACAATTTTATTGATTATTGCTTTGTTGTAGGAACTCATTTATTGACAATTTTTTTATTTTCAAGAAGATTGAAGAGAACATCACTTTGGTTAGTCTTGATTTTGCATTAGAAGAGTATTTGATTTGATGGAGGATGACTAATGAGTTTAGTGGTGATTTATTAATATGGATGTATGACATGTAGCCTAAGAATCTTGTAGCAATAATGGTTATTACACACTATTGAGGATAATTTAGTTACAAATTTCAAAATTTGTGTTAACAATGGTATTGAAATTTATTCCGTGAATGTAATTAGGTCTTATGGAAGTAGTGGATTGGTGAAATTTGGTGTGGAGATTGTGAATTATAATGAAGTTATTAACATGATTTCTTTTGTGATGAAGTATGGCTCCAAGGTTAAAAATGGTGGATAAGAGAAAAATGAGTCATGTTGCTTCTTCTATAACACCACCTCCTCTAAATAGGATGTTAGTAGGTTTATAAACTGGGAAGTTGAATAATGAAATGGTAAGAGATCTAATAACAACATGGTAATTGAAAAAACCATAAGTATGAACATAGAGAGATCCTACAAGGTTTAAAATAAAGTATTTATTCAGATATGACTATTTTTGTATTTTTTACTTTTCTTATTTGGTTTTGTGTTTAAGAGCTCTTTAGTTTGATAAAACCACTTTTTTGGTTTTGGTTTTGTGATTCAATATGGTTGTTATGTATGGATGCAAAGAAAAAAGTGTGGTGATGTCTATAAAAAAGACAATGTAAAACGGTTATACTAACTACTGTCATAACTATTTGATTATTTATTCGTATGTCAAGTTTTTTATGTAACAATTCCTTGAACTTTGCTTCTCCAATCTTCATTAAAATTTCCTTTCCATTTCATACAGTAATGTTTTATGTAATTTCAATATTCAAATTGTTGAATATTGATTGGATGCATTATGTTTTTTAGATTAAAAGAATTATATTAACTAAGCTTTAAGCTTATATGAGAATAAGGAACAGTGTACAATGGTTAAGCCCCTTAAAGGAGAGGGGTAGGGGAAGCAAGATAGCATATATGAAAATTTGACTATCTAAAGTTTATATAATCACTTTTTAAATTTGAATACCTTCGTTAAAAGCTGAATTATCGTTAATTAAAGTTATTGGTAGATAGTAAATGTGAATGGCATGCAATATTCTGTGGTAATAACATGTGGCTTCACTCATACATCTGGAGTCAAACATGGCAGTAATTTAAGATCTCTTTCAATTACCTAAAGCTCCTGGCTAATATCTTATTCATCTTCTTTGCTTTTGTTTTGGTTATCTTCTTTAACCATCAGCTCATTCTAGCTCTGTCATCTTTTTCCTTCACGTGCTTAATTGACTTCTTTTGCGTGTGTCAGTTGAGGTAAGTGAGTTTTGTTATTGATTAGGTTTTTGTGTATGTAGTTTAATTTGAGTATTTGTTTGTGGTTTGAACCTCCTATTTGAACTTCGTACATTTTTAATGTTAATAGCCTACACCAACCAAAACTTGTTTGTGGTATGAACTTCGGTTTATCATTGAATTAATATAGGATGTGCTTGACTTATAGTTCTAAATATCTGAATTATGTCAATGGGTTATTTCATTGATGCTCTCTGAAACGATTAGGTTCTCTTTACTTTTCATATGCAAATCTTTACACCCATCTTTTTAATATAATAATAATTTACGTCTAAACATATTACATAATTTGTATATGTTATAATAATGTATTAATCAAAGTATTCATATTTTTATCTTGACTTATTACATTTGTTACTAGTACATAATTAATTTAGGTTAAATATCAAACTTCTAACATGAATTTTAAATTTCAATAACAATATCTAAACCATTCAATTAAATATTCCAACTTTATAAAATTAAGTTAATAAATAAGTTTGATTTTAATCCATAAACCTTAACCCATAATTAGTGATGCAGCTTCTATGAGGCTTATTATTGAAAAATACCACGAGCCTAAGAGTCACAACGATAACTTGTTTTCTTGATTCACAAGTGTAAACTTTGGTGATTAATTCAATTGGTTAATATTTAGGAAATGTTATGTTAAGTTTAGATATTCTGTAAACTTTGGTGAACATTAAGTATACTAACTATGGAATCACTGTTTGAAATTAACAGTTTTGCAGAAATGAGTAATGTTGATAGATCTTGGATGTATAGATCATTAACACCTGATGGTTTCATTAATCTTGAGTTTGTTAAGAGAGTTGAAGCTTTTATTCATTATGCATGTTCTCAACCTACATATATGGATGACCCAAAGATCAGATGTCCATGTAAAAAGTGCAAACACATTTGTTTCCTTCCTATTAATGAAGTGAATGGGCATTTGTTGAGAAAATGGTTTGTCCCAAATTATTTTGAGTAGACACGACATGGGGAACCATTGATTTGTAACACCTCAAGCGACAATCAACTACAATCATTTGTGAACTTAAATGAGTTTGAAGGAGGATTGGATTTACAACAAATAATGTGGATGCAAATGAAAATCCTTACATGCAAATGGTTTATGATGCAGTCAGTTATATCTTTCATGAAAATATAGAAAATCTTGAAGAAGAACCAAACCCATATGCAAAATAGTTTTTTGAGTTACTGCACTCAGTTGTCCAAGAATTATAGACAAATTATGAGACAATGACTCAATTGTCATCAATTTCTCGAATATTGAACATAAAATATAAAGTATATATTTTTGATAAAATTCTTTAATGATATAATGAATCATTTCCTCTTGATCATACAATGGTTGATAGTTTTTACAATATGAAAAAACTTATTAGGGGTCTTGGTTTGCCTATTGAAAATTTTATGGTCAATATAGGTTTAAGCCTAGAAAGTGTTTTATGAAATAGAAATTGGTACCTCGAAAGTGGATGTATTATTTTTCATTATGAAATAGAAATTAGTACCTCGGAAGCGGATGTATTATTTTTCACTAACTCCGAGACTTCAAAGACTATATACTTTTGTTATTACTACATCTCACATGAGATAGCATAATAAACATGAACAGGAAGATGGAATAATGAGTCATCCATCAGATGCACTGGCATGGAAACATTTTAATGACATCCATTTTGAGTTTGCAGCTAAAAGTCGAAATTTTAAGTTGGGATTGTCGACGAATGGATTCCAACCTTTTGGTAAATCCGGCCAACAATATTTATTATGGCTAATCATAATTACTTCTTATAATTTGCTTCTATGGTTGTGTATAAAAGAGGCATATATGTTCTTGACAGTGATTATGCTAGGGCCTACAAATATAAAACATAAAATTTAGGTATTCTTATAACTAGTGATATCTGAATTGCAGCTTCTTTGGGAATATAGTGACATATGATGTGTCTCTGAAACAAAATTTTATGTTGAGATCGACTTTGATGTGAATCATTAATGATTTTTTGGCATATGCCATGTTGTCTGGATGGAGCACAATAGGAAAATTGACTTGTCCTTATGATGGCAATTATTCTGATGTGTTTTATCTTCCGAATGAGGGCAAAACATGTTAGTTTGACAATCACAAATTTTTTTTTTCTCCAGATCATCCATTTAGGCGCGATAAACAAAAGTTCATTAAGAATAAAATGGTAAAAACACCTCTTCCCCCTTACAAAGCTAGTGAAGAGATTTTGCTAGAGATTGAGAAATTAGGCTTGCCGAAAGTTACAAAATTTGAAGCTGATAAAATTAATACAAGCATTAGTAAAAACTTTGGTCGGAGGAAACGAAGTATCTTTTGAGATTTTTCATATTGGAAAACTAATTTGATACGTCATAATCTAGATGTGATGCATATTAAAAAAATATTTTTGACAATGTGCTCAATACCATAATAAATATTGAAGAGAGGACAAAAGACAATGCAAAATCATGAACTAATTTGTAACTTTTTTGTAGAAGGATTGAGTTACATAAAGATGTTCGCACTGGTAAATATCCAAAATATATTATACTTTGGACAAAAAACAAAAGGAAATATTGTGTGAATGGTTTAAAAGTCTAAAGTTTTCCCATGGTTATGTTTTAAACTTAGCAAGGTGTGTGGGCATGAATGAGGAAGTATAAAATATTTGGTATGAAAAGTCATGATTGTCATTTGCTTATGCAAAGGCTAATTCTAATTGCATTTCGGGAGTTGATACCAAAGAAGGTTTGACAAGTAATAATCGAATTAAGTTTTGTTTTCCAAAAGTTTAACATCATCTGAAATCAAGTTAGCTGAAATGGAAAAACTAGAAAAGAAAATTCCAGCAATTTTATGCAAGTTAAAAGGGATTTTTCCTCTAAGATTTTTTGACTATTTGGAGCATCTACCTATGCATTTAGTACACGAGGCAAAAGTAGCTAGTCTAGTTTAATATCGATGGATGTATCCATTTGAGAGGTAATTCAAAAAAAAAAGATTGTAATTGAAGTAATAACGTTTTTATAACTAAATTGTAATAACCCTATTTGCTAATATAGGTATTTGCATCACTTGAAGAAAAAGTTCAAAAACAAGGCTAGAGTTAAAGGTTCAATATGTAATGCTTATTTAGTGGGGAAAGCTAGTACACTTTGTCACATTATTTTGAGTCTCATGTTCACATAAGAGAAAGAAAAGTTCCTCGTAATGACAATGGAGGAGGAACGAGTGATTCTGATGGTAACTTATCAATTTTCACATACCCTGGACGAACATATGGACGTTCAACAAGAAGAATGTTGACAGAGGAAGAAATTGAGGCTGCCCATGGTTACATTTTATTAAACTATTAAGAGGTTCAACCTTTACTGTAGTAAGTTGAAATTGATTATTTGAGTTTTGAAATTTAGTTTTGTTCATAACTGAAATACATAATAACCTTTTTAGGTTATACGTGTTACGCAAGTTAAGTCGGACAAAACACAGGATGATATCAATCAAGTTGGAAGACACTTTCCTCAATGGTTAGAGAAATATGTAAGTTTTCACTTACAAATATTGAAATGATTGAATTATAAGTTTTCATTTACAAATATTGAAATGATTGAATTATATGATTTAAGTGTTCAAATGACATTGTATTCTTTGATATGATAATTTCTATTATGCATGTTAGACCCCGAACTTTTTTTGGAAATTAGAAACTATTAAATAAAATTAAATGAGGAAATATGGTATGATTCCTTGTAATGAATGAAAAGTATAAATGAATCTATGAGCATTTGATGAAATGAAAGACATTTGGGTTTCCTTGTGTTTTGCATATGTTTGATAAAAAGATGAAGTAGTATGATGTTGAACATGGCCTCGTCCAGTGAATAGAATGGTGTTTATTATATTTCTTTCTTTTTGAGACAAATTTCTAGATTAATGCGAATTGAAATGGCTTCTTTAGCCTTCTTAATGATTATGGAGGATTTGCATAGTTTTAAATGAGGTATTGTGTATTGTGTTTGGATGTAGGAATTGGAGAATGTGGATGATTGAAGTGTTTGTGTAGGTGCTGAAAATTGTGTGGGTGTTTGAAGATTTTTAGCTAGTGTAAATTTAGGGGAGATGCTGTCAAAATTTATTTTATGGGCAAAAACTTTGACTGAGTTTTTGAACCTCGTAATATCTGAATTGGATTGGAAGGTCTTTTTGAAGATTGCAATTTAGGTTTAATCTTTACAATGATGTACAATATGTTATTTTTGGTTGTGGAAATTGGAAGATATGAAATTTGGAAGTTTGGATGTGGTATGGGATGACCAATTTCTGAACAGAAACTTGGATTGAAAAATTTACTTAGCTAGAGGTTGAAATTGCCTTGAAGTTCCTCATGAAAGTTTTAGATTATGTTTTGATCTTTCCATTGATATAAATTATGGAAATTTTGGGCTATGAAATAGGAAGTTATGATTTTTACAAGTTGTTGTTACTGTTTTGGGATAATAAATAGGGGCAGTAACTTTGATTGAGTTTTCGACCCCTTTAGAGAAGAAATTGGCTTTTCAATTCTTCATGGAAGTTGTAGAGCTTCCTTTAAGCTTTCTATTGATACCAAATCTGTCAAATTTGGAGTTTGGGTGCAAGAGTTATGAATTTTGGAAATTCAAGATATATGTATATATATATTAGTGGAAAAAAAAACCAGACGGGCGAGCACTGTGCTCGCTCGCGCTGGCGAGGGCGAGCGCACTATGCACTCCTCGCGAACGCTTGCGAGGGCGAGTGCCCACGCGCCAAGGTGCGACACCGTTTTGCCATTTTGGCTCCTTTTCTTTTCCAATCCGACCCTCTTCATTCGTTTGCTTATATCTTTTTCGTCCGACATCCAATTGATTTGATTTTCAAAGCATTGGATTTCTAAGACAATTATCTATCTGTCCATGAGAAATTTGTAAATTTTTTAGATTAAATTGAGGATGATTGATTTAATCAAAATGAGTTGGGAAATTTTCTGAACATGGTTCAATATTTTGGTGAATTCTTGATTTGTGGAGATCCAATTGAGTTTATTCTTGATGCAAAATAAAATAAAGACTTGGGGATACAAGTTATTTGAAGACATCGAATTTAAATTTAGCCCCTAAGATTTTCAATTTGTGAATTGAATTCAGGTTTAGTGTTCAGTCTTGGATTAGTAAGAGCTGAAAGTATTTTAGCCATAACTTTTGATCTAGTCATCCAAATGAGGTGATTCTTAATTTGGATTAAATTAGAGAAATAAGGCTACAAATGTTATGAAGGATTTGAGTTTCAATTTAGTCTTTAAGAATGTCAATTTTAGGATGGAAATAAATCGCTGGAAAATGTGTTCGCATAAGAATAGTCCAAAATATTTGGAGTACAATTTTTGGAGTAGTGAACCAAATTAAATGATTTTAGTGGCGTTATGAAATTGACACTATAAGGAACATTTCTCTAGAAATTTTTTTTACCAAATTCCTTCAATTTGATGATTTCAAAAATATCCTAAGTTAAGCATGATTTAATGAATTTTGAGACTTTGATTTAATTTATGATTTTGAGGACTTAATTAGCATGTTAATGTGAATAATTAGCATGTTAATTTGAGTAAGAGCATATGGGATAAATTGATTGGATTAAATGAAATTAAAGTGTTAGAAATGCATAAGGGCAAAATTGGAAGAATACTAAAAGTTTTAAGTTATTAGGCATATATGTAAGGGCATTATGGTCCTTTTGTATTCATTAAATGCAAGAAGAAGGGGGCTGTCATTTTTAAGGAGGAGAAGCCCGAAACTTTAAATAAAGAACAAAAGAAAAGAAGAAAGAAGAGGAAGGAGACTTCGGTGGAGAAGAAGAAAGAAGAAAGAAAATGGGTTAGGGTTCGATTTTTATGGGTCTTCAAGCAAGATTTTGATGTTGTTTCAAGAGAGAAAAAGGTGGAGGAGCACAAGAACTTCCTTTCGAGCCAAGAATTTTCGAAATTTGAAGAAGATTAAGATAAGAGAAAAGTTGTAGTTGTTAGATTATGATATAATTGTAACTTAGATAGCTTGAGGATTGGATGAGTTTGTGACTTTTAAGCTCAATTTTGGAGATAGCATGGTATAAATTGTTCAATTTTGGATGTTTATTAATTAGGGATTTTGTCATGAATTAGGGAAACTAAGTGAGGCAATGGAGAAATTGAAGCTTTGGACAAGTTTTAAGCATGGAATTGAGGTGGGTACCATGTTTATATTTTGAAATATAAGTTATGTATGTGTTCTTGAAAAATCAAAAAAGGGTTTTTAAATTATTATTATTCGGATGATTAAATTCCTTACTTTTGAAATGATTTTTAGAAATTGTTATAATGGTACATTCATTATTTTGGAATGATTTAAGAAATTGCAATAATTATTGACTTCATTTTTTTCGAATGGTTTAAATAATTTGAGAAATGTCCATAATTGATGTTTTCATTGTTTTGAATGAATGAGAATTTGTTTGACTTATGATTTTGATAAATTGCAAAAATTGTTGCATTCTTGGGTGCTTGAATGATGAAGATTTTGATATGTGAATTTGTGGCATTATGTTTGAATATGATATGACATGATATGAAAGTTAAATTTTCGAAATATGCATTCGGGCAATCCAAATTTCAAGCATGAAATGTTTGTTATATAGGTTTGGTTAGGTCCCATAAGAGGGTCAAGTGTACTTATCTAGGCTTCGCCCGCCTGTCCGCTAGTAACATTAGAGTTCCGTTAAGGACTCACATAAGTTAACGGTTACATCGGACCACTATGCGGGAAGGTGTAGTACGTTTTGTTCATGGCTGCACAGGACCGCTATGTGGAAATGTGCAGTATGTTCTGTTTCTGGACCGACCCAAACTATTTTTGATGTGTTATATGTTTCTGTTCTATTAATATATGTGATGCATTCATGTTTTTGAATTGTTCATAAATTCTTTGATAAATTGAGAAAATTTTTTGAAATAAACATTGGATGAATTTTCTATTGTGAAATTTTCTTATAAAATGACAAAAGTTTAGAAAAAAATGTTTTTTGCTTTTTTTTATTTATAAACATATTATCCATGAGCTTTAAGCCCACCCCCTTCATCCTCATCTCCAAGTATAGAGTAGGAGATCGGATGAAAGAAAGTCAAGGCTTTTGTTCGATTTTGCTTATCTTGTGTTTTGTGTATTTTGGATTTTGGTATTGGTTTTGTATATGGCTTGGAATGCCATTAAAGTTTGTAGTGCATTTATTTTGGAATGTAAGTGACTTCTGGACTTGTGTATGGAATTGAGATATAAATTTGTGTATTATGATATATGAATGGGATTGATTGAATTATGGATTTGTACATGAAATAGAATAGTGAATTATGGTTTTGCATATAAATTGTATATTGATTATGTTTTGGATTCCGGACAGGAGGTCCGATGATTCTGTTTTTGATTGAGAATTATTGAAGTGCTTTGGTTATGTATGTGTTTGATTATGTTGGGATTCCGGACAGGAGGTCTGATGAATTGTGTTGCTGAAATTGGAATATTGAAGTGCTCTTGTTTTTGGCTTGATTGTGGGTATATGGATATGTGTGATTGTTTTTATTTGCAAAAGAAAAGAAATAATAAGATTTTGGGTAAATTAATGGTTATGTTTTGAATATGAACCATCAAGTAAATTGAGATTTTTGATTGAGGATAAATTTCCAAATGAAAAATTTGATTGTTTTGTATGAGATTAAATAAAGATGAATAAGATGAAAAAAAAATTATACCGATTTCGGATTGGTTTAGTCTAAGGTTTCTAACACCCGTTTTTTGTCTAAAGTATGCGCTCACGGATGTCGGAATTTGAACATTCAGTTGATTGATCCGTTTTGTTTCTTTGTTTCCAAAATTTTGTAAATCTGAGCCTTTCGATTTTTCTATGGCTCCTTAAGTTTGCAATTTTTATTTTTGTTTCCGCACACGATCTTGATCTGATTTGTGATTCGCTTTTGTTTTGGCCCACTTTCGGGTTTAGGATCCGTTTTTTTGTTTCGCTTTTTGTTTCCGCTTTTCATTTTTTCGGTTGGGGTCCGGTTCCGAAATCAGGTCCCAACAATGTAGGCCTTAGAAAATCCAATAGAGGATAAGTTCATATGTGATCTTACGAGGGGACCTCTGTGAATTGTTAAATGGTATCTGATTTATTTCATTAATAGATACAAATATCATACAGGATATCATGGTCATAGCATGACAATAATAAATAGTGGAGTTTGCATACAGGGAGAATTGATGGATTACTATGGTAAAATTATTGAGATATTTGAAATTGAGTACCCTACATTGCTAATAAAGCGAAGTGTGATATTTAAGAGTGACTGGTTTGATCCAAGTCCAAATGTTGGCTCAAAAGTGCATAGCCGATACAATCTAGTTGAAATCAACAACCGAAGAAGATTGAGGCATTTTGAACCTTTCGTGTTGGCAATGCAAGCAATTCAGGTGTATTCTATCCCTTTTCCCAACTTACGACGAGATAGGTTAAATTGGTTGGTCGTTTGCAAAGTTAAACCTAGAGGTGTTTTTGAATCACATGGAAAAGGAGAACAAAGAATTGAAAATGAAGCGTTTCAGAAAGATGTTTATGAAATAAATGCATCTGTCATATATGACGATAATGAACCTTTGACTGATCCATCTAATGAATATGTTGAAATTTTATCTGGAGAGGATGACGAGGGCTAGAGATCTGAAGATGAGCCTAAGTTTGATTCTTATTCTTCAGAAAAAGAAGATAATTGTAATTTACAATTAAGTGATGATATCGATTAATTTGTATTTGTAATTGAATATTATATTCAACAAATCAATTATTTCCTTATCAGTATATTGTGTAAGATATTGAATTCAAATTTTTATATTTGTACAAAATTTAATCAAATATTACTAAGTGATGTCTAGAGTGGATAGATTAATTTATATCATTAGGCACATTGCAGATGTATAAGTGCCAAACTAGATTATTTTCACTTATCTTCGACCTTGGAGTTGAACATATCATCATTGTATTCTAAATCGACATTTGCAGAATATACCTCTTAACATTATTAATCAAGGAATGTCGACATGACGACTAGCTCCAGATGGTTTCATTTTGCTGGGAGGAATATGACAAAATTGTCCTAACTGAAGGAATAAACAATGTAGAAAAAATCTCCACTTCATACACTCATGATCGTTTGCCTTCCATGGCCAATCTTTTGCTTCAAGGTGCTTAGTATCATCTGAACAATGTCACTTTCCTTATTATGTACATCTCATTTCCTTTTATGAAACTATTATATATATATTCACATTTGAGGGTATATACTACATGTTGTTTTAAGCTTCCTTGAATCTCGAAGATGACATATATGCCCATAGAGGCAGGAGTGATGTCACAATGGTTTGTAAAGGATTAGAAAAATCAGTTGTTTTGGAAAATTCATCAATTCCATAGACTTCATTTGGACATTCACGTATGTATGTCATTCCAAATTTGGTTCGTTTAATTGTTTACTAATCTGACAATATCTTTCTATTTTGATTGTGTTTTAGGTAAATCGTTTAGTACTAGCAGTTCATATAGAGAGTTTATCTTCTATACTAAATCTGATGACTCATTCACTGTATTCTCTACAAGTTTAGCTATAGCAGAAATGTTATTACAAGAAGGTGTTAAAAACCTTACACCGAAGGGAAAAACTACACTATTTCAATTGGCGCCTTTGAACATGTAAGGACCCTTCTGGGGAATCCAAACATCGGGAACTCATTCACTTTTACCGACTCTCATGTCATTTGGAATCCAAGAAAATAATTATATCTTGTCATTTATTGATGCAATAAATTGGACTCAGCTTTAAAGTTGATTCATTGTTGTATCTGTAAGAATTTGTCAAACAACCTCTCTACTAGTTAGGGGACAAGCTACGTACTATTGAGTGGGGACTGTTATTGTTCTTGTTCCATGACTGTAAGAATTGTTAACCTTCTAATTTAAAGTTTGTACTTTAATATTATATTCAACAAATCACTTTATTTTCTTTTTAATATATTGTGTAAAATATTGAATTCAAATTCTTATATTTTTAGAAAATTGAATAAAAAATGAATTTCAGGTTGAAATATGCCACCAAAGAGATAAAGTGATATAATATGACCCAGGTTCAGACAACAATTCGGAGGTACTTATTGTCAAAGTGAACCATCATACTCTGCAGCTGCAACTGAATCACCTCTTCTCCCTCCAACTACTACAGTTGCAGATGACGCATCACCTGATGTTACACCATCTACCACTCCTATGTCATCCACTGCCCCTATAACGATATAGGTATCAGGGGTAAACGATACGGATGAAGGAGACGGTCGCTAGCCTGGAGCTGAGGAATTTGATGGAAGAACATACATAACAATTGTAAATAATTTGTATGTGAAATTACATAAACCACTATATGTTTATAATTAAGTTATAGGTTTAAATTTTCGCAAATGGTATGAAATTATTTGTTTTTATATTAGGTTGATTCCGTTTGGACCGTACTATAGAAACATCTAAATTTAAGGAGAAGATTGATCTTGAGGGTTATGTATAGAAGAATATTTCTCAGGCCACAAAGGAATTTTACTTTCAGGAGTTTGAGGTACAATACAAAAAATTATTATTATTTATTGATTTGTATACATTAATTAGATACAAATTATTACATTATAAGTATTTATCAAAATTTTGTCTTTTTATTCCAGAAAGAATTTTTTTTGGATTTTGGATTTGATGCAGTCATATATAAAGTATGGGAGAGATGAGCATATACACATTATCGTGACTTTATTGATACGATAGAAAAGGCTAGTGTACGACTACCTTATATTTTTGAGCAAATTTGGAGTTGTTGACAGCAGTATTGGACATCACCTGAGACAATGTCCATTTTAGAGCGTCTCTACCAACAGACATGAAGGACCAGGAGGAGAGAGTCTTTCCGTATATGCAAGAGGATCTATTACCTATAACGAGCATGCAGAGAGACCTGTAAGTATCTAAACTTTAAACTTATATTCTAATTATTTTACGTTGTTGTATTTCAATTTAAATTGATATGTGAATTTTGGAATGAAAATATATGTATTATGGATAATAATAATGGTATAAATGTCTGGTGCTATATATGACTGTGTTGAATTATTTTCTTTGTTCAACAAGGGGTAAATATCATTAATATATAGAAAACTCTGCTGAAATTTTTATAAATTCTAATTCATTTATAACATTTTATTCTTATGCAGGAAAAGTCTATGGCCATGAGACCTACACCCCGTCAACTCTTTTTGCACACCCACACTAAGAAACATGACGGTGTGACATTCGTCAACACTTGATGTAGAGAACTTAACGTCTGTGAAATTTATGCTTTAATATTAATTCTTAATAATTATCACTTACTAATATAAACATTGTCTCCTAATAGGAATAAATACAAGAAAGTATTCAACGACAATCTCATCATGAACAAGCTGTTGATGAAAGTCAGATATATTTTAATGTTGTGGGTGGTAGGGACCGGCGTGAAATGATCTTCAGGTTAGGTTCATTTGCGAACATATGTTATTCACAATCCTCCACGTCTAACACAACAACATCTAGTAGACAGTCCACAACTAATGAAGCCAATGAGCTTCGGACTACAGTGCAGATATTGATGAAGTTCATAGATCAGCTGAAACATGAGATGGGTGAGTTGAAGGGGGTAACACTTTAGAACATCCGCGGTCACCTGGACAACAAGATTGTTGTAGTTATTTTGTTCGAATTACAAAGAGTTATTATGTACAATTTAATATTTTTATTATCAATTAAGATAATTTTAACTTTATATCATCAATCAAATTTTGTTTAAACAAATTAAATATATAAACAAATCAAAATATTATGCACAGATAATTAATAATTGTTGAAATTATGCATTAATCATAAGATTATGAAATAAAATTTAATGTTAGGATTTTTTAATTTTTTTAAAAAATTATTTACTGATAGAAAATACAAGTATAAGTACATCGGTAAAATTCATTATATTTATCGACGGAACACCACAAATCGTCTGTAAAATGTAAGATATTTACTGACAAAATAAAGAGTAATCATTCGTAATATTAAGAGTCGTTGTTAACTTTATCGTCAGAATTTGGTAAACCATCGGTATATTCACATACGGTCATTCATAACCGTCGGTAATATTACCGAGGGAATAACGAATACCTTCAACAAATATTCTAACAGAAAGAAAAAGGTCATAGGTATATTTTTATGATGCCTTTATCCGACGGTTAATTCTGTCGCCAATTTATATTACCGACATAATCCAAACATTTTCTACCAGTAATATCCATCGCCATATATGATATATATATATATAAAAGAAAATCCTAACTCAATCCAGTACAATCTTACCAATTACTCAACACTAAATACCAAATACCAATTACTCATGACGAAACAATAGACAAGCTAAATAGTCAGAAAAGGCGTTCCGTGAGGTCATGCATGCCAACCACTTAAACGTACGTCTAACTGTCGACCACATTTTTACGCACGCCAATTGATGTGTTAATTAAAAAGCATCCATAATATTTTTAAGACATTATTGTCCATAAATAGCGACCTTCCATTGAAATCCCCCGCAACCAAATCCAATCCATCATTCAGATTCACTAAGTAGTCATGTTGGTTGCGAACAGGGCTATCGTCCCCAAGCTTCCTAGAATCCATGGCCAAAGGAAGCACCGCCACTTTTCATCCTTTGGTTAGTCATCTAACTTAATCATCTTGTACTACGTACTCTTGCATTCATCAGTCTATGCGTCTTATATCTGGTTTTGTTTCGGGAACGTCCCCAACAGAAACGAGGTCTCAGTTGCAGCAACTAGACCCCAGATCACTGGATCGTAGTTTGATTGCTACATCAGTAAGTTTGTGATTTGAAGTTTTTGATTTCCAGTAATATACGATCTTAAGCTCAAACTTCTGTGTTAAAAACACTCAGATAAATTGAGCTAAAGAGAGTATGATGAAGAAAAAATTGTCAGAAATGTTGAGGAATGTGGACGTGTCAGTATCTCCGCCATGGTCCCTCGTTCTAGTGAAAGGCCGTTTTTTCCGGAATGTTTAGATTGGGTGATGAAGCATCAGCTTCCCGACGGTTCATGGTCTACAGAGGAGTGCCATCCCTTGCTACTCAAGGACTCCATATCCTCCACACTCTCGCGTGTTCTTGCTCTTAACAAATGGAATCTTGGCGAACTTCTCGTCACTAGAGGTCTCGAGTTTATGGGGACCAACAGGTGCGCAGCTTTGGACGAGAAGCAGCGTAATCCGATCGGGCTCGACGTCGTTTTCCCTCAATTGATCCAATCCGCCATAGAAAGTAGATTGAAGCTTCCGATGGAGCCATCTGTAATAGACAGATTGCTGCGAAACAAGGATGATGAGATTAGAAGGTAATTTTTTGAAATTTTTTTTTGGATATAATGTAACTCAGCCTCCTCCAATTGTGTTTGAATCCTATTTTGTGCTTTTTCTAGACTCAGATCTCAACCTCATCATCTAGCGTATGCCCTAGAAAGATAGGGCAATGCATATGAGTGGAAGGAGATCAAGAAGCTTCAAAGAAGTAATGGCTCACTGTTTTAACTCACCATCCGCTACTGCAGCTGCTTTGATTCGCAATTTCGCTGAAAAATGTTATCGTTATCTGTTTTTCCTCAAGAAATTTGACAATAGAGGTACATGACCATCGATTTTTTAATTTTAATTTTAAATAATTATCAATTAGATTTTAAAGCAACTATATTTTAACATTAATAATTAATTTAAATTAAAAGTAAAAATAAAAAAAACTATTTATGAAATAAAATTTAAATACCAGTTATTTAATTCTCAACGATACATACACTTTAACAATTATACTTAATAAATACATATTAGTATACAATTTCTATTTGTATACTTATTTATGTTTAAACATATAATAAAGTTTTGTTAATATATATTGTATAAAAGAGATACTAAATTCAAAAGTCTCTAAATATTAAGTCTTGCTTCTAGCTTTGTTACTACATCAATCTTTAAGGTGCATTAGGACAATACGAAGAAGAGAGAGTTTTTAAGCTTAGTGGACTTAATATTTAAAAATGTAAACACAATTCTAGAGTTACACAAGGCTTCTCAGATGTTCATATATCAAAATGAAACTAACCCTTGAGAGAATTAAGGCTTGGCAGGCGCTTTTCTAAAGCCTGAGTTGTAGAGTGGCAAACTTGATCAGGATAAGAGATTACAGGAAGAGGTACAGAAAAATTCTCCAAGTTCTAAAAGTTAATCAAGTTAATACGAAGGCAGAGTAAGGAACTATTATTATTATTATTTCAGGTTAAATATATTATTAGATATACCTATGACGATTTAGAGCGGGTTGAGGCCAAGAGAAACTTGGAGTTGTTCGACTTAGACAATTTGCAACTTCTTCAAACATCATACATGCGATTTTGCTTGTTATATTACTGATTGTCAAGTTATAATTACTAAAATTGAGTAATAAACTTGTTCCTTTTTATATGATATCGAGAGTTTCAACATTAACAATAAAGACGTGTTGTCATTTTTTGCGAAAGATTACAACTTTTGTCAATCCATATATTAGAAGAAAATTCAAGACCTTGAGAAGTAAGGGGTGATTGCTTTCAAGTTAATCTTGTACGAAAAGGGTACACATATCTAAACACTAATTATGTTTTTCTTTTCTTTTGTTTACGCAAATGGGTAAAAGATAGTAAATTGGATCAGCTAGATTTTGCTACATAGAAGCTAAATTACTGTTATTTCTCCACTACTGTCATTATCTACCAACCTTAACTCTTGGAGCTCGCATCTCGATAACAAAAAATTGTGTTCTTACGACTATCTTCGATGACTTCTTTGATTGTGGTGACTCTCCTGAAGAACTCGAAAATATGATGAAAGTGTTTGAAAGGTGATTGATTGATTGCTGAATGTTCCATCAGTGGTTCATCATGTTTTCGAGTTCTTCAGGGGAGCCACCAAAGTTGTCGAAATCGTCGCAAGAACAAAGTTTTTGGTCATCAAGATGCAAGCTTTTGAGAGTTGAGGCTGGAAAATAATAGCTGTAGTGGAGAAATAGCAGTAATTTAGCTTCTGTCTAGCAAAATTTAGCTGATCCAATTTACTATCTTTCACCCATCAGCATAAACAAAAGAAAAAAATATAATTAGCAATTAGATATTTGTACCTTTTTTTGTACAAGATTAATTTGAAAGTCATCACCACCTATCTTTCAAGGTCTTGAATTGCCTTCTGATATATGGATTGACAGAAGTTGTAATCTTTCGCAAAAAATAACATAATGTCTTTGTTGTTAATGTTGGAACTCCTGATACCATGTAAAGAATCCATTGAAGAGACCAGAAGATTGCTTGAGAGTTACAGGAGAGAGTTGCCGAGAATGGTGTTGCAGAGTGAAGGAAGTGTGATTCCAAAAGCTTGTAAGGAACTGATCTGGAGTATTAAGATATATAGTATACATCTTTTATTTAGTTTTGACATCTCATTTATTAATTGGACATATAAAATATTAATTGAATAGTGACTGTTAGAATATATTTTATATATTCTTTATTTGGTTTTGGCATTTTTTAAATTGGACATATAAGTGGTGGATTTTGTGTTTTATTAGAAGTCCAAATAACTAATGGGATATGGTATCTGCGTGGATTTGTTTTATTAGAAATCCAATTAGATAATGGGCTGTGTGGATTTCTATTTAATTTGAAAAAGGAGTTTAAGATATATATGTGATAAGGATGAAAACCTAAAAAAATATATCTGCAGTCTTTTTGTTGTTGAGGGTGTTGGTCACGTTCAAGAGGATTTTGCTGGCTGCGCATATGAGCACTTTGAGCTGAATAACACATCTTGAATTAGTCTTATGTTATCTTTTTGATGTGCGTGCGAGAGAAAACTTGGTGGAGGTTTAGTGGGTATTAATGACTCACTTGAAAATTATAGCTCACGTTGGTTTTTGGGTTGATGGCTTTGAGGGATAAGAGATAAAGTTGTTGCTGGAATTTTTTGTGTATGCGTGAGTGTCTTGCAAAGGTGTTAATTGAGCATGTCTCCATATATATATAGCTTAAGGAATTGTGAGAATCACTTGGTTATCTTTGTGCTGGAATTTCTCTGCGGATTACATCACTTGAGCTGCATGGTTTTATGCTGCGTTTGATGTGTTGTCGTGATTGGCCCGTTGCTGTTGCGACAACTTCTAGATCTATTTCAGTGGAGCGAAACTTATAGGGAAGTTGTTCTTGTCTATCTCAAGTGTATTTTAGTTTTCGCTCTTTATTATTTTAATCACTTGAGTTGTTCGTTTATTTATCTTTATTATTAAATCTTGTTGAGAAAATCCTCTGTTGAGGTTAGTGCGAATGATCGTATTATTGGGTGTGAATTCTTTCACGGGAAGTGAGGTTGAGAGATAGTCTTTAAGGGTTGAGTGGTGTCATTTCAAGAAAGCCTTGGGTAAAACTATTGTATTTGGTGAAAGTGATTAAGTCAGGGTGAGGCCCCATGAGACGTAGGCAAGGTGTCTTGAATCGCTTACTAAATTTCTGGTGTTGATTTATTTTTTGGTTCTTTTTATTTTTCTGATTTTATTTGTTTGCTAGGAACAAATCGGAAAGTTTGCGAAACTATTTAACCCCCTTCGGTTTTTCAATTGGTATCAGAGATAGGTCACCAATTCAAAACTTGGTAGCAAGTTGGTGCAGATCCTAGTTTCGCAAACATGGCTATAAGAGATGGAGCATCGATTATTAGACCCGAGTTTAGGTAAAAAGGTGGGAGCTCATCGAACAACAACTTCAAACAAGCCAAAACTCAAAAAGGAGAAAGAAAGCTAAATAGAATTCAATGTCACGAGTGTCAAGGCTTCGGACATGTTCAAGCGGAGTGTGCTAATACTATGAAGAAGAGAAAAAGAAAATCTTATATGAGCACTTGGAGTGACAACGAATCCGGAAGTGAAGAAGAAGTTGTGAAGAATGACGCTTTAGTTACTTTATACAAGAAAAGTCCGATTACTTGTTTAACGATGGCAAGGAAGGAAATGTGGAGACGAAAAAGTGAGTAAATCTGGAAATTTCAGAAAATGCAAATGATTCACTCAAGCTCAATCTCGATTATGACAAAGATGGAAGTGGGTCAAGTGATAAAATGGAGAACATCTATGAGGCTTATGAATTAATGTACGAAAATGGGTGAAAATATGTAGAAAGAATGAAAGATTGAAGAAAGAGAATCTCCATGAAGAACACTATCCAAGAGTTAGAAAGAAATTTAATGTTGACTTGAATGAGCTTGGTGAAACTAAAATGAAATTGGTGAGTATTGAAAAGGGATTAAGGATGTTAAATGGAGCGAAAAACTTGATAAGTTGATTGAAACCGTAAGGCTAAAGGAAAATTTGAAGGCATCGGTTACAAAGGTGAGTATTCGAAAGTTAATGAAGGAAACTTCGGATATATTCGATCAGCCAAAAGTAGAAGCACCGAAAAGAGTGATAGATTTATACCTACATGTCATTTTGTGGAGTCATTGGACATATAAGGCCAAGTGTTATCAATTATTACAAATGATATTTCAAAGGGGCCAAAATCGAAAATCTAGACGTTCTCCATTAAGTTTCCAACAGCATCCCATGGTACTGAAGCAGGCTTGGATTAGAAAGGGTCAAGTACAAGCACAAAAATGTAGTGAAGGGAAAACCAGAAAATGCCCAGATTTGTAGTTAGTTACTGTTAAGGAAGTAACTGCAAAATCAGGAGAAATTTCAGTTACTTCAGATGATGATATAGCTAAATCACTAGAAGACAATCTAAACCGGGGCTCTTCATCTCAAACCCGAAGAAACCAATCAGAAGAAAATGTTGTAGAGGATGTGAGTGAAAGAAGAAAAACAAGAGAAAGAAAAAGGGTTGATTATCAAGAACTTACAGGAAACTTGTGTTATACATCTTCATTCGAGCCAAAGAAAAACACCAAGTTTGAGATTTTTTGAAGAGCATAGGGACAGTGTGCTTTATATTTTTGAAGTATTTTTGTGTTGTTAAAAAAAAGACAAAAAAAGAAAATGTTTTCTTTAGTTCTTTAGTCTTTTTTTTTGTTGCTATTGTCGTTTCATCTTTTTATTAGTTTGCACTGTGACTTCTATTTGGACTTCTATTTGGCTCCATCGAAGGCTTCTCAGCTCTCTCATCGGTATGGATCTCTCTCGGGTATCTTTCTCTTTCACTACAATCGACTACACTTATAGTTCATTGCTTGGGTTTATGAATTTGATCGAGATGATGAAGATGGAATTGAAGTAAGTAGTGATATGTTGGCATGTGTTTTGGATGGTGGTAAATTATCTTTTGACATGTTTATGATTCTTCCACGCATCTATTGGTGATTATCATGATTGTGATTTTGTTTCAAGAGGTAGACATCGATTGTTTATGATGAATGTTCCATTCGGGGAGATTTCGTATATGTTTGATTATTCGCCTTACTTTTGGCATCTTTGTGTCCCAAGGGGAGAAATTTGGATGATTGGTGTTCTTTGAAACTTGAGGTTTGATGAAGGGGAGCAACGTGAATCTTATCTTTATATGTCCAAATATGATTATTTATGTGGAGTCTTAGAGTTGTGACAAAATGCCAAAAGGGGAGATTGTTAGAATATATTTTATATATTCTTTATTTGGTTTTGCATTTTTAAATTGGACATATAAGTGGTGGATTTTGTGTTTTATTAGAGTCCAAATAACTAATGGGATATGGTATCTGCGTGGATTTGTTTTATTAGAAATCCAATTAGATAATGGGCTGTGGATTTCTATTTAATTTGAAAAGGAGTTTAAGATATATATGTGATAAGGATGAAAACCTAAAAAATATATCGTAGTCTTTTTGTTGTTGAGGTGTTGGTCACGTTCAAGAGGATTTTGCTGGCTGCGCATATGAGCACTTTGATCTGAATAACACATCTTGAATTAGTCTTATGTTATCTTTTTGATGTGCGTGCGAGAGAAAACTTGGTGGAGGTTTAGTGGGTATTAATGACTCACTTGAAAATTATAGCTCACGTTGGTTTTTGGGTTGATGGCTTTGAGGGATAAGAGATAAAGTTGTTGCTGGAATTTTTTGTGTATGCGTGAGTGTCTTGCAAAGGTGTTAATTGAGCATGTCTCCATATATATATAGCTTAAGGAATTGTGAGAATCACTTGGTTATCTTTGTGCTGGAATTTCTCTGTGGATTACATCACTTGAGCTGCATGGTTTTATGCTGCGTTTGATGTGTTGTCGTGATTGGCCCGTTGCTGTTGCGACAACTTCTAGATCTATTTCAGTGGAGCGAAACTTATAGGGAAGTTGTTCTTGTCTATCTCAAGTGTATTTTAGTTTTCGCTCTTTATTATTTTAATCACTTGAGTTGTTCGTTTATTTATCTTTATTATTAAATACTGTTGAGAAAATCCTCTGTTGAGGTTAGTACGAGGCGGTCGTACTATTGGGTGTGAATTCTTTCACGGGAAGTGAGGTTGAGAGATAGTGCTAAGGGTTGAGTGGTGTCGGCTCAGTAAAGCCTTGGGTAAAACTATTGTCTTGATGAAAGTGATTAAAATTTGGGTGAGGCCCATGCAGACGTAAGCGAGGTGTCTTGACTGCGTACTCAAATTCTGGTGTTGATTTATTTTTTGGTTCTTTTTATTTTTCTGATTTTATTTGTTTGCTAGGAACAAATCGGAAAGTTTGCGAAACTATTTAACCCCCTTCGGTTTTTCAGTGACTTTGATACAGGCAGCTATTGGTGATAATCTTCTAATTGTGATAGAGTTCTAATAGTATGATAGTAGAGGATTGGCTAAGGAGTGTGGAGAGTGTAGCTGGGAATGGTGGTGGTGGTAGAGGGTGGAGATTACACCGACTGTACTGGTGCGCTAAGGCATGGTGAGAGGTTTTTGAGTGGAGATCGGTTTGGGCTAAAAGGAACCTTCCGAGATTCTAATAGAAAGATTTCTGCGAAACAAGGATGATGTGATTAGAAGGTAATTTTTGAAATTTTTGGATATAATATAACTCAACCTCCTCCAACTGTTGAATATGATTTTCACTTTTCTCGACTCAGATCTCAACCTCATCATACAGCGTATGCGCTCTAAGGATTGGGCAATGCATATGAGTGGAAGGAGATCAAGAAGTTTCAAAGAAGTAATGGCTCATTGTTTAACTTACCATCCGCTGCTGCAACTGCTTTGATTTGCAATTTCGATGAAAAATGTTATCATTATCTGTTTTCATCCTCAAGAAATTTGACAATGCAGGTACATGACTATTGATTTTTAATTTTAATTTTAATAATTATCAATTAGATTTTAAAGTAACTATATTTTAACATTAATAATTATTTTAAATAAAATAAAAATAAAATAATAACTTTTATGAAATAAAATTTAAATACCAGTTATTTAATTCTCAACGATAACATACACTTTAACAATTTTACTTAACAAATACATATTAGTATAAAATTTCTATTTATATACTTATTTATGTTTAAACATATAATAAAATTTTGTTAATATTTGTTAATATATATTGTATACAAAGAGATACTAAATTCAAAAGTCTCTAACTTTAATTAATCTTTTAAGATTTGTATAAATTAGAATAAAACATTATTTTACTAATATAGATGTTACGCTTATATCTATCTATTAGATATATAAATAAAATGACATTTTGATTGACATCATTTTTTGTAATTTAGTACAAAACTTTATATAAAGTTTTTAATTTAATAATTAGTTTTTAAATTTGTGTAAGTTATATTGAAATATTATTTTACTAATATGATATATCTATTAAATACTACGAATGTCTCTTGTATTACATATGGGTTTATAAAAACAACCTCTATATTAATAGGATTAAGACTACATGCTACTTAATTTCCCCATATTTCATGTTTTATCGAGTGGAAGTTGTTGTTGTACTATATGGATGTCTATCTATTGGATACATTAACAAAAATAATGTTTTGATATGATTTATATAAATTTTAAGAGGTTAATTACTAAATTGAAAATTTTAAAATTTGATACAAAATTAAAAAATCAAAAGATTTGACAAGTATGAATTTGTAATTTGTTTAAAAAATTAAAACAAAATTATTTAGTTAAGTCATAAACTAAACTTAGTCCTTTCTTTCTTTTTTTAAATATGTTTATTCACTTACGCAATTGTATTTTCTCTTTGCAAATTGCACATTTCAGTTCCCACAGCTTATCTTTTGGACATAAGTGTTTGACTTCATATGATTGATGATTTTCAAAAACTTGGGATAGATAGACATTTCATAGCTGAAATAGATTTTGCTAAGGTTGAGACATACGGGTAAATTTCAACCTTCATCAAGTTTCTTAGCTTTCCCCTCCATTTTTCTTATGCATGCATTGATGTTGGCTATAGGGTGATGTGAAAATATTCTCATATGTTAATTGCTGTGCTCTGGCATTTCGTTTACTACGAATGCACCTATATCATATGCCTTCAGGTACGTATCTAAATTTTGTGATCATCATTACTGTGGGAGGAGCAACATCCTGATCTAACGTAAAATTAATAAATTTTGTCTAATTTGACTAAACTTTAAGCTGTTTAGATTTGATTAAATTCAGACTCTATCCGTATGCTTTGAGTCTAATTAAAATTTGGTCAGGCTGGACTAAACATAACCTTTTGGGTTGAACTTGGGTTTAGGTAGAGCCAGCCAAGTCTGATCCATTTTCTAAATCTCATCAAACTTTTTCCTTAGGTCTTGCTTCTAACTTTTGTTACTACATCAATCTTTTAGGTGCATTAGGACAATACGAAGAAGAGAAAGAGTTTTCAAGCTTAGTGGACTCCATATTCAGAAATGTAAACCCAATTTTAGAGTTACATAAGGCTTTTAGATGTTCATATACCAAAATGAACCAACCCTTGAGAGAATTAAGACTTGGTAGGCGCTTTTCTAAAGCCTGAGTTGTAGAGTGGCAAACTTGATCAGGATAAGAGATTACAGAAAGAGGTACAGAAAAATTCTCCAAGTGCTAAAAGTTAATCAAGTTAATACGAAGGCAGAGTAAGGAACTATTGTTATTATTATTTCAGGTTAAATATATTCTTAGATATACCTATGACCATTTTGAGCAGCTTAAGGCCAAGAGAAACTTGGAGTTGTTCGACTTAGACAATGTGCAACTTCTTAAAACATCATAAATGTGATTTTGCCTGTTATATTACTGATTGTCAAGTTATAATTAGTAAAACTGAGTAATAAACTTGTTCTCTTTTATATGGTATCAGAAGTTCCAACATTAACAACAAAGACGTGCTGTTATTTTTTGCAAAAGATTACAACTTTTGTCAAACCATATATTAGAAGGAAATTCAAGACATTGAGAGGTAGGTGGTGATTGCTTTCAAGTTAATCTTGTATGAAAAAGGGTACACTTATCTAATCACTAATTATGTTTTTTTTTTCTTTTGTTTACGTAGATGCATGAAAGGTAGTAATTTGGATCAGCTATATTTTGTTACACAAAAGCTAAATTACTGCTATTTCTCTACTGTTGCCATTATATACCAACCTCAACTCTTGAAAGCTCGCATCTCGATGACCAAAAACTGTGTTCTTGTGACTATCTTCGATGATTTCTTTGATTGTGGTGGCTTCCTTGAAGAACTCGAAAACATGATGAAACTGTTTGAAAGGTGATTGATTGAGTTTCAAACACTTTCATCATGTTTTTGAGTTCTTCGAAAGCCACCACGATTGTCAAGTCGCCGCGAGAACACAATTTTGGTCATCAAGATGCGAAGCTTTCAAGAGTCGACAATGAATAATGATTGCGATGGAGAAATAACGATAATTTAACTTCATAACAAAATTCAATTGATCCAATTTACTATCTTTCACCCGTCTGTAAACAAAATAAAAAATAATTTGTAATTGATATCTGTACCTTTTTGTACAAGATTAACTTGCAATTCATCAAGACCTACCTCTCAAAGTCTTGAGTTACTACGATATATGAATTGATGTAGTTGTAATCTTCGCAAAAAATAACATGTCTTTGTTGTTAATGTTGAACACATGATATCATGTAAAAGAGTGTCATACCCCACTTAGTTCGGATAGTAAGAACTAGGTTTTGATAACCAAAAGCTAATATATTTATATAATTAGTGTCAAAACGTGCCTAACCTAATGATTTTTGTGCAAAGACAAGACTTTGAGGTTTCAATGATGAAAGAAGCGAGTGGACTAGAGAGAACCAAACACTAACATTGGATGAGTACATGGAAAATGGCTATGTCTCCTTCATTTTAGGACCTATTGTCCTAATACCCCTTTATTCTATGGGTCCAAACTTGTTAGAAGAACTGATATCATCTGAAGAATACCAAAACTTTCTTAAGTTAGTGAGCTTAGATGGTCGATTTCTTAACGACCTTGCCTCGGTTCAGGTACACATCACTGGTTTGTTCGCGGGAAGTATTAAGAAATGAAAAGGACTAACTAAAGTTTCATTCATTTTACAGAAAGAAGTTTCTCAGGGTAAAATAAATAGTGTATCTTTACGATTGATTAATGGAAGTATGACATAAGAAGAATCCATTGAAGAGACCAGAAGATTGATCGAGAGTTACAGGACAGAGTTGTTGAGATTGGTGTTGCAGAGTGAAGGAAGTGTGATTCCAAAAGCTTGTAAGGAACTATTTCTGAAGTGTTAAGATATATAGTATATATCTTTTATTTAGTTTGAAATCTTTTTATTAATTAGACATATAAGATATTAATTAGATAATGACTTGGTTCAAGTAGCTATTGGTGATTAGGGGTTTAAACACCTCTTTCTCATTTTGGATAAAACCATATCTTATATGCATTTCTAACTTTCTCTTTACTAGCCATCATTCATCTCTTGTAAAGTCAATTATGTCTATTTCTTTTCCCATATTTATCCTCAAACAATTTAGAATTATTGATGCATAATCATTATGAAATTCTAGTCTCAATTCCACAAATATATCTTTATCTTGAATCATATACTCTTATCACGATAATCACATAACCATTCTATGTCTAAGTTCAACTTTCAAGGTTATAGAAAAATTTATTTTCTTTCAACTTGGCTTGTACACTTTAATCTCATCATTTCTACTTATATTCTTATTTTCCTTAAACAATTCACAACCCTGAAATCACATTGGTTTCACTTTCGAGGATATATCATCACAGTACAATATGAATATCGTATTCCATAATACATCCACCGATACAATTGTGTTAAATTTTTGTCTGTCATATCCAATCATATACTATTTCTCATTTTTAAATATCCACAAACTTTCATTTTCTCACATTATGGCATACCATCACTTTTCTCATTATTTCTATTAGCTTAAGCACTTAGCATATGCTCATACGTGTGACTCATACTCATGCAACTCAGATTAGGGATCGATTGCTACTGTCTACTATGACATGTCTCAAATGCATGTAACTTGACACATTTCAAAAAATGCCCATATAAGATAGTAATTCTGGGCTCTGATACCAACCAATGTAGTACCCCAATTCTGCAAGACACGTACTCGATAGCCTACGTGATATATGAGTTTGTGCCCCGCGAGGTGGCATGTTAGAACACTCAATCAATCAAAACTTGGTATAATTTTTTTTTAACAACAACATATGCGGAAATCAATATTCACATAGGGACCACTTTCATTCATAAACATTTTCAATCAACACAATACAATCAATAAAGTTTCAATAGCCAATTGGGGCCCATTACAAAGGTAAAACACTTATAAACATGATATCATTACTGTTAGACCCCGAACTTTCGGTAGAAATTAGAAATACTAAATGTAATTAAATGAGTGTGTTTGTATAGGTATTGTGTTATAGATATTATTGTACTTAAAGGAGATTGATGAGAAATGAAGTGATTGGTTTTGATGATTTTAAAATTTGAGTAGAGTTGTATGAGTTATGAAAGTCAAAATGAACTAGTTGATTTAAATGGAAGTTGAAAAGCAAGAAATGATTGGTGAAAGTGTTATATTTTGGAGAATTAAGAAATTTGACCTTTGGAGTAAAGAGTTGACTTTTGATTTAGGCAGATTTTGAGAAAATGATCTACATGAAATTTGTAGATTATGTTGAGAGCTTTTCGTATCCATAAAGTATGCTATTTTTCGATATCAGGATTGAAAGTTATGATCTTTGAAAGTTAAGTGTATTTTACTTGATTTGAAAAATGCTATTAAGAGTAAGATTGTGTATGACTTTTGTAAAAGAGAAATGTATATGTGCATATCCTTTGGTGTTGAGTTTGATGTGGGAAAATGGCTTTGGAATAGTTTATTGGAGAGTTGAATTGTGTTTGAGATGAATTAGTTGAAGAGTTTGTGGTAGTGGGTGAATATGTGAAGTTGATGTGTTGATATGTGAAGTTTATGTGTTGGAATGGTGTTTAGAGACTTCAATGGTAAATCTGTATTGATTTAGATGGATTTAGCCAAAGTGGTCTTAATAAAAGTGGTAGATTATGTTTTTATCTTTCCATTGATATAAAGCACAAAAATATTGGACAAAGGAGTAGAAAGTTATGATTTTTAGAAGTTCTGATGCTGTTTAGTGTGAAGCCGATCGACCAGTCACTTTGTGTGGAGTTTTTGACCCATTTAGAGGTCGATATGATTTTTAAGGCCTTCATAAAAGTTGTAGAGAGTTCTTTTACCTTTCTATAGACACCGAGTTTGTTAAATTTGGAGTTCTAGTTCAAAAGTTATGATGTTTTCAAGTTGAGGTGCTGTGTAAAGTTTTGAGGAGATTATCGATCGGTTATCTTCGATCTCATTTTTGACCCCTTTAAATACTGAGCTTGTTTGTGAGTCCTTCTTAAAAATTGTAGATCTCTCTTTTATCTTTCCAACGGTACCAAGTTTGTCCAATTTGGAGCTCGGAGTCAAAAGTTATGAGTGTTAGAAGTTTGAAGGTCGGATTGGGTCTTTGATTGGAAACTTACATTGGCGATCTCATTGGCCGACCTCTATGGGCCGACCTCTGTTGGCCGACCGACCTTGTTGGCCAACCTCTGTGGGCGACCTCTGTTAACCGACCGATCTTCGTCTGGCCGAGCTCGATTTCTGGCGAGCTCGATTTTCGGCCGAGCTCTAATTTTCTTGCCGAGCTTTGACCTCCTTCACTCTTTTAGCCATAAATTCTTCTTCTGACATCCGATCGATCTGATTCATTTGAAAATTAAACTAGAGATGGGGCTACAAATGTTTTAAAGGAGCCGAGCTGTAATGTAGCCTCTAAGACTTTCAATTTCAGGTCGGAAGTTTGGTGTAGTGTTTAGTCTTGGTATTGTAAGGGCTGAGCAGTGTTGATATTTGGAGATATCTCGATCGGTAGAGCTCGATCAATCTGATTCTTTTGGAAATTAAAATATATACATGGGGCTACAAATGTTATGAAGGATCCAAGCTACAATTTAGCCTCTAAGACTTCCAAATTCGGGTCAAAAGTTAGGTGTAGTGTTCAGCCTCGAGTCTGAAGAACATACTTGATATTTTGAGATATTTTGAGATATAGAGCTCCGATCGACTTGATTCTTGAAGCGATGGATTCGTAAGACATAAAAGGAAATTTTATAGAAGAAATTTTTGTTAAAGTAATTCATGTACCTGATCGAAATAATCAGACAAGATGTCAGTTTTAAGGGCAATTTTGGAAGCTTACTTAAAGGGTTAAGTTTATCGGCTTAAATGGAGGGACATATGGGTCATTCCTCATTCATTAAATGACATGGTACTATAAAAGCAAGAGGGTTGTCATTGTTTGAAGGAGAAGCCCGAAACTTATAATCAAAGGAAAGAAAGAATAAGAGAATAAGAGAGAAGAGAGAAGGGAGAGCAAGCTTCGGTGGAGAAAAGGGGAGAAAGCTAGGGCTCGATTTTTCCTACCACTTGAAGAGACATTTTGATGTCACTCCAAGAGAGAAAAAGTTGGAGGATGGAGAGAGCTTCATCTTGAACCAAGAAAATCTGAAAATGGTGGAGAAATGAGGTAAGAGCAATTTTTAAGATTTGAGTTTCTCTTGAAGTTTTGGTTTAGAATTATGAAAAATGGTATGTGTTTGTGGAGTATGAAGTCAATTTTGTTGATTGCTTAATATTATGGGTTTAGTTTTGGATGGAAATTAATTAGGGTTTATACCCAAATTTGGAATTTGGGGGATTTTGGCAATTTATGATTTAGAAAGCTTGAATATAGGAGGGATTTATGTTTTCTAAGTTCAATTTGAGTAATTAAGTTAATTATGATGTCGAAATTGGGTGGAATTGCTTTAGGTAAAGTTAAATTGGAAGAAAGAAGGAATCAATGGACAAATTGGAGCGAGGAACAAGTTTCTAGCATCGATTCGAGGTGGGTACATGTTTATAATAGATTTATAAGCCACTACTGCTTTCTTTAAATAAAGAGATTTCTAATTTCAATTGCATCATAAGTGTTGCATCATTGTATGAATGATTTGAAAAATCATTATTGATTCAATACATGAAATTTTGATGAATTGCAAAATACATTTGTCCTATGCCTCGAAAGATTCCATGGCATTTCGTATATTCGAAAAAGAGCATTCGATAAATTGATTTGAGTATGATATGTGTTTTTGTGTGGGCAAGAGAGAACCTGTTTTGTTAGTCTCGTGCACAATAACCCCCTAGCCTTCTCCCGGCTACCCGTTTGAGGCCACGAGATCCTGAGAAGTCGGACTCATCGTGTTTACGGTAAAACTTTAATTTTCCATTGTGTTTATGGAACTCTCGAGCCAATTGTGTGCATTGCATATGTGAGTTGCCATTGCATTTATGAATTGTCAAGTTGATGCATTCATGTTTTGCAACCTATGGGTTTATGGCTGAAAGCCTAAAAATCATACGTTTTGTAATTGTGATTTGACTACAGCAAGAGCAGAATTTTTAGAAAATGTGCTTTATGGATTTCAAAGAAACGTTTTCTAAGACCAGAAAAGAAAAAGAATTTCAAGGATTTTGCTTATATATTTGTTATAAACTGTTACCCATGGGTTGTAAAGCTCACCCCCTTCATTCCCATCCACAGGTGATGAGAAGAAGATCGGGTGAAAGAAAATGAAGATTTCTGTTTCATGTGTTTATATTGTATTATTGTTAAGTTAGATGGTTGCTGAGAAGTCTAGAATCGTTGTGTATTGTGTACTTTGGTTTAGGGTTATGGGTAATGTATAAGGCTTGAAAATGCCACTATGATTTGTATAAAACTTTGATTTATGAAATGGTGTATAAATCGTAATTGAATTTATGAGGTTTGGATGAGGCTATTGAGTTATGGTATTGCACATGGATATGTTATATAACTTTTGTATGTTCAACTGAGATATAAGCATGATTTGTATATGGAAAAATGTGAATGAACGGGTATTGGACATTGGATAATGCGATTGTATGTGGATGTAATTGGATTGAGGATATTGAAGTTACTTGTAAGAGATGGAATGGAATGAAAGAAAGAAGAAAAAAAATGTACACAGATTTGGATTAGTTTAGACCGATAGTCTGAAAGTTTCCAACGCAAACGTTTTCTTCGATATTTGTTCGCGGATGTCGAAAATTGGTTTCAATTCGATTTGATCCGATGTTTGTTTCGTTTTGATTTGCTTCCAATTCTTTCGCATTAAGATTGGATTGCTTTCGTGTTGTAAATGTCATTCTTCGCTTTCGCTTATGATTTTGCTTCCGCCTTATGTCCTTTCTTTCAATTTTGCTTTTGTTCGTTCCGTTTCTCCGGTTGAGGTCCGGTTTTTGGATCGGGTCCTAACATTTATGGTATCAAAGCATGTTGATAGTGTTAAGTTTAAGTAGTTGGGTTTCGGTCCCAACAATTACATTTCAAAATCATTTACTAATATTTCCAATTTGGAAAGTTGTTACAAAACATAATTATTTACATACACATGATACGATCATTATGAAAAAAACAATTTGATATAAAAATAAGAAATAAGAATGCAGACGGGAACTGATCCCGACCCCTATCCTGTACTCATATGCTGTAGGTATACTCTCGTTTGCCTAATGGGGTATTCTTCAGATCCTGAAAAATATTTACAAATTTTGAGTGAGTTTTGAGAACTCAATGAGTGACTATCATCAATGGCTTACCCAGTCACAAACACATAATTCATATTCACATCAGTTCACATTTCACATTCAATGCAAATTAATCATTCATATTATGCATATGCAGTGCACATGAGACCCACTTTCCATTTATTACTTTTTTGTGACTAAGTGCCTAAATTGTCCCATATAGGGCTCATTGATAACTGTCCCATATAGGACTCATTGATAACTGTCCCATATAAGGCTCATTAAATGTTAAGCCTGAGGCTCTGAATCACTTTGTAAGCTTGAGGCTCTTTTCACACTTTGAACTTTAAGCTCTGATCGATTGCAACTCTGGTTACAACTGCCATTATGTTTCATGCATTCATGACATGGAATGCATCATTGACTTTGTATATTCCCATTCACTCATATTCACATATCGTCGAACCTTAGTTCGACATTCAATATTAAAGTTGAGAATCATATCTTCACTTATATGCAAATGCTCATTGAAACACATTTATCATCAAATTATGTACAATTAGTTCATCTCATTCACATCTGAAAACACTTCAATATCAACCAAACATCACAATCATCGGATCTCCTGTCAGGAAACCAACACAATCAATCACATTCATAACATCATCCAATAGTCAATTAATGTAAAATTCAAATAAAACAAACAATGAAATGAGACCATCTTTGTCTAGTCATGATACTCTCAAGATTAGCACTAGCTTGATGACTTGAAAACATTTGAATGCAAATGTTTATCCTACATCAAAATTATGCAATACACACAATGATACACACATATTAATTTTGCACAATTATAAGCATTCATTTATGCACACGTGTGTATATGGAATATATATAATGCATGTTCATCACAATCCTAGGTATCTTTCCATTATTCTCATCACATTATCATTCTTTCTCATATCAAAACTCCTTGAATATTTTGAATTTTTTATTCTAAGATAGTACCTTATGCTCAATTTCCACATAAAACTTGAAATTCTTTAAATCCGATTCAGAATTTAATTTCTTGAAAAATTTGTAGCCTATGTCTTTAGTTTACTCCAAATCAATAATCAGTCTATTTGGATAACTATAGAAAAGATATGCCCAAAATCTTGAACCATGTTCAATGTAGAAAAAGTTCACCACAGCGAACTCCTCTGAAAGAATTCTTGCATAAAATTCACAAGTTAAGCCACGGCAAAACCTAAAGATGGCATGAATGAACTTTACCTAAAAGAAATCCTCACTTAATCCTTCAAGTTTGCCATGAGAAATTTTCAAAAGTTTATCGCGAGAACTTCCACAAACCTGAACCAGTTTTTTCAACTTCATTCAGATTTTTCCGATCACAATGTAGCATCCCAACCCAGCGGGACCAGAACCCGATATCGTGGGTGATATCAGAGTCCATACCACACGAGAATGGTAGGCTCTGACGAAAATTGCGATACATAACTTCAATACACAATTTATAAAACACTTTAGAATCAATCGAAATGCACATTCAATAAACAATTGGGTCCCCTTTAAAACGAATACATTCACTCAAAACACAATTTCGGTAATCACATTTCAGTTATACAATTATCACTCTGGGGCCCTAAAAAAAATAGCAGTTCAATTTAGTAGAAAACGAGGAATTATTCATTTGCACACACAACTCGGAAAGACACTTATGCGAGCCTTGGCCCAGATCCAGACCCAGTCTCCGAGCTCAAGCGGCGAGACATACTCCCGTTCGTCTAACGGGGTACTCTTCAATCCCTGAAAAAAGTTGCAATGTTGGGTGAGTTTGCGAACTCAATGAGAAACCATCATCGATGGTTCACTCAAATCATGCATTACGCGTATCGCGTATATAGCAATCTGATAGTAGTCAATTAACGATATCGTATAACATTGTATGCGACTATATAACGGTTCTGATGATAACCAATTCTGATACCATCCGTAGATTACGGTATGGCCTCACCGATTCACGATGGTCTATTAACGATCTATGGTAATCATACATAACAATTTAAGCGTCACCTCGCGGTTCGCGATATTATGTAGCGATTCTGATAAATCATGTCAACACGCAATCAGTCATTGCCACAATTCAGTCATTCATTCACAATAATTTGCAGTAGACAGTCACAGTCATTCACAGTAATCATACAGTCATTTCAGATATTCAATATAGTATGCAATGCATATGAGACTCTTTTCGAGTTATTCGGTGTTGTGCCCAAGTGCTCGATCGGTGATCGATGGGGACGCGTCAGCGATTTCTCCCCTCGGGCTAGGCCCGGTCAGTACATTGCTTAGGGATAAATCCCCTCGGACCCGAGGGTCGATCTGATAAAGATGATCGATGGGGACGGCGTCGATTTCTCCCCTCGGGCTAAACCCGATCGTCTGATGTTGAGCTCGAGGCTCTTTTCAAAGGTGATAATAGCAACTTGGGACACGCCCGTTATCGATCATGCATTTATACATGCGGTCGGTGTTTGATAATTCGGTATTCGATGATTCATAATTCACAGTGTTTGGCTATAGAGCCCAGTATATCGATTCCTAGTATCATCGATGATCCGATTCGATCTGATAAAGCATGCAATTCAATCCAATCAATTTGAATCGGTAATAGTCCACGGTCATATCCAATTCGGTAGTAGCATGCAATTCGATCCTAATCACGTCAAGAATCATGTACTTCACCTTTGCAAGTAATTCATACTGAGCATATAGACAATCGAAATTTGAGAAACCAACTAGGTTACTCACCAGTAACTTCGAAGCTCTCGCTGCGAAGTCCCAAAGAATATCCGTGGAACGACGGTCCAATCGGTGCCTCTATAACAATAAAATATAAATCATTACTAATTGCCCAATTAAATAGTTCAAGAATACATATGTCTCGGTGAAATGATGTCCAATGCGTATTCACGACTTTCCTGCTCTAAAACCCAATTTCGACATTAAGCCCGATTCATCTCTTTGTTCAATTGATCGACAATTATTTGATCCATTCCTAAAATCCAGTCAATTTACCTCCATTTGAATACCTATAGCAAGTCCCTATTTATCGGTCAAACTTCTATTGCAAATTCAATCAAAACTCCAATAGTCTCAATTTGACACTTAGGTCACACTATGAATCACAATTGACCTTAATCTCTATAATTAGGTACCAATTAAATCGAATCAAATTCCATAATTATTCTCGATTGTAGACCTCTTTCCCTATTTCATAACGAACTGAAATTACCTTAATTGGAGGTCTACACCAAAAGATATGCCCGATAAACCATAATTTAAACCAATAAACGGTTCCTCGTCGCGACCTTGCTGGGCCTTCGCCACGTCATGAACGGGTCGTTCGCCACGACGCAGTAACACGCCCCACGCGCCACGCCACATGGTATGAAGCCAAAGGGCTCGTCGACGTAACAATTTTCCACTCGTCGACGTCGTCTACCCAAGCTCACGCGACTAACCATTAATTAAATTCAATTTATTTGTTTCGACGAAGCCTCTGCACGCCTCGGTACGCAAGTCGCGACGCAGATCGTCGATCGTCTTCTCCGATCGATTTCGTTCATTTTTCTCTAAAAATCCCATTAACACTCTCAACTACTCAAATCAACTATAATAAATGTCATAAATACATAAAACCATTAATAACATCAATAATGCCATTAAAACTTACCAATCAAGCTTGATCCACAAATTCCTCAAAATCGCCAGAAACCCTAAAATGTTTCAAATCCAACGATGATCCACTCTAAGCTCCTCAATCCTTTATCAATCACAATAAACTTGTTAACCTTACACAATAAGAGGAAAACCACAAGAAATAATCAAAGAATCCTCACCCATGAGAGGAAACGAAGAACGCCGTGGAGAAGGGGAAGAGAGAAAATCGTTTTGCCTTAGATATTTTCCCAATTCTCAAACCTAGCTATATATATGAGCTAAGTCTCCAAATCGGTCCAAAATTCAGCCTCTAAATTTCAACGGCTCAACATCATAATTTCCTATCAGTCCCAAATCCTAATTTTCCTTTACCATTGGACAATTCTTTCGATCTATGCGATCGATTGGTCGGTCACCCAAAATTTCGTCCGGTATTTTCTCCCGAATTTTGGGAAATTTCCTATAAGCCTCTATAAAATACCAATCACTCATAAACTATTAAATCAGTCAATTGAACACATTAACTCCTTATTCCTCATTTAATCACGATTCATCATCAGGCCCACATTTGATCCAGTTCAAACCAGTCAATTCAATTCGGTTTAATTCAATTAAATACCGGAAAATCATGAATGCATGTACCTATGAATATATGCATATGCGGTAAACCAGTTCCTCTATGATTAGAGGCCAGTAGCATGCTCAGTCAATGTATGCAGTGAAATCCTATCAGTCCGTCCCAAAATTACCATTATACCCTTAATGACAGTAACGGGATGTTACAATTCACCCCTCCTTATAAAAATTTCGTCCTCGAAATTTCATATACAGTCGATAAGGAGGACAGGAGAATTTATCCACTCCTTTCGATTCTGATTCTCGCCATAGCTTTATGATTATTTGCCAATCCTTACATTCAGCATCGTAAACACATTTATCATTTCTTAACTCGCTTCCCAATCCAATCCATAAAACATTTTATCATCAGACCATCTTTAGGTTTTAAACCACTTACCAATCTAGTTTCACGATGGTCACGCAGAGGCCATTTAATAACGATTTTAGTTTCCTTAACGATTCGACTCATAGTCATGATTGGGATCACTCAACCCCATTACAGATTCACGCCACGGTCATTATTTACTCAATTCAATTATAGTCTTTGACTATGTTCGACAATCTCGACGGACTCCAAGGATATCAATCTCACGATTGCCTCAAAGAATACATTCATTAATCATTCCATGAATTTACTATTCAATTTCACTCTAGACCTTTGATTTCTCTTTCATGACACTCTTGTTGAAACACAACACTTCATCGATTCCTTAAAATTCTCTAATGCTTTTCGGTAAAACACACACTTCACAATACAAGTTAAATATCATTTTCTCATAAGTCGACTTTCCCAATTTCCCAATACATGCTTTTACAATCACCGATTGTTTTGCGGTATCTTTTATACACAATTTATTTGAAATTTCGATAACTCATATTACTTTCTTTTACCAGCTTAACAATTATCCATCAACAAGAATACTTTTATACGCTATTGAATTTCGCTCAATCCATTTAATCTCCTTTGCGAATCATTCAAATTCCAAAGTATCTCGATCATCATTGATTTACATATCCATAACCTTTCTATACAGCTTAATGCCCCCACACTTTTTTTTACGCCACAAATTCGAAAATCGATCACAAGACAGATACAACGTTATCCTTGTCCCTAGATACGTTTAATCACATTGCACTATAGTAACTAATTACCTCATAACCTTTATCGACATTTCACCATATATTGCCACATCACCCATTTAAAAATATAATTAACACTTAATGTCTCTTCCACAATCATCGGTCATACTTTTCACACATTTCCTCAAACATTTTGTCATTTCGGATAGATCCAGCACTCGCTTAATTCTCGATAATTCGAATACATATATTCCACACATGTTCCTTTACACTAACTTCTCCACATAAGCCGCTATAAATCACTCCCGGGTTGAATAAACATTCATCACTTTCCTAACAGCTTTTACTCAATTATTTGCGAATCAATATTCTCCTCAATGAGCAAAATCATATTACACATTCAAATCCTCAAATTAGCATAATACATATTTTCTCAATAATAGATTTTATCTCCGACACTTGAGTCTCAACTCGATTAGAATCCTCATTTCAAATTTAACTCTATCATCCTTTCATTAATCATCATTTACTTTCATTCATCGATTTTACTCATGAAATTCTTCAACATCACAGCTTGTCACATGTCTTATCTGGTCATTCTCAATACCTAGAAACTCAATTCCAACTATGCACAATATCCCATATAGATCAATCACACATCCATATAATCGAGTAATTAAATCTAACATCTGTTTCATTTCTCCGTATCATTATCTTACCTTTCAATCTTTTCGTTATTACATCATACCCTTGAATTTTCACACTCAAAATCAACATCATAGATTTACCATCATTCTAAATTTCTCACTAACGAATCGATCTTTAGTCATAAATCATTATTTATAACACTTATCACAAGAATCAATCCCAATTGTAACATTTCATTTCATTCCCTTTTACACAATCAAACTCCGGTCATTTCTATCATATTTCTATTTCTCTATCAATCCACAAGTCTATCTTCATATCACATATTTCAGCACCACTCTCTTTTGCATATCATCGTATATCCATCAATATCGATACACTAAATGTTCATTTGTCGATCGCACCATATACTTTTTTATCCTTCGATGATCGCCACTTCCTTTTATCACACTCTACCGCCTTATCATTTCCTCTCTCTCTCCGACCGCTTATCGATCGATACACGCCATGCACGCGACTCATACGCTAGATCGGGGATCGCTTGTCACTATGTCTGCCGTGACGACTTTATTTACTTTTAATGCATGTAACTCAAGACAAATTTTAGAACGCCCATGTACAATCGCATTTCGGGCTCGATACCACAAATGTAACACTCCACACCCGCAGGATCCGAACCCGACATCCACAAAGGATATCCGGTCCGCGCCTCGCGAGAATGGCGTACTAACCACTCGATCGTAAATCAAGACATTACTTTTAAATAACAATACGCTAAGTCTATCCAATTGGGTACAAACATTTTCAATAGCCATCGAGATCAATCTTACGAATACAAATAACCATTTTAGTATAAAAGTCAAGACATGCAATGCAGACGCGAATCGATCCCGACTTCGACGCTCACTAAATCATAACATACTCCCGCTTTGCTAACGGGTACTCTTCGATTCCTGAAAAATAAGTTGCAATGTTGGGTGAGTTTATAACTCGGTGAGAAACCATCATCGATGGTTCACTCAAATCATGCATTACGCAAATTATGACAAAGACGCACAAGAATATTAATTAACATTATACAGCTTTATAGAGGTCTATAATAGCCATTTACGTATACCATACCAGTATCTGATGTCGATCACAATAATAATACAAGAGCGAACAGCATTTTTACGTAATAGTATAGTAGTCTATATCAAGATACAATATCGGTAATAATATTACAAAGAGCATAGTGCGCTTCTCAGATCACATCACAATTTACAAGAAATCATGGCATCACTCATTCAAGAATCATCACGCAATTTGGCGGCTCAATCAATCATGTATATGATGCATATGAGACTCTTTCCTGCTATTCAATGTTGTGCTCAAGTGCTCAACAAGAACAAATGGGGACGCGGCCGTGATTTCTCCCCTGCTAAGCCCTGACAAGACAAAGTTCGAGCTCTAGGCTCTTTTCAAAGAGATTAGCGACTTGGGTCACGCCCTTTATCCGATCATGCATTTATACATGCAATGCAAGGTTCAATAAATTCAGATTCAAGAGGTGATTCAAGAGCTCAAGATATGGCTATAAAAGCCCTAGAGTGTATTTTTCAAGAGCATACGTAAATTCAGATTCATGATTCAAGAATTCAATCCAATACAAGAACGATATAATGCGATCGCATTCTTTCCAAAGAGTCATGCAATGCATACAAAGGCAATTCACATTGTTCATTTCTATACAAGAAGAGCATGCAACCTACCATATACATTTCAAGAATAATACAAAGGCAATCCAATCACATATAATTCAAGAATCATGTACTTCACGCTATCAAGTAATTTACAAGAACATTTAGACACTCAAGAATTTGAGAAACCAACTAGGTTACTCACCGTAACTTTCGAGCTCTCACTGAAGTCCCAAAGAATGCCCGTGAAACGACGATCCAATCGGTGCCTTTATAACAAGACAAAGACAAGACAAATCCATTACAAAATCGCTCAATTAAACAAAGACAAGAATGCATATGTCTCTATGAAATTATGTCCAACGATGATCACGATTTTCGTGCTAAAACCCCATTTCGATATCCTAGATCGATCTCAACTCTTCACTTAATCGATCAACACTAATTTAGTTCAATCCTCGCCTCAGCTCAATTTTCTCAATTCATACTTCCTATAACAATTTCCTATCCATTGGTCAAATTATACAAAGAAAATCTCAATTAGCACTCCAATTGTCTCAATTCAATATTTTGGTCACACTATTAACCATAATTGACCTTAATCTCTACTTAATCAGTACCATCATAATTAAATTCTAATTCTCATAATTATTCTCAATCGTAGACTTCTTTCCCTAGTGCACAACGAATCTGGAATCACTTCAATTGGAGGTCTATATCAAAAGTTATGCCCAATAAACCATAATTAAACCAATAAAACAGCTTCCGCTCGTCATGACCTTGCGGCCTTCGCCACGCCACAAACGGGTCGCCGCCACGACGTAACACGCCACAAGCGAACGCCACGCCACTCGCCATGGGCGGCGGGCTCGTCGTCAAGGCGTCAACTAAATGACGCCGCCAGCGACGTCTCCTTTCTCCTCGCCACAAGCGTGAAACCCTTTGCCCACATTGAATAATATTCTTTCGTCATGCGCGAGGCCTCAGCACGCCATGACGACGTAGTCGCAGTCGCCCTTCTCCGATCGATTTTTGTCCGCTTTCTAAAAAATCCCATTAACTCTCCCAACTACTCAATCAACCATAATAAATGCTATAAATGCCATAAAACCATCAATAACAACATTAAAACCTTTAAAACTTACCAATCAAGCTCCAAATCCACATATCTCACAAAACGCCAGAACCCTAAAATGTTTCAAACCCAACGATGATCCACTCTAAGCTCCTCAACCTTTATCAATCACAATAAACTCGTTAGCCTTACACAATAAGAGGAAAATCACAAGAAATAATCAAAGAATCCTCACCCATGAGAGGAAACGAAGAACGCCATGGAGGAGGAGAAGGAGCTCATGATCGCCTTAGGAAAATAATCCCAATTTTCCAAACCTAGCTATTTATAGGCCTAGGTCTCCAAATCGGTCCAAATTTCAGCCTCTAAATTTCAGAGCTCCACATATTTATTTCCTAATATCCCACTCTAACTTTTCCATTTCCATTGGACAATTCTTTCTGATCAGATAAATAATCGATCCACAACACCCAAAATTTCGGTCCGGGCATTTTCTCCTAATTTCACGAAAATTTCCTATAAGCCTCTATAAATTACCAATCACTCATAAACAGATAAATCACCAATTACACTCAATTACTCTAATTTCTCAATCACCCCCATAATCCAAATTTCGGGCTTCAAATAATTCTAATTTACAATTAAATACCGAAAATCATGAATGCATGTACCTATGAATATATGCATATGCGTAGACCAATTCCTCTATGATTAGAGGCCAAGAGTATGCTTAGTCGGTGTATGCAAGGAAATCCTATCACCGTCCCAAAATTACCATTATACCCTTAATGACAAGAATGGGATGTTACAATTCACCCTCCTTATAAAAATTTCGCCCTCGAAATTTCATATACAATGATAAGGAGGATGAGAATTTACTCACCCTTTCGATTCTCGATTCTCGCCATAGCCTTATGATTATTCGCGAAATCCTACATTCAGCATCGTAAACACATTTATCATTTCCTAACTCGCTTCCCAATCCAAATCCATAGAACATTTTATCACCAGACCATCTTTAGGTTTTAAACCACTCTACCAATCTAGTTTCACGATGGTCACGCAGAGGCCATTGAATAACGATTTTAGTTCCTTTAACGATTCGACTCATAGTCATGATTGGGATCACTCAACCCTATTACAGATTCACGCCATCGCTGCCATTTACTCAATTCAATTATAGTCTTTGACTATGTTCGACAATCACAACGGACTCCAAGGATATCAATCTCACGATTGCCTCAAAGAATACATTCATTAATCATTCCCACAATTTACTATTCAATTTCTCACTCTAGACCTTTGATTTCTTTTCAAGACACTCTTGTTGAAACACAACACTTCATCGATTCCTTAAAATTCTCTAATGCTCTTTGGCGGTAAAACACACACTTCACAATACAAATATAAATATCATTTTCTCATAAGTCGACTCCCATTCAATTTCCCAATACAGCTTTGCGCTCAATCACCGATTGTTTTGCAAGATCTTTTATACACAATTTATTTGAAATTCGATAACTCATATTACTTTCTTTTCACCAGCTTAACAATTATCCATCAACAAGAATAATTTTATACGCTTATTGAATTTCGCTCAATCCATTTAATCTCTTTTGCTAATCATTCAAATTCCCAAGTATCTCGATCATCATTGATTTACATATCCATAACCTTTCTATACAGCTTAATGCCCCACACTTTTTACTACGCCACAAATTCGTAAAATCGATCACAAGATACCACAACGTTATCCTTGTCCCTAGATACGCTTAATCACATCGCACTATAGTAACTAATTACCTCATAACCTTTATCGACATTTCACCATATATTGCCACATCACCCATTTAAAAATATAATTAACACTTGTCGTAATAGCCTCCACATAAGCCGCTATAAATCACTCCTCGGGTTGAATAAACATTCATCACTTTCCTAACAGCTTTACTCAATTATTTGCTAATCAATATTCTCCTCAACGAGCAAAATCATATTACACATTCAAATCCTCAAATTAGCATAATACATATTTTCTCAATAATGATTTTATCTCCGACACTTGAGTCTCAACTCGATTAGAATCCTCATTTCAAATTTAACTCTATCGTCCTTTCATTAATCATCATTTACTTTCATTCATCGATTTTACTCATGAAATTCTTCAACATCACAGCTTGTCACATGTCTTATCGGTCATTCTCAATACCTAGAAACTCAATTCCAACTATGCACAATATCCCATATAGATCAATCACACATCCATATAATCGTAGTAATTAAATCTAACATCTGCTTCATTTCTCCGTATCATTATCTTACCTTTCAATCTTTTCGTTATCGATCATACCCTTGAATTTTCACACTCAAAATCAACATCATAGATTTACCATCATTCTAAATTTCTCACTAATGTAATCGATCTTTAGTCATAAATCATTATTTATAACACTTATCACAAGAATCAATCCCAATTGTAACATTTCATTTCATTCCCTTTACACAATCAAACTCGGGTCATTTCTATCATATTTCTATTTCCTCTATCAATCCACAAGTCTATCTTCATATCACATATTTCAGCATCACTCTCTTTTGCATATCATCGTATATCCATCAATATCGATACACTAAATGTTCATTCGTCATATCGCACCATATACTTTTTCTTATCCTTCGATGATCGCCACTTCCTTTTATCACACTCTACCGCCTTATCATTTCCTCTCTATCTCGACCGCTTATCGATCGACACACGCCATGCACGCGACTCATACGCTAGATCGGGATCATTGTCACCGTGCCGTGACGATTTTACTTACTTTAATGCATGTAACTCAAGATAAATTTCAGAACGCCTATGTACAATCGCATTTCGGGCTCGATACCACAAATGTAACACTCTCACACCGCAGGATCCGAACCCGACATCCACAAAGGATATCCGTCCGTGCCTCATGAGAATGGCGTATAACCACTCGATCGTAAATCAAGACATTACTTTTAAATAACAATACGCTAAGTTCATCCAATTGGGTACAAACATTTTCAATAGCCATCGAGATCAATCTTACGAATACAAATAACCATTTTAGTATAAAAGTCAAGACATGCAATGCAGACGCTTAACCGATCCCGACTTCGACGCTCACTTGAATCCTCATAACATACTCCCGCTTTGCTAACGGGTACTCTTCGATTCCTAAAAATAAGTTGCAATGTTGGGTGAGTTTATGAACTCGCGAGAAACCATCATCGATGGTTCACTCAAATCATGCATTACGCAAATTATGCAAAAGACGCACAAGAATATTAATTAACAGCTTTACAGAGGTCTATAATAGCCATTTATCGATATATGACGAAGAATAATAATACAAGAGCGTAGAACAGCTTTACGTAATAAAGGTATAGTAGTCTATATCAAGATACAATGTCGGTAATAATATTACAAGAGCATAAGTGCGCTCTCAAGATCACATCACAATTTACAAGAAATCATGGCATCACTCGCCCAAGAATCATCACGCACTTTGGCGCTCAATCAATCATGTATATGATGCATATGAGACTCTTTCCTATTATTCAAGTTGTGCCCAAGTGCTCAACCAAGAAACAGCTGGGGACGCGTCAGTGATTTTCTCCCTGCTAAGCCCTGACAAGACAAAGGTTCGAGCTCTAGGCTCTTTTCAAAGGAGATTAGCAACTGGGTCACAGCCCTTTATCCGATCATGCATTTATACATGCAATGCAAAGGTTCAATAAATTCAAGATTCAAGAGCGATTCAAGAGCTCAAGATATGGCTATAAAAGCCCTAGTAGTGTATTTTTCAAGAGTATACGTAAATTCAAGATTCAAAGGATTCAAGAATTCAATCCAATACAAGAACGATATAATGCGATCGCATTCTTTCCAAAGAGTCATGCACTACACAAAGGTAATTCACATTGTTCGCTTCTATACAAGAAGAGCATGCAACTCACCATATACATTTCAAGAATAATACAAAGGTAATCCAATCACATATAATTCAAGAATCATGTACTTCACGCTATCAAGTAATTTACAAGGAACATTTAGACACTCAAGAATTTGAGAAACCAACTAGGTTACTCACCGTAACTTCCGAGCTATCGCTCGAAGTCCCAAAGAATGCCCGTGAAACGACGATCCAATCGGTGCCTTTATAACAAGACAAGACAAGATACCCATTACAAAATCGCTCAATTAAACAAAGACAAGAATGCATATGTCTCTATGAAATTATGTCCAACGATGATCACGAT